>OX940728.1:28845000-30344099 GCA_954870855.1 Scutellaria minor
AACAAGCATGCGATAGCGGTGGCGGCGGCGACCGCGGCGGTGGCGGAGGCGGCTCTTGCGGCGGCGCAGGCGGCGGCGGAGGTGGTTAGGCTGACCAGCGGTGGCGGGAGTGGGGTTATTGTTCCGGCCTATTATAGAAGCGACTGGCGGCGCGTGGAGGCGGCTATCAAGATTCAATCTGCTTTTCGAGCCTATTTGGTTAGTAATATTATTACGTAATTCTTTTGTTTCTGAGTATTATCTAATCTTGATTAAGGTTATTTTTGTTTCAGTTAATGTTTTAGTGTAGTCTCTGACTCTCTTGTAAGTGAGACAATTATATTTCAACATGTAATACCAGCCACAAGGTTGTGTTTGTTTTTATTGTGTTTTTTGTCAGATTTAACAATAATTCATAACTCACGAAATAGAAATTGACCAAGTAAAAATGGGTTTGGGTCGTAGGAAGTGGGCCTTTGTTTCATGGAATTAGATTCGTTAGATGGTCTAATATAAGTATTCGTGTTCTTTTGTTGGTGTGTTTTTATTTGTTTTTACATTTGTATGTGTCAATTTAAATAAATGTGAACAAAACATAATGAGTTAGGACTTTGGCTACTACTTTGTTTGCTATAAGTTCCTTAAGATGAGCTTTGGATCTTATCTTGAAATTTTTGGTTGCTCATGATGCAAGCAAAACAATCGTTTTCAATAGTGCTAGTTTATCTTTCAATGCTTTATCTCTTGGGATTTTTGATGCATGTATCACTAATTCCCACCACATGTCATCTAATTTTGAATAATTTGTTACTTTAGCAGTTGATGATACTTAACAATCATGGAGTTTGATTCTTTCGTTATCCACATAGGGGATGAAGAAGTTGTTGTGTACTAACAGAAAGGGTGAATATAAGCGAAAATGGCTGAAAAAAAAAGTTTGATTCTTTTGGTAACACATTCTCTGTATGTTGGTTATTGACTCGTTTTGAACGACAAGTTTTACCGCCCCTTGAATCAATCAAGTCTTGCTCTTTGTATAGTACCTTTTCGAATTATTTTCCCTCTTAATGGTGGGGTTAAAGTTATTAGCAGCAAGGTTGTACAAAAATCACTTTCATAATGACTTGGCTACTCTGCCTCTCTCTTTCTATGACCACTTAATGATTTGAATTAGTATTGCAAGTTGTCGTTTTCTTTCTTTAAACTGGAAAATGAAATCGGATTGATAGAATGAGCTGCATTAGCTACACGATTTTGATGTCAAACATTATAGCATAAGAGATGGTTAATCTAACCATGGAGCCCACTTTTCTATAGCTGGACTTATGATGCTATTTTCCTTTAGTAACTTTTGGCTACTTGTCTGAGGCTTTATGTATTAAGTAGTCGAACATATGATGAACTTAGTGTAAAGCAGTTTGCCTTTTGTTTATACTGTTATATTATATTGAATCGCGAGTGCTTTCTTCTTGCCTTTAGTTTGTTCTTCTTGTTGCTTTCTTTGTTTTAAAATATATAAACAGGCCAATCTTTGTGACCATCTTGGTCGAATTCGAATAGATGTAATAATATTGTCCCTCATAAATAACTTCTGCAATTCATATTACTCTAATGTGATTTGATCATGGAACCACAACATTTGACCCCATAAAAACTTAAAGATGATAAAGTAGTATGGTATCAACAAGAAACTAGTGAGCGAACTAAATAAGTCATAGTTAAAGGGCTTGATTGTAATTTCCACAAATCTTGGAGAGCTACTTGAAAATTTAACCTTACCTCGGGGATAGTAGATGTAATTTACCCATGATTTTATCAAGGAAAATGGTATTCTTCATATATGAATGTTGAAAGGAGGATGATATATGATTCTTGGTGATTTTGTTGTAGGCTAGAAGGGCATTAAGGGCACTTAAGGGATTGGTTAAGCTTCAGGCCCTTGTGAGAGGCCGCATTGTTCGAAAGCAAAGTGCAGATATGCTTCGTCGTATGCAAGCAATGGCACGAATCCAAGCACGAGCCTCTGCTCATCGATCTTATGTTTCAGTGTCTTCTAAGACTAACATTAGATTCTCAAACACACGTCCTCAAGTGAGTCTATTTTCCTATCACCAAACTAGAAATAGTTATTACACTTCTTTCTTGTATATACACAAGTCCACTTCAAGTGTTCGTTTATATCGTATTCTTCACTGCAGGGAGTCGTAAACGCAAGAAACTATTATCAGCGTTCCGATAATGCCAAACACGGTGGATATAACTCCAAGGTAACTTGAGCTTTTGTCGTCGACAATATTATTTTACATAGCATTTTTAGTTGGTGGTTAATTCAACATTGGGAATTGTGACTATGTCACATCAGCAATGGACACATTAAACTGTACCTAGGGTTGGTAGATCCTGATCATCTAAATTTCTCATCCTAAATTAATTGTGTCCTCTCGTTTTCAGCAAATGCAAGAGTATAACTCGAGATCACGCATCAACAAGGAAAGCTCCCACCTCGCCTCGAATTGGTTGAATCACTGGATGGAACAATATTCATGGAACAATCGCCACACTACGACCCATGAGGCCGTCCGTGGGGATGACGAGCGAAGTGACAAAATACTTGAAATAGATACATGGAAGCCACGCCAGACGCCCAGACGATATGATAAACGACAAGAATATTCGAAAATCACCTCGTCGAAACTAAACAAACCAAATCCAAGTGCTTCTTCCGAGGTATCATCCATAATATCACAAAAGGACAGAGATCAAGTCGAAGCATGGACAGCTGAAAGCAGTCCGAAAGTGCATTCGGCCTTGTCTAGACCAACTAGCGACATACGAGGGTCGTTTACTCCAGCGAGAAGTGAGTGTTCTAGAAGCTTGTTCGGTGATTACCTCGGCCACCCTAATTACATGGCAAACACGGAATCATCTCGGGCTAAAGTCAGGTCTCAGAGCGCCCCCAGGCAGAGAATGCAGTTGGACGAACTTGGCGTTAACTCGACTTTCTGTCACAATCAATGGGAATCAGATGCAGTTTCTGAGAAGGGCTTCGCCCGACCGACAAACTACACGAGCTCGACTCGTAACCGGGGCCCACCAGGTGGTCTTAGCCCTTCATATGGCTACAGGCTTTAGAAAGACATTGTTGATGTGACTGTAATTACTAAGAATAACAATCTGTGTTGAGAAAAGAATTGTGTGGAATTTCTTGTTTCATAGGGTGGTCTTTGGTGTGTGTAAAGTCGTTTGAAGACATAACATTGTAATGATTTTTCAACTTCATATATATTTTGATTATTCATGCCTTCTTCTTTGATCTCTGTTTGGAGTTAAATATTTTAGACAACTGTTGCAGGATTGAAATGTTCTATTAATTTACACTTGACGTGTATTAAATGTTATGAAACACGAAATATAACATCAAATATAATGGAAGATCCTGACTCAAAAGTGTATGCCCTAGTATTATTACAAAAAAGAAAAGTATACTACAAAAGTATGTCTCCTTACAAGTTACAAATACGACTTATTAGGAACGAGTTTTAGATCACATGCGTTGCACGTGGAGATCAATTCAAATTAAGTAAAGAAATAATAATACAAATACCTTATATATAACACTTTTATATTGGAGTTCTAATTATAATAGGATTCTATAAGATTTTGAATTAGTTAGCATTCTAATATAAAATTATTTAAATATGAAAACGTAAATTACTATTATAATCTTAAATAATAATCTTTGCTAAGGATATACTCAGCAATCCATATTTTGTAAGAAACATTCACATTTTTATATAGGCAATAGATATTTGTACAAAAAGTACAAAGCTTAAGGGATATTTTCTAATTTGCTCTAACGAGGTGTTTGTAAGAAAACAAATTACATAGGGTTAGAAAAGAAAAGGTACCATTTTTTTCAACACAAAAACTCCTGTGCACCAGGTGCATGGATCTAAGATCCATGTAATCCGGGTCAATCCGACCCGGATCCGTGAGTTTTTTTATTTTTTATTTCCAAATTTTTGTCCTGACCTTTATGTTATAAATGTATGACCTTTACGTTATAAATGTATGACCTTTATGTACAATTATCTCTATCTTTATGAACTGTAACTTAGGAGAAAAATAAAGATTTTCAACACAATTTGTACTATGTATCTTTATGTGATATTAATGTGACATTTATGTTATATTATGTCACATTTATGTACAAATATTCTGACATTTATGCATCTTTATATATTATATAAAGATCAGAATATTTGTACATAAAGGTGACATAATATAACATAAAGGTCACATTGATATCACATAAAGGTGTTCAGTTCAAATTATATTGAAAATCTTCATTTTTTTTCTAAGTTACAGTACATAAAGGTCATGATAGTTGTACATAAAGGTCACACATTTATAAAATAAAGGTCATACATTTAGAACATAAAGGTCACAACCTGAAGCAAAAAAAAAAACCAAAACTCAAAACACGCGGATCCGGGTCAAAAACCGGATCGACCCGGATTTCATGTACACCAAGTGCACACAAGATCAACTCTTTTTTTAATGAAGCATAGACCGAGCTACTTTTTATGTTTATAATAGATTGTTCAGTATCATATGATATTTTTCTATCAGGCCAATATTATTATTTTTTAGAAATTTTTAGTATTATTTAGCATATTCTCTATATATAAAGGCAAAAGCACCATCCCAAATGGATATCCAACTTATATACATGGTTTATGATTTTCTATAGTACTTGGGTTTTTTTTAGGTTTCTTATTTATATATTTATTTATTATCATTTTTATTTACTATTGTATTTATCTAATTTTTATAGAATTACCTAAATACTCTTAATTTTCAAAATTTATTAAGGATATAATAAGCGTTATAAAAAAATTGGTTGAAATAAGGCACTTTTATAATAGTATTAGATATTATATTAGATAGGTATATTAGATTAAATTATATTAGATAGATTATATTATTAGCTAATTAAGTAATACTCTTCTGATATAAGTACGTGTAGATACTCAAAATTTATGGTGAAATATAAAATCTTGCAAATATGAAAGTACTCGGTAATCAAATCATATGATATCTTCCGAGAAGTATCATCAAATCATAAATAACCAACAAAACAAATCACATCATTTTATAAAGAAGTCACAAATTAAGAAGTCAAGAATTAGCAGAGATTTTCTTACAAATTTCTCTCTACCAAATTTAAGTCTTTCTTAGTAGAAGTTCGTAAAATAACGTTTGATCCAAGATAAATCTGAACCCTCTTCGGTCGACATTTTTTAAGTCAAAAAAAAAAAATGAAGTTTAACGACATTCTTCACTCATTCAAAGATGTTTTTCATGGAGTTTTCCAAAATTAACATTCAACTTGAAATAAGGCATTGAGCCCTCGAATCAAAGTCATTCAAGTCAAATCATTCAGATAATATCTAATTGAACATTCGACTTGAAAATTCAAGTATCCAAGTAAAGCTCTTGAAGACAAGATCAGAAGAGTTCTAGAGATTTATATCGATTTTATTTTGATAAAAATATTATTAACATTGTACAATTTTTTTTCGTGTTTTTCATGGAATATCAAGTTACAATATCTAACATGTTGTTTGAATGATCTCATGCTCTCATCTCTCATTTTCAAACCAAGTTTGATGCTTCAATGAAGATTAGAGCCGTCAAAATGGGTTAGGTTTGTTAGGTTAGCCATCGGTCAAACGGTGGATTGTGATGACTAGTTCTTGCGGGCTTAACTGTGCTTAGCTCGGGTGGGTCTCATTTTTGATAGGTTAGCCCACTTCTATTTTTATTTTATTTTAACATTATTTTCCTTAAATATATAGGTAAGACATGAATAATAATAATAATAATAATAATATTTATTATTATTATTATTATTGTCTTACCTATAATATTATTATTATTATTATTATTATTATTATTATTATTATTATTATTATTGACTAGTGGAAGTAAGATTTATAAAATATTGTAAAAACTCTCATGCACCAGGTGTATGGGTCATAGATTCGTGCAATCGGGGTCAACCTGATTAGGATCCGCATGTTTTTGTTTTTATTTTTTATTTTTTTGTGTTACTTTTATGTTATATTTGTATAAATTTTATGTTATATTTGTATGACCTTTATGTATAAATATCATCACTTTTATGTACTGGAATTTAGAAAAAAAAATGAAGAATTTCAGCGCTTTTTTGGATCAACATACATTTATATGATATTACTTATATCTTTTAGTTATGTTAGTTGCACATTTATGTATTACATAAAGGAAAGGATATTTGTACATATATGTGACATGAATATAACATAAAGGTGACATAAATATTATATAAAGATATATATGTACAAATTATGTTGATATTCTTCTTTTTTTTCCTAAGTTACAGCACATATAAAGGTAAGGACATTTGTTCATAAAGATGACATGAATATAATATAAAAGTAACACATAAATAAAAAATAAAAAAAACCCAGATGCACGTAGATCCATGCAACTGGTGCATGGGAGACCAACTCATAAAATATTGATACGAATCATTTTTTTATAGAAAAGAAGAATCTTTAATGAAAGAACTATTTTCATGAAATTGTCTTTGTATAGTATACGTAATGGAATGCATATATGTTTTAGTAAAATGTATATATATGTTTTTTTTTTCTTTTAGAAATAAAAACATGATAAAAATTAAAAATTAAAGTTCTAATGGATCGACCCGTCTAACTTGCGGTCCATTAATAGGTTGGATTGTATTAGATTTTATTCTAATCCTTAGTTAAACCTTATCCAAGTAGGCAATTATACACAAAAACTCATGTGAGACTGTGTCTCAAGGATAGTTTTCGTGAGACGAATCCTTATTATCCATAAATTGAACCCATTTCACAAATTCTTTTATGAATTGTTAATTATAGATTATGGGTTGATATGTCTCACATAACAAGATTTGTGACACGGTCCACATAAGATCTACTCACAATTGTAAAGATGAGCCTTCATATCTTCATCAAATTTCATTCAAGAAGGCAAATAAAGATATGCTCTTTTTTAATAGAAAATGATAAAATGTCCACCATGAGCAACTCTTAATATATCCATCGATGACATATAATAATCTCATCCCCACATTATATGAAAAGTGAAATTAATAGGTATTTTGGATTTTTAACACATCAACCCTGGACACATCTTAACATACTCACGATGGATAGAGTATTAAGGTTGTTATCTTAATTATCAACTAAAGAAACTCATATCAATATTAATGTTTCTTGATACCAGCCTAAACTATCCATAATGTTATCATATATGAGAAAAAACTATCAAAATATTTTTATATCAATTCAAGAGGGCAAATAAAGGTGATGCTCTATTTTAAATGTCAACTAAAGAAACTCAAAATAAATATTAATGTTTCTTGTAGGGATGGCAACGGTGTTGGTCTGGAACGAGTTTGACTTGTCCCAGAACCCATCCTGTCAAAAAATATTTCAAACCCGGGACCCGTCCTGTCCCGTCAAAAAACCCACCCCACCCCGTTTCAACCCGCCTCGTGAATCCGGTGGGTAAACTCGTCCCGACCCGCTACAATCTTTTTTTTTTTCCTATTTTTCTTTTGTTTGACCTGAAATAACGTATATTCGAAGCATTATACAATATATATGAATCTTAATCACTTAATGAAAAAAAAATTCATCCATGTTTTCGATGAAGAGAGTATCTAACCCTAGTTCCTTTATTCAATAAATATTAATTTTATATATATATATATATATATATATATTATACAAGACGGGTCCGGGGCGGGTTTAACAAATACCAGGACCAGCCCCGAACCCGAAGTAGACCCATTTGAACCGGTCCAAACCCGTCCCGGAACCCGTTTGACCGAGTTTTTACCCACCCCGAACGGGCCAAGTTTGTGGCGGGTCCGAGTTTGAACCCGACTCATTACCATCCCTAGTTTCTTGTTACCACCTTAAACTATCCATAATGTTTTCATATATGAGCAAAACTATCAAAATATATTTATATCACAAAAACTTTTATACATCTGGTGTATGGATTTAAAATCCAAGTAATCTAGATGACATGATCCGATTCATTTTTATGCGCTCCCACACATTCACATGCACGTCCATGCATCTGAGTGTCCGTACCCACACTCGCTTATAAATTTTTGTGTTATAACAAATATGTAAAATACATTTTATAAGTTATGCAACTGATACATTTTAGTTATGGTAGTGATACCATTTAATTATGTTAATGATACCCTTATGTTATACACGCTCATGCATTTTCGTGTTCTGACAAACATGTAATACATGTTAGTTGTGTTAATTATACATTTTAGTTATGCTAGTGTCACATTTATGTTATGTGAATAATATTCTTAACTTATATAATTTAAGTAAATCAGACATATATTATCTTTAAAAAGATGTATTAATATCTTTAAGTTTATGTATTAATACATTTATGTTATACTATTAATATGTTTACCTGATACAAGTAATACTATTACGCTATATTTTAATTAAAATGAGTTAATAAATTTATATAGATGAAATAATATATTTATGTATAATTAGTTATACATTAATATGTAATACCTTTATGTAGTGAGGTCAATGAAAAAAAATTATATAAATTACACAGGATACTCACTCTATATATATATATATATATATATATATATATATATATTATAGATTGAACTAAAAGTCTGACCATATATATATGAAAATATAAAGCAAATATTTCTATAGAAAAATAATTAAAAAAATTATTGTTACCATATCAAAAAACAAAATTCAGATAAAAAATTATTATAAATATTTCAGAGGATTGAGGGTGGTGCACCGTGCACCCTGAAATAATTCGATTTTGGAATTTGAAAACCGAAACATAACCAAAATGGTGTGCCCTTAATTTATTAACCCTATATAAAAAAAAAAAATTAAACTCATATCCTCAAGTAGAATAGAAAATTTTCCTTTTTTTTTTTTGTTTTTGGTTGGTGGCTTGACGTTAGGATATCAATGTTTGGATTTTGATAACATAAAATTAAATACACCTGTATTAGGATTTTAAAATAATCTCATTTTTTCATATTATTTAGTGAAACTAGATAGGAAAATCTTAGGTTTGAAGACAAGTCAAAACCTTATAACTTTGAGTAGTGTTTGTGTGCATCAAGTACATGGATATTGATCCATGCAATTAGGAGCGCGAGTCAGGTCGGGTCGGATCTGGTCCGGCTCAGATCCGCACCCAGGTTTTTTTTTTTTTTTTAAATTTATGACATAACATTTATATTTACCGAATATAACCTTTATGTTTACTGAGTATAACCTTTATGTTTACCGAATATAACCTTTATGTACAGATATCATAACCTTTAAGTAAAATTACTTAAACTTTTTCAATATAAAAAACATAATTAAAAGTTATGTAACATTATTTACATACATATATCATAACCTTTAAGTGATATTAACTTTTTTCACTTTAAAAATTCATATAGTATGGTTTAACCTTTATGTTATAAAAATTTAACATTTATATTATATTAGTATAACTTAAATGTACAAATATCATAACTTTATGTACTTAAAAAATAACATAAAGTTATATTATTATAACGAAAATGTTAAATTATTATGTATAAAGGTTATATTATTACAACATAAAGGTTTTGAAAGGTATTATAGGTTAGTCATACAGTGCAAAAGGTTATGCGAACATAACTAAAATGTTAGGTTCGGCAAATTAAAAGATTAGGTTCGCCAAACTAAAAAGTTAGGTCAACATAACTGCGAAACTAGGGTTTGAGCTAGGGTTTAGGCACGTGAGGCGCGCGTGGGATGCGTGAAATGCACCCCCGAGTCTGGTCGACCCAGTTGCACGGATACTTTTTTTTTCCTCAGCTGTGCGCGTCCTCCCTCAGGTTTTTTTTTTTAAGGTATTACAGATTTGTCCTATAGGTATTACAAATATAAACTAAAGGTATTACATGATTACATGTTTTATACGATACCTGAAGAGTATATGTGTGATACCTAAACATAATACATTATATATAGGCTATGTGATACCTGAAGAATATATGTGTTATATCTTTAGAGCAAATGTGTGATACCTGTCAAGTGCACGCACGGCGTGGGCGCACGGTTTTTGAGGTATTACAGATTTGTCCTATAGGTATTACAAACATGAACTAAATGTATGTAATACTTGAAGATTATGTGTGATACTTTTAGAGCAAATATGTGATACATGTCAGGTGCGCGCGGCATGGGCGCACGGCAGGAGCGCGTAGGGGTGCGTGAGGATAAATGTGGATTTGAAATCCATTACTTTCGTTTTAAACTAATTTCTAAGTAATGGATTCCAATTCACTCCGACTTGAGGTGAAATCAAATCACTCTATTCAAATGGAGCCTTTATTCGCGTAGGCAGCTAGGTATGAGGAGGTACTGTCGGAAAATTTTGTCATACATATTATAAAAAATTTGCCCTTTTAATATAAAATAACAATTATACCATTAATATTGAATGAAAAAATATAATAAAATATTAGTGTCATCGAATCCACCGGCAGTTGGAAGAGAATGAAGCTGTTAAAAATGGTCTTTAAGTAAAAAAAATTCAGTAGATGTATAAGAAACCATCTTCTGGTTAAAAGTTTCACAATTTCACATGTATGTTACTTTTTCTAAATAAAAGAATCCATGTGCTTTTATCTTTTCAAAAAATAAATTTGGCGAATTAACACGGTTAACTTCATAGGTGAGACTCATCCATCCAATTCAACTTACCTTATTATTATTAATAATGACTAGTAATCTATTGTTTCTTGAAACAATATTTTGCCTTTTTGGTATAACCAAAATAAGCACATTTTGTGTCTACAAACCACATCAAGAAGACTATATATACATATTGAGTGATCAAATTATTTCTAACATTCGTTTTTAGAAATTATTTTATAGTGACAAAACTCAAAAGCCAAAATGATAAAAGTAGTAAAGCCTTAACAGCCCAAACCTGAGCTAACAGTAAACCAAACAAATCACTAACACAATCAGAATGAATCTCAAAACCATCAAAAAAATCTGCAGAAGAATGAAAGACTAACAAACTAACAACTGAACACCAATAATATCCAACTACAACTTGCATTTACATGTGAGATATATATAATATATGATCCTAACTTGCACTTCAAGACTCGAGACCTCGACTTATTACCCGCTGCGCGGTTCCTCATGTTTCGTCGCACTTCCATTTGGAGGTCGGAACACAGCTCAGATATCGACACCAGTGGCAACGTTCGTACCCGTTCACTCCCCGAAACAGCATCACCAATCCAACAGTAAACCTGCATTCGAACACATCTCATCAGTTTCATATCGAAGCTCTGAATTTTGAAGGTACATAACAACGATCATTCAGTACGAACACTCACCCCGCTATTAGTAGTACCAGAGAAACAAGCCACAGCGCGTATTGGTAACCCTTGTACTTGGACTTCACACGAACCACAGCAGGAAGATTGTGGCGTTCTAACCACCCGAATTGAGGACGTGGCAATAAGATAAACCCGAGTAGAAATCCAGTCAGAAATCCCCCGATATGAGCAAAGTTATCGACATGAGGAAGAATCCCAACCACTAAGTTAATTACAACTACTACTAATAGCGTCAATAGCGCTGCAATCTGCAAAACCCAACGGAATATAATCAAATCCTCTGTTATGCATAAAACGCAAAACACAAAGAACAAGAAATATCAAGGACCTTGTTCGTGTAAATAGACCAGTTAGTGATTAACTCGGAAAGCATGGCTCCAAGAAGCCCGAAGAGGGCACCAGAAGCTCCGACAGATACACTGTTTTGTATAAACAAGGATGAGAGCACGCTACCACCAAATCCCGATACCAGATAGATTAGACCAATGTGCACTGCCAAATCGATACATAAAAATCTGCTAAGGTAAACAGTGTAAGAAAAAAGTGAAGGGTTGTTGGATAAGGTCTTACGGAATCCAAAATGCTGCTCGAGGCGAATACCAATGAAGATGAGACTGAGCATATTGACGAGCAAATGCAAGATACCGGCATGTAACCAAATGCACGAGATAAGCCTCCACCCCTGATGTTGATGCACCACCTTAGTCCAGTTAAGTCCACCCATTCTCTGTAATCTTCATTAACATAAATCTAAATGTGTTAATTCAGTTAGGAATAATTATGTACTTGTATTTCTTGAAAATCGTGGCATTCATTTTCCTTATATCCATGCTTTCATCTCAACAATCTTCCATGGTCTGATTGTGAGTACATAAAGAATTTATCAAGACAAGATTCTTTCCTCAATTTAACTCTAATGATGCCACACTTATTGACGAACCAACATTCATTTGCTACATTATGTTCAAGAAAACATAAACGACATAGTACACCTGCTGTGTGATATCAATTCTATGATAAACTCTGAACATTAAAAAAAGAAAAAGAACAAAAAAAGTCATGCACAAGAAAGGGTAATATTTGTTTATGCCACTTTGATGTAAGAACTGAGAACATATGTTTCTTTGCCGACTAACATAAGAAAAAATAAAAAAATGTATTTTGTATTATTTAAAAGACCAAAACACCCTAGAAAATGACCTAAAACATGTTTCCTTATTTATTTTTTTAAAGTCAAGTTGAAGGGTATTTTTTGTAAAGAAATAGAAAGCGGTTAAAAAAACATAGTTTACCTTTTTCACCACTTTTTGTTGCCATCTTTAATAATTGAATCAGCTTCTATAAAGCTTCAACTGTTTGATCGATTTATTCAAACATAGTCTCAACAACTATTTCATACTACAATATTTAATAAGGTAGGTAGAATTAATGAAACAGACCAAAGAGATTTGAGAATTCATAGATGAAAAACTCGCCATATTTGTAAAGAAGAAAGCAAGTTTACAATGAATAACAAGCTACGATAATTAATTCTATGATGTTGTGGTGATCAAAAGACAAAGAAAATATCAGACATTTAAAACAAACAACAACAAAAAAAACAGAAATTCACAGAAAAACTATTTCAGACGAAAAAAAAACCCCAAAATTCAGAATAAAACCCAAAATAGGGGAATTAAAATAGAGGATTATTACGTGGAGGAAGAAGGACCAAAGAGAGGATTCTCTCTGAGAGGCTGGAAGGAAAATCTCCCGAGAAATCGCGCGACGCACTTATCTCCCGAGAATCCCCTGCTGCTATTGATATGCTTCGGACAGTTATTCAGATACATCTCCACCACAAACATGACAACGTTGGCAACCACAAACATCGGAATCAGCCATGATATCCATTTCCTGTCCCTCTCTTCAATCGCGTACGCGTTTCCAGCTGATGAGTGATTGCCTTTCTCTGCTCTGCTCTCGATATCCTGCCCCCTCATAGCTGGATTCTCCTTCTCTTCTGCAATTCACTTCTTCGAATTGAAACTGTTGGATTTATTGCTGTTTAATCGAGCCAAAGATCGTGTGAAGTGGGGGTTATTGATGGGGTTTACGGTTTGAGAGGACGTGCATTGTGGTAGAGAGAGAGGGGAGAGAGAGAGAGGGGGGGGGGAGAGATTATGTCACTCTGTTTGATGTTTCACGGTTTATGCGCAGAGTGGCTACGATCGGGTATGTGTGAGTCCAAATTTTTCCACACAGCTGGGGTTTTACATGGCTGCCACGTGTATTGACCTATAGGTGTACACTTAAAAGTGATGACGTGGATGGGTTTAATTCGGTGGTGGTCCATGGTAAAAGCGGTGGAGAATGGAGGTTACAGCCAACTAAAATATCTTTTTTTCTAATATATATATATATATATATATATATATATATATATATTAATGAAATACTCGACATTTAATCAAATAGTTAAAAGATAAATTACAAATTTTGTTATTTAGATTATTCATCACATTATGATCTTAAACATGGTTTTGCTCTAGAAAAAAATACAAATTTGCCAAAATTACAACTAAATTGGCAAAATGAAAAGAATTAATCAAAATAATAAATAAAAATAACATTATGGTGTGGAAAATATTATTTTGGCTATTTATATTGCAATATTGTGGTCACCGATATCAATGAGGGATAGAGATACTTTCAAAAGTATCTGTGAAATATTGATATCAATAAGCTTAATTTTTAAGAAAAATGAGCCTGAGTAATGAGTATCAATAAGTATCAGCAAATATAAAAATAAAAATAAAATAAAAAGTTACCAGCAAATATCATTAATTTTGAATTTTAAATTTTGACTATAAAAAGCTATAATGATAATAATTTTACTAAAAAGAAAAGATTGTTCTCATATTCAACAAGTGACTATGAGAGTCTTGTTGTGTTGTGGTATCCTGTCAAATAATTATGAATTTGGTAGTTCATAATATATTATTATCTATATATTTGTAATTCGTTATATATGATTTGCTAAAATTTTACATTAAGTTTATGTAATGGAGTTTATTTATTTTTTATAATATTCTTTAAAATTTGAAGTTAAATTTTCAAAATTTTAATAAAATTTCCTCCATTTTTTTGAATTTTACAGATATCATCAATTAATGTCGATATAATCATGGTATTGACATTTCACAGTAATGATATTTCCAAGGGGTAACTAGGCAGTCTAGAGACTCTAGACTATAAGTAGATGTTTTGATTTTTTTTAAATATTTTCAATATTAGAAATATGTAGCCTCTATGCAGTGTTAGTTGGCAAAATTAATAAATAAAAATGATTATGTGTATTTGGTTTGTATTCAATGTTTTCAAAGTGTTTTTATCATGAGGTTATAATCAAATAAAAAAAACAAAAGTAATTTTCAAAGCTTCAGATAACTTATAATCAATTATATTATAATTTATATTTATACATTAAAATACTTTTTCAAAAGCACAATTTTCTTAGACATGCTAATGACACTTTGAATGTTTAACTGACAGATTATTGTTAACTGACTCATTAAATACGATTCTGCGTATAGTGTCGGTGTATTAAAAACAAGTGTGATATTAATTTTTTTTCTATAGTAAATAACAGATTATTGTTCCAAAAGCTAATATAGAAATTTTATTTAAAATATGTTATTAGATTAATAATCTTGTGTGAAGATTAATGATGATACGGCCGAATGCATTATACTCTCAACACAAAAAAGTAATCATGTTTTCAAATAAAAATAGCTTATTAATGTATCTATTATTCAAAAACATTATACATTATCCACCAAATAATATTATGTTTCATTCTCTAATGAAAGTGTTTCCTTAATTTATTTATTTATTTATTTATTTTTATTTTTTTTGTATTTCCTTCTTTCCCATCAATATAAACAGTTGAGTGGTAACGAAATTAAGAATATATTCCTACTCCACTTGCTTCAATTTTCTGTTTGGAAAAAAGATTCTAAGACAAAATCCTGAAAAAATGATAAAAAAGCAAAAAAAAAAAAAATAAATAAATAAAAGACTCCCTCCTTTTAATCAGCAAGGTTTGTCTTCAATATTTATTCAGATCATTATAAACTTCTTAAGTTTTGTTTGTCCTTTAGTTAAGCAAAATTATTTATTTTTTGACATATGTCTTTCTACTTTTAGTAATAGAAGTGGGTGTAGATAAAAATAACTGATTCTAATAAATATAAATTAAGATGACATGACTCGGGTTTTTTATGATAGAATTCTTTATTGGTAGAACAACCTCATCTTTAGTTGGTTCCAAATAAAACAAAACTTTTCTTCTTAGTGGCAAAATTAAATTATTTATTTATTTTGGTTAATGGATAAAAAGGACACACGTGTATAAATTGTGTTAGGAATTGAAGATTTTATGATACTGATATCACATTTAATTCAGGATGGAGTAACAATGAAGATGTTTAAATTATGATTATCGATTTTAAGATTCTGCAGTTGCAGTAGAGCTTTCAAGAAATAGTTTCTTCCTACAGCTTCCACAGTATTCATGAACAATATCATCTCTTACTTTGCTTCTAAATTCTAATTTCTTTCTTTTTTCTCCCTTTTTCTTTTCTTCGGAAAATTCATTACGTCATAACACTAACTGCTCCAATGTTACATATAATCATAATATATATATATATATATATATTTATTTATTTATACTATGAATATGATGTCAATTGTCACCTCCATTTGTCGGGCTAAAGCCACCAATTTTAATTTATTTTTCATAGAAAAATAAATCAGCCTCCAATTCCAAACTACAATTTAATCTTAATTAATTTAATAATCCACATTAAAAAATTTATTTTAATTTGTTGTGTTTGAGTTCGTACTTTCAACTAAATGACTATGTCAAATATGACGTCATAAGCCAGATAATTAAAAAACTAAAATTAAAATTTTGTTTTGTATCAAAACGATATTGTTTTATGTAAATTTAAATCAAGCCATTTTTTTAAAAAATTTAAGTTCATATAATAAGACGATATTGAGCTGATGTTGATCAAAGTTTAATTTTATTTTTAAAGTTATGTGGCTTATGATGTAGTGTCCGGTGTTTATATTGTTGGATATGTAAAGTTAAATCCCCGAAAAATACAATTATTATTTAAACTGTAAAAACATGATAATGTTTTTTTTTTTCTAAATTCAAAATGTTAGAATCGAATTACAATTTCTCCAAAAAAAAAAAAAAAAGTCCCAAAAAAAAAAATTCAATAAGACTTTTTTTTTTCTTAACAAAAGAAGGTAGATTGTGCACTAAATAAACATTGTTTACGATGACCATGAATACGATCCATCTTATAATATAAATGAGTACGAAGGAGACATTCTTTGGGTAATTCTTTCAAATGAATGATTAAATGATTGGTTTCTACAGACCATTCGAACATATAATTGACGGCTTTAAGTCTGATTCGAGTAACTCATAAAATTAAAATTCTATCACATCAATAATATCAAGTCGATAGTTCATTTTTTTTATTTAAGTTTTAAATTTGAAATTTAATTATATTGTGGTAAAACCTTGATAAATTAATTTTGGCGTTTTGATTGATGGATTTCATTAAGAATTGGTATAGTTGTGAGTTGAGTCTCATTAATAATTGGATTTATTTGGTAATTAATTTGTTTTACGTTAAACAAAGCTGATTTTTTTTTTAGTGTGCGTATAATCCAAACGGACAAGGTATGCGTTATCATTATTATTATTTTTTTTTTTGGATAATTACAGAATATGATTTTTTTTCTTTGGGAAAGAAACGCCCTCAACGAACAAGTTTATTAGCATATTGTAAATAAATTGTGATTTTAATGCACTATGATATGATTGAATGTATAGTTTTCAATACATGTTTTTGGTGTTAAAATACTTCACATATTATTTTTCACAATTATTCAGAAAATTTTGAAATATTTTTGAGCCAAGAAACATGTTTGTGGACAGTTTGATGACTGGAAACACAATTAGGCCGACTTTAAAACTAAAGCCCATGACACTTACAGGCCCATTGTGGGCCCATCCCCAATGTCAGGCCAGCGAGAATTTGTTTGAAGCATATTTTGAGCTCAGAAAGGGTTTCGACTCATCTCCAAGGCTTAAGAAAAGATAGTGCATGCCTCCAACCATAACCTTTATACTTTTGAGAGTAGTACAAGTTTAGAATCATGAGAGAGACGAGGGATGAAGCGTAGGAGGCTTGAGGGTCCACTCTAAACTAGTTCTTCATATGAATTCTTTTACAATTTTTATCGTTTTGATTTTAAGGATGCAAGTCTAGACTCCATATTCCCGTTAAAATGGATGTTTGAACTCATGTATTTAATTAGGCTTTAATTAATTCTATTGATTGGAATTGTTCATGCTATCTGATTAACTTGATTTCGATTATTGATGCTTGGTTTGACTTGATTATATGAGTGTTTGATAATTTGATTGCTAGAATTTTATATTATGAATCATAATTGTTGCGATTTAGAGGTCGTGTATCTTTAGGATATCATAAACCTAGATTTATCAAATCGAGCTTGTGTATTTGGGTTTAGTTCATCCTATTGTCTTGGTGATTAATGCAATTAATGAATTAAATTCAAAGAGTTTGTTCAAAGATTATCTGCTTAAATAGAATTATTAGTGGCTTATCTTAATTTAACTAATCTTAAAAGATAATTTGGTTTAACAGAATTTGTTTAGACTAGAGTGATAGTTCCAAGATAAACTAAAAAGAGAGATATTGTATTACTTAGGGGTAATTAATATTAGGGAATAACTAATAACTTGAATACTTTAATTTATTGATTTCTTGATTATTTTGCTTTCTACATTGCTTAATTAATTAAGTGATAATTCTTAATCATATCTGAACCCCATCTTTTGTTATTTTCTTATCTTATTGAATTGAATATATGAGGTATAGGTAATTCACCACTTCTCGTGGTATCAACTCCGATTTATCCTGTGACTAGTTAATAAGATTAGGAAGAAAATTAAATAATTTTATCTCATCGTGACAACTCATTTATTTTAACTTTTAGATGCAATTTGCTTGAAATTTTAATTTAATACAAATAAATGAATGTATAGAAATGTTTGTAAAGTTCAGCGCCAACTCATGAAAATCTAATCAGCAATCAAATCATGCATCAAATTATAAAAATTATCATTAAATTACTACTCTCAAAAAAGATATAATTCAATCGCATAAAAGGATAAAAGTCTAGCACTTTTTACAATTAACTCGTTTTTTAATAAATTGAATCTTCGCAAATTAAAAATGAAAGAGAATCAAAAAGGCTAGAAAACATAATTAACTTTATTACTATAAATAAATATATCAACTAATTAAAAAATATATATATAATAAAATTAACATTTTACTTTCTTTCAGCCAAAGATAAATAATACTGAAACATTACATCTTTGCTTTTATAAGGTACGAGTTTTAGATCACGTGTTTTGCACGTGGAAATCAATTCAAATTAAGAAAATAAATAATAATACAAACACCTTATATGTAACACTTTTATATTAGAGTTCTAATTATAATATGATTCTATAACATTTTGAATTAGCTAGGATTCTAATATAAAATTATTTAAATATGATAACTTAAATTACTATTATAACCTTAAATAATAGTATTTGATAGGGATATATTCAGCAATTCATATTTTGTAAGAAATATACACACTTTTATATAGGTAATAGATATACGACATACACTAATAGTTATAATTTTAATTAATTTTGCACATATATCTTTATACATATAAAAGGAAGACCACATGTGTCACATGTCAACCATATAATGTTTTGTATTAATTTTATTTTAATTTAAAAATTAAATCTATAATAAATAGAATTTTAAAGCTAATTAATGTGGCTATTAAATGATATCAATTTAATTATGTTGGAATAGATATTAGTAAATAGTATATGAATTTTGTAATTAAATTTTGTGAAAATAACACATGCTAGACTTTAAATATAGAAATTATTTCTAAATTTTAATTTTGTTTAATTTAAAAGTTTTAGTGAAAACTATGTATTACAAAAATTAAGATAAACATGAACTGATTAATTTTTATCATCTAATTGAAAAGAAATTTGGGGTTACTCTAAACATTAATAATAAAATAAACAAAAAAAAAAATAGTGGGAGGGTTGAAGAATATAATAGACATAAAAATTCTTTTCAAACTGTGTTATATTCCACACTAAATTAAAAAATGTGTATCACACAAAATCATAACTATTTATTTTATATCTTAATATTTATATTTTTCTAATTTGACTAACTTTAATTTAGTTTTTTCATTCTGTATATTATACGGCCCTATTCGAGTACGTTCATATACGATGGTTTTATGTATGTATAATTTCGTAAGACCCACAAATCAAACTTTCATAAAATCATTGATGAATTATAGATTTACCAGTTTCACAAAATTATAAATAAGAGGATCTCACCAGTATCATATTCTTAATTTTGTTTTGCTTTAATTAAAAAAAAAAAAGTAACAACAAACAAACATTCAGATGCCCAAAATAATTTATGTTTCATTGCAAACAATTGAAAACCAGATATGAAAAACAAACACAGCCAAGAAATAAGTTTCAGAGCAGCATCATCATGTCCCCCAAAAAGATAACTAAATACAGAGATGTAGAGAGAGAATGTAGAGAGAGAGAACATTGTTTTGCAGGTGATTTGAGTCAATACCCGAACCACAACCCTTCTTCATTCGGGCCGGGCCCCAATTATCACTAAAAAACACACACACACAGAGCAATCACACAGTTAGCAAAGCAGCATTATCACCTGATACTCCTTCACAAGGGTTTCCCTTTTTCCATCACCCAAAAAAGGTTCGTTCTTGACTCAATTTTGCAGCTTCTATCAAAACACAGATCACATCATCAGTTGCACTGAAGGCCACCTTTGATACCCTGCAGCGTTCGACCGATCAGTGACTTCACCGTCTCAACTGACTCCGTTGTCAGCTCGGCTGCCGGCAGATTGCTGACAAGTATTTGGAACCCGATCGTCAGCAACGAGCCTCCTCTGTATTGTCCTTCGTTGCTGCTCTCCGGTCTGCTCGATTCCGGGAAACAATCTGGCATCACTGCAAAGCCCGATGGCAAGATGGCCACGCTTGAAGAATCACCGCCACTCATCACCACATTCATCTCCGATGCGTCTACTGCTGTGTGTACTATGAGTGATCCTGAGGCATCCGTGCTCGTTTCTTGCAGGATCAGCACGTTGCTTTGGTTCGCACTCGAAGAAGGAACCTGCGAGTTTAAGCCCGAAAATGTGAAACGTTAAAAGAAACGAAAGAGCTCAATGATTTCTAGTGGATTTTGTTGGAATCTGATCTCAATTAAGCGTCGTTTTAGAGTTTTTGTCATATAGATTAAAGAAATGAAAATCGGACAAATATACCCCTGATTAACCACGGAATTTAGGATCCAACATATTGGGAAGAGAATCAGATTAATTCCAAAAAAGGGATTTTAGCTAAGGAATGGTGACAGCGATAGTCTTGTAATAAAGTTGTTAAAAGTCTAAAAGGACAGATAACTGAAAACAAATTTTGACCTCTAAAACAACACTTAATTGGATCGGAGGGAGTAATTGGTAAGGTATTTAGTCCTCATTTTCCGAAAAGAGTCGATGCTTTTTCCAACTTTTTCGGCTAAATAAGGACTAAATCCATGGCGAATTAACAATAAGGGGCATAATTGAAAATTTGCTTTTCCACTAAGTCTAGTAAACGGCACGAATACTCACACTTGTGCGAAGAAGACTGATGGTATTGCCAAGATCCTGGCCCTTGGGAATACGCAACATCGGTTGCATGGGACCATCTTGCGATAACACATCCCAATGGCTTCTGGTCTTCTCGTCCTGTAAGAAAACGAGCAGATGCTGTGGTGAAACGGGCATCCAAACAGTCGTCGTAGCGCTCAAGATGACACCATGTGGCTCCCCAGAATTACCGAGGCTCTTCCGCATCATCAACTTGGTATTATCAACACCTTGGACCTCCTCCCATTTATGTATAGTCGAACAAACGCCAGTACAGAAGCTACGAGTCATGCGTTGTGCAAGCTTTACCATGTTTTTCTTACCACTTGGTGGAAGTGCTGGGAATACATGGGACAATATGAGCAAATATTGTCGTTTGTTGTGTTAAGGTGGTAAAAAATATAAATGACGTACCTGAATGGTCTCCGGTTGAGGCCATAGAGGACATAATGAAAGCAAAGAGTTCGCATTGCCTTTGGAGATTGGCGATCCACTTCTGTGCACCAAAGGCCATTCCACACCTGATTAATGGCTGGTATAAACGATGAACAATGTTCTCATCATATTCAGTGTGCTCAATCCAAGTCACCTGAAGCGTATAAAGAAATATGTAAGAAAAAAAAAGAGTGTTATCTGTTAGCTTGCTCTTGCTTGCATTGAAATGAATGACATATTATATTTGCAGAAAGGGATAATGCTTGTTTATATTTAAATACAAATATTACTATGATCAAGATTAGCATGGATAGATAGTCATAACAATAGTATTTCCTCGTACACACAGATAAAGACTGTCGCTACATTGACTTCACAAGTACAAAAAACGTTCATATATACTCAAGGATGATAAATGATTACGTGTGAGCATAAGAAAGAGAGATATGTTTTTACCCTCACATAACGACACATTATTAAAGAAACATTGCAGATATTTAAATATAGTCGAGATGCAGTGTCTAGGTTGTCTGTATATATTATATCGCAGTGTCCTATGTCTATTAGTATCAAAAAACGGACAACTAAAGTACAGATGCTAAAATCTTCAGTATTTTCAAAACGTATCAGCTTAGAAAATTCAGATTCGAAGCAAGTCAAGAAGATTGTACCTTAAATATGGACAAAAAAAAAGCTTTAAATTGTCTTAGTCTCCAATTACCTTCGAATAGCCATTGGGCATATCTTGCACAACAAAACCAGAAGGGAGTCTCCTGCAATTCATAGGCATGTTCCCACCAAATAAAGAATCGACTGAGACATCAACCACGGCCCACATGTCCTCTCCTTGCTGCTTGCAGAAGCGAACGAACTTCACTTGACGAACCGGGACCACAGGGGAAGGAATTTGGAACTCGCATTGCATCTGTCAAACAAATCAAAAACCACACTTCAATTCACCATTCTCTCTTCATTTTTCTTGGTGGGGGGGGGGGGTGTTAAGAATACCATACCAGTTGCAGTGCTCCGTTTCTACCTCCACCCGATCCCGGAGAAATCACATCAAGAGTCGAAGCACTCCCGATGTTCCAAGGGAACATTTCCGTCCATTGCTTCTGCGCCACGGATGAAAACCTTATCACATAAAGTTGAAAATACTAAAAGAGATTGATTGACCAAATAAGACCATGATAATCAAAGAAATTACCACATCCATTAATGCCTCGACGAGTGCCAAGCTGCTGACTATGACATTACCAGTAGCTCTCGTTGCTTCGGTTACAAAATGACTCGGCTTTACACCGATGCAGGCCGGGAACGTCTTGGCATACTCATCAAGGTTCAAAGATTCCCCGTTTCCTTCCAAGCTTCTGAACCAAAGAGGGCTATCGAGCTGTGCTAGCTTCATCAACTCATCCATTGCACCCAACGCAAGCTCTAGAAACAAGTTCTTATCAAAAGGAGCATTAACACTCATCATGCTCATGGCAGGCCCATTAGGCGGCATACCAGGAAAGCCACTCGACATTCTATTGCCAAAATCGAGCCCTAAAGGCATCACCGGATCCACAGAACCGAAACCCAAGAACCCGTTTCTCCCAACCGAAAGATCCAAATTCGAGTTGCACATTGTCGGTGGCATCGAACCGTTGCTCCCACTTAAGAACTTGCCACCCAGCAACCGAAGCCGATTGAGCTCATCCTTAAGCCTCGCATTCTCAATCATAAGATGGTGCTGCTCCATAGGCACTTCTCCAAGAATCGCGGGGCTTCCACAATTCTCACATATCGGATTCCTCATAGCATCCTTCATCGCAATGTTCTCAATGCGAAGCTTGTCGTTCTCTTGCTTAAGGATCGAATTCTCATGGCGCTCTAATTGAGTCTTAACCATACACAACACTTAAATCAGTATAAACACGAAAAGGGCTTCACCAAAAGCGACTAATTTAGCAAATTAATTACCTTCATCTGAGTTCTTCGATTCTGAAACCAAAACTTCACCTGCCTACCCTCCAAGCCTAATCTCCTCCCAAGTTCTAATCTAGCTTTCTCATCAGGATGTGGATTATCCTTAAATGAACTAAACGCACAAAACAATCAATAACCAATCAAACTAAGCACTAAGAAGCATTGATTAAAATTCAGAACAACACAAGCATAAATAAATACACAAAGAAGCGAGTCGAAACATACGCTTCGAGTTCTTGAATTTGGAATGCAGTGTGTCTATGATACTTCTTCCTTTTGGATGACTTATTTTGAGTAGTATTCTCATCATCCCCAGATGCAGCTTCAAAGTTGTCACTACCAGACCTACTGTCCAGCTCATCCTCTCTTGTCCTTCCAATTAAACCACTATCAAACCCTTCTCCTAACATCCCCATATCCCCAAGATTCTCCATCTTGGGCTGCCCACAAAACACATATCATTAATACTCCAATCACATAAACAAGACAACAATAAAACACATATCAAGCAAGAATACAATACAAACACTAAATGAAGAACATTAATTTACACAGAGAGAGAGAGAGAGAGAGAGAGAGCATACAAGGGCAAGAGAAAGGGGAGAAGAAGTGAACAAGGGTTGAGAATGGGATGAATGGAGCATTTGCAGAGGGTGAGACATAGCAGGAGTTGATATGGTGATGTTGTAAGAACATCTAAAAGGGGTTTTAAGGATGGATATAAATTATGAGAGTAAAGAAGACATTAAAACACACGCAAAAGGCTAACTCCTCAGCAGCAAAAGCATTGATTCAGTCTTGTTGTTAGCTTTGAAGAATAGATGAAGATATCCAACAACCAAAACCCAGTTAAATTTATGAACAACCAAACGGGGTTGGTAAATGACAACTGAGCTCCCTTACTACACCGCTTCCTCTTCAAACAAACAAAAACCCTATTTCTTCTCCGTGTAATAAAACCAAGGATTTGGGGTTGACTATTTACGCCATCATCCCAATAAACAAGAAAACAAAAAGGGCTTTTTGGAAAATAGAGAGAAAAGGGCCCTCATACATAATATCTCTAACATATATATAAAAAATAAAATAAAAGGTAGACTTTTCAATACCTTACAAAAAATATATATAAAGTGGCAGAAAACACATTTTTCTTTTTCTATTCTAAAAGATAAAAAGACCCTTTTCAATCTTTCGCCCTTTTCCACCTTTTTATTAACTTTATTTCATTCTGAGATCATATCGAGTGGCAACGTATACACAACAGGACAACACAAAAGCAAATAAAGTACAGATAATAAAAAGACAACCTTTTTTCTGGTTTTGTTTGTGAAAAACTCCAAAGACCAAAGTCCAATGTTGCGACTCTGAGAGTGACTTTCACAGTAGAAGCTAAGCAAAAGGCAGAGAAAATGTTAAAATAATCATAAAAAAACAAAATCTGAGGATTAATTAATTTGCAATAGAAAAATGGCTTCTTTTGACAGGTTTAAGAGCTGACTTACAGTGACTCCAGTCGTATAGTCAATGAATTTGTTTCTCTCTCTACTCTACCCTTTTTTTTCTTATACAAATACACACACGTATAAATCTATAATATTTGCACACACCATTTTCAAGATTGGTGAATCTGTTGGAGGAATCAAAACCCAGTTGAGGGAAGGGGTGGAATTTCTTGAGAAGACAAAAGAAGGGAGGAAAAGGGCCTTGAGATTGAAATTTGAGACTGAATTCTTGGAAACTTGGAAGGGCAGAAAAATAAGAAGGAAAGAGTGCACGAAAATAGGAAAATGAGAAAATTAAAAAAATTTAATAATACAAGATTTTCGAGATGGCTCGGCGTGGGCCCACTATTTTCCTATGTACGTGTGCGTGTCCTACGCTCCTCTTTTTTGTGCGTGGATTTCACTTTCTTACTATTTAATTTTTCCATTCTTTCAAGTTTCACTCATTTTTATCTAAAATATAAACTGTCAAAAAAAATTCTAATATATATATAAAATAGTACGTGTCAATGTATTTGTAATACAATAAGTAAGGCTTGGTTTGGACATGATTTATTAAGTTTGAAATAGAGATTTTAAATAGATTTTGAAAATTGTGGATTTTAATATTTTTTATATTTTTCAGGGATTTTATAGGTTATAATTATAGTTAAGATGTCACAATCACAAGAATTTTATAAAAAATAAATATTGTATTATTTTATTTTGAAAAGATAGATGTTGTGGGGAATTGTAAAAAGTAGAAAAATAAGGTAGAATTGCATGATTTTTTTAGATCTCGTACAAACATGGATTGGATTTGGCTTATCCCAAATCCAAATGAGCTAGTCTCAATCAAACAAAGTCTTAGGCTATGTTTTTTTTCTAATTGAAGGGGTCAGGAAATTCAATTTCAAAATTTTAAATTGTATAATAAAAGTGAATAATGAAAAATATATGTTTGTTTTGGATTTGAACAGTGTATGTATTTTTCTTTGAAAAATTATTGTTGGTGTTTGTTAATGTATGTATCTTATTGTAAAAATGTGTTGTTGGTAATGATTAATATATGCATGTTTTATAAGAATGGTTTTCGTTGATGTAAATTTTGAATTTTAAATCTCAAAATAAATACGGATTTCTTTTGAGATTTTAAATCTTCAGATTTTGAAGTATGAAAACCAAATCAAGGAAGACTGCTTCAATTAACATACCCTTAAGTATATGATGTGTTTGGATCAAATTTAAATGGATGGAAGGAAATGTTGTCTTTAAAAACTTACAATTTAGAAAATTTTGATAAATATTGAAATTGTATGTTTGTTTTAAGATTAATATTAGAAAATATAGATGATTGTAACATCATATTAAGTTCAGATATGTCTAGAAACATTAACTAATGAAAGAGCTTGAATATATTTTATTGAAATTTGTAAAATTTTATATTAATAAGTATAAGTAGTTATAATAGGGTAAAAATTTATTGGATAAAAAAAATTCGAATACATCTCAAAACAAACTAACTAAAATTTGATATTTTCACATTTGAAATTTCTTCGTGTGAAACTAAAAGCGAACACGCCCATGATGATCTTGGATACAAATATTAGTTTCTACATGTATAACTCATTATCACATCAGTCATTGTATTTCAATTAAATCAGTTTGATAGATTTTAGATATAAGTATTGACTTTAAACATATAATAGCTTTATACTTTTTTTGTATAAACAACATAAATAGCTGTATATATTTATGTACAGGTAAAATGTATATCATCTATCTTATTTCATTACAATGATAAAATTACTTATTGTTAAAAATCATCAACTAACATTTTTTAAACAAAATAATGTATATTGATTATTGCATAAGACGTTACATGCAAATTTCACATTTTTAATAAATTAGTACTTATAATTGTTGCTCACACACACACGCGTGCATGTGTGTGTGTATATATATATATATATATATGCTTTTATAATTAAAGTTTGTTAATAAATTAATTACCCACATGAATGAAGGATCAAATGAAGATTTCCACATATGAAGTTTATGCCATATTTTATTTATTGAAATTAAGATAGGGATTTCATTTTTGGAATAAAACTCTTGCACATCGATATTAATTTGGGTAACGTAGATATTAGCGTGATCATTTGGGAATATAAATTATGATAGAATCTACAGGAATTTATTGTCACCTGTCACCGGTTATTTTTCATATCTACTGATATTTCATTATTAATGCTAATAAACACCAAGTCTTAATTATATTTCAAAAAATATATATACAACTTTAAAGGAAAAAAATTTATTATTATCATCCACGTTTAGAGGTGACCGAAATAGTGATATTAAAAGTTAAAAATCTTTAAAACAGACACGGTGCTTTTTAATTTCTAAATCTCTATATAATCATGGTGAGGCCTTAAACATTTAACTAAAACGTGCTATATAGTTTTGGATTGAAATCTCTTCTTATCACAACCACCCCTAATTTACAGCCGGCAATTTGAGCCCGGTTTGATGGGCCAACCTGAACAGTGTGCAAATATAATTGGATTGGGCTCTTAATATAATGACCCAAAAAATGTCAATTTTTGTGATTTGGATGGACTCCAGCTGGGGCCGTTATATATTTTTTTTTTGTGCAACTTGTAATTTCTACATGTGATTCAATTCTTACTCCTATGTTTTTATTAATTTTTTTTTATTTTCCCTTATGTAATATCTTCTTCAACCACAATTAACTAATTTAAATTAGGGTTGTAAATAATTGCAACTACGTAAATTGAATTAAACTGTCTTTAAATTCCATTTTAAGTTAATTAAATTTGTGAACCTTATCAAATATTGCTTCTTAAACTTTTATTTAACTTATTTTCTCTTAATATATTTGATCATATATATAATATTAACAGTTGTGTTTGATTCTATGAATTTCTTTAACTAAAATAGAGTTGACTATATTAAGTTTTAAGAGAAAAAATTAAGGCTTATCAAATTTGAGATTAGATTTGTGAGTATATTGACTTGGCTCAACTTAATTATATTCATATTTTAAATTATATATAGTTGAATTTTTTTTTATTGTGCCTTTTGTTTTATTAGAATATATTACAGATATCTTTATATATAAAAGTAAGATCAAAGTGCAACATGACACGCCTACAATGTTTTCATATTAAATATGCTAATTAATTGATACAAATTTAATGTTGATAAGAAATATTATTATTACTAAATAATAAATAATATAGAAATATTAATTAGAGCTATCTAAATTACATATGCTAGAGTTCAATGATGGATATTATTATATATTTGAAATTTGTTAAATTTAAAAAAGTAAAGAAAAAATATAAATATATACAAAAGAAAAAAAAACTAAAATAAAGGTGGGCAGCTTGAAAATTATTATTCAAACTTATTAATTATTGAAATCAAATAATTTTTTGAACATATGCTTTAAAATAAACTATGGAATTTATTTGAGAAATTTTGACTTTCATTTTGTTTCATTTAATTGAAAATAAAAGTTGAGGGTTGTTATAAATGTAAACAATAAAGAGCAAACTAAAAAAAATGGTGGGTGGGTTGAATAATATAATAGGTATAGTAATTTATACTTTTTTCAAAATAATAATAATTTTTTTAAATGATCATCTACAAATGCAACACATATTTTGACAATTAAATAATTATTTGATCATATTTTATTATAATTTGTGAAAATTTTCGAATTCAAAAAAATAAATGTCCGATAGCACGTCGATCGGTTAATTCAATAACAAATGGGAGTTAGCACTCGATTTCGTTGGTGCCATGCAATTCAATTGTTTACTTATTCAATATTCAATTTCAATGAGTCAATTTGCAAGCTCAACCAAGCTATTTTGAAAATTTCAAGTGGATGCTTGAGAAAGTTTTTCATTTGTCTATCATTATAGACAATCCCATCTATATTATATAAAATATTCTATGGAATTCGAACCCGTGAGAATAAGAAGGGTCTTTCGAACAAAATCAACACAAAGAAGTCTTGCTTTTTTTTTAGTTCGATTGTTCGCGCGGTCGAGCCCATCTTTTAGATAAAGGAAATTCCCGATTTGTGGATCTATATATATAATATAATCGATAAAGGAGAAAGAGAAAGAAAGATGCCTTACGTTATGTGTAATGTAGTAATTATCTTTTTCAATTGGGAGAGATGGCTGAGTGGACTAAAGTGTCAGATTGCTAATCCGTTGTACGAGTTATTCGTACCGAGAGTTCGAATCCCTCTCTTTCCGTTTCCGTTGATGAATTGATTTATTTTTTTTTTCAAATTTTTCAAATCTTAGCGAAACGTGTAGAATAGATAAAATCCTAAGAAAATTTGAAAATTAACCAAGGAAAACCCTTTGTATTTTATTCTTCCCGTCCAGGATTACGCCCCGGATCATTAGATAAGAATCCAAAGATAAAGAGAGACACAAAAAATATCACTACGGTATAAACGAAGAGTTTCAGAGTAAGCATTACACAATCTCCAAGATGATTTTTTGGAAAAAAAAAGAGAATAGATCTTCCAGTTTTTTACCACATATCCTATATTTGACACCAAGAAATGAGGTTTTTCTATAAATGCATTGTCACAAATTCATTTGTTTTTCATTAACAAAAATTTTCGTTTATATCCATTAGATATTGTGGGAGACCCTACATAGGGCTAGGGTCTTTCACCGGAAAAGGGTCAAAAATGAGGAAACGGACGTAAGCCCTATATTTATATTTATTTTGGCAACTATCCACGAATTTCAGTGTGCGAATCAAGGGTTCATACTCTAAAACTTATCTGATTTTTTTCAATTGTTCAAATTTTTGTATCGAGGAAATTGTGCATTTTCTAGGATATTATTATTCAGGAGCTCATCGAAAACTTACAGCAGCTTGCCAAACAAAAGCTAAGAGAAAAAAAAGAAGAGGTATGACTGGCATAACATCTACAATTGGATTCAAAAAAGCATAGGCTTCGGGCAATTTGCCGAAGAAAAAACTACTCGAAAAAAGGGGAGAATTAATACAAATACAGATCAAACTAACGATATTAAGCATAACAGACATTTTGTTCTTGGAGATAATTGCATTTTGATTGCGTTTTTGATATAAGGAAAAAGAAAGTAAGTAAGGTAGACACCCTTCTTCTTCTTTGAATCCACCCAATCAAAAATCCTCCAATTCTCAAAGGAGAATAGAAGAAATCATACTTTCATACAATATCTTAATTGAATTCTATGTAATGATCAATAAATTAAGTTGAATTCTATATCTATATAGATCAAAATCCTAGTACCAATCTATTTTATAGATATTTTGACTAGAGTTGACAAACAAGCAATACCAATATTATTGTTTCTTGGTGTCGATTCGAAATTGAAATGGGATGTGGCCAAGTGGTAAGGCAACGGGTTTTGGTCCCGCTATTCGGAGGTTCGAATCCTTCCGTCCCAGCGTAGATCCATTTTTTATGCTCCATTATTCCCCTAGAAAGAAATGGGGGGGGGGGGGGCGGATAGGAGTTAATCCCTATATAATTTAATTATCTGTGTCTCTTCTAATTTCATTAACAAACGATCAAGTTCCATATTATATAGAAATGTGTTATGGAGCCAATGTTTTTTCTTTGAATCTTATTTGATTTTTGATTGATTTTTGATTTAGGTATTTCGTGTTTGACTCTACTGAAAAGTTGGAAATCGATCTAACAATTGAGGCAGGGGCGATTTATCCTATCCCTTTTATTCACTTTCTGATTATGACAAGAGTCGATATTACTCAACCCCATGTTAAACCAAATGCATATCAATCATATAATATAATCATATAAAATGAGGAAATGTTTAGCTTATATGGTATATATTATTCTATTTCAATGACAAGAATTTTTTTTGGTTTTTGTGAAAAATATTTGTAATTCTTAAATTATTTAAACTGAAATTATAGATATTCTATATTATAGAATATCTATAACAGTCACAATTCTTCAGTCTATCTGATAGATACGAAAACCCTCCCTATTTTTTTCGATTTTTCTTTTCGTAATCAGAAAGATTCAAATCTTCACTTACATCATTTTTTTATACATCTCATCTTGTTAAATTAGACGATATATATTGCACAAATCATAAATTTAATTTTGTTGTGTAAATGATATTTAAATTTTTTAATTTCACTAAATTTAATTTTTTTTTATTAAATCTCGTGTATTACACGGGTCCTGTACTAGTAATATACTAAAAGAAATATAATAATTATATAATTTAAATTTTACCTTTTTATTAGGAGGTTGATGTTATCATAAGGTTGATGTTAGTTAACATTCTCTAATATCAAAAACTTTAATGTTTGGTTAATTGATTTTAATGGACAAAAGAAAGTTGAAAAGATTGGACTTTACCCCACTAATAATTTTATTATATTAAATTAAATTGTCTTCAATTATATAAATAGAATACTGTAATTTAAATTGTATGTGTTAGATTATTAATATGAAGTTCTCTCTCCATGCAAATTGGTTCAAGAATTTAATTAATTAACAATTTTTAAAATTTTAAAACATATATAATTAGAGATTTTAATCAAATTGGGTCGTTGGTCCGGTAGCCGGCCCGAGCAAGGTTGGGTTGGGCTCCAATTTTACAGGTCTGCCCTGAGGATGGACTAATTCGGCTCAGCCCGACTATGTCACTTGACTTGCAGTGTTGGATTGGATTGAACCTAACGACCTGAATTGTTAGATCTACCCTTATATACACAGATATATAATAAACGAATTTTTGTATAAAACCACCTCATATATAATACACAAATCCTCAAATAAGATTGTCTCGTGTGACATTTTAATCATTTAATGTATGGGATAGAATCTCATATTGCATTCAACAATTAGACAACATGGGTCAACATAGTGAGGAAAAATCACATTTGAATTAATAAATAGCTATCAAAGTAAAATTTTACTTATTATTCGTAGAAGTATGTCTTGTTATTTTATAAAGTATTACTTATTATCCGCTAAAACATTTTTTTAGAAAGTATTACTTGGTTGTTTACATTGTTTCTTAGGATTTTTTTTTCCTTAGAATATACTATTATTTGAGGTTAATATCAATTTACTATTTAAATTATTAGATTTTTTTTAGTGGGTGTTTAAACTTAAAAAAAATTCAGATCACTAGTCATTCTTTCCGAAATTTTCCGGTTACTACTCGAACTCAATTTTCAACACATTTTTTGTTCAAAAAATGACCAGACAACTCGAAAATACAATTCACTTCCAAATATCAATAAAAAATGCATGAGTCGTATGTCAAGATGACCCTTATTCGAAACCAAATTATAACCCTAAGTCGATTTCATGATTTCCATTCAATCCAAGTGTGAATTAAGCAAACATAATTTTAAGGTTTTAAATGATTTTTATTCAATTCAAGTTCAAATCAAACGAGAATCATTAAATTGACCTAGAGTTATAATTTGGTTTCGTAAATGAGTCATTTTGGTGTAAGACATGCATTTTGGTTAATATTTGGAGCTAAATTGCATTTTCAAGTTTTTTTATGATTGTTTTTGGCCGAAAAATGTGTCAAAAATTAAGTTCGTGTAGCAATAGCAAGTAACAAATTAATATTAACTCTATTATTTGTTATCTATTAAAGTATCACTTACATATTAAGGGTTAACATAAAAAACAACTTGAAGTATGACATTTTTTACACTTTGCAATGTAAACTTATTTTTGTTTCTCCGATCGCACCCAAAAATTCATTTTTTTCACTCAACCTAATGTCATTTTTCGATCATATTTCTTGTCAATAACCAATTTGATGTCCCCATTTTTTTTAGCCAAAATACATGAAATCTACACTAAAATACTCTACATTTCAAACTAAACGAAAGTATCAAATCAAATTTTTTTTCCATTCAATTCAAACTCAATTTGAGTTAAAATCCAATGAAAAATTCGATTTTGTCTTGTAAAAAAAGTGACAAGAATTTTTTTTTGTTGTATAGTTAAAAAAGTGTGAACTTCAAGATGTAATTGGAGGAATAAAAAACATTGCATAGTGAAAAAAAAAATATATATATATATATATATATATATATACTTCATGTTATTATATATATATATATATATATATAATAACATCAAAAATAAATGAAGTTAGATTTATTGTTAGATTTGTTCAATGGTCCATGTTAGATGCATCAAAAATAAATGAAGTTACTTTTATGTGTGTGGGAATACGTCTCACCAATGACCCGTATACTTGTTAGTAAAAGTGTAGGTTATTATATATTAAAATATTATTTATTATATGTTACAATATTACTTCTTAATTTCTTATTTATTAATTATTATTTTTTATACAATAACATTTGGTATCAATTAAAGTATCACTTATTATTACTTATTATTGATTAATGTATGACAAAGTCTCTTTAAAATATTGCTTATTATCTCTTAAAGTAATTATTCATTTTTTAGAAAGTATAATTTATCTGTTAAATAAAGTATCACTTATTATTTGTATAAAATATTTTTTTTATTTGTTAGAAATTAATAATTGTTATGTATTAAAATATTAGTTGTTATGTGCTAAAATAGTACTCCCTTCGTCCCTTAACACTTTGCACACTTTCCTTTTTAGTCTGTCCCCAAACACTTTGCACACCCAAAAATGACAAATTTTATCACAATTCTTACCCTCACAATACACACTTATTTACACACAATGCCATTACTTTTTCTCACATAATTAACCCACTACATCTAATTAATTGAACTAATTAGTCCATTACACAATTAAAAAAATCCAAATCACAATTAACCCAATACATTAAAAAACTCAACCCAATTCAATTTTTAATTTAACTCAACCCAAATCACCCTATCCATTACACTAATTCTGAAACAAAAAACTCAACCCCCCACCCATTATACACTTATTCTCGAATATTCTTCCCAACCCTAATCTCATTCTCTCTTCCTATCTTCACCGTCTTCCCCACCTCACTCTCTGAAAACCCTAATGTTCTATCTTTCTCTCTTCCATCGTCTTCCCCACCCCACCCCACCCTACCCCACCCCACCCCACTCTCTGAAAACTCTGATGTTACCCTCTCTCTGAAACCCTATGTGTCGTCTCTACCCCTCCCCCAAATTGACTCTGTAAAAAATCTATGAAGAGATTTTCGATCGATCTCGCCTCTATCTAAAATTGTGCAGATTTTTAATCGATCTCTTTTTTTCTTTGATTAATCGATTTTTTTCTTCGATCGATCAGTCTTTTTCTTTGATCCCACTCTATTTTTCTTCAATCTGTATTATGGAGTCGGATTTGAAAGAACTTTTGTTTGAAGCTAAAACTTTTGTGGACGAGACACCTTTAATGGAGTCAGCTTTCTCTGAAATGGACTCCCCTATTTTTGACATTGAGAACGCCTTTGTTGCCAACTCAGAAGATTCGTGGGTATCTGAGAGTCCTCTAATCCACAAAGGTATTTTTACAGTATTTTTTACAATATTTTTTTACAGTATTTTTTTTATTCATCAAGTATATAACCTCTACTACTACTCCTGCAGTGGAGAGTTCTCTAATGAAGGAGATAGATGAGAGGATAGAGGTGGTAGAGGTGGCTTCGAGATTGAGCGAGGACATGCAACAATATTTCTTGGAGTGTCTGAGAAGATAGTTTCCCCTCGTGCTTAGGTTACTCTGATATCTCATTTACTTGATGAATATTGTGTTATGCTGAGTATATATACTGTGATGCATGTTGTCTTTATTTTTTTGCTAAAATTGTGCAAAGTTGATGATATTGTGCAAAGTTGATTATTGGTAGGTGGGTGAAAATATAAGTGATGAAATGATGATATTGTTCTATTGAATTGATGTGATGATCAGAATATGATTATGTGGTACCCTTACACTAAAAAAAATGTCACCATAGTTGAAAATTGTAAAATTTTCTTTATTTTGGAGACTGTATTTGTGTAATGGGTTGGGTTATGGTGTCCCTAATATGCCTTAGATTAATGCCACCATTTGGGTTCCAAACCTAGGTTAGGAGGCTTGATTTAGGGTACTCTTTTCTCTATGATGAAACTGTTCTGAGGGAATTAATCAATCAAATTCTTATTTGATTGAATAATGTGATGGTCATTTGATTGAGTTAGCTCAGTATTCCTTATTCTGTTGACCATTCAGATTGTGTATATATGGTTAGAATGTGATTATGTGTTACCCTTGCACTAAAAAATGTCACCATAGCTGAAAATTGCAATATATGAGAGTCAATACTTGCAAAAGGTATAGTAATAGAATGTTTACAACCTAAGCATGTCCTATATGACTTAAATAACATTAGTTTATGATGTAAACATTATCATCTTTATCTTGATATGGTTCAAAATGATGTCAAAAAGTATGTCATATGCTTTAATCATATCCTAGATTGGTCATTAGTTCTTCCAAGTCATATGTTGCATCTTCTATCTGTCCAATTTGGACCAAGTACTCTATGCATTCTTTTACCATGTCTTCCTCCACCTCTAATGTTAATGGCAGTCTTCATTCCCTAAGTAAAGTGTCTTTGTTCATGTGTGGCAACTTGTAGTTGTTGTTTCCCTTTACCTTCATGATTTCAATAATGCAATTTTGTAGACTTAAGAATACATTGTTAAGTGTAATGTGTGTGAGGTTTTCAAAGGATAACATCACATTTTTCACCAAATCATCCACATTATATGAAGCTGTGTCCACTTGTAATGATTGTATAGCCCTGAACCACCCTAAGTCATTGACACTAGTGTCAGGGGAGTTTGGTGGCTAGCAAACCAATTGGATGTTGAATTCATCTGATGAGGCTGCAGCCCTAAACTCAGGATCATGGTTGCTAATATATGGTTTTACATTATCTTGTTGAATTACAATTTATTTACTTAACTTGTTGGCCACTTTGCTTTAATTGCTGGTATAATCTGATGAGAAATGATTATTAGTTGCTTATATGTGATGAAACTGTAAAAAGTAATGTCATTAATAGGGAAATGATAACATTTCCTATTTTGGAGACTTAGTTATGTGAACTATGTGATGATAATGTTCTAATAGTTTTACCTAGTTAATTAGGCATTCCTTGATGACCTCTTTAGTAATTGAGTCTATTGACTTTGTCACCATAGTGCCCCTCACTCTATTTTTGTTGTTTCTTTGTGCTGGTTCTTGCTTGTGAATGGAAAAATCCATATTTTCTCATCAAACACAAGTTCCCCATCACTTGAATATTGGGGTCTTGCAACTGCACACATAAACATAATTTTGGGTATGAACCTCTTGTTTTTGCATGTCCTATGTGGTTCAGTTTCCCCTGGCAACATGTAGTACCTCTCACTTGCTCTTGTCATATAAAACCATTTCTCATCAATGTGAATGACATTATGCATAGATCCAAACTTGACTTTGTTGTTGAGTTTGTCAACTTGCAATGAATTCAAACTGTACTTTAGCCTTTGCATTTTATTTGCTGCTGTAAGATCAGGCTTGATGACATTTGTGTGTGGTTTGATTGCCCCATTTTTCACCCACCTGTCAATTGTTGATTTGCTGCATTTCATCTTCTTGGCTAATCTTCTCATGGTTGATTTTTTTTCAAATGGTATGACCTTCAACATTTTTTCATCTAGTTGAATTCTTTTCCTTACATTATGTGTAATGTGTTGCTTTTGTGACTTAAAGAACACTGGGACTCCATCTAACTGCTGATTTCTTGCAGCTGCCCAAACATTTTGTATGGTCTTCTTACAAACTCCATATGATGTAGATACTTCATCAAGTTTGCCCTTGTGAGCAACACCATTGGTGTTGTTTTCAAGTAGGAATTGAGCAATAAGATTCTTCTCTGATGGAGTTAGCTCAGTATTCCTTCTTTTAATGATCATTTTCCTTTTGCTTTTATTGTTGAATTTTGAATTGAATGTGTATTTAAGACCCCCTATTTGTATTTATGAGGGCCTTTAATGTCTTGTAAAAATAGGATGAAAAATTTACCCCTTTTTGTACTCATTTAAGACTGATTAGACTGTCCAAATAGGTGGGAACACTGTTTGTAATTTTTAGTGGGAAACAATTCCCTGATCTCAATTTCATGCAACTGTGCAATTTTGAGTATTTTATTTTATGTACGCTGTTTTGATTGGTCAGTTTGAGTGTTTGGGAGGGATTAAGTTTGAATTTAATATTCAAACTAATCCCTTATTAGAAAAAGTAGAATGAACCTTATACCCTCACTTATAAAATAAACAGTTAGTTTTTCTTAAAAACTGTGCACAAATAAGGGTGCAAAGTCTTAAGGGACAGATGAAGTATATATTATCTATTACTATATTATGACAATGTTGTTTACGTGAAGTTGTTTAATTTACTGTTGTTGTTGATTAAAAACATGTCTAAAAGACAATGATTATCTTTCACTTACTATGAATATTGAATAAGGTTTTAAAAAAAAATCTTAGGACAAACTTATATGTGATAATGACTATAAATGAATAAGATAACAAAAATTTTAAATGATCAAATTCATAACAAAAACGTTTTCCTAGTCTAAAAAGTAATTATTTGATAAAAACACCCTTGCTAAATTAAAATCAAACATCATGTATATAATATATGTATGTCGTGTAACTCATATCGCGGATTGTATGATATTGTATTATAGTTTATATTTTATATGATGATTAACGTCATTTTATTATAAGGGTATTTCAGATAATTTGGTAAGCAAATTATTTTGTCATGTTTTCCTTATTTCTTTGTCAACGTCGGACTCCTCACTCTCCGTCGAACATAGCCGCCACCTCCCATCGCCGCGAACTGTTCACTTCCGCCACCACTCGCCACCTCCCTCCACTGTCATTGCCTAAATTTTCCTCCAAGAACAAGGTGAGTAAGCATTCTAAGGATTTGTGTTCGATTTTTTTTATAAACCCTAATTTTTGTAAATTGGGGATTATGATCAACAACGTTCAGTTTTAATCAATTGCTGAATTATTTGACATTTTTCAGAAGGTAAAAGTCTTTATTGTTCCTTTTTAACAAAAAAAAATGGCAATCAAAACAAACTACTAGACGATTAAAAAAGAGATGCATCTTTGTTTTTACCATGTTTTCACAATACAATTGAATTTCCTAAAGAAAAAGAAAAATGCAGATCCCACACTAGACCAAAGCAATGTATATGAGTGTGATGTTTGCATTTATTTATCTAAGTATTTATATATACGTGCATGTAGCGATAATGGTAAAGACCTGTGCATGTCTATGTGATTTTTTGTGTAGATGGTTGTAGAAATTGGTAGACTGAGTGATTCTAGCTAGGTTGGTTACAAATTACAATTGTTGGCAATAGTAGTTTTATGCTTCCATCCATTCTCTTTATCATTTAAATTATCTTTGTGGTGTTCTATTGGACTTGTTAATAATAAGCTCTTGTAATAGACGTGATCTTATCGACCCAATGCGTTTGAGGCCAGGCAGATTTGACAAGCTCTGGCCTTTACGTCGGTGTTAAATTGTGAAGCATCTTATAGGGAGAGGTTTGTTTCGTTGGTGTTTTTTATTGATGATATATTGCATTCCTTTATGAATTATCTGCGTGTGTATCTTGAACAGGGTACTTAAAGCACTTACTTGAAAGTTTAAATTGCACGAGGATGTGTCTCTTTATGAGATAGCAGAGATGGCCTCCAAATATCACTAATGCTGATATGTATGCCCTCTGTGCAGATGCTTTGTTTCATGCTGCAAAACGCTAGGTGCAAGTCTTGTCTTCTTCACTCTTAAGAATTTCAAGCTTGATCACTGAGTGAGTTATTGGAAATCTGATTTTAGTCGAGCTGCTCCACAAGCCAGCTCTTTTATTACTTTCGACTATTGTTTCTATTCATTAAGAATTAAGTTTGTCCTCCATTATCTTGTTGTAGGTATCAGTTGATAATTCAGATTGAGGCCCACGTGATCAACCCGCCACCATTGTTGTTGAATACGATGATTTTGTTGAGGTATGATACCAATTACCAAGATTCTCAAATGTGATGGTATATAACATAAGACAACAAGGATCATTCAATTAAATTTATCCAAAAATTGGCCTCCTGAAGGCATTGAAAGCAAATCAGTGATTTTCATGATTCAGTTAATTATCTCTTGTCAAATTTATGAAACGAAATAAACTCAATGGTTGTAATCTTCCGTCTCTTCGTTTTGATTTCTGAAATGTTGTGTTTAGACATTGAAGTATCAAGAGAGTTGTCTCATTCATTATCAATTACGGAGCTGGAGAATACGAGATGTTGAGGGACAGTTCCAAGAGCCATCGAGATGATTATTGTCAGTTTCTTATACCTATAATCTCTATAAAATGAGTTGCAACTGGTCTCCCTAATTTGCTATTAATGGAATTAAGTTCTTGAATCATAATACCAAAGCTTGATACATAAAGAAAAAGGGATGGACGTATCGTCTAAAATGGAAATGAGATGCAAGTGAGAATGAGTTCAAGTGTTAAACACAAACAATCAATCAAAACATAAACACACAAATAAGATAGAGAAATCAAGGAATTGAATTAAAATCAAAGATTTATCAAGATTCGAATCAGACTACTAATAAATCCTAGAAACCTATAGAAAATTAGTTAGACATGATGAAAAACAAATTCATTGACAATGTTGAAAACATCATATCAAAACTAATAATATCTAACAAGAAAGGAAAGATTAAAAACTCTATTTGAACGACGATCTCGTGATTCCTCGATCTCTTAAATTCTTCTTCTCTTTATTCAGATGCTTTCAGAATATGCATTTTTCTCTCTATGAATGTGTGTGTCTATTTTTGGAACAATTCTAGGTATTTATATCATTTTGGGAACTTTCTAAGTGGTTTAGAAGTGGAAAATACGCCAAAAATCGAGTTTTAGGTGAAATTGGGTCTTCGAGCACGGTCGTTCTGTGTAGCATGATCGACCGTGCTACACAACACAATGCAATTTCACGCCGCACGGCTCTAACCGTGCTGTGGAGCATGGTCGTGCCCCAGCATGCGACATTTCTCTATGTTCTGGCACACGATCGTGTTGTGTAGCACGGCTTGACCGTGCACCACGACATACACGATTTCGATCTGTATTTTGCTTTGTTTTTACTTGTTCTTTCATGATGTCTTCCTTGATCATCAATTACACTTGAAACTTGTACTTTTTCTTACAAAAACATGAAACTAAGCACAAACCTATCAAATGCAACTAATACAATAAAATCACATAATTCACCATAAAAATGTATCTAAATATACTCAAATGAATACATTATCGTACGCAAAAATATATGAAAAATAACACTTATTTGTGGACACCACACTCAAGAAAGTGGTAGAGAAAAACATGTTCAAACAAGAAGTTATTGTGGAATTGGATCATGTTATTGTTAGTGTATGAATTTTATTCATATGTATTAAAACATATTAATTACACTTTGTTTTTTATTGAAATTTTTGATTTCATATTTTCTTTTGTCTAGCAAGTAATGATTAACTAATAATTGTTGAGTTTAGAGGTGAAACCACTTGAACAGAAAAAAACTAAGCTACATGGAATATTGAATCTCATCGATTATGAGATTAAACATGCAATTTTAGGAGAAATAACATATCTCATAATCCAGAAGTCCGAGTTGGGAGCTTTTATTTTGATGGAAAGCTAAGAAAGAAATCTACAATTTTCATGTTTATCACTTTTCTTAATTTTGTCTCCAACAAAGTAGAAAATTAAGAATAAAATTTGTAAAAATGTTATATTTTTCATTCTGACAGACTCGAGTATTTTTGGCTTAACTTGCGGTATAAAATTGCAATTGACCTTAAATTTGTGGCATTGGAAAGCTTAATTTAAAGAGCTACAACTTTCATAAAATTACAAAGCCGAATTCGAATGATAAATAAATCAAAATATGTGTAGTTTGGGACATGTCCGTGTCCCGATAAAGTCGTGCAACTGTGCGTGACTTTGCTTACTTTATTAAACCCTCCATACACAACACTTTACTAATTTTCAAATATTCATTTAAATTAGCCCAAAAAAAATAAAAAAGCATCTCAAAATGCAATAAGAGCACTTATTCAGTACTTCTGTTAATATTTACCGATTTGGAGATTTCATGTCTTATTTATAAAACCATAAGGAGTTACGCGTAAACCTTAAATCTCAAGGGATTGCACTTTGATTTTCCAAACCATAATGAGGTTTCATGAAATCATCTTTTGAATCTAATTATTTGCCATTTTAGCTATAATTTCACTTTTAATTTCTTCCAAATTAAACTCAATCAACCCCAAAAAGACTTCTTAACTTTCAATTTGCCTATTTAATTTCTATATTTATTCACATACTCTCTCTCTCTCTCAGTAATGACACTTATGTCTAACTAATTTGGTGATAATAAACATCACTTCTTGAAGTTGCTATCATGAAAATCGCAAGATATGCATCGCAAGATATGCATGATCGGTTTTTGAGGTTGAGACCAACAAGGTCCTACCTTAGAGGAGAGAAGTTTTCCTCATTACTAATTCCCCAAAGAATTCTAATACATTGGTAGTTTTTAATATGATTAGCAACCCCTCATTTATGTTATTTCATAGGTGGTGTATAAGATATTTTTCTTGTTATAATTAAGGAGAGAAAAAAGAATCATATCAATTTAGGAATTAGTGGAGGGAGATGAAGATTGTTTAAGAGCATTTTTGTCCAATATGCTCTTTAATCTATGAAAAAACTTTTAGATAGATACTTAATTGTGATCGAATGGAATATTATACTATTTCATCAACCTTGATATTTTATTTACCAACCTCAATTATTTAGGATAAATTTCATAATAAGATCCAATCTATAGATTAGCTCTCAATTCTAAACCCAATTTTTAAAGTTTCTCAATAAGGGGCTCAATTTAACTTTTTTTCTCAATTTAAGGCTTGAAATATAGATTTAGTTCTCAATTCAAGACAAAATTCCATTTTTTTTCTTTTTTCTTTTATTTATATTCATAGATTTATTAATATTTCAATATGTATTTATATTCAAAATAAATTATAACAAGTTAGTACAATTTTGAAATGATTTTCATCTGACTTTTATTAATATATATATATATATATAATGTAATTCATAAAATTAAGATTCTTTTTATTTTCTTAATTTTATGAATAAAAGTACAGAAACCCAATTTTAATATTAATCAATTTAATATAAATTACTCCCTCCATCCCGCAACACTTTGCACACCTTCAGTGTAATTTACACTGAAGGTGTGCAAAGTGTTGCGGGACGGAGGGAGTATATTTTATGAGTTGAATTAATTATATATTTCTTTCTTTCTTTCTTTTTTTATATAAATTAATACAAGTTGGATAAAGATTATTCCAAAATTGCACTAACTTGTCTTAATTTATCTAAAATATAAATATTATATTAAAATATAAATATAATTAAAAAAAATGGAGTTTTGTCTTGAATTGAGAACAAAATCTAAATTTCAAGCCTAAAATTGAGAAAAACAAATGTTAAATTGAGCCCCTTATTGGGAAACTTTAAAAATTGGATTTAGAATTGAGAGATAAACTATAAATGGGGTCTTATTATGAAATTTATCCCAATTATTTATAATCTGTAGTTGAGAATCTTTTTATTTCATTCTTTTTATATTTCTTAACATAAATTCACATATTTTAAGTATATATGCATTATATTCTTTACATTATAGTTATATTGTTTTACAATTTTCGATGGTGCGTCACATTAGGCAAGAACTAAGTTTTTAAAATTATACTAAGACACATTATATATATATATATATATATATATATATATATATTTAAACATTAGCATTGTGTAGTTAAAATGTTATCTATGTTTCATTTTTCTTGGTGAAGTTGCCAATACGAGATACTTTTGTGAATTAGGCAAGTAAAGTTTGATAGAAACAACATTCTTTTCTTCAAACATTTCCAACAACAAATTAATTCCTTGGTGGAAGACAAAACAGTTAATTTTGCATGAAACCACAACAAAATGAGGCCCCAACAATGACGTTTTTATATTTGACTCAACTTCCATTCTGTTGATATTTTATATCCCACAAAAAATAAATAAAAATATGATATAATAAAAAAAGAGGATGACAAACATGTTTGGTGAGAACAGGCAAATGCCCAAATCTCGACCCTCATATCACACTTCTCTGCTTTTTTGTTTTGTTTTGGGCTTTTTGCCCACTTGCGGCCCCATTTCCTGTCTTTTTCTTTTTATTTATTATTATTATTATTATTATATATATATATATATTTTTTTTTTTTTTGTTTAAGGAAAATTCTGTAAACATAATACCAACGCAATAATAATTTTTTATTATTTGAGCCTTTGCAATTTTCTAAAGCAGAAAACAGGCTTCAGTCACTTCGCCTGACACGCAAACTACCTAATTCTTTACTTAGAATCTTTATATAATTATTATGTATAAAAACTCATCATTGTATAAATATATATAAAAAAAAAAAAAAAGGGTTTTCACCCATTTGAATACACACTTTCATATTTTAAAGTGAATCTAAAATTTAACATTATTTTGCAATTTGAATCATGGTCAATTTGTTGTCTAACTTTTGCAGACGTGTCCGCTCAATTTATTCACGTGAAATTATGTATGATCGATCAAATAGTTAAAAAAAAAAAAAAAATTAATGGTAACAAATTGGTATGATTTTTTGAAGAACGAAATTTGTATCTCCTTAATCTTTATTAGGATTGTCCAATTGTGAAGTTAAATGCATAGTTTTGCTTCTAAAGCCATAACATCAAATTCTATCAAAAAGTCATCTTGTGCATCGGATTTTTAGTCTGTACTTTATATTGCAACCTATTTATTTCAAAATAACTATGATTTCAGAAAATAAAATGTCTCAATCTATCCGTCATTTTTTATTGTTAAGAAGAATTAATTATTTTGTTAAACTTACCCGACTTTGTTTTTTACTCAAACTTTGTTTAGTAATGTACATTAATCATATTTGTTAAATATTAAGTAATATAACCATACCTATCTGATGTTAATCTTTGTAAAAACAACCTTAAACAACAGATATCTTAACGAAATCTTTAAATAACTACGATTAAATTAGAAATAAAAGTAAAATCAAACAAATTCTTTTTTCATTTAACTCATTTTAATAATAAGTAGTCCCCCCCATAATTATGTAAATAATGAAGCTATTATGAGTTTTATGAATGTATGGTTACAAGAGTCAGAGTTTGATGTAGTGTTGAGGTACTTTTTAGGAGTAGGGTAAAACCTGCAATTAGCATCAATTAAGATCCTGCCATTTTGTTCTGTTACTGAAATTAAGGCATTCACAAAAGTAGGGTGGGTCCCACACCAATGTTTCATTAGCCTTGTCAAACTCACTACCTAAGGCTCTAGGTTACAAGTTACAACTATGCCTCAATGCCCTTTTTTCTCTCCATGTCCCCTTGAATTTTTTATAGGGTGAAAAAGAAAAAAACAAATTAAAAAATTGTTGGATATGATATTATCCTATTTATTTGAAAAAGGAAAGTGTCTTTTCAATTTTTGTCATTTATTGAAAGGTTGAGAACAATGACATGATAAAGATTACAATTATGATTCATTATTAGTTTAATTTGTAAGATTTTAAAATATTTGAAGCATTATATATTATTAAACTTAATTGCGTATGTAATTATTTCAATATTAAAATAAAAATAAAAATGAATGATATATATAGGTATATTTAAATAACTCTTTTAAATTGGTTATTCGATTCACCTTGGTATACTAGTGCAGGTTGGTTCTTAGAGTTGATAACTTGAAAATCTTCAAAACCACATCCAGAAAAAAATTTGTTCGATTTTATTTGAAGAACATTAAATAATAAATGAATTAATTTTGATCTCAAACTTTTTAAGTTGGATATATATCCAACTTTTATAATCTCGAAAACCAATATACACCATACAAAATTAAAGTGTCACTTAAAAACTTAAATATGCAAGGTTTAAATAGTGTTTCAAAACAATGTACAACACTTATGTTCCTAGAAGTTGAATGCTTGAAAATTTTGAATTCTTGACAGTGCCATGAAAATTATAAATTGCACGACTTTTTATTATATAGTAGTATTTGTGTGTACCAAGTGCATGAATCATGATTTATGTAACTGGCTACGCGGATAGGGCAGGTCAGCTTCAGATTCGTGTTCAGATTTTTTTTTTTAATTTATAACATAACCTTTATATTAACCGAGTATAACCATTCTATTATTAGTATAATCTTTATGTACAGATATAATAACATTTAAATAAAATTACCTAGACTTTCTTTAGTATAAAAAACATAATTAAAAGTTATGTAATATCTATGTTAACTAAGTATAACCTTTATGACATAATTAAAAGTTACGTAATCTTTATGTTAACCGAGTATAACATTTATGTTATGTTAGTATAACCTTTGCATACATATATCATTACATTTAAGTGATATTACTTAGACTTTTTTCACTATAAAAATTCGTATAATATGATTTAACCTTTATGTTATAATAATTTAAAATTTATGTTATATTAATATAACTTTTATGTACAAATATAATAACATTTATGTACTTAAAGAATAACATAAGGTTATAATATTATAATGAAAATGTTAAATTATTATGTATAAATGTTATATTATTAAAACATAAAGGTTTTGAAAATGTATTATAGATCTGTCATACACTGCAAAAGATTATGCGAACATAACTAAAATGTTAGGTTCGACAAACTAAAATGTTAGGTTCTCCAAACTAAAATGTTAGACCAACATAACTGTGAAATTAGAGTTTGAGCTAGAGTTCGGAAGCGTGGACGTACGTGCGGACGCGTGAGACGCGCGTGGAATGCATCCTTGAATCGGATCGACCCAGTTACACGGATCTAGAATCCGTGCAGTTGGTGCATAGAAATATTTATGTTTATTATAATAAAATTCAAAGTTGCAAGCATATTAAATTTTCGATTTCAACATGATTTATTTGACTAGACGTCTGGTAGCACGTTTAGCTAAAAATCGAATAAGGTATAGACTAGGTTTAAAAAATATAAAAAAATCGCTCTACTTATACTAAATTGATTAGCCCAAAACATATTTAGCATGATAAATATATCGGACCAGTCAATTTAACATCTTTAAATATAATAGAATAAGAATACCAAAAAAAGGGTTTTAATTTGAATATGGTTTGGCATCAATTTCACTAAAAATAAAAAGTCAATAAAATTAGGAGTGGTTAGCATAAAATATTACTTTATCTAAGAAAATCTAAAGAAAATGACAGATATTTACAAATAAATTTCTAAAAATTAATCATTGAGAGACGTGCAAGTCTTTTGTAGTCAAAATTGGAGTATTATTACACGAAGTTTAACATAATAATAATAATAATAATAATAATAATAATAATAATATTATTATTATTATTATTATTATTATTATTATTATTATTATTTTGAATGATATTATTATGATTATTAATCAAAATTGTATACGCTAATAAAACCAACAAATCCACACATGCATCATACATTACTCTTAAAAGAAATCCACCATTAATTGATTTGAAGAAAAGATAATAGTAGTAAATTTTCAGTATATTCATTAATAATGGCAGATCATCATGATTCCAAAGAAAATAAAAAAGTAATTAATCATTAAAATCTGTTAAACCCATTTGGAAAGGAAGGAATAAAATAAGGAATTTGGATAAATATCACTTTAACAACCTCATTAACAAAAACACCAGACTTACGTGAGACACTCTCATGGATAGTTTTCGTGAAATGAATAATTTTTATCCACAAATTACACTCATTTTCACAAACTTATATGTGAATTGTGAAGGTGAATTGTGGATTGATTCGTGTCATGAAAAATGATCTATGACACGGTCTCACATAACACCCACTCTAACAAAAATAACCATATAATGTTATTTTAAAGGAGAAATTGTTGCAAAAATGACTGAAATTTTTCAAAAATTTCTATTTTAACATAATTTTTTAAATACATGAATTTGGAATTAAAAAATGTCATAAATCTACTCGGATGCACGAGACATTTTACAATTTTAGAAAAGTTTGTAATTATTTGCAACAATTACCCCTGTTTTAAATAAAATGTCATATATAATCACGCACAATTGTGCGCCTAATTACACGCGACCATACATAACCATGTACTCCAAAAATAAATTCTATTATTAAGTAAATAATTTATTTATTTTTAGTTACAAATGGATGGAGACTCGAACTTAAAACCTTATTTAAGGTGAGATATGTATATGCCTTGTACAATTAAATAATATTTAAAAAAAAAATTTACTCAAATTTATATCAAAGCGGTCATTCTTTAGATAAAATAGGCCCAAAAAGAGACAAAACACTAAAGTTGATCTCATCTACAGATTTCAAAGCAAACAATGAGAAATCACATATACAACACAAAATCCCAGTAATAAAATAACAATACTATTCAAGAGAGAGAAAGAGAGAGGAGAGAGGGAGGGAGGGAAAAAAGTTGCATCGACAGTGGTATCTATAGCCTCTTTTTTACCCACTTTGCTTTCTCAAAGCAAGACATATTTGGGGGTTCTTAACAACAAAATAGACCAACCAACATTATCCCACAAAAGTAGTACTAATATTTTTGCAGATGTGCTTTTCCTAAAGTAATGACCATACCAATTTTCTCCCATTTTCAATCTCTCTCTTAAAACTGTTTTTGCAACTAATTTATGGGTTTTCTTTATTAGCTGAGTAATTTATGGCACTCACAGAAGATTAATGCTGTTCTTTTTGGCAAATCACACAGAATGATATTCAAGAAATCTTGAATTTCTGCTCATCTCTTTGCCCTTTTTTTTTCAAACTTTTTACGAAAATTTGTTAATGACAGTTGACCTAATTATCTTTCTTTACATATAAACTGCCCAACTCCTCACACCTTACACATAGTTTTCACCCAAACAAAGATTTAGAGAGAGAAAGTTGAAGATGGGGAATTCATTTGGGTGCTCAGCCTCAGGAGAGAGATTGGTATCAGCTGCAAGAGATGGAGATTTTGTGGAGGCAAAGATGCTCTTAGATTGCAATCCATGTCTTGCAAAGTACTCAACTTTTGGTGGCTTAAATTCTCCTCTTCATTTTGCTGCTGCTAAAGGCCACAATGAGGTTTTTTTAAAAGAACCCCTTTTTTCCATATATATATATATATATATATATATATAATTTTATTTAGATCCCAGTGTGTTTGTACCCCCAATTTTTGGGTTTTGATTGTGTCTGATTTGTGAAGTTTGGAAATTTTAGATTGTGGCATTGTTGCTGGAAAATGGGGCTGATGTAAATTCAAGAAATTACTGTGGGCAGGTAAAGTAATTTCCTATTTTTACTTTTGTGGTTTAATTTTAAATCTTTGAAGGAATTTTGTTAAATTATGTTAGGGGACACGAGTAATTTTTCCAATTTTTCCAAGTGATGGATTTGAAAGTAGTGTATATTCTATAATTAGCTAGTTTAATGGGAGATCAAATTAGATAATTTGATTGTTTAGATGAGGAGCAAGATAGAATCTTTGTCGACTTTATTTATTTGATGAGCAGATAATTGCTTGATCTTTGTTAAATCCTAATCATTAAATGCCGTGTAACTGTTTCATCAGACGGCGCTGATGCAAGCGTGTCGATATGGGCACTGGGAAGTTGTTCAAACCCTTCTTCTTTTCAGATGCAATGTGAGTTTTTCTCTTTCAGCACTTATTTTAGGAATTTTTGTTTAGATTTTGGAAAGTTAAATTTGGATAATTGTCATATGATTGCTAAATTATGTTTTTTGAGAGTCATGCTATGGGTCGTTTCAGGTTACCAGAGCAGATTATCTTAGCGGGAGAACTGCTCTTCATTTTGCCGCTGTCAATGGGCACGTTCGATGTGTTAGATTGGTGGTTGCTGATTTTGTTCAAAGTGCTCCATACGAGTCTCTAAATGCTCAAACAACAAGTGAGAGAAGTGATGGTTCAAATAGTAAAACAAAGTTTGAACAGAGGTTTGTGTTTCTCTTTAGTCTGTTTTAACATCTAGTAAAGGTTCCATTGTTGGAGTAAGCATAAGGGTTAAGCTTAGTTTACCGAATTCTTTTTGTTAAATAGATTCTTTTACCATAATTTAAAGTAGAATGGAAGTGATTGTTCCAATCCCAAGAATTTCGATAACCTTGCTGATAAAAAGAATTCGGTTTCAACCTTTCATCTAACTGTATAAATTGAAAACTTTCTTCAAGAACTTTGATTCAATCACATTCTTATTTGAGAACACCTACACACAAAGCTCACTGCCGTATTATAAAAGGTGTTCAATTAAAACGGCCTAAAGCACAAACCTTAGCCTATTGCTTACCATCACTTGTCTTCTTCGACTCAGTGCTCTCTCCAAGTTTGTAAACAAGGCTGCTGATGGTGGTATAACAGCTCTTCATATGGCTGCATTGAATGGATACTTTGACTGTGTACAGCTCCTACTCGACCTTCATTCAAGCGTATCAGCTGTCACATTCCATTACGGGACATCAATGGACTTGATAGGTACATTATTTTCTTCACCGTGTAGATAATAATACCTCTTCAAAGCGACCTCTTTTGTTTACCACTTGAAACTATCTCGGACTCATTTATAGGGGCCGGAAGCACTCCTCTGCATTACGCTGCTTGTGGGGGAAATTTAAAATGCTGCCAGGTGATGATTAGTTCAACTTCATTAACTTTTACGCTTTTCATTGTTAATGGAATTGCCTCAGTTATTTATAACTGTTGCTTCTGCAGATACTTCTATCGAGAGGTGCTAGTTGTTTATCATTAAACTGCAATGGGTAATGCTTGCTCGAAATATTATATAAAGTTGATTATTATGTGCCTCTCTCTGTGCGAATTCTGATGAACATGATTGCTATTTTAGATGGCTTCCGCTTGATGTTGCGAGGATGTGGGGCCGTCATTGGCTCGAGCCCCTGCTTGAGCCTAATTCTGATTTACCGATCCCAATGTTTCCACCTTCTAATTATTTATCATTGCCGCTCATGAGCATGTTAATTATAGCGAGGTAAGCATTTCAGACATACCATACACTTATTCGAATGTTCTCATGGTAATATCAAGCTTTAAGGAATACGATATTTTCTCATTCGTTAAGTATAGACCATCATGGTTGAAAATTGTGGGTGCTCGTTGCAGAGAGTATGGGTTGCAGTCGTCAGCTACTTCTTCTGAGGATGCTGATATTTGTGCAGTCTGTTTGGAGAGAGCTTGTTCTGTAGCTGCCGAAGGTGCTCTCAATTTCCGTATTAACAAACTTTCTCTTCAATTTTATCTGTTTTATCGATTTCAGAAACAGGTTGATAATTCTTGTTTGCCGTTTCTTCTACTGTACTTTATGATTAAACTCGTTCTACTGTTTTGTAGTCAAAATCAGTGTCCATATTAAGCACGCATGTCTCGTTATTATCAGCTTTTCTTTAACTTTCTTTTAGGTCGATTTTAGGTTATGCTCAAAACGCATCAAAAGTTAAATAAAACATAAGAGAACTACATTTTACAACAAATTGGTAAATCGTGTTAGAATCAAGTTAGTCGGGGTTAGGTCAAGTGGGGCTCGTGCCAGGTCAGGATTTTCAATTTCAAACTGTTATTAATCCAAAAAATACTTAAAATCTTGACTTTCTGATTAATGAAACTTTTTGCCACTTTTCAGGGTGCACTCATGAACTGTGTGTAAGATGTGCTCTATACCTCTGCTCAACAAGCAACATTCCTTCAGAATCATCTGTACCACCCGGTTCCATCCCGTGTCCTCTTTGTCGACACGGCATCATGGCATTCGTCAAACTGCCCGGCTCTTCAACGAAGGAAATCAAACTACCATTATCACTCAGCTTGTGCACACCATGCATGCTTCACCACAGAGACCAAGATACATCAGACACCGTTAATTCACCAGAAACGAGAAAGAAACGCCACGTGGATTCCATCTCGTCGGACATCTTTTGCCCCGTCACTTGTAGCCCTTTCCCATCCGTCGCCCTCCCGTTGTGCACATGCAACGAAGGACCTTGTCCCAATTTCGATTCAGGAGAAAGCAATCCCCACCAACACCACTCTCCTGCCCATTCACACTCTGTATCTAGCGACCATGAAAAGATCGAAGGAATGAGATTGGAGAAAACGACGTGCTCGAGTATGTTTTGGGGGAGAAGAAGCTGCAGCAGGGAGAATCAATGCAATGCTGAAATCAACACTTAGTTTCACATTCTCACTTTTCTGGGGATATTATTACATTGTTGTTTGTAGAATCTTAGGAGCTTGTAAAAATCTGTATGTAGGGCTAATGAGAAATTACATAGATTGACACCATTTTGTCTTCGACTATGATTGATATTTGATTGGTTCTTATGACGCAAAATACAGTCTTTTGATTTGATTAAGGATAAGAAAATAGTAACAACACTTATCTCTATTGTAAATTCATAATATCAGGGGACCACAAGACAAATCCCAATACACAAGCAAATAACTTATTACCATAACCTAATAGGGGACCACAAGACAAATCCCAATACACAAGCAATAACTTATAACCATAGCCTAATATCATCAGAAACCTTAAACATGCCAAAAAAAAAAGTTGATAGGCCCCATTAGTGTCTTAAACCTAAAAGGGCTTTATCAGAAATCATCATATATGTAATAACAACAGAGATATATTATTGCTCTGTTAAGGTGTTTATCTTCTTCTGCAAGCAGTCTCTCTTTGTGCATTGAAGTATAGAGCAGCCACTGGTAATCCCAAGCCATTCTCATCTGCAAATGTTCTTGTGTTGAAATAGTCCCTTGAAGATGGTGGCTTCACAGTGTGCCTTGCTCTTTGCTTGAACAAAACGAACACGTATCGATGGATGCCTATCACTGGCTTTGGGCTTTCATAGCTCACTATCTCTCTCCCTGTTTCAGTTCAGGTACACATACCAATCAAATTGCAGAAAATGCGTTGTTTATAAATCATGCAATATTATCTTAGTGAAATATATTGAAATGATAAATGCATGTTTATTTGATATTTGAGTATTGAGAAACTCACCAAAAGATGCATCAGTAGTGCCTGGAATGTCTGTAACTATCCTGAAAATGACAAATCATGAAACATATTATACATAATCTATATCTATATTATTCTTGATTAAACATTAAGAAACATTATATTAGTTGATGATATAAAGTACTAACCAGTGGAGATGTTCCCTCAAGTATGGATCACTAGGGCCTGGAACATCAGGATCAGTCATCACCTACACATGAATTACATTCAAACATGAGAGAGAGAGAGAGAGAGAGTAATGTTGGTATATATGAACAAGGATGAGGTAACATACAAGAGTGTAAGCAGCTCTCAAGTCATCACCACCAATCTTGACTCGTGGATTAGCCATAACAACAGCAGGCATGAGCTCATGGCCATTGGAGACTTGCTTGTTGCTATTGTAGGTTATATTTAGCTTCACACAAGGTATGAAGTTGTCAACAACTTCTCCCACTACTCTGCCTACTGAAAGCGGATCAATTAGCCTCGACATTATCAGAACAAACTTGTTTTGCTAAGGAAAATGAGTAGTAGTTTTAAGTAGATTTGTGAGAATCATGAGTGAAGTTGTGAGGGTTTTTATAGAGAGAACAAAGAGAGGAGTATGAAGGGCTTAGATTTGAAGTATAAAGATTCCAAAGAATCTTTGTGCATGCAATTCATAGTTGTCTACATGCTGAAGAAAACATGTTTGAAAGAATTTTGCTTCCATGGAAAGTGATGCCACTCAACTTTTATGAGATGAAGGGACATGAATATTTCTTGGAATGGACCCATCTTGAACTTCGATTTCTTACTTGTTGTACAAAAAACTCGTATCAGATGGTTTTACAGATATAAATCCGTGAGGCAGACCCCACTACCTACAACCATATCAATTTTCACAAGCTCATATGTCTCACAGGGTTTGATTATAGAAAAAATCAACCCAAATAAAAAATAAGATAGGAACCCAATTAAAAACTCACATGAAATGATTTTATAAAATATAAATTCGTGAGATGGGTCCCACTACCTACAAACCATATCGATTTTCACAAGTTCATATGTCTCACATAGTAAGATTAATGAAAAATTCAATCCAATTAAAAAAAAAGATAGGAACACAAAGATAGATCAACTAAAACTAGAATAGCAATCAATAACAAATATGTATACATTGTTTTTGGCAACAATGTATAAAGTTGAAGATAGAACTATTAATGATAAATAATTACTCAATTCAATATGATAAATCCTTATTTGCATAGTAGCTAATGATCATTATTGTTAAAAGTGCTTTTGTTGACCTTGCAATTAGAATGCTAGTTTGCAATTTCCCAAGCATTCCTATTGTAAAATATTGAATGTCATTCGCTTATTGGTGGGATGAGAATTTAGAATATAACTTTTCCACTTTAATATAATATCTTTGAGCAAATGGGAATTCAACTTTTGAGGTGCTTCTCTAAATACAATACACATGAGAAGGGAAAAATAATAATCTTATCATCAAAACTTAGGGACGTGTATTAATTGAAACAAAAGGGATTAGAAATGTCTTATCCTTCCAAGGATGCTTTGCCTAAAATGGTATGAAAAAGCATTTTTTGGAAATTCTTTGATCCTTTGATTATAGGTACACCATGTGGTTATCAATCATATACTTTCCTCTTGTGAAAATCATATAGTATTATGTTATTCTTTGAGGAAATTGGATGTGCCATGGACCATTTGAGTTTTACTATATTTGTTGATTTGTCTCTTTAGGAAAATAAAATTCATGTATTCACTTTATGAAAACTTATCGATGAAATTAGCATTGTGCTTAAAGGGCAAAGTATAGTTTCCTCAATTTAGAATTTTATTTTTCCCATCACATTTGATCATGTGAAGTTTTGGTGATTTATGATTTGTAACCTATAAATCTTTCCCAGACGACTTTTTAACTAGCTAGAGTCCCAATATGTGATTGATGTTGTCATTGAAATGTCCAAAATATCCCTAAAAGTTGGGATTTCGGCCAAAAATTGTTGGCTTAAACGCTCATTGTGAGAAAGTTACATTCTATTATGATTTAAGTGCAACAAAAAATAAAATACAAAAACATACTAAAAACACGTGAAAATAATCACAATTCTGATGGAAATGCCACTCTCGTTTATAGAGATAGTTCAGAAGTCAAAATAATATATTTTATATAATAGTTTATCTAGAAATTTAAACACAATACATACTAAAATTTTAAACTCCGTTATTTCTATTCAAAGTAAACACATTAATGTGTTCACAAACTTACAAATCTAATAGAATTATTAATTTCAAATCTCATATTATATAGTAATAAGATATTTAGATATTAGCAATAATGTATTAAAACATACCCAAAAGAGATGTTAGCATTATTTCTAATTAAGAAATGTCATTTGCACAAAATAGAAATGCGAGTGTACTTTGTTTGCAATGGAAAGAAAATAGTTTGCTTATAAAACTGCCACGTGTCTTATAGAGAGGTGTGGAATATGCCAATAATGTTAAATGCCATTCAAATAGTTAAAAGTTGGGAGAGTTGGGAGAGTTGGAAGGGTATATATACGAGAATCTATTGTCCGACTGGTCTTCTACTTTTCTGTTCTTCGCCAATAGTTTTCGCAAAAGTGGTGGAGGCCTCCCCTCAATATATATATTTTACTTTTGAACTTTTTATTTTTCACTTATAATATGAAATTTATGATAATTACATTTTGTTATTTAGAAGCAGGTCAAAATGTATCCTCAATAAACATGTGTCAGTTTTGGAATAATTGAGATGGTTATGTGTAGTAGCTCCCCTTGGTACCGATTGTATGGATTTAGGATACATACAATTGATACCTGATCTGAATTCGTGTAATATATATAAATATATATATTATTCTACTCTTCTGTTCTTCGCCAATAGTTTTCGCAAAAGTGGTGGAGGCCCCCCCTCAATCTATATATTTTACTTTTGAACTTTTTATTTTTCGCTTATAATATGAAATTTATGATAATTACATTTTGTTATTTAAAAGCAGTTCAAAATTTATCCTCAATAAACATGTGTTAGTTTTGGAATAATTGAGATGGTAATGTGTAGTAGCTCCCATTAGTACCGATTGTATGGATTTAGGATACATACAATTGATACCCGATCTGGATTCGTGTAATATATATATATATATATAGACATATACACACATAAAAATTCATATGAGACGGTCTCATTGATAGTTTCCGTGAGACGGATCCTTATTACCCACATATTCAATCAATTTTCACAAATTCTTATATGAATTGAGAAGTGTGGGTTATGAGTTGACTCATCTCACATAACAAGATCCATGAGACGAACTCACATAAGACCTACTCATATATATAATTTTTTTTCGCTAAAACTTCACTATATAAAGGTATCACTGATATTATATAAATGTATAATTGGTTATACTTATACAAGGTATTAGCTTATTTTAATTGAAATTCAGATTTGGGCAACTTATATATATATATATATATATATATTTTTGCTGAAATTTCGTTACATAAATGCATCACTAATCTTATATAAATGTATCTATAGTTATACACAAATGTATTATCTCATCTACATAAAAGGTATAAGCTAATTTTAAATGAAATATAATGTAAAATGTCTTACTTGTATCAGGTAAATGTATTAATAATATAATATAAAGGTATTAATACATCAATTTAAAGATTTTAATACATCTACTTAAAGTTATTGCCTTATTTACTTAAATTATATAATGTAAGGATACTATTCACATAATATAAAAGTATAGCGAATATAACCAAAATGTATCACTAACATAACTAAAAGAGTATTACATGTCATTATCATAACTAAAAGGTATCGCTAACATAACTAAAAGATATTACATATTTGTCAGAACATGAACACGAACACGCAGTAGAGAATGTTAACACAAAAAGATGTCGTGTGGGGTGCGCATGTGTAGAGACAAAGCTATGGCTTGGAAGAGGGTGGCCCTGGCCCCCAAACTTAGGTAAAATAAACTTTTTACCCTGACATATATTAAAAATTGTTTAAGAGTTCTTATAAGAATTTTTATGGAGTAATCTCAACCATCTATTTTTTTATTCTACATAATATTCACAATGTATAAGGAGGTGACCAGTGGATTTTGATGAGTAATTTCAACCATCTATTTTTTGAAATTGTAGATAAGTTTAGAACTTGTCTAAAAATTATTTAAAAGTTCTTATAAGAATTTTTATGGAGTAATCTCAACCATCTATTTTTTAATTCTAATATTCACAATGTATAAGAAGGTGACCAGAATATTTATAAATGATTCGAATCCAAACATTCTTATTGGTTGTTCTTGCATAAATAAAAATAAACCTATCAAATGTCAAAATAAATAAAGGAAAAACAAAAAACAAACCATAATGAATTCTACATAACTTAATTGTCTATTTAAAAATTAAAAAATACTCCTTACTTGTGCAATGTTGTTAGAACCTATAAAAAATCATGAAAATTAATTATTAAAAAAGAAAAAAATGTTATAATAAAAAAAAACAGTTTGTAAAAAAAAAAGTGTGGTAATAGAAAAATCGTTAGCAAAATACTACCTGTTGCAAAGTAATTCCCATCTCTACTAACATCATCCAACAGAAATATAGTCATCCTCATCTTCAATATAGTCATCTCCATCTTCACTAACATGATCATCAGAGTTGGTTTGATCATTTGTTATAGACCTACATTCAATATATATATAAATAATAATTTTTTGAGCTAAGAAGAATATTAAATGAGCAGAAAATTGATGAATACCTATCATGTAGTTTTGGGCAATTGGGCAATTACACTTATCATGAGATTGTCCACGAAATCCACATCCACGACATAATATTTCTTTCAAAATTGTTTTTTTCTTGGATGACTTTAATCTTCTTCCACATTCTTTTGCTCTTACTTTTGAAGGGTCATTGATAAGTGAGACGTCTTCATTACACTTTCCTTTTAAAGATTGTGAGTTCGACTTTTTACTACTATTAATTTCTCTCAGTTTGATATATAAATCTTCAAAAGTATTAAGTAAAAGTTCAGTCCCAACCTCAGTTAAGGATGCGTTATCCACCAACAATGTAGCTACATGAAACAGTAACAGTGAGTTTGTGTTGTGTATAATGTTGTTAGCACCAGAGTTAACACGCAGCGGTAAATAACAAAGATATAAAACAAAACGACAAGAAAATTATCCACGAGTATATAATGATACTCGTAGAATGCCAGCATGGCAAAAATGTCTTATTAGTATATCTTCGTAATACAACACAATACGAGGACTTTGTGAAATCCTCTAAAAAGACACTTTATATACGTCCACTATAAAGAAGAACACTATAGACGTGTAAACTCTCAAACCTATCGACCAAGCAACAATTCCTACTTTGCTAGAGATCTATTGGAGAATAGATCTATTAAAATAAGTAGAATGTTGGAAATTAAAAGGTGGTCGACTAAAACAATACAAGAGCTAGAAATGAAACTTGCTTGAGATCTCTTGTATACAAATGTGGAAGTGTCTCCTTGATCTTCTGGAATTCGTCTCCTATTTATAGACTTCTTTGAACACATGATCGAGCAGCACTTCATGCTTTAATCCATGATCTAGTTCTTTTCCTTACGCACCAAGGTCACTCCATGGACTCATTCTTCTTTCTTGCACGCCACGTTCTTCTTTCATGCTTCTCCATGAAATCCACACTTCATGTTTTTCACGTGGTTTGACATGGTCATCTCTTCTTCATGTTTGATAAAGTCTCTTCACTTCACGTTGAATTAGTCCTCCTCATCTCTTCTTCATGTTTGACAAAGTCTCTTTACTTCATGTTGAATCAGTCCTCCTCTCATTCTCTTTGGAATGTACGGACCGTGAGTCTTGTGGACAAAGAGTCACGTTTTCTTCTCAAACTAAAAGTCACGTTGCTCCACAAAATAAATCCCATAGATATAGGAATTTGTTACTTTGAATAATTCAAATCTCCTTTAAAGATCCTGCAATTTAAGATACAAGATATCTAAGATTCATTCTAAATAAACAAATCCTTTCAAAATAGGAATTTAGTTTATTTGACTTATTCAAATATCTTGATCATCAAATCTGCAAAATAAAACACGTGAAATAAATTCTAACAGATTCATAACATCATGCAATGTGAATCTTAAATACATCTCTAATAAATCACTTGATTTAATTTAAAGAAAAAGGAAAAACAATGCAATCACACACAATTCAAACACGGAAAACATCATGAATTCAATTAGAGTTAGAATATAACAAAAATTGAAATTCAAATTCATAAAAATAAATAACCAGTGTTTGAAAGTGAAATAGACCATTACTGTCATCCTTAAAAAAATATTACTCCTCCTGAAATTCAGATCATCATTCTTCATTTCCAATATCATCATTTCCATCTCCTTCTAAATGAAAGTGTCCTAGTGCTCCTATGCAAGATAAAAAATAACAAAAACCAAATGTTGTGTAGAATGGTGTTAACACCAGAGTTAACACACAGCGGAATGAACAAAGATATAAAATAATCAAGACAAAAAATTTATCCACGAGTATATAATGATACTCGTGGAATGCCAACATGGCAAAAAGTGTCTTATTAAATATTTCTTTGTAGTACAACACAATACGAGGACTTTGTGAAATCCTCTAAAATGACACTCCATACGTCCAATCTAATGTATTACTTCAATGGACGTTTAAACAAAAACTTGTCAATCAATCAACAAATCCTACTTTGCTAGAAACCTATTGGAGAATAGATCTACGGAAAATAAGTAGGACGTTGGTAAAAAGTGATCGACTAAAATAGAAACAAGAGAGGAAAATAATATGGAAAAACTTGTTTGATCTCTCTTGAATGCAAAGGTGAAGTGTCTCATCGATCTTCTGGAATTCGTCTCCTATTTATAGACTTCTTTGAACACATGATCGAGCAACACTTCATACTTTAATCCATGATCTAGTTCATTTCCTTGCGCACCAAGGTCACTCCATGGACTCATTCTACTTCATTGCAGTCATGCTCTTCCTTCATGCTTCTCCATGGAATCCACACTTCATGCTTTTCACGTGGTTTGACATGGTCATCTCTTCTTCATGTTTGACAAAGTCTCTTCACTTCACGTTGAATTAGTCCTCATCTCATTCTCTTTGGAACGTACGGATCGTGAGTCTTGTGCTTGTTAAGATGCAAATATTAGATTTATCAAACACTTCACAAGAATCCTTATTGAATTTTACCTCTAAGTCATCATCACAAAGTTGACTTATACTAATTAAATTAGCTATAAGACCATCAACAAGTAGTACATTCTTCAACTTTGGAAAATCAGACACATTCAAGGTTCATTTACCAATGATTTTTCCTTTAGCACCACCTCCATAGGTAACACAACCATCCTTAAGAGGTGTAAAATCCTCTAAACATTCTTTGGTCCCCGTCATGTGGCGTGAACAACCACTATCGAAGTACCATGAACTTGTAATGTTAGTCTTTAAAGCAGTATAAACAACATTGCAAAGGATAGGGGATTTCGGAACCCAAATTTGCTTTTGAACTTTTCTGGATGAAATGTTACGTGAAATGTTAGGCAACATTTGAGACAACATTTGTCCACTGGACAAACCATTTTTCCATTTAGAGCAAAAATGTCTAATATGTCCTGGTCGAAAACAATAATGACATACATACTTCCTCTTCCTAGGATATTTTTTCATAGACTCAGCCGATTCTTTCACAAAAACGGTTTTCAATTTTTTATCATCAAAAAGAGTTGGAAACACAGAACTAGAGGATTTAACAAAACCGATACCTGCTCTATCATGGTTACCTATCTCAAGAGATTCATTCAACTTGAGCGTACCAGTATTCCACTTCTCAATGGTAGCTTTGTCCTTTTTCCAGTTGGATTTGAGCTTTTCCAAGTTCAATATCCTTTTGAGTGAGTGTCGTTTCCAATTTGGCCATCGATTGCTTCAACACATCATTTTCCTTGGTAAGTAACTTGACTTGTTTGACTTTCTTTTTCCATTCCTTGAACAATGATGTATAGATTTCTTGAAGTTCTTTGATGATAACATCTTTATCTAATTCATCATCGTCTCCGGATTCTGCATCATCATCAACCAAAGCATTCAAACAAGTTAAGTTAGCAAAATTGAATAATTCATACCATTCTGATGTGTCGGTCAATGTGGTAATATGTCGATCAATGTGGTAACATCTGCAGCAACATCCATCTTCTAGTAAGCATAATTCGATCCATCTAACACGGGTAGCTTCCCTTGTGGATTACACCAATTCATCCCTTGCATGAGCGACAGAACCAACCACCTAGTATATCAGGTGGGTGGCTCTGATACCAAATTGAAACTGTCCCAACGCTCAAATGTAAGATAAACAGTAACAGTGAGTTTGTGTTGTGTATAATGTTGTTAACACTAGAGTTAACACACAACGGTAAATAACAAAGATATAAAACAAAACGACAAGAAAATTATCCACAAGTATATAATGATACTCGTAGAATGCCAGCAGGGTAAAAATATCTTATTAGTATATCTTTGTAATACAACACAATACGAGGACTTTGTGAAATCCTCTAAAAAGACACTTTATATACGTCCACTCTAAAGAAGAACACTATGGACGTGTAAACTCTCAAACCTATCGACCAAGCAACAATTCCTACTTTGCTAGAGATATATCGGAGAATAGATCTATTAAAATAAGTAGAATGTTGGAAATTAAAAGGTGGTCGACTAAAATAATACAAGAGCTAGAAATGAAACTTGCTTGAGATCTCTTATATGCAAATGTGGAAGTGTGTCTTCTTGATCTTCTGGAATTCATCTCCTATTTATAGACTTCTTTGAACACATGATCGAGCAGCACTTCATGCTTTAATCCATGATCTAGTTCCTTTCCTTGCGTACCAAGGTCACTTCATGGACTCATTCTTCTTCCTTGCATGCCACGTTCTTCCTTTATGCTTCTCCATGAAATCCAAACTTCATGTTTTTCACGTGGTTTGACATGGTCATCTCTTCTTCATGTTTGACAAAGTCTCTTCACTTCACGTTGAATTAGTCCTCCTCTCCTTTTCTTTGGAACGTACAGATCGTGAGTCTTGTGGACAAAGAGTCACATTTTCTTCTCAAACTAAAAGTCACATTGCTCCACAAAACAAATCCCATAGCTATAGGAATTTGTTACTTTGAATAATTCAAATCTCCTTTAAAGATCCTGCAATTTAAGATACAAGATATCCAAGATTCATTCTAAATAAACAAATCCCTTAAAAATAGGAATTTAGTTTATTTGACTTATTCAAATATCTTGATCATCAAATCTGCAAAATAAAACACGTGAAATAAATTCTAACAGATCCATAACATCATGCAACGTGAATCTTGAATACATCTTTAATAAATCACTTGATTTAATTTAAAGAAAAAGGAAAAATAATTAATGTTGAAGTCGATGTTGACAACATCAACACTAACACTACATGAGACAAATTCTCATGACGTATAATCAATGATACATCTTCAACTCCATTGATACATGTGCCACTTTTATCAGTTATCACTCCCACTTTTGTATTTTTTGTCCACCTATACATTATGTACTTATTAGGAACTTCAAACACTTGCTTGAGTCTAAAATATATAAGCATGTGTCGGCATGGTATTCCTTCAAATTCAAACTTTTTACAACTGCATGAAATGAGGTCTAATTGTTTGTTGAATAAAAGTGATAGATATTTAGAATCAACACTTCGATCAACCTTTCTAACAGTGTAAACTTCATTCTCTTGGCAGCTAGACTCAAGATTAATGTTATATGCATTGCTTTCATTAATTTCATTTTGGAAGCACAAAAACTTCTCATTCGTGTACAAATTGTTCATTTGAATTTCTATTGGCCAGACCGACCTATATTTCGGTCTTTCATTTATGTCAACATGATCTGTTATTAGCTCACGATGTCATTGATTTCTAAGAGCGTTATTGAATCGAGTGATAAAATCCATTAAGGAAATTTTGACTTGACACATACTTTTTAAAAAAAGCATGCACACTTTCAACTCTTTGACTACTTGATATTCCCGCACTTGAAAACTAAAAATATATTTCACGTATACCGGAACCCACCGATGTCGCAGACCATATACATGATTCAACCAATCATTATCTTCCAACTTTGTAGCTTTCACCACCTCATTCCATCTTTTTTCAAATTCATTAGGTGACTCAGAATCTAAAATCATATTTTTTATAATATAGTACTGATCTCGATATGCTACTGGATTAATTTTTTCTGAAAAATTATTCAGTATGTGTCATATGCAGTAGAGATGAAATGTTTGGGGAATGACTTGGGTAATTGCTTTCGCCATTACAGGGTCTTGATCAGTGATGATCATACCTGGGGGTCCTTTTGGCATTGCCTCCATTAACTTACTAAACAACCATATGAATGAATCAGTTTTTTCATCACTCAAAAACCCACAACCAAATATAATAATTTGACCATGATGGTTAACCCCAGCAAATGGGATAAAAATCATCTCATATTTATTTGTGTTATAAGTTATATCAAACACAATCACATCACCAAAAAAAATTATAATATCTCTTTGATACGGCATAGGCCCAAAAACACCTACTAAATTTATTATCTGAATCAACCTCATAATCAAAAAAAAATGCTGGATTTTTCTCTTTCTCTGACTAAAAGAACAAAATCAATGTTTCGGCATCATGACCTCTATGTGAATCTCTTAACGATTGCTCATAATTTCTGATCTCTTTCTCTGTGCATCCTAAGTTTTTTGGACCTCCATAATCAATCTCCATCAATCGCAATTGTTTGCAAGTTGGTATATTTACTTGAGATAATTGTTGAGTTAACGCTCTTTTAGTGGCAGACTCTTCTCGATGTGATGGTAACAGGTGAACTTTGTTTGGATTTGGAGTTGTTAGACTATGATTATGACCCTCTTCAAATGTCTTAACTATCCAATTCTGCTCACATTTGCTCTTTATAATTGTAATTTTTGCTTTGCATTGCTCATTACAATTGTAATTTTTGCTTTGCAACCCACTCTAACTGCACCTCTATTTCATTCCCCACTACGTATTTTAATTTCCTTAAACCTCCTCGGCTACGTATCATTCGTTTGACCCTCTTTATTACATGAAAACTCTTTCCACGCCAATTCATTAGTTTGTTTATCCCTTTTAGAGTTGTTTATTTTAGCACTGAATCCACTTTCTCTTGCATATTTGTTGTAGAAAGCAAATGCTTCCTCATGAGAGGGGAACTCTTGTCCAATACAAGGTTTGTGATGATCTGCAACTTGAGAATTGTAAATTTCACATCCACTTTCTCTTTCCATCGTTATAAACTGAAAAATATTAAAAACAAATTAGTTGGGTAGTCATTAACATGTAACAAATTGAATCATCTTATATATGTAATTCAAATTATTTGGCTATGAATTTATAAAAGAAGTAAAATACTTACAGTTAGATAATAAAAAAAAAAGTGAAAAACTTACCAATTAAATAGATATATTTTTAACAAAAATAAGAGGTTCAATTCATGACGGGTGAAGAAGAAAGTTTGATAGTGGTGAAAAGAAATATTGTAAAAAGGAGAAATTGATATTTGTGAAGAATAAGAGATGAATATAACGGTACGTATAGAAAAAAAAACTTAAGAAATATCGGGTTACATAAAATTAAATAAATACATGAAACTTATCTACAATTAAAAAATAGATTCGTGAGATTACTCGATAAAAAAAACAACTTAAGAAATATCGGGTTACATACAATTAAATAAATACATGAAACTTATCTACAATTATCTACAATTAAAAAAAATTTAAATAAATACATGAAACTTATCTACAATTGAAAAATAGATTCGTGAGATTACTCGATAAATATCACGTACATGAAACTTTTCTACAATTAAAAAAATAGATGATAAAACTTATTTGCAATTGAAAAAATAAAATATCGCGCCTACAATTAAAAAATAGATTTGTGAGTTTACTCGATAAATATCACGAAACTTATCTACAATTAAAAAAATATATGATAAAACTTATCTACAATTAAAAAAATAAATATCACGCCTACAATTAAAAAAATAGATTAAAAAATAGGTGGTTGAGATTACTCGATAAATATCACGATATATGAAACTTATCTACAATTATAAAATAGGTGGTTGAGATTACTCATAGAAGTACATGAAACTTTTAGGCAAATTCTAAATTTATGTACAATTAATGAAAAATATTGGGATATTTCAGTTGTTATCTTAATAAGACAAAACACAATAACACAATAAGAAAAGAACAGTTTGCCTAATGTATTGATACCTAGTTTCCACATCACATGATCAAGGAAAGATCATGTGATGGTTTTCCAAGATACAAGGAAAACCAACCTTAGAAGAAGTGAGAACACTTCTGAGGGTCAGCATGCTGTAGGGAATAGCAAGCTAGAAGAAGTATCCTTAGTAGAAAGGAGTTAGGATACTGAAAGAAGCAGTCAGCAAGTTCTGAGAAAGTTGTTCTGAAAGGAGAATTCAGAAAGCAAGTAGCTGCTGCAAGAAACCGACAAGAGCTGTAAGAACCCATGTTTGCAGCAGAGGTTGTCGAGGTTATAGGAATAGCCGAGGAGACGGGGTCCTTACTGAAGACCTCAGGCGAGACTGTTGTTCAGACAACACTCTCTGAGGGTAAGAAGACCTCTGAAGGGATACAACCACTCTCGTCCTTCCTAAAGATTAGGAACTCAACTAATAATATTACAATTAATTTGCAAGATTAAGTATGATGGGATTATTCAAAGTTAATTTGAATTTGATCCAGCAACTAGACCTTATTTTTAGCAAGTACTTGATTGATGAACGATTAAGAAAGTTTGATCTATATACAAGATAATGTTTGGTTTCTTAAAAATTATAAAATAAAAATTATATTTACACACCACGTGTGTTTTGATGATTATTATATTGTCACAACATAATTTGTGCATTAGGTTAATAAGTTCTAAACATATTAAGCCTTTTTTTTTCTTTTTCCTTTAGTTTAGAGGATGTTCGAGGAGAAGCTGAGGTAACCGCTGAACAGCTAGAGACACCTCATGAGGAGGTTGATACTGCTGTTGTTGCACGCTCACAAGAACCTATCCAGGTTACAGCAGCAGAGGTTACTAAGGAAGCTGAGTCTGCAAGAAGCTACTGCAAGAAAGCATATACATCAAAACTACAAGAAGACAGTTACAGCACTGCATCAAAGTAAGTAAGAACGGCATGCAACATCGCTGTAAGAAAAAAATACAGGAGCACTGCAAGAAAGGATACAACAGTACTGTATGAAGATACTGCAAGAAGGTCTAAGTTACAGCAGCGCTGTAAAGAACTAACAACTGCAAGCAGACCTAGGATACAGTGCCAATGACAAATTGAAGAAGTATCCTGCAAACCGAGGAAGGATAAATGCAGTACGAGGAATGAAGATCCAAGCAAGATTAAATAGAGCCGTTCCAGAGAAGACCAAAGTTGCAGACACGGAGCCAATGCCAAGACGCCACGTGGACTGACGCGCTGCAGAAAGCTGCGAGCCGCAATCACTGCATTAAATGCTCCAGAGAGAAAAGTCAAGTCGCATTAAATGCAAGCCATATCTTTGATCAAGAAGCTCAGATGCATTTAATGCGACCACAAAGAAGATCTTGGAGATCAGAGCTTGATTTCAAAGAAGGAGAAATATCTCTCTTCAACGGATACTTCCCAACGGATAAAAACTCTCAAGATCTATAAATAGAAGGTGTGCCTGATTGAAGAGATTGCTGGACAAAGTTGAGAGGAAACTCACACATCATCCAAAGCTTTTTAAGCTTTCACATGTTCAGTCACTCAACCTTCTAGGAGCAGTATACAATAACAAATGAGCTTTGAGAGATCAAGACTGCTCCTCACCAGTTGAAGTTTTATTTTCTTTTGAACTTTGTAGCTGTGTGCGTAGGTTGTTTTAGGTGTCGAACAGTTGATAGGAGAGATCCTTGTTGTTTGTATAGTTGTCTAAGTGTTAGGCAACTTCTCTGTGTGGGTTGGCCTTTAGAGTTTGCAGTTGCTGTGTGGACGCTGGACTCTAGTAGGTGTTTAGCTTTGTAAGTTGATAGATTGTTAGGAGTGTCCTGTAAATCAATCTTGCTTAACAAAGTTTCTGCTCGAGGTAGCAGTAGAGTGGACGTAGAAGACTTACACCACCTTCGAACCACTATAAGTCATAAGTGTTTTATGCTTTCTTATCTGCGCTTTATCTTTCATATTTATCTCTGTCATAAGCATAAAACATTTTAAAAAGGATCATATTTGAGAAAACCAGCCAGTCTTGTGTTTTAAAACCTTTATTTTTCCACTGCATATAAAACTCTAAGTTACAGCGTGCAACACTGCATCCTAGTGTTGTAAGCAGTAACTGACTGGCGCTGCAAGTTCAAGTAACTTGCAGAACAGTAAGTTTTAATAGATTTTCAAAATCGACCAAGGTTCATTCACCCCCCTCTGAACCTCGGACATCACTTGGGACCCAACAAAAAATATGTTTTAACAAATATTTTTTCAAGTATTATTGATATTAATGACAACTAAAAGAGAAGAAAAGAAATCGACAATTTACTGAGATATAATGGGATGAGTTCGAAGTACTATTAATATTAATGGCAAGTAAAAGAGAAGAAAAGAAATTGACAATTTTCTAAGATGGAATGAAATGAGTTTGAAAAAATATATATTTAAAGAATGATATAGAATAAGAAAATTTACTACGACAAAATGGGATGAATTTGAAAAAAAAAAATTAAAGAATGATATAAAATAAGAAAAAAATTGACATGAATAAAATTTTTTTATCTAAAAATGGGATAAAATAACAAAGAATGATATAGAATAAGAAAGAAATTGAGATGAATAAGAAAAAAGTTTATTTAAAAATGGAATAAGATAAGAAAGAATGATAGGCAAAATTAAGTTATGTAAAGAAAAAGAAAAAGAAAAAGAAATTACGAACGTTAAAAATATAAAAAAAACCAAAAATAAAAAATTACGTGAGTAAAAAAAGAAAAAAAGAAATATAAACGTAAAAAAAAAAATTATGTGCGTAAAAAAAGAAAAAAGAAATATAAGCGTATAAAAAAGAAAAATAAATTACATAGAAAAGAATATCACGCTAAATAGAATATCGTCGAACTTGTGTGTTGCCACATAAGCCAGATTAGCTTCATAAGTAACCCAACGGTGGGTTCCTTATCATCACTATATATATATATATTGTTTAGTGTCAATTTTTTTTTTAATTATTATTGGCCCCCTTAGTTTATAATCTGGTTCCGTCATTATATTTCTGAGCGTGTAAAAATCACCTTTGATTATTGGGTCATTCCGATTGCTAAATTCATATACCAGATGAATAAAAATATTTGTTTTAAATTTATATGCTAAAAAGAAAAGAGATGATGAAATGTGAAAAAAAAAACGTATCAAAATAGTAGATCTTTGATTCGTGTTTACGTTTTGTGTCTTGAAAAATATTAACTTTAGCTAATTATTTCCAAAAAATAAAAATACAAAACTTAGTGTGTGTTTGAAAACACTTTTCAATTGGAAATCCATTTCAAGTTTATTTTTTTACTAATTAAACGCTTATTGAGAATTAGTCATAAACATGATTAAAATATGTGTAGTAAATTTTCAATTTTTGTAATCTTTAGAAGTTATTTCAGAACCCACAAAATTTTCACTTCTCTAGAATAAGCTTCTAATGATGTAGCTATTTTAAAAGTCTTTTTACAATAGTTCTATCAAACATTTTAAAATGTTATAAATTGATTTTTATGCTAAAAGTTCATTCCAAAATCATAACCAAACAAGTTGTTAATCTCAATACTATTTAAAATCACAATACACAAATAAAATAATTAAGGCACGTACATGGATATTATTAATTGAAACGTAAATGTGACATGTATCAATTATTCAATTATATAAGACTTTATCTTAGAAGTGAAATTTGACTTTCAATAATAATAATAATAATAATAATAATAATAATAATAATAATAATAATTTATTATTATTATTGAACCACATGAACTTAAAACTTTAAAAGCACAAAAAAGCACTTATTTTATAATTTATTATTTTTAGTAATTTGATACAAGCAAATGTTGGGCACGTAAGCAATATAAATATCTCCCATTGAACAAAAAATGTCATTATTATCACACTACTAATGATAGTTAAGTTACAATAATATTAAGTTACAATTTCAGTGCAATATGACACGGAAATGAAAAAAAGAAAAAAAAAAGGTGGAAAAGACAAGAAAACAATTATTGAAATAAAAAGGAAGTGGGATGTGGGCATTAGCGTCCCATTAATTGACACGTATTAAAAGTTTAGAAACAAAAATGGATGGCATTTCCGACATTCTGTCACAAGTCATACTCAATATTCCTTTATTAAATTCCACCTCTATGGTTCTTGCACTTGACACGTCTTATACCCATCTTTTTCACTAAAACTAGATTTAAACTAGAGCAATGGACGGGCTTCATTTTACACTTAACTAATTTTTATTTTATAAGTATTATTATTTCATATGTGTTTGTTGATTTATATGTGTGATATTTTTTTCTATATCCTTAAAATAATTTTTCTCATTGTTTTTAGTTTTTTATTTTTTTCATTTGATTTTTTTCATTGTTTTTGCAAGAACATTGTTGTTTACTTTTTTTTTTTTCAATTTGAAATGTTGGACAAAAACAATTACTAAAGTTTGGAACCAAATATTTCATATAGAAAAAGACAATACAACATTAACAATCTCTTCCAAGCATTTGTAACTTACATATTTAGTTTTTCAAAACATTTGTTTTGTGTAGAGTAGTAGGGTATGTATTTAATTGATATTATTTTTTTGATATTTCATAAATAAAATAATTTTTAGGGAAGACACTTGGCAACATTGTAGAGCTCCAAGTGTCATCACTTGAGAGAACCAAACCACACTTTTATTCACAAGTCATACTCAATATTCCTTTATTAAATTCCGCCTCGATGGTTCTTGCCTATGAGCACTTGACACGTTTCATACCCATCTTTTTCACTAAAACTAGATTTAAACTCGTGCAATGCACGAGCTTCATTTTACACTTAACTAATTTTTATTTTATAAGTATTATTATTTCATATGTGTTTGTTGATTTATATGTGTGATATTTTTTTCTATATCCTTAAAATAATTTTTCTCATTGTTTTTAGTTTTTTATTTTTTTCATTTGATTTTTTTCATTGTTTTTGCAAGAACATTGTTGTTTACTTTTTTTTTTTTCAATTTGAAATGTTGGACAAAAACAATTACTAAAGTTTGGAACCAAATATTTCATATAGAAAAAGACAATACAACATTAACAATCTCTTCCAAGCATTTGTAACTTACATATTTAGTTTTTCAAAACATTTGTTTTGTGTAGAGTAGTAGGGTATGTATTTAATTGATATTTCATAAATAAAATAATTTTTAGGGAAGACATTTGGCAATATTGTAGAGCTCCAAGTGTCATCACTTGAGAGAATCAAACCACACTTTTATATATATAATTCTCACATGTAAATGCCAATGCCTTTTCAGCCTCTTTGGTTTTTGGACAATCGAATAAGACTTTCTTCCAATTAGTGGATATATGTTGGAGATGACAATCCAAAAAGATCTCATGTGGATGATGGATATGTTAGAAATCTGCAATCAATTATGATTAGGGAATACGAAAACTATTATTCACATGTTGCAGTCCGACTCAGATGGTTTATATATATTATATTTTTCTACTTTTTAAGTTGCATGACTCATGTCTTTTCTTTTCTCATAGAACCATTGTTTCAATCTGAATTCTAATATGGGAGAAGATTATTGAGAAGAAGAAGAAAGTATTCTCTTGAAGAAAAATTGTTTTGATTTGGACACGAGTGCGGTATAAAAGAATTTTTAGAAGAAGAAGAAGAATGAGGAGATTGTTGTTGGAAAGGGAAGACGACAAAACAAAGAATATTGTTGATAATAATTAGAAGAAAGAGTATGTTGAAAAAATTTACAAGAAGAAAAAATTTAATTGAAGTGATTTTCTAGAACAAATGATGTGCAACAATTTGCTAATAGTTTTGTTAGAATATCAATGTTAATGTATCATGTATGCGACAATGATAGTGGTTTGTGATGATGTTAATATTTTTCCATTGATGTATTATTTGTTTCAACTAAAATTTATTATTTATATAATTAAGAAGTTGTATTTTTATACATACTAGTAGTACTTCTACGTGATGCGCAGTTTATTATTTATTACGACAATATATACAATTTGCAATAATATAATGAAGTTGTTATATTAAAAGGTTATTTATGACATCTTATTATTTCAAAATTTATAAAATACTGTGTTTTTTTGAAATCAATATTCAACAATTAAATGAGAAAATAAAATTGAAAATATTATATAATATTAATAATAATAATAATAATAATAATTTTGTATTTGTGAGTTTTAATTTCTGAATAATTAAGAAGTGATTAATTATACTTACTAATATGTTTCGTTCACATTTTTAGTCCTTTATATCCTAGAATTATTTTTAGAATTTGTAAATAATTTTCTGCATTGTTTCTAGATGAATTTGTTCAAAAAGCATTATATTTATTTCAAAATTTAGTTTATATTTAAAAAAATTGGTTTCAAATTAATTTTACATTTTAAAACAATATTTTCTTAAACTTTTGAAACCATTTTTCAGATTTTTTTTTTTGAAAATATTATAGTTTTTTAAAATAATTTTTAGATTAATTATATCTATTTATTTGAAATAATTTTGAATAAATTACCAACTATTTTTATTATTTTTATTAAAAAAACTATTCAATTTATTGATTTTTATATCTTACACAATTAATATTACATATATATTTGAATTAATTTTTAAATTTTATTTGTTGTTTTTAGATTGTTAGACTCACAAACTTATTATTATTATTATTATTATTATTATTATTATTATTATTATTATTATTATTATTATTATTATTATTATTATTAATTTCACATTTTATTATTATTTTAATATTTTTATAATAGTTTTCAAATTTTTAAACATTTTTCAACCCTTCATAAAATGAAATTTTGATTTTAAAACTATTTTCCACATTTATATATTAAAATTATAAATTAAGTTTCAAATTTTTTAATTTTTGACAATGTTTAAATTTCATTATTTTCAAAATTTCATCATATCATTAAAATATAATCATATCATTTAAGATAGTTTCTTTTGTTTCATCTCTACTCCTATATAAAAATTATAATATAGTTATTATGTAAGATATATGTGAAGCTTATTCTATAAGATACTTAAAAGTTATTTAGTTTTTTTTTTCTATTGGTTGATAGTGTGGGAGGGAAAATGACAAATTTTAAAATTTGCCAACTTCTCTCATTTTATATATAGTATTAGTAGTCCACCCGCGCGATGCGCAGTTTATTATTTATTGTGTTAATATTTACAAATTCTAATAATATAATGAAGTTGTATAAATTAGTAGGTTATTCATAACAACTTTTATTATTTTAATTTAAAACATGTACCATATACAAATGATTTTTCATATTACTCATGTGCATTGCACGAATTGTCATAAACTTTAATAATTTTAATTGTTAATTTTATTTTTAAACATTTTTATTTTATTTGTTGATTTTATATTTTTGTCAAATTAAAATTATTATATACAATAATATTTCCTTCAATCATAATAATTAATCTTTCCTTTTATATTTTTTATTTGTACATTCCACTCTCATACTTCAATCATCATATATAGTTTTCTTATGTCATTTCTTCATTTCTCTCTCACAAAATTATTTGTTCAATTTGCGTTTAGTGTAGAAAGACAATTTGGTGAGATCTCCTTAATTAGATGAAGATATGAGACAATAAGATCTGAAAGAACTTTTTACCTTTGAATGTTTAGCAAATCTTGTATATAGATTTGAAAAATCATTATATATTTGAAAAATCATTCCCAAACAGTTTATCAAAATATATAACAAAATATCGAAATAACAAAAGAAATCTTTAACGGACAGGGCACATCTCTCCCTTCAACTCCTCCCAACAAAATCATCACCTGTAACGAACACGTAAGTGGGGTGAGTGCATAGAAATACACCACGTGGAGGCAAGTTCATAAATTAACATAAAACTTTAAATCAGATAAGCAGTTAATCACAGCAAGTACAATGCACAACACATAAATGACGTGGGCGCAGGTATATCCCGTCTTACCCCACCACCTTATCCTCCTGGTGATTATTTTGTCAGGGGGACTTCACCAATCCTCCGTTTTCCTGTTAGGACTTAATCCCAACCTGTCTTTCCAAAGACCGTGCACATGAACACATATCTTAATCCCAACAAAAGATTCAATTCACAGCACGTAGACAAAGCACATATAACGGACAGGTATAACAATTAATAGCATGCTGATATCATTACTCACATTTCATACTCATAATCTCAAATCGCATAGCATATAACGTTCATCATCATATCATAACTTATCGAAAACCCTAGCATGCGACTATACAGAATAAATATAAAGTTAAACGTTAATTCAGAAATTACCCCCACCTCAGCCTGGGCGGTGCGATTATCACGTTCCTTTCCTTTTAGTTTTGAGATGGGTTCGATGCGTTTGGGCCTACAAACACACAACATAAATTATTAGGTTACACTTATTAATTAAGAGTTTATAATTAAATGCTCGAAAGAAACAACGAATTGAAAACAGAACAGAACTCGACCCGACTAGGTCTAGAAATATAGAGGATTCAAAAAGAAAGCTTTAGAGATGAGAACGGATTAAGACGGATAAGAAACGAAGCTAAACGAAACATTTTAGGGTTTGGAGGGTTTGAGGGGTAAAACTGTAATTACAAATAAGTTTTGGGGTCAAAACGAAGTTTCAGGAATTCTGGGGGGTCAGAATGCAAATTCAAAAAGTCTTGGGAAGGAAAATTAAAGCCTTGAGAAGTTTTGGGGGTGAAAATACAATTTCTAAAACTTTGAGGACCAAAGTGTAGAAGATAGAAGTTGAAGGACCAAAAAGAAGATAAACACAACTTGAAGAGTTGCAAGGAAGTCCCTGGAGAATATCCAATTTCCAAAACCCACCCCAACACCCAAACCACCACTGCCCCCCCGCCATCCGCTACTACCGTCTCCAGTTTCCGACGCCGGCGGCCCCTGCCGTTGGCGAACTCCACCCCCGACCACCCCTTCGATCACGGCGGCGCCGGAAAAGCCGCTGCCAAACACCCCTTCTCCACCACCATCAAACACCACCACCAAACTCAACCAAACACAACCAAACCACCATGCACCGCCGACACTCTTTGCGCCGGCCACCCACTCACACGGCGGCGCTGCATGCACCGCCCCGACCAACCAAACCCGGAAGAGAGACGAGAGAGAGAGAGATGAGCGCGAGAGAGAGAGTCGAAGAGAGAGAAAGCAAGGTGAGGAGAGAGAAAACTTACATGCAGAAACTTTGACCGGCCACCACCGGAGATTGGTCGGTCCGATCAACGATCCGAGCCCAGAATTGAGACGGGCTCGGCGAGAACTTCACTTTAGGCTCAAGAATCGCCCCAATCGGTGGCCGGATGGCCGAGAACGAAGAGAGAGAAAATGGGGGTTTTCTAGAGAGAGAAAGCCGTATCTTCTCCGGCGAATTGCCGGCGAACGCGGCGGCGGATGACGATTCCGAGCCCGGGGTTGGAACGGGCTCGGTGAGGGCTTCAAGATGGTGTAGGGTTCGATACATATCGGTCAGAAGAAAATTTCAGCGACGGTGGTCGCCGGCGGCAGCGACGGTGGTCGCCGGCGGCGGCGACGGCGACGCTCCGGCTCGCCGGCCGTCGGAAAGCTAGAGAGAAGGAGGAGAGTTGATGACATAATTTATCTTAGGTTAAAATTATCATATGGTTTTTACTTAGGATAAGATGTGATTATATACTTTGGTTAATTAAGTCATTAAACATATTATAATCTTAAACTTTATATTAAACTTTCTTATGATATTAATTAATTTGGGATATCAAACGAACTCCGATTTGATCTATTCTTTTTGCATTTTGTTCGATTTTTCATTCTCGTTCATCTCGTCCCACTTATGAAATATTTTATCGACTTTGTATATTTACGAAATAAATCTCCCAAACGTTAAACTTAATTAAAACATACTTATAATTAAATTTTCTGAAACGCACGTAATATAAATCAAATAATTAGGGGTTTAGATATTTAGTTATCAAATTATACATCGATAAATCCTAGTCGTCACACCCCTTACCCCTTAAAAGAATTTCGTCCTCGAAATTCAGAAACGTACCTATGAACGGAAGATCTGAAAACTACTCGTCTTCATACTCCCACGTTGTTTCTCCTACTCCGTGGCGATTCCATTGGATCTTTACTAAAGCAATCTCCCGGTTTCTCAACGTACGAATCTTCCGATCTAGGATGGCCACTGGAACGTCTCTAACTTCAAGGTTGTTCTGGTCGACCACATAGCTCAGATCGAAAACATATCTCCTTAATATCGATATATGAAATACGTCATGTACTCCTGCAAGATTAGGCGGCAATGCTAAGCGATAGACAACATTTCCGACTCGTTCCAGAATCTCGAATGGTCCCACATATCTTGGTCTTAGTTTTTCTCTTTTCCCAAATCGGTATATTCCTTTTGTAGGGGATATCTTAAGAAAAACTTTTGTTCCCACTTCGAACTGTAACTCCCTGCGTCTTCTATCTGCGTAAGCCTTCTGTCTGTCTTGAGCTGCTTTGATTCGTTCACGGATTTTTCTGATTACTTCGACTGTCTGCTCAACGAAATCAGTTCCTAGCACTTTCTTTTCACCGACTTCATCCCAGCATAATAGAGATCGACATTTTCTTCCGTATAATGCTTCGTATGGTGCCATGCCGATTGTTGATTGATAGCTGTTGTTATATGCAAATTCCACTAAGCAAATGTGTTCTTCCCAGCTCCCATGTAAGTCTATGGTGCAGGCTCTCAACATATCTTCTAGAATTTGAATCGTCCTCTCTGTCTGTCCGTCTGTCTGAGGATGAAAAACAGTGCTAAACGCTAGTCGAGTCCCTAGTTTCTCCTGAAGTCTTTGCCAAAATCTTGATGTGAATCGTGGATCTCTGTCGGAAACAATGGATACTGGCACTCCATGTAGTCTGACAATTTCCTCGAGGTAAATCCGACCTAGCTTGTCCATTCTGTATGTCATTTTGACTGGCAAAAAATGAGCGGACTTAGTCAGCCTGTCCACAATCACCCAAACAGCGTGGTTCCCGTGTTTAGATCTTGGTAATCCGACGACAAAATCCATGACGACATGTTCCCATTTCCATTCGGGTATCTCCAATAGGGTCAGAAGTCCCGCTGGTCGTTGGTGTTCAACCTTCACTTGTTGACATGTCAAACATTGTTTTACGAATATTCCGATGCTAGACTTCATGTTATTCCACCAGAAGTTTTTCTTCAAGTCTTTGTACATCTTTGTACCTCCAGGATGTGCTGATAGAGGCGAACAATGAGCTTCTTCTAAGATCTCTTTTCGTAATTCTTCATCTTCTGGTACGCATAGTCTTCCTTTAAAAATTAAGGCTTCATCTGGTGCCAGGGTAAATCCTTCTTCTTTTCCAGTATCCATACGAATCTTCTTCTTTTTTAGGAACTTATCATTTCCTTGAGCTTCGATTATACGTTCGCGAAGTTTGGGTTTCAGAAATAGCGTTGAGAGTGTGGCCTGGATGCTATCTGGTGGTGTGATTATTTCCAAGCTTAGCTTCGCCATATCTTCGATTAGTGAGTCTTGAATTGTAATCATTCTTACTATAGATCCCTTTCCCTTTCTGTTGAGTGCGTCGGCTATCACTTTTGCTTTTTCTGGATGATATTGAATCGTACAATCGTAATCCTTGACCAGCTCTAACCACCTTCGTTGTCTCATATTAAGTTCTTTTTGTTCGAAGAAGTACTTCAGGCTTTTGTGATCGGTGTAGATATCGCAACGTCCGCCATAGAGGTAATGTCTCTATATCTTGAGTGCATGAACGACTGCAGCTAACTCCAGATCGTGTGTCGGATAGTTCTGCTCGTGAGGTTTCAACTGTCTTGACGCGTAGGCCACCACTTTTCTTTCCTGCATTAGAACACACCCTAAGCCTTGTTTAGAAGCATCGCTGTAGATCATGAAGTCCTTTGTTGCGTCTGGAATGGTCAGCACTGGTGCTTTCGTCAATCTTCGCTTCAATTCTTGGAAACTGCGTTCACATTACTCTGTCCATTGGTACTTTACCCCATTTCGAGTTAAATGAGTCATCGGATTAGCAATCTTCGAAAATCCCTCAATGAATCTGCGGTAATATCCAGCTAACCCCAGAAAACTTCGTACTTCATTAACATTTGTCGGTGTTTTCCACTTGCTGACTGTCGTTACTTTTTCTGGATCTACTTCAATTCCTTTAGAAGTTATAATATGTCCAAAGAAGACCACATTTTCCAACCAGAATTCACATTTCTTGAATTTGGCGTAGAGTTTCTCCTGACGTAAGGTGTCCAGTACGATCCTGAAATGTTGTTCATGTTGAAGTTTGTCGCGAGAATAAACTAGGATGTCGTCTATAAAGACTATAACAAAACGATCGAGATAAAATCCATGAATTCATAAACAAAACGATCATGGATTCATCAAATCCATGAAGACGGCGGGTGCGTTGCTGAGTCCGAAAGGCATGACCACGAATTCATAATGTCCATATCTCGTTCTGAAAGCCGTCTTCGGTATATCTGTCTCCTTTATTTTGACTTGATGGTATCCCGATCTGAGGTCTATCTTTGAAAATACACTGGTACCCCTTAGCTGATCGAAAAGATCTTCAATTCTGGGCAGATGATACTTGTTCTTGATGGTACGTTTGTTAAGCTCCCGATAATCGATATACATCTGAAAACTTCCGTCTTTCTTTTTCACAAACAGCACTGGAGCTCCCCAGGGTGATACGCTCGGACGGATGAAACCCTTATCTAACAGTTCTTGGAGTTGGATTTTTAGTTCCTGTAGTTCCTTTGGTGCCATTCTGCATGGTGCCTTCGACACTGGTGTTGAACCTGGAATGAGGTCGATCTCGAAGGTAATCTGACGTTCCAGTGGAGGGCCTAGTAAGTCATCTGGAAAGACATCAACGTACTCCCTCACGACAGGTACTTTCTCAATAGGGTTCGTCTCCCGTTCAGAACTCATAACACTCACTATCCATGTCTTACAATCATCATTCTTGAGAATTTTGACCGTTTTCATTGCTGATATAACTCTTGGGTTGCTTTCGACTGGAGTTCCGGAAAACGTAAATTTTTCACCATCTGAGGTTCGTAGAACAATCTCCTTTGCATGACATCTAATTACCGCACGATTAGTCTTCAACCAATCCATTCCTAGGATGACATCAAAATCTCTCATATCCAGCGCATGTAGATTGGCAAGCAGTATTCTGTTTCCGAAAGTGATCTCCAGATCTCGGTATGAATGTTTCGTTTTTATCATCTTTCCAGAGGGAATGCTAACATCTAGGGTTTCAGCGACTATCCTACCGTCCTCATGTTTTAACAGATCACAGAGCTTGGTAGATATAAAGGAATGAGATGTTCCAGTGTCGAATAAAATTAAAGCAGACACACCACACACTGACAACATACCTGTCATTGTTTCCGGTCCTTCAACCGCCTCTATTCTGGTAAGAGTGAAGGCTCTTGCTGGTCCGGTTCCGGATCTGGGTCTTGGTGCAGCATTTGCTCTTTTTGGCTTCGAGCAAGAGTTCACTTTATGTCCCGGTTCTCCACAGTTGAAGCAGTTTGAGCAAGAGGCCGCAATATGGCCTGGTCTTTCGCACCTGTAACAAGCCGGAGGCGTCCTCATGCAAGGTCCCACATGGATCCTTCCACAGCTATGACAAGGGTTTCTTGAGTTAGGATTCTGAAAGAGAGGAGCATTGTTGGGTGGTTGTGGTCGGTTCTGAGTGAAGCTCCGACTAGGACCCGTCCACTTCCGTTTTCCGAGTCTCATTTCTATCTTCTTGGGAGGCGCGGTGTCTAATCGTAGTCTTGAGGAAATCTCCTGAGCTCGTTCTACAACCACTGAACATGATGTTATGCCTTGTCCGGCAAGAATGAAACTGATCTCGGGACGGAGGCCCCTCTCGAACCGTCGAGCTTTCTTAACATCCGAATCTACTAGGTGAGGTGCATACCTGCTCAACTGGTTAAAACTTCTTTCATATTCCCCTACCGATGAGGTCCCCTGTCGTAGATGCAAGAACTCAGTTTCCTTTCGGTCCCTGTATGACTGCGGTACGAAACCTTGAGTAACTTCTTCTTTAAAGTCTTCCCAAGTTAGCTCTTCTACTTGCTTTTGTGTCAAAGTCCTGGCGTGTGACTCCCACCAATGACCAGCTTCCTTTATCATCTGAAAGACTGCACAAGAAACTTTCTGGTTTTCGGTGCACGACAAATGTCCAAACAGGCGATCCAACGCCCTCAGCCACTCCTCTACCTCGGCCGGACCTCCTTTGCCTGAGAAGGTCGGGGGGTTGAAACGTCGAAATTGTTCCACTACTTGATTTGTATCATTCCTGCTCGATGTCGTTGGAGCTGGCTGAGTTGATTGAAAATGTTGAGCTAGGCCGCGTAACACTGACACTAGGTCTTCCATGGTGTTGTTTGCATTAGCCGATAATGGGTCCGTCATTGATGTTGGATTCTTCCTTGGTCTTCTCCGGGGCATAAGTATCTAAATAAGAAACATGATATAATCATCACACACGAGGCACCAAGTAGAAGTCTTCGAGGAATATGATAAATTCCATACGCTCATCGTAGAAAAGAAAAGAACTGGATACGTCACAAAGAAACGAAGAAACAGAAGATACGCGAGTCGTAGAAAAGAAGTAAAGATATATATATAACATCACAAGGATCGACAGGAAAGTAGCTCGGAACCATACAACAGAATTCAAAATCAAAAGTGTCAAGCGCAAACATACATCCGAACTAAAGTAAACATAGTCTCATCAGTCTCGAGCAGAAAAGATAGAAAGGAAAGGAAACTAAAAGCAGCTACACAACAATCGTTGCAGCTCCGACAGCTGGGGGTGGTCCCCTGAAACGACGATGTGGAGGGCTGGGCACCTTCTCTGGATCTTCTTCAGGCTCTTCTTCTTCATCGCTGCCTGGAGGGTCGAAGGATCCGAGTGGAGGCATCGTCGGATGTCCCTCGCGTACCCATATGTCCAAGAGTATACCAATAAAGCGATGAAAGATAATGATCGATCATCTCGTACGGATATCGTAAACCACTTCGTTCTGGTGTACCCTGTGGGCGACTTCGGTCCACCGTCCTGGTAGCATGTCGAGCACATGTTCACTAGCATCTGTCTCAGAAATCCCTCCGCGAGTGCTTCTCTAGAGAGTAAGTAAACGTGCTAAAAACATACCCATAGATTCTTCTGGCTCTATCATAGCCCCATAAAACGCCATCTGTGTCGTCATAACATAACTACTCGACTATACGCAACTAACTTAAAAGGGAAGCATAAAACAGAAACTACAGAAAATCCTAACTATCATATAAACATAAACATAAACATCAACATAATAAAAATAAACAATACTCAGAACATCAATCTCAGGGTAGAGGATTTGTGCGGAGAGAGATGTGTTTGTCCCTGTTTTCAAAACATGCGGAAGAATAAAATATAAAGAAACGAACAGGGTACTAAAGGGCAGGACCTTGCTCTGATACCATAACTGTCACGCCCCGAAACTTAACCATATATTATTATAAAGGATTAATAAATTTAGGAAAAACATTTTTTAAATTATCAGAGTATTCCCGACAGGCGTGCATGAAAGAAGAAAAAGAAAGAAAAGAGAAACGATGAAGATATATACATATATCGAACTTTATAAGTTATCGATGTACAACAGCGGATTTTAACAAACGTGTGTAGACCAAAAGAAACGTAAGCGTACGTTGTTCCGAAACAGTTTATCAAAATATATAACAAAATATCGAAATAACAAAAGAAATCTTTAACGGACAGGGCACATCTCTCCCTTCAACTCCTCCCAACAAAATCATCACCTGTAACGAACACGTAAGCGGGATGAGTGCATAGAAATACACCCCGTGGAGGCAAGTTCATAAATTAACATAAAACTTTAAATCAGATAAGCAGTTAATCACAGCAAGTACAATGCACAGCACATAAATGACGTGGGCGCAGGTATATCCCGCCTTACCCCACCACCTTATCCTCCTGGTAATTATTTGGTCAGGGGGACTTCACCAATCCTCCGTTTTCCTGTTAGGACTTAATCCCAACCTGTCTTCCCAAAGACCGTGCACATGAACACATATCTTAATCCCAACAAAAGATTCAATTCACAGCACGTAGACAAAGCACATATAACGGACAGGTATAACAATTAATAGCATGCTGATATCATTACTCACATTTCATACTCATAATCTCAAATTGCATAGCATATAACGTTCATCATCATATCATAACTTATTGAAAACCCTAGCATGCGACTATACAGAATAAACGTAAAGTTAAACATTAATTCAGAAATTACCCCCATCTCAGCCTGGGCGGTACGATTATCACGTTCATTTCCTTTTAGTTTTGAGATGGGTTCGATGCGTTTGGGCCTACAAACACACAACGTAAATTATTAGGTTACACTTATTAATTAAGCGTTTATAATTAAATGCTCGAAAGAAACAACGAATTGAAAACAGAACAGAACTCGACCCGACTAGGTCTAGAAATATAGAGGATTCAAAAAGGAAGCTTTAGAGACAAGAATGGATTAAAACGGATAAGAAACGAAGCTAAACGAAGCATTTTAGGGTTTGGAGGGTTTGAGGGGTAAAACTGTAATTACAAATAAGTTTTGGGGTCAAAACGAAGTTTCAGGAATTCTGGGGGGTCAGAATGCAAATTTAAAAAGTCTTGGGGAGGAAAATTAAAGTCTTGAGAAGTTTTGGGGGTGAAAATATAATTTCTAAAACTTTGAGGACCAAAGTGTAGATGATAGAAGTTGAAGGACCAAAAAGAAGATAAACACAACTTGAAGAGTTGCAAGGAAGTCCCTGGAGAATATCCAATTTCCAAAACCCACCCCAACACCCAAACCACCACTGCCCCCCCCACCATCCTCCACTGCCGTCTCTAGTTTCCGACGCCGGCGGCCCCTGCCGCCGGCGAACTCCACCCCCGACCACCCCTTCTCGCCGGCGCACCGAGCGCCAGCCTCCTTCGATCACGGCGGCGCCGGAAAAGCCGCTGCCAAACACCCCTTCTCCACCACCACCAAACTCAACCAAACCACCATGCATCGCCGTTGCTCCTTGCGCCGGCCACCCACTCACACGGCGGCGCTGCATGCGCCGCCCCGACCAGCCAAACCCGGAAGAGAGACGAGAGGGAGAGAGATGAGCGCGAGAGAGAGAGAGTCGAAGAGAGAGAGATCAAGGTGAGGAGAGAGAAAGCTTGCATGCAGAAACTTTGACCGGCCACCACCGGAGATTGGCCGGACCGATCAACGATCCGAGCCCAGAATTGAGACGGGCTCGGCGAGAACTTCACTTTAGGCTCAAGAATCGCCCCGATCGGTGGCCGGATGGCCGAGAACGAAGAGAGAGAAAATGGGGGTTTTCTAGAGAGAGAAAGTCGTATCTTCTCCGGCGAACTGCCGGCGAACGCGGCGGCGGATGACGATTCCGAGCCCGGGGTTGGAATGGGCTTGGCGAGGGCTTCAAGATGGTGTAGGATTCGATACATATCGGTCGGAAGAAAATTCCGACGACAGTGGTCGCCGGCGGCGGCGACGGCGGCGCTCCGGCCGGCCGGCCGCCGGAAAGCTAGAGAGAATGAGGAGAGTTGATGACATAATTTATCTTAGGTTAAAATTATCATATGGTTTTTACTTAGGATAAGATGTGATTATATACTTTGGTTAATTAAGTCATTAAACATATTATAATCTTAAACTTTATATTAAACTTTCTTATGATATTAATTAATTTGGGATATCAAATGAACTCCGATTTGATCCATTCTTTTTGCGTTTTGTTCGATTTTTCGTTCTCGTTCATCTCGTCCCACTTATGAAATATTTTATCGACTTTGTATATTTACGAAATAAATCTCCCAAACGTTAAACTTAATTAAAACATACTTATAATTAAATTTTCTGAAACGCACGTAATATAAATCAAATAATTAGGGGTTTAGATATTTAGTTATCAAATTATGCATCGATAAATCCTAGTCGTCACAACTTTGTAACTTAGAAATGAAATTGTTTGTGTATCTTTATCAAATGTTAAGGAATCAAGGCTCACATACGTAGTTCTCTTACCTCAAATTTACCTTAATTCGACGGCATTAGCATTGGTTCTGATGGTGAAGGAGGTGTTGGCTTCATAGCAGAAGTCACCTTCTTCATCATCTACCATCCGCGCATCAATTCGTACTTGTTAATGTGATTAGACTCTTATCCAATCTTCAAGAAGTGATTGATTTTGAAGATCTTCAATGGTTAATTTCGAATTTCTTAGATTCAAAATTTGGCCTCAAACGCTAAAGACATGTTCTATGAAGACGCTTAAGGTGAGACTCGCAAATATCTCATTTACAATTATAGACATAATAGGGAAAGTAGTAGTTTTTCTTGACCACCGCTTCAATAGATCGATAGGAGTTGAAAATGAAATTTGTTCAAAAGTAACGATCAAACATATATAAATTTAATTATTGATAAGAGTAAGAACATTTTGCTCGTTTTTGTATTCTACGTTTAAATTGTATAAAAGAATAAGGATTGATTCAACACCATAATCATAACTATAACTAGAAGAAGAAGAAGTACCTCATATACTTTGATTACCTATATTTGTTTTCCTTAAATAATGAAAAACTTTATTAAGATCGTTTAAGCGTAGAGATGTCACAATGCGATTTAAGTGGTTTCTTTGTCATAAATTGAAAAAATATTGTTGCGACTTATATTAAAACTACGATTTTTAATTTAAAAGTTGAATGTGCGGTTTGCTTCAATTTGATGGGATGTTACAAGTTTTAAATTAATTTACTTCATAACAATAACAACTTTCAAGTCTTACACTATATACCATATTTAAAAATTGTTCAAAAAAAATATTTAAAAATAAAATTATTGTGTCATATATAGTTTTAACAAAATTTCATATAATAATATTTCCCAACATGTATTTTATAAAAAAACTAATCAACAAGTTTATAGGAAACTTGTAATTGAGTAGTTCCTATTGACTTTATTTAATAGGATTTTAAATGCATCACATGATGCTATTTAATTTTTAGTTGATTATTTGATCTTATAATCATTAGCAACAAATACTTCTAAATCGTATAATTAAAAATGGTTTAACCTAAAACTAAGGACACATATACTTAATCTGAAGTAGATAAAAAATATAAAGTTTTTGTGAGAAATTTAATGAGCATTCTACATGTTAAAAATTAGATACAAAAATAAATTAAATATACAGTACAATCAAAATGTAACTTTAAATACAAAACATAATATAGTAAATGTGTGTGCATGGGTCGGTACACACACATATATATATATATATATATATATATATATATATATATATATATATATTAAAGACTGTTGATACGGTTCAGTAACATATAGAGTGATGCGGTTTGGTTAATTTTTTTTATTGTGATTTTATAGAAAAATTAGTAAAAACAGTTTGGTGTGGTGTGCGGTAGCAGCTTTACGGTTTCAATGATGACTCATTCTATCAGTTTTTTTTTTTTTTTTTTTCTTGGTAAAACAATTTGGGTGAGATTATCTCACAAGCCACGTTTTGCTATATAGAGACACGATCGATTTATTTCACATTCATCTACATTCAAATATTTTTAATGAAACTTTATTTCATATATTAAAACTCATAAGATGGTATCATAAAAATTACATCTATTTTATTTTGTTTTATTTTTAAATTCTAGGTGACTGAGTGAGCTAACATAGAGGATCGTTGTCATAAACTCTAATGAAAGAAAGGGCTAAGAAGTAGTTGTGAGGCAATTAACGAAAAAGCAAAGAAATAAATGACATATAATTAAGTAATGATGTAGAAGTTGGTTAGTAATCAAAAGCAGTTGGTTAATTATTTATGGTTTTGTAACTATCCAAATTAAAGTATCCACAATGTGCACATGATAATTTAATTTAAGAATTGGTAATATCTCTATACTCTTAGAAAAAAGAGTAGGTCTTGTGTGAGACCGTCTCACGGATCTTATTCCGTGAGACGGGTAGGGTCGGATCGAAGTATTACATGATATATACAAAAGTATTACATGATACACATAAAAGTATTACCTCATATACATAAAGGTATTACATTATATTAAGATATGTGATATTTTCAAAAAGTATTACATGATATACATAAAAGTACTACCTAATACACACAAAAGTATTACACAATTCATGCACGAGGAAGAAGAGCACCTGGGCGCCTAGGATCCGCGTGTTTTTTGTTGACCCGACCCGACCCAATTCGGGTCATTATCCCATAATACAAAAGTATTACCTGATATACATAAAAATATTACCTAATATACATAAAAGTATTACATATTTTCTTATAATCTGACTCAACTCAAAACGCATTCTATAATACAAAGTATTACCTAATATACATAAAAGTATTACATAACACACACAAAAGTATTACATAATTTTTATATTCGACCCGACCCTATCCGTCTCACGGAATGGGATCCGTGAGACGGTCTCACCCAAGACTTTGTCTAGAAAGAATATCTTTAATGTAAATATCCTATTGGACTTTTTTTTTCTTAACGAGTTAATGTAAATTTTTAATAATAACTTATTTTTGTACGGCCTTGTTAATTATGAGCTACAAATTTAGAGTGAATTGTGGAAATTAGAAAGAGAAAGTTCCAATAACCAATAATATAAGTTAAATAGCAAAACGTTGTGTCCTGATCATATATATATATATATATATATATATATATATATATATATATATATGTATGTATGTATGTAGTATGTATGTATACACACATACAATAGAGTTATTGGAACTCATTTACAATAGATTTAAATGCCCGGGCCTAGGCCCATCAAGAATAATGAGTGAAAATTTAATTCTCAGTATAGCGTTGTTGGGCTCGATTGATAACATCAAAATAATATATATATATATATATATATATATATATATACACACACATATATATATATATTATAATGAATTAAATCATCGATAACCAGTAGTAATTCCAAAACACAACCATAAATTTATTCTTTTCAGCCGTCATTTAAAATAAACATTGAAGAAAATCAGGTAAATGCTCCATTTAATGTTCATTATTTTTGTTACTGTCCTTTTGACCAACGAATAAGACAACTTTTTTTTTTCATTTTATAATTATAAAGATACATGAAATCAGTTGTGCATAGTTGTCTGATTTATATCAAATGTGTAGTTAAGTGTTGAAATGGGAAACCAGGCATTTTTTATTCAGAATGTGTAGTTAAGTTTATGGAGAAATCAAACATCAAGTTCGTAAAAATAGAAGAATATAATTGTGAAATGGAAAACTAGTGTGTTTTTTTTTTTTTTTTTTTGAAAAATACTTTTGTTATTTTATTGATCAGCCATCCATTATTTTAACAGTACTCCCTTCGTTCCGTACTACTTGATATTTTAGGGAAAAAAAATTATCTCAAAATAGTTGATTTTTAGAAATTTAAAACAATATTGTGCTCAATCTTCCAATAGTACTCTTACATAACATTTGGTTTTATTTTTGTTTTCAATATTTTTAGGGTGTGGTTATACAAACCTCATCCACTGCTAAACATACTCAATTAAAAATAAATATATATTGAAAAACATAAATACTTTTACTATTTATTATTAATATTATTCTATGTATAATTGCAATGCTAAAATAATAATGTTATTGGATGTGTTTAGAAATTTAATAATATTAAATATGTTTAAGTGGGTATATTTAATAATTGAGGTATATTTAGTAATATATTGGGTGCTTCTGACTTCACCCATCTTTTTAGTGTCGATTCATATCGTTGTTAGGTAAAAAAAATTATTTTATCTTAGAAATATTTATTAGGTAAAAAAAATTATTTTATCTTAGAAATATTTATTAATGTCAATTTTGAAAGCATAAGATTCAATACTAGAAGCGTTGCAACATGTCCCCTTTATAGTACATTTTTAATTGGTATTGACCAAAAAATAAAGGGAGTTATTATTATTATTATTATTATTATTATTATTATTATTTTGAAATAAATTATTTATTTATTTAAATCATGCGTTTGAAGCATAAGTAATTAACTTACTTAACGGAACCGTTCAATAAATGAAAACACTTTTGACCAATGTTATCTTAGGAAGCACACTTAAGAAATACTGAATTCTATTAAGAAATCATATTTAAATATGTGAGGTTATATCATAAAATAATCAAATGACGTATGTTAATTCAAACATCCATGTCTCAAAATTTAATCTCCAAATATAAAAATCTAAGAAATTAAGCTAAACTGAAGTTTTCTTTCCATAGCAAAAGTGAATCATGACGTGACCTAAAAATTTAAATTAATCAAACAAAACATTTATATTACATTTTCAGTAGCATTCATCAAATTATCGCAACTGAGCTCATCACTTGAAAAGTAAAATAATATTATGAGGTGGGGAATATCTTAACCTTTAACTATAGATTCTTAACCAAAAAATAGGTAATACATATAAATTTCATAAAAGACCATGCAGTATAACCATGGATTTCAAATTTTTGAAGCAAACTAATTGCTAAAACTATAAACTTTGTGCAGTTGTGAAAGAGATTCAATATTTAAATAAATGTAATTTTTATTGTGTTGAAACTTTTACAAAAAATAATATACTTGTTTATATACAACATATCCAAAAGTCAATTAACGGCAGGTTTCAAATTTTCAAATTAGTAATAGTACGTGAACATTTTATATTTTACAAAGAATGAATTGAAAATTGATGTAAATAAAGTATGATTTGAACCTTGATATGGTCGAACTTATCTGAACCGAGTTTTTCTTCCTTAAATTCACACTGAAGTCAGAAACCGAACTGAGCTGATAAATGACGAACTGAATTAGTTATGGAACATGATGACGAACTGAATTAGTTATGAAACACTATGACGTACTGATTTGCGATAAAGTAAGACGAACTGTTTTGAATCCAACTAACCGCTATTTTTGCAGAACCAGTAGCCCATATCCCATATTTTTCAGAGGATTTCAACTGCTACGTATCACAGGAAGTATAAAAGCTCGTAATATTTATTATTTCTTTTTCATATGCACAATTATACTTAAAAACATACACATTCTTCCAATTTTCTGACTTGAGCGTCGGAGTCCCAATACCGGGAATCACTTCCGGTGTTTGTTTTGCAGATACTTTAATCGGAGATATCGGTTTTCCACTTGGGGAAGAAGAGTGTCGGATCGGAGCAAGATCAAACCTGAAATTTTTATTTTAGATTATAACATATATAATACTACATAATATGTTAAAAGTTTACGCAATTCAAAGATATCTTGATAGATATTTGAATTTTGAAATCAATAATGATAAACGTCTTAAAAAGTTTACGCAATTCAAAGATATCTTGATAGATATTTGAATTTTGAAATCAATAATGATAAACGTCTTAAATTGTTGGGTGATTATGTAATAAAATATTAATATATATTCCTGACTTATCATATATAATTAATTTGAATTGGGAAACTCAGATATGATGATCTTTTAATTGGAAATGAATAAGAATTAATTGCCGAACATAATATTAGAAACTTATCTCATATATTTGCGTATGAACTGCTAACATGCTTAATGGGCTTATAGATCTATATATAAATGAGTTTAATCATAAGACTTATACGTTTGTTATCATAAAAATAATTTAATAATTTATTTAATATCTATATCTTAAATTTTATGGTTCTCACATCAAATATAAAATATCTTTTTTTTTTTTTTTAACTCACCAGCATAGGAAAAAATAGTTAATTTACAAAAATCTCTTTCAAAGGATCAAAATTTCAATAAAAAGTGGTTAAATCATGTTTCCATTTTTTAAAGTCCAATTGAAAGATATTTTTGTTTGGAAAATAAAAGGTGACTAAAAAAAAAAATCTCCTTAAATATATGAATAGAAAACACCTATACTATGTAAATGAGTGGAAAATTCTTTAAACTTGTTATTCTTACACACTAATTTACAAATTTAACTACACGACACATCTCTCCGTTTCAAAATAAGTGTCATTTTAGAGATTTTGTCATAGATTAAATAACATAAATATTGGACAAATATACCCTTACCTAATCAAGAAATTTAGGATTCAAAATTGGAAAGAGAATCAAATTAATTTAATAAAGAGAATTATATTAATTCCCTAAATTTTAACTAAAGAATATTAATAGAGATAATTTGGGAATAAAATTGTATAAAAATCTAAAACGATGTTTAATTTGAAACAAAATTTAGACTACAAAATGACACTTCATTTGAAATGAAGGAAATATTCATGATACTGCATGGAATATTAAATCATCACAAAAACTTATATAAAACAAATTTATAGATATAATTGCATGAGACGAAGTCCCTTTATCCAAAATCCAAACTTATTTATATAAATCAATTTTATTTTTGAAATTAAAAAATATAAATTAATTCATGAAATTAAATTCATATAAAATATGATTTTTTTTTAAAGTTAAAATATGAAGTTAAATTCAAAAACAGTATAGTTTGTATTCATATATGATAATCGATAGTGAAATGAACAGCTCATTTGGGAGTGATAACATGTATGTGCTTAAGTGCTTTATTGAATGCAAATAAGTATTAGTCAAATCACACAATCTTTTCTTCACTTTCTCCAATTGGCATAGCTTTCAGAGTATCAACTAAATTTCCAACGCTTCTGCTTCTTCTTAATTTAATGCGTGCACGTTTGCTCTTCTTATTAATACCACTCCTCACTTTTTCTCTTCTCTTTTCTATACCATATTATTTTGGTCAAATAATTAAAAAAAAAAATCCTAATATTTACACATTTTTGTTATTTTAGATAAAAAATTTAAGTTGTTAATTTAACCATGTTTTTTTCAAATTAATTGTAAATTTAGCTAAATTTCAATTTTAATCAAAATCAAAATGTGGATATCTCACATGACAGACACCTATATATAAATTCAGTTAAAAATGGACATAGAATATTCATTTTGACTAAAATTTGAAATTTGGTTTAAATTTTAGCCATCGATAAAAAAACATGGCTAAATTGACAACTTTTGAAAAATTGATTACAATAGTAAAAACTCTAAAAAGTTTGGATTTTTTTAACTGTTTGACCTAATATTTATCATTTACTTTTTATATATTTTTCCTCATTTTTAGTTCTCAACTTCATTTAAAAACAATCTGCTATGACATTAACATTTTGGAATTTCTAGCTATTTGATATTATATCTTTGTTTTCTATTATATATATATATATATATATATATTTCTGGCTTTGTGCCATGGTTTTTTATTTCCTTGGATTTCTTCGTTGGTAGGAAAAACAATATTTTTATTTTATTTAAAAAAAAAAAAAAAGGGGTAAGGATTGAGAAATGTAGAAGTAATGATTAGTTAGTGGTACACGAACAGTTGCATCTATGTAACTTGTGTTCTCAAACCTATACTTGATTCTGGCATCTGCTCCACATTAATTGCTTTTATTTTACTAAATATTGTAAAATCTTGACTTAACTTTTTAAACTGACTCTATTTCTCTCTCTTGAATGAGAATATCAATCCACTCGATTTATTATTTATTATTTTAATATTTATAATTTGTAATAATACAATGAAGTTGCATAAACTAACATATTATTAATAATATCTTTTGTTATTTTAATTTAAAACACGTACCATATACAAATGATTTTTCATATTACTCATGTGCGTTGCACGAATTGTTATATAACTTTAATAATTTTAATTGTTAATTTTATTTTTAAACATTTTTATTTTATTTGTTGATTTATATTTTCGTCAAATTAAAATTATTATATGCAATAATATTTCCTCCAATCATAATAATTAATTTTTCCTTTTATATTTTTTATAATTTGTATATTTCACTCTCATACTTGAAATATTATTTATAGTTTTTGTACGCCATTTTTTCATTTCTCTCTCACAAAATTATTTGTTCAATTTTGTGGGATCTCCTTAGATGAGGATATGAGACAATAAGATTTGAAAGAATTTATTTACCTTTGAATGTTTAGCAAATCTTTTATTCTTTCATTTTTTTTTAGTTTTATATAAATTTGAGAAATCATATTATTTACGATTTTCTATTGTTTTTTTTTCTTTAGACAATAAGATCTGGAAGAATTTTTCTACGTTTGAATGTTTAGCAAATCTTGTAGTTTTTCAATTTTTTAGTTTTATATAGATTGGAGAAATAATTATATTTATGGTTTTTCTTGTTTTTTTTCTTCATTCTTTGTATATCTTTTTTTTTTCCATTCTCTATGCATCTCTCTTTTGTTGAGAAATCACTATATTTTTCTCCATTTTTTAGTTTTACATAGATTTGAGAAATCAATGTATCTCTCTCTTCATCGCTTAGCTTTATATAGATTATAGAATAGTTTCTAGAGTAAGATTGATCTTTTTTTTTTATTCTTATTAAAGAATAGTTTATGAAGTAAGATTTAGGTTTTTTTATTGACATGACATTTTTAGGCGGAAAAGTGACAATCTTATAATTTTTTCCAACGTTCTTGCTTAAATATATAATAAAGATGTAATCGAATCAATATAAAATTGAACTTTTCAAAATTTAAATTTGATTTATTTGTCATCAAATTATCTCGAACATAAATTATTATATTAATGGATTACAAACTTAAACAAGCCAAATTAAATTAATATGAATTATAAATTATATTATTCATCAACTCATTAACATTTTTCTAAAATTATAACATTCTAAAAAAGTATAATATATTATCTAAAATGTATTATTTAATTATAAAATAATTATGATTAGATATTTATATATTTGATCATTAATAAAAATATATCAAATGTGAAACATTAGTAATATATTCTACGAGCTATCTCATGAATTTTCTGATGAGATTGCTCTTAAGTTAATGAGCAGATTAATGTTGATTTTGAATTTGTTTGTTTATTATTAAATCACAGTAAATTAACGATTTCAATCAAGTTTTTAGAAAATCAAGATTCGAATAACTCACGTTGATTAATTTGCATCCCTAAATGAGATTCAAAGGATAAGATGTGGATTGATATTCCCATCATATATGTTTTCATTTACATAATAAATTTAATCAACATAGACTTATACTTTTCAAAAAAAAAAAAATTGAGTAATAACTAAATTTTTTCATCGCACTCGATTGACATAATCGGGGTAGGGACTAGTTCCCAACTGACTTCGAATTATTTTGACATCTCTATCTTATATCTCCTGTATTGTGAATTTCAGAAAGAAAAAAAAAATATTGAAATTTGAAAAGCTAAAATCTACGTACTCAACTTTTGTTTTATGTTTTGCTTTTTTTCATTATTGGAAATTCATATAATAGAGATGTAGAAGAACCGAATTCATCTCTTTCACTCTCTATTTGTTCATGTTACACTCTAATATTGTAACAAAAACAATATTCAACTCTATTTGTATTTTGTATAATTCAACTCAATTCATATATAATAGAGATGCAAAGAAGTGAAGAACTGAATTCACCTCTTTCTCTATTTATATTTATAATTCGATCATGGAATATTTTAACCTAATATTTTAATTATAAAGTGGAAGGTGAATTTCTTTGTAACAATATCAAATAAAATGATAAATTTATCCTTTTGATAAAATGTTGACAAGACAAATTTGCAATTACATCATCCCTCTTTGCACTATTCCATATGTGACAAAAACTAATTTTAATAATTCATAAAAAAATATGTTAGAAAAGTAAGAAAACTATACTGTATGATTAAGAAAACTATATATATATATATATATATATATATACACACACGCATTCATACAATCAAGTACTAAAAGGTTTACAAAGTTCAATCACCAATTTTCACAAAATACAAAAAGATATCAGTTTTCAACATATGAATTTTTGTTCACTAAACCGAAATGAAAAGACATCATTTAACAAACGCAAAAAAAGAAGTTGTCTTTATTTCTCGATTCTCCGTTTCAGGAAATCAAATTTAGTGTTGGAAAATCAAATATACACAAGAATGAGACTGAGACAAGGAATAAACATAAGTAGAACAAAAATTAGGAAAAGCGTAACCATGTTTAGTGTATAGTTTCACAAGTACAGTGTTTCTTTGTTTAATACTTAAAAGCAAAAAAACAAAAGGCCAAAAAGGTGTAATAAAAAAATAAAAAAATAAAATAGGGAAGTGAGAAAGAAATGATAGTGTATAGTTCACAAGTATAGTGTTTGTTTGTTTCCAGTTGAGAGACAGCTGATATCTGGGGCTCTTTTCTGGCCCTACACATCACCCCTCTAGTCCCATCAAATATTTTTTTCCCTTTTAACAAGCTATCCACTCTTGCACAATTACCAAACTACCCCAACCTTTTTTCTTTTACCCAATTCAAATATAAGCTTGTGTTTGAATTTTAAGATTTCTTTTAGCAGAAATATGAAATTTATGTTAAGTTAAATTTTGAATGATTTGATTAGATTCTAAAATAACTATGATTTAATTGACTTTGAAACAAATTCTTCTTAAATCTTGCAGTACATATCCACGAATCCAAAACTACGTAATTGTTTTGCTATATAAGAGAAATTGTTTCATTGATTATGTTAGAAAAAATTTCAAATCTTTTCTTGTTCCTTAACACCCTATATTCATTAGTACGATGAGTTCGTATGAATCATAAAAATGTGTCAACCATCAATTGACACCATCGATTCAACAAGATCAATGTCGGTATCACATAAAATTATATAAAACTTCGTTTCACATAAGATTTTATATTTTCACGTTTAAATTTTAATAGTTTCATGTGATGGAACTTAGATAGTTTAATAAATGTAAATGTGTAAATATAACATGAAAGCTGCAAAGTAGGTATGTAACTTTTACACGGTACACTCTTGCTCCATAGTTTGATTTAAATTGTTATTATCTCAACCAAATTGATACCATAGTGATTAATATCGATTTTCAGTTTTAAAAAAAAAAAAAGTAATGTTGAGATAATAGTGTTTTACTTATATAAACAATTTCATATGATGAAAAAAACATTTATGTTCATGGCAAACTATACTAGTAAAACATTTATTTTGTGGGGGCGAATAATAAAACTAAATATTGCTAAAAACAAATATAGAGGCCCCCAAACTGGTGTACAATATGAAGACTGTGGATTCGACATTATTAAATAGTGATTTTAGGCGTTTGTACAGTAAAAAATATTTTGAATTTTGTTTGTTTGTGAGATCGATTATGAAGAAACTTAGAACCCATAATATATTCGAAAAAATAGTTCTTATGGCTTTTACATATATAGAATTTGGAAAGGACACAAGAAATACTATCTTTTTATCAAACATTATTTTTATAAAATTATTTCACGGATTATAATTGTGAGATGAGTCAATACAAATCTATAATCTAAAACATAGAGTTTGACTTGTAGATAATACATCTTACAGAATCATATTCATGAAATGGTTTGACATGTATTTCTTAAATAATAAGGAAAAAAACAAATAAAATATACATACCATCCCATTTCAATGGCATCTACCTCAAACATGTAGTGGATCTTTAGTGTGTGATCACATTAAATCTCACATAATAAATGAATGTTAGGTCTACAAATATACATTTTCCACAATACATTTACTACATCAATATGGTCAAATATAATTTCAAAATAAAAAGTAAATATAGAACTTAAAGTGTTATAACCAACATACTACTGTCTTGCTTTATAGAGGACAATGACATTGACCTTTCTCCATCAATATTTGTCCAATGGTTTTCACTTGCACCTCCACATGATACAATAATATATTCCATCATCTACTTTTTAGATTATAAAAATATATAAATAACGAGTTTCAATATAGAACCAATATTTATTTTCTTTAAAACCAAATTGCTGATGTGAGAAATATATTAACACTAGAAAATAAGAAAGTGAGTTTTACTATAGCAAGAGTTTTTGTGATTACCATCAATTTGTATTTATAAAATACCCAACGTTTGGTTGTACATAGGAACAAAAAACTCCACACAATTACTTGTGGTACATTAAAAAAAAAGGAAAAAAGAAAGAAAACTTTAAGGGTATGTTTGTTTCGGGATTATGTAGGAGGTGGGAAATCCAAATTTTGAAATCTTGAGATTTGTAAATAAAGGTGAATAGTTAAAATGTGTGTTTGTTTTGGGATTTTATAAGGTAGGATTATTACTGTAGATGTCAAATCAATGTTGGAAATGTGTGTATGTGTAATATTATATTGTGTATGTGTAATATTATATTGTTTATAGATGTAATGATTAAATAGAGTAGGATTTGTCTACATTTGATAATTGTGGATTTTATCATTTAAACAAACAAGGATTTAGGATTTCAAAATCCCAAATCCGGATTTGCAAATTCCAAAACAAACATACCTTAAAGAACTGGTCTTTTGAACTTTTTAGATTTCTAAACAATGTTAATTGTAGCAATTCATCAAACTCCACACAATTAGGTTTTATGTGAGACCGTCTCACGGATCTTGTTGTGTGAGATGGATCAATTCATAACCCACACTTAACAATTTATATAAGAATTTATGAAAATGAGTTCAATTCATGGATAATTAGGATTCGTCTCACGGAAACTATCAGTGAGACTGTCTTACATGAGTTTTTGTGTAATTAATTGAGTTATTTTACACAAAAAATATCAATTTTTTATTTTTTTTTGGCACAAACATATATATAAATTATATGAATTTGACATTTAAACCATCAAACTAATTCTCTGACCATTTCTCATTTGATTTTGGTCGTGACTAGCATGAGACATGTTTTTAAGGAATTTTTTATCCAAACAATTGAATCATTGTACTCGCACTACATGCTTAGGAATTTTTTGAATACAACAATTCAAATGTTTGAACTAAAAAACTATTAAAAATATGTCATATATAAGTCAAATACCAAACTTCGATAAAAAAATGATCAACAAATTAGTTTGACGGTTTAAGTATTAAATGATATATCGACGCCGCAATAATAAATTTGATAGATTTAATTTATGTGCAAAATAGTCCATAACTTATTGAAGTTGCAATTAACCCTTCCAAATATCACATTTCAATGGATTTAAGCTCAAATGGAAGGGACACTATGACGAACTTCAATTCATAATATATATGAGGAAAGTATCCAATATACCATGAAAAATATAATTTATTACCCAATATATTATCAAATATAACATTGAGTCTCTTTCTACCACAAAATATAGTTTTAGGTCTCTTTCTACCACTTTTTTGGTCCAAGTCAAATTTGAATAGTGGCTGAAATGACAAGTGATATATTTTTAATTTTTGAAGGTGATGGGATTTGTCCGTTCAACTATTATTTTGGCCATGCAGCTATTATTTACTATTACACCAAATTTTTTATTTTTTTATTCTTATTATTTATTGGCCATGCAACTATAACACCAAATTTTTTGTTCTCTTTATTTACTGTGAATCAACATGTAATATTCTTATTTATTCACTTTATTCGTGTATATAAAGTTGATAATTACAGTAAGACATTATCATACAATATTTTAAAGAACAAATTCTCTCAAAAAAAAATTCGTTGATTGGCACTTTGAAGGTTTGAAGAATTATCGTGGAAATAAGAAAGGTATATTTAATAGTTAAATTTTCGTGTAACATTGTTAAGATTATGTAAAATCCCCGTTTAAAATTATATTGTTAAGTAATTTGCCGTTATAGGGTTAAACGGGGATTATGCAAAATCCCTGTTTAACACTATATTCTTAAGTATGATAGGGTTAAATGGAGATTATGCAAAATCCATATTTAACCCTATCATTTCTAACAATTTAGGGTTAAACGTGGATTTTAAATAATCCCCGTTTAACCCTATCATTTCTAACAATTTAGGGTTAACCGAGAATTTTGCATAATCCCCGTTTAACCCTATATTTTTAGGGATGATAAGGTTAAATGGGGATTTCACTAAAACCGATTTTAACCCTTATAAATTAAACGAACATTATCCAAAATATTAGTTATTGCAGCCATAATACTATTTTATTAATGTTTGTTTAAATTGCAATATTTTTATTTTTATTATTAAGAGATTAATGTTCGGTTTGTTGGGATATTTCTGGTTAGTTTTGATGAGACAAGTATTCTTGTATAAAAGTTAGAGTACCCCATTTTTCCACATTGTTTAAGTGGTTTGTAGCTTGACAAGTTTATCTTTCTGGAGTTGCATTTTGCTTTAGTTGTAAAAGATCAGAAAGAAGGTAGTTACTGATGATAGCAGAAAACTGACAATAAATGATTTATGATGCTGGTTCTCAACAAGAAAAGTCAGCAAGATGTATCAGCAAACTGTGTCAGTAAGCAGCATATAGATAGCAGTAAGGAAAACTGAAAGCTGACTGTAGGATTCAGGAACATGAAGTTATTCTGAATCAGGAAGCAAACGCAGATCAGGAAACTGACGTAAGATAGTAAGCAATAACTGCAACCCGAGTAGTAAGTTGTAAGTTACTTAACTTTATTTATTGTAGTACGAGGTCTTATTGAATGCAGTACGAGGTTTCTGCTTGATCAATGTTACTGGTAGATGAAAGTTAGCAACTGACCAATGAGTTGATGCCATCTGCAAAAACACTGTTGTCGAGGGATGACGCCATTAATGCAAGTCAGAGTAGGACATGCCCTATTTTCCCAGTTTCTCCAGGTGCATTAAATGCAAAAGATCATGAAGATCAAGTTTTGAATTGCTACATGGGATATGCCTCACTTGAACGAGCATATTTCTACAAGTATAAATAGAAGGTGGAAGTGACCAAGAAGACTACTGAACTTACTGCGAATATTCTAAGCTATCAAACCTTCAAGCAAATACAAGTTTTCTACAGTTCAGTTACTCAACCTTCAAGAAGTAGTCAAGCCAAAAGATTCAGAGTTATCAAGTTCTTAAGGCTCATTTCAAAAGCAACAGTTGAAAACCATATACTTAATTTTAACCATTTGCTGTGTGCTAGGTTGTTTTAGTAGGTGTCCTTAGTTGGAAGGATATTGATCATCACTAAGTGTTTGTCTTTGTGTAAGACTTGTAACTCTGTGTGAGTTTGTGTGGGAAGTGGCCTAGGGATCTTTTTTATTCTAGTAGTATAACTCTTTAGAAAAAGGTTTGTAAAGTTGTGTCTTGTAAAACAAACTGACCTAGTGGAGTTTCTCATTTGTGAAGGAGAAGAGTGGACGTAAAAGGATTACACCACCTTCGAACCACCTTTTGTGTGCTTATTGTTTTATTTACTTGTTGCATATATTTTATATCTCTCTCGCTGCATATATCTTAAGCATACTGCTAAAATGATTCTGATAAAATCATACTTGTGAAAGAAAATCATTTTTCAAAAAGAAACTCTATCTTAGATTTCTGCTGCATGCTGTGATACACCGAGACAGTAAACTGAATCAGCATTCTGCCAGCTTACTGAATCGAGAGAGTTGCTGCATTCTCGGTAGAATCAGCAACCTACTTACAAAATAATTTTAAAACGCAAAATTTGATAGAGGTTCATTCACCCTCCTCTAAACCTCTAACCACTTGGGACCAACATAGTTAAATTGCAATATTTTTTAGTAATGTTCGTTTACTATGGTTACATACATTAGTATATTCAACTATAATATTTTTCATTATTAATGTTCATTCATTAATTTTCAATGTTCTATGAAATAATTAATTTATTATTTATGGGGTAAATCTTTGTGTACATATTTTTTAGTTATAATAATATAACAATTTATAAGTAATATAGATTAACATATTAAAAATAAATACACAAATTAATGTATACATAAATTAAACTAACACTATTAATTATTTATTTTGTTAATAAGGAAAATGATTATATAGTTATTATTTAGTTACAATAGTTATAATTTTTATGTACATTAAATTATGTTCTTTTACAATGTTACAGGACGATTTCATGATGAATTATTATTTAGTTATAATAATATAACTATATAATTATATTAATTATTGAGAATTATTAGTTATACGAACATTAATTATATCAACATTAGTTTATAAGTTAAACGAACATTAGTTATAAATTATTAGTTATACGAACATTATAAGTTAAACGAATATTAGTTAAAAATTATTAGTTATGTGAACATGAATTAATTTTTGGTAGAGTGTCACTTTATTAATCACTTGAATAAAGTGATGCATAGTAGTGCTGAAGTGAAAGATTATCCAGTTTATTAAGATTAATTGAAATTCGATTTATTGTTTTTAGACTTTAGTAGTTTATTATTGAAATTGGATTTATTATATAAATAATTTATTGTTTTATGAGTGGAAATAATTAATATATCTTTTTTGTTTTATTTTTAATTTATTTGATTTGTTATTTATTATTGGATTCATAATACTCACAATTTTTAATGTTTTTTTAATAGTATCGACAAAAAGATGACTTTTCAAGTAGTTGTATGGTATGGAGGCTATTGGGAAGGTTTAGAATACACTAACGGTTTTGAAAAGGTCATTCACCTTTCTATAATGATATATTATGATTTATTGTACTCAATTCATGGACTTGTGGGTGCCGACATGAATTGTTGGGGATATGTGATTCACTCACTAGTTGAAATTAAAGGAAGAGTGAAGAGGATAAAAATTAAGAATGGTTTAGATTTGGAACAAATATTGCTAATGATCGATGAGGTTCCTGTTGTTTTTGTTTCTCTGAAAAAGATGGATGCTGGAGTATCCAATGTTGTCGTGTCTTCGGAGACTCAAAATACATGCTCTAGAGGTAGATCCTCTTATCTCGAACATCCGGAACAACATAACACTATAGATAAGCTTAATCAACGATGTGGTGAAAGTGGTCTACCTTTTACATCTATATATGAGGAACCAAACTCAAATGTGAATAATGAACAAAATCATTATTTTTCATCTGTTCCCCTTGGACTACAAAACGACGAGGGATTTCATGCAAGATGGGCAATACCGAATCAAAATGAAAATACTTATTTTGGGACTTTTTCGGGAAGATAGTGGGAACCGTGTCTAATATCAGATTTTGGTCGTGCTGACTTTGGTGGATTAGGCAGACTCGACTTAAACATGCCTCTGATAGGTTATAGTGAAAATGAGGTGCAACCACATGAAGAATTTATAGAAGCGACAAGTGAAAGAAGACCAGAACAAGAAAATGATGAATGAAGTGGTAATTTTCTATTCTTCATTATTTTATATAATTTTCAAGAGAATGTTTTGGATATAGAGCAACGAGCGGAATATGAGGATTTTGCACATCATATTACGCCCAAAATGATTTATTCTCGATATGTGAGAAATCGAACCACCAAATTCCTCACAAATTGAGAATGCTGAGCCAGCTACACACATTCTGCAAAAGGATCCACATTTTACAGTAAGGTTGAATTGAAGAATGTTGTTGGGTTTTACCATTTGGAGAATCAAGTTGAATATCGGGTGGACCATTCGAACAAACACAGATGATATGTGAGATATAGCCAAAAAAACTTTCATTTCATACTCAATGCAACCGAGAAATATGGGATTTGGAAAATCTCAAAGAGTGTTTTGCAACACAGTTGTTCTTTCGATCTGAACCATAGTTCTCCGCGTCGACTTCATTTTACTTTGATCGGTGAGTACTTTGCGGACACACTTCGGAAAGGAGAAATCAAATCTTGAGCGAGGGGGATCATTGAAGAAATAAACCGGCGATATGGTTTGACTTTCAATTATAAGTTCACATTGAAGGCAAAACGTCATGCAATGAGACTCGCATACAGTGATCTGAAGAAATCATTTTGGATGCTTCCATCTTACTTGCAGATGTGAAGGACACTAATCCTGGTACTTATATAGACTTGGAGATAGATGCGAATGGAAAATTCAAATTCGTGTTTTTTGCATTTGCCGCATCAATTGTAGGATTTCAAAGATATTCAAGGTAGGTTATTGTGGTGGACGAATGTCACTTGAAGGGTCTGTATAAAGGTATTGGATTTATCGCTGTTACACAAGATGGAAACGATTAAATATTTCCTCGCAATTGGCATAGGAAATGTGGAGAATGATGAATCTTGGATGTGGTTTTTGAAAAATATTCGTGAGCATTTGGATGCCCAGATCAACTGCTTATTGTGTCTGATCAACATGTAAGTATTAGTAATGCCATCACCGAAGCATACCCAGAGACAACCCATATTGTTGAGACATGGATCACATTTGGTAGGACTTTTCAAGAGGGCTGCATATTGTTATGATCGTGATGAGTTCGAGAGGTAATTTATAATCTCATTCAGTTTAAATAATTAACTTGATCTTTATATATAGACATATTGTCCTTATAAAGTCTCCAAAAAAATTTCTTCTTATTTTTTTCAGGTATATGAGTAGTCTGCATTGAAGGTTCAAGGTGCACTCGACACCTTAAACAAAGTAAATAAGAGTAGATGGTCATGCGTTAACTGCCGCATTTGAAGATTTAACTTCATAACATCAAATGCTACCGAGACGTGGAATTCTCACCTCTTTTAGGTACGAAGGCTGCCTGTGTGTTCGTTTATGGAGGGAGCTCAACGGATAATAGAAAAATAGTTTTATGAGAGAAGAACAACTGCCAAAGATAGACAAAACAATCTCACAAAATTTGCACATGATCGTGTTCTAGAATTCATGAAACTTGGACGACAAATGCATGTGGATATGCTTGGACGCCACAAATACAAGGTCACGAATCGGTCTAAAATTTTTATTGTTGACCTAAATTCATTTCAGTACACATGTTCCACTTTCCTGATGGACTTGATACCATGCTCTCATGCATGTGCCGCAATAAGGTTTGTACTTCACCTCGAACGTGTTCTTGTCTTTTCATACCTTATATCATTTGACATATGCTTACACCAAATTTCACTTTCTGTAACCTTTGCATACAGTTTTACGAATCAATCAGTGACTGCATACGTGTTAGAGTACTATACGACGAGGTCTTTGAGGGGAATGTGGACTGGTGATGTTAATCCTGTACCTGATCCATAAGATTGGATCGTGTTGGATGTCGTTCATAAAGAAGTATGTAGGGCGCCTGACAAACCAAAACAAGCTGGCCGACTGAAAGGTAAATGTATTTTTTCAACAGGTGAGTGCTCTGGTCGAAGAAGGACCACAAGGACATATAGTCGTTGTGGCCGTCTCAAGCACAACATAGCTAGATGTACCGAAAACATTCTCCCCCAACGACCAGATTGAGGTGAAGATGAACTCGATGAGGAAAATCCAACACCAAGAGACAGTATAGTAAGGACGAGAAAATAAAAAAAATGCTCTTCGTGTCATTCGGAAGAACATACGAGAAGAAAATGTCCTTTGTATCAATCTAATCCTAATGTGGACAAATAGTAGATTTTTCTTCTATGGGATTTGTGAAATATATACGAGGATTATTTCATGTTATTGAGATAGATAATGGTTTGTGGTTCTCTTGAGCTTAAAATGAATAATGATAGAAAGTATGAAGTTTCCAATGCTCTTTAGAGTAAGTTCTCTCAAACTTGTCTAGCTAAATTTCGTAAAATTAAGCACATTTTGGGAGACAACCCAAACATGTATTGCTTTTTAGGCACGAAGTTTTTTTTTTGCCTCAATTTTATGTCATGTATAGAATAAAAAATAACAAAATAAAAAAATGGTAAATTAGAAAAGTAACGGGATAGTTGTTCACGATATAGTTGTTTTAACCCTCTTGTTCACGATAGAACTCAATTGGACGACAAAACATTAGCATAAAGACATAAATCATGAGAGAAAATGGGTTTCATTTGACAACATTACTCAAAAGAAGTTCAAAATACAAGTGAAATTGTCCAAAAAAAAAATCCAAGTAGAGATCTGAAATATAACACTAATCTCATAACATATCAGGTGCAATCGTGTTTGGATCAGTACTTTATCTATATATCATAAATGTCATCCATCACCTAATATTATCTATGCCATTGCGGAGATATAGTATAAGCTAAGTACCACTCAAACAGTTTTCAACCGACATCAAGGAAAATATACTGCAAGAACTCGTGTCCTCCTGTACGTAACACTTTGAGAACTCCGCGATAGCCATCAGAAATTCATCACAATCAGGAAAATCCACAAGACCCTTAGCTCATCTTTTATTATAGAACATCGTGTACTGTAGAAGGGCTGGTAGTACATGTCGGAACGACAGTGTCTGTATCATGCACCTCGGTGTTTTGTGTTTGTTTCAGGTGTGCTTCATGCTATCGAAAAGAATAATGCATCCCTCATTGAGTTGTATCTCACAGGCCACCCAATAACCGTCAATGTTCAAGACTGTCAATAACTGCGTGAAACATGATAAGGAATATTATCTATACATGCAAAACGTACATATGAGAAAATACTATCAAAATCGAAAAATTAAAGTAAAATTTACACTATCAATGCCCTTCCACCATGGTTTCACACGTCCCCATTTTGGATGTGAACCATCGATGTAGGCAGTCAATAAATCTAGAGACGAGGTCGGAAAATACTCCCTCATTGGGTCGATGTTGTATTTGATGTTATCTTTCTTGCCGATGTGCGCCATCTTCCAAATCATTTTGCACTTTTCCTGTATAAAATAATAAAATAACTTATTAGAGCGCATTTCTCAATTAATAGATAAAATTATAAGATAAGATAAAATATCGTTACAAAGAAGTGTGTGTCTAATATCTGGAACTTTGTAGTCCTCTCTCGAGTGCGTTCAATAGATAGAAACTTCAGAACAATCTGAAGAATTCTGAGATATGCATGAATCGCCTAGTACACAACAACAATTATCATTATACTCATAATATAATAATAGTAATTATTATTTGAGTAAGCTTATTTTCATCACAATACCTACCTCAAAATGGACGTCCTTCTTTGGAGTTATGAAAGTCATGAAAAAATCAAGACCAACTTCGTAGCACAACCCAACGTTAAGCCTGAAAGGAGGATTACAACTTGTATATCTTGACATTAAAAATAATTTGTTATAAAGATTTTTTTAGAATGAAACTCACTTCTTTGCAAAATCTCCGCTTGCCAGATACGCATCGAACTCATCCATCTTAGTGAGTAATCGTGAATGGGGCTCATCCCGTATGAACAGACTTCAAACATATTGACTCAGTGCTCTCTATCGCATGTTTCGGAGGTCGGCACTCGTCTCAGGGACATCATATGAGAAACTCGAATGTGCTAACTCCCCCCGTTCTTGGGTTGGTGTGTGTGGATCGTGTATCACCAGCTGGATAACTCCTCATCTCAAAAGGTATAGCCGAATGTTGTTCTTGATAGACACAAGTCCCTGGCCACTCTGTGGGAGTACACCAATTATCTCCACCCTACTGTGTTGGCAAATCTTGTCCATCCCGCTCTGTTGGAGGATAGTTAAATTCATGATATGAGGGTCTCTGGTTGTCACGCCCCGTTTTCTTTTGGTAAAATATCAGAGTTTTGCTTCGGGCGTGAAGAAGAAATAATAAGAGACAACAGAAGAAGGAGATTAAAGACGACAGAAGAAAGAAGTGAGGGACGATGTGAAACATTCATATATCAACAATCGGTCTCAATACCGATAATATTAGGTCTCAATATCGATATATTCGACAAAATACAGCAACAGAATAAACATCAGGATCTTACATCCATCACATGTATCAAACATAATTATAAAACGTGATTTAAATAAAACATTATTTTAGAAATGTATGTGTGACATCAACCTAATTATAAAAGTCCAGTGATGGCATTATCTCTCTCCACCTAGGGTTCGACATGCTCACCAGCTCCTGTAGTGTGAATACAGATTAAGGGGTGAGTGCATTGAATACACTCGTGGGGATAAAGTCTGCATCTTATAACATTCAACAGACATATAAAGATTAACGAGATATATCAATCGGCACAAAGTCATAGCAAGCAAAATGCATAGCAGATATTAGAAATGGTAAAAATGATAGGTGCGGGAATAACCCGTCTTACCCTATAAAACGGTCTCAATACCGCTGGTGTATTTCATGAGGACCACCAAACCTCAATAGAGTAGTAGAAGGGAGGGAGACAATTTTTTACAGTCCCGTAGGACTCTCCGAACATGCAATGTGAACCGAAGTTCTTTCACAGTATATAGTATGATACATCACGTATATTCACAACATTTAATATTTCTCATTCATGCTTCATAATAGGGAAAACTGTAAACACATTAAGATTTAGAAGTTACCCCCACCTTGTTAGGTGGTTACCACGTGAGTAGCAAGTACCAAAAGTTCGATAACTCAACGCCCAATCCCACGAGTAACCTACATAAGTTATAACGTTTCTTAGATCCTTAATAATTATAATCAAAACTGTAAAAGACTCCGGCGGAGAAATAATCGTTAAATATGCGACGGATCTAAAGCTTTAAAGATCGGAGTTGAAAGAATAAGAATGGATAATCAATCCATGTAGCTGAGACGATAGAGAATGAAATTTGGGTCACGGCGGAAAAAGAATGAGCTCGATTGGAGTTAAAACGAGCTCAAACGGAGCATTTTAGGTTCAGGGGTATTTTGGTAATTTTGATCGAAAGGTGAAGAAAAGGGAAAGAGTAGGGTCGCTACGAAAGAAAAATGAGCTCAATCGGAGTTGAAATGAGCTCAAACGGAGCGTTTTAAGATTGATGGGCGTTTTCGTAATTTTGGTCAAAGGGTTGACTTTGACCGGGCCCACGACCCTCGGTCAACGATATCTCGTCGGCGACGACTCGATGTTGACATACTGTGGAAAAAATGGGGTTTGGATCGAAAACACGGCATTGCGGGGGACGTGGCACGCGCGTACCCGGCGCCGGGTGAAAAAAAACCCGGCGGCTAGGCCATGGCTTGGTAGTTGGCCGAGATTTCTCGGCAGCGGGTTGCATCGGCTCGGCAGCTGCCGAGTTTTCTCGGCAGCGGCACCCGGCTCTCGGCAGGTGGCCGAGTTTCCTCGGCAACATCACCCGGCATTCGACCAGCTGCCGAGTTTTCTTGGCAGCTCCTCCCCCGACAACTGCCTGACCAACTCGTCACCTTCCCGGCGCCACCCGGCGCGGTGGCGCCGCTTTCCACCGCCGTCACCTAGTTCGCCGGATACCTCGCATCGCCGGCTATCACCTCCGGCCACTCCTCGCCGGATTCCGGTAGTGAATAGTACCCGAAACTTCACCGTAAAATCCTTCGTTACCACATTCACAACACCGAGGCTAGGGTTTAGGGTTTTTGGGTCGGTTTTTCACCATTTTCCGGTGAACGAGAAATCGGAATTGAAATCTGAAACATATCCTAGACTCGTCTCGATGAGATGAACGTCGTGTGCGAAAAATGGTCGAAACCGACAACTTTCAATTTTTCCGGCCACCATCGGCGGTGGCGCTCCGACGACTTTTCCGGCCACGGTGGTGGCGCGCCGGAGACCGAAAAACGGGAAGAAAAGAGAGGAGAAAGAAACTTACTTGTTTTCGTCGTTTTCGTTTTCATCGGCCGAATGAATATTTTGAATTGACTGAGCCCCTATTTATAGATTTTCAAAGTTCTATTTACCAAATAAATTTTAATTACCATTCATTAAAATATTATTTTTCCGTTTTACTGTTCGTCCGGATTCTACCCCTTCCATTTTACCGATCCTTCGTATTCGGCTTTTTTTTTCACCATTTGAGCTACGAGTCTCCGATTGACCTCTAGTTTGTTTTTATTTTCTCATTTTTTCCGTTGCGCATCTCATGGTATAAAAATATTCTTTGTTCCACATCTAGAGTTTTCATCGGTCTAAATCGTACCTTAGCGTATACTTGAAACGCACATAAACAGTTAAGAATTAACGCACATAAAATATTTTAATTAAGGGTTTAATTATTTAATTAACCAATTATGCTTTGTTTTTGGTCCGGGATACTACACTGGTCGAAGTAGTTCGTCAGCTCAGTTCGAATCAAGTTTGGAATCTCCAACTCCAAATATTGTGTATCATCCCGTAGCGTATTCTTCACGTAATGCTGTAGATCAGAGTACTACTGTCCAACATAAGTCCGCATGTCCTCCAAGTTTGTATTCATCTGTTGGAAGCCTGTGTTGAACATATTGGTCAGTTCTTGGAAAAGCTGGCCAACCCGATCATCATCTTCGTGGCTCGTGTATGATAGACCCGGCTGATCGGTGAAAGGGGACGACTGTGGTGGATACCCTGGCATCTCACCATGACAATACTGCTGTTGTGGCTGATATATGGGAATCTCAGTCTAATAGGTCGACAACTCATAATTCCCATGGATCAGAATCTCATACATTTCCGATATAGGGACCTGTGATGACTCGTACGCCCTATCCTCATCTCCTACGTCGTTTTGCAGCATCGGAGAATGATGTGTACTCTAATCAATATCCAATGCTAATATCTGCCGTGTAGGCCGAGAACTCCTACGTGTCGTCTGGGTCGTCCGTGTTGACCTTCGAGCTCGAGTAGGATGTTCGGTCTCATTGACTGATGGACCATCAACATCTATATCAACAGGCCCTTCATGTGACAAATCGATATCCGAACTTGGTGGACAACCCTATCGAGACATAGGAAGCTGAACCCCAACGAAGAAATCCTGATCGATGAATCGCCAATACGGCTGACAAGTGTCACCAAATAAAGGGATGAGATTATCAAGACATACAACACCCTGCAGTAAATATAGTTAAAATAAGACAAAGTCATAAATATCTAAATTGTAAGTACATGTTAAGAATGAGATTATCGGAATTTCCTTTATACAGAATAATATACCTCCTTATCCAGCTTTGACGCAACATCTTCTTTGGGAATTATAGTCGACCACTTCAAACTCCTTGGTCATAAGTCGCGAGCCTGCAAACGATATCCGATATTTATGCCAGTAGACGGAATCACCTTGAAAGCCCAAATTTAGAAAATTGCACGCACAATTCATGTTATAAGTAAATTTAATAAAAACTCAAAATTAGAAAATTAAAAATCACAATTAATACTAACCATTAGGGCTAATGAGAATTCGGAGAAGTGGTATGCTGGGACCCCTGTTTCCCACTTGTTCCAACACACTTCTTAGGAGCTTGTTCATGTACTTCAACAAGGTAAGATAAGATATCTTACCCCATGGAAAACTCTCCTATCACTCCTCCTAGTCCACCAAGTCTCACACCCACAAATCAACAATAGTGGTTCTGGGGTCGACTTCCAACAAAATGCTATACAGGAGGAAAATCTTGACAATCTTCATCACATCACCCCAACTGGCTAGGAACTCCCCAGCGATAAATCTACTACGAAGATCCTTCACAGTTATCTGAGATGATTCGCCATAGACTCGATAATATACACAATCTTACTGTGGACGGTGAACCCTAGTCGGGCTAAAATCAGAGTCACCGAACCTCAAACCGGTCATCAGAGCGACCTTCCTCCTTAAGAATCGACAAAGACAACGGCCTCGACCAATAACGAACCATTTCTCATCCTCAGGGATATCGGACCCACGCACCTCATAGGATATAAGGGTATGCAGAAAGCCCTTGCAACTATCACGCTTGGTCTCCCAATTCAGGAAATGCCTGAAACATGTCCTCTCAAAATCATCCACATAATACGAAGAAATACTCTGTAAGATATTCTTTATATCGTCTAGTACTCTAAGACGAGTATACCCGCTAATATATGCTTGCCGACCTGACACTCCAGACGTACCCAATCGATCTAAAATATGAAAAAAAATATTCATATTAATTTATTAATTAATATGCAAATTGGAAGTACATATACGAATTATTGTCTTACTATCGATATGGAAAATAAATATATCAAACTTATAAATCAGGGTTTTTTAATTAATAAATAATATATTTAATACATATTGAAATGAATAAATGTTTGACCAAGATTTAAATCACAAATTAATTTTTTTGTCGAAATAAAAAATAAAAAATAAAAAATGGGGTATTTACTATAGAGATAGCACCCAAAAAAATAATATTTTTATAATTAATATACAAAAAATATAAGTATAAACAATATTTTTATTTATTATATATAAATATAATATACAAATAATAATATAAGTATAATTTTCAATTATGTAAATAATTTTTTATGTAGAAATAATATTTAAGTATAAATACTTTTACAATAATTAAATATGTAATATGGTTAAATGGGAATTTCTCAAAATCCCCGTTTAACCCTATAATTCGAAACAATATAGGGTTAAATGAAGATTATGCCCATAATCCACGTTATAACACTATCTGGTTAAACGAGAATTTCGTATAATCCCTGTTTAACCTTATAATTCAAAATAATATAGGATTAAACGGGGATTATGCTAAATCCCCATAATCCCTGACCCTATCACATGCAAAATTATACCCGTTTAACCATTCGAAACGGGGATTCAAACACATATTCAAATAAATTTAAGCAAATTTAAAATAATTTAGGGTTAATAGGGGATTTCAAGGATTTGAAATCCCGGTTTAAAATCTCCGTTTAACCCTATAATTCAAAACAATATAGGGTTAAATGGGGATTATGCCCATAATCCATGTTATAACACTATATGGTTAAACGGGAATTTCGTATAATCCCCGTTTAACCTTATAATTCAAAATAATATAGGGTTAAACGGGGATTATGCTAAATCCCCATAATCCCCATTTAATCCTATCACATGCAAAATTATACCCGTTTAACCCTTCGAAACGAGGATTCAAACACATATTCAAACAAATTTCAGCAAATTTAAAATAATTTAGGGTTAAAAGGGGATTTCAAGGATTTGAAATCCCGATTTAATCCTTCCTCACATACGATTTCAATTTCAACAATTTCCATTTAAAAAATGGGGATTAAATCACTAACCTCTCCATTGCAGTTTGACATCTTCGTGATTAAACGAGGATTTCCTCTGATTAAATGGGGATTTTTCTCAAAAATTCAATAGATGAAAAAGTGGATTTTTTTTTTTACTTGAGAGAGTAGTGAGATGTAAAATTCTCATGTACAATGTAAAAAGTGAGATGTAAAAAAATAATAAAATATTCACTCTTAATTAGTGTTTGACCGTAAGGTGTGATTGGACGGTAGGTTGTTGTGGGACAATAATTTCCCAATCAAGTCAATGATAAATTTGTGGTATATTTGGGCATACAATTATATTTGATGATAAAAAGTATATAAGTTTTATATTTTATAGTATAAAAGATCCAAATTTTATTTAGTCCCACTTGTTTTCTATATTAGAACTACATAATTTTGACCTGAAATTTAATAATGGAGAATCAATCATTAAATTGGAAAAAATTGTTTCAAAACTCCATAATTTTAATGTGGGATACAAAGTTTTGGGTATGAACTTAACCACACAAAACTCTATCATAACACCATCAATATATTAATATATTAATTTAAAAATGTAATATTGCGTTATATTATGAGGGATTGTATACCTAAAAGAGAGGTTTATACCAAATTAGAATAGGGGCATAATAGTCAAAGCACAGGAGATGCTTCTGAAGGCAAAGAATCGATATTATGATGAAAGACTGACAAAGCCTACCGAGTAGGGTGTCTGACAAACTCCCCAACCTTTTCGTATTCTTTGGAGTGCTTTACCATACCCTGGGGTGGGGTGGGGGGTCCTCCATATCATAAAAACGACGCCGTTCTGCCACGTCAGATCAACCCTTTGCATGTTCCACCCAACAAACCCAAAATTAATTTCGCCGTAAAGAAACATCAAAACATTTCTTTGAATAAAACAAAATATTAAAAAAAAAAACAAAAAAACAAACTTTTCGAATATTTGTACCATCGCCTCTCGCCACCCTTCGTGTTCCTAACAAACTGTACCACTCTCCACTCTCTCTCTCTCTCTCTCTCTCTACACTCAAACCTCTGCTTTCAATTTTCAAGAAAACCATTATTGCATTCTCTTTCCCTATATCAAATTCACTAATGCATTGCCATTGCCCAGCTAGTAATTCAGATTGATGCTTTCGCATTCTTCGAAGATTTCGAGTGAAAAAATGGCGTTCAATTTCGGCCTGTTACACTGCGTTTTCCTTGTGTTTCAACTGAGTTTCTTCTCCTCGGAAGCTCTCATGGAGGAGAAGCTTGGAAGCTCCGATAGGGACAGTTTGCTGTCATTCAAGAGCTCTCTGGAAAACCCTGAAACTCTCGTTTCATGGAGCCCTTCAGTCTCTCACTGCAAATGGACCGGTGTGTCTTGCGACGATGGCCGAGTCACTTCACTCGTTCTGTCGACTCAGACTCTCGCTGCTCAACTCAGGGGTCCTCTCTCCTCCTCGCTCTTCTCTCTCACCTCCCTCGTTGTGTTGGATCTTTCCTCGAATCAGCTGTATGGAGTGGTTTCTGCAGAAATAGCTTCACTCACTGAGTTAAAAGTTCTGGACTTGGGTGATAATCGCTTCAGCGGCGAGTTGCCGAGGCAACTCGGTGAGTTGGCCCGTCTCAAGACTCTCAGACTCGGCCCCAACTTCTTCACCGGAAAAATCCCGCCGGAGTTGGGAAACCTGGTGAACCTCGAGTCTCTAGACATTTCTGGGAATTCACTCCAGGGAACCGTTCCTCCCCATTTGGGAAACTTGACTCAGCTGCAGATTTTGGCACTCGGAAATAATTTCCTGACAGGCTCTTTGCCATTGAATCGTTTCACGAGGCTTCAGTTTCTATCTTCGTTGGACGTTTCAAACAACTCGTTGTCTGGAATTTTGTCGCCGGAGATTGGAAAGCTCACCTCCCTCACCGAGCTCTACATCGGCGACAACCGTTTCTCCGGCGAGTTTCCGGCGGAATTCGGCGACTTGTCCAATCTCGAAATCTTATCTTCGCCTTCGTGTTTGTTGAACGGCCCTTTTCCCGATTCGTTCTCGAAACTCAAAACTTTGAGCAAGATCGACCTCTCTTACAACCCATTGCAGTGCTCAATCCCTAAAGTCATCGGAGATATGCAGAATTTGACAGTGTTGAATCTTGTCTACGCTGAGCTTAATGGCAGCATACCATCGGAGATTGGAAACTGCACGAACTTGAAAGTGCTGCTTCTTTCTTTCAATTCTCTTTCTGGAAGCTTGCCTGAGGAGCTATCACAGTTGTCTATGATGACATTTTCTGCTGAGAAGAATCAGCTCTCTGGCCCACTGCCTTCTTGGCTCGGAAAATGGACGAATGTCGATTCAATCCTGCTTTCGAGCAATCGGTTTTCTGGGAAAATTCCGCCTGAGTTGGGGAATTGCTCAATGCTAAGTCATATTAGTTTGGGGAGCAATTTGCTCAGTGGTGGGATTCCAAGAGAGTTGTGCAATGCTGTTTCACTGTCAGAGGTAGAGCTTGATCATAATTTTCTAACAGGGAGATTGGATGAGACTTTCATGCAGTGTAGAAACTTGACTCAGTTGGTGTTGTTGGATAATCAGATTGTTGGTTCTATTCCTGATTATTTCTCTGAGCTGCCATTGATAGCCCTTGAGTTGGATTCCAACAACTTTACAGGGTCAATTCCAGCGAGTCTATGGAGTTCTGTGAATCTGATTGAGTTCTCTGCATCTAGTAACCAGTTAGAGGGCTCTCTTCCTAAGGAAATCGGCAATGCTGTTTCGTTGGAGAGCATCGTTCTTTCTAACAATCGGATTAGTGGCAGAATTCCTGCAGAGATTGGGAAGCTCCCTGTTCTCTCTGTGTTGTATTTGAACTACAATTTTCTTGAAGGGAATATTCCGATTGAGCTTGGGAATTGCTCTTCACTTACCACATTGGATTTAGGAAACAACAAGCTTAACGGTTCGATTCCGGAAGAGCTTGGTCATTTGCCACAGTTGCAATGCCTTGTTCTTTCCTACAACAATCTGTCTGGGGCGATTCCTTCTAGAAGTTCTAAATATTTCAAGCAGGTTTCGACTATTCCTGATTCCAGCTACATTCAGCATCATGGGGTGTATGATCTTTCGTATAACAAATTGAGTGGTTCGATTCCTGATGAGCTAGGGAGCTGTGTGGTCTTGGTTGATCTTATTCTGAGCAACAACTTACTTTCTGGGGATATACCGAAGTCCTTGGCTCATTTATCCAATCTCACGACTTTAGATCTGTCGGGGAACTTGCTTACTGGTGCTATCCCAGGTGAGCTTGGTAAAGCAGTTAAGTTGCAAGGACTGTATCTTGGTGATAACAAGCTTACAGGGGTGATTCCGGAAAGCCTTGGTGAGTTAGTTGCATTGGTGAAACTGAATTTGTCTTGTAATATGTTATCTGGGCTGATTCCTCCGAGTTTTGGTAATTTGAATGGGCTTACACATTTGGATTTGAGCTCTAATGTGCTGAGCAATGAGCTCCCTAGCTCACTTTCTGGAATGGTGAATCTTGTTGGATTCTACGCTCAAAGGAACAGGCTTTCGGGTCATATAGACGAGCTGTTTAAGGATTCCATAGCTTGGAGAGTTGAAATTGTGAATTTGAGTGGCAACTCTTTAAGTGGGAACTTACCTGGATCATTAGGCAACATGTCTTATTTGACAATCTTAGATCTCCATGGCAATGGTTTCACTGGTGAGCTTCCATCTGAGCTTGGGAATCTTGCACAGCTCGAGTATCTTGACGTTTCTGGGAATATACTTGCCGGAGAAATTCCTCGTGAAGTTTGTGGTCTCATCAGTCTTGTATCACTGAATCTTGCGGAGAACAAGCTACGGGGTCCTGTTCCGGAAAATGGGCTATGTGGGAATCTAACCATGGCTTCAGTGGCTGGAAACAAAGCTTTGTGTGGAGGAATTGTGGGCATACGTTGCCCCCCTTCTAGTAGATTCAGCAGAAAATCGCCTCTGCTAAACATCTGGGGATTGGCTTCGATCATTGTAGGAACTATATTGGTGGCTCTTTCTGTGGTTATAGTGCTAAGGATTTGGCTCAACAGAAGTGGTAGAAATGATGGTGAGGAGAATGGAGATAGCAGCAAATTGAATAGCTCTGATGATCAAAACCTCTATTTCTTGAGTAGCAGCAGATCAAAGGAGCCACTAAGCATTAACATTGCCATGTTTGAACAGCCACTTCTTAAACTGACATTGGTTGATATCCTCGAGGCAACGAACAACTTCTGCAAGGGTAATATAATTGGAGATGGTGGCTTTGGGACTGTGTACAAAGCCGTTTTGCCTGATGGGAAAATCGTTGCAGTGAAGAAGCTGAGTCAAGCCAAGTCTCAGGGTCAGCGTGAGTTCTTGGCTGAAATGGAGACTCTAGGCAAGGTCAAGCATCGGAATCTTGTTTCCTTGCTTGGGTACTGCTCGTATGGCGAGGAGAAAGTGCTCGTCTATGAGTACATGGTGAATGGGAGCCTGGATCAGTGGCTGAGAAACCGGACTGGCACTCTTCATGTCTTGGATTGGACTAAACGTTTCAAAATCGCTCTTGGGGCTGCACGTGGCTTAGCTTTTCTCCATCATGGGTTCATTCCTCACATAATCCATCGTGATATCAAGGCCAGTAATATCCTATTGAACGAGGAGTTCGAGCCTAAGGTGGCTGATTTCGGGCTGGCTAGATTGATCAGTGCATGTGAGACTCATGTGAGTACTGACATTGCTGGCACTTTCGGGTATATCCCACCCGAGTATGGGCAGAGTTGGAAATCCACAACGAGGGGCGATGTGTATAGCTTTGGTGTGATTCTGCTCGAGTTGTTGACTGGGAAGGAGCCAACGGGGCCCGATTTCAAGGACATCGAAGGGGGTAACTTGGTTGGATGGGTGTTCTTGAAGATCAAGAAGGGTCATGCTGTGGATGTTCTTGATCCCATGATTCTTGATGCTGATTCAAAGCAGATGATGCTTAAGACATTGCAGATTGCTGTGATTTGCTTGTCGGAAAACCCGGCTAATCGGCCGACAATGCTGCATGTTTTGAAGTTCTTGAAAGGGATCCAAGGTGAGTAGGAGGATTGAGAGGGAAATAAAGGGGTTTGTTTAAATAAATGTTCAGTGTAATTATATGAACTGTTGCAGTTGATCTTTGCTAATCTAGTCTACTACATAATGACTATCTATGTTGTTACACATGTGGGTATAGTTGGTTTGGTTTGTTTATCAGAATTATCTATCAAATATTCAATTTCAATTATTGATCAGACTTTAAGTTGATAGTTCTATGATTAACCTAGCATCTTCTTTATGGATTTTAGTGATTTTTTAAGTGGAATATATAACATGTGATCATGTTCGAATTTATATGGATAATGAATAAGAGTGAAGGCGATCCTTCTCCAAAACCTGGCAAGCAAAAATAGGAAACTTAAGTTTAAGTATCTTTTATATATATATATATATATATATAAGACCAAAACCACATTTGGTAAGCCTATAATATTCTAACATTAAATATGGCTAACTAATAATATTATTCAAATTTTATGTTGATAAAAAATATTATTAAATAATATAAAAATGTTAACTAGATCTATCTAAATAACATATGTTTATATAAATTATTTACATATTTAAAATTTGTTAAATTTAGAGATTTAGAGAAAAAATATAAATAAATAAAAAAGAAAAAAATTATAATAAAGGTGGCCTAATTGAAAAGAATTGTTCAAAACTTTTTGAACTTATTACTCAATGAAATTGAATAATTTTTTTGAATATGTGTTTTAAAATAAACTATGAAATTAATTGTGAAATTTGACTTTCATTTTTTATTAGTTAATTGAAAAGAAATATCGAGGGTTGTTATAAACGTTAACAATTAAATGCAAACTAAAACAAATGGTGGTGAGTTGAATAATATAATAGATATAACAATATATATTCCTTTCAAATAATTTTTTTAATGATCTTATACAACTGCAACATATATCTCGACAATTAAATAATTATTTAATCATAATATGTTATATTTAATATTAAATTAAGCAATATGTATCGTACAAATCATAAATTTAAAATTTTCTAATTTTACTAAATATAATTTATTTTTATATAAAATTCCGCATATTACACGGGCCCTATATTGGTGTGTGTGTGTATATATATATAATACTTAGTACATTTATAATAAACGCAAAATAAATATATTCACCTATACTTAAAAAAATATAGTAGGAACAGACAAACAAAAAAAGACTAGAATGCATTATAACAAGTAAGAAATAGTTATTGTCATAAGATTTAGACCGCGTAATTGGGAAAAAAAAAAATTATCACATTATAAAAAATGAAAATTTAATCCCAAATTTTCAAATTTAACAAAAAGTAAAATAAAAATACAAAAACTCATATGAGACTATTTCACGGATCTAATTCTTTAAAATGTGTATTTTTTGATCCGACCCACACCGCATGAAAGACGCTAACCCAGTGCATTCTCACCCCAACTCAAAGGAAATTCCTTATAACCGACTTAACCTGGTGCACCCAAAGACATGAGGCTCACAGCATGTGGTATGTTGGTGGGCTTATGATTTTTTTTTTCTTTTTATTAATTAAATAATGAATCAAAATTTTGTTATGGCATGCTGTTATGGCTTATGTTTTTTTTTCTCTTTTTATTAATTAATAATGAATCAAGATTTTGTTATAGCAGTATGGGGGTTATGATTTTTTTTTATTATTATATATAGAGAATTGAAATTTTGTGATAATGTGATATTGAATTTTTTTCCCTTAAAAAATATTACATATATTTTTTCATTCATAAATTTTTTACCTCTCTCTCTATATATATATATATATATATATATATATATATATATATATATATATTAGTTTAATGGCTAATATGTATGACGTTTACAAATCAATGAATTATCAATTTTTTTAATAACCACGGGCTAATTGAAGATTTAGATGATACTTATTTGTATTTTAATAAAAGTAATATTAGTAGTACATGTATAAGCATTAATTTTATAAATTTTTAAGTGTTTTATATAAGTATGTATTTCATAATTATTAGTATGCATTTTAAAGTTATAAGTATATGTTTTTAATATTAATAATATTATTTTTGAGATTAAGATTTGTCTAATCATCTTAATTAAATATGTGTTATTATACTCATATAATATTTGGAAATATATAGACCCAACAAATTTAAAATCCAACTTTTTTAGCCCAAATAATATAAATAAGTCATTAACCCAATAAAACCTAATCTCCTAACATTCCCCTTCATATAAGAGAAAAAAAACTTATCAGCCTCTATCTTCCTCCTCATTTTAAATATAGATACATAGTGTTTTCAATTCTTCTTTCTCTTACTCCCCCTCTCACCCCTTCTGTACAATTATTCTTTCTCTCCCTCTCTCACCCCCACGTAGTGCTTTTTGCACAAGATTTGTAGAATAATTTTTAGATTTTATATATATATATATCAGTTGTCTCTCCATGACATTTCTTTATAGTTTTTTCGAGTTATGTAATAAATTTTCTTGTAGGTATAAATATGAAGTTTTCGTGATTTTTTACTTTGTTTTGTCTTTTTGTTTCTTTAGTGAAATTTAATTTTTTTTAATTTTTTAGATTTCATTTTGAGATTTTTTTTTCCAGTTTAGCCATTTTTTTCTATTCAAGTTTTCATATGAAATTTGGGATTAAGAGAAGGGTGGAAAATCTTGGATCTATAGCCATTCAATATAATTGGCACCGTATAGACCAAGTTCTTTCAAATTGGCATACTTATTCATCATCTTTGAATTACCAAATTGGCATACTTATTCCTCATCTTTGAATCAGCTTCGAATCAGTGGTGAAAACTCAATTATAGATTGTTTTCTTAGTCAATAAATAAATAGCACGTGTTGGTCCCAAGTGGTCAGAGGTTCAGAAGGGGGGTGAATGAACCTCTATCAAATTTTGTGTTTTAAAACTTTTCTATAAATAGGTTGCTGATTCTACAGAGAATGCAGCAACACTCTCGATTCAGTAAGCTAACAGAATGTTGATTCAGCTTACTGCCTCGGTATATCACAGTATGCAACGGAAATAATAGATAGAGTTTCTTTTAGAAAATGATTTTCTTTTCACAAGTATGATTTTGTCAGAATCCTTTTAGCAGTATGCTTAAGATAAATACAACAAGATAGATATGCAATGCAATAAGTAAATAAAAACAATAAATACACAAGGGTTTATAGTGATTCGAAGGTGGTGTAATCCTTCTACGTCCACTCTTCTTCTTCACACAAGAGGAACTCCACTAGGTCAGTTTGCTTTACAAGTCTTGACTTTACAAACTTTTTCCTGACGAGTTAACCTACTAGAATCAAACAGATTCCTAGGCCACTTCCCACACAGGGTACACAACTCACACAGAGTAAACAACCTGTACAAGATTAACACTTAGTGAGGATCTAAATCCTTCCAACTAAGGACACCGAATTAAAACAACCTAGCACACAACAAATGGTTAAAAGTATATGGTCTTCAATTGGTACAACTCGAAATCAGCCTTAAGAACTTGATAGCTTGAAAAACTTTGGCTTGACTACTTCTGAAGATTGAGTGACTGAACAGTTTCGAAAGCTTGAGAAAGGCTTGAGAGTTTGATAGCTTGGAATAACATCAGTAGATTATTTGTTCAGTGGTTTTCTTGGTCACTCTAACCTTCTATTTATATTGTAAGGAAATGCCCGTTGAAGTGAGGGATTGTCCTTGTAGAGATTCAAATTGATCTTCAAAATCTTAACAATAAATATGTCTGGAAAAACTAGGAAGTAGGGCATGTCATACTCTGATTCGCATTAATGGCACCACTCCTCAGCTACATTGTTTTTGTAGGTCCATGGTCTAGATGACATCACCTCATTGGCTGGGTGTTAACTTCCATCTACCGGTTACTTTGAGAAAGCATATACCTCGTACTACGTTCAATATATTCCTCGTACTGCAATGAATGAGTTAGAATTACTTACAGCTTGCTGCTTAGGTTACAGTAGCTGTTTGTTGTTCTGCGCAAGCTTTCTGATCTGTATTTGCTTCCTGATTCAGAACAGCTTCCTGTTCCTGAATCCTACAGACAGCCTCCAGTTTTCCTTACTACTATCTGTATGTTGCTTACTGATCTAGCTTGCTGATTCTATTTCCACCTTCTGCTTACTGACTTTCCTTGTAGAAAATCAGTCTACGAAACTTCTTCATATACAGAATCCTGCTAACATCAGTACACTCCATCTTTCTAATTTTTACATCTTTACAAAATACAATTCAAAAAAAGTTAATCTTATCAAGCTAAAATCCACTTAAACAACGTGGAAAAATGGGATACTCTAACTTCTTATACAAAGTTACATTGTCTCATCAAAACCTAACATAAATATCCCAACAATACTAATATATATTAGTATTTTTTTTTCTCTTCTCATATCTTCAAAAGAATCATGGTTTGAGGACAATAATCCTGTTGTAAATTTCAACATTATGCTCTTAGTTTGTCTTAAATTTGAAAAATATACTCATTTGAACTCTAATTTAATTGATTTTGTGGAGTTCTCTGATTCATCTAGTGAAAATCCTCATAAAGTCTATTCTGCATCAGAATATAACAATTGAGGATAAACTTAGGCCAACTTTTTATTGCTGAATTCATTGTGAATTTGAATTCATTGTGAATTTGAGAATGTACATCAATTTCATGGGTTATATATACATCAATATCTTGAGTAGGAAGCCAGATCAATGGCTTGGGGAGGAGCTAAAATTCATAAAAAAATATTTATTACCAATCAACTAATTTTTTATTGGTCAATAAGAAGGTGGTGTCATAATTTTCTTGTCTTGAAATCCCAAAAGTTAGTACACAATAGAGAAAAAAATAAAAAAATAAGTATTTACACAGTCAACATTATGATGTGACATTTTTTAGCGGGAAAATGACAATACAGTAATTTTTCTCAACTGTCTTGCAATTAGAAGTAAGCGTTTTGTATAAATATATGTTTTACAACTATAAGTATGTGTTTTAAAGCTATAAGTATGTGTTTTTATTCTTATTGTTTATATTGCTATATATATATATATTTTATATAAGTAAGTGTTTTACAACCATAAATATGTATTTTAAAACTATAAGTTTGCATTTTTATTCTAATTGTTATGTTGCTATATAAGTAAGTGTTTTATATAAGTATGTGTTTTACAATTATAAATATGTATTTTAAAGTTATAAGTATGTGTTTTTATTCTTAGGTACTTTATAAATTAAGTAACAAAGTACATGTATTTTTATACATAAATAAGATTGAAAATGATAAATTTAAATTAATCAAGAATTAAATTTTTTTATGACGGTTGAATCATGGTCATCATCGTTGATTGAGCTTCCCAAAGACTTGACTGTTAATATTCTTTCAAATCTAATATTTAGAATGAAAAAATATGCACTATTAATTTTTGTATTCTCCATTTTATGATGATTAAGATAGTTAATTAATATATATTTTCCAAAAAAATTGGGATAATCATTAACATATTGCAAAAATGATAATCATAAATATTCTTATTAGGCAAAAGATGATGGGAGGCCTGGAAAAAAATTAGGAGTCAAAATGCAAATTTGTTGCTTCGGCTGCTTATTAGAATGTACAAATCTGTTGCTTGGGTTTGTATTGGACTTGGCTGGATTAGGACTGGATTTGGGTGGGTTGGGTCAAGGGTTATGGATGCGGGTCAAATAAGATTCATTTCACGTAAGGAGATTCGTGAGACGGTTTCACAAAAGATTAATTTAAATAAAAATCACAACATATATTCATTATTGCAATTTAAACCACAATCATATTACTAACATGACATGTCACATGCTACATCGGATCACATGTAACTTCCCCGATAAAAATAAATTTGATGATCAAATTGCAAAACAAAGTACCACTTTTTCAAAAGTTACATTATACTCCTAATTTTTTGTAAAATTAACAAATAAAATCTCAACTTTCATTCATTGTTGAAATTCAAACATAAGTCTATTTTTTGATGATCTAAGTTCATGTGTCCAAATGAATTTATATATGAGACGTCACAAAACCGTTTGGTAAATATCATGAGTTAAAAACCAGTATTCTTTATTAAGTTATTTAATTTAGACTTATAATTTGTTGTGGTGATTTTTTTTTCTTATATCTTTAAGATGAAGACCAAATTGTTTATAAAATTCTTTTGAAGTGATTATATAACAATCTTTATATAATAAAATCTTCAAAAAGAAGTACACAAAATTAAAGAAAATTATATCTATTTTTTATTTGTAAGTTTTTAGTTGTTTTAAATAATAAATAATATTCTATGTATATATATTTATAATCATTTATTGCACCTCCATTTTTTAAATGCATGACCCATCATTGTGACCATTGAAATAAACATAACCCAAAAAGATAAAAGATGTTAATGATACAATTGATATAATCAAACTCCAAGATGCTCGGTAGGCATCTCTGGTCAAGAAGCAATTTGGAATTTTATTTCAATTTGAATTAAATATATCCACTTGTTTATCAACTTACAACTACATCTATTCAACCAACAAAACATAATATATTGGACAAATCAAAATTTAAAAAATATTTTGACATATGATCATACCTCCAACACAATACTCATTGAGTCAACACATTCATGTTTCAAAATATCACTAAATTTTGATGAAACAAGTGGATGCTCAATTTCAAAACAAAAGGTAAAGCTATAAAGTTTATGGGATGAAACACCCATGACAAAACGATGGACAATTGAGTATGTAGATAAACTATTAAAAGATGTTAGGAAGTGATAAAAATTTTGATGGCAAAATGGTAGTTTTTTGTGGAGCTTTTTGACAAGTATTGCTGGTAGTTCCAAGGACTATAATTAACAGACTATTTATGCAAATCTAGTTAAATCATATTTGGTCCAAAATGAGAAAATTATACTGTTGCAAAACATGAGATCGAGAGATGATACAAGGTTCAATTAGCTCTTATTAAGAGTGTGGAATGGTAAAAAACCAACTACTATCGAAGGAAACATCAAAATTCAAGATAATGATCATCAAGTATGACAATGAGAAAGATTCAATACAACGACTTATTAACATTATTTTTCCAGTATTTTTTGGAACCACGGGATAACCAACCACATACATAGTACTGATAGAGCTCTAAGTCTGAAAAACATCTTTATTTCAACAATGTAATTTACTATAATTAATTGTATCTTCAATGTTGTTTGTGTTTATTAATATTTTTTGTGAAAGTAACACATAATGAGGTAAGTCAATTTGAAAAAAAAAACTCTATTTGATAGGTTGTTAGGGCTATAAGAGCACTAATAGTTGAAGCGTTGCTTTGCTAACAAGTTTGTCATGTACTTTAGATTGAATTGTTGAAGTTACTTTGCATGTTTATGTAGTTTAGATCGAGTTTTAAGTTGTATCAAAGCATAAGTAGTGATATTGTGTTAATATTGTTTGCTCACAATTCTTTTCTTTTTGACAATTCTCTTTTTTTTTCCTCTATAATTTCATAAGTAATTAATTGAATTAAAATAATAAATTTGATTCATAATTAGGAGCCAAAACAACAAATAACTAGAAGCAAGAATCATCACAATCAACAAAAATTATTATCTTTCATTTTAGAATTCCAAATTTTATTATTCTTTTGATTATTTTTTTCTAGATTTTGATTTTTAAGAAATAAAAGAACTCAATTTTTTTTTTAGCTTTTGGTCTATTTGAATTTTACATTGTATTATAGTTAACTTTAATGTACTTAAACAAAAACTAAAGACCAACAAATGAAGGAAAAAAAAAGTCAGGGGTCATATTAATAAATTTCAAAAAATCAAAATATTACTACATAACTAAATGAACCAAGAAAAAAAAAATTGACATCCACGTATAATGCATGTTATTTATAATAGTACTTAAATATTTATTCAAAAGTAGAAAATAAGTGGAAAAACATCTTTTGTTATATTTGTGAGTTAGAGCTTCTGCGACAATTATTTTTTATGGTGTTTTTAGCTAACAAATGCTTATTTTAATAATAATTTTTTTGGTTTGTGTTGTAGCAGGGGATGCAATATTTTACTACAATAACATTCTTATGAGAAGAGTGAGTAGAAATCATTAATCAAGTGGGCCAAACACAACAACCTTCATTATTTCTTTATTTTTCTTTCTTCTCTTAACTTTTTTTTATGGTATTATTTTAAAATATTAATTAGAATTTAAAAACAATTGATGTAGAAGCACTAATCTATCTTGGGTACGCGGATTAGATTTGTCAACGCATCCAACATTTGAAGTCAAGTGGTGTGGGAGCAGTGTAGTTATTACTGTGGTGACCGACTTAAATTGCGACAACAATTTTTTTCTTTGCAGAAAGCAAGAAGAATGATGTCTCATTCTCTTCATTTTACTAGAACTAGTTTTCCTTCAAACATGTGATAGTTGCGTGTGGTGTTCTTCGCAATACTAGCTTCCCGAAACACTGTGGTTATCCCCAATATGAATTAACATGTGAAAGCAATGTCACCACCATGTATCTCAAATCCCAGAAATTCCATGTCAAAGCAATCAATTACCACAACAAAACCACCAGGCTCGCTGACGTGTCCATCAACACCACCACCTTTTCTTTTCCTCACTATTCCTTATATGCCCACAACTTCAGTCATGAAGATCCTTATGACACCATAGATCCTTATTATCATGACGTAGCTTGGCCCATTAATTTTATGAGCTGCCCACATTCGTTGAAGAATTCTTCACCTAACCGTGATTAGTGAGAGAGACGAAGGTTTCTTCAACGGCAAAAGGCATACTTATATAAAGGTTGGGCACATGAATGCCTCAGATGTAAGTGAAGATATGTGTGGAATAGACAAGATAGTGCTGACATCTTGGAAATTTAAGGATTCCAACAATGTTTCGCTCTCAGAAATCCACGAATCTCTCTTGTATGGATATGAACTCTCTTGGTTCAAGTATCCCTGTGCCAAGTGCAAACCAAGATCATATTGTAATATTGTTGAAGACCATACACCCACTTGCTTTGATGGGAGATCATCTGCCACGTTTATCGTGATCTTTGTGCTCGTCATAGGTGCGCTCATAATTCATATTTCACTTGTAAAAGATGTGGTTAATTGCAATAACATATTTTCCTTGTAGTTTTTATGCTAAGTTTTGCAGTAAATATTCTTGTGTCTGATAATTATATATTTGCAAGAAAAGCATGGAGTGAATTCTAATCTTGTCTACGACATTCCAGTTTTATTAGCAGGGATAAGCATCCCTGCAAAGATCATCCTTGGACTCACATCTTTATGTGGACTTATTTACTTACTTAGCTGGGAATGGTATTTCGGCCTACAAAGCTGTAAGAATTCTTACACTCCTCTATCTGTATAAAGCAAGAAACAAAGAGAACCAGTGAAGCGATGCATCGTCTGTAGTTGTTCTGAATTTCAGCATGTTTGTAATATAGTCCTCTTTACTTACACTTTTTTGTGGTATAATTGCAGGGAGTTTCTTCAGCCTTCTGATTTATATAGGTGTGCTCTTATTTCATGCTGCAGTAAATATTTCAAGTAGTGATCTTTATAGCAATTATTTCTGATGAGAAGATTGATAAGTTTAAGACTGATCATTAATTCCTTTGAACTTTTTTCTTGTTTTGTTATTGTTTCTTCTGTTGCAGCGAGCATGTGGGGAGTAAGGTTAGTAATTCTATTTCCTTGCGTGATGGGGATTTCGATCTACAAGTTCCAAAGAAGGCATTTGTTGACGTTTGATGCAATAGAACGCTACCTACAAAGTGACAACCAACTCATGCCCATTAGGTACTCCTATTCCGACATTAAGAGGATGACAAGAGGATTCAAAGAAAAACTTGGCCAAGGAGGTTATGGTTCTGTTTACAAAGGAAAGCTACGAAGTGGTCATGATGTGGCCGTAAAACTACTTGGAAAGTCCGGGGAAAACGGCCAAGACTTCATGAATGAAATCGCAACCATTGGAAGGATCCATCATGTTAATGTTGTAAAGCTTGTTGGATTTTGTGTAGAAGGATTCAGGCGTGCACTTATCTTCGATTTTCATGCCTAACGGTTCCTTGAAAAATACATCTTTAGTCGAGAAAATATGAATTCCTTGACCTGGGACAAAAAGTATGAGATTGCAGTTGGAGTGGCTCGAGGGATTGAGTATTTGCATCGAGGTTGTGACATCCAAATCTTGCATTTTGACATCAAGCCTCACAATATACTTCTTGATGATAAGTTCGTCCCAAAAATCTCAGATTTTGGGTTAGCCAAAATGTGCTCCACTGATAAAGACACAGTGACCCTAACAGCTGCAAGAGGAACCATAGGGTATGTTACTCCAGAACTCATCAACAAAGGCATTGGTGGAGTCTCTTACAAAGCCGACGTGTATAGCTTTGGGATGATGCTTATGGAAATGGTGGGCTTAAATAGAGACTTGAGAGGAAATGCTGCAAGTTCTAGCCAATATTTTCCGTGTTGGATATACGACTGCTTTGAACAAGGCAAGAACATTGAAATTGGAAAAACTGATGATGATGACGACGACGACAACAATGACAATGATGGTGCGAGGATAATTGCAAGGAAGATGACAATAGTGGCATTGTGGTGCATACAGATGAGTCCAGATGCTCGGCCTTCAATGAATAAAGTGGTGAAGATGCTTGAAACTGAAGTCGAACGCCTGCAAATTCCTCATCGACCCTCTCAATTAGCGCAGGTTGTAGTGAATTTGGATCAAAGCTGGACGACTACATATACAACTGATTCTGCATCCTTCCTCTATCAAGATACTCCTCCCAATGTCGATATTACGGTTGAAATGACTTGAAAAAAAGCCCTAGTGTTTATGTACTTAGTTGTTTTGGTTTTCTCCTGTCAAAACTTTCCCTTATTTTAATTAGTAACATATAAGGAGTCTTGTACTAAATAACATTCATATTTCTCATCTATTTCTGCTTATTAAGTATCCCTTTAACTTGTTTGCATTGTTCACAAATTTGCTAAAAAGAATTAGCAGAATAAATTTGCTAAAAAGAATCAGCAGAATAAATAAAAACCATGTCATAGTGTTGCTTTGATAACTAAGATGTTGTCTGCAAATGTTTCTGAATAATTTTTAGATTCTTTCATTAGTTAAGAAATTTTCAAAGATGCCCGCATCCGTCCAAATTCTGCTGCAAATGAAAATTTGGCCGGAAAAGGTCATGTGTCACATGAAAAATTCATCATTTCATTCATATCATTTTTGTTTCTAATTAGTTTTTTAAGCTATATTTATTATTGATTTAAGGTGACTTAAACAAATTTGAATTTGAGAATAGAAGGATTATGTGAGTATAGATTTTGAAAATCTTATATTTGTTTTAAGATTTGTAGGATATAATTATAGTTAAACTGTAATTTTCATATTAAAAACTGTAGAAAATTTTGAAATTGTATGTTGAGATTTGTAGAAAAAGCGGAATAATTTGCCAAAAATAGTTGAATTGATTTTCCCGCCCACAAAATATTCCATTTTAAAATCTTATTTATTACTAGCCATTTTGCCCTTATTGTATATAAGCTCAAAATAAATAAATAAACACTTAATTTAGGAAATCCTATTTATAACATTTAATTTTGCATTTATTTTATAGGAACTTAAAAACAAAACAAAAAAATGAAAGGAGAAAACAATGGATTTAGGGGAAGGGGGTTGGTGGTACGGATGATATATTTAATATTTTTCATCATTTTATTAAAGTATAATAGATACTTTGTTTAAAATCAATTTTTAATATATAATATATTAAATTAATCATTTTTAATAGGGATGACAGTTTCATGGGTATACTGCCCACCCAAAATCTTAATAGTGCGGGTACGAGTAGTTCTTAATGGAAATGAGATGAGTTTGGAAAAAAAAAAAATCTCATTAGAGTACGGGTAGACCTCTACCCGCTGGTACCGCCCATTAAAACTCATATAATTTATATGTATAGTATGTGGTACCCGCCCATTAAAACTCATACAATTTATATGTATAGTATGTGTTATGTGCATTTTTCATTAAAAAAAAAAAAAAAAAATTTAGCACTGAACTAGCTAGTAATTTGTAATAAAATATTCACTAAATATGTATATAAATATATCAAATATACAAATTAAAAAAAATTAAAATATGAAATACACATTCAAAATACTCGTTTAGATTTAAATAAAAATATTTATATTTAATAAATGGGTATTGGGTGGGTACGGGTACCCATCGGATATTGGTAAATGGGTATTGTACTCGTCATCTCATTTCCTTCTTTTTCTTCTCAATTTTTTCTTCTTTTTCAATTCTCCATTCTCCTCCTCCTCCTCCTCAATTCCTATATATATGAGAGTCTTCCTCTCCAAGAAATTCACCCCATTAAACCTGCAAATTAATTAAAAAAAACATGTCATATAATGGTGTCGAAGTGGAATGTGATAGCAAGGTGTATGATGATGGTGAGCCACTATTGCTGGGGCTCGTGGCTTGGCTCGACGTGGCCTCACGAACCCTGAGGTGCACCACCTTCGCCTATGCCACGACTAGCTGCCTCCTCAGCCCATCAATCTGTTGTTGCATATAAGAAATCCCCCCTTCTTCCAGCAGTTGAGCCTTACTTCCTTCCTTATCACATGTATTCATCTCTACCTTCCTCTTCTCGATCGATCTATCCCAAATTTTTAATATCAGATCAGAATTTTGCAGGTTGAGATATAGACATATATAACATCTATAGAACCTAGACATATCACATATCAGTGCATACATATACAAACTAATATACCTAAATCAAACAAACTCTAATTGAAGTTCAAATGTGGTAGTTAGTATGACAAATGATGATACATCAACAGATTAATACCTTAAACATATGTATAAATTACTTAACGTATTTATATAATATTTTACAGATAAATATATAATAACTTAAATTATCAACATTAATACCTTAAAGGTGCATATATAATATCTTATACTATAGAATAAATTTCATAACAAGACCCAATTTATAGATTAGCATTCAATTCTAAACCCAATTTTTAAAGTTTCTCAATAAGGGGTTGAATTTAACCTTTTTTTATTTTTCTCAATTTAAGGCTTGAAATTTAGATTGAATTATCAATTCAAGACAAAATTCCATTTTTTTCTTTTTTCTTTTATTTATATTCATAGATTTATTAATATTTCAATATGTATTTATATTTAAAATAAATTATAACAAGTTAGTACAATTTTAAAATGATTTTCATCCGACTTTTATTAATTTATATATATATATATATATAAATTAATGTAATTCATAAAATTAAGATTCTTTTTATTTTCTTAATTTTATGAATAAAAGTACAGAAACCCAATTTTAATATAAATTAAATTTTATGAATTGAATTAATTATATTTTTCTTTATTTATTTCTTTCTTTTTCTTATATAAATTAATACAAGTCGGATAAAGATCGTTCCAAAATTGCATTACCTTATCTTAATCTATCTTAACTATAAATATATATTAAAATAAAAATAAATTTATAAATATAATTAAAAAGAAAAAAGAAAAAGAAAATGAAGTTTTGTCTTGAACTGAGAACTCAATTTAAATTTCAAGCCTAAAATTAAGAAAAAAATGTTAAATTGAGTCCCTTATTAAGAAACTTTAAAAATTGGGTCTAAAATTGAGAGAAACTATAAATTGGGTCTTGTTATGAAATTTATCCAATACTATAAACATTAATACCTTAAAGGTGCATATGTAATACCTTATACTATAAATATTACTACCTTAAAGGTAAATATGTAATACATTATACTATAAACATTAATACCTTAAATGTACATATGTAATACCTTAAGAGCATATAACTAATTTCATTCAATCATACCAATCATGTTGTTAAGATATCAGTTACTCATTCAATGAAGGCATTAATTATATGTCATTTAGGTATTTGATAGGTATAAAATATGTGCATTTTATAGTTGATAAACTTTAGTTTTTATTCACTTTGACGTGTTTGCATGCATCTTTTTCATACCTATATGTGTGTTTTGTGTGAAAATACTTCATATATTATTTTTACAATTATTTCAGGAATTTTAGAGTATTTTTGGGCTAAGAGGCATGTTTGTGGGTCGAGAATTGAAGCCAAAACGAATATGGGTCAGTTTAGGCCCAAAAGCCAAGTACACTGGGAAATCCAGTGTCGGCCCAATCTGTCAGTGTGAAGTCTATTAGGGCCCAATGAAATTTTGAGCTAGTTTTTGGGCCAAAAAAATGAGGAAAACTCATCTCCTTAGGGCTTAAAACTCGCCCACTTGCCTAGGATGGAGTCATAACATAATTTTGGAGTACTCCCCAAGACACAATAACCTTTCTTTCTTTCTTCCCAAGTAACATTCTAGAGAGAGATTGAAGACTTGGAGAGCAAGAAACACCTCTAGATTAGTTTTTCTCATGAATTCTTAGATTTTTATAGTTGGGATTTCAAGGATGCAAGGCTAGACTCCTTATTCCGGTTAGAAGGGATGTTTGAACCCGTGTATTATGTATGCTTTAATTAATTCTGTAATTCTCTCATGATGTTTTGATTGAAATTGTTTATGTTGTCTGATTGACATGATTTCAATTATTATTGCTTGATTTGGATTGACCACCTAGATTAAGTATTTGATAATTGATTGCTAGAATTTTTTTATCATGAATCCTAATTGTTGTGATTTAATTTTCATTAGTAGTAAATTAGAGGTCGTGCATTTCTAGGGTAGCATAATCCTAGATTATCGAATCGAGCTTGTGTATTCGGAGTCTAGTTCATCCTATCGTCTTGGTGATTAATGCATTTAATGAATTAAATTTAGAGAGTTTATTCTAGGTTATTCAATTAAATATGGTTAATTAGTGATCTTATCCTAATTTAACTAATCATAAGAGACAATTCGATTTAACAGAGTTTGTTGTTAGACTAAGGGTGATAATTTCATGATAATCTGAGAGAGATATTACATTAATTTGGGGATAATTGATACCGATGGATAACTGAACCGATAACTGAAATACTTTCATCTATTGATTTCTTGTTACTTAATTTACTTTCTAAGTTAGTTAATTAATTTAAGAATAGTTAGTCAATCCAAAACCCCCCATATTTTCTTATTTAATTGAATTGAACATAAGTGCATAGTTTATTCTTCACTTCTCGTGGGATCGACTCCGATTTGCCCTATCTACTAGTTAATTAGGTTAGGATGAAAATTTATTAATTTTATCGTGTCGTAACAACATGGTCAGTATTACATATTTACATTTAAGGTGTTAATATTTATAATAAAAGATATTACATATTTACCTTTAATGTATTAATGTTTATAGTATAAGGTATTACATATGCACTTTTAAAGTATTACATATTTACCTTTAAAGTATTAATGTTGATAGTTTAAGTTATTATATACAACTGATACCTTAAGAGTATACAGTTGATACCTTAAAAGCATACAACCGATATCTTCACTGAATGAACAACTGACACCTTAAGAGTTTACATCTAATACCTCCGCTGGATGAATTAAATATGATATCAAGTGGTGTGTAGCGCACACCAACTTTCGTGTGGCCGCGCGTGGGTGTGCGTGGCGGCCATACACATAAGTTCTTCCCTTTCTACAATCTGTGAAAAAATACATTAAAAATATCGTATAATTTTGATTTATAAAAACTGTAATTTCGTTGAATTTGACAAATTTTTAAGTCAGGTAAAGATTGTGGCAATCCATGTGAAGATCCAAAGCTCACATGCGATAAAAATACAAATGAAGTGTAATTCTCATTTGATATAACTAATGGTATTATTATATATCATAGAAATAAATATCTTAATATTCATCTGGATATGTACTCACAAACTTAACCGTTGGGAAATACATTTTTCAACCCAAACAAAATTTTGATTTTGAGTTCCCTACCACTCAAAACTCAAATATATTCATTTATATATAAATATATATATATATATATATATATATATATATTAGAGCCGGTCCTATGATATTAGGGACCCGGTGCAAAAAAATTGTTAGACCCTTCGTATTTTATATAAAAAATAAAAAGTAGTGTATTTATTAATATAGATGATCTAAACATAAATCAACATCACTTGTATGCAATTTTGATTCATCATCATCATATGGTTCTATTTTTTCTGAATCTTCATGTGATGAACTTTTTTGTGGTTTCACAATAAAAAATTTATCCAATGCCCCTTTCTGAGTTTTAACCAAGTTTTCTTCATTCTTTTTCTTCTTCCATTTTTTATGTCCAGATGAATATTTTCGATGAGGAGACATCTCAATTTCTCAATTAATTAATAAAAAACATAAATAATAAAAATCCATTCATGAAAATAATAAAATAAATTTGTAAAGAAACTCATATATATTGAAGTGATCAAGTAAATATATTAATAACAGGTCTTAAAAGTACCTTATCAGAAAAAACACGATTCTTTTCTAGGGCCGATCATCCATTTCTTTCAATGAATCTTTCAATGAACATACATAAGATGAGTAAGAATGAATTGAAGATATAAAAAATTATAAGTGAAAACTTGAGGAAGAAGAAAGAAAAGTAAATAAATTGGCATATGAAAAAAAAATCTATGGAAAAAAAAAATGAAAAAAATCTGTGTCAAAAAAAAATATACATAAAATGAGTAAGAATTAATTGAAGATATAAAAAGTTATAAGTGAAAACTTGAGGAAGAATAAAGAAAAGTAAATAAATTGGCATATGAGTACCTAATCAGAAAAGACACGATTCTTTTCTAGGGCGATCGTCAATTTCTTTCAATGAACATACATAAGATGAGTAAGAATGAATTGAAGATATAAAAAGTTATAAGTGAAAAAGAATGAATTGAAGATATAAAAAGTTATAAGTGAAAACTTGAGGAAGAAGAAAGAAAAGTAAATAAATTGGCATATGAAAAAAAAAATCGGCGATCGTCAATTTCTTTCGATGAACATACATAAGATAAGTAAGAATAAATTGAAGATATAAAAAGTTATAAGTGAAAACTTGAGGAACATACATAAGATGAGTAAGAATGAATTGAAGATATAAAAAGTTATAAGTGAAAACTTAAGGAAGAAGAAAGAAAAGTAAATAAATTCGCATATGAAAAAAAAAATCTATGGAAAAAATCTGTAGCAGATTTCAAACACAAGACCTTGTAAAGGTGAAACCATATGACTATCAACTCATTTACAAGACCTTGTAAAGGTGAAACCATATGACTACCAACTCATCTACCCTCTACTTTATATCAAATTAACCAATGTTAGAGTTTAGAATTTTTTTATTATATATATATATATATATAAAAAAAAAATTCCGGAACCCTCGGGACCCTGTGCGGCTCGGGACCCTGTGCGGCGGCACCACCTACGCCGCCCCAGGGCCGCCACTGATTTATATATATATATATATATATATATATATATATATATATATATATATGGTTATTACTTTAATTTTCGTCAAACTCTTTAATACTCCCTTCATTCCGTAAAGATGCCACATTTCACACAGATTAAACAAACATATTTAATTTATTTGGAGTACAATTTTACTTCGTAAACTTCTCATTATATCATCATATAAAAATGATGAGTAAACAAGAAAACCATCAACATTTATATATCCTTACATAAGATTCTAATATTTAATTAAATATTAAATAAGTGTATTTTACAGAAATTAATTTTACAAAAAAGAAATATTTGAGATATAAAAAGAAATAGTACGAGTATCTTTATATGACGTAGGGAGTAGTAATTTATTCGGTATAACCTAATTAACTATTTGAGCAGTGAAGCCAACAATTGCATTCACATTGCCATATACGCACCCAACATGCTAACATGGTGGTGGTATAAATAAGTTCTCACTCTTCCAGAATATTCGACTCAATAAGATAAGTATAAACAAAAAATAAATTATATATTAGAAATTTTAAAAAAAAGCTAGGAACCTTCCGGAAAAGGATCCTTTGCATTTGCAAAAGGTTATCGAGACACGGCGCAACGTTTCGCACGTGCCTCTCCTCGTACATACAGGCACCCTTCTACACTCCTCTAAACATTATCTATCGGATCTAATCCTCTGCTTCGATCCCCACCTAACGCTCATCAATTCACAACCCTCCGATTTCTCGAGTTGCACCGCGTTATCCAGGAAGATTCCTGATCGCCGCTGTTATCTTGATCCAACGGCTCAGATTTGATATAGGGCCCTGGCTGTTGCAGTTGCAGATCCATATCGTGCTCCGCCGAACTACCCTCTCCCTCCCTCCCGCGCTTCGTGCCAATGGGCACCCCGAATAGCCTCGCGCTTATCTCCTCCGCCGCGGATCTGATGTTGTTATCTTCTCCGCCGCTCGCCGCCGCGACCACGACGGCGTTTTGCATTTCTTCGCAGAATCTCGTCATTGGTAGCAGATCCAATGGCTTCACCGCGTTCTCCGCTACGTATAATTTGCTGTTCTGTGATTGTTGATCGTTGCTGCTGGAGTTTTTACTGGTGCCTGCGTAGTTCGACATCATGGAGTAGATATTGTTGCATAAGCTCTTCATTTGACCCAACTCCTTGTTGAGCTGTACGTTTTCTTTCTTCAGTCTTTCGTTTTCGCCGATCAGCTCCGCCGTGTTGCCGCCTAACTCGTGGACCGTGGCCGGAGAATTGGAGGAGGAAAGCACCTGCTCTTCGCCGGATTCGGACGGAGACACCGTCTGAGGCGGCGCAGCTGGAGTTGATTGCACCGCCGCCACCGCCGGACACGTCGCCGCCGTAGCCGATGTTAGTGCGGCGAGTTTCCGGCGCTGGATGTCGCACAGAAGCTTCTTCTTGCCTCTTCGGAAGCATTCATTCGAGAATTCCCATCGATCGGGCATAACCTTCCTAAATCCCTAAAAATTCATCGAGAAAACTCTGTCAACAACGGAAAACACAAATCCTCAACACAAACAGAATAATCATATCATCGAAGCTTACATAAGTGTTCAACTGACGAACAAAACTAGAGAAATTATTGTGCTTGAAATACTTTGGCAGCAAATCTCTGGCGAACTCCGTCGGATTCCAAACTACAAAAGTAGATCCGTCTTCATTCCACGAGATGACGTCATCGATCGCCGGGTCATCCACAAGCTGAAAAGTTTTCGTCAAAAATGGCGTCGGAAGAGATCTCGGCGTATCGCCCGCCGCCGATTCACCTCCACCGCTCCGATCCACCGGTGGCGGAGCCATGTAGCTCCTCACCTACCCAAACCTAAACCATCAATTTCAATCCAATTGAAAAAAGCAACAAAAGAAATTGAGCAAAGCAGAAATCGTACTTACAGAGGTTAATTCAGTTGAAATCTAATGGCTAGAGAGAGAAAATGCGGAGGATGTATGGTAATTCCAGAAGGTTCCGATACAAATAAATATGGAAAGAGAGAGAGAGGGTAAACTTTGAAGGGATAGATAGGGAAAATGGGAGAAAGAGAAAGAAAAGTGTAAGGGAAGGAAAGAACGAGAAGTTTCGGTGGGGTATGTACACGTGGCGATCATAGAGTGGATAGAGGCACACACCTCAATTAATTCTGGAGCAACTGAAAATGGTGTGGCGTTGAAATTTCTTGAAGACCATTCTTTCATAATTAATATTTAATATTTACATTAATTAAAGTGAAACCTAAGGATCTACTACTCCTTGCAGTTTCTTCTCTTTGGGGCTTGATTTTTTGTGTAAGAAATATCTGGAGAATTTATGCCTTTTCTTTATGGACATTTGACTGAATCCGATTTTAATAAATAATTACCATTTTTGTATTTATCAATTTGGATTTTATCTATAGGAAAATTCTTTGTAAATTATATGTTCATAATTAATGTATAAATGATAATTTAATTTTTTTTAGATAAGCTCATCGTTTAACATGAAATTAGAAATTCGGTTTGTGAAATATCGGGTGTTCAAATTTCATCGTCACCGATTCAATATGTTAAGACATTTGTTGAAATGGCAGAAATGTTAATTTTTTAAAATGGAAAAGAAAATAATTACTTTCTCGTTTTTAGTCTATCCTTAAATTAAAACATAATCCTAGCAACAATTCAAACTGCATAGTCCAAAATCAAAGTACTTTTAAGTATCTTATTAATTGGATGAATGATTAATATTATGATGAAATTTGATTTTATTTTATAAATTTTAAATATTTTAATTGTCATAATAATTCGAAATGTGGATTAAAAGGATTATAACAATGATTTATAATCCAAAGTTTTATTAGAATCAAGATGATGATGGCAGAGTTGATATCTTTAGAAAGTACCATTTCTACCCTAAAAAATATAATGTATTACTCAATTTACCATCAAATATAATAGTTGGTCACTTTTTACCACAAAATATAGTTTTAGGACACTTTCTACCACTTTTTTTATCCAAGTCAAATAGGAATAGTGGTTGAAATGACAAGTGATATTTTTTTATTTTTATGTTGATTGGATTTGTCCATGCAACTATTAATTTGGCCACGCAACTATGATTTACTATTACACCAAAATTTTTATTTTTTTTTCTCATTATTTACTGTAAATTCACATGTAATTTTCCTATTTATTCACTTTATACGTATATATAAGGTTGATAATTTTAGTAAGAAATTATCATACAACATTTTGAAGAACAAATTCTCTCTAAAACAATTTCGAAATTTTGGCACTTTGAAGGTTTGAAGAATTATCGTTGAAATAAGAAAGATATGTTTAATAGTTCAACGAGGATTATGGGCATAATACCCGTTTAATCCTCTATTTTTCGAATTATAGGGTTAAATGGGGATTATGGGCATAATCCCCGTTTAACCCTATTTTTTTCGGTTAAACATGGATTATGGGCATAATTCTCATTTAACCCTATTTTTCTTCGAATTATAGGGTTAAACGTGGATTATGGGCATAATCCACATTTAACCCTTTTTTTTTTGAAAAAAAATAGGAAAAGTTTAATCCTCGTTTAGTAGGAAAAGTTTAATCCCCATTTAATAATCCCAATTTAATAATTTTAATAATCCCCCTTGAATAATTTTAATAATCTCCGTTTAATAACTAAAACAACATAATTTAATAATCCTCATTTAATAATTTTATTAATCCCCTTTAATAATTAAAACAACATAGTTTAATAATCCTCGTTTAATAATTAAAACAACATAATTTAATAATTCCCGTTTAATCCCCATTTAATAATTTAATTAATCCCCTTTTAATAATTAAAACAACACAGTTTAATAATCTCTGTTTAATAATCCCCGTTTAATAATTAAAACAACATAATTTAATAATCCCCGTTTAATAATTTTATTAACCCCTTTAATAACTCCTTTAATAATTAAAACAATATAGTTTAATAATCCCTGTTTAATAATTAAAACAATATAATTTAATAATCCCGGTATAATATTTTTAATAGTCCCCCTTTAATAATTCCCCTTTAATAATTAAAACAACATAATTTAATAATCCTCATTTAATAATCACTGTTTAATAATTCTCGTTTGATAATTTTAATAATCCCCTTTTAATAATTTATTTATTATGTTAATAAGGAAAATTTATTTATTTATTGGATTAATTTATTTTGTTATAGGATTAATTTATTTATTTTGTTAATAAGAAAAATCCACTATAAATTATTTATTTTGTTAATAAGGAAAATTATTATGTAGCTATTATTTAGATACAACAGTTATAATCTTCGTGTGTACATTAAATTATATTTTTTACAATGTTACAGGATGATTTTGTGACGAATTATTATTTAGTTATTATAATTATTAAACGGGGATTATTAACATATGTTGTTTTAATTATAAAACGGGGATTATTAAAATTATTAAAGGGGCATTATTATAATTATTAAATGGGGATTATTAAAATATGTTGTTTTAATTATTAAATGGGGATTATTGAAATTATTATAATTATTAAACGGGAATTATTAAAATTATTAAAGGGGCATTATTATAATTATTAAACGGAGATTATTAACATATGTTGTTTTAATTATTAAACGGGGATTATTAAAATTATTATAATTATTATAATTATTAAATGGAGATTATTAAAATTATTAAAGGGGCATTATTATAATTATTAAACCAGGATTATTAACATATGTTATTTTAATTATTAAATGGGGATTATTAAAATTAGTAAACGAGGATTAAACGGGGATTATTAAATTATGTTATTTTTATAATACTTAAACGGGGATTATTAAAATTATTAAAGGGGGATTATTAAAATTAGTAAACGATGATTAAATGGGGATTATTAAATTATATTGTTTTAATTATTAAACGGGGTTTATTAAAGTGGATTATTAAAATTATTAACCCTATAATTCGAAAAAAAATAGGGTTAAACGTGAATTATTTTGAATAATCACCGTTTAACCCTAAAATTTTGAAAAAAATAGTGTTAAACGTGGATTATGCCCATAATCCACGTTTAACCCTATAATTCAAAATAAAATAGGGTTAAACGTGGATTATGGGCATAATCCACGCTGAACCCTATAATTCGAAAAAAAAAAAGTGTTGAACGTGGATTATGCACATAATCCATGTTTAACTCTATAACATGTAAAATTATACTCGTTTAGCCCTTCCAAACATGAATTCAAGCACATATTCAAACAAATTATCCTAAACCCTAAATAATTTCAAGTTAAACGTTTAACCCTCCATGATTACGAATCAATTTCAACAAATTCTCGATGAAAACGGGGATTAAATCACTAACATCTCCACTGCGGTTTGACATCTTCTTGATTAAACGAGGATATTGCTTTGATTACACCAAATTTTCCTCAAAAAATCGAAAAAATGAGATGGTGAAGTGAGATGTAATGGGAATTTTTTTTTACTGGAGAGAGGTGAGAGGCAGTCAAATTTCACGTGTATAAGGTAAGAGGTGAGTGGTAAAAATAAAATAAAATATTGTCTATTAATTAGTGTTTGACCGAGTAGGTATGAGGTTGTTATAGGGCATTAATTTCTTCGTCTAGTCAATGATAAATTTGTGGTATTTTTGGACATACTATTATATTTTATGGTAAAAAGTATCCAAATTTTATATTTTATGATATAAAGGATCTCAATTTTATTTAATGTGGTAAAATTAAGATCCTTTATATTTGTTGTGGTATTTTGGGTTGCTATCCCTGTACATAATTGTCAAACAAAAGAATATTAGCCGTCGTGTAGAAAATATCTATCTATTCAAATGTAATTTGGTCAAAATTTAACTAGTCGTAAATAATACAATCTAAGTTTGAATTGTAATTGTTTAACTTGCGTTAGCATTAAATGTTTAGTTGGTGATATATTGGTAATTTTAGTTAATCAACTTAAGTACTACTTCTCCAATGAATATTTTTCTTTAAAGGTTAAGTGATCTATTTTAAATTCATTGTTATTCTATTATGGGAATGCTTATGCAATCTTATTCGAGATCCTAGTCTATAATCCATAACTATAGTTTATAATATATTAAACGTGGTTTGATATGATAAATACATGTATTTATACATGTACATGAATCTTTGATATTTCTATATATAACATTATAGATAGCATAATGCAACCCAAAAATATATATAAAAATTAATTAGTTTGATTTAATTTGTAATAGAAATTAAAAAAAAAAATTCCTAGATTATATTATCAAAATTTCTAGAACCCAATCTGTAGAAGCTACCCTCACGAAATCTTTTAAGGTCCTTTTTATAAGATAACGTTCTAGTTCTAACGATTATAGTTTTATTTATTTATTAAAAATATTATTTTGGTTTTCAAATTGTTGATTGTTTATTTGATGAGATTTTGTGCTAGCTTGATGGTTTTTTAACCGGCTTATATAATAAGAATTAAATTTTCATTGTCATTCGTTTTTCTAATCATCACTTCCGAAAAATATTTTATCAGTAAACATATTATATATACATGACGAAATCACTAAATGTTTTATCATTTATACTATTTATTAAAAAAATTCGCTTACAACATGCAATGCGCATTATATCATGACTAGTACCATAAAATCTTCAACTTTCCAACTCACCAACATGTGAATTTTATTAAAGTTTAGAAATATGATTGAAATTCCTTTTGAAAATAAATTTGATTCTCTTTCATTTTTCTGGATCCGAAATTTCTAATTATCTAAGAGTAAATTAATTTACTGCTTTTGAATCGAAAGAAGTAATATTTTTTTATTAAAGTTAACATCGTTCAGCATAATGTTTCAAAAAAAAAAAAATTATAATAATATTAATGGAAATATTTTCCTACACATGTGAGACATCGATCAACCAGTTCATTACGAAACGAAATACTGTTTTAAAATAGAACTTTCAAGAATCATAAAATTTACATCCATGTCAGAAAATACGCAGGAAACATGATAGACCCATAATGTATGTTTCATTGAATCATATCAAGTGGTGAGAGAAGAAGAAACCCAGTTTAATTTTGTTGTGTGATTTAGTTGGGTACAGATAAATTCTAGATAGTACTAGAGAGATTATAGATATTTCATATATGATCCATATATGCTGACATCCAAAAGGGCATAGAAGGACCAGCATATAATTCTTTAGTTCAAAAGGTGTGGCCACCAATTATTCTCATCCAAACACAGGACTATTGGTCCACATAATTTTTCAACCAAAATCTGATAGATAGTGTTGGATAATCCCACAGCTTATCCTCAAGCTAGGATAAATACAAACAGTGTCCAAACACAAGGAAAATGACTTCTTGTAAGAATGCACAACATTAATTCATATATATTGTCTATAAATTCTCTCTTTAACTACATACTGTAATTTTTTATATTTTTTATAAAATCATAATGGATGGATATTTGACAAAAGAGAATTATCACAATTTCTAATTAAATAACCCTATTAAGTCTTGAAATTTCATTTTCTTTTTTACCCGGAAATACCATAATTCATATATAAAAAATATTATTTTTCTACCACAAAGATAGTGTGAAAAGTCAATTACATAAAGTAGACTCACTTTTTTACATTTTGCAAATTTTTTTATTTTTTTATTTTTAACATTTTGCAAAGTCTTTTGGGGATGTTTTGTTCTATTTTGAGTTTGTGTGGTTCACTAATCCAGTAGATTATTTTTCTACAAAGTGTGAAAAGTCAATCATAAATAGTAGTCTCACTTTTTCACATTTTGCAAATCTTTTTTTTTAACAACATTTTGCAAAGTCTCATGTTTTTGTTCTATTTTGACCTTATGTGGTTCACTAATCCATCTATAAATATTTGAGTTTTGAGGGTTTTTTTGTAGGATAAACATACAAGTATATTTAAATTTTTTTAATCCATAATCTTAGTTCCACAATAAATATTTGAGTTTGAGAACTTTTTAGGATATAAATACAACTATATTTAATTTTTTTAATCCATAATCTTATTTCCACTTTTTTTTAATCCATAATCTTAATTTTTATTAATCCATAAATCAAACAATCTGAGAATACTAGCTTCTAATTTTGCTCGGACCAAAACCACAGTTACGCAGTTACAACGTAGCTTTTGTCATTGTCAGTTCTTTTGAAAACAAAACTATAGTTCTAACTGTGAACTTGAAGTCGCCAACCATTCCATTAAATAACCCATCTGCTGCATCATCCATCAAAGAACCATTTGCTCAAAAGCTTCACAAAAGAATATACTGAACAAGAGAGAATTCAACATTTGAACTATATTTAAGTAACTATCAATAGTTTTTTTAGACCTCAATTTTTAAAGTATCGATACTTTTTTTTAGGATACACATTCCCTTAGCAATCTCTGTATAACACTAGTCAAAGAATACAAAATATTATAATAAAGTTATAATGTCGAAGGAATGTTGTTGATTACAAATAAATCATATTCTAACTATTTATATACTAGATCACCTCTCTAATGGATGGTGGAGAGAAACTTTCTAAAATTCTTGAAAGTTCCCACCTTCTAAGGATATTGTAGACTACTGTAGTTCTAGAAAATCACACATATATTTCATACAAACTATAAGAATTTTGTATAAATTTCTATATACAAACCCCTATAACTTTTTAGAGAATCACATGTACAATCTAATTCTCTAAAAAATTCTATGTGCAAGCTCATAACTTTCTAGAATGATATATACAAGTGAGTTACTTTATAGGCTAAATACTTTGGCTAAGAAATGTGGGTTTGGATATAAGTGAACCTTCTGATCCAACCAAGATGTGCAAAATTCGGCCCAAATAATTTTAGATGCACGACAACTTTAGTCTTATAAGTTGTTTTTACCAACTTTTTGCGTGATTGATATTTGTTATGGAAACAAGAATCGCTAAAATTCACAGATTGCATGTTCTGTAATATGAGAACCTATCTGAAAGTTAACATTTATACGAGCTCTTATGAGTAGACATGGAGGGTGCCTTGCGCTAACTTGATTACTAGAAGAGAAAACTACACATATATACAAGTGGAGATATGGTAAATATCGTTTCTACTAAAATATCATGACTATTATACTTTCTTGAGAATATAAATGTCATTTTCGATTTTCACAAACGAAATAATTCAAAATTAAATTGAGAGGATATAATTACCAAATTTTCAGTTACCTTAATAGGCAAGTTAATTAGGTAATAGAGCAAATAATTTTAATTGGGATATTTTATAAGGAAGCACAATGATTCAAATCAAAGTTAAAGCAAGTTAATTAGTTAATAGAGCAAATTGTTTTAATTGGGATATTTTAGGAAGCACAATGATACAACTCAAAGTTAAAGGAGCAGAATGATTAGTTTTAACAAATTAGAGTTACATATGTAAAATTTCCCAACAATAAATACAAACACTCATTTTTCTTGATCGTGCCGAGTTCTACTATTCAATCCATTGATGGACCAAATCGTGAATGATTTCTCTTATACGTATGACTAATATGAGAATAGTAATTTAATCCCTCTAAATTGTTATAAAGTAAATGTATCGTATGATAATGTGATTGAATGATTCGATTCTTTTTTTTTTTTTTTTTTGGGCTTTTAAACAATCAAACACCTACACTACTACTAGCCTTTCATATGATTTTGCAATCAACTATGAGACAAGCTTCTATTTATTATATATAGACAGGCAGCACAGTAATATGAAAAAGAAAAATAGAAAGAAGAAGAAATGTCCCATGTTTTCTGAAGTGGGCATCTCCAATGGTGGTAAGTCCTCGTCAGATGCCGTGAGAATTTCGACTATATGTCACAAAAATAATTTTAGGTGTTTTTTTCATAATCGATATTAGAGTTGTCAAAACGGGTAAGGCCATTGAACTAGTCCGTCCTGCCTCATCAAAATATAGGTTGGGTTAAGTAATTATGTGGGTTAACTCGCTTCTATTTTTTATATTTTTACATCGTAAATATTATATATATATATATATATGAGAAATGAATAATAATGATCACAATTCTTATCTAATACAAGTAATGATTTATAAAAATATTGATGAGTCATTTATTTATAAAAATAAAGAAATTTTAATGAAAAACTATTTTTAAATTTTTTTCATATTTTATATGTAATTATAGTAAATATATATATAAGTTATATGTATATACCTTTTTTCCTTTGAAAAATATTTAAAAAATAATAAAAAATAAAAATAAAAATTTTGGTAGGTTGGCTCGCCTAACCCGAGGCCCACTTGAGGGTTGGTCTGGATTGAGATTTTGAAGCCCGCCACAAAAAAAAAATTCTCCCATCCCACCAAATGGTGGGTTGTAGGCCGGCCCGCCTCGCCGTTCTATATTGACAGCTCTAAATCGCATTCATTGCACCGCATATTATATAAATACTAAAAAATATGCTCTCTTACCCTTTGTGAACATGTCTTAATATACCCTACACTGATGTGTAAATTAAGATCGCATTCCTTAAATTTTGTAATTTGAAATTAATGATTGTGTTGAATTTTGACACATCACATGTGCCCACCACGGATTGGTAGAGTAGCAGACTCATAAATACTAATTGAGGGAAATTGCAAATGTAGGACACTATTTTTAGATCTTCACAGTGAGACGCTAACTTTTCAATTTGAGCGATTTTAGAAAAAAAAAAAAAAAAACCCCAAAATCATGAATTTCGGGTCAAATCAAACGAAATTCTGGCCTAATCACTTTAGCAATAAACCCTAATCTCATGCGATTGGATTCGAAATTCGTGAATTCGAGTTTTTTATTCTAAAATCACCCAAATTGAAAAGTTAATATCCCAATATCGAGCTCCAAAGAGTTAGTGTCCTTCATTAGTAAGAGTTAGTGTCCTTCATTAGTGAATGGTCTAAAAATAGTGTATTAAATTTGCAACTATCTCATGCTAATTGTATATATGTTCAATCTTAAATACAGATGACAATAGTAATTAAATGATTAATAAAACACAAAATCATAAATATTTTTGAATACAAATAATATATAAAAATTTCTAATTTAACTATGTTTTTTTAAATTTATATAACACGGGTCCTATATTAATAAACTCATTCGGAAAAAAAAAAAAAAAAAAAACTCCCTCACTTTCCCATCCATTTCCCTATGTCTAAAATTACTATCACAAATATTTTATGTACAGTTGATTTTTAGAATTTCAACCCAACCGATTTATCTTGTACCTCCCTACAAAAATAGTTATTATCCAAAATCAATCTAAAGTGTGAGTTTATTTATTTTTCACTTAAAACCTTTTTGTTTATTCGATTGTACCCAAAGTTCATAATTTTTCAAATAGCAACCTAGGCCCATTTTCAGGCTAAAATCGAAATTTTCGATTGAATTTTGCTTAAATTTTGGCTTGAATTGAATGGAATCAAAACATTGATTTGTGACTTTCATTTGGTTTGAAATGTGAAATATTTTGACACATGTTTCATATATTATAGTTAAAAAAAATTTGAACATCAAATTAACCAAAGATTTTTTTTAAGAGAATTGATCCTAAGGTTAAGTGTTTAAAGTTATTGACATTTTGCTTTTAATTTTTTTCCCCATTTGGAAAAAAGATCTCCAAATACTTTATAAAATCGTTAAACGCAAATAAATTGTAGTGTCTGTTCTTTTTTTCCTTCTGTTTGTATTGTTGATTTGACCACCAATTATCAAGTTCTCACGTGATCATAAGAACTTTTGTCCATATGGAGATAATATTAAATAAAATAGATATTAATATGGTTAAAATTATGAAAAGTTGGTTTGATTTATATGACAAGGGCAATGTATCCTTTGAAAATAAGATTATTTATAATTAAGACTCAGCAAACCTATCCTTTCCTACATCGACGGGAGATTATTGTACCTTTGATAAGAAAAATACGTGGTCTAAAAAGAAACGGTGTTGCCTATATGCTATTTTAGGAGTTTATTTGTTATTATTCTCTCCAATTTTCAATAGTTTTGGTTTCAATTAAATGCTAAATTTTGCTTTAATTAAGTATCATTTTAGATTATAATGAAACTTTATTTTAAAAATTATACTTATTGATGTCAAAAAATGATCTCATACTTTTCAACTTTCTAGTTATGATTATATATTAATAGTAGGGGATAGGGGTGGAAATCGGACGGATCGGATCGGAAATAGGGTGTTTCGGAAAAATTCCGAAAATTTTCGGAATTGAAAAACCAATTCCAATTTCATTCCAAATTTTTTCGGAATTGTAAAATCCATTCCGATTCCGATTTTTCGGAAATTTCGAAATTCCGAAATTTTGGAATTTTCGGAAATTTCCATATATTTTATCATTAAAATAATAAATTTATATAAAATGTTATCATTTTTAATGAAATTTATAATATATTTACCTATGTAAATTAGATATTTACTTTTTATTTTATATAAAAAAATATATATTATATATATTTTTTTTCGGAAATTTTCGGATCATATTTCGGAATTTCCGAAAATTTTAAAACTAATTCCAATTTCGATCCGAAATTTTTCGGAAAAATCGGAAATCGGAATTTCGGATTAAAAATATTCGTTCCAAAATCGAAAATTTTTGGATCGGATTCGGCGGATATCGGATATTTCGTTCCGATTTCCACCCCTAGTAGGGGATGATGTATTAATAAGAACTAGTTTTAATTATAGTTGGCAATCCGGACCGTTCAATCTAGCCTAATCTAGTTTGACGGGCCAAGTGATGTGGTAGGGTTTGGACGGGCCGGTTCATATCTTCATCGGGCCTACATGATAAAAGTCAAACTCGACCTTATTCAATCAAATTTGTCCCAAAATCCTGTTTTTTATTCTTTAATAAAACATAAGTATATGTTAATTAATTTAATATAGACACCAAATTACAAAAATAAGCATACAAATAATTTAATGATTAAGAATTTTGATGGTTACTGGTTAATGATTTATTAAATTAATTTAATAAAATAAAATTCAGGTCAATGTTGCTTGAGCCGGACAGCCCAAATAGACCTGAAATTTTTTGAGTCGATATATTCATATATTGATCCACTAGCTCTCAAATTGCCGGCTCTAGTCTTAGTTATTAATTAAGGATGTATTAGTTATTTTTTACTACTTCTTAACTAGTTTTGACAAAAGAAAAAAAAATTAAAATGATAATAATGGTAAATTGAAGTGACTTAACTAATATTATAGCATGTAAAGACAGGAAACAATGTTTCGAATTGAATACAAACCCGTTTCTGCAGTCAAGAGACGGATTTAAAAATGCAAACAATTTAAGATGGGTTGTGATTTATTTCAAACCTTCTTGTAGAATTGATTTCACACTCTGAATGATTTTTAATCAATCCAATGTACAAACTTTTGTGTGTATTTATAAGTTCTCTCATAATTAGATCATTTTCATAGGAAAATAACTCCTCTTATGGTATGAATTTGATAAAATCGATCATTCTTCATGACAAATCACTTAAGCTAACATTTAATGAACATTTAACCTTTGTGATTCAATTCAACATTTTTTTAGGGTTTTTGGAATGGCCAATAAGTAGAGTTCTTGATACGATGTTTAGGTGGAAAGACTAGGGGGAAAGAAAAAAAGAAGCAAGAAAACAATATTGAGAATTAAATCTACGTGATCTATATATTGTCGATCGTATCAAAATTGTTGAAAATCCATCCGAACAATAATTCATGTCTATTTTATTATAAGGAGTTATTTACATCGTTGTTACTCGTGTTTGTATAACCAAATCGGTATTCAAATTGGTTTGACAAACATTTCACGATTCAATCAGGCAAAACCAATAGATTAGATGATGATTCATGTTAGGTTGATTCAATCGAATGTCCGAACACTTGCACAAAAATTACCTTTTACTTAATATTATTAGATAATTGTATTATATTTTGTACATAATAAAAAAATAATGGAAAAAAAAAACTTTGTTATCCAAGTTCAAAAATATATTTAAAAAATATTTAAAATGTTTATTATTTTTACTGAAAAATAACTGTATCAGTGGCCGATTTTCGATTGAACCGATTCCACATATATTGATTTCTATATCAAACTTTAAAAAGTACACAAAAACTTGCGTGAAACGGTCTTACGGATAGTTTCCGTGAGACGGATCATTTTTACCCACGACCCTAACCCATTTTTATTAGTTTATATGTGAATTGTGTCATGTGGGTTGTAGGTTGGTCCGTCTCACGTGACATGATCCATGAGACGGTCTCTCATAAGACTTACTCAAAAAAGTATAGTTGAACTAACACATCATCGTATTCATACTCATCATCAAACCAATGAGAATACCCTAACAATGATATCGACCTTATACAATGATTGCTTTTCTGTTTTAAATCAAATCTTGAATTATTGCAAACTTAAGTTTGCAGATCGCCCATCTAAGAATATATGTCTCTTGCGTCTTAGTCTGGAAGCTACAAAGAACAAGAATTAGATTCGAGTTACATTATATATCTATATTTGCCATAATTTAAGTATGATTTATCATGTTCTGTTCAACATTATAAGTAAAATCATCGAATTTTAAATTTTAATAATTAAATTTTGAAATAGGCCAGAAGCTGTTTTTTTCCCCCATGTAGTTAACATCATTACAAACTAATATTAATCCACAAACATGATTTTGCTCATTTCTTTAAAAAGATAATCACCTAACTCCAAAGAATACAATTATCAACCAAGAGTTATTTTTCTAAACGCTTTATCAAATTGGCCCAATTTTTTAGGAAATTAAGTTTAGGTATGAACTCAATTAGACAGATGAACCCAGTAAAAGTAAAAAGAAAAAGAAGAGATAATTATAAAAATATGATTTTTTTATACCGGCTCACATATTTAGTTTCGTGAAAAACATCAACCACCTACTTTTGATCTACAAATTAAAGATTAAATTATAAAAATCGATTTGAGTTAGATAATAAATCTGTTTTATAAAACTATATATAGTCGTGAAATAGTATGATATATAAATATTTACGTATTTATAATTACTTGAAGTCTTGGACAACATCACCATCTGTCTTTTATAAAGGATCTTAGATATTTTTATAGAAAGAAAAAAGAGAAAAGAAATTGTACTTTATTTTCAATTTTCTTGAAAAAGAATTATTTAAGCTGTCACACCACCAGAACAAAATATCTCTCCAAACCCCCACCCCTCAGCCCCCAGATATTTTCACCTCCTTCTTCCTTTTCCGATACTCGCAGTACTATTCTGGTGTCCTACACGCGCCTCTACTTGGAGATTTTGCCGTTCATATTATTTCAATCTTTTTTAACTAAGAACCTACTATTTTCCTTTGTATTTGCATTTTAGTGATTCTAGTGAATGTTAATTTTTAAATGTCATAATAAATATAAATAAGTAGAACGAGCATTTCTCGTTTTTTTTTTTTAACTTCTGAAATAACAAGTAAAATTATAGTGCTTCAAAGTTTTTCAACATAAAACGATATAATATAAATATATTTATAGAGAAAAACATTATTTTTTAAAAGATATTTTATTGTGAAAATCCTGTGATGTTAACTTATTATAAAATATGAGAGTTTTACTGATGTATATCACTATAATAATTTATCATATGTCACTATAATCTTGATTTAATTGTCTCTTACAAGAAATATTGTTATTTTTGAATAACATAATTTTTAATAGTTAAAAGAATCAGCTAGCTCATAATTTCTTTCGAGAAAAATCCTAATAAATTATCTTATGTTTTAAATAATTTGATTTGAGAATGGTTGATAAATTTAAAAAAAAAAAAAACTAAAATAAACGTAGGATTATATTTGTCATTGATCTTACAATTCCTAATTATTTCAAAAAAATAAATTAATTAAATGATGCTTCCAAAAAATACATGGTTGATTAACTTCACATATATAATAAAATAATACAAAATAAAATAATTATATAATTAATTTCTCTCGAGAAAAATCCTAATAAATTATCTTATGTTTTGAATAATTTGATTTGAGAATGGTTGATAAATTTCAAAAAAAAAAAAAAATATATATATATATATATATATAAACTAAAAGAAACAGAGGATTATATTTGTCATTGATCTTACAACTCCTAATTATTTCAAATAAATAAATTAATTAAATGATGCTTCCAAAAAATATATGGTTTATTAACTTCATATATATAATAAAATAATTATATAATTAATAATAAGACTAAGAATTGAAATATATCAACTATGACCGTACTTCTATAAATCTTTAATCAATAAATTTTATCCTTAAACCATAATATATCATTTTAATCTACATCAATAATTAACATATCTTTGGAATTATTTTTCAATCTTTCAAATTTTAAATCAACATAAGAATCAACATACGGAGATTAGGAAAAAAAAAAGACCAATAGAAAGTGTGTGCACGCGCCGAGGAGAGAGAGAGAGAATGAATGTTAGAAGGAAAAGGCAGTTAGTAGTTCCAGCCAAAGGATGAAAATGTTGACATTCAAGTCACCCTATAAAACCCCCGAGTGCAGCTCATTATCATAATCCAACCAAAAATAAAAAAGCACCATCACCGTCACCAGCGGCGGCGCCGGCGAGCCATGGCCAGAAAAACCAACAAAGCCGGCGGCGGGCAATGGACGAACGAGAGGCATCTGCATTTCCTCAACTCTATGGAGACTTCATTTGTTCAATCCATGTTCGGATCACTTAACGGACGTCAATTTCCTCCACTCGACCGTCATCTACCAGATACCTCCGAGTCGACTCAGGATTTGGCCAAGGAGAGACGAAGACGATTCTCTGACTCAGGTATCTACTAATTTATATATATAATTCTCAAACCAACTAATTAATGAAATATATATATATATACACACACATATACTCTCAGTTTTCCTTTTTTTTTCATTATGGAGTAATGTTTCATAAATTGTGAATCTTTGATAATCTAAATCGATGGTTGAATTTGCATAATCTTTTCAAGATCTTTATATGTAATATATGGATCCCCATTCTTTTCTATATATTTTTTTATTTAATTATTTTATTTTGGATTTGAGTATTTAAAAATATAGAAGAGAGGTAATAGGTTGGTATGCTTGCAATACAATTTTATTTGGTTAATGTGATTGAAAGAAGTATATATATATATGAAAAAAAAAAAAGAAACATATAATTTTATTACATATATTGTTTTAATCATTTTCTTGTATAATGCAAGGAGATACACTTATTGCCCTCCAAATCAGAGGGCACTTTGATGATTTATACAGAGCATATAAATTGACCATATAACTTTTATCTTTTGTTGTAATAACATAGAAAATGAAACTTGTAGATAGTGTGGAGTCAAGTGAGAGAAAGACAGAGAAAAAGACTAGAATTTTATCATGCCAAAAATCTTCACAAGATCAGGTTTGTCTCACTATATTCTTTAATATGTCACATGGTACTTGCTAGCATGGGATATATTCATGGATCAATTATTTTGTATTTTTTTGAACTGTGATATTGTTAAAGTGGGAAAAAGAATGCTTCTTTTTCTCAAGTAATTATTGTTGAAGGTTTTTGATTTTCTAATCTTGTAGGCAGGTGGTGATAACTTTTTAGTTCCATAACTCATAAAATTCTTTGATTTCAGAACAAGAAGTTGGCTAAAAATCGTAACTTTCATCAGATTAACTATAAAATTTGAAATGTGGTGCCATAACTTTTAAAAGACTGACTTTGTATTCCTTTGTAAGATAATTTTCCTCATTGATATGAATAAATAGTCATAATATTTACTTGAAAAAATATTTAGGGAATAATAAAATTATAATTACAATCTAAAATTTGTTTTATCAATAAGAAATATAAAAATATCATAATATTATTTGGAAAATCTAAATTTATTTTTAAAATTAAAAAATATCAAACAAGATCAAAATAAATTAAATATAATAAATAATAAAATTTTATGAATTCAATTGTAACTTTGTTTTCAATTTTATTTGGACTTTGTTTGACAATTTTCAGATTTATAAATATTTTCAAAATTATTTTGTAATTTCTATATTTAATAAATACTTTTCAAATTTTATTTTGTAAACTTTTTTGCTTATTTGAAAAGCTTTATAATTTGCATGATAATTTTAATTCTTATCAAATGATGTTTAGGTTATATTTGATATGTTTTCAATTTATAAAATAATTTTTAGACGACTGAAAAGTCAATCTACTAAAAGTTACAGGATCAAGATTGCAAATTTATATATAATTCACAAGAAATTTCCAAATTTCATAATCAATTCTCAAATAGCATAATTTTTTCAAGTTATAGAATAAAATATCTACCTTCTAATTATTCGATTGAAAAATTAGTACCTCCTACAATTATGAAAAAAAAAAAAAACAATTTCCCATGTTATTCATGTCTCCATTTTCATTTTTCAGTTTTTTTCTTAATTTATCAAATTTTTATGACGTGGTAGTAAAAATTGCTACATAAGCTAATTTTTCTTTCAAGGATTAGAGATTTCTAATTTTATGTAAGCAATTTCAATAGCCACATCATTTCGGAATTTTTTTTCAATCAAAATCTGATTAAAATTGGAAAAAATCGATAATTAAAGACTTAAAATTCAAAAACATATAACTCTTCGATCAAAATTGAGCACGACCTAACATACATGACTGAAAAATGATATTTTTCCTAATAAATTTGATTAATATTAGGTAGGTGGGCTCGATAATAAATATCTCGGATAATGATAATTATTATATTAGCATTATTACATAATATTATTGTACTGTTAATGATCATTATTAAACAGTTGGGAAAATTATTTGCTTGTTTCAGGTGGTCCCACAATTTCAGAACAAGAGAGATGATGATAAGGAAAAAGATGATAAAGATCATCTTGATGTGTCCATTGGAACAGCTCATTAAGAAAAAAGATTTTATCTCTTCATTTTAGATTTTTCTTTTCCTTTTTTTCCTTTTCTCAAGGGGAGGAAAATATCCTATTTAATTAAATGTTAATTAATTATGTCTATATATTTCCTTTCTTTTTCTATTTTGAACGATTTTTTTTAGTTAGTATTGTTACTTGGTAAACACATGATCTATATATAAAATAAAACTTAGTTCTACCACAAAAATTTATATGAATTTAGTTATGTGAGATAAAATATCATTGTGCACAACTTAAATTTGTTTTTACAAATTAATTCATATCTGATGGGTTGACCTGTCCCATAAAATTAAATATGTGAGAAGGTCTTATATGAGTGTTATTCATTAGAGTAGTAACACTTCATCAAACTCATACCTCGTTCATTTAATCACACAAGACATGCTCTCTCTACACATCAACATCCCATCTATTTAACACATTCTTTCAAACTCAAAATCATCTATTTATGGATCTCATTATCATTCAATATTCTCTCTCCTAATTTTATATTAAATATTTGGGTTGTGAATTTAAGAAATATAAATTTTATTTATCATATCTTAATTGAATAGAATAATTCATTAAAAAAAGACATGAAAGTATTTAAATAATCTACTAAGTCAGCACAAAGATGTTATGCACTCGATCATATCTATTTCGCTATTAATCTGAAGATATTCTTGAAATTCTCGGTGATTGCAATGTTGATGGATGCTAGGTTTGATTTGAAAGTTACAACTTAAATCATGTATTTTTTTGTTAAATCCCAACAGTTTGATTAAATTTATAATTAAGTAAAATGGTCATGATTGAATTTTTTATGCAATTACACCTTTTTTCTAATAGATTGTTAAGCAAGTTTTCTATGTATTTCTTATGCTCAAAAGTCTTTCCTTATCAATTACGGAAATCAAATGGACTTGCTTTATTGCAAAGTGTTGATTTAGTTAAAAAATCAGAAGTTGAAGTCACAGTAGTCAAACATGGATAACTCACTTTGCTTTGATTTCTGTCATAGGTTTCTTGCTTTGTGTTTTTCTCATAACAAATGCATATGTTATTCAATCATGGCTGCTTACTGGCTTCTAAATACCCAATCCCCATTGTATGAAAAGTCTCACTTCAATCTTTTACTATATCTAAGATAAGAAGAGTTAATTGAGTCGATGTACATAAAAAAAGTTCACATTAGCTATAAATATATTTTGGCAACACACTTTTGCTCAGATTACAACATATCAGCCTTGAGACAAAAACCATAAGACTCACACCAACTCTTGCCATTCCAAATTCCTGTAATACATAGCTTCACACCAATTAGTGTGGCACCTTAGGACTAGGGGATTCGACTTTTTTCTTCACAGCTGGTTCAGGTCCTACCAAGAATCAAATCACGAGTTATTGTCAGCAAGAGGCAAATACGAAAGCCATGAACAAAAAATTATGTCTAGTTACTGCATGATGTAAGGATAACAAGCATATTGTAAATAGTGGTCTGTTCCAAGCCCGAATAGTTACTATTGTAAATAGTGGTCTGTTCCTTGTTTTGGATTCCTCATCTACTATCCTAATAAGAATCTATAGTTCACTCCCAATTACAAAATCACTTTCTCTTTGTATTAAAACCTTGCCAAGGCTGCGGTGACTAGATCATGTCAGCGAAGACGTATGAAAAAATTTCAAAAACACCAGAAGATCACTTCTTGCGCTATAAATATTGAAAGGTGGACATGTTAAATCCAGTATCAAATAAATATTAACCTATGGTATCAAACTCTTGTCATGCCTATTTTATTTCACAAGCTTCTTTCCACCATAATATCTTTAGGTGGCATCATACAAGTGCTCAAAGGTGACCATCAACAAATTTGAACTGAAAATCCCAGTCCAACTAGAAATCAAGTATCCATGTCCAACAAATGTCAATCCTAGAATAGATTTGCAAAGCATGGAAGTCAAAAACCAGTTTCAAAAAGTCTTCTAAACACAGTTCAGTTTTCACTCCTTGTCATTAGAATCATGCCAAACAACATCCCAATCAGGATTACAAAAGTTCACTTGAATCACACCTCCACATGTAAACTTAGGTTATTTATACCAGACATGGTAATCAAACCAACACTCAGTAATCAATTAATCTCAAGGTAGTCAAAAGCAAAAGGTGCACTCAAACCATACCATAAAGGTCACCCAGTGCTTTAAGCGCAATTGCGCAAAGCGTAAGAAAAGCGCATAATTTAAAAAACATTATGTATATTACTCTCGAACAATAAAAACATAAAATAAAACAAGATTATATCAAAAGCACCAATAACAACATAAAAACATCTATATAGCAAAAAAACAAAGACAAATTGATTTAATGTTCCATGACATTAGATACTTCATAAATCATTTGTGCTAAAAGCAAAGAGAAATTTCTGGGCACGTAAGAATAGCACAGGTAGAAAAGAAGTTTGTGGGCCTTTTTCTGAGAAGGAAGAAGAATTTCGCACTCCTTTGCTTATGTGAAAATTTCCCTATTTATGCCTTATTTTTTGTTCAGGTTGGTTGAGCTTTACAGGCTAAGCCCATAAGCACAAAAAAAGTTAGCCTAGAGTCTGTTTTCATGAAAGTGCAGAAAGCCACTGCTTTATGCGTCAGAAAAAGCGCAGATAATGTACATTTGCTAGTAAAAATATCATATATAAGACAGAAAGAATACCACACAACAATGTTTCGAATGCAAAGAAAATGTAATATTGATTGCAAAGTCTTTGCAAATAATGAGATGTATCCTTACTAGATATAAGAGCTTTGGGCCTTGTCTTGAACAAAATCTTGTGGCGAATAACTCCAATTACATGTAATTCCACCCTTGTAGAATTGACATCACTTTCACCCTCTTCTTCTTCTTCTTCTTCTTCTTCTTCTTCATTCTCATGTTTAATCTTCTTTAACACTAAAATTGGCTTCTTCAGACTCACTTTTGTTCCTGTGAGCTCATGGTACGCAACTGTAAATGTGTAATTTTCCTGAAAACCACAAAAGAAGAACACTTTAAACAACAGTAAATGAGCAAACTTCTATGCAACGGTAAATTGAAACTAAACATAAATAAATATCTGGAGTAATTCTTCATGGAGGCAGGAAATTATGTTAAATTGGAATAGAGAGAAATTGTTGAAAACCTGAGAAGGGCGGCAGAGAATTCCGATCTGGAGATTTTGGAGGCGGTTCTCAAATAAGGGTTGGGGTTCAACAACCCCCTGAAGCTCCACAATTGCCCATTCAGGGCAGTTGCCTTCTCCACAGCTGCACTTCACCTGTATTTGCATCACTCTTTTGTGGTTTTTATTTCTGAAACTAGGATCAAATCAGGATTTTCATAACCGGGAGAGATGCAGCAGGACAGTGATGTTGATCAGGACAGACAATAATCCCATAAAGGCTTAAAGGGGTACCACGAACTTCCTGAAATGCAAAGAACTATCATATTACCCTTAGTAGTTGAATTCTTGAAACCAAAAAACTAAAAGAAGGAAAAGATAACCGTATCAAGCTTGTAGACTGAGAGACCAGTGAATGAACTGAAAATGCTCTGGTATAGTACCACATGAAATGAAGCTTTCTAATTTATACAAGCTATTAGTAGCATTTGTGGATCGATATACTGATATTAATGTAGAATTTGGGATATTAATTAGCTTACCCCTTTCACAATCAACAGCAGGACTCTGCCTACCAAAAATTAGTGGCTAAAAATCTACTGAAGTAGAATTCATGCTATTAATTAACCTTACCTAGTCATAATCAACAGTAAGATACTGCTATGAAGAAAACATGTGCTAAAACCTAAGTTTGATTGTCTCAGAAATATATTCTCCTTCCCGATTCCTTTTCCCAATATGACCACCATTATATTCCTATTTTCAATAAACTTTACTCTGATGCTTAGACTCATCATTTCAGAAGAGCTTATAGTTTAAATATTTTACCTTGAATTAAACTTAAAGAAGTATTGCAATTTGATTTGTACTTAGTAATTTAAAAGTCATAATTTTGATTAATTTTTTATACAATCCTTTCTCCATCAAAGTGATAAATCAAAGTGACCTTATCGTCAAAAAATTCCATCAAAGTTATAAATTTTACTCCATATCAACCAGCAGAATTTGCATTATTGATCAACGTTTGGCAAAAGAAAGATAGTAACTAATTCCATATTTCAAACATTCAACACACAAAATTTCAATATCATCAAAGGCCGAGGCTGATTTTTAGGATAAAAAGAAAACAATAACAATAAAACCCCAACCTACCTACCTAAGCGCAGATTTAGAGTATCGCAGCAACAGATGAAACAATACTTTGCTGGAAATGAACTCTAAGCCATATATTAGACAAAAGGAACACAAAAGGGAAATGCAAACCTCGCCGCTGTAGCCGTCGAAGTAGACTGTCTCCGCCAGTCAATCAACCGATGGAAGAGAACCTTACTGTGGAGATTAGGGTTTAGTGTGTGAGAGAGGGGGGAGGAGAGAGAAGCGCGCGAATTGAATCAAATGACCGCTTCTTTTCATATTTTCTTATTTGATTTGATTCAACTCGATTTTTTTAATTAAAAATTCAGATAAAATATATAAATGTCAATTAAAATCAATTTTGTTTTACAAAAAGAAATACCAAATCCATTTTATTTTACAAATCAATATATATCGATCTTTTAATTATATGTTTATTCAAACCTCAGTTGTGATAATATTTAAATTTAATTTTAATTTTTAATCGATTTTTTCTTAACTAATTTGATTCAAACCAATTTTTTTAATTAAAAATATAGAATGTCAATCAAATCAAATTTATTTCACAAATACATATAAATGTCAATTCGCATTAAAATTAAACACATCTTCGTAAAATATTTTGTAAATTCTCTTACCATGTATGATTAAGTACTTGGAGCATTGCAACTCCACAAAAGGAGATTTATTTATATTCTCTAACATTACGACTTATAATTATTAATTTAACCTCTACTTAAAAAATTATATTAATTTTTTTTAATTAAGGAAACAAAACAATAAAAGAACAAAAATAAAATAAAATACTACCATTATTAAATTACAAGTTATCACCACTTACTAAGCTGCTGCAGAAAGTCACCATATGGTGCCTGAAAATTCCAATGTATCCTTTCTGCACACAACCAATTCTTTAGACTAAGTATATATATATGGAAAAAAGTTTCTACATGAACTTCCCTTTTTACCCTTCCAAACCACTAGCATCAACAGGGTTCTGCTGCCTCAACCATGGGTTCTTTATACCATTGAATTGGCTAAACGAGATGAATGATGGTTTCTTGAATGAAATCTGAAACTGTGAACCATTGTTAGTATCTTCTTCTCCTTTCAGTGTTTTCACAGAAAATTCAAAACCGGGATCACCGGATGGCTTCATCGAAGAGGAACTCGACATTTGATTACCAGCTTTGATCGTCACAGCTTCAATAGGAATCGCACCGGTCAGAGTTTTGATTGCAAACTCGATGCATGGATCCATCAATAGGTCCTTCAAAGAGGAGTCGAGATGTTGTTCGCCCTTTTGATCTTCGTTGCACTCAACATCGACGCCTTTGTGCTCTTCAAGGGAAGATGGAGTTTCATTAATAATGGCCTTTTTCTGCTCATTGTTGGTCGGATTTTGCTCGTTTGACTCGTTGCGTCTTCCAAGTTTTGTAGATGTGTCGATCTCTGACTCGTCAGGTAGTCTAGCTGAAGCTTCAGATTTGTTGCTCGATTTTGCTTCCGTCAATGGATCAACATCCAAACGAGCAAGTCTCTTTGAAGTTTTTGAAGTTCTACGAGGTAAGTCACTTGCCTGTTTGCTATTTGAGGCTTTTCTCTTATTTTTGCTAGCTATATTTGGTGGTTTTGGGCCTTCAATCGTACAAGTATTCTCTTTTTCGTTTTGATTCAATCCATTGTTCTCTGGGAGATTGATATCTTCCTCAGTAATAGCTTCTGATCCTGCAACTTTATGTGAGAAATGACTTTTCACAGTTTGAATAACTACTTTGAACATCAATTTTCCATACATTAATGCAACTTTGCAACAAATGAAGAAGTTAGTTAGGCAATGGTATGTAATATGCACCTGATTGTAAGGAGAGATCTTTAGTGACATCATCTTTTACTTTACTGTTAGCCAATCTCGTGCTTTGTCTCGTTCCACTATTCCTCCGTTTCTTCCCATTTACTGGTGTTGGCTTCTTTGGAAGGTTTTCCACCACAGATTCGTCTTTGCTCTCCCTTTTCTCCACCACCGGTTTTTCTGCGTTTTTCAGAGCAGAATCATTTGGGCCTGTAATCGTAAATTTGCATTTTATTTCATGATAAATATGCCGCTTCAATGTGAATAATCATGCCAAGTTACTGTACCTGATTTCGGAGTCTGATCCACATTAGCACCTTCATCTACTTTTTCAACACCCAATTTATCAATTCTCTTCGTTCCATCTTCATGTTGTTTCGCTACGTTCACCACATTTGGCTTATCAGAATCATCTTCTCTCTGCTCCAAACTATAATCCTCAAGCATGTTGACATTTTCATCAGTTGCAAGTTTTGATCCTGATTGCAGGAAAGATTACAATCAGTCACATACCTTCTCATGACCATAAAAAAACTTACCATACTTAAATTAGACAAACGTAAAGCTCAAAGCATCTCTGTATGTTGAATGAGAAAATCTTTGAAAGGAATGTGACACTAATTATAATTTCTTCAGACCACTAAAGCAAATTCCACACTGAAATTTGTAAAACCATAGCCCTGTTCTAAAAGGTGAATGTAAAGTTATGTGCATTTAATGAAAGATACAGATCAAGCTTCGACATTGGAGCTTTATGCAAACAAGAAAGTATGTTTAGTTAGTGGAATACAACAAACAAGGATATGCTCAAAACCTGACGTCACACTTTCATGCCTCGTTAAATTTTTATCTCCTTTCTTGTCAACCGACATTTGTCCTTTAGCTTCAGCAGAAAACTAGGTTGAACCAAGCAAAACTAAAGTTAGAGACGCCATAGAATCCACAAAATAGACATAAGAAATCACACCTGAAATTAAAATCGAAACACTCATAGATTAAATCCAGGCTACTGTAATAACAAGACACTAAAAACAAATCCATTTTTTTTGCAAGAACGAGATGGAGAATGAAGTGAACTGATTGAAGCAAAGGGTTCGATTTTATAGAATGAAAACATGATAAGCCTACTAACAGACTGAGAATGATTTATGTGACATTCCTCCTTGTGCTTGGATGTAGCCTCTCTTGACTCCTTGAATTTAAGATAGCGAAGAACTTCTTGCATGGAGCGGAAATGATGTCTGCTTTCAGGGTCAATGTAATACTGCAAGAATCATGTAATAACTAAAACGTGGAATCTCCGAAGAAAGCTAAGGAGAGAGACAAATATGGACTCTCAACCAATAAGAAAGTGAATATCATAAAGAATTAAAATGAGACGAGAACGTAAATGTTACTAAGAATCAGTACCGCATCACTCCTGATCTTGCCTCGTATCTTTTTTGTCCTGATTTCCTTAATCCATCCTGGCGGTAAATCTTCCGCAACAACCTTTTCGATGCTGATCTACAATGTTGGGACAATAAATGAAGTATTCATAAAGTACGAAAAGAATGTTGTGAAATGATATGTAATGGTCATATGGGTCCGCCGTATTTTAGATGGGTCCCACATTTGGTAAAAGCTATGTATGATCTGGCATTCACCTCGTTTGGCCTCTTTGGTTTCCAACATTCTTCTGAGTTTTCAAGATAGCGAAGCACCCCTGTCTTCGAGTATAAACTGACGCCATTTGAGAGATTGATGTAATACTAGAGCAACACAAAGATAACAATAATTAGATATCATGTAAGGCAACAAAACGAGAAGGATGAAAGATCTGCAAGTGGAATTTATTTTAAAAAAGTTCGAAAGACTATGCTTTTGCAGATGAAACCATCTCATTATATTTGAAAAGCTTCTAAACTCATCAACAACGAGAACCAAAAAGAGATCACATCACAACAACAACATTCAAATATATTTGCTAATGCATATCCACCAAAATATTGACCTTTTAAAGGATTTTTCATGCCTATGCTACCAACTTAAATCTTAAAATGCTGCATCTAATACAAGAACGATTTTGTCCAATCGGATGAAACTGATGCATTGTATGCATGTTCATCTTTAAGTAATTTAGTGATGTTCATGACCAAAATACTCAGTAACAGAATGCTACCAAACAACATACATGCACAAACAGAATGCCGGAAAAATTAAGTATAGTCACATTCGAAGGACATGTAAACGGCAATGTATAATGGCGAAATTGCATTATAAATGTCCGAAACTTCCTTTGTGGAACAATTTATATCAAATCCACCCAATTGACTAAAATTTAGTCGAAAATGAAACTGATGGATTTCGAATTCATATCAATCAAATCAACTACCAATGGAATACAATGTAGCTCTCTCTCTCTCTCTCTCTCTCTCTCTCTCTCTCTCAGGTATAAAATGCATGCATCACTTTCCCCACAAAGGCTAAACAGAATCAAAACTAACAAGTGTTTAGCAGCATGCAGAATCAACAATCCAAAAAATTAGAACACAGATAACTCCGATTTCTACCCACTTTAGTTAAAATAAATGATAATTGTTCAATAAAAGAACTCCATAGAAGAATTTACAAATGAAAACAGAATTAATTAATGAGTGAATAGAAATATAAATCCGAATTCGGTGAGAACAGAATAAATTAACCTTAACTTTCCTTCCAAAACTCCGAACTTTGACACCAACTCTCCAACCTTGGGGCAACCAATCCGGGTTCCTACCCATTTCAAGAAATATGAGAGATTAGAATGCGTGATTCATGCAGGTGTTATATATTCAGAGTGAAGAGGAATAAAGGGCAGAAAAGAAAAGGGAGAAGAGAAGAGTGTAAAAGAAAAGAGGTAGTGAGGGAGTGAAATGGTGCGAGAGAGAAGAATCGGACAAATTGCATTGACTGCCACGTCTTGCCTTACGTGTCCATCATCATTCCACTATATCTTCTCTCTTTCTAATTCTCCATCTAGGGCATCTCCACTGGTATTTTACAGTAAAATAATGAAAATAAAAATAAAAGAACAAGGAAAGAATGAAAATAAAAGAAAAGGAAAATAAAATAAAATGAATTAAAAAAATGAAATAGAAAAGAAAAAGAAAAACAACAAGTTTTAAGTATGCGTTGACCTGTACAGGGATGACAGTTGAGAATTGTTGGTACAATCTTATACATTTGGAGAAGAATAACATCGAATTTCAATGTTTTTACAACATTGTTGGAGATGTTTTTACACAATTATACCTGTTTTTGGATCTAAGAGTTTTCACATATATTTAATATTTATATTCACAAATGTATTGTTAGTTATTGAATTTTATTATAATTAATTTGAGATACACCATTTTTGTTTTTCATTAAATGCTTTGATGAATTTAAAATCTACTTCATATGGATTGATTTGAAATTCATTAATTTTATATCATTATATTCAAATTTTGTCATTACAGACGTAACCTGTTTTTTTCCGTAAATTATACTCTACTCATGTGATATGTGACACATTATTTCACAATGTGCGTGTCACATACCACATATCATGTGATATAATAAAAATACCACATGAATTTTAAAATATACCACATATCACACATCATGTATTGTTATGCTAATAAAATTAGTGTGTGTTTTTGGTTTCTAATTATTTCCTTTGGTTTTTTATTTTTATTTTATTTTATTTGTCTATTTGACTGATCAAGTTGTCAGCGCATAAAGATCTGACCATTCAACAATCAATTTAATAGAAATCAAGGACAACTTTCCGGAGAATATATAATCGAATATGTACAATGTCTAATAACTATAGTACAAAAACAGAAAATAGTTGTTGCCCATCATGTATATAGTTATTTAATTTCTGTAATATTTCATCCAACAGTCTCAAACTTAATCTATCCTATAAAAGGAAGAAGATTACGGCAGACACTTAGTACAAAAAGATCACAAACATTCGAATCTTCAAGATAAATATCAATTAAATCTCAGAGAAAAATTCAAGACACATTTTGGTGTGAGAGTCATGTTGTTTCCCTGAAAAAACAGGAAACATCTCAGGCATCGAAAGACTAGGTAAGTGTGAAGTAGATCTTATATTTGTTCTAATTTAAGACGGATTTTGTAAGTTTGAATTTGAGATTTGGAGGATATTCAAGTTTGCAATAAAAAAAACTTGTGCTTATTTAGAAAATTTATAGGGGATAATTATAATTTAACAAAAAAAAAAAAAAAGAAGAAGAGCACTATCTTTTACCTTTTTTGTAAGGTGTGAATCATCGAGTCATCTTGAAAATTAAAATTGAGTAAATTTAATATAAATTTAGTCTCCAAATTCCTTCTTTCCTTTTATATATCTAAAATTCCAACAAAAGTGAAGTAGATCTTATATTTCTTCTAATTACAAATGGATTTTGTAAGTTTGAATTTGAGGTTTTGGAAGATTTTTTAAGTCTGGAATTAAAAAATCTTGTGTTTATTTGCAAATTTAATAGTGTATGGTTAATGGTTAAAAAATAAAAAAGAACATTATATTTTACCTTTTACGTACAGTGTGTAAATTAACCATTGAGTCATCTTGAAAAGAATTAGGAGGATTTTTACTTATGATGTTTCATTGAAAATATAGGAACAATAATAGGATGCTATAGATCCCAATTCCATTAATATGGATCATTTGAACTAAGCAGAATTCAAAACAAGCATGATAAACTAAAACATAAAAATTATACAAGGTTGTATTGGAATTTGGAACAAGAATTAATAGTACATAGACATGATGCATTTTTCTGATGAAAAAGAAAAAAGGCAGACAACTTTTGTTCCTAAATGCATCAAATACATATCTAACATCTACATATCTTTTTACAAAATTAATCATTGACATCTCTTTCCGAAATTTCCCAAAAATTAAAGAAATTATGTAAATAGCAGGAAAACGAAGTAGTGTTTCATCCATCATTGATCTGTAGAATTTTCAGTATATCTGGAACGATCAATTGTGGAGTGGATTTGGGCCACCTGGGACAATCCTTCTTGATACAGTGTGCAAGTTTTTGCCTTCGCTGTCTTTCCATTCTTTATACTGAGGAACAGAGGAGAAGTATCGAAGAAAAGTTGAATAGAATTTCTCTCCTATTCTCACTTCATTAGCAGCATCATCAATGTTGTTGCAATCACAAACATGCAGTTTAGCAGATAAGATTATAACTATGAGTAACAAGATTGTTTCACTTCTCATGTTTGGATATTGAAAACTGATATATTGGGATTGAAATTCTATGAGAAGATTAGGGTTTGGTTCAATGCTTATATATAATGGATGAAATGAAAAAAAGAATAAAAAAAATTGGACTTTGGAGCAAAAGTCGTATTCATGATGAGAAGCAACCATTCTACTCGTGACACTCTAGCATAAATATTTTCAAGAAAAAAGGGTTTTATTTCGAAAGTCAAATAGATGCTTTGCTTAAACAATTAGTTGACTTGTTGCTTATACATGAATCGTTTTGATGATAGTGTTGACTTTGATGGAATTATATAAATTCTCAGCCCTAAAAAATGCAGCAATTGAAATGCATGGACTCTAAAACTATATGTATGTATATTTGTTTATGTTTAGTTTAGGTATATATTCAATGAGAAATGATTCTCTTTTGATGAGCAAGGCAGTATAATAGATCTTCCAATTTTTTATTAGCTAGCCACAGTTGAAGGAATTAATGAAAGAGATAGACTTGTTAAAAATATTCTTGGAATAATTTCAATAATAATATAAGGTTTTGACTTTTAAATTTTAAAATGGAGCCTGCAAGATGTCATCTTGCAGGCTACTCCTATAACTTGCATGCTAGAATAAACTTTTAATAGAGGCAGCCATGGACTTGTGGGAAGGTAAGTGTTTGTACATCTTGCCGGCCAATTAGGCAAAGGTTATATTATATGCTCGTAGGACATCATGATTCCCATTCGATTATAATTTGAATCCAAGTAAAAAAAGGTTCAAATCCATAAATTAGTGGTTTTTGTTGAATTTGGACTTGAACTGAATAAGGATAATGAAATTAACTTAAAGTTATAATTTGAATTTGGACTTGAATTGAATAAGGATAATGAAATTAACTTAAAGTTATAATTTGGCTTCGAAATAAGGTCATTTAACTTTGGCATGTGATTCATGCAATATTTTGACTGATATTTGAAGGTGAATTGTGCTTTCAAGTTTTACGGCAGTTGTTTTGATCAGAAATATATCAAAAATTGAGTTCAAATAGTAATCAACAAATTTCGTAGAGTATGACTAGTCATCGAAAAAAAATTAGGTTTAGACATCAAGTGGAAAAATGGCATAGTTCAAGTCGCAAATTGATATTAACCCTAGAATAATTGCAGATTAAAGGAAATTAATTGTACGGTTATAATATAAAAAAAAACAACTTGAAGTATGACTCCTTTTCAATTTGTGATATAAATAATTTTTTTGAATATTGTATCCTAAAGTTCAAGATTTTTTTACATGGCAATCTAATGTAATATTTAAATCGGTTTGCAACCGAAATGGAAAAAAATCATTTTTAGTCTACTAGTACCAAATCCCCAAAGAAAACTGCATCAAGGATGTCTTTAGTCGGCTTGAATTGGTGAATTTCACTCTGCTTTTGTGGGCAGTCTGGCGAAATATGTCCTTTCGTACCACATGTCCAACAATTGCAGTCTTTGAAACTTTAATTTGTACGAGTATGAGCTCGTTTGAAAGTTCTCCTTGTTGTTATTTTTCCTGTTGATTTTCCTGTAGACCTAGATTCTTGTGAAGAAAACCTGGAAGGATCGGATTTCTGACCAGACTTGTAGGTTCTGGCCTTGGATTTGGACCACCATGATCTTCCTTGGTTGGAAGGCCTTCTCTATGATCCTCTGGACTTGGCATAAGATACACTTCTTAAGTGTTTCTTTCTCTTCTCATGCCTCACTTGTTTTGATTCTGCAATTACCGATAGAAAATCGTTGCTATCACAACAAAGATGAGTTCTTTTGATTTGTCCTCTGAGTTTTTTCTTGTTCTTTTGAATGGTCGATTGTTGACACCATTCTCGCAGACTGTCTTTTAGGAAATACATCCTTCTTGTGATTGAGTCGACCTATCCCGGTGGTTACTTGTAGGACTGGATCAACATTTCTCGTCATGGGCTACAGATCTTTGCAAAGAACATCTTTATTGCCACATTTAGCGGGACCTCCGTTTGGAAGTAATATTTGCGGAACCAATAAATGTATTCGTCGGCCGCACATATACTTCTTAACTCGAGAGCATACAGGGCTTGTGTATATTCTCAACTTTTCTCTTTCTTACTTTGGTCAAAGTATCCATCTCCGATGAAGTAGACCTTAAGCATTCTTCCGACTTTTTCGATGATAGCATATAAACTATCTCCGAAAAAGGTTTCTTCTTTAACTTGGGTAGATGTTGATTCCCAAGCCATCTTCGCTAAACCTTCCAGACTACTTTCGATTAGTCTGATGAAGTTTTCTTTTTCTATGTCCAGAGTTGTTGAGGCCACTTTTAACGAGGTCATCCATTCATCGATTAATTTTTCCATATTTCGAAAATCAATTATATCGATTGTGAGAACCAACCTATATGGGTGTGTTGGTTCTAACATCGTTTTTGCCCACAAACTGTTAGGAGGTGCTTTGTTTCTCCCGAGTTGTCCTCTGGCTCCTAATCTCCAAGTTTCCGTGTCTAACTTGGATTCTACTTTTGCCCTCAATCTCTCAGGGGTTGATGTGTTTGAACTCGTGCTTCCTTCTAGATTAGGAATTGGAGAGTTCATCTTGATGTTAACAAGATCTACTTCCCAAGATTGGAAAGTGATTCGAACTCTGAGATATCAACTCGTGATGCTTCCATGCCAGATTTTTCTGATGACTTCACACATTAGTTCATCATGACTCTTTGACTTCGAGATTTCCGTAACCTTTTCTTTGGGAATAAGTGGTCTATTCTCAAATGCATCTTTGAAACGTTCATTCATGGATCCGTTGGATCCCTTTGGTAACTTCATTTTCAGATCTATAATTTTTTTTTAAAATTTGAAACTTCTCGTTGGATCTTGGATAGAGATATGATCATCGTCTCCGTCTGACTTCTATAGAACTGGATGGTCTTCTGGATCTCTTTAAGATCTTGTGAGATCTTAGAATTATCAGGAACAATTTTGTTTCAATCCTTGTTGAACATCATCAGATTGATATTCTTGAAACTTGTATCATCTCGAAAAATATTTCAAATACATATTTTCTTGATTTTCTCCTCCGTTAGGCATAAAATCAATATTGTAAATATAAATCGTAAATTATTTCTTCAATAAACTTAAACTCTGATACCATTTTTGAGGCTCGGATCTTAACAAATATATGGAGTGATTTATCTGGAATTTCTTGAAAAAATATGGCTTCAGAAACATCATTAAAAAGCACATTTGAGTCTTCAAGGATATTTTAGACCTTTTGATAGTTTGAGAAAATTTCTTTTTATATTTAAATTAGAATTTTGGTCAAAGGATATTTGCACAATATTTTTTTTGTTGAAAAGGCTACTACAACTAATTTCCCAATTTTTTTTTTTAACCTTACATATATTTTATTAATAAATATAAATTTATTTTTTAGTGTAATTTAAAAAATAATAATAATAATTTGGCCCCCTCGGTTTATGATCCGTCTGCTTCCATCATTATTGTTATCTTCTCTCTAAATTGTCATCATCATCATCTCTCTTCATCTCTTCCCCTATAAGACAATCTCCATTAAAACCCCTTCCAAATTCAAGGCTTTTCTCAACTATTCTTCTCTCTCTTCCCTTTCTCGCTCTTCCATATTCTGCGCTTCTACTGCATTCGATGGTGTTGAGGTCAATCAAGAAGAAGGAGAGGAAGAAGAAGAATCCCCAATTGAAGAACCCGTTCCGAAGGCTGTGGAGGAGGAAAATGTCGTATCAAAATCGCCGGAAGCTGGGAGGTTGTATGTCAATGAACGGTCTTCTGTTTAAGTTTTTGCTTGATTATGATCAATTGAGGTTTAAATTGAGTTGAGTTTGAAGGATTGGGTTCTTCAGATATTGGTTGGGGATTTTGTTTTAGGAAGGAGTTTGTGTGATTTGCGTTTTTTTTTTTTTTCTTCACCTTGATTTTTCTTTTAAATTTTTTGTTTTTTAATTTTTCATTTTTTCAATTAATCTTTTAATTTATGATTATGATTTAGTTTTTATTTTAAGGGAAATTAATAACACAATAGCTTATTTGGAATTTTGGATGGAAAAAAAATTAAAAAAGAAAAAACCATGTATGATAAAATGCTGTCACATCAACATATTTTCATTGATTTATTCAAATTGAGAATGAGTGGCTCACTTGCCAGAAATTCGCCGAGAAATTGAGATTCTAACAAAAAAAAAAACACTTAAATTGGATAGATTTTCCAATTGCACTAAAGTTGATGATCGAAAACTAGTAAGATAAAAAACGGACAACGTCTCTAGGGCAAGATTAAAAATAAAATTTTCCCACAACTGAAATTGATGTCCCTATCATTTTAACCAAAATATACCGCACTTCAAACCAAACGAATGTCTCATATCAATTTTCTAATTTTCACTCAATTCAAGTTCAATTTGTGTAAATTTCGAACAAGAATTTCATCTTTAACTGAATATATAGCCTGAATATTACATTAGACTGCACTCAAATAAAAAATCAATTTTGAGATAAATTTTATATATATATATATATATACTGCAAATTAAAAATCGATCTGACATGTGTTGCATAATGTTTGCCATGTCATCTGGACTAATATTAGACATTTAAATTTAGTTCTATTTTAGTTTATTTTTTATTAGGGAGAGATGAAGAATTCTCACATCCAATCCACCATAGACTCCTCAATTAGGTGTGATATAAATTAAGGGATTTGTTCGAGTGACAAATAATTATGAGAGAGAGCCTAGATGATTCAAATCTCAGGACAAACCTCCACAATATTTTAGTGAAAATTTATCTCACGTGAACTTTGAATCTGCAATGTCGGAAGATTTCTTCATATATTACCACAAACCTTTCCTATGCACCTGAGGCTTTATTTTATTATATTGGTCCTTCCTTTAGTAACGTTAAGTTAAGCCCAACGTATAGCTATATATGTAAGTAAGATCACTAACCAGGACATGTGGCAAACTCATATTTAATTTTACATGTAATGTTATTTTCTTTGTTTTTAATTTTAAATATAAATTTGAAAGAAAAAAAAACTAGAAAATGCAATGATAATATATATATATATATATATCAAGTAAGATATGTGACAAACTCATATTTAATGTTGATTTAAAACCTGAGTAATATACATGGGCCCTCCTTATGCTGGTACATATATATTATGTAAGATGCTTGTGAGACCATTTTACAAATCTAATTACAAGTCAATCCACAATTCATATCCTGAAATTCATTGTAAAAACTTGCGTGAGAAAGTCTTAAGGATAATTTCCGTGAGACAAATCATTTTTAACCATAACCCTAATCCATTTTCATTAATTTACATGTGAATAGTGTAATGTGAATTGTGGGTTGACCCGTCTCACATAACATGATCTATGAGACGATTCCACATAAGACTTATTCGAAATTCATATGTTGTTTGAGGTTAATGAAGCTCTGTCTCATGATAACTGTCTATAATACCGTCTCATATAAGTGTTTTTTTTTTTTTTTTTAATCTTAGGACTCATTTCAGGCATTTAGATTTAGCCATATATTTTCCCCTTTCCAAAATAAATCTCGTTTTAGCAAAAGAAATTGGTCCTAAAATAAATGTCATTTTAGATTTCTAGACATATTTACCAATAATATACCAAAAGTACCTTCATTTAGTCATATCAAATTAAAAAGGATTGTTAAGAGGAAAGATAAAAAAAAACTCCCATAATAAGTGTACTTAAATATGAGTAAATTAATTTTTATATTATATTTATTGATTATGTGAAAACAAAAGTATATTTTAACTTATGAAAGCTATGAGTCTATGCACTTATGGTTGTAGAAACCTATCTATATATATAATCAAAATAGAAGCCTCTTTCACTGATGTACCTAACTTTTCAGCCCCAACCTGAAACACATGCTACACTCGTCCAATTTAATGGTAAGAGTAGAATTTGCAATAAAAAGAATTAATATTAATTGAATGTTACAATAATGCACACAACCAGAAACAGTAGGTTGTATACTCTAAACTTATTAAAAGCCTAGAATTTGTATGTCTTTGGTGGTCCACAACCTAAGAGATGAGACCATATTTTAGGTTGAGCCTAACATAATTGCTAAATTAGCCTATGCTACTAATGAATTGTTATGATTTCTTAAATAGTACTGACAATTTCTCTTATGTGGAATGAAACTTTCTCAATTTAGCAAAAATCATTATCTTTTCAAAAATTAAAATTTAATCTTCACTTTTGAATTGAGTTAAAAAAAATCACGATTTTACCAATTATTTCAATTCGAAACATAAATGTATTATCTAATAATCCGAATTCACATGTCATGTGTAATGTATCATGTTAAAGTCGAAGTGCAATAGTATGTTAAAATCATGAATTTTATTTATTTATTTATTTTTTTTTTTTTTTTGTAAAAGCTAAAGTTGAGATCTGCATAAATATAATTGTTCGAATTGCAACAGTATATTAAGGTCGTGACTTTTTGGCTAAATTTAACAAGTCAAGATAAATTGCAAGTGAAAAATATTGACGAATCTTTTCTTAAATTCAAAAAATTGTGATTAAATTGTAAGTTTTAAAATGGTGAGGAAGTTCTTTTTTGATCAAGCTACATATGTATGTAATATAATTTTGATTTTTGATAGTTTAATTTTGGACATTAAGAAAGAAGTTTTAGTTAATGTTGATGATAATTAAATCATGCAAATATTTCAATCCATGCAAACTTGTGGATTTCAATAGTAATTACCAATAGTAAAGGTGCTGAAGGGATCATTCATTCCTTCAAAATGAAACTAAAATTGTTTAAGAAATCAGAAAAGGACACAAAAAAAAAACTAGTTTAATTCCCAAATAAATGCTTCCATTTATTATCATCCAATACAACTGGATACTTAACCAGTTATTATACTTTCTATCCTATATTGCAAATAATGGCTCAGCCTACTAATTTGCACTTCATAACTACTGGCAAAAAATCACTCATCTTTTTCTGCACTTTCCTCAATCTCCGATGGGCCGTCTTCCATCTTTGCCACGTCACCGTTAGGCTTAGCAGCATCGGTTTCAATGCCGGTAACTGGCACAGTGGCCTTGAGAGTTCCAACCTTGACATATTTGCTCATGAACTTGTATTCCCAATCTTGTAAAGCTTCGAGCTCGAAAACGCTAAGGCCATTTATATCACCGGTCAGATCTTTGTCTTCGAACGACATCTTTGCAAGAGCCCTACTAGCATCCTTTCCGGAAAACAACGAATATGGCCCACCGGGCCCGTAGAACATCCTGCAAATTCAACAACTTAGTAAACAAAGGGAATGGATAGATTTGTGTATTACAAATCTAACTGAGGATCAATTGGAATTAGTAGACCTTTTGAATTTAACTCTTGATTTCAAATTCATCCCATTATTTTACAAGAACAGCAACAGAAGTGTATTAGACTCTCTCTCTCTCTCTCTACCAGAGAAAAGGACAAGCAAGAATGACTAAAAACTCATGAAATTTTCCAGACTCTATGTATAAACAATAGCATCCAATAAATATCCAAACCAATAACAAACAGAAATTACACTTCCCATAATCCCATTCCACAAAACTCAAAGGTTTTAATTTCAATTTCAGTCATGTACGTGAGATCCTTTTAATTTTTTGACAACCAATTATACGTTTTCCAATTTTGGTCTTGTATGTTTCAATTTCTTCCAATTTCAATCAAGTTTTTCAATTTTGGTTTTATATGTTTCAATTTTTTTCAATTTTGATCGAAATTCCCAAAATCGCCAATGTTACTGGAGATTTCCCGACGGTTATGCGACCAAAATTAGACTAAAATTGAAAAAAATTAAAACATATAGAATCAAAATTGAAAAACTTGACTGAAACTGAAAAAATTATAACATATAAAACCAAAAAACGTATATTTACTTGTCCAAAAAAGAAAAATGTTTTATGTACAAGACCAACATTGAAATACAAGTATAAACAATTGAAGAAAAGACGTGAGAGAGAGAAAAGAGAAAATATACTTGCTCTGAGTGACGTCATAGATCTGAGCCTTGATAGCCATGAGCAAAGGCTTAGTGGGGTCAGAGCCATCATAGAGTTTCAACTCCTCTTGAGTGATCTCACCAAGCTGAACAGGAGGAGGGAGAGGCTGCCTCGATTCCTCGAATGCAGCTCCATGTGCCTCATCGCCAGAAGAAGAAGAAAAAGAAGAAAACAAGGTTAAGGCTAATTGGTAAAGGGCAAGGCCTACAACCAGTGCTGTCAAGAAACTGGTTGGAGACAGCCCTGTGTATGCTGTGATCGATTCTTTTAATGCCTCCCACACTTGAACACCCATCTGGAGAGAGAGAGAGAGAGAGAGAGAGAGATTGTTGAATGAGTGGGGGTTGTGTTGTGTGTGTTTTATCTACTCTTGATCGGTAGTAACCAGAGGCGGGGAGGTGGAGAGAGACATCTATGTGGACTATTTATTCACATTTTTATTTTTTTAAGTTTAGTGGACAACTCGTGCAGCGCACGGGATTATTTTGTATTTTATATCTTTCAAATTTTCAGACTAAAATTGAGTCTACAGTCTTGTTATTCTATTAAAAAAAATGATAAAATATTTAGCGTGAACAACTTTTAATATGTTTATTGATACATTTAATGATCTCATTCCGTTATTATATGAAAAGTAAAATTAATAGATATTTTGAATTGTTGACACATCAGTCGTGGGCACATTTAACATACACACAGTGGGTAGGGTAGAAAGGTTGATTATATCCATTATGGACATATTAATATGTGTCCATCGTTGATTTGTTAGAGTTTTATGATAAATCTTTTAATTTCATTCTCCATAATTCCAGAGGATTAAATCATTACATGTCATTCGGGACATATTAAAAATTATTCACGATAGACATTTTAATATTTTTGGTTGAGTCTAATCTTTAATTGTATTTTTATTTCAAGAAAAACGATTCTTTCTTTGTATTTTAGTTTATATTTTAGTTTGTGTATATTAATATTGATCATAGAGCAATTTTAGCATTTGTTGTGACCTTATTTCATGTTATTGAAATTAATCATAATTATTTTTTTGGATTAATATCAATTTTCTATCTGAATTATTGTACTTTTTTCAGTGAGTATCTAAACTCCAAAAGTTTTCCGATCACTAGTCATTTTTTTCAAAAAAAATTATTTGTTGCCCCGAACTCAATTTTTGACATATATTCGGGTCAAAATTTGCCAGAAAACTTGAATACCTAATTCACCTCCAAATATCAATAAAAAATACATGATTCATACATATGTCAAAATGACCTTTATTCGAAGTCAAATTATAACCCCAAGTCGATTTCATGATTCTCATTCGATCCAATCACAAATCGGACAAAAAATATTTTAGGGTTTTGAACAATTTTTGTTCGATTCAAGTTTAAATCAAGAATTGTTAAATTAACTTAGGTTATAATTTGACTTTGAAAAAGGGTCATTTTGGCATATGAATCATGCATTTTTTACTAATATTTGGAGGTGAATTGCATTTTCGAGTTTTCTGGTGAATTTTAGCAAAAATATGTGTTTGGTGTAGCAACCCGAAAATTTTGAAGAGAATGACTAGTGATCGAAAAACTTTTGAAGTTTAGGCACCAATTGAAAGAAAATACAATAGTTCATGTACCAAAATGAAATTAACTCTTTTTTTTGTTATTAATACTCTAGTCTGAAAAATAATGAAAGAAATCGAATTTGTCCCATGCAATGTCGTTTGTCATTCTGATCAAATCGAGAATATTAACATAACTCATACATGTTTGTATTATGTTCAAGGTTATATCAACGTAGTTTTTATTTTTCTTCTTGAGATCAGCCCAGAGTTGCAAATTGTATTGTTCAAATTATTATGCTAAAGCCTCTATTTCAAATTGCATGGTTTTCAATTTTATTTTTTTTCAAGTTTTTGGTGTATGAGCTCATCTTGAGGGCAAAGTTAAATAATGTTGACCTTGTTAAGAAATAAATTGTATTTTCCTTCGATAAAGGAATCCAATCATGTCTCCGACGGGTCGTGTCTATCAATATTTTGGCATGAGTAGAATTTTCAAAATAAACCCTTAATTTCACTTGTACAAATTCAATGTAAAACATAAAAAATTTCAAATTTACACAATTCAAAATATTTATATTCTCATTAAAAAAAATTAAAATAATTACTTAAATTTACCTTGACTTAAAACTAATTTATAAATCCCTGATTTTTCTTTTGTTTTACATGGGAGACACTAATACAATAATACTATAAATATTGAATTAAAAAGTTATGAATTATTTTATCAACAAAAGAAATAGTAAAAACATATATAGATTAATACAAAATATATTAAGTTGGGTTGGGATTAATTAGGATTTTAAATTATTGTTCATCTAACAAGTTTTAAACTAATAATAAACAACATTAATTAAGAACTTTATGTAATAAAAAAATTTAAATTAATAATCAATAATTAAAAAAATTTAAACTAATAATAAACAACATTAGTTATAACTATATATACTAAAAATATTTCAAAATAATAATCATCAACATTTCTTAAATTAATAATAAACACCATTATTTAAGAACTATAGTTAAAGAAAAACTAAGAAAATTCATAATAAAAAAAAAAAAAAAACTAAGAAAATTAAAAAATAGCATCATGTTGGTAAAGGGACTCAAACCTAATTTGCACATGAAGTGATGGAGGGACTCAAACCTATATTTTTTAAATTAATAATAAACACCATTATTTAAGAACTATAATTAAAGAAAACCTAAGAAAATTCATAATAGAAAAAAAAAAAAAAAAAACTAAGAAAATTAAAAAATAGCATCAAACCTAATTGGCACATGAAGTGATGGAGGGACTCAACCTTCATTCCGCCAACTGTGCTCACTAAACTATATTTAACCAAACTATTTACATATATTTATTTGTAGTAAAAAAATTAGACTTCTAGGAATTCGTATATTAATCAGATCTGAATAGATCGACTCATAATAGAAGTCTGGTCCTGATGCCTGGATAATTGAAATAAAACTTGCTTGATAGAACTATTTAGATTCTCGGTAATAATAAAAGTTTCGTAAATCCTTTTGCAATTTTGCATCAAAAAAAGTTATAGCTTACCATAAGACGAAAAACAAGGAACCAAAATTAACAAGAGATAATTGATGTTATTATTTTTTTAGAGACACCTTGTGTCTTCAAGACACATAATAGTTTATGATAACTCGAATAAAGTCCACACATATTCAATATTTAACTCAAAAAAAAAAAAAACTCAACAAGCATATATATTCCTCAGAAAATAATAAGCCACACTTCAATGATATAAACTGACATAATAATTAAATAGAGTCAATCACTAAAACAACAAAAATCAGACACGCTTACAATCCTCATAGTCAACTCATATATTCCATTATAAGATTAACTACAATTCTGCAGCATTACTACAATGTACATGAACCCTAAACCATGTATTTGCTGCAAAGAAAATCCATCAAATTAGAATATTGTTCCTATAAGTCACTTTCCTGAGATTGTAATGTCGCTTAAAAAAACTAACCCCTCAAATCCTTCAATGTTTTATACCTAAAAAGAGAGTTTATTATTATTATTTTTACCCCATAATTTATTGTGTCTGGTAATTCCGACCATTAAATTTTCATGCTAGTAATTTTATCCTTTAATTTTTGAAAATTCGAAAATTTAGGTCAATATCAGCCCAAAAGGCCAAATTGGACTCAAATCGCTAATTTCGGATTGTTTGACCCAATTTAAAAGTTAAAGGGTAAAATTGCTAGTGCGAAATCAGCAAACCGGGCTGAATAGCCCAAAATTAGGGTTTGATTGCCCAATTTGGCATCTCGGACTGAACTAAATTCATTTTTCGTCCTTCCCTAGGGAATTTGTTCAATTTTAGTCCTCTTGTTTTCCGATCATCAATTTTAGTCATCCTATCTCTCCGGTTGTCCAATTTTGGTCCTCCTAACTCGATTTTCCGGTCAGCTCCGGACGAGTGTACAACACTTGCCCCCAATTTCATGAGTTCCGACAGCTGACGCTTATATGACAACTATTTTCACATGTGGTATTTCTTTTTGTTTTATTTTTATAATTAAAATGACACATCATCCGCCATGTCATTAAAAAATTAAAATATATAAAAAAAAGGAAAAAAATTAAATTAAAAAAAAAACGAACAGAATAAAAAAAATTGTTTTTTTTTCTATAATTTTGGTCCTATGTTTTTTTATATTTTAATTTTTTTATTGCATTTAAAAGCAATAAAAAAACAGAGAAAAATAAAAAAAATAAAAAATATATATATACAAAAAGAACAAATAATTATGTTCGTGTTTTTTATTAATTTAATTATGTTTCTTTTTTTATATTTTTTCTCATTTTTTTAATTTTTTATTGCATTTAAATACAATAAAAAATTAAAAAAATATTAAAAAAAAGGAACAAAATTAAAGAAAAAAAAACCAAAAAAAAAATGTTTTAATTCGTTTGTGTTTTGGTTTTTTTTTTAATTTAAATTATGTTCCTTTTTTTAAATTTTTCTCATTTTTTTGTTTTTTATTGCATTTAAATGCAATAAAAAATATTAAAAAAATGAACAAAATTAAAGAAAAAAAACAATTTTTTTAAAATTCGTTTGTATTTTGTTTTTTTTAAAATTTAAATTATGTTCCTTTTTTTTTTAATTTTTCTCTTTTTTTTATTTTTTTATTGTATTTAAATGCAATAAAAGATTAAAAAAAATTAAAAAAAGAACAAAATTAAAGGAAAAAAAACAAAAAAAAATGTTTTAATTCATTTATGTTTTGTTTTTTTAAAATTTAAATTATCTTCCTTTTTTTAAAATTTTCTCATTTTTTTATTTTTTTATTGCATTTAAATGTAATAAAAAATTAAAAAAATTAAAAAAATATAAAAACATAGGAACAAAATTAAAGAAATAAATAAAAAAAATTTAAAATTCTGTTCGTTTTTTTTTTCCTTTTTTTATATATTTTAATTTTTAATGGGATGGCGGATAATGTGACATTTTAATTAGGAAAATAAAACAAAAAAAAATAACACTTGTGAAAATAATTGTCATATAAGCATCAGCTATCAGAACTCATGAAATTTGGGGTGAGTGTTGTACACTCGTCCGGAGCTGATCGGAAAATCGAGTTAGAAGGACCAAAATTGGGCAATCGGATTAAAATTGGACAACCGGATAGATAGGAAGACTAAAATTGATGATCGAAAAACAAGAGGACTAAAATTGAACAACATCCCTAGGGAAAGACGAAAAATGAATTTAATCCCAAACTGAAATTGGCCTAAATTTTCGAATTATCAAAGTTAAAGGATAAAATTATCAACCTGAAAAATTAATGATTGAAATTGTTAAACCCGATAAGTTACTGGGTAAAAATAATAATAAACTCCCCGAAAAACTAAAATGACTAAACTATCAAACATCATCATTGAATATTCAGCCAAAAAATAAGTTCAAGTAAATGACCATATAGCAAATAGCACACATATTCTCAAATTCATTAAATTACTTTAAATGAAATAACTGAGTGAAGGTTTTATTGGTTGTACTGTGAGTAGATAGTGAAATTTTACTAGTCAATCTGATGTTGATGTTTAAAATGATATATTAAATAAATTAATTTTATATTTTCTATTTATATTTTGAGATTTTGAATTAAATTAATTCCTGAAGTAAATAGATAAATAATTGATATTTTAATATATATTCTTGACCAATCAAATGTTGGCAAGTGTGTTGTTTAGCAATCAAGATTAAATTTTGCAAATATGGAAGTATATACCAATAAATTTGGTAATAAAATCACATCTTTTGATTAAGAAAAATTATATTTTCAATCATGGATGACCAATTAAATTGCACCATTCATCAAGTGTATATGGAAAGAATTCACATCATACACCTATAAATTATGGGTCTCTTTTCATAATTCAAAACACAAGATAATTTAGTAATTCAATATTCAAGGAACAATTCAAGAGTCAAGATAGACACAAGGTAACTCAAGAATTCAAGATTCAAGGAAGAAATTAGAAATTCAAGAGTTCAAGAGTCAAGATTCAAGGAAGACAAAATCAAGATTTCAAAACTTAAGAATTTCTCTCTCCAAAATTCAAGGCGTTATTTGTAGAAAGTCATCATAAACGGAGTTCGATCAGAGATCAAAGTGCTAAATCCCTCGTGTCGTGGAGGTTTTCAAAATTATTGTTGAAGATCTGATCGAATATTCAACTTCAAAATTCTTATCAATTTGAATAGAAGAATCAGAGGAATTCATTGAGAATTTGTATCCATTTTATTTTAATTCAAAACTATATTTAATTTGTATCACTTTTTTGTGTTTATATATTGCAGACACAAAATTTATTGCTACACTGTGTTTTGGGAGGAATCCAACTGGATCGATTCCATCCTCTTATCATCTTCAAGCGGGTGTGTTTGCTCACGCAGCTTCGGAATCCGCTACTGCTTCTTGGGTGCGACTGAGACTTCGAACAATGAATCATTTAATGCTATCATTATGACTATAACTTTATGTTAAATCAATTATGTGTTAATGTGGGACATTACTTTGGATAAATGGAGACATTTATAATCAAACACGATTTATGTAAATGTAGTGCTTAAAGTTGGAAAATTAAGATGTTTAAGAGAAAACTTAGTTTATGTTTTCTATGTGGACATGTTTTCTCCAAGAGAAATAACAACATTAATTAAGATCTCATTTTAATACAACTACTTAGGATTGTACAAAACTCTTTTGCATCCTCAAATCTATTTCACAATTAAAATAAATCTCTCTCAAATAAATAGTCTCGAACAATTGAGTCTCTTTCTTTTCTTAATTCCAACTGCCATTTTCCCATGCTTAAGCTCGTGATTAATATATATTCCCATGCTTAGGAACAAATGAACTTTGAGAAATTAATTCCAGATACCAACAGATCATTTTTGTTGTGCGAGATAATTGTTGGGTCGATTGGATGTTTGTGAGAATTAAGAGTAAGAATGAAGAATTGGAGAGAGACCGACGGTTTGTTTCTGAGAATGAGAGCAAGGGACGTGTAGAGAAAGTAAGAGAGGGTATTGAGATTTGTATATTTTGATGTGTATTATCTTATTATTTTTAGGACTCTTGTAATTATGGTATCTTTGGATTCTTCTTGTATTATTTATACACTAGTAAATCAATGAGAATAACACAACTTTTGGCTTCCCAATTTTACAAAGAGCGGGAGAACGATTGTTTGTTTTCGAGAATGAGAGTCGAGAGGGAGGAACGTGGACAGAAAGTAGGAGACGAACGTGGACAGAAAGTAGGAGACATGAGAGACACGTGTCAATAGAAGACTCATTTCAAATGCTAATGTGTCAACTCTATTAGAACTAAAACGAATATTAAGCATGAAATTTTAAGATTCTTTAGACATGTTTGAATCAATGCAGCGGAAATTAGATCAAAATAAATACCTCCAACCATTGCTATAGATTCAAGGATTTCGATGTTGATTCACTGTTAAATGATGCGCTTTCAAGTTCTTAATTTCTCTACTAGATGGTGTATTAGATTTTGAGAAGTAAAGTAGGGACCTAAATCAACGTAAAATTCTTTCTTATATAACATCAGTCCATCACAAAAATTAGGAGTGTTCATGATTGTGTGTGATTTGAAATCTCTAGTTCATATGAGTGAGGATTCACCGGCCTTAATTAATTCCTCAAAAATTTAAAATATATGAAACATATCAATAATTATCTTTATATTGATTCTTATCATATATGAACCAAATCAATAATTACTTAATTGTTTTATTCATTTATGAAGATAATTCTAACAACTACTGAAGAGAATGAGTTAATTAATCTATATATATTATATAAAAAGAGAGTTGCAACTCTCCAGCTTACGACATCTAAACTATTTAAATGAATCTCTCGCTGCCATGTGTAATGTTTTCTCTTGTCATCTAAACTTTTAGCTTTTCAAATTCTGCCACCTAGGATTTATAAATGCCACGTGTAATCAATAAACAAAAAAAAAAAAACCGACTGGTGCACTTCTTCCAAAACGTCTATGTTTGTATTTCCATTCTCATAATATTTTAATTTCCCACTCTCTTCAATTTCAAAAAATAAAAGCAAAAACGAAAATGAGCAAGGGGCAGGATTCTTTTCAGATATTGGCAAGAAAGCCAAAGGTTTAATTTTTCTCCGATCCATCTTCAATCATTATTCTTTTAATGTATTTTTTGTCTGATTCTGTTCGATTTTTTTATTGTTGTGTGATTCTATTTGATTTTTTATTGTATTCAATAATTATTTTTTTGGTATTTCTGCTTATCAGATTACCTCTCTGATCACGACTTCTATGTTTCCACCTACAGTGAATCTGGAGTGGTACGATTTATTTATTTTTATTATTTTTTGTGAATTATATTCTGTTTAATCATGTATTGTGTAAAACAAAGCCTTAAAAAAACCGAATAATAAGATAATGTAAATGGGTTTTAAGATTTTGCAGATCACCCAAAAAAATCGAATGGATTACCTAAACAACATCTCTCCTTTGATGCACTTTAGCTTTCTCAAGCAGCTTCACTCAGCTCTCCAACTATTATTGTTTACTTTTACATTTTCAAGTTGTGATTTTCCTTGAACTTAACTGAATGTTGGTTACTCTTTGACCATCTTACATGTCTATGATTTGATTCAATTTATTAGCATATTTTATTTCAGGCATTATAACGGCCTCATGAAGATTCAAATAATTGAGCGGAATAATTGGTGATCCACTATTAGGCTCCAGACTACTTTTAAGATCGGGTTTGGGCTTTATATATAACTTAACGTCATCATGGGTAATTCTGTTTACATCCATATTATTTGATTTTTTAAGTTAATTTTTTTTTCTTTTTTAAAGTCATCCAAATCTAATTTTTTAAAATAATTAAAAATTATATCTTCTCTCATTTAATTCCTCAACATTTTATTCATATCTCGAAATATTTCATTTAAATAATTAACATTATAAGATATCTCCTTAAAAAAATTAAGAAAATTGTTTTCACATTGGACTTTTTTCTTTTCTTTTTTACAGCCACCCAAATCTATTTTTTTTTTAATTATTAAAAATTATCACTTCACTCATTTCATTCCTCAACATTTTTTTAATATCTCGAAATATTTCACTAAAATAATTAACATTATAAGATACCTCATTAAAAAAATCAAAAAAATTGTTTCCACATGGAGAAACATAGGACAATACTTAAACTTTTTTATATTGACACATTACAAATTAATCAAAGTACCAAATGTAGAAAAAGAGAGTGTAGTGATTGTAGAGGGATATAATATTTTGGAATTACTTCAAATAAAAATATATGGATATTGATAAAAAAAAAAAAATTATACATTTAAATTTAAATATTACGTAGTTTATGGGAAAATGGAGACTGAAATGAATGGTGTTTTTGTTTGGAGAAAAAGAAGATAGACGGTTGAGATGACGAGAAGATTGTGGAGATATGGTAGTTGTGAAAAGAATAAAAATCTTAAAGATAAAATAGAGATATTAAATGAATTGTGGTTATGGAGAGAAATATTGGTAGCTGTGAATAGAATCATCATTTCCTGATTTAGAAATTAAATCGAAAATAATCTTGCCAGAGATCTGTATATTAACCATTTCATTGTATATAATAGATAGTCTTTGAGCCTATAGGATTTGGAGGGTTAATATAATTGTTAGATAATTTGCTCTAAATATACTTATAATTAAATATAATAAAAAAATTATAACTATCAATCTCAGATTCAACAAAAACAAAATTTTCAAGTTAAGTTTGAAATCGTCAAATTTCAAATTCTCAAGATAAACTTGTAATTGTTAAATTTCTTAGAATATTATTTTATATATTCATTAATCTGAATCATTGAAATCTAATTAACAGTAACAGTAAAGTGATAGGAGAGCCTTAAATTGATAACTAGCATATTTGATTTTTTTTCAATATTTTTAGAATTAAGTGTAAATAACAAATTTATTTTAATACCCATGGCAATAATATCAAATAAGTTTACACTAAATGACATAATTGCTCCATGATCAATAGAAAGATTTGTAAATTAAAATCTAAATTGCTATAAAAGAAAATTCAAGACTCAATTTTCTTAGGAAAAATTTCGAATATATAAATCTCAAATCAATTCCGTGCAAACGCATGGGGTATTAACTAATAATTAAAAAATCAAAGATAATTTTAAATTTTTTAAATCAATGTCCCTTAAATCCAACTAAACAAATTAAATGCGATTGAATTAATTAATTAAACCAACAAAATAATGGAAAAGTATAAATGATAATTTATAATCTACATAATATTATATATTTATACAATCTTTATAAATATAAAAACACAATTTCTGTTAAAAAACTATTCCTGTTTTTTCATATTCTAGTCGTTGTCTCCCCTAAAATGTGTAAATCTTTTTATTTACGAACATAATCTCATCTCAAAATTCATTTTGAGAAAAGTTGTTGAGAAAAAATATTTGTATTTTGTGATAGATTACTAAAAGTTATTTGCATATTATGGTAGATTATGAAAATTCACGATTATGTATTCTGAAAATTCATTTGTATCTTATGATAGATTACGAAATTAATTTGTATATTATAAAAGATTACGAAAATTCTTCTGTATTTTGTGAATGAATAATCGATGTTTGTATTTTGTTCATGTTATTCTTTAAAAAAAAGTTGTTTTCTTTAATTGTTTTATATTTTCAAAGAATTTTTCTTTGATGTTTGAGGTATTTTTCTTACAACTTTATTTTACTTACTTGGTTTATTCCACAAATAAAAATTTGACTTGTATATATACCTTTCATAAATAAAATTTGACTTTTAAAATATATGTTTTGATACTTTATATTTATTGATATTTTCTTAAAATTAGAATATTAATAAGGATAATGTATATTCTAAATATTAATTTATGATGATTAGAAAATTTTAAATGTTTATTACATTTTTAAAATACTAATTTATGATGATTAGATAATTTTGAATGTTTACTGAATTATAGGATTACTGGATTTCTTTTTTTTTTTTGGATGGATTGTCGATTTTAAAACTAATTTATCATAATAAGATAATAATGATTTTAAATGCATATTCTATTAGAGGATAAACTTGAATTTTGTCAAGGATAAGCTTGATTTTTTTGCATAGTTTATTATATAAATAAAATTTGAGTTTTTAGAATATAAAATTTGACTTGTTAGAATATATATTTTGGTTAAAATTTGTTGCTATTTTCTCTACATTTTCAATATTTGAGGGTAAGTAAAATTTTCAAGAATATTGTTACAAAAAACCAATATCAATATTTTTTTCTATTTTTTCGATATTTGATCAGATTTATACTTTCGAATTAAGCATATATATTAATATCGTTATCTTTTGATATTTTATAATATTTAAAAAATATATATTTATCCTTTACATGAGAATCATAACCATTGATGTAACGCCTTGTTTCTTTTAAAGGTAATTTTTAGCAAGACGTTACGTACAAAATTCACCATTTTAAGAATTACAAATATAAACAAAATTAAGGATAATTATGAATTACACTCTTCTTAAAATTCATGAAATAAAACATTTTAAATAAAACTCTTTTGCAATCTTTAAAACATTGGTTACCAGCATCCACTGCTCATGTACCACACTCAAGGATTCTTTAAGTTGAAAATATTTTAACATAAAGGGGTGAGTGTTTGAAATACACTCAGTGGAGATAACCCTCAAACAAGAATGAATACAACAGATTCACATAGCTATAGAAATCAACAATACATATAGATTGCGGGAATTCACCCGTCTTAACATTAGTCTCGAAAACTCATTATGGGTCTTTAACCCAACATTCAAGAAGCTGCGGAACCTGTCAAAGCTGGAACCTTGACTCTTACTAATGTGCAAGAGCAATCCCTCCAAGGGATAATGGATGTTGTTCAAGGGCTCATTCGAGCGCTGCAGATGCATGAGGTGAATATGGCCAACAACATTCATATGAGCTACAGGTCTCACTCATCCTCAATGGAGAACCTGCAAAGGGAGTTGTCTGAGCTTTCTTCCCGTATTTAGAAAAGGCTTAATGATGAGTGGAATGCACAACATCATGAGCGGAAAAGAGTTGAGAGAGTGCAACAAGCTGCCAGTGAAGTAAGGGATAAGTCCATCAATGAGATCAAAAGCACCCTTGCTGTACATAATCTAGTGGTCAACTCGCTTCAAGAAAGTGCCACAACACAAGCTCATGCTCCTCAGAGCACAAATGACAAGATTTTCAATTTTGAGTTGTTTGTTGGCAAAATGAGAGCGATTCTTCATCGTGCCTTTTCTCAGCATGTACCAGCTGAATCAGCATCTCCTCAATCTGCCACTGTTGATGATGACAAAAATGGGGAAAGCAAGAAGAAATTTGATAAGGAGTTGAATGTTGTCGTGGATGAATTCATCCCAAACCTAATTAATCTTACATTGCCAGTAGTCTAGTTCTAATATATTGGAGTAGACTTAGTATTCAATATATACCTTCAATTTAATGTGAAGTAGTTTTTATCAAATGAAATTGCAATTTAGCTAATTTTGTGGCACTATATAATGCAATGTTTCCTATATATTAACACCTTATTTCATACCCAGAAGTCATGTTTCCACAAATATGCAAACTTAGATATTTTTCATAATATTCAATTACTTCATTTATTAATCTTTGACAGTTTAATTGTCAAGTAGAGATATTAATTTATATACTAATTTCATGATGATAATCCATATCCTTAAATTAGATTTGATGGTATCAAAATTCAATCCTACCTAGATAAACCTTTAAAGTTGATTGACAATAAATTAAAGGGTAAATTACATAATACAAGCCAAACTATGGTCACTTTTCCACTTTATTACCCAAACTTTCAAAATTTACTGTAAAATAGCTCAACTTTGCGAATTTACCAAACAACCGCCAGAATTCACCGCCGGTGGAATATCCTACGAATATTTCGTCGGCCGAACTTTGAAAGTTTACTGTATAACCGCTACCTTTGCGAATTTACTACACGACCGCTAAAATATTACCGCCGACGGAATATTCTCGAAATATTCATTTTCGTGCCATACATGTGACAAAAATGGAGGGTATTTCGATTTTTTTCAATGTTGGCTAATTTTAATGATTTATTGAAGGGTAAAATTAGAGTTGTCAAAATGGGCTTAGCCCGTTGGGCCGGCCTGCCCCGCACCGTCAAATCGGAGGGTTGGGTTGAGTATTTATAGGCCCGCGAAAAAGTGGGCCTAAGTGGGTTTGGCCCGCAGTGGGTTGGGCTTTTAGTGGGTTGGCCCGTGGGCTAGTGCGTTGGCCCACCTTTATTTTATTATATATTTTTTTATTTTTTTAAATATGTTTTTATTAAAATTATAGATAAGAAATGAATAATAATGATGGAAAATATTACCTAGTGCAAGTAATGATTTATAAAAATATTGATGAGTCATCTTTATAATAAAATGAAGAAAATTTAGTGAAAAACATTTTTCAAAAATTTATTTTCACATATTATATATAATTGAATGCATATATATCTTAGTAAATGTATGTATAAGCTACATATATACTATTTTTCCTTTGAAAAAATTAAAAAAAAATAAAAATAAAAAATAAAAAAAATTGGTGGGTTGGCCCGCCTAACCCACGACCCACTAGTGGGTTGGGTTGAGATTTCGAGGCCCGCCGTTAAGAAAGCCCGCCCCGCCCCGCCAAATAGTGGGTTATGGTGGGTTGTGGGCCGGCCCGCCCCACCGGCCCGTATTGACAGCTCTAGGTAAAATAGAGAATTCAATTACCAAATCAAACTAAACAAAAATTACAAATTAAAGAAATATAAAATTACAAATTAAATAAAACTAACCCAGAAATTCATCCCCAAATCTCCATTCTTACGTCCCCAAACATAAACTCCAAATTGAAAGATGGAGAAATTGAAGATAAACCCTAAATTCACTATCAATTTCTCCATCTCTCAATTTGGAGTTTATGTTTGGGGACGTAAGAATGAAGATTTGGGGATGAATTTCTAGGTTAGTTTTAAAAATGTAGAAAAAAAATATAAATAAATAAATTGAAATAAAGGTGAACAGATTGAAATGATTGTTCAAAATTTTTCAAACTTATTAATTAATGAAATTGAATGATTGTTTTTGAATATGTGTCTTTAAAATAAACTAAGAAATATATTTGTGAAATTTTCAAATCTTAAATCGATAAAATCTCAAGATTTATAAATTCTTAAATATATATAAGATCACCAAACATCTTTAAATGAAATTAAAAATAATACATTACACATGTTTTATAAATAATGTAGTAAATAATTATTTTAAATTTAATATATATCTCATTATACTAGTACTATAATTGGTGCAGGTAGACTAAAATGAGAAAATCAGACGAGTTATACACTAGTCAACCGTTGAAACACGCGCGCACCACAAAGAAGATTCCACTCCTATAAACACCGAATAGCAAATTTACTAGGGTTTGCTATTTCGCCTGTAACTAAAATGTCTGATTCTGCTCCGCCGCCGGTTGCCATCGTCGACGCCATGCAATCCTTGAACGATGTGCACATCCAGAAATCCCCAATCGGCAGCGCCGTTGAAGAGGCCAAGTTCTCTAAGCGTGTTCGGATCGGGTCCATCCTTGGCCGGCCAGACAAAGGCGCTGGATTATCGGGCCAGAAAGTCCGAATAGCGGGACGGGTGAAGACAGGGCGGGAGGCGTGTAAGGGAACGTTGGCGTTTTTGGAGGTGAACGATGGCTCGTGCGTGCAGAATCTGCAGGTTATTGTGAAGTCTGATGTTTACAAACTGAGCGATATCGTTGCAACAGGGACGTCAATCCACGCGCTGGGGTTGTTGAAGTCGCCCCCTGAAAATGCGAAGCAGAAGATTGAGCTCGAGGTCGAGATGTTTATTCATGTGGGCACTCTGAATGCCGCCAATTATCCCTTGCCCAAGACTAAATTGACACTCGAGTTTCTCAGGGATTTTCCTCACCTGCGCCCAAGGACTACCACGGTATGAATTTCCTCATGGAGTTCCTCTTTTGATCGATCTTTGCTGTGGTTTTGGTTTGGAGTTAATTGATGTAAGCTTCTGTTTGGATTTCATATTTTTCTGTGAATTTATGCATCTACTTGAAGCAAGTCATCATATGCTCTTAGACTTGATGGCATATAGGGTTACTTATGAACTTTCTTAAATTTTATGTACCTGCTTCTTAGTCCTAGGTTATTTGGAGCTCTGTTAGTTGATCAGCGAGACTGTTCAGCTTTTTATAAAACTTATTGTGTGTGTGTGGATGCTTCTTTTGAGGTTGATAGTGATGATAAATTTGATTTTGTTTCTTGTCGATGTATTTATTATAGTATTTCTTGAAAATGAGAGCATTAGCTAGAAGCCTAGAACCCATTACCTTATGAATAATTTTATGTTGAATTTTTTGTAACCGTTTTTCTAATCTTGCTGATGTTCTCTCACTGAAATTAATATTTATTTTCGCTGGCCAGATATCTGCAATTGCTAGAATTCGAAATGCATTGGCATTTGCTACTCACACATACTTCCAGGAAAATGGCTTCCTCTATGTCCACACTCCTATCATCACAACCAATGATTGTGAGGGTGCAGGCGAGATGTTTCAAGTCACATCGTTATTCAATGATGCAGAAAGATTAGAGAAGGAGCTTATTGAGCATCCTCCCCCTTCGGAATTGGACTTAAAGGCTGCCGAGCTTGCTGTCAAGGAGAAAGGAGAAGTAGTGGCCCAACTAAAAGCAGCTAAAGCTAGCAAAAACCAAATTGTTGCTGCAGTGGCTGAGCTCACTAAGGCTAAAGATGACTTTTCAAAGCTGGACGAAAGATACAAACTGGGAGAGAGGTTAAGGCTTGATGGTGGCATTCCGAAGAAGGATGGAAAAGAAATTGATTATGGAAAAGACTTTTTTGGCCGGAGAGCATTTTTGACTGTATCAGGGCAATTGCATGTTGAAACATATGCCAGTGCACTTGGTAGTGTGTATACCTTTGGGCCAACGTTCCGAGCAGAAAATTCGCACACTTCACGACATCTTGCTGAATTTTGGATGGTGGAACCTGAGATTGCATTTGCTGATATAAAGGTATGACAATTGTAAACTTGTCTATGTGCTTTTTAGGGTGGGTTATCTACAGAATAGGAAAGCACATTGAATCCAGTTGCCCAAGGTGCATAAGTATCCTGCTCATCTCTCTATTAATGAGAATGGAAATGAGTATGCCATGTGGGTCGATTTATAAATGTTGAACTTATGATGAGTAGCTGTTGTGCTGTGACCTTCTGTGCAAAATGGTTGAAAATCTTTTAGTTGTTTTTTTTTCTTTTCAAAATGACTTGTAATCTTCATAGCAGATAACAGAGTTGCAAATCTTTTGTAGGATGATATGGACTGTGCAGAGGCATATGTTAGATTTCTTTGTAGGTGGTTACTTGACAAGTGCTATGATGATATGGAGTTTATAACCAAGGAAATTGATAAAACTGCTATACAACGACTTCAAATGGTTGCAGAAACCAACTTTCACAGAATAACTTACACTGAGGCTGTTGCCATTCTTGAGGAAGTAGCGAAGGTGAAGAAATTTGAGAATAAAGTGGAATGGGGTGTTGATTTAGCTTCTGAACATGAAAGGTAAAAAAGTTCTTGTGCATGATCGTTTCATTTTACCATCTCATCTTCTTTAACGCAGGCTGCAGTCTGTACATACATACCTGGACTCATCTCAAGTATTGTTGTTGCAGATACTTGACTGAAGAGAAATTCAAATCACCTGTTATTGTCTATAACTATCCAAAGGATATTAAAGCATTCTATATGAAGGTCAACGAAGACAATAAAACTGTTGCTGCAATGGATGTCCTTGTACCTAAGGTACTCCTGCCACCCCCTTTCTCTCTCTCCCTCTCTCTCCATATGCATGCATGCGTCCATGTGGAGACATTATTTTCTAAGTAGTTTTATTCTTTGATAAGACTTGTCATGGACTTTCTCATTAGTTGGTGTCTTATGTCATTCTAGGTGGGAGAACTTATTGGTGGAAGCCAAAGGGAGGAGAACTACGAGGTTCTCAAACAAAGGTAGATGGCCTAGCTTCTTTATCTAGTTTATGTATTCATAGATGGAAATATATCTTTCCTACCAAATTGTGATAGATGATAATGGGCATTAATCGTTTGTTTTTTATTAAAGGATATTGGAGATGGGATTGCCATTGGAACCATATAAATGGTATCTAGACCTGCTAAGCTATGGGACGGTGGAGCACAGTGGATTCGGGCTTGGGTTTGAACGGATGGTTATGTTTGCTACAGGTGTCGAAAACATCAGAGACGTTATTCCATTCCCAAGATACCCTGGCAGAGCAGATCTTTGAATCATGCTTCTGCATGAATGAAAGCTTAGCATATATTATTACAGTTTCATTATAGCAAAACATTCTTACAGGCAGAGCAGATCCTTGAATCATGGCCTTGCATTAAATCTTAGCAAACATTATACCCTCTGTTTGGTTCTAACTGGTTGCCATTTATAGAAATTATAGTTTCAAGCGTAGTGAACGTAATGTTATAGATGGATTTCATGATTGAGTATAGTTCTCATTAAGAATGAATTGATGTGTAACAAATTTGGGTTAATTTCATTTCATTATTTCATATGATAAATCGAATTGGTTGTAAGATTTGAGCTAATGCGGCTAAAAGCAAAGTATAACGAAAATTTATTATGTTAACTATTATAGAAAAATTATTACTAATAGCATACCATTTGTAATTTTATCATGATTAATCGTGCTGAAATTTTCTTTATCGACAAAGTAGAGTTAATTAAAATTTATTTATTAGTTCACTATATTTGTATATGATGAACTGATTAAATGATAAAGCGTGGGCTTTTCTAGTGCGGAATTAAGACAAAACACATAGCATATCATATTTTAAATGTAAGTAACACGAGTTGATTATAGATGTTCAATTAATTTTTTTTTATTTTTTATGTTTTTTTTTTTTGTAATAAGGATGAAATCCACTCGCAGCTTTTAATAAGAGCACCACAATGGTTAATGAAAGCTATATTATTAAATAAAATATTAATATTTTAATAATAAAAAATGTATTAGGTGTATGTAATTGCCTGCAATAACACCATTATAAGAGAGAGAAAGAGGGAGAGACATAATTATATAGGTCAGTATCTTGAAATAATATTTTTTTTATAATTATTCTTAGCATCCACAATTAATGATTGTGGATGTTCTAAGAATTTTGTACACCATTAATCCTATAGCTTATAAAACATCAACTCTACTCATGCAATTTGAACACACAACCAACCTCTACTAGGAGTTTTCTTTACTTAGTTTGTAATCTATTGATACTTTGATAGTGAATGATTTGAATGGTGGATTTAAAATCAATAATAACAAACCAAATTCAGATTATTTGGATGAATTCATTCTAAAATGAATTTGAAATAAACTCTTAAGATGAATTTTTAAACTCCAGTTTATATTAGAGACGTTTGAAATTATTTCTTGTAGTTTTCTCTTCAACTCAAACCCGTCCTCTAAATGCAACTTTAATTAGTCCTTTGTCTTTAGCTTATAATCAGTTCTATGAAATGTTCAATATAATTCATGTTTCATTTAAAGCCCAAATAGTATTGGAGCAAGCCCAATTAAGCCCAACCCGGAAAAACTAACAATCATATGAAATTTCGTTCAATGCAAATCAGATGAAACACATTTAATCTCAAATCCAATTTTCAGGTTGCATATTTGCTTCGCATTTTGCAGTCTACCCCGTACAAAGAAGCTGAAATCGTAGAGCAGATGGGCGGCGGAGGAGGAGAGCACCACCATGTGGATGGGGCCCACGGCGGCGATTTTAGGGCCAAGGTCTGGAGCTTTACGGGTGGACCCAACTGCCGCCCCAAGCACTGGAAACGCAACACTGCTTTCGCCATGGTTGGCATCGTCCTTGTTTGCATTCCCGTTGCCATGAAATCCGCCGAGCTCGAGGTTCGCCTACAAAACCGTGTGTGTGTGTGATTATTATTGTGATGATTATATAATTTAATAGATCAAAGCATCTCTGGTTGTTTGACTGAGTTATTAGGTTGTGACGGTTTGGGGGATTTTGGTGTTCCCTGCTGCATTGTCGATAAATTTCTGATTATTAGCGAAATTAGCGAAATTGCACATGGTTTATTTTTTTTCTTGCAATTGAGTTGGATTGATGATTGCATTGTTGTATAATTTTTTGGTGCCAGTACTGGGTGAAACTGCTTAGATTAGATCCTTGCATTATTTCTAGGGGTATGATGGTTGGAGAGATGTAATATGATTTTGTATAGTGTATAGGTTTAAGGGTTCTGAGGGAGTTTAATCGCTTTAGGAAGGATTTTTGTATGGGGGATGACATGCTATGAGCTTTGGAGATTCGAGTGATGTAAGCTGAGGGTTTGCTTCATCTACTGTGGAGGGGATTCAAAGCATCAGTTTTTGACCTCGATTTCTCTGAGGAGAAGGGGAAAATCGGGGGAAGCTTTTTTTTTCACATTATTTCCACTTTATCTCAAGATAGTATCCATTAAATCGGTGATCATAAGAAGAAATAGGGGATTTTGCGTTCTCTTTCAGTCCTCCCTCAGTTGCATTGATTCATTTTAGGGGTTTCCCAAGTATCAATTATGAGTAAGCATTGCTTTTGAGGAGTACTTTGAAACGAGTCAGCTATACAGAGTCTAGGACTGGAAATTCTTCATTAATGATTGTCACAAATAAAAACTTATTATAGTGTTTGTTAGTCATGTAAAAAAAGGCAAGAATGATGTTGATGGGAAACTCCATAATCTCTCTCTCTCTCTCATGGATGTTATTCCAATGTCTAAACTCTTTGCCTCACAGCCTCAGCATGTTTTAATGCCTGCATAGGGTTTCTGTAGATGGTTGTATCTCTTATCAGGAGCTATACATGAGTACTAACATTTATAACTACTATGAGGTTGTGCAGTAAATTATTTTATTTAATGAAGTTCTCCATATGTTTACTAGAATTTCATTTCATTAGACGATGTGCTACCTAGTCTTCCCTCTTAGTGTGGAGGTTGGATCATCCCCTACCCCTACTTCCCATATGTAATAAGGAGTTGAATTTTTTATTTAGAAAAAAGGCTTTCCAACCTCTGTTGTAGCTTCAGCTTGTTGGCTTTATTGAATGTTCTTTACTTCATTATTTCAAAGGGCCCGTCAATTCTTAATTACAATTTACAATAGCCAAAAACTGGGTTTGATTTGATAAGCATCAAACAAGAAAAAGTTTTTGTGCTTTCATTATGTTCAGTACACATTACAATAGATTTTTTTGTGCTAAAATGTGCACAGAGAGTCCCCCTTTGTATAATTTTTTATGTTGAAGCTGTGAGAACTGCTGTCGGGCACCATCAACCTATCTACTGCATTCAACCAGACTATTCTGTTTCAGAAATTGTACATCAAAGCCATATTGATTCCGATGTTGCTAGCCCAAGTTTTTAAGAATCTCGGAAGATATGTCACCAGCTGAAATATGTCTTTATTCAACTACGTTATTACTTTCCAGAAAATTCTAAAGCAACACCCACATTAATAGTTGTGTTGCTACTCCTGGTTTTTAATATCACGTGCTTAAGATATCAGCAGAAGGTGTTTCTCTGCGCTTACTGGTTTTGTCAATTATTATAGCTGCAGTCATTGTCATATCAGCGGTGGAAAGCCCATTAAGTTAAATACATCACTAGAGATTCCGTTGAAATTTAGTCGATGCATTTTTTTCGTAAGGATGCTAATTACCCTTGTCACTTCTCAGCTGAGGTTTGCAAAATTTTAGTGGTGTCAGTTCATAAGTGATATAATATGGTCAATCAATAGTGCCTTTAGCTCAGTTTTATTTTGACCTGCAAATCGATGAGTTAACAAGATTTTTTAATATATGTGCTCTCTGCTCTGAGATCGTGATGGATTTTTCTTTTATATCTTTATTCAAATTTATTCACACATTGAAGAAATATGTATTTAGGTTTAAATCATTTTTCCTGCTGGCTGCTTCCTTTGAAATGTGAAACAATGATTAGAGTGCTTGTCCTTGGGAACTGTGTTGTGTTGTCTATTGTGCATGTTTGTCTTTCATACTAACTTAGGACTCTTTATTGCAGCGACGTCCACATCTTCCAGTTCGTCCAATTCCCTCCCAGATGTGGTGCAAGAATTTTGGGAACAAGGATTACTAGTTTGTGGTATGAATGTGTGCTAGTGCAACAGCTAGAATCACATTTCCTTAAATATATTTCTGGGTTTTTTCAAATTATGAAGCAAGTTGCTGTGAGGAGATCTGTGTTTCATGTAATAAGAATGACTGAACTACTTCTTCATTTGGTGTTCAGATAACTGGTGTCTTTAACAGTTTTTGCCTTCGTAGTTTCTGATATGGGGAAATTCATTTCAAATATGCAATCTTTAAATTATAATTCCTGTAGATATACATATGGATATGTTTGGTTTTGGTATATCCACCCTATAATTTTGATTTTATTGGTTCTTTTTAAGATAAAATCTTTTAAATAAGAGATGAGTATGAGATATATTGGTTTTCTTTGGGAAACGTAAGGCAAACATTCTAGTACTAAAAATTACAGGAAAGAAAAGAAGGAAAAGAAAATGGAGAGAGGTTCCAATCAATCACCATGATACATGTTTTTGCTTCATGCATCATATCCATGTTTCCATGTAAACTAAATCACCATAATCAGAAATGATATATAAACAACCATCATACAGTATAATATTTTTTGACAATTTTATGTATGTGTGTTATGCTTTAAGAAAAAAAAAAGAGTGCTTTTAACTTTTAAATAAAATTAAGTTTTTGGTATAACACTGTTAAGTTTGTCCTACATGATAGCTGAAATTTGTTTTTCTGGTATAATGACATATAATCCTATTATTCTCAAAACTTGGTCAAACTATAAAATTGATCCCCAATTTTATAAAAGCTACAACCAGTTCTTTTCAGACTACAATGACTAATTTTCGTAAGACAACTTTTTAAAAATTTAAAATATCAAGTGATTTCAATTTTTTTTTAAATATCAATAAAACTGAGTAAATTCCAACTAAATTAGAGGTAGATTAGATTGAAATAGAAATATATTTTTTCATAGTTTATTAACAAATTTCTAATTAGGAGAAACCCTAAGATCCGATAATTTAACAAAACTCGAGCATGATAAGTATAACCAAAAAAAAACTTGTCACATACAGTTATACTGCAATGAATTTATACTGGGTTTATACCAACCGTTGGATACAAATTAATCACACCCACGTGTGAATTAAAGTTTAGCATTTCAAAATTATCCTGAAGCCGATGATAAACGGCTACTTTTGAGTGAAGGAAGATTATATGATATTTCTCAGTTACACAATTTTCCTCATTTCATAAACTCAATCATATTTTCTCAGCAAAAATCTTCACACACAACACACACCACACGGTGCTATGTAAGAAGAGAAGATGGGAGTGAAGAACCTGTGGGATATCTTGGAATCTTGCAAGAAGACTCGTCCTCTCTATCATCTCCAGTATGTTAATTTCTCTGAAATTTCCTTATCCCCCAATGCCCCAATTTTTATGTGCATGTTAATGTTTGAATTTGAAATTTCGCTGCTTTTCGGTGGTATGAAATTTGAATAGGAACAAGAGGGTTTGCGTGGATTTATCGTGTTGGATGGTTCAACTTCAAAATGTGAACAAATCCCACTGTCCATTGAAAGACAAGCTTTACTTGAAGAGTCTGTTCCACCGCCTCAGAGCCCTAATTGCTTTGAATTGCAGCCTTATCTTCGTTACTGGTACTCTTCCCCTTTCTTTTATTGAAGTCTTTATTCCAGTAAGAATTTTGGGTTTGTGTATCAGTGTGTGTGTGTGTGTGTGTGTGTGTGAGAGAGAGAGAGAGAGAGAGAGAGAGAGAGAGAGAGAGAGAGAAGTTTTGATATCATAGAAGAATGCATTTTGATCGGTGAGATTGGGGAAAACATTTTTGTTTCATTTGAAAATTTTGATCAAATCTATTTTTTAGATATATTTTCATATGTAGATGTTTTGTCTGTGTTCTTTAGATAATAATATATTCTCAACATATTGGGAGAATGAAAACTCTATTTTCATAAGATGCAATTATGAAACACATTTTTGGTTTGAGAAAGGAAAAAGAATTCTACAAAATGAAACCAAAGTTAGATTAAACTCTCCATCTGGTAAAATTCTAACAGTTTACTAGTTTGGAAATGCTAGATCTTGTATAATTTTAGGAACTGTAGTTTATATTTATTGCAGCAAGGAATTTGCTTACTGAAAATCCCCATATTAAATATCAAATATCATCTCTGATAGAAAACCGACACTTAGATTATGGATTGAGTTTTTACTTAACTATGACTTTGAACTGTATGCTTGTTGGATTTGGATTGTGATACTTTTCTAATTAAAAATAGGTGCGCCTTTTCCAATGACTTACAAAAGCTCAATGTTTGGTTTCTAGATGGCTCAATTCCTGCTATCAAATTATCTACATATAGACGCCGTTTAAATGGTGGAGATGATGTAAGGTTTTATCTTGGTCATACTCTGAATGTGTTTTATGCAACATCACAATTTTTCTGACATCCGGAGTCCGCATTCTAACTTATTGCTGATGCTGCAGGCCATTTCAGATTCTAGGGATTCTCGTGAGATATCATCACTTAAAAGAAATATGGGATCAGAATTTTCTTGCATGATTAAAGAAGCCAAATGCTTGGGTGGGGCCCTTGGTATTCCATGCTTAGATGGGTAAACTATACAGCCATGTTTAAATCTTATTCCAAATTCATGTATTGGAGTGAATTTGAAAATCTGTGTTGGTCGCTAAAATGAACCAATGTAATCTTATTTCAAGATCTATTGTTTCACATGTACACAAGAATGGAAGCTCTGGTATGGAGTAGTGATAGATAAGATTTGGTTCCATGATTTTGCTTTTGATACCATGGACTAACAAATAATATATGGCTATGTGTTTTACATTATCCAATTCAAATGTTTTCTTTGTGATGTGGTTGTTTCAAAGATATGCTCATTTCCTTGATATTTATCTTTGTTTAAAAAAAACAACAAATTACTCGATATAATCCCAGTAATTTGGCGACCTATCAAAGCACATAGTTTATTCAAAAAGTAATGTTGCCCATAGTAAAGCTCACTCGTCGGCTATGATATCATGTTTGCTAGTCTCATCTTACATTTCAATGTAGAATGGAAATTATACACCATAGATGATAATCCAAATAAATTTAACTTGTGCAATTGTCTATTGTTAAAACATATGCAGGATCGAAGAGGCTGAAGCTCAATGTGCATTGCTAAACTCAGAATCATTATGTGTATGTGGACACTCTAATTTTCTCCTCAAAATGTGATCTGATACTTCCAACATTAGTTTTTCTTGTTTCATGTCCCTGAAAGATATATTCTGACTGTTTTCTGTATTGTTATCAATTTATTTTCGCTTGTTATTTGTCTTCTAATTTCTGATAGGATCCTTATTAGTATTGTTCAAATAATTGATAATCAGGATGGATGTTTCACATCAGATTCTGATGCTTTTCTGTTTGGTGCAAGAACAGTTTTTAGGGACATCTGTCTTGGTGAGTTATACAAGTTTTTTTTTTCCTTTTCTTTTCAGCTATCTGATCAATATATACTTATGATGTTTTTTTTTTTTCGTCTCTGACTTATAGGAGAAGGTGGTTATGTTGTTTGCTATGAAATGGATGATATTGAGAGAAAACTTGGATTTGGAAGGAATTCCTTGGTGACTATCTTTTCCCTTAATTGGCTTTATATAGTTTAGCATAGTTCCTTTAGCCGCTGCCTGTACTAAGAAGACGATAGATATTAGTGTAGATTTTTCTATCCGTGATTCTTTGTTAACATTTTTTATGTATTCTTGGAACTTCCCATCTTCAGATTAGTCTTGCTATTCTTCTTGGGAGTGATTATACCCAAGGAATTCGTGGATTTGGGCCGGTAAGATGAATATTTTCATCCTACCATTCAGGTTAATTTGTTACATCCATCAAACTACATGTAACCTTTTCTTCACTTGGATGTAGGAATCAGCTTGTCAGATTGTGAAATCAATCGGTGATTCATCTGTTCTTCAGCGGTTTGCATCAGAGGGCTTGTCAATTGCAAAGAAGAAAAAAAGCTCAAAAAAGAACCAAACTTCCACACGTGGTTATAAAGAGAATGATGGCAATAAGAAGGATTCTAATGGTGAGTCCACTGAGGCTGGTTTTTATATTCCTTCCATTACCTTATCTTTGACATTTTGTTTGCATCAGGTAATTTTACTTTTCTGGCCTTTTCTAATCTTGATGCTGCAATTTTGGCTTGCTTTATTTTGTTAAAGTTTTGTACATGATGTTGGTATACAAACTTGGGCATCTTGTGAACAAATAATCATTGTGTAGCTGCAACAATTAGTTGAATATTGCCTCGATAGTAAATGCTATGTTTGCTTTGTAGCTTGCGAAGGAATGACCTTAGTTTCCATCCTAATATAATGTTGCATTGTTACTCTGTTATAGGAAGTGAATGTGATTTACCAATATATAATCAATTCTTGCAAGTTATTGATGCATACATGAAGCCCAAGTGTCATTCTGCAGACTCAGATACTGTGCACAGGTACAAGTTCACCCTCAGAAATGTGCATTTTCACTACCTTTGCATATTGCTTCATAAATTATTTGATGCATCAAGGTTTGAATTTAGAATCTTTTATTTTTTCCTTCTTTATTTAAATCTCACCATGCAAACTCCACAAATGTTTCCTTCTGATTGAAACAGTCAAAGAGTTATTTCCTCTATATATACAGAGTTCTTGCTCACTATCCAGTCAATCGCAGCCAACTGCATAAGATTTCTGCTCAATTTTTCGACTGGCCGCCTGAAAAGACAGGTTGGGAATCCATGCACCTTCATGACATATACAAATATATTGATTGTCCACAAAAGTATTGATGTATTGCACAAACTTCACATGTGTAGATCTGCGTAATCATGCACATGAATGGTCTTATATATATGTGTGCAAGCAAAAGTTAGAAGCTACAATTCATTTCGGTTACGATTATTGTTGTCGTCTTAGGTTGAATTGGAGAATCAACAATATTGCATTTAATTGTAGAGCTGATAAGAACAAAACCAAAATTGATAATAACAGAACCAGAATTCAAGAACCAAAATTGATAATAACAGAACCAGAATTCAAGAAATCAAACGCAGTTCGTTTGCCAGCCTCCAGGCTCACACCAAATTCAATAATTGCATAACTGAAAATTAGCCCTAATAGGAGTATTTATACTAAACAATAAATCAAAGCCCAAAAACAGAATTAAAGCCCATAAACAGAATTAACTAAAATTAATCACTCAGGTCCAGCCCACGAAAATGGGCTCAAGCCCGACTACGCCGCCGATAGACCAGGAGCGGCCTCGGCTCAACAGCGGCCACCTCGGCCCGCTCCCTATCAACTCCATCCTCCTTCGAAACAACCTTGTCCTCAAGGTTGAAGTCTGGAAACTGGCGCTGAAGCTCCCCCTTACTAATCCAAGAGGCATCATTCTCTAACTGCCCGGTCCACTTCACCAACACCTGCTCCTCCACCCCACCATCCACGTCAGCCTCACGCAACGCCAATACCTCCTCCGGCTCGAATACCGGACCAACCGGTACCTCCAAAGAAGCGGGAAGCTCCGACTCAACCGGGTGGTCGCCCACCACACGGCGCAACTGGGAAACATGAAAAACTGGGTGGATACGGCTGGCTGCCGGAAGCGTGAGGCGATACGCCGTGGCCCCAATCCTTGCCTCAACCAAAAATGGTCCATAAAACTTCGCGGCGAGCTTATGATGTGGCTCCCGCTGCACAGAAGCTTGACGAAAAGGCCGCACCTTCAAGAATACCTTCTCCCCGACCTGAAACTCAACCTCCCTGCGGTGCTTGTTAGCCTGCTTAACCATCCTCTGCTGTGCCACCTCCAGATTCTAGCGCAACCTCCTGAGCATGCTGTCCCTACTTCCCAAAACATCCGCAACTGCTGCCACTTTACACTCCCCGGGTAGAAACCTTTGGATTGAAGGCGGCTCTCTCCCATAAACCACTTCAAACGGTGTCATCTTTGCAGCCGTCTGAAAAGCTGTATTGTACCTGTACTCAGCCCACGCCAACCATCTCAGCCATTGCTTAGGTTGCTCGCACGTGAAACATCGCAGATACGTCTCCACCACCCTATTCAATACTTCAGTTTGGCCATCAGTCTCCGGGTGGTATGCCGAACTGAACTTCAGAGTTGTCCCTGATTTATCAAAGAGCTCCCGCCAGAACGCACTCATGAAGATAGAATCCCCGATCACTCACAATTGACCGCGGCACCCCATGCAATCGAACGACCTCTCTTGCAAACACCTCTGCTACCGAACGAGCCGTGATTGGCGGCTTCAACGCAATAAAATGGCCATACTTCGAAAGACGGTCTACTACCACCAAAATAGACGAGTATCCCCTGGATTTGGGCAAAGATGTTATAAAATCCATGGAGATATCCTCCCAAACCAATTTCGGGATGGGCAACGGCTGTAACAACCCGGCTGGAGAGAGTGTCTGATATTTCGCCTTCTGACAAGCAAGGCACTTGGCAACATACTCCTGCACCGCTCGAAACATACCCCTCCAATATACATTTGCTGTCAAACGTCTATAAGTGCGAAGTGCGCCTGCATGCCCCCCTGAAGGTGTATCATGAAACTCTCGAAGAAACTCCGCGATCCATTTAGAGTCTCGGGGTAGCACTAGACGCCCTTTGTAGAACAGCCGACCTTCAATCACCGAATATCCCGGGCGGCTGCCCGGATCCACCTCTACTGCGGTAATGATGTCGTGAATAAAAGTATCCTGCCGCTGCTCGGCTCCAACTTCCTCCAACCCCCGTCATTCCGGCGCACTTACCGCGGCTAACTCCAGCTCCTCCCTCCGTCTAGACAATGCATCTGCAGCTGCATTCGAAACCCCCGTCTTGTACTCAATCGAGAAATCATACCCCATCAGTTTTGCCACCCACAACTGCCGCGATGGTGTGACAATCTTCTGGGTTAAAAGATGTTTCAAACTTCTATGATCAGTGCGCACCACAAACTTCCGTCCGATCAGATATGGTCTCCAATGTTGTATCGCTAGCACTAAGCCCATCATCTCTCGCTCATATGCGGACTTGGTAAGGGTTCGGTCTGCTAGTGATGGGACGCCTATCCTGCATCAAGACTGTGCCAATGCCAGTACCCGATGCGTCACATTCAACCACAAACAACTTGTCAAACTGTGGCATGGCTAGCACAGGGGCCTCGGTCAATGCCCTCTTAAGACGAATGAATGCTGCCTCCGCCTCCGGGGGCCAATCAAATGCAGAAGGGGCTGCCTTCTTTAGTAGGGCTGTCAAGGGCCTCGATATCAACCCATACTCCCGAACAAACCTCCTATAATAGCCCGTAAGTCCCAGGAATCCCCGAACATCGCGTACCGACTTCGGACGCGGCCAATCTAACACTGCGCTCACCTTGGCTGGATCCATCGCCACCCCTGCTGCGGAAATTATATGCCCCAAGTATTCCACTTTTAGGCAGGCAAAAGCACATTTCTTGAAGTTTGCCTTGAAGTGGTTGTTCTGTAACAGCCGCAGTGCCTGTGTCAAGTGAGTACGATGCTCCTCCCAAGTTTTGCTGTACACGAGAATGTCATCAAAGAAAACCAAAATGAATTTGCGCAGAAATGGCCGAAATAAATCATTCATTGCGGACTGGAACGTGGCCGGCGCATTGGTAAGGCCAAACGGCATGACTAGAAACTCATAATGACCGCTATGAGTACGAAAAGCCGTTTTGTGAATATCTGAGTCAGCCACTCTGATCTGATGATACCCAGAACGAAGGTCAATCTTCGAGAACACCACCGCCCCAGCTAGCTCATCCAACATTTCCTGAATCACCGGAATGGGATACTTATCCGGTACCGTCACCTTGTTTAACTCCCTATAGTCCACACAGAACCGCCAACTCCTATCTTTCTTCTTGACGAGCAAAATCGGGCTAGAGAAAGGGCTGGAACTAGGACGAATGATACCTGCTGTGAGCATATCGTTGATCAATTTTTCTATTTCGTCTTTCTGAACATGGCCATAGCGGTACGGTCTCACTGATACAGGTCGGGAACCCGGTAGCAGCTCTATACGGTGATCTGTAGTGCGCTGCGGTGGTAATTCCGTTGGTTCCCCAAACACCTCCGAAAACTCCTCTAACACCTCCTTCACACGCCCCTGGTCAGCCTCTGACAATTTAACTGCCTCCGCATCTACTACGACAGCCCATAATTCCACATCACTAGTGCGCGTTATGGCGCGCAACCCCATCGGGCTGCGACTGATGGATGGGTCCCCCTTAAGAGCCACCCTCTGCTCGTCATGTTGGAACGACATTGACATGTTTTCCCAATTAATGTTCACATCCCCCAATGTCGCCAGCCAAGCCACTCCGAGTATCACATCCACTCCCCCTAAAGTAAACACGAAAATAATCCGCAGTCACTTCACAACCCGCCAATGTCATTGCCAATCCACGGCACAACCCTTCTGATTTCTGACGATGCCCATCACCCAACTGCACCCCAAACTTTACTGACTCATCCGGTTGAAGCTGCAACAATGGAACCAGAGAAGAAGAAATAAAATTGTGGCTCGCACCACTATCAATCAACACGGTTACCGTACACCCACGGAGCACCCCGTGCATTCGCATCGTTCCTGGGCTGGAAAGTCCCGCCATTGAGAACACTGGTAGGGCCCCCTCCTCTTCCGCTAATTCCTCCACCTCTGTAACCTCTTCCAGTCCTGTGGGCTCGTAGTACTCGTGGTTCTGTAGGTCCACTGTCTCATCCGGCTCGACCATCAACACCCGTAGTTCCTTCAGCGGACACACCCGCGCGTGCCCAGGTGTATAAGTCTTGTGGCATCTAAAACACAACCCCTTTGCCCGCAAATCAGATATCTCGTTCGAAGTGAGGCGAGTGTAGCGAGATTTAGCCGTGGACTGCTCTGAGGTTGCCGGAGTGGCAACACCCCCCTTATCCATCGGCCGAGTTGCCCGGTTAACACTGCTGCTCCCTTGCTGACCGAAGGCAGCGCTCGACTGTCCGCTGGACGGCCTTTGAAACCCCGAGAATCGCTGTCCCGAGCTGCCCGTATTTCTTGCCAACCTGTCTCCCCCTTGCCAAGTCAGATTATCCTCTATGTCCCGCGATAGTTCGATCGCAGTTTCCAAGTCTGGCGGTCGAAGCAGACGCAAAGAATTGGCGATAGCAGTCTTCAATCTGGACATAAAATAGCCCAAATAATGGGCGTCGGACAGGCCCGACACTTGCCCCGCGAGTTGAATGAACACATTCACATATTCCTCCACTGAACCAGTCTGTCGCACCTTAGCCAGTCTCTCATATGGACTCCCCTTGAATCGGGAATCGAACCTCGCCACCAGCGCCTGCGAGAATTCGCCCCAAGTCACATTCGGCTTCCTACTGCGCAGCCACGTGATCCAATGCAGCGCGGAACCGTCCATGGCCACCACAGCAACAGACAACTTAGATTCGTCCGGTGTGCCGTGCATCTCGAATTGCTGGTTGGCGCGGGCCAACCACGCAATCGGATCGACCCCCTCAAACGTCGGCAGTTGCACCACGACAGGCGTCGCGCGGGGCACCGCGATAACAGGCGGCGCGACCTCCTCCACAGCCGCGACTGGCGGTGCTGGAACCACCGGGGGTGGCGCGGCGAACGACGCCGATCCTCCACCATGCGATTCGGCCGTCGCACTCCTGCCCCCATCGGCCCCCAGGATCGCGCGCGACAGGGCAGCCAGCGTCGCTGACATCTCCTCCAGTTTTTTTGTGTTGTCCGCCAACCCTAGCTGCAGTCCCGCAACCTGTTGACGCATCCCCTCCTGATCGGCCTCCAATTTGTCCACCTTCTCAGCAGTCTCAGCCGTTGATCGTGTGAGTGTCATGATCGGCGAGTCGGGATCCGGCAGGTCGGACCAATTTGATAAGAACAAAACCAAAATTGATAATAACAGAACCAGAATTCAAGAAATCAAACGCAGTTCGTTTGCCAGCCTCCAGGCTCACACCAAATTCAATAATTGCATAACTGAAAATTAGCCCTAACAGGAGTATTTATACTAAACAATAAATCAAAGCCCAAAAACAGAATTAAAGTCCATAAACAGAATTAAAGTCCATAAACAGAATTAACTAAAATTAATCACTCAGGTCCAGCCCACGAAAATGGGCTCAAGCCCGACTACGCCGCCGATAGACCAGGAGCGGCCTCGGCTCAACAGCGGCCACCTCGGCCCGCTCCCTATCAAGAGCTCATATTAAACAATTGCGTTTATGATGTGTGCGGCGAATAACATCTAATAATATATAGGATAGTGAAATTGTGTTCAATGGTTTTTAAGTAGATGTGAAGTTGGATAATAGAAGCACTTGATTCAGTTCTGAAATTGTCTCTATTGCAACGGGGCAATACATGTGGAGCTCCTTTTTTTGTGGTGTCCTTACTCCATTGCTGAAGACTCTGCATGTATTCTTTGCTTAGATGAGTACATTCTCCCAAAGATTGCTGAAAGAAATTTGAGGCGATTTGCTAATCTTTGTTCCACTTCATCAGACTTGGGGGTTTGTTTGCCAATTAATGAGGTATGAGACAATTAATACCAATCTCTTTATCGCTCTCAATAAAGTTTTATGGTCAGTGTCTTTATAAATGAGATATTCGATATGAGATAATACTTTATCACCTTGAATGAAGTTTGCTTGTTAATTAATGAGGCATCATATTATACCAGTCTCTTTATGCTCTCAATAAAGTTTTATAGCTGTATATTTGTTATACTTGGGGGTGTAGCAAGAGATATAGATTGGCAATGCAAAGCTTGCACATGCTAGGTTTCTTGCTATTTGCTGCTAGGCCAGGCCATGGTTTAAATCAATAAATCATTATTTCACAAAACAGTAGTAAATTATGATATTCTTTCTTCTTACTAGAGTTGTGATGCAATAGTCGGTTGCTATATATAAATGCGATGCCCAGTGACTTTTTGGTTTTTTATGGTGGTAGGCTGACAGAGAAAAGGGATGGAATAAATAAAACTGAAAGGATTAAACAATTCCATATGATTGCCAAAAAACAATTTTGCCCAAGCCAAAGCCGAAATATTCAATACTAGTTTTCTGCGTAAAAAAACTTAACCAATACCAAATACTGCTAACTACAATCTGATACTATCTACAGTCCATGGGCTTTTACCCAGACTAAAACAATAAGAAAAGTAATCCTATCAACAATAAGAATTAAGTAACTTAACTAACTTAACAAATAGTCGGCCCTCTTCACTTCTTGGGCTTTCGAGTATAAACAATCAAAGCTCGATCCTTATCAACTCCTCTCCCTACAAAATAGCCTTGTCCTCGAGGCCAAAATCAAGAAATTGGCCTGCATATCCACCTCACCCACCCAACTTGTGTCCTCCAAGGGACGGTCCTTCCATTGAATCAAAACTTGCGAAACCGTAAGACCCTCTTGTTGAAGCACACGGCAGTCCAGTACAACATCCAGCACAAATAATGGCTCATACAACAAAAGGTTAGCGGGCAACGTAGGTTCTGCCGAATAATTTCCCCGCAGTGGTTTTAATTGTGAAACATGGAACATGGGATGCACCCGACTATCCTTCGAAAGATGCATCGGTAAGCTATTGTGCCAACCCGCCCGACCACCTCAAAAGGACCAATGAGCCAGCTTGACATGCAACCATCCCTGCAATTTCGCCCTTTCGCAAGGATTTAATTTCAATAGCACCATGTCCCCCATAGCATACTCCACCAGTCTCTGATGCTTGTTCGTCGAACTCACCATGAGCTGCTAGGCACCTCGAAATGCCAGCGCAATTGCCCAGCATCTCGTCCCAAGTTGCCAATTCCTCCACCACCTCACGGACTTTGATCTCACCCGGACGATATTGTTGTAAAGCAGGCAACAGTTGGCCATAACTGCCTCAAAGGGTGTGCGGCTCGTGGCTGGTGTATACCCGAACTTAGCCCACAGAAGCCACCCCACCCAACTCTTAGGATGTTTGCTGGAACAACGCAAGTACACTCCGTTTGACCATCCGCTTTGAGATGGTAGGCAGAGGTTATGTGCAATTTTCTCCCACATGCAAGCGCGAAAGAGTTCAGTCCAGAAGGCACTGACAAAAATTGGATCACGATCTGTGACAATAGACCGAGGAAGGCCATGCAAGCAAAACCACCTCCCAAGCAAAGATCTGACTACCACCTTGACATAGCCAAAAAAAAGAAAGACAAGTCAAACTTGGAATCAATCTTTGGTTCGGGACTCCTTATTCTCAAAGGTTGCTGCTGACTTTGAGAGTGGGCATAGATTAAAAAAGCCAGTCGACCTTCCAATTAAAGGTTTTGAGCCCGTATCCCTCTCTTTCCCTGCTGCCCTGGTTTAAGGATGTTTTAACTCCATGAAGTGTGGGTACTTAGAGAGCCGATCCACTACCACAAGAATAAACTTGGTTGTACGAATCCCGCAATGAAGTCCATGTTGACATCCTCCCAAATCTGAGTCGGCCGAGCACAGATATCATACTTGTTTTTCTGGCAAAACAAACATTCTGCCACAAATCGAAGCACCTACCGCATCATACTTAGCCAACTCACACTAGTTGCGAGATGCCCAGTAAGTTTTGTAGGCCCCCGAGTGACCCCATTGGAGTCCAATGAAACTCGTCAATTAATCTAACCGTCCAATCCGATGAAGCTGATGCCACCAAGCAACCTTTATAAAAAAGAACCCCATTCACCATGAATAATTGCCCACGGTCGATCCATCACACGTAATCAAGTCATAATTGGACCGCGGACATGGTCGGCAAGCAATTCTGAATGTAGGATTGATATGTGGCAAGGAGATTGCCGACAATAGCATTGTGTCTTCATCGTACCTAGAGAGTGCATCGACTGCCATATTAGTCGTTCCAGATTTATACAACACTTTAAAATCGTACCTGAGTAATTTGGCAACCTAATCTGCTATGTCGGGGTTGTAATCTATTGTTGGAGAATGTAGTGAAGGCTACATTGATCGGTCCGGATAGTGAACTGTCATTCGATCAAGTATGACCGTCAATGTTGAATGGCTAGGACTAATGCCATCAATTCCTTTTCATAGGTGGACTTAGAGAGGTTCTATGGAGATAGAGCCCCGTTGAAATAAGCTAGTGAACAATCATTTTGCATCAAAACAGCACTCACCCCGTGACAGGAGGCATCCGTTTCAATCAGAAATGGTCGGGAAAAGTTTGGAAGTGTGAGTACCACTTTGTATTTCCGGAAAGCCTTCCCAGTTGTCTTCCGGAAAGCCTTCCCAATTCTCGCCCTTCAATAAGTCAGTAAGGGGCTTGGTGATTTTTCCATAGTCCCAAATAAAACAGCGATAGAACCCTATCAATCCCAAGAATCCTCTGACCCCTTTTGCTGTCAGCGGTTGGCCAATGAGGACCGCCGAAACCTTACTTGGATCCATTTGAAACCCGTCGGTGAAGTGAGCATTTCTCCCAATTCCATAAACTCAACGAAGGTTTGCCAAATATGCAGTTTTGTTAGTGCTATAAACCAGGATGTCAAAGAAAACCAATACGAATCGGTGGAGTTATAGCCGAAGCAGATTGTTCACCATGGATTGGAAGGTCGCTAAAAATTCATAATGACCAGTGTGCCATGGAAAGCGTTTTTTGCAATGTTTGTGGGGTCGACTCGCATCTGATGATAACTAGGCCCGAAGGTCAACCAACCTTGGAGTTCATCCAACATTTCTTGGATCATCGGAATAGGATACTTATCCGGAATCGTGATTTTGTTCAGTTCATGGTAATTCACGCTAAAACTCCAACTTCCGTCTTTTTCCGATTCAAGAGAACCGAGCTGGAGTACGGACCCCTGCTCAGCTGGATTATTATAGTGTCCAACATCTCACTCACAAGGCGCTCTATCTCATCTTTTTTGGTCTGATCATACTGATATAGGCAAACCGACACTGGGCTGCAATTGGAATCAAGGGAATTAGGTGATCAAACACTTGGACGAGGAACACGGCCTGGAACTCTGATAGCAGTTGTTCAATCTCCAAGTCTGATTCATATGTGACCAAAATGGTCGAGTCATCCCCTGCACAGAGAAAAGCACACAACCTACTGCAACGCCAGTTCGTTTTCTCAAACTGGTGATTGAGAGTTCCCGACTTGCAAGTAAAGAGTCGTCGTGGAGCGGTGGCACCGTGCCATTGGAATTTCATGGACATCCCAGCCCAATTGGCACGAACATTGCTCAGGGTCGCGAGCTATGAGACCCAAGGATATCATCATTCCCACCAAGGGTTAGGGCTATGGACGGGTCTCAAAGATAACGGAAACCCAAACCGAAAAAGTTCCGAACCAAAAATATTTTTGACTTTTTGACTTTTTCCAAACTTAATTGAACCGAATAATTTTTGGTTTGGTTTCGGAGATTTTTCACTAATCTGGACTGAGGACAAAACTGAATTGGAATTGAACCAAACCGAAGAACCGATTTTAAAGAGCTATTTATATGTTATATCTATACAATTACATAATAGCTATTATATTAAGTTAATAGTATAATGTTACAAATAATTTCAATTTTAATTTTTTAATAAAAGTTCATAATATAAACTATATTCTAATGGACCATGTCAAGAAAATATATATCTATTTAAATTATGGAGCTTTGTAACTTTTGAAGTGAATTATTTTGAAACGAAGCATTTGACTTTTAGTAGTTAATGAAACTCTGTTGGTAAATTTTAAATTAGTGTTTCGTTATTTATTTTTCTAATTTGTTGCAGTTTATTTAAAATGAATTTTCCTTTTTCCTTATGTTTTCCTTTAGATTTTTTTTAAATTTACAACATTCGAATATCCATCTCGAATCGAACTAGACCCGAGTCTCCGAATCGAACTGAACCAAAATTTGGTTTGGTTCTGGAGATTTTTTATTTTGTTTCGGTTGCAGAGAATCATTTTGAAATTCTCCGAAGTTTGGTTTGATTCTGGAGATTTTCAAATTTCTGAACCAATTCGGACCGTGCACACCCCTGACATAGGCAAAGAATGGAAATTTGGCATTGTTCAAGGTCAGCACCTAGTTTGTTCAGAATCCACGAGTTGTTTGGCATCGACCATCCCCCAAACACAGAAGAGTTTATCATGACACCAGATCATTCGAAATGAAACAATGGCTATCCCCAGAGTCAACCATTACCCGTACAACGTAATTGCATAGTACGTGGACCGTCCAACCCACCCGTGGACAAGTGGGACAGTTCAATCTGCAAAAGGTCTGGTTCCTCTATGTGAATGCCGGAAAGGTGATCGGTGGGAATAGGGTCCAAGACTAAATCGATCACGAGATCATTGTCCTTAGCGGCAAGCAAAACCCATAAGGACTTGTTACAGCACACATAGGTCGGACTGTACGGCTCATCACAATGATACCAAGTACTGCGCTGATGGCACTCGAAGTATTCAGCGTGCGATAGATTCCACATGCTACGAGAGGCAGGACGGGACTGGGAAGATGTGTTGGATCCCGAGGTGGATTGGGTGATGCTCACTAATGGTGCTTAATGCGAAGGCCCTCCTGATGATGGCCCCACAGTTCGCGGGGTGGAGAAGGAGGGCGGCATGGTGGTGTGTGTTGAAAACACTCCACAGTTGCTTCTGGAGCTGAAAAAATGGTGAGGTGGCAGAACGTGATGGGGCCTGTGGTTGAATCTGCTGGAGTTTCTGGCATGGCTGATCAATGACGCTGGCATTCTGCATGGCGGTGAATAAATCAAGCACTTTAGTGGAAGAGATACGCATCAAAGAGGTCTTTTATGTTTTCCATACGGGCCACAAACCTGGCAATATACGAGTCCATTGAGCCCTGTTGAGTAGTGTTCATCAAGTGTTCAAACTGGTCTTAGAGAGGATCCTCGTCAAACCATTTCAGCAGTTCTTTCATGAACTCTATGGCCAAGTCACAGAGGATTTGCGACGTAGCACCCAACAGCTCCAGTGTAGGGCAGCACTCTCTCCATGGCAATTGTTGCCTAGTGAACTTCTCTGAGTCGGTAGTGACATGAATGTAGAAGCATTGTTCCGCCCAGGACAACAAATCCACGGGTCCATCGCCGTTGAATGTCTGTTGCTCCATATGGCAGAAGAAGCAGCTGCTGGGACTTGTGAGGTGGCGGTCGAATCATCCATGAGTGCCGAATTCGCCTAAGAAGTAGAAGGGAGGTGGGCGACCAATGAGGTGACCTGGATGTTCAACTGCTCTAACAAGTGCTCAAGGTGAGTGAATTACGCCTTTTGATCAACGCAAATCTCATCCAATCCCTTCACTGTATCAAAACGTTCAGCCTGAGAATGAGTGGTCGAATGTTGAGCACGGCAGATCGGACCAATTTGATAGAGAAAATGGAGGGAATAAATAAAACTATAAGGATTAAACAATTCCACAGGATTGCCAAAATAACAATCCTACCCAAGCCAAAGCCGAAACATTCAATACTAGTTTTCTATGTAAAAAAGAACTAACAACACAACATCCATATTACCAAATACGACCCATGGCTTACCAAGACAAACAATAAAAAAAGTAATTCTATCAACAAATAACTCAATTTGGTTAGAATTGGACCAAACCAAACTTTATAATTAAATTTGGTTGGTTAATATGATAAGGGTTGTGCATCAGTTGGTTCGTCGTTGCGGAGTGTCAATTGTTAAAGTTTGAGCCTTTGAGAGAGAATTTAAATTTGGACTCCTTAGCAAGAGTTGACTTGGATTTGTGAATCCAATGTTGATTTTTGTTTTGGCTTATTTAGTGTCAAGCCCCAATCCAATACACAATCAATATTCATTTTGGTTTTTTTTTTTTTTTAATCTCAAATCCAAACAGAATTCTTGAAAACCAAACCAAATGCATTTTTGGTTGGGTTCGGTTTTAACCAAATATTGCTCGCCCCTAACTATGATGGTCCAATTTTTGACAAGAAGAGTAGTAATAGATATTTAGGAGTTGTTTTATATGGACATTTGACTTTAAACGAGATGGAAGATGAGCCATCACCTTTGAGCAAGAACAACAAAGGGAAGAAGGTTGACGAGAAGGACAAACTAGAAAAGAAATATGTTAAGATTAAGTGTCACATGTGTGGAACTTGGTGAGCCAACAACATCCCATATGGATGAGCCAATTCAATGAGATCATCATGTAATTACAGTATTCAACAATTTATAAAGGCCCATCAACTTTTAATCCTTTTTGTTTACTGAATATTGATGGTGGCAATCAATCGGAACTTTTTATTTGCTAGTTAACGTGCCCCACCATGGTTCACCGTTTCTTTTTCATGTCTACCGCTTAATCTAATTTTCTTTTCGATTTGAGGACGAATAATTTCGAACGTCAAGAGAATGATGGATATTAGATATATTTGAGGAAATTAGATAGATTTTAATGTTATTAATATTAGTATGTTAATTTAGTATTCAGTAAAGTAAGTAATTTTAGTTTCTCTATGAGCGCTCTTCACGCGGCACGCCTGAATAATCCTCTTACGAGCACCCTTCACGCGGCAGCTCGCAGCTCCTATCCGCTGGATAGTTTGGATGCCGAGCCTGAGTTGTACCTGCCTTGGGGACAAGACTGTTTCAAAGACAAGAAGAGTTGATGCACATTTATGTTCAATTTCTATTATTGGGAAAATACCCTGAAATACCATAATTATGTAAGGGAAATTTCTGCCACAATTTCAGAAAATTTGACAAGTTTGTCCTTATAAAAGTAGAAGAAAAAAAAAATCAGATTTTTGTCAGAAGAAGCAACAATAATAATAACAATAATTATTAATATTGTTATTTTTAATTTTGGTTTTAGCAAATTGAAATAGGAAAGTTCTATAAAATTCAAACTCCATTTTAGGATTCAGTTTGTGACCTCACCAGGTGAGATCAAGTATCAATGAATATATTCTCAGAAGCAGGAGACAAATACTCGTGGTGTGCTTTTCTTTGATGTTTCATTTTATCAGTCTGAATACCTACCCTGATAAATATGGTTGCAGTCAGTATAAGATTAGTATGTGTTATTGATCTTCTTATGTTTCATTTCTCTTATTTTTCATTTTATAAAAAATGAATAAAAATTTGGTTGTTAAAACAGATACCAGTCAAGTGTCCTGTATCTAGCATTGTGAAGCAAAGAAAAGTACAAGGAAGAGACTACTTCGAGGTTTCTTGGGAAGACATGGACGGGCTTAAAGCATCTGTTGTACCAGCTGATCTGGTGGAGAGGTATCCTGTTAATACTCTCTTTCCATTTTAACACTTTTATTTATAGTATGTGAGAGTTTTGAGTTTTGAGTTTTGAGTCTCCTGTTTTAAACATGTTAATTCTCCAATTGCTGGTTCGTTCACCCTCATTGCTGAGTTGTGATCTTGTTTGCTTCTTCGTTTCTCCTAGTGCTTGTCCAGAAAAGATTCAGGAATTCCAGCTAAGAAAACAGAAGAAACCCAGTGGTAGATCAAGAAAGAAGAAAGTAGAGATGCAGGAAATTGATAGAAAACTGCAGGATTTGGTGCTTGACATTGAGAGAGAGAGCAGTAGGTTGAGTTTAGGAGGAATGGATGACCAAAGGATGCAGCTTAATAATACTGAGCTACAAAGCAGTGCTCACGAAGGTAACAATGCTGGTTCTAGAGCGTTAGAAACGGAAATTATTGATCTTATTAGCCCTCCACCACCACCACGAACAAAATGCCAGGAGGCAATGAGTAGGGATCATGTGATCGAATTGAGCGATACGGACAATGATGATGTGTCGCCTGAATATGCGAGAAAAGTGAGGGAACTCAGATTATTCATTGCTAATATAAGAGATGAAATCTCTTAGTAGTACAAACATCAACGTGTGTTTGTGTGTGTGTGTGTATACTGCAGTTACCTCCGCTGTAACTCAAAAGCAAAATGGGAAACATGAAAAAAGCAATATTATGTTGTATCTTTATTTAAACTTTGGTAAATCTTAAATTAAGGGCTCTTTTTCACTTTTTTTTTTCCATTTACGCAATTTCCTTTTTCTTCATGTATTTAATGGAGATCTACCAAAGAAAAAAAAAAGAGTATTATTTTATTATTGAAAAGGAAAAGGGATGTAAGAACATAGCCCTACAGAATTTAAACTAAGAGAGGATGTGATTAATGAAATTTGAAACTCTGCTTACATGTTAAATGTTAGTAGTTGATCATATAATCTGTAAGATGAGATGCTTAATCTCACCAGGTACATATTGAAATAATTAAAACTTAAAACACATAAAAATAAATAAAAATAAAAAATCGGGTATGAAGGAAGAAGGATGGCAACAAAAAACAAAAACCATACCCATAGCCATCTACGCTTTAACCAACAAGGGCCATGTTAACCCACATAACAAAATGTGAGATCAAAGATTACTCTATAGTATAGACACTAAGAAACCACCTAGTAAAATTAGTAATCATCTTATTATGTACAATGGTGATCTGAGCATTTAACTGATACGCATTACCCTCCAAAATACAACACAATCTCAGTGACTGAGTCTTTGTAAATAACCTGTTTGCTGGTGGATGGATGACGAGTAAACCACAGTTTCACAAGCACAAAGATGTCGATTATGACTGAATACTGAATAGAACCACAGGTTCATTGTAGAGCTAGCTTCTAACTCTGCAATCAAAAGCAAAGAGAAGGAACTGATGAGAAAATTATTAACAGATTTGACTGGAGATCAGATATAAAAAACTCAGAAATATATTACAGGAAAGAAGACAATATATTTGCATTTACAGAATGTTTTCTTTATGAGCTCTGTATGAAGTGACTGGTATGCCCATTTTGCATGTTATTTCACCTGCATTTTTTTACCAGGTAAAGCATAGTGGTTTGAGTAAAACTGTGCCAACAAGTGGACTGGAGGAGAACTCCACATGTTTGAGGAGAGAAGAGAACTACGATTAAGTATTTATAATCAGTGAGGAGTTCCTAGCACCAGCCTATTCTGAAAATTGACTAACCCCAGTTTCAATCATCATACGGATGGGCCGTGCAGGACTAACTTTAGGAGACCTAAACTCCAGCAAAAAAATAAAGGATAATCTAGGACTTTGAGCCAAGTATAAAACACTAGTAAAATACTCTCGACCCCTAAATAACTTCAAGAATTTTAAAAAGCTTCCATTATAAATTGCTTACAGAAGCTTATACAAAATTTTACCTGTTTACCAGCTTGTTTGCAAGGCTTTGAGCATGCTTCAAGTTATACAACGTATTTGCCATTTCTTCTTCTCTATGGATGGCAAGATTTAGGTGAAAGAACAAATCTCTGAAAGCTTTCTCAACATCTTCCAAGTTGTTAACTGTTGCTGTTTGCAAGCAATCTGAAGGTACACAAGCATCTTTTGCATTATCTAACTTATCATTGAACATTGAATTGTTCTCTAGCAACTTCTTTTTCTCTCTTTTGCATACTTCTACTTCCAATCTTGCTGCCATCATAACAGCACGTCTAATGCATGACGAAGGTAACTACAATCAAGAGTAAGCATGAATAACTATGGAACAAATCTTTTTACAATCAGAACAAAAATATAAGAGCACACTGTAATTGCCATAACTTTTAATCCCAGAACATAAACAACAAGATTTGCTAGGTTAAAAAATACATTGCTTCTCAATAATGGATTTCTGTAAGTTGTTTATACAATTTTACAGTTGTATAATTCAAAAAATTCAACAATCAAATATTTGAAAGATAAATTGCCCCAACCAAATGAGTTTGCAAGGAAGGAGTGTATGGAAGCTTACCTGTGCAAGTTGAGCAACTTTAAACCCAAAACTTCTCTCAGAAACACCCGGCACAAGTTTGTAAAGATAGGTTACATCATCATGATTCACATTATCCATCTCCTGGTCAGGATTGAGCTCCAGATCTGTATCCTTCTCTGGTGTCAAATATGAAACATGGTATGTTCCCACCGAGCCCGGGAACTCATTTCTGATGCCAGCTATTTCAGGATAGTGAGTAACAAAGAGGAGCATGCATCTTTTATACTCCAGAAAATAATGTAATGTAGCATAGGCAATGGCCACACCATCATGTGTGCTTGTGCCTCTCCCAAGTTCATCAATTATGACCAATGAGCGGGATGAGCAATTTTGAAGAATGTGAGATGCCTCACTCAGTTCTTCTAAGAAAGTGCTTTTCCCAAGCTGGATACTGTCAGAAGCTCCCATTCGAGTGTAAATGCCATCCATCACATGCAATTTTGCTGATGCTGCTGGCACGAAACAACCAACCTATAGGAATCACAACATCTTGATGTTAGTTTCACCAAAGTGATATATCTCTCACTAAGAAAATATCACCAGTGTCACTGTAACTCTCTAGTTTTGTGCCTCATTGAAAAAAAGCTGTTTTTTTATACCAGATCCTCAAATATGGGTATCACAAGATGCCATGACATATCATAAACATTTAACTGTTAGGGTGGAACATATTTAAAAAACTAAAAAGGGAAGGAGAAAAAAAAGATCTGGGTAAAACTTGGGAGGTAGGAAGTGGCCAACACACGAGACAAGTGCAGAAACCGAGGAGGGCAAATAAAACAGCACCAATCATAAAATGTATACCAGCCAATGAGCACATGAATGTTGCATGAATTCCAACACGAAAAGGGTGATGGGAGATGAAGGAAAGAAAAACTCAAGGTTAGAAGAGGCTAAGGATCTGTGAGAAAATTAAAGAGCCAGGTTTATGGCCTACAAAAGCATTTCTACCTTTTCCTTTGTGTTAATGTGAACAAGTTATGCAATGGAGTAACTGAAGTAGGATAACTCCTCCAAGCCTCAGTTCAGGGTGGACTGACCTACCTGATCAAATACATGGCCAACCTTCCATTCACAAACATCTCAGTGCTCAACCTCCCCAGTATTCAACACTTATTTGCCAAAAGTCATATAAAAACAAAAACAAAAAAAACAAAACAAAACAAAAAAAACAAAACAAAACAAAAAAAAACTGATGTTTAGTAAATACAACCACTGAATTACAAGACCAGACCTTGAAACCACTTTTAGAGTTCCACAAAATTAATTTGATTTACCACTCACATTCAGAAGATTTCAAAGAATCTGCCACCATATCTTGAGCAATATTGCGAGGAAAGCCACAAATTGCAGCAGAAGGTATATAATGTATTGATCCAAATTATATTACTGATGAAGAGATGTCCCTTAAATAGCAACAAATAAACCCAAATGTTCAGTTGCTTGTATTACAGGCCTTGGCCAATGTGTTAAAGGTAGCTGGGCTGCAGGGAAGTTCAAGTGGGCAGTGACAATATAAGACGTGTTTATAAGTGCATGCACCGGAGTACAAAACACTAGCGAAGAGGTGAGTTTATAGCATATACGAGCTCAGAGCCACCTAAACTATTACTGAAAGGAGCCTGAAGGCATGGTTCTTAAAATAGGAGAAGTGCTGCAGTTCTGTTCAGTAAGATTGACATAGAAGGTTAATGTGTACCTGAGCCATGAGAACTATCAGAGCAACTTGGCGTATATAGCAACTCTTTCCACCCATGTTCGGTCCAGTAACAATTTGACAGTATTGCCCATCTGCATGCAAATTTGTATCATTTGGAACAAAATTATCTTGCAAAATGTTCTCCATGACCTGGAAAAAGTCAACAGGAGAAGCATTAAAGATCAGGATTAAATGGTTTACAAAAAAACAAGAGTAATCAGATACTTGTCCAAACAAGACAAGGTACTATTGTTTTTTAGCACACTTCTAAGAGACTCAGGAAGAGAAAGGAGTATGATCACAGCAACTACACCATTGTTTAATGTTTTAGCATAATACATAATCCCACACATGAAGCTCCTAGAAAACCAATCATCAAGCAACAATCAAGGCAGATACATGGGCTTATATAAGCATGACGGTTTGTCTATTTATTTATGAAGCAAAGTTATATTTCCCTCAGTGTTTTATTGTGCGTACCCAATGTGCAAACATAGACATATAGAACACAGTTATGGGTACAAAATTTACAGTCAAAAGCATTAACATCCCAAGGATGGCTGGCAGGCCTATATGTTCACATATTTGGGAAATTAGAATATCCAATCCTAAAGTGAAGGAAGTACAAGTAAATGGAGAATGAAAAGTCATATGTGCAAACTCCAAAATTGGTATGTTATTATCAAGGTTCCGTGTTTAAACCTCCATCAAATTTGCAATTTTTCACATACAACAAGAACTAAAGGATATTGACAACCCTAAAAACTCTCATACAAAAGAAAAAGATAAGCAGCTCGATAGACAAATACACTAAAAATATGGACTACATACAGGATGTCGTCCACAACTGATATTTATTTGAACAGGCTCGTCATCACTAACAAAAACTGGGCGAACATAACTCTGCACAATAAATCTGAGATGATTATTAGCACAAATCATTAATATGAATACTTTAAGTCCAAAACAGTCAACTATTGACCTTATTCCTAGATAGCTCAGCAAGAGAATATAGGCAATCCAACGTGGCTAATGCTTGAACCGCAGCCTGAAACTCGGAATAGCATCCACCAAATGCTTTTAAAAACTCATCCCAGGTGGCTCGACAAACAACGGAGAGCTCCTCATTTGCCAGAGTTAACTGGTCTAAAGCATTCAATACTTCAGGTGGATGATATCTAATTGTTTTCTTCGTGCTATTTACTTTAACCCAATCTGCAGGTACCTTCACATCAAGAGATAGCTGCAAAAGAGTTTGAGTCAATATAGGTATGTAGAATCAAGGCAATTATGGTAAAAGGATAACCATTCCATGTAATGAAAAATTGAGGTAATTTCAAATGGGACAGAGGTGGACATGTCACTATTTTAAATGAGAGAAAACAGGACACTGCAGACCTGGATACGAAATACAAAGTAATAACATCTTCAATAAGTTTAATGCTCTATATAAATTGCCAACAGAAAAATTTATGACAAAGATCATGCTGGAAAGCAATTTTGATTGAAGTACCTCTATCAAATGTGTAACTCCAGATACACTCATATACTCCAGATTGCTCATACGCAGTTGCTTGCGATAAAGAGAAAGTAATTGATCTAATGTCTCATTTGCCAAGAGCACTTTGGTCTTTGCTGAAGCAACCTACAAATGCACCAAACATTCAAGCATCTACAAGTTATGAGAAAAATACAGGATAATCTGACGGATGAACTCTTGAATTGTACCTCAGGGAAATTTCCATCGGAAATAAAAAGATTGTGAAAATCCCGTTGCTCTGCAGCTTCCTTTTTAAGTTTAGACAGAAGCCTTGCTGCAGTATTAATAAGACTGGAAGATGAGGCTGTCAATATCAACTTTCTCAACAAAACAGAATGTACAGTTCTCACTTGTAGACTCTTGTTTTTGTCCTCTAGTTCATCGTGGAGTTGATGCAGCTGTCTTCCAGCAACTAAAATAGCTTGAATAACTGCAATGAACTGTACATTTATTCCCCAAAGAGACTAGTTATAAATACTTGGAGAAAGTTGGTTACAAGAATACGACTCTATAGCATTGATTGGCTAATTGCTATTCATAAATCAATGCAAGATCAACTTCTTCTGATTATTATGTCAAATACTGTTTACAAGTGTCTGTTATCACAATAAAAGGGAAAAATCAACCATTTAATTAATATCAATCAGGAATCAAAATTACACAGTGAAAGACAAGTGCGTAATATCACAGAATACAGAAGTCACTACATACATAGAGAGAAAGCACGAGTCTTAGAATAGGATTGAGCTTTCACTGAAAATTAAAAAAATAATTAATAAATAAATAATGTTACCTCGGATGGGGTGGCAGTTCGATGGAAAATCCTTGTAATCCCACGCTGAACATCAGGGGCCCGTCCCAATGTGGTCAAGACGGATGAAAATATATGATGGATCTCAGGGTGCACAATTATCATATCAGGATTGTTCTCTTCAGTGTCAATCTCAGAAACTTTACTGGAACCCATGGATTTCAATATTTCAGAAACAGCATCTGAACGCGCATATATCATGCTCCTATCACATAAGGGATGAGTTACCTGCAGAATAATACAGCAGTCATCTAAAAGGCAAGGATAAAAATAACTAGAAGGAGCTGGATTTGGGGACCAAATCTTATAGACTATATATCAGGGTCTACCACATACCCAGTGTCTGAGAAGCCTTGAACCAAATACAGTTAGAGTATGATCCATACATTGCAGCAGAGAGCCACACTCAGAACCATCAGAATTATTCTTCAGCACCTACACTCACATGTGGGAATTGAAAAGGAAAAACATGAATTGAAACATAATTGTGTATGATGCTTAACAGTTGTTAAGACACTTACCTCCAATTGTTGCAGTGTATTGGCTGAAAGGGTCATCTCTGCGATGCCAGCAAAAGGACGGAACGAAGCTTCCAAGCATAGAATTCTTTCAAATCCAAATTGTTTCAGGTGATGAATAGTTAAAGCTAATGCTTGGAGAGCCAAGTCAGGCAAAGCCATGATCCCCTTTAGATTGAATAATTTTAAAAGAACAAAAGAATAAATATTAGCTACCTAAATGAGACATAATAAATCAGATGATGGAAGGCCGAAAATCAAGTTGGTAATTGAGCAAAGAAACTCTTTTTTTTTTCTTTTTTTTGGGGGGGGGGGGGGGGGGGGATAAAATCCTTTTCAAAAAAAAAAAATTAAGAATATCCATCATATTTAAAAATAATATCCTATTCTTAAATATGTTGAATTTACTTATTGAATCACACATCAAGTAACAAGCAATTATTGCTACAGCCATTTGCTGTTATAACCTTCTGTTGATTATCATTGACGAAGTTACTTTCACTTAAGCTCTCATATAGTGATATAACTTCCGATAGGGCACCACCACGTAAACTATCTTGTGAAGCATGCTCAACTCTAACATTTGAGGCAGGTCCAGCATATGCCAATAGCAGCTAGAGAATGATGGGAGAGGAGCTCTCAGATAAGTAGCAAAACAAGAAAAGGAAAATAAATGAGATCGATGTTAACATAGACCAACTTATATTAGAAAAACACAGACTGCCACAGAAATTGCATTAGTATCCAAGAAAAAATATCAGGACACTTAAGGTAAGGTCAAGCCCAGAAACTCAAGTTATGCATCATTTTGATTCTTCCAAGACAAAATCTATCATGAATGATCATGCCCAAGCATACTTGTAATGACAAAAACCAAGGCACTTGAAACTTATTTGTGGCTAAAGGGTTCATGTCTCGAGAATTACAATCAGGGACACTCAGAATGTATTTATGGTTTAAAATACTTCTTATGCATACAAAAAATTGATCATTTGTGAAAATGGAAACCCAATTATGCAATAAATGATATCGACTGTCCTTGCGATTCAACTCTAATAACAAGCATATTTGTCACAGCATAGATCATTATAAAAAGGTTACTGCTAAGAGTTTTGAAGCGGTCCCACAAATCTACCTCTCCGGGAAACCTTTACTGAAGAAAACAAACAAAAATTGAGTAACCATGAAGAGAGAATATTATTCCTCAATCTGCAGTATATTTTCGAAGGGTATGTAATGATCCATCTTAATTCATTTCTATGTAGTCAGACTATTCGGGAAACCTCTAATTCCATGTCCCATTAGTGACATCTACATTTTCCTACCATAATATTTGTGGATCCAGCTAACAGAATTCTTATCTACAGTAGTCACAACTCAAATCATCAAATTCATTAATGGGAGAAAATGCTTAATGATAAATTGAATTTGTCAATTTCCTGAAATAAAATTTTCAAAGTTCAGAACTCATGAAACCAACTCTGCTTAATCAATATCATAGACAAAGAATATCGATGTCCAAGCTGCAATTTTATATGTTCACTTTCAAAAACTAGTTCAATGACAACAATCATACACACACACTGTCAAATGGAAATAATTTTCTAGATACTAGCAAGATGATCGAATAACTATATACTCAAATATAACCAATCAACATTTCCCAGATAGCATCACAACCATAAATATTTGTTGAAAAGTAGCATATAATAAGGAATTTTTTATTTCAAATAATAGTAAATTCCGAGACCAATAAAGATTGCAACAGATTAAGTCTATCACCTACTTCTAACACCTTGACTCTCTCAGGCTACTCCTAGTACATCAGTCTCCTCATCCACAAGTTCAAGAAAAGATTTCATCTTATTTTTCATTTCCAACAACCTTTAAATTTGTTAACAAGCCAATGGTTTCTCAATCAATGACAAAAGTCATCCAGAAAAATCACAGATACAAGCAATTCAGACAGCACTTCCAACAAAAATGAGAATCACAACCACAGGAACGATGAAGCACAAACTCAGTGTAACATTTTCCAGCCTCCTTAGTAACCAGCACAATTTGTCTGTTTTAGCAATAACAAATTAAGAATGAATACTAAAACCACCTTCTCAGTCTGCTTAGATAGAGGCTTTCCAAGGAGTAACTCAGCGGGAGACAAGTTCAAAACCATAGCCTCCAATCCAGCTCTCATAGAATTATCATCAAACTCGCCATAAATGACATCACCTGTAGATATCTCAACTGCCACTGCACCAACTCTCACATCCACCGCATTCTCCAAACTCCCAACCTCTTTCTCCACAACACAGAACAAATAATTACTACACGAGCCACACCCTTCCTCTCCACCCCCCAAATCCTCTGCAGCCTCCAGAGTGGCCTTGGTGTACAATGCCGATAACCCCCGACAAAACGGGCCCAACCTATTCGCACCATGTGACTTGATCGCCGCCGTCTCAGTTTGTTTCACAACGCCAACTTTATACCCAGCACTAACAAGCCTCCTAACATGGAAATGTAATCTAAAAGTGGGCACACTAGCAGTCAAGAAATTGTGGTCCATATGCGCATATATACCCAACACTCTAGCTGCATTTTCAGCATCCTCTCCAAAGAATCTATACTTATACCCAACCTCAATCATCAGAAGCACGTCAGGATACCTGTGTTTGAGTTCGACTACTTGTTGTTCTAGGGGTGTGTACTTAGGGTTTGAAATTTGAGCGGAGGTACTGCTTCTGGAAGGTTCCAGACGGTCGAGAGGAGGTTCTAGAAGCTTGGCGAGGAATTTCTGGTGGAGTGTGGGGTTAGGCAGGGGAGTAATGGGGTTATCAGCGGTTGAGGGGTGAGTGAGTTTGGCGTGTTTGTTACGAAGGGAGTTGATATGGTCGGTTCTGCGGCGTTTGGCGGCGGAGAAAGAGACGGTGGTGGTGATTTTGGGCGGAGGGGTGGTGGGTGGGTTTTGAGGTTGTGAGGGATCGGAGGTGGAGGGTTTTGATTTTGGCGCAAAGAAGCGGGAGATCACTTGTTGTTTCTGCTTACCCATGGCGGTGTATCGGTGGCGGGACAGGTGGCGCCGCCGCGCCGCTTCTACAATATTGACGGTTCGGTTACTTCGGTATTTCTTTGGCTTGGCGCCTTGATTTTTTTTTTTTTTTTTTTTGGGAGGAAGAATTCGAAATTTGGAATCTCTGATTAAACAGAGAAAAGATATACAATGAGATAAACTACTGAAAATCAATAAATATTCTAAACATATTATAAGCTATTTTAAGAGTTTATGTGATGTAAGATTCTATTTCAAAATAACAAATATAAAAGTTAAGTGTTTGGAATTCGGATGGAGTTTTTGTGTGAGATGGTCTGATGATTTTTATTTGGTGAAATCAGCCAGTTAACTTGATTAAGGACAACGATCAATCAAAACGGACTCAAAGTCAACTGATATGTTAATTGGTATTTTTATATGTATCATGTAATATATTTTTATAATTTTACATGATATTACATTATACAAATAAAAGTATTACAATATGACATAAAATATTAGTTGTCAAATTACAATTTCTCAAATTAATCATTTATTTGAAATCATGGAACCAAAAGTATTATCTGATAACGAATAAAAGTATTACTCGATACATACAAAAGTAATACTGTAATTTCAAAAGTAATACATGATACACATAAAAATACATGATAATGCGAATAAATGTATTGCTTGTCAAATTAATCATGGATTTAGATATTGAAACCAAATGTATTACATGCAAAGATGAAAATATCGGTATCGGTACCTTGATTTTAAGGAAATATCGACGGATATATCGATTTCAGTGGAAATATCATACTTTTTTTTTTAAAATATGAAAACTTTGTAAAAAAATTGAAAAATATATATAGTAGTTTATAGAATATTATAACTAATATTAATACATATATTGAACTTAAATTCCAAATAAAATGATATGTTTACAACAAATATAGAGATAAATTATTATATAAACGTTGTCTGTTATGATAACATGACAAATTTTATACAGAAAAATTATAGATAAAAAAGGGTAGACAAAAAATCCATGAAATGACTCATTTTTGGATAAGAAATCTCATCCCCAATTGTAATAAATGATGTGGATTTAAGAAATCTTATTTTATTAAAATCATCATTTTAATAAATGATTCATTTCCATCATTATATATCTACTAAAAAAATTATTTATGTGTTTCTTGTATATCTAAGTTCTTTCATCTATTTGAAAGTGATAGTTGTGCTTTTATATTGTGTGTAATGTGAATACCATTTATCTCCAAGTATTTGAAAACGAAATGAAATATTGGTTAAAGTGATTGTCTATTTACTGTGATAGTTCAGGATTAAGAATATTAGAGATAATTGATGTATATATAAATATATATATATATATAAGATATCATATTGGATGTCATCTAATGAAATTGAAGAGAATAAAATGACTTTCATACTGGATATTAACTTTCCATGCAATAAATTCATAAAAAAAAAAAAAAAAAATCGCCGATATCGATACAAAACCGATATATCTCTGATATATCGGTGATACACTGCAATTTTATAAAGTGACTCACCGATATCGATATTTTACCGATATTTCCCGATATATCTCCGATATTTTGAAGAAGTACTTGAATTTGAGCGAAATTTTTTGCAAAATTTTCATCCATGATTACATAATATGCATAAACGTACCATATGATGCGCATAAAAGGTAAATCTGATATACACAAAAATATTACATAAAACATGTTGAATTATAATTTATCAAAATGATTATTTCATACACATAATAATTATAATAAAAGTATTACGTGATACAAAAATGTTACTTAATATACATAAAAATATTACATAATATATACTGATCGAGTTGATTAGTGTGTTGCCAGGGTCAACCCGACCCGTCTCATAAAATGATGATCTGTGAAATTATCTCATTCAATAATTCACCTAGATTTTAGGGTGTGTTACATCTATCATTTTCGAGATTTGAATGGTTTACCTACAAATTGAAGTTGTCTTTTAATACTATCTTCTCAATATATAACATAATATTTTTCAACATATATTTTAATTTTTTTTAGTTATATATATAACTAAAACTCTCCCATAAGTTGCATACATATCATAATATTAAAATTTTAAATTTCTTATAACATAATATAATTGCTTAGATGAAAACAAAATATATAAAATACTTATTAAAAAAATATGAATTTACATAACTATACATATATATCTTATACATTCTGTATTTTGTAATATTAAAAACTTGAATTTTTTAATTATTTACTTTTTCAGAGAAATATTTCTTAAATCTCATAATACAAATGCATATTTCTAATGTAAAAAAATTGTGTATAAAATTATAATAAATGCATACATTGGAATTTTAACATTTTATTTTAAATTTTTATTCAAATAAATTTTGTGAACTACCTACATAAAATAATCATATAAATCATTTCATTATTGTAGATAAAGAATATGATAAAGATGTCTTGTATAATTAATGAAAATATAATAAACTAAAACAATGTAGTAAACCCAAATAATTTTTGTTGTTACACAAACACATAATAAAAGAAAAGGGAGACCAAACAATATATACAATTTTCAGAAAAAAAAACAGGGCCAATATAGAAATAATATTTTTTATAATAAATTATATGATGTATATCAACATAACATAAGATTTTTTTTTTTTATATATGTACATAGTATTATAGGCTCAAAATAAAATGCAATTATACAGTAAATCTATCTATATATATATATATATATTTATATATATATTTGACCACAATATAAAGATTCTATTAGTGCAACATTTAAAAAATGATATCTAAAACTGTGAAATAATATTTGAAATATGAACAATTTTTTATGCTTTTATAATTTTGATATTTGAGCTTTGGAGTTTGATTATAGATGGCAAGAGCAATTCAAATTGTATTCCACCACCACCATATCAAATCTCCTCTGTCGTCTAACCAACGTTACATGTCAACCCCTCCAACACTACCATCCCTTCATGGATCTCATACTTCCTGTCTACACTGCTGCTACATTTGCTCCATCATTCACTATACCAAAACCTTCATTTCTCACCATTTTTTATCATATTTGTTTATCGTAAGGAATCGAATACATTACAAAAGAAGATTGTTTTTCCCTTTTTTTAATTTTTTTAATCACATTAACAGTATTAGGCGGAAAAATGACATTTTTTAATCCTCCAATATTCTTTTATATTAGAATAAATTTATTTCACCCTACAAATTCTTTGTTTTTTTCCTTAACAAGCTGAAGTAATCATATAATACTATTATTTCAGCATATACATTAATAATTTTCAGCATGTATATATATTTTAGGTATGGTTAATTTCAAAATGGGAAAAACATTTTTTAAGTCTCGTAATTTAGACCTTATCCAGAAAATATTCTGTAAGTTTGATATGTCCAATTTTGGTCATATATGTATAATAAAATGTTCAATTTAAGGACTCCGACCATCATCGACCACTTAACTCGCCGGATTTTGGCACGTGAGAGCAAGCGATCAATTTAATTAGTTAAAAATTATATTTTTTTCGCTACTTTTCTTCCAATTGAACCCTCAGACATTTGCAGAAATTTCGAATCTCCCAAAATTAGGGTTTTTCGTTAAAGTTTAGGCGTGCAGTTAGGTAAGGATAATTTGTTTTTTCTCTTTTTGTTTGCTCAATTGTTCAATTAAATTGGTCGTGTGCTTTCACGTACCAAAATCCAGTGACTTAAGTGGTCGACAATGGCCGAAGTTCTTAAATTGGACATTTTATTATATATTTAGGACCAAAATTGGACATATCAAACTTATGAGATATTTTCTGGATAATGTCTAAGTTATGAGACTTAAAAAATGTGTTTCCCATTTCAAAATGCAACATGTACTTTAACAACTTTTTCATTTAGTGTCAAATTAAAAAATAAAAAATTGATTCCTACAATTACTTTATGAAATTGTAAATTGCTACCAAAACTTAATTTTTGAACATTTTTCAGCCAAAATCTGCCGACAAATAACGTTAAAATGTAACTAACCTTCAAATATCAACCAAAATATATGAATCATGTGTCAAAATCAAATTAATACTCCAATTCAATTTTACGATTCTCATTCGATCAAACAAAAATCCTATTTTATTACTTTTAATTAATATTGCATGTCAATTAAAATTATCATCTATATATGTAGTACATATTGATTATTTCAAAATTTTAGATAAAAACTTACTAAAATAAAGTATCTATGTACTATCTACGAGGGAATTGTGGCTCTTTTCTGTTGTTTGACGATGTGGTACCATAACTACCATTGACTTATAGAATACAACACTACTTGTTGGCATAGAAGAAACCACATTTTTTATATTTATGGAATTAATTTTATTAAATATTATAACTAATTAGCTAATAATGAACTTCATAATGTACTCTATATATATTGGAAAGTAAAGCACACACGGTCCTACATGTTATTACTTTCATGATATCTACGTAACATTTATCAACTTCTCACCAATATAATTTAGTTATACATGTTTTATTATGGGAATTAATATTAATACGTTTGGAAACTTGATTGTGTCCACCAACAAACTATTAAACTGAACAGCTTGCACCAACTAGCTCACAGAGTTGATTTTTCTTTTCTTTCCTTTTTTCTTTTTAATGCAAGCTCACAAATTTTTTATTTTAAAACTATTAGGATATATTATGGAAGTATATATATTTCAAACTTTATAAATGATTTATATTACAAAAATGTCTGGAGATTGATTCATAAATTAACTACAAAATCATAAGTTTCAAAATCATATATATATATATATATATATATATATATATATGAAACAGTGTTATAATATAATTTCATATATATATGAATCTCACTACTCACAAACTAAATTCTTTTTCATTATCTCGTATATAAATAATGGATCCGTTTCATTGAATTAGATCTATGAATTCACAAAACATACTCCTTCAAAACTAGTCAGATTGCCTTGACATTTCTATAAAAAAAAAAAAAAAAAATCTAAAATTTTGGCTAATGTAAAACCACTACGTAGCAATTGATTTGTCTTATAATTAACCTATTCTTAAAAAAAAAATAAAAAATTGTATGATTTTATTTGATTCTATAACATTGTGAAATCTTAGTAACATTTCAAAAACTTCAAAACACATTACATGCAAGTATCGCCTACAGCCGTACGTATTTCAAGTTTTATTTGCTAGGAAAAGAGTACAATTTTTTTTTTTAAAAAATGAAGTTAAAATACATTGCTACAGCTTCTGAAACTTGTACATTTACATGCATGCACACTTATATAATTGATATTTTAGATAAATTTTAATTTTATTAAATTATTTCTGATTTATTTAAATTTTATTTAAATAATGTTTCAAGAAATTTTATTTCAGAAAAAAATTATTAATATAAATTCTCACAGTTCTCAACGCCTCAATGGTGAATCTATATCAAATTAATGTAACTTCACCACGTGTAACATCTAAAAAATCATAATATGATATGTAAGAGTTTATATAAATGAGTTTAAAATCCATTTGAATCTGGGGTGAATGAAATCCTCTAAAATGAGTTAGAAATTAAATAAACTAAGAGTAATGGTTTCAAATCTATTATATCCTGAATTTTCTACTATAAATTTGCAATTCTTTTTTTAAATACTTCAATTCTAACACAATAATGTTTCCCCTTGCATGTTGATGCATATTTTGATCATATGCTCTGTTCAAACACAATTATGGATAATATCTTAACACATATATAACACATAATTGTAATTTGAAAATACTAAATAAAATTCAATCAAAAATAGAGTAGGTATGCAGCCCATGTCGCATATGAATAGAGAATTTAATTAAAGAGCATAAATGGTATGAGAGGACAAATAAAAGGTTTGGTTTAGACCACGTAAGAGAGAGGCAAGCAAGAGTCTATGTCCACAAGTGTTGAGTTAATTGAAATGAGGCACACATGCATCCACCACTTCTCTTTCTCTCTCCTCCACTTGTACAACAATATTATCAATTAATACATACTCAAACCCTTCACCTGCATCTCCAACTCTTCAAAAAAAAAAAAAAATCACAATATTAATTTTTGTATTATTTGCAAACAAATATAGATTATGTATTATTTATTTTTATTTTTTTACCACCAAGTTTACGTATTTTAATTTTGGTTTTTTAATTAATTGTTTTTTTTTTCAAATTTTATCTTATTTTGCTCGAAATATTAATTTTTGCCTGCATGTCATGCTGGAATTGCTGATGTGGATTTTTCAGTTCCAGCGTTCACATAGACAAATATTGATATTTCAAGTAAAATTATATTAAAATTGATTTTTTTAATAGAAATCAAAATTAGATTATGTAAAATTGATGGTTAAAAATGAACACATGTAAGTTACGAGATGATAATTGGGATTTTCCCTAAACTTTAGTTGAAAAATAATTCCCATATGCTCCCAAAATAAGAGTTATGTTTCTATAATTATTATTAAAAACAAGATTCATATTTTGTCATTAATAGAGTACTTTTTACTTGAAAAATAATACTTATATTTTATATTATATTGAAAAGTATTACCATCTTAGCTTAAGATGGTCAAACAAGAGATCTAGTATAAATCTTATATGTTTTTGTAAATTTAAAGAAGACAAACTTTATGCTTAATTCAAAGCAAGTGTGAGAAATCCAGTGAGAGCATTCCAAGGTGTTCAACTATAATACTAAACAAGGCTTTTAATTTTCCAGTGTAACACCTATATGAGATTACGAATTAATGGACATCTCTTATTGGATTTAATTGATTATTCGAATTACAACAAAACACAAAAGTTCATAACATTTTTTTTCCCAAATAGAAAGTTTTTGTTAAATTTGTAAAAATATATATGTAATATTTGTTTGTTTTTGCAATGAACCCTTCTCCTATTTTGTCTTTTCTTTTTTTTTGTTTAAACTGTATCATTTAGTTATGTCTGACAAAATAATAATTCGTTTCCCATATCATGACATTAAATATAAATATACATAGCTATGACACCAATACAATGACATAATTAAAAAAGATATATATGATACAATAATAAAAACGACATAAATTTATTATTTTACTACAAATGATCACTAAAATACTCGAGGGCTTTCTATTTCTATTTAAAGAAAGATTGAAATAAATATAAGGTCTCCTTTCCAATGTGGTGAATAGATTGCACATGGCAAGAAGATTGAGACAGGGAGAATGCATGTCTCCACCCACCTCTTTTTTTTCTTTTTTTTTTCGTGGAAATTAAAATGAGTCCATAATTAGTTTTCCATTAAAAGGAATAAGGTTGAATTATAATTACATTTCTGTTATGAATTATAATTACTCACACCAATATATGTATTACATGGAATATAAATAACAAAATGAAGTTATAAATAATTGTTGCATATCTTTCTCTGGAGGAAATTAAGTTGAATTCTCTTACTGGTATGTATATTATATATGTGTTGATATAACATCATTATAGCATATATTTGATATGTATACTATTAAGATAAAACATGAAATTCAAGGGTATTTCTCATTTATCCATGGAATCAGGAAATTGGTTAAATAACTTATCATAAAGTTTGAATATTAGTGAAAAAAATTGGTCTTCCAACATATATAGTTATTATGAATTCAAACAAAAATTATTCTATTCAAACCCAACTTGTACCAAAAGTTAAAAGCTATTTGTGAAATCAAAGTTTAGTTGATCAATAATTGTAACAATCAAAGGTTTTGCCTAATGAATTAGCAATTGGGATCATATATATGTTATTTTATCCATGCCAGATCCAGAATTTCGATAAATGACGATAAGATTAATGGTTGATGTATATAAATCGCACATACACATTGTTTTACATTTAAAATTGTATGTATAACTCAAAAATATACAAATAAATAATGTTTTACTTCTTTGACACTTATTAAACGCACATACATGAACGTAATTGCTTTTATTTCACTTCTCGAACACACCCTCCAAGAAACCAAAGTTCCTATATATGATGCTCACATGTTGGTCAATAAATTAACTGGCTTCAACAAAATTGGAGAATACTAACTCTATGATCATTTCTATAATTCGTCAATAGCTTAGTTATCTTTGTTGTTGTACGTTCTTCAATATTTGAGTAATGTTTTAAAACTTTCTCTTTTTTATTTTTAAAAATTGTGTTCATACCTACAAATCAATTCAACATCATTGTACTTGAGCACGAGCTAACACTAAATCAGAACATAATAATTCAGACATATAATATTTGACTTCTTTTAAAAATGGAAAGTAATGAAGGAAGAAGAAAGCAATTAACATTTTTTCAAATTGGAGGGTAAAATTCTATTAATTGGATTCGCCCCTAGTTCTATATATTCTTATTTATAAAAAAACAATACACGCTATGGTGTATGTATATAAATATGAATAATGTGTGTGTGTGTATCCCAACCATATATATATAATAAATTAATGCCCATCTAGGGAAAAAATAAAAAGGGTACGAATAATCTAGTTTTAAATAGGGGCAAAGTACCCAAAGCCTCCAAACAGTAAGAAATAAACCTCAAATTTCTTGTGTAGCAAACTCAATGCTCCTTCATCCTCCACCACACATTTCCAAATATTCATCATTCTCATATGAATGGGAAATGGAAAACCCGTCATCCCATTTTCATCAACATCCACCAATACAAGAAGAAGAAGAAGAAGAAGATAATCCACCAAGATGCGACTGGGATTTCAGCCTCTCCGCCCTGATCTCCTCCACCTCCGCTGCCTCCGACGCCATCGGAATCGTCGAGTTCGACCACTCCGGCGCCTTCCTCGCCACCGGCGGCATCGCCAGAAAGATCAGAGTCTACACCACCGAGAAATCGCTGATCAGAAGAATTAGTGATGAAGAGGAGGGAGAGAGAGGGGTTAGGTTTCTCGACCACGCGGATGCATGCGAGTTCTACATGTGCACTCCAGCCAAACTCAGCAGCCTCAAATGGCGCCACGGGTCGGGTTCCCTGGTCCTCGGGTCGGGGGACTACGACGGCGTCGTAATGGAGTACGACCTGGAGAAACGCGTCCCCGTTTTCGAGCGCGACGAGCATGGAGGTAGGCGCGTCTGGAGCATTGATTACTCGCATCACGACCCGAACCTGGGCGCGTCCGGGTCGGACGATGGGACCATGCAAATGTGGGACCCGCGCTGCCACGGTGGAGACTGTTTGGCCACGGTTCGGCCGAACCGGGTTTCTTCCAGCCCTGTCTGCTGCGTTGAATTCAACCCGTTCGGGGGGCGAACCCTGGCCGTCGGATGCTCGGACCGGAGAATCTACGGCTACGATGTGCGGAGAATGGCAGAACCGGTTTTTACACTTGATGGGCACCAGAAAGCGGTGACGTACACGCGGTTTCTCGATTCGAACACGATAGTTTCATCCGCCATTGATGGGACCTTGATTATGTGGGACCCAGAGAATAATCGGGTGATTAGAACGTACAAAGGGCACGCGAACAGTAGAAGATTCGTGGGGCTATCGGTGTGGAGAAACGGGGGATTGCTGAGCTGTGGCTCGGAGAATAATCAGCTGTATGTTTATGATAAGAGATGGGGTGAGCCGGTTTGGGTCCGCGGCTTCGAGCCGGCCGGTAGCGGTCCGGCGCGGCGTGAACCGGGTTTTGTTAGCAGCGTGTGCTGGCGGCAGACCGGAGAGGAGCGGTGCATGCTGGTGGCGGGGGGTTCGGATGGGGTGTTGCAAGCCTTTGAGGGACAAAGGAAGTGCTTAATTCGTATTAATGACAGGTTTTAACGTTTAATTCATTTAGTGATTAAACAAATTTGAGGATAATTGAGGGAATTATTTTTACAATTTCTTTTGTCACAATCACAAACAGGTAAAGAAAGAGATATATTGACAGAGAGGATTGTATGATTTTTTTTACTCATTTTTGTACTTTAAGGAAAATGATATTCTTAAATGTAGCAGGAGTCACAGAATTTTGTGTCAATTTACATAATATATTAATAAATATGACTTCTACCCATCAATATAAATGAAAATTATTTTTAATTATTTTATTTATGGACAAAAATGCCCTTCAATTTTACTTTTAAAAAAAAGAGACCTCCTATACGAACTCAAATAAGTTGCAACAAAATGGTATGTGTTCCAACATTTTTTCCTTTTTTTATTTAATTTTCAGTTGTTCTTTTTTCTTTTTGATTTATTCCCATTTTATTGTATCAAAAAAAAAAAATTATGTAATTATCACTTCATTTTAAATATTATGTGTAATATAATTTGATTTTAGATTTATGAAATTTTAAAAATTGAAAACATATAACTTAGTTCTATTGTAATGTTTTGTTAATTAATATGAACGCAAGTTGTAACTAATAAAAATATAATAAGACAACATTAATAATTTAAATTATAAAATACAGTGGAATTTACTACAACACATGATAAAAAAACATAAAATATTTTCACAGAAAATAATAGAGATAAAAATAGAAATTTAAAAGAAAATAATAAGGATACAAAATACAATGAAATTTAAATTAATAAACAAACATTTGATAAAATAGAAAATAGAAAAGATAAAAGTGAAAAATATTTTAAAAGGATATTTCCTTTGAGTTAAAATTTGAATTTAGACAAAGTCTTGGGTGAGACCGTCTCACGGATCCCACTCCGTGGGATCCGTGAGACGGATAGGGTCGGGTCAAACATAAAAATTATGTAATACTTTTGTGTGTGTTATGTAATACTTTTATGTATATTACGTAATACTTTGTATTATAGAATGCATTTTGAGTTGAGTCAGATTATAAGAAAATATGTAATACTTTTATGTGTATTAGGTAATATTTTTATGTATATCAAGTAATACTTTTGTATTATGGGATAATGACCCGAATTGGGTCGGGTCGGGTTAACACAAAAACACGCGGATCCTAGCTAGGCGCCCAGGTGCTCTTCTTCCTCGTGCGTGAATTGTGTAATATGTAATACTTTTGTGTGTATTAGGTAGTACTTTTATGTATATCATGTAATACTTTTTAAAAAAATCACATAACTTAATATCATGTAATACCTTTATGTATATGAGGTAATACTTTTATGTATATCATGTAATACTTTTGTATATATCATGTAATACTTCTATCCTACCCTACCCGTCTCACGAAATGGGATTCGTGAGACGGTCTCACACAAGACCTACTCTTGAATTTAATGTTTGGAGAAGATTTTATTGAGTTAAAATTTAAGTTTAATGGTTGTAGATAATTTTATTGTTTGTGTTGCCATCAAGAATGGGAGATGGTGTAAGATTGAATTGTATAACAATTTCTTTTTTTAATCTTAATACATAAAAACATCATTTTTTATGTATAAGTGGCGTTAACTAATATTTCTCCACTGTTAACAATACAAAGCTTAAAAAGAGATCGTTGACAACGGCAATCTACATTATTGAGATTTGAGACATATATGTTTATATTAGTAAAATAATACTATAGATAACACATGGTCCTAGATTGTCCATAATGTAGAAGGGTGGATGAGTTCAAAATCTAATTTGGAACTACATTTTCTTTTATTGATCTTTTATATAAATAGCCAGTTAAATATGGGAACAGCATAATGCATGTGTTCAATAATATATTATATATATATTTGTATTTTATTCAATTAATGAACGATAATAAAATATAATATAATACAAAGCTTGAAAAACAAAAAAATTACGTAAGTTAGAAGTTTAGAACAAAATAAACCTTGAAAAAGTGGAGGAGTTCCAGATCCTTCGAAAATGCAGTTTTATGTGAAAGATGAAATGTGGTATATTATGGGTCACAACTAAGGGTGGAAATCGGACGGATCGGATTGGATATAGGGTGTTTTGAAAAAATTCCGAAAATTGAAAAATCAATTTCGATTCCAATTCCGAAATTTTTGGAATTGTAAAATCCATTCCAATTCCGATTTTTCGGAAATTTCGGTAATTCGGAAATTTCGGAAATTTTGAAAATCATTTATACTATCCATGATAGGGAATCAGAATTGAAGAGTGAAACAAATGACCCACAAAACTATTCAGCTTGAGATCATTAGAAAAGCTTCTATTTCCACTGAGAAAAATTAAAAGTTTCTTTGAAAGAGAACTCCACCCGTGTATGCATCACTACCGATATGTGGATCACTATTCAAAATCTTAGATATATTGTTCTTACTGCTCACTATGTTGACAACAATTGAATCCTTAAGAAGAAAATCCTTAATTTTCGTGTCCTACTACATCCACACAAAGGTATAAACTGTAGTATACTAAAAAACTACAGTATAAACTCTAGTGTATAGTATATAATATATAGTATATAATATTCTTCTATACCCTAAACCTTAAACCCTTAACCCTAACCCCTATATAGTATAAACTATAGTATATAGTATATAGTATAAAGTAAAACTATATTATAAACTATTTATCATTTTGTAAGTAATCATGCTTATTAATTCATACTTATTGAGTTATTTTTCTTTCAGGAAGCTCAAATCAAATGAATATTTGAATCGTTATTTTTTGATATGTATGATGATTTATGATAATGCTTTGTTCGAAACCCTTTGATATTTAAAATACTTGTTTTATAATTTATATAATTTTCTTTGTCATTATTCCTCTTATTTCGTTAACTGTACTACACTACTACTTGTTACTAACATTAATGAACTAAGCTCGAGCTCAATTATAAAACTCATAAAATAAAGAAGCTGAACTCAAGCTTAGTATAGTTCAGCTTGTATAACTTCGTAAACTATTTAGGCTCATTTATCCATATATTTTATCATTAAAATAATAAATTTATATAAAATGTTATCATTTTTAATGAAATTTATGATATATTTACCTTTGAAATTAGATATTCACTTTTTATTTTATATAAAAAATATATGATATATTTACTTATTATATATTACTATTTAAAAATCGAAAATGTTGTCTATTATCTTTTGTCTATTACGAAAATATTTGAATCATTTGCAACATGAACTATTGGTCTAGTGGTAAGTTTCTTGTTTTGAGTATGAGAGATCCTGAGTTTGATTCTCTAAATGCCTATATTCTACATTTTATATTCCAAGAATTGTTGTGCATTTGTTAGGATCGGATCGGAATTTTCGAAAATGTTTCAGATCGGATTTCGGAATTTCCGAAATTTTTAAAACTAATTCCAATTCTGTGCCGAATTTTTTTGAAATTTCGAATTAAAAATATTCGTTCCAAAATCGAAAATTTTCGAATTGAATTCGATGGATATCGGAAATTCCGTTTCGATTTCCAACCCTAGTCACAACTCAATGCAGTATGTAAGATATCCTACGTCAACCCATACTAGCACGCCAGTGTAGTCAAACTTTGCCAATAAAATGCATTCTAAAATAATTTTATTTAGTAAGAAAGCAAATGGTTGGACATTTACGAGAACAGGATACGAGATATGAAACACACTGCATAAATCAGTAAAAACTGATTAATTTATTCAACACGATCAATCATTTTTATATAAGATTATATAAATTTATCTTATATAAGATCTTATACAAGACAATTTCATATAAATTTTTGTATAATTTATTTTTATAAAATCATTCAATATCTAGTTTAAGTGTGAAAGAACTATTTTTAGTAGACCTATTTAGATATGTAAATTAGTGAAGTTGGTTGTGATCAACTATTCGGTCCTTGATTCGATAATATTCGTTGAAAATTTTTATTAGTTTTTTATGAGCTGAATTTGAGCTTGAATTTCGAGTTCAATAATCTTTCAAGCCGAACCCAAATTTAGTAAGATTTGGCTCAAAAATTGGCGAACAACTTCATGTAGTATGTTTGTGAGCTGGGTTTGCAAGCCCAGTTCGTGAGGTGGATGCACGAACTCAATTAAGTGTATTATTAACAAGCTCTAGCTTGAACGCAAACTTGATTACATATTTATTAAGACATCTCAAACTTATTAGCAAAATTTTTCCAACCAAACTTGAGTTGATATCGAACTCAAGATTTTTTAGTCAAATCGAACTCGAACAGAATTGAACTCTAATATTCAATTAGATTCGATTCATTTACATTCTTGCATCTATTAAACTGCATATAATTAATTGATTCAAGTACAGTATCGCAGTATCTGTAATTAAGTTGGACAAAAGCGTGGAGATATGTTCTATATAACATATTTAATCACTTACACTCTGGTCATTACCTCATTTTACAATTCCACTAATATTCGTACATCTTGCTGCCCCCTTAATGTCCACACACATTTTAGATGAACAACCATATATCATAATTTTTCTGCATTTCACTTCAATTCAAGTTGAAGATATATTCCAGATTCCCAGAATCAATTTCAGATTAAGAATCAGTGACAGATTCATGATTTTAAAAATAGGGTGCAATTATATAAATAGACTATTATTATTTGATATTTAAATCTATGATTAATTGCACAAAAAATCATAAACTTTACTTAATTTGGAATTTTAGCCAACTTTTTTAATATCACCAAATATAACATGAACTTTCATATCTTTTGCAAATTTAACCAACGGGCAGATTTCGGGTATGTTTATTTTGGAAATAACTTTCACCGTTTCAAAATAGAACAATGACTTAACATACAAAATAATAGTTATTTTGAAATGGTGGGAGTTATTTCCAAAATAAACATACCCGAAATCTGTTCGTTGGATAAATTGCAAAAATTATGAAAGTTTATATTATATTTGGTTATATTCAAGGAGTTGGTTAATTTTACAAATTAAGTAGAGTTTGTGATTTTTCTGGTAATTAAACCTTAAATCTATACAACTAAAACCTACAATTAAAAATAGATTTAAACTCTTTTATTTTTGTTTGTTTTTTTTTAAAGATTTTATTATACAAAAACTACTATTACACAAATAAATAATTATAAAGTTATCATAATCAATCATTAAGGCTATGTTTGTTTAGGACTTAAGGTGACTTTTGCAAGTTTGGATTTCATATTTGGGAAGATTTTATGAGAATGAATTTTAAAAAATTTGTGTTTGTTTTGGGATTTTGTAGGGAGGGTCATAGTTTAAATGTCATTTTCATATTGATATTTGTAAAAAAAGTACATGTTGTTTGTTAGGATTTGTAGAGAAAGTGAAAAAGATAGATATTTTATTAAAAATTGTAGAAAAGTAGAAAGAGTAAGATATGATTGTAGGATTTTAAAAATCCTTATCTAATTATGGACTTGTGTGAACTCATCCAAAATCTGAATGAACTAAATTCAATCCAAACATCCCTAATATTTAATACAATTTGTAAAGTTATTTGGGGTACAATCATACCCCTGTTCTCACCAGAATAGGAATGTAAACGAGTCGAACCAAGGCGAATATCACTAGGTTCAAGTTTGGCTCGTTTGTTTTTTTTGGGCTCAAGTTCAATACGAACTTAAAAAAATGGAGTTCGAGCTCGGCTTGACATAAAAAATGTAAGTTCGATGTTCGTTTGAGTTCGGCTCGTACAAAGTTCAATAACAAGCTATACAAACTCAACTCGAGTTCGACTCGACAAAAGTTCATTAAAAGTTCGAAAAGAGTCGAATACAAGTTCGATAGTTCAAACTCGAGTGTTCGACAAAAGTTCGTGAAAGTTTGAAATGAGCTCGACTATAAACTCGATAATTCAAGCTCGAGTTCGGCTCATTAAAAATAGAGTTCAAGCTCGAAAGCTTGTTAACATATTAAATTTTGGCCAACTCATTCAATTGCAAGAGATCCTGTGTTCGAATCCTCTCCAAAACGTGTTGGGAAGATTTTTTTTCAAAATATTAATTAATTTACATATTTATTTAAATTTTAAAATATTGTAAAATTCATAAATCATATTTAATATCTTAAAAATTATATAAATGAACTTAAAAGGAACAGACTTGCAAACTCTAAATAAATAGGTCACGAACATACTAACAAACCTTTCGTGAACTTCCTTAACGAACATATTTACGAACTATAAACAAATAGGGAAACAAACATATTCACGAACACTAAACGAATTGATAAACGAACATGTTCATGAACTTCTCTAACTAACATGTTTGCGAACCCATTCGCAAACCTCCTTAATGAACAAGTTCGCAAACCAGCTTAACGAACATGTTCGAGAACTTTAGAACTGAACATATTGGGGCTCGAGTTCGGCTCAATAAGTTATAGAGCTCGAAATTCAGGCTCGAGTTCGACTCGTTAAGCTTAACAAACAATTTCGAATGAATATTTATTGAATTGAGCTACGAATAGTTCGCAAACGGCTTGGTTCGTTTACATCCCTACACGAGACTTCTTCATTGCCTAAAATACCATATTTAGTCATTTAAATTATACTTATTACTTCATTCTACATTTTCACTGACAACTCTAATGAAAGAAAATTCAAGCTAGAAACAAAATTCCAAAGTAACTTATGGAAACATGAAAATGAATCTTCATTCATGACTAGACGCAACGGGAAGGATTCTTGAATTGATTTTAACAGACATATTGAACACAAACATTTATATGAGACGGTTTCATAAATAATTATCATAAGACGAATATTTATTACTCACTAACAAAATCCATTTTCAAAAATTCATATAAGAATTGTGAAATGTGGGTTGATCCGTCTGACATAACTGGATCCGTAAAACGGTCTCACATAAGATATCAAAAAAAGGACAATTCTTCAAGGAAAATGGAAGGACAAAATTCATAATTTTCAATTCCAATGGGGTATAATTGAAATTTTCCTTTTTACTTGGGGTATTTTTGCAATTTTGGCTTTTACAATTTGAACAAAACTCGCGTATAACATATCATTCACCTCGCCCTTAAATAATTACATTTTCTCCCGCTCGCCCACCTCTGAATTCTCCACGGCAAATTAGTTGCATCAAGAACAAGGAGAAGATCAATAAATTATTGTTATTATTAGTGATAAAATGTTAACATCACAGTCACAGATCGTGAATACGTACCCTCTTTCAAGCTACACATTCGGCACCAAAGAGCCGAAAATGGAGAAAGATACCTCCGTCGCCGATCGCCTTGCTCGTATGAAAGTCAAGTGTGTGAATTTTGTATTTCTTTTTTTGTATTTAATTTTGATCTGTTGTTTTAGCTAGATGTTGTATGTTTTTGTAATTGTAAAACCCTGGATCGAATTTACGTATTGAATCTAGGGTTTAATAGTTCATGTATCTAGGGTTTATCGTTGGACTCTTAGCAATGTATTTCATTTTGGGTTTGAAATGTATTGGGTTTTTCTGAGTTTGCAGCTACATGAAGGAAGGAATGAGAACCAGCGTCGAGGGGATTTTACTGGTATGCTTTTGTCCCCCTTCTTTGTTTTTTTTTTTTTCCCTATCGATTTCGAAGTTATTCATATGTGTTTTGTGATGATTGTGATTCTTTCTCGGCCCTCTAGTTTCTTGAGAGCCTTTTTCCCTTTTGAAAAATTTGAAGTGAAAGTTGTGTTTTGAGATGCCTAAAATTATTGGGTGTGTTAAGGAGCAAGTGAAAGATTTATATTTGGTAACGTCGATAGTCATATGGACATTGTATGAAGCATTTATTCATCATTTTATCCGTTAACGATGCAAGGAAAGTTGCAAGGGAGAGTGAAATTTATGTCAAATCGATGCCTTGCATTGTCTTTTCCTGCAGATTTTATATTTAGAAGCTTTTTTTTTTTAAGTGAAATTGATCACATGGAGAAAACTAATTGTGTTTTGACTAAGAAATGTTTGGCATAATGTCTTTATACAGTCATTTGCTGTATAAGGTTACACTGACTGGCACTTTCGTAGTTTGTATTTATGGTATTGTCTCATCGAATTAAATGCATCCCTGATTTTGGTATTTAATAATTTCATTAAGGCCACACTATAACGGGTTCAAGGTGTAACCTTATGTTAATAGGACATTCTCACTAAATCTTCAGGTTCCTCCCTAAAGATGGTATATTTAATGGTTCGACTAATAGGACTTATAGGATAATATCAGAGGCGCATTTCTTTTGGTTGCCTGCAATGTAACTTGCACTAGTTTATAGTTCTTAATCAAATGCCTTATATATCTGGTGGTTAAGTAACATGGTAACAGAGTTTTGGTTTGTACAGACTGGTTTAAACTATTCAGAACTTTGGTCTTATTCCATCTCCTTTATTTATAAAATGCTTGGATGAGAATGAATTGTGATGTTTTAGAATCAGCAATAAATTTAACTACATTCATCGTTTGTAATGTTGTAACATGTACAACATAATGCATACTCTTTGGATTTGATAAAATATGGAATCAAGGATGACATTAAAGACCTTGTCCCTAGTTACTCTATTCATATAATAGAAAGACACTCTGATGCTGTAATTTTGTGTCATGAAGTAAAGCACAAAGTTTACGCTTTTTCTGTAGTCATGCTTGCTCTTTTGTTTAGAACAAAAATTAGGAAAGGGTCCAAGTGATTTATTGTATCACTCCGTTGGTCTATTACGACCACATATATGTTAGGCTGTTAGCTATTCTATCTCGAGGGCTGTTCGGGAGGTTGAATAAATTGCATGTCACATTATAGGAAGTGCAACTTGTGTGAGTGAGACCTGCTTATTAGGGGGTCTGCATGTAAAAAAACTCGTATGTTGGCAGAAACCTTGTTCCTTTCTGAATCCTATAACTCTTAGAATTCCATGACAACATTGGAAATCATCCTTAATTATAGTTCTCTCCCTCTTTTCTTTTATTCCAGCGCAGTTATAAATTAAAATGTAATTTAGCCATCTTCATGTCTAACTAAAGCAAACAAAATATTTATACTTACAGGTACAAGAGCATAATCACCCCCATATTCTTCTTTTGCAAATTGGAAACACTTTCTGTAAACTTCCAGGTGGCAGGTTGAAGCCAGGCGAGAATGGTAACAAAGTGCATCTCATTTTTATTCATCATTATTATATACTTATTTTGATAAATTGTACTTGTTTATTGATTTTATTAAAAATAGAAAACTTCTGTTTCAATCATCCTGTTCGAGCTGGATTGTATTTAGCTTAGTTCTTGTGTTGTCCTCTATTCAACTTCACAGAAATTGAGGGCTTGAAAAGGAAACTATCTAGCAAACTTGCTGCTAATTCACCTTCTCTTCAGCCAGATTGGCAGGTAATGTGTTGTTAGTTTAGAGTATCAGAAGTTGATTGCGAAATTGTGAAATTTACTCCATTTGCTTTGAAATTTACCTTTGGCTATAGAAGCTTGATATTAGAACAACGTAGTTTAAGTCAACTCACAGCATAATTCCAAATCACATCTAGTGGCTACATGGTATCTGTATCTAAATAATATTAATCAGGGTTCCAAGTTAAACCACCTAATTGACCATCACAATATAAAACTACGATTTTTGGTTGTTGGGAAGTATTTTGTTTCTTAATCATTCTCTGAAAGTCTATTAGCCTTTTTTATTGAATATATTCTTTTGAGATTCTTATTGTGTGACATACAAACTATGATGCAGGTTGGTGAGTGTGTGGCAATGTGGTGGAGACCAAATTTTGAAACCATCATGTACCCTTACTGCCCCCCACACATAACAAAGCCTAAGGTAGGACCACGATAATAAAAAGAACCTTCTGTTGTCATTTGGCTCAAATAATTCTTTTACAGTAGCTTTTTTACCTTGCCCTGCAGGAATGTAAGAAACTTTTTGTTGTGCACCTATCTGAACGAGAGTATTTTGCGGTGCCAAAGAACTTGAAGCTTCTTGCTGTTCCATTGTTTGAACTCTATGACAATGTTCAGGTGCGGCAAAGTTACAGTGATTGTAGTTGCAATTGAGATGTGTATATTAGTAACACATGTATTGACTTAACACGTTTTTCTGAAATAAAGTTTCACCTCAACTCTTTTCATTTTCCTTAAAAAAATTTATGAATACCCATGTTATTTTCTCCCCCACCTTTTCTGCCACCATTTGCTGGATTTTCACTTTTGTGATGATCGTAATTCTAATGAAAATTACGTGTTGATTTATGCCAGAGATACGGACCTGTTATATCTACCATCCCGCAACAGCTATCCAGGTTTCAGTTCAACATGATCCATCCATAGCTTCGTTGCTGACTCTGTAGAACTCCAGCAGAAGATGGAAAACAACTGGTGATCGTGCATCGGTTCATATAACAAGACCTATATTCTGAGGATGACCTATCACAATCACGATACACCTTCCTAGAACGGTTTGAGTTTTTTAACGTAGCATTTATGTTGAACTTGTTAAACTATTGATCGAACATAACTGTATTTTGTTGAATAACTTACCCTGTTATTATCCTTTTTCTGTTTTTTAAACTTGTTATTTGATGAATATAACTAGGAGTAGGACGCAAATCATATTTAAAGGTCATGTAGTGATGGAGGGTTGTTGTAGCTACATAATCATTAGGAGTGATGTTATTCTAATTCTATTGCTGTGACCGAGAAACGTATGGTGTGGCATTATACACAGAGCAGTTGATGAGCCTAAATTTTCTTTTGGTGTAAATATTCAAAAACTTTGTAGTAGATAAATCATCGGAACCTGAATCATATGAGAATCATGAAGTTGATTTGGGTTTATAATTTGACTTTAAAAAGGGGTTATTTTTGGCATATGATTTATGTATTTTAATTGATTTTTGGAGGTGAATTGCAATTTCGAGTTTTCCGGTTGTTGTTTTGGTCGGAAAATGTGTTAGAAATTGAGGTATGGTAGCAATCGAAATTTTTTGTTTGAAATTTCATTTAGATTTAAACATCAAGTGGAAAAAAAAATCATAATTGAAGTGGTAAATTATTAGTAACCCCTAAAAACTATCTAGTACTAGAACTTTTTTGAGGTTATAGTATATAGACTATTTAGTATTAGAACTTTTTTGATGTTATTGTATATAGAACTTTAATTTTCTCTTGTTATGATACTTTAAGTAATGGTGCATTTAAGAGCTTAGCTTGATAGCATGAGTATATATCAATTTACATGTTATCTTATGAGTTTATTTCACTAATATATTTTCGTGAGATATGATCTATTGTTCACAATTCAAATTTATTTTCATTAAATCAAACTATATTTTGTTGGTTGGTTGTAACTTGTAAGTTGATTTATATCACATAATTAGATCCATCCTAAACATATCATAAGTGATCAACTTCTCAATTTTAGTAATGTTTTAATTCAAACCCCCAATTATAACTAAAAAAAGATAAGTGGATAATATATTTTTTCAAATTAGAAACTTATGAAATATGATAATGGCCGGGTGGTTTTATTTAAACTATTGTTTTCATAATAATATACTCCCTTTGTTTCATTTTAATAAGTCTCGCTTTAGACTTTTATACAATTTTATTTTCAAATTATTCCTATTAACCCTGAGTTAAAATTTAGGGATTTAATATGATATTTTTTATGAAATTAATTTGATTTTCTTTTTACTTTTAAATCATAAATTTCTTGATTAGTTAGGGGTATATTTATTCAATTTTTATGTTTTTTAATTTATTATAAAAACTACACAACGACACTTATTTTGAAATGGAGGGGTATGAATGTATGGTTAGTAAATAAAAGCTTACGTATCCTTTGCCACACCAACCTGTTAAATAAACTACACTTGAATCCCAAATCAAACAGAATCATTTTATATATGTACGAACCATATTATAAAATTAAAACATATATGTATAAAGTTGAATGTAATCAGAATAAATTAAAGTGCACTATAAGACCAAATTCCGTGAGTCATGATTTATATTTATATTTTACTCAATTGATATTGCAACTGAACTTTCTTAAAAATAATCATAAATCTTCACCAAACACTTGATTAATATAATCTCAATTTTGAGGCACTTTTAATACAATTGGAACACATAGCACCGCCAATGAAAATTGATTGATAGGTCCTAATTAATTTATTAATCCATCATATTGTCACTGCCCATTTATAATTATGTAGCAAATCAAATTACAGGATTTTACAGTTTTAAATAACTTTTATTCATGTCTTAAGACAGGGAGCAGAGTCAAGTCCACGTACTAACAACACGTTATTAAAAAAGATTCCACGCAAATGTCACTAAATAAGAGAGAATATTGATATTACATAAAATAAATGCCACATTAAAATTGTTTAGGATATGATTCTAATATATTTATTATCTCATGAATTTAAGTTTTTGAGATGAAAGATTAATTGGTGAAAATGGATTTGAGTTGTGGGTAGTAGAACTCTACCTTATAAAATGATATTCATAAGATAATTTTATATAATTTTTGTTTAATTATTTATAAATTATGAGCATTAATTGGTTATCCCTTTTTGTAATTGTTGGGATTAGATAAAACATATTTTGCTTAATTAATACGTTAGAGTTGGTCTCTTATGAATCGATTGTATGAATACGAAAACCCGTATAATTCGACCAGCCTCATTCGCTCTACACCCAATTCATGAAAATAAAATTCAAATTTCAAAAGATTTTTTACTATCATAGCTTAAACTTATTAATTGTATTACTTCTTTTTTCCACACAACAACCCTTCATGTTTCTTCAATCTCTATGTCTCACAACTAGTTCTTTCCATGTTTGCCTGATTCCCTTTTTTATTTTAACGAGTTTTAGATCACCTGTGTTGTACGTGAAGATTAATTCAAATTAAGGAAATAAATAATAATACAAATATCTTATATATAACACTTTTACATTAGAGTTCTAACTATAATAAGATTCTATAAGATTTTGAATTAGCTAAGATTCTAATATAAAATTATTTAAATATGAAAACTTAAATTACAATTATAACCTTAAATAATAATCTTTGATAGGAATATATTCGGTAATCCATATTTTATAAGAAATATCTACACTTTTATATAGGAAATAGATATTCTCAAACGTGTTGTTGAAAATTATTTTATTACAAAAATTATATGCATTAAACATCAAATATTTTAACAAGAGGAAAACATTAATCATTTAATTGCAGAACAATGGAGAAAGAAGTCTCACTTGATATTAAAGAAACTAAGGATAAAATAAATCACAAAAACTCTTATGAGATCGTCTCACATAAGAGTTTTTGTGATTTATTTTAAAAGACATACTTAGAGTTGAAAATCACATATTTGATTCGCGCGCGATCGATCGTGCCACGGGGCACGACCGTGCACCACACATACTATTGTATTGTCGCGCACGGTCGGATCGTGCCCCATGACATGATCGTACACGAGAAAAAAAAATCACATACTTAGAAGTGAAAAAAACATACTTGTACATTGTTGTGGCGCACGGTCAACCATGCCCCGCAATATGACCGTGCGTGGTCCCATTGCACATGAGACGGTTGCACATGAGTTTTTATGTACTCAAAATGAAAATAACATTCTTTTTTATTTTGAGGAAACAAGTAATACATTTTTGAGTATGTACAACTAACAGTAAAACAAGTAATATTTTTTAATTATACAAATAATGTTATTATATATATATATATATATAAATCTCATATATAACAATGTGAATCCACACAAGAATGCAGAGTTGTTGGATGTTAAAAATTAGCACGTAGCTAGCATTTCTGTTAATTAACCAATGCCTTTTAAGGAAACTTCAATCTCAAGTCAACATATACTTTTAACTAAAACTAGTAGCAATAATCAATTTAATGGAATGACGACTATATCATGAAGTCGCATTGGACCTTGTGTATAATGTATGTCATCATTTGCCTACCTCATAATTGTCCCAAGTCTATATATATATAGTTAATTAGCTGGCCTTTCTAAAAAAAGAAAAGAAAAAACTAAACACCAGTGTTCATTGACTTAATGTTCATAATAAACATATCCGAGCATCATCCATCATTGATGATGATCTCCTCGATTTGTCATCTAGCTAAACTCTAATATCTAAAAATAAACATTAAATATAAATTTAAATGCTTTTGCAACTTTATTTACACTTTGGTGTGGACATTTGTATTGTATTCATTATATATCACTATTTATTAACTAAGAAAGTAATTTCAATTTTAGTCAAACAGTAATAAACAACATTGTGTTTTCCTTTCCTTTTTCCCCACAAATAATGTTATTAATTGAAGAAATTTAAAAGATGAAATAAAGACTATTTATAATATAATTACTTTGACATTATAAAGTCACCTCTATATGTAGAGAGAGAGAGAGAGAGAGGTGAATACACAAGACAACCAAACATTTAATCCATGGATGAGGTCATATTGTCTCTCATCTTATTTTTCTATCTATAATTATTTCAGTTCATAATTCAACTGGATATTAATTCATATATTGATCTTGTTTAAAGATTTGTCCATAATAGGGGAATATTTTTCCCTATATTTATATGTTTATTTTATACATTATATCATTTTCTTTCCCAAAAAAACTTGACAGAGTGCAAGTAAGAGAATAAAGATAGCAAAACCTGTGTAATCGATACAATTTTTATGAAGGTGAGATACCGTTTAAATTATAGAGGTCGTGGTTTGAAGAGAGAATTGCATAATAGTCATCATGTTGTGGACATTTTCTATGTACATGTAGGTAAAAATAATTGTATCACATTATATTTTATCTTAATATTTTCGCTTGATTTATATTTGATTTAAGATCAATAGTACTAAGGTTGTCGGCAGATACGTTAGGAAAGAAGAAAAGCCAACCTTGACATTTTCCTGATGAATCTATGTATCATCCTAATTAAACTGATTGATTTATTAAAATGTTAAAAAAGAATTGATAATTGATAGTACTTCTACATTCAAAATTAATATTAATTTTCATGATAAATATATATATATATGCTAAGGTCAATCAATGAATATTTATTATAATAAGGATAAACTAATTAAATGAGTGACTGACTTTTTGATCAAATTTAAAGGTAAACGCAGTAATCTAGAGGTCTGTTTTGCGTGGCAGAAGGATAACTCTGAATTTAAATAAGTAATAATAATGATAATAGTACAGCATAGTCTAATAAAATAACTCTCCCATCAAAAGATTATTGGGAAACACCATTTTCAACTCTTTAGAATATATATATATATATATATATATCATATAAATTGACAAATAAAATACAAAAACTTATATTACATCCTTTCACTGTTCATGATCCAAATTACTCCTTTTTATAATTGAATATTTGTGGGTTATAAACTGTGGTGGATCTGTTTCACATGATTAGATTTATAAAATGATTGTATAAGAGTATTAGGTAAATTTTTAACAACCTTTTTTTATCCTCTTTTAAAAAAAAAAAATAATAATAAAAAAAAATTCTTTTAACAACCTTCTATATTTTTGCAATTACAAAAATCTACATTGTCAAAACTTATATATATTGATAGTTCGTTTTTGAGAATAATAGTTATTATTAATACACATATTATATTGATATACAATTTATATAGTATGCTAGCATTATAGATTAATATATATTACCTCTATTTAATAATAAGTATCATTCTAAAGTTTTTATTATATATTAAGAAACATAAAAATTGGATAAATATACCTTTAACTAATGAAGGAATTTATAATTCAAGATTGGAAAGAGAATCAAATTAATTCCATAAAATGTATCATATTAAATCTCTAAATTTCAACTAAGAAATATTAACAAAGATAATTTGGTAATAAAATTGTATAAAAGTCTAAAAAAACATTTAATATGAAACAAAATTTATACTTTAGAACGATATTTATTATGAAACGAAGGAAGTATAATATTGTATTTTATATTAAAACTCATATTAATACATTTTATACATGAATATGAAAAGGGAGAGAATGTCTACTTGGCATGAGGAGATATTTTGGACTCAGCTGTCATTCACTTATTTTCATTCCAATTGGGTGTGGGGGAATCAGGAAACCATTATCCTATTTTCATTCATAAATGAAGAAATTAATGTCAATTGTCAATGTGTCATGAATTATATTTCCCCCTCAACTCCCATTCCGTACCTTTGATTCCAATTTCCTCCAACCAAACACCCCTAAAATGTATTTGAGAAATAAAATATAAGACAAAATACTAGACGTAATTAATTAAAAAAAAATTCAAATTATGTTAAAAATAAACCTTAACGTATGTGTTTTGTCATAACGAATGATCCGACCGACTCACATTGAGTTCAAGTGGGACATCTATCTCCCTTATTGGAAATTTTATAAGGGCATATTAATAATTTACTATTATGTTAGGGTATTATATGATTATTTAGGACATAAACTCGCATGCAACCGTCGCACTATGAGATTGAATCATGCACGGTCATGTTTCGGGGCACGGTCGACCGTTGTGCGCCACAACAGTGTGCAAGAATGTCATTTTCAACTCTAACTAAATGATTTTCAGCTCTAAGTACGTGATTTTTTTTTCGGGCACGGTCGTGCTGTGGGATACGGTTCGACTGCGCACGACAATACACTGCATGTGTAGCGTATGGTATGGGGCACGGTCGATAGTGCGGCATACAAGTATGTGATTTTTAGCTCTAAGTATGTCTTTTAGGGCTATAAGTATGTGTTTTTTTTTTTTGGCATACAGTCAACCGTACCCCAGGATACGACCGTGCGTGGTCCCGTCGCACGTTGCGACGGTTGCACGTGAGACCAACTCATTATTTAGTACCAGATATCCAAAAATGTATTAAAAATGTTGAAGATACTAAATACAGTTATAAAATATAAATAATATAGAAATAACAATCTTATGATATGATCTTATTAAGCTATTTCTCTTTTGTAAAGTTAAGATGAATTAAATTAACAAACTTCATGTGAAAAACATTTATGAATGTGTAACGTGTCAAAATTCAAAGGATGATAACAATTGATGTATATTATTTTATTTTTTAAGCAAAAAGTATGGTACTGTTTTGTGGGTTCAAATTTTTTTTAGACAGAATTCCACCAAATTCATCCCATTTTTATTGTTAAGTTAAAATGGATCATCTACATTTGACTTTTCTAAATAAAGTTAGGGTTAATTGTGCGAAATCCTCTTATGGTTTGGAAAATCTGCGTGAAATCTCATTATGCTTTAAAAATTGCGAGAAATTCCTTTGTGGTTTTCAAAATATAGCCCGAAATCTCCAATTCCATTGATATTAACAGAAGTGTTATGCACGCGCTTTTAATGCATTTTTTTGTGTTTTTTTTTTTCACTTTTTTACTATAAAATGACATATTTACCATTTTTTACTATATTTAAAGAATAATTCTCTTGTTGGGGGTTTCTTGCAATTGGAAACACTTGCTTCAAACTTTATTTCTACATTAACACCTATTTATTTATTTACTTTTATTTATTTATTTTCAATTAATTTTTTATTTAGTTATTTATTTTATTATTATTAATACTAATAGTTTTTATGTAGGTTTCTTTTTTACTTTTATTTATTTCAATTCATTTTCTTTATCAATATTAATTTTTATTTATTTATTTATATTATTGTTATTAATGATATTTATTTCTTTACTTTTATTTTTGTAAGTTCATTTTTTACAATGTTAATTTTTTATTTAGTTATTTATTTTATTTTTATTAATGCTAATAGTTGATACATATATTTATTTTTTTACTTCTTTTTTTCAGTTAATTATTTTATAATGTTAATTTTTTATATAGTTATTTTTTCATTCTTATTAATTAATCTATTGATGAAGATTAGATTAAAAGAATAAAACTCGATATTAAGGAAAATATAAAATAAATAAAAATAAAAAAGACTCAATATTTAAGAAGTATTAGGTATAATAAATAAAATTAACCATACCAATAAACAATTAACATACCAACTTGTCAGAACAAACAAAAAAAATTATACAAGAAAACTTGGAATGTACCAATTTGTAAGAGGCAAACAAATAATAAAAAGATTATATCGAAAAACTTGGAACATACATTATACTCACTTCAAGTTCTCATTCTAAAACAAAATGTACCTCAATAGCAAAATTTATCATTATTCACGCCTTTAAGCATCTAGATTTCTCCAAGAAATTCAATGAATTTTTAATTTTTTCGTATGGACATCAAATATTTTTTTTTGAAGAAAATAGTAAACTAATTATATTTTGGCTCTCGTTAATTACACTTTGGGGTTGATTTGAGGAGAAAATAATATACCATCGAGTATTTCCACATCTTTCTCATCAATAGTCGACATTAATATTGAGTCTTATCCTTTTAATCTAATCTTCATCAATTGGTTGATTAATAACAATAAAAAAATAACTAAAAAAAATAAACATTGTAAAAAAGGAGAACAAAAAAAAAATGATAATGAAAGAAATATATTTATCAACTATTTACATTATAACAATAAAATAAATAACTAAATCAAAATTAACATAAAAATGAACTTAAAAAAATAAAAGTAAAGAAATAAATATCATTAATAACAATAATATAAATAACTAAATCAAAATTAATACTAAAAAATGAATTGAAATAAACAAAAGTGAAAAGGAAACCTATGTACCAACCGTTAATACTAATAACAATAAACAAAATAAGTAAATAAAAAATTAACATTGTAAATTTTTTTTATTGAAAATAAATAAAGAAAAGCAAATAAAGAAATATATGTTAATGTAGAAAATAAACTTGAAGGAAGTGTTTGCAATTGGTAAGAAACCCCCCACAAGAGATTTGGAATGAGGTGGGAATTGAATCATCATTCTTACCTTCATTCATGTTCCTTTGATTGGTATGTTTGATAAGTAGGAATGATGATTCTCACAAAAATTGTTATTACCATGGATGAGGGAATGACCATTCTTTCCCACCCCCATGGTATTATGTATTCCTGTCTTCAAGGAAATTAACGTTTTTTTTATTAATTTTGACTATTATCATTATTTATTTTATGTTTTCACAAATTAACTTTATAAAGTTAAATTATTGTATAAAATTTTGTAAATAATATTAAATTATTTATAAAAAAATAAAAAAATTAATAATTTAAAATTAATATAAAATAAATATAGCAAAAAAATAATAAAAACTAAATATATAAATAGTATAAAAATAATGAGTACATATAAAAATCTAAAAAACATAAAAATAATATTTATATAATTTTAATAATACAAATAATTAAAGTTCTGATATAAGATTTAGCTATAAATAATATATATATATATATATATAGTTGTAAAATATAAAAAAAAAGATAAAAGAATATTAGTATAGATAATAGGTTATAGTTAAATTGAAATTAATATATTTTTTTAGATAATATAAAATAAGATATTATAATTTTAATAACATAAAATCATATAAAAGTATTGATAAAAGATATGATAAATATATTATTATTATCTAACTAATTTAAATATATGTAAATAATACAAAAATAGTAAATTAATAATAAAATTACAAAAATAAAATATATAAATATTATATACCTTAATATTAGTACAATGATTAATTTTCTGTAAAATGAATTATCTTTAAATTTAAATATGCCAAATATTTTAAATTTGAGTGATATATTGAATATGAATATTAAATAAAATTATAGTGGAAAGTAATTTGGCCAAATAAGATTGATTTAATATTTATACATTTCATTTGTAGTTATCAATTATAAAATATAATCATAATGATTATTTCATTCATATCATATTCCTTTGTGATACCAATCATAGGAATGAACATTTTTATACCACTCATTTCCCACCACTATTCCATTCTTGAATTCATTCCATTCCCACGTAATTCCATTCAATCATACCAATCATGCCGTTAGTCTTTTAATATAGTAAAAAAGGGTAAATATGTCATGTTTTAGCAAAAAAGTTAAAAAAAACACAAAAAAAAAGCGCGTGCATAGCACCTCCGTCAACATTAACGAAATTGAGGATTTCGGGCTATATTTAGAAAATCACAGGGGGTTTCTTGCAATTTTTAAAGCACAAGGGAGTTTTACGCAAATTTTCCAAATCATAAGAGAATTTCGCTCAATTAACCCAATAAAATTATGTCTCATGAATCTGTAAAACAACCTCAAATTAATAGTGTGTGATCTTTTAATTATTACTATTGGTGTACACAACTTTTATTCGAAATAAAATACAAAATAAAATAACAAATCATAGAGCATTAAACTGCTAGAAATAAATATTAACTTTTGTTTTGTTTTTCCTTTGAATCATCTTAATCCACGCGATGTTTATTAGCTGATGATGAAATGAAATACATATAAATTATCAAACTCAATAGAGCACTAGATCGAAAGAATTTACTCTCTATATCTTTCTTTTATCCCTCTGAATTATTCCAATATATGTGCAAAAAAAAAAAATTGAAATATATCAATGAATTGAAAAAAAAAAAAGTCTCAATTGGAATTTTAAATCCTCAATAATTATTTTTTCTCCGAATTAATAATATATTGTAATGGTTGACCTCGTGTGTGGCTTAAGATGTTTTAAGGATACGACCCATTTATAGCTAAAAATCTGATTACTTTATCATAACCTCTTCTGGAAATTAATCACCTAAATAATTCACTCAGGATGTTATATTAATTATTTGAAGAGTTAGTATGTTGTGCACTAGTTGTGTGGATCTAAATTCATGTAATTTGGTAGATCATATTCAGATCTGTACATTTTTGGGGATTTTTTTTTATTCATGTGTTACCTTTATGTTATATTAATATGATTTTTATGTACAAATATTCTTACCTTTATATATTTTAACTTCAGAAAAAAAAAAAAAATTAATCATAATCTGTACATATATACCTTTATCTGATATTACTCATACATTTATGCGATATTACTTATACCTTTATATTAACATAGTCATACCTTTATATAATAATATATAAAAGTGCAACTAATATAATTAAAAGATATGAGTACATAACTAAATGTATGGTTAACATAACTAAAAGGTATAAAAAGGAATTACATAAATGTATGATTATATTATATAAAAGTATATGTAATATCACATATAGGTATGTTGATAAAAAAATATGCTAAAAAATGGTTTTCTTGGAGTTACAAAATTACATCAATGTTATGATATTTGTACATAAAAATCATACTAATAAAACATAAAGGAAACACATGAATTAAAAAAAAAAACCCAAAAAATGCACGAATCCGGGTTGGGTTGATCAAGTTGCATGGATCTAGATATATGCAACTGGTGCACTTAAGTATTTGTGTTACCTGAAAGACAAATGCAAATTATTCAGTAAATTATTGTGAGATATATTATCTTCTAAAATAAGTTAATTTCGTATGAAAATAAATTTAAATTATGAATAATAAAACTCGATCACACGTAATTATATTTATTAGATGGTCTGATAAAAATTTTATGAATTTATTTAATTCCTTCACCAAACCTACCGACTTGGCTACTTGTTGATGAGCTTAATTGAAAAGAAAAGGTCGTATTATTCTGAATCTTTTAGAGAGTCAAAAACGTGATATGAGAAAATTAAATAAATGTGAAATAACTTTTGGTACAAGTAACATAAATAAAGGGATCTTTAGGAGGTTGAGATTTATTTCTTTTTCTTTTTCTTATTGAAATCAATTTATTTATTTATTGAAGGTACGTTAAATTTATTTGATGGCAACTTCAATTAAGTTTGTAGGGACTACGAATATTTGAATTCGACATTTCTCAGATTCTTTATCGACAAATGAGAAGTTAATAGTTGTTTATCGAATAATTAAAGATTTAGGACATGCCACGAAGATTTCTTTATTTGTATCCTAAACCAAAACCGATCAAACTAATAAGTAATGATATACTATTTTCTTGCAACTACATTTTGATCTCAATCCAATTATTAACTGTTATAGAATAATCTATCTATACTATATATAAAATGAAAGAAGTTGACAAATTTTACAAATTTGCCATTTTCCCTCCCAAACTATCAACCAATAGAAAAAAAAAAAAACTAAATAACTTTTAAATATCTTATAGAATAAGCTTCACATATATCTTACATAATAAACTATCTTACAATTTATATATAGGAGTAGAGATGAAACAAAAGAAACTATCTTAAATGATATGATTATATTTTAATGATATAATTAAAATTTGAAAATAATGAAATTTAAACATTTGTCAAATATTAAAATTTTGAAAATTAGTTTATAATTTTAATATATAAATGTGGAAAATAGTTTTCAAATCTAAATTTCATTTTATGAAGGGTTGTAAAATGTTTAAAAGTTTGAAACTATTATAAAAATATTAAAATAATAATAATAATAATAATAATAAGGTTGTGAGATTAAGTCTAACAATCTTAAATCAAAAAATAAAATTTAAAAAATAATTCAAATATATATGTAATATTAATTGTGTAAGATATAAAAATCAATAAATTGAATAAATTTTTTTAAATAAAAATAATAAAAATATTTGATAAAATTTATTCAAAATTATTTCAAATAAATAGATATAAGTAATCTAAAAATTGTTTTAAAAAACTATAATATGTTCCAAAAAAATCTGAAAAATGGTTTCAAAAATCTAAGAAATATTGTTTTAAAATTTAAAATTAATTTGAAACCTAAATTTATAAATATAAACTAAAATTTTTTGGAATAAATATAATGCTTTTTGAAAAAATCCATCTAAAAACAATGCAGAAAATTATTTATAAATTCTAAAAATAATTATAAGATATAAAAGAACAAAAATATGAACAAAACATATTAGTTAGTATAATTAATCACTTTTTAATTTTTCAAAAATTAAAACTCACAAACACAAAGCTATTATTATATTATCTTCAATTTTATTTTCATATTTAATTGTTGAATATTGATATTATCAATAAAAAAATATGGATTTTTACAAATTTCAAAATAATAAGATGACATGAATAACCTTTTAATATAACAACTTCATTATATTATTGCAAATCGTATATATTGTCATAATAAATAATAAACTGCGCATTGCGCGGGAGTACTACTAGTTATTAATGATATATAAATAGTAATATAAATCACAATGCTAAACATTTTCTTGTTTGTGTTTATTATATCATATTCAACTGCTTGCTTACTTCTACCAATGATCAACAAATAATTGAATGTTGTCAAACTGAAAAGGTAACCAAAATTATAATTAATCCGATTTCTATATATGCAGTTTGGGAAGAGAACGTCAATAATTAATAATTGTATAATTCCCTCCATAATTATATTAATCACCTTAGGGAATACAATTTGTTTAATCGGTTTTGTTTTTATATTATCATGATTTTTTTTTCAACTGTACTTGTATCTTGTTTTCTAGCGAGTCTTATCTTCAAGATTATAATTGTAAAATTATAATCACCAAATAATAACTACTTAATTATGAAACGTAATATTATTAAAAAGTAAGAAAATTTAACATATTGATTCGTGCATTTTAATATATCATTCTAAAATTATAATTTACAATACTTTTAAAAAATTTAGAGCAATAGGGGGAAAAAAAATCATAAAAACATCAAAAAACAAAAGCCAATTTTTTTTTTCTTTTTATGAATCTTGGTGTTGGATAAAGAAGTTGAATGCTGAAATAAAGAAATAAATTGATCTTCAACTGAATTGATCCGTCTGTATCTACCATTTGCTCTAAGAATCCTCAATTATAAAATAATGTTTTATTGCATTTTTATATGGTCTGCATGTACGGATGTACCATGATAAAGTATATTAATTAATAAATAAAATGTAAAATAAAAATCAATACAAAATGTAATAGAGGATGTAACCCTAAAGATACCCTAAAGATACCCTAAAGATACCCTAAAGATACCTTTGTGCTTATTGACAAGTAGTAAGTTAAGTAAAACTATAATTATGATTGATCAAGGACATCAGAATCATCAGTTGATTTTAAATACAAAATATAATAGAGAATGTAAGCTACATTTGAACGAAAATAAAAATATTTTTTGTATGCTTATTGACAAGTAGTAAATTGAGTAAAACTATAATTATGATTGATTAAGGACATCAGAATTCTCAGTGGATTTTAAATACAATATGTAATTAAAGATGTAACCTCATCTCAACGGACCTAATAATATTTTTTCTGTTTATTAACAAGTAGTAAATTAAGTAAAATTATAATTATAATATTGATCAAGGACATCAGAATTATCAGTGGATTTTGAATAGGTTGTTAGCTAACAAAGCCCCCAACATAATGCAAGACAACGACAAAGCATCTCGCAAATCTTTAAACAAACAGAATTTTCTTAATGAAGGTCACTTTGTCTGAATGAAGAAAACCACTCCCTAGCTACCTATATTAAGAAAGGATATATATATATATATATATATATATATATATATATATATATATATATATTATAATCTTAGTTGTAATCCATAAATAAGTTTTTTTTTTTTTTTTTTTTTTTTATCAACTTTCGTTGAAAACAAGCATTAATATTTCCATTATATATATTTTTGGTTAAGTTCCCTACTTTTTGGTCTCATGAGTGATTAATTATCAAAATTTTAAATTTTTTCTTTTGATTTTTTGAAATTTTTAAAAATTTAATAAATAGTACAAATTATTGTGACTATTTAGAAAAGAACTTCTCATAAAAATAATTTATTTGAAAATTTTAGTTTTCATCAAATTTTACATGTCTGTTTGAGTTTTGCTTTTCCTATTTTCTCCAAAACTTATATTTATTGATTATATCTATTTGTAATGAACAAACCTGCAACCACTACTTAGAAGATGTGCATTGGGTAAACCTCGTCCAACACTTTTATTTGTTTTTAGGTTGATCATATAATCACAATTCATTTGAAAATCATGTAAAATAAATAGCAAATAGAATATATATAAATGAAATATGTTTTTCAGTTGAAATATGGAAATAACAATTAAAGATAAGAAGAATCTTAATAAATTATAGAAAATAAAAATAAAAATGAAACGCTATAAATAAATTATGAAAATTATGGAATTCTGTTTTAAAAAACCAGTTATAAGTGATTAAAAGTTAGCAAACGAAAAGTTTGTGCATGAATCAAAAATAAAAGTGAAACATAATCTAAAAAGTTATTTAATGAATCATGAATTTTCAAGTAAATGTGAGTATTTTATAATAAATCTAAAAGCGACCTGATAAAATATGGAAAAATAGTCAAATAAATCAGAGAATATAAAATAAAATCTGAAAATAAATAATAAAATATGAACACTATTACAGTAAATGTATAAAATAGAAATCATTAATTAATCAAATTACAAAAAATTGATTAATAAGTCTGAAAGTAACCAATTACAATATAAAACTACCAAATAAAAAGTACAACTTTTAAATGAATTTGAGACTCATTAATATTTACTTAACACCCCCCTTCTACGCTAGTTATTTCTACTAAATTATGCTTAACTTTCCAACAAATAAAAATATCATAAGGATTTATATATATATATATATATATATATATATTTTAAGACAAAAACTTTTATACACCCGGTGCACAAACCCTACATCTGTGCACTCGGGTCAAGTCGACTCGTCATGCACCCGCACGCGCCTGCACATGCCTCTAGGTCGTGGACAAAATCCACCCAAACATGCTCCCAGGTGTCTGACCTTTATATTATATTAAGTATACCTTTTAATAATGTTAGACATACCTTTTAGTTATGTTAGTCATACTTTTTATGTTATGTTAACTATACATTTTAGTAGTGTTAGACATATCTTTTAGTTATGTTAGTCATACCTTTTATGTTATGTTAACTATACCTTTTAGTAGTGTTAGACATACATTTTAGTTATGTTAGTCATACCTTTTGTAAGGCTAGCTACCTTAACATTTTTTTTAGATTTAGTTAAATATACCTTTATGTGTTCATAATATGACCATTATGTATTTTTAAGTAAACTTTTATAAGTCAACCATTTAAGGCACATTATGTATAAATTCCAAAACCTTTATATTAAGTTACTTATACCTTCTGTCTCAATAACATGACCTTTATGTATTATTAAGATGACCTTTTAGATTCAGAAATTATATCAATTGCATCGGCAAATTCATCTTCTCCACTAGATAACTCAACAATTTGAAGGTTAGGTATAGTTTCACCTATGATAAAATATTAGGAACACAACATCAGTTAACCTTTTCGCATTGATAATTGAAGACAATATCTGAATTTCTAAGAAGTTATCAGCGTTGTCCGTGTTTTCGTTTGTAATTTGAAGGTTAGAATCACAGGCGCTCATGGAGATGATTGATTGAAGAGGTGAAACTTAAACCGTGTTTTCGTTTGTAATTTGAAGGTTGGAATCACAGGCGCCCTTGGAGATGATTGATTGAAGAGATGAAGCTTAGGGAGAAGGTGAAGACGCGATGGTGAACTGAGGATTGTGCCTCTTAATTAGGGCATTTATTATGAAAAAAAAAGATATATATATATATATATATTTATCTGCCTGGGCCGGATCCGGTCTGAGTTGTACGGATAGATCCGTGCAACAAGTTCACGCCAGCCCAACTCTTTTTTTAAAGCAACAGAAATAATTATTGTTAAGAAACATGTCATCATTTAAAAAGGTGTGAACCATCCAAAAAGAACCAAATCATTTGAGTAAAATTTTCGTCAAAAATCAAATCAAAAGTCTTCTTAACATGCAAACTTAGAACAACTCTAAAAATCCTAAACCAATTCCGAGGCCGTCACCACCAATCACGCTTCAGCGCTACTACCTCCTTGCATCACATCTTACCTTTGTCTTTATCTGCAGTATGAGGTAATACTATAAGCAAAAATGCTTAGCAAGTATATCACCTATCTCACAAAATATTTTTCTTTGCAACTTAATAGAAAACAAGAACATCACTAATAAAAACAATAATATACTCCTGTACTTGAAAATAATATACTATGGGCCCAGACATGCAACTTAATAGAAAACAAGAACATCACTAATAAAAACAATAATATACTCTTGTACTTGAAAATAATATACTATGAGCCCAAATATGGTACCAATGCACGAAACTTCGAAGAATTCGTGGTAGCTAGCCACCGAATCCAAACGAAGCAACTCAATACTCATAGGGCGGTCTCGGAGCCCTTAACTCCTCTAGTGGGCGGTCTCGGTGTCCGGTACCAGTCTCTTAAAAATATAGAAAATAAAACTGTTGGTCCCAAACGTCCCAAGTGGTCAGAGGTTCAGAGGGGGGTGAATAAACCTCTATCGATTTTTCAATTTTAAAACAAACAGAGATGCAGGTTCCTGATTCTTAGGAAAAACATCAACCTGACTTGATCAGAAACCTGACAATATGCTGATTCAGGTTTCTGATCAGCTTTCTCAGTACGCAGTGGATAAAACACGATAGAGTTTCTCTTTGGAAAAACAGTTTTCTTTTATAAGTATGCTCTTTTATAAACTTCTTTATGCAGGATGCTTATGGTATGCAGTTAGTAAGATATAGCAAGATAAACACAATGCAGTAAGTAAATGAAAGCAATAAACACTTATAGTTTATAATGGTTCGAAAGTGGTGTAAGCCTTCTACGTCCACTCTACTCCTTCTCAAGGAGGAACTTCGTTAGGTCAGTTTGAATTACAAGCTTCGTTTTACAAACCTCTTCCTAACAAACTATGCCTACTAGAATCTCAGACTTTAGTCGAAGGCCATAACCCACACAGGGTACAATCCCACAAAGGGTAAGTAGCCTATTTCTAGACTACCAAACTTAGTAAGGATACTATCCTCTCAACTAAGTACACCTAAAACAACCTAGCGCACACAACACAAATGGTTAAAAGATAAAAAAGTTTTCTTCAACTGTTGCGAACATGGATCAGTCTTTGAACATGAAAGCTCTATTGCTGAGATAGACTGATCCTAAAAGGTTGAGTAGCTGAACATGGTTTCTCTGAATATTCTCTCGACTTTGTGTAAAATGTCCAGCATCTTCTTTAGTCAGCCACACCTTCTATTTATAGATCTTGAGAATGTATCCGTTGAATGAAGTATCCGTTGAAGGTAGATGCTTCACCATTTTGAATTCAAGCAAAGATCTCAAGATCTTTCTTTGTGGCTGCATTAAATGTTTCTGAGTTGATCCTGACATATGCATTTAATGCGCCCAACATTTGCTTCCGAACCTTTCTGACATTCCTGTTGAGTTGTCAAGTCGGTATGGGTCCAGAGTTGAAGTCTATGCAACGGTTACTCGTCAGTTGGCTTTGCTGCTTCATGGTCTTTACTATCCTGCTTCCAGCTTGTTGCTATTCATAGCTTGCTGCACTTTGCTTGTTGTTCACTGCTGGCAGCTTCCTGCTTCCAGCTTCTTTCTTCCTTCTGTGTAGCTTCCTTTTCTTCTTAATGCAGTCTTCTGCCTTCAGCTTCCTATCTGCTCTTATGCAGATTCTTCCTTTAGCATGCTGTTTCCTACAGTTTGCTGACTCTTAGAAGATTTCATTTGTCTTCTAGGGTTAAGTTTTCTTTGCTACTTGGAAAACTTCTAACATAATCTTTTTCCTTAAGATTATATTAGTTAGTATGGAAACTTAGTTGCTGACAACTTAAGCAACCTGTTTTGTCTTAAGCAAATTGTTTTTGTCTCATCGATATAACTACTGAAATATCCCAACAAAAACCATATATATATATATATACTCTTATCTCAAAATATTTTTCTCACTTTTCGTAGAACAAAATACTTGCATCTTGTACCAGATCAAACATATGGAATCACCACACTTAACAAAACATCTCTTCACATTCATAGAATGATATAAATAAAACTCACAAAGCATTGAACTTCACAAATCATTTAAGCATGCACACAAAAAACATAAATAAGCTTTCATGTAAATTTTGCATCAACATTAAACAAATAAAATAGAGCTACTTATAATGCAGGTGAGAGATGTACTTACCTGAAGCTTCCAAAACTTAAAATATCTCAAGACTCTTAAACGCTTCTAAGTCTTCTCAAGCAAATCTAAAACATAATTATTGATGCCATCATAATTAATTAGTCTAATACATATTAAATCTATAGTCTTATAACTACTTGTAATTATAATGTGACGGTCCTAAACGAGCCAGTTAGCAACATAATTAAAAATCAAGCCTTGAGAAGCAGATTTGCAATTCAATCATAGCCAACTTATTTTGATTACTTAACCAACAAACCCTTAGTACCATAGTAAATATTTAAGTTACTTTCTAGCCTTTATTAATAAAACCTACTGCAACAGACCCAGAAATCAATAAAGCTAAAAAAGGGTTTAACTAAAATTTTCTTTTAGGGCAAATACATGTTGGGTTCAATTTGCTACTGTCACTTTTCTAAAATAATTAAATTATCAAACTCAAACATTATTTACTTATATTTTCCGTTTTAAAATTTGTTGGTCACTTTATAAGAATTATGAAAGGTGTAAATATGTTCTTAAACTAATTGTGAACTAATTAATTAATTTAATCAATCATACCATAAATCAATGTTTCTATGCTATACTATGTAAATATTATCGGTACGTTCATCCTCATTCTTGCAATTTAAATAATTATCGTGTAATCATTATCTTTATAACTAATATCATGAATTATGAAGAGACATTTAGAATAGTACTAAATCCTAAACATGATTAACTTATCAATTATCTAACTAATATAATAATACATGGCCTCAGTGAAATTACTAATAAAATAAGAGTAAGTCTCTTGTGAGACCGTCTCACGAAATTTTAATGCATTGCGTGAGACGGGTCAACCCATAACCCAATTACCCACTACCCAAACCTTACAATTCATATGTTGTTTGTGGGTGATGGGGCTCCGTCTCACGGAAACTATCCGTGAGACCGTCTCACATGAGTTTTTGTGATAAAATAAACTCTTAAGTTATGAAAAGTGGAAAGTACACTGTTGGCAAATAGTAAATCTTTAAATAATTTGCTAGCCTTAATTAATATTAGCCTCTGCAACAGAATACAAGTCCTAAAACTAATTAATTAACCAAATGAGTTTAATTATGTTTATTCAAATAATCATGAGATCTCATTTCTTTATGCAGCGCGTGATAACGACTTTTCTAAACTAAGCAGATTAAATAAAAGGTCTTTATCTAATAATTAATTAATTACTTAAAAGAGTCGAAAACATCACCCAATTCTCAGTTCTACGAAGTAAATAAATTAACTAGTCAATCTATTTACAATATTGAAGATAAGTGATTTTCCGGTAAATTCCATTACACTAACAATCATAATGGAATTCATCTTCCATAACAGTTTTAACATCAATACAATACAATTAATCTTCTATTTTAGAACTTTATATGTATACTTGTGTATCTTTATTAATATTCTCCACCAACAACAAAAATCAAAAGCCATAGACATACAAAAGACTCTATTTCTCAGTCAAAGACCATAAATATAAACTATCAAAGGAAAAAAAATTATGGAAGGAAAGCTTACGAAATAAATGCGCCGCTTCTAACTCAAATACCCTTTGTTCTTGCTTTAGCAAAATTTACTAGATAGAATCAACCATGATTGCATATATATATATATATATATATATATATATATATATATATATATATATATATATATATATATATAGGGTTTAGATCACCCCTGTTTTTTAGGAGGTGGACTCCTAATTTATCTCAACAACTTAATTCCTTATCTCCACAAATGAATTTAAATTCTGAAATCCTCATCTAATTTAATATGGTTATAAGTCTACCAGTTATTTAAGAGTTCTAATCACCCCGCACGCATAACTAATTCACTATAATTTATTATGAGACCATGATAATTAAATAAAAAATCTATTATTCATAAAAGAGATTTAATTTAAAAAAAATCTGGGGTATTACAATTTATATACTATCTAATTTTTCAGGTTTCATTTTGGTAATATTCAGATTATTTAAATAGCATTTAGATTTTATTTTCTTAGTTTTAAAATTTATATGGCGTTTTAAGATATATTGATATAAACTTAAGTTTTTTCTTGGTTTTAGATTTTTTGTTTGTTATTTGGATTCATTAAATAGTTTTAAATTATAGTACGTATGAGTCATTTCTTTAAATAAAAAATGTGACGAAGTTTATTTTCTTCAAAAATGATCAAAATTAAACCGACAGTTTAATTTGATGAAATATATAGCAGATGTGACCCATTTCAGTCAACTTTCGATCAGTTCAAAACATCACCACTAAAAATTATTTTGAAAATTTTCTATATAGGACCATAGTGCAATTTTCCCTACCAAGAGTAAATAATTTTAAAATTGTGTACTGATCTAAATTAGGTTATTCTGATTTTAGAACTGTAAAAAAAGTGAATAAATGATGATGGAAAATAGCAGTACATAATGAAAAAGATCAACCAAACAAAGCATAGATCAGATCATAATTAATAAGTGTTAAATTTCATGAATAATACTGCTAAATTCTTGATTGAGAGTACAACAGTGTTTGAGAAATGTATAATCGTGATTATAAATGAGAGAAAGGCAATTAAACAGGGTTAGTAGTTCCTATCAAGTAGGTTTAAGCATGCCTAATGACAATATTACTAATGAAGAAACGACGACGTACCGTTATTCTTCCTCTCACAAAAAATTAATTCACCTAATTATTTAAAGGGACACTTAATTGATCTCTAATCCAAAGGTCAATGTAATCGAGTTTTTCACTAACACAAATTTTTTTAATTAAACCTTTCTGAATATTCTTCAAGTGAAAAGGAGGTTGTTAATGTCAAAACCTTTTTTAATTGAATTAAATATTGTATCTCTAAATAAAGAACATACCCAACGAATCCCTTCTTTAAATACTAATCCAAACTCATGGCTATTCTCATGTCAAACTTGAATATAATTTCTCCATTCTTTCTTCTTCAGATCATTACAAAGTACAATATCACTTGAATTCAATATTCTTGATAGAATTTATTTAAGAAATATATTCATAATGGGTTGCAAGAAGTCAGATAAGGTGAAACAGAAGCACAAGAAAGGGCTTTGGTCTCCAGATGAAGATCTGAAGCTCAAAAACTATGTTCTCAAGCATGGACATGGCTGTTGGAGCTCTATTCCTACCAATGCAGGTTATTTATGTTTTTGTTTTTTGGCACATATAATATAAATATAGTATTGTGTGTATGTGTGTGTGTATAGGAAATAAAATGGAATTAATTCATTTGCCTCATTTACTTCTTCTTGTTATAATGACATGATCATGGATGATAACCTTGATGGGTGCTCAAAAAATCTGCTCAAAAAGTGAGAGGAAAAAAAAAGAAAGGCTAAGACATTATTATTATGGTATTAATAATAACAAAAATGAGAAAAATGAGAAATTGGTCTTGATTGGTTTGACATTTGTATCTTTTAAATTTTCGTAACTTAAGTCTTTAAGATTTCGCCCGAGATTGTTAATTACATGCAGAGCACATGAATTTTTAATACTAGTCTTGTAAGTTTAAATGTGCACCTATAGTAGTTGTGATATTTAGAACTAAATTCGAAGTGAATAAAAAATACGGGACCAAATTGTAAAATTTAAATGATGAAATCAATATTGCATTTTTCTCGGAACTACTATGGTATTGTGCTAAGTTTCATTTCATGAGAACAACAAATATGAATATGAGTTGTGAGTAATATATGACTCTAATTTCGTCAAAAAGTCGCATATAATTTTGTATGCATCATTTGGAGAAATTAAATTCATGGTGTGACAGTAGGTAAATTAGAGAGTCAAACATTACTACATGTTAGATTATAGTAAATATTTGAATAATGTATAACTACCAAATGTATCACGCGTGTGACTTTGAATAGGCAAAGGTCCAATTGAGAATAACGTAACAAAACTATTAATTAATTAACTACATAGATATAGTCTTCAGCAAATGATTTATCTACATCTATACTTACAATAATTTTGAACCACTAGGATGGTGACTAAAGTCAACTACCAAAGAATATTGTGTTATAGTGAAATCTCCAATAGATATTAAAAAAATACAATTTGCTCTAACTACCTTTTAATTATCTTATTATTATGTTTAATTAATTAATGATTTATTGATTGGCAGGCTTACAAAGGAATGGAAAGAGTTGCAGATTAAGGTGGATTAATTATTTAAGGCCAGGGTTAAAACGAGGGCCCTTTAGCTTAGACGAGGAGGAGATCATTTTAACCCTTCATCAAATACTAGGAAACAAGTAAGAAATTAAATTTTTATTTTTTTACAAGACATAAATCGAGACCACATCATTTTCATAAACATGTATCGATGCCACTCTAACAAAGCTCTCGCGATTTAAAAAATTTAGCGACTTAATTTTATCATTTTTATACTGAAAATTATAGGATATTTAATGTATTTCCTACTATAATTCTCTTACCTAAATGGATTTGTTGGATTAAGATTTGGCCTCTATTAAATGATTGTATTTTTGGAATTAATCCAACAAGAATTTTTTGAACATTGACTTACACCTGCTCACTTATTTTTTAATCTCTGTATAATTAATAAAAATAAAACTAGGCATACTTTTAAGACCTGCCAATCCTCCAGAAGTTTGAACAAATGTCACAATAAAGAGCAATGCATCATTTTTTTTTTTAAATTGCCAAATTAGTCTCCAAGACTCCAACCTATAGAATATTTCCAATTTTGATTTTGTATTTATTTACGAAAATGTTAAAATACCCATCATTAACCGTGAAATATGAAATTAATAAATATATTAGATGTGTGACACATTAACAGTGAATATATATTAATGTGCTCATAACAGGTAGCTTAATAGGACTGTCATGTACTAATTAAAAACTTCCAATTTAATCTTGGATTTACATCATTTGTCTCATGACTTTTCCAAATCAAAATTTCAATGACTTGAGAACTAAACTTGTGATCATTTAAATGAAAGATACATGATTAGAGTGAAAAAAATTATTCTTACAAGATAGAAAAATGTTAAGGCTAAAATAGATTGAAAAAATATAAATTATAATTTGTCATCTGAATTATACATGATTTGACTTTTTTTTTTTTTTGGTATAAACTTTGATTTTTTCTACTTTATTACAAAAAATTTAAATTTGATGCATTTTATCGTACCAGATCATATCCGCTGATACCTAACACATGTTTACACAGAAAATGTTTTTTTACACTCATGATAGCATGCAATGGAAATGTGAACACATTATAACATACATCATTTTTGCATCACTCAGGTGGTCTCAGATAGCACATCATTTACCAGGAAGAACTGATAATGAGATAAAAAACCACTGGCATTCTTATCTTAAGAAACGAGTATCGAAAACGGAAGTACTTCCGATCAAGAAAGAATTCGTGCAAGGATCAGAAAACTCACTTTTCCCTCTCAAGTCTAGTCTCCAAGATTCTAGCTATGAATCTTGCGAAAACACGGAAGCATCAACACTTGACACGGACCAATCAACACAGCAAACGGACGACTCGAGAGGGTCTCAAAAGTGCAATTTACCAAAAGTTCTATTTGCAGAGTGGCTATCTCTAGACCAGTTTCATTGCCAGAACTCAGAGAATCATAGCCAGAACTGGGATTTTCCGAGTTCTGGCAATGAAGCCAACTTCAAGGGTATTTTCGAGTACAATGTTGCGAGTTCTTCGGCCCGTGATCTAGGGATAAATGATGGGGCATTCATCAATCAGTCAACGCATCCTAAATCAAACACTTTTTGTGTTGAAGATATGCTGCAATTGCCATTCAACTTTGAGGACCTGATCTTGGGAAGTGGTTTGGCTGATTTTCCAGGGGTGTTTAACTTGTGTTGTGATGACATGAATATATGAGAAATTTGTGGCAAGATTCAATAAATTGCAATTGCTTCAATAATGAATTTAGAGTTAAGAAAATTGAATATAATTAGTGGTTGTTCATATGAAGCTGTAATTCTCCTTAGAGTGCTTTCCTTATCAGAGCTGTGAACAGCAAAGAGTGGTTCTGTAATAAGTTGAGAATGAGAAGATGTTCTCTGATTTAACTTTTCCTAATTTTAATGTAAATAAAATTAGTCTTTCTTTCTTTCTTTTTCCAAAGTTATATTACTTTGTGTATGAGAGGGCATGGGCTTAATTTCAATTTTCATATCCAAATTATACCATTTTTTCGGAATTGATATCCAACGTTCTGCGACTTTAATACACTTCAACTTTCCGTTCAAATTTGACAGAAATGTACCAAACCCTAGTATTTGAGAGGAAAAATCGCAGGCATTATATCAAACCTTGAATTTCATTTTCCCTCTTTCAATTTTACCCTGAACTTTTAATTGGTTAAACTAGGGAAGCATTATTTGGCCCAAATCGAATCAAACCAAAAAACACATTTTGGTTCGGTTTTTAGAGAAAAATCACCAAAATATCTGAAGAGAACTAACATTTACGATCTTTTCGAGGCCCGAGTCGAGCAACTCACTCGACTCATGGAAAGAGATACCCTAGATTGACCTAATGAATTTTAGAACATTGCTATTTAGTTCAAGCAAAGTCAAGTAATTTGCTCATTTTACTGCACTTTCTACTGAAATGGTGTAATTATAGCAAAAATTGCAAGGTAACAGTTTTGCAATGAAAGACAATGTAAGCTCAATTTTGATGTGGAAGGAAAAATGAATATAGAAGTGCATTTCAATAGACATTCAATCTCAGCTAATAGAATGATAAAGAGAACTCACAATTTAGAAGCTCAGTAATATTCATATAACATGTTTTGCTAGCTAGAGAACACCTCAAAGTTATGAATATCATAATCAAACTGTTATCCAACCATTAAAGAAAAAATAAAGAACACATCAGAATAAGAATAGAATTTATTAGTAATATCAGAAACCAGTAGATAATAAGTTGTCTCTGTGAAGGCTTGTCCATAAGATTACAGTTGTAACAGCTACAACTAGTCCAATTGGAATCCATTTCAGAGCAATAATCTGGGGAAAATTGCGAAACAAACTTACAAACTTGTATATTCTCGTATACAGTAAGAAGCAGATGAACTTGCATTAGAACATGCTTTTACTTTTCAATTAAATGCCATACCTCAAGCCTTTTGGAACACCAAATCGGAGAAGCATGCAAACGTGCTTCACTCATTCTGTCCAATAGTTCTGAAAATTCATTATAACGAAATGAATTTGTGTCTATATAAGATGAAAAATCAAGAATCGGAGTTCGATAAAAGCGTACCGAATCTTCGCCTTTGTTTCACTATTTGTGAAAAACTTTCTGATAAAATATCAACATCTTGAGAAGCATCAGAGTTTATCTTTGATAAGTTGGCCTGTGATCTTGTATCTACATATTTCCTTCTAATATTCCCAATAATACCATCTGCATTCATTAATACCAAACATCCCAAAGTCATTAAACATGTTTTTTTAACCCATTGAACTAATTTTGGCTGTTAAAAAGATTCACTTGCTAGCCCACATTCACTAATGAAGGACCAATTATTTTATTAATCAAGATCAATTGAAATGGGTAAAAAAATCAATTCATTGAAATGGTGATGCAGAACATCGCATCATTCAACTAAACAAGACAGTTAATTTCAGGGGTAAAATCATTTTTGGTCTTGTAACTATGGTGTCTTCCAAGATTCCATAAATTTTACCGGAAAATGTTCCTTGTCAAATTCGTATTGGTGGAATGTCAGAATCAAAATTCTAATAAGAATTTGACACTTGAGAGTTTCGGGTAAAATTGAATTAAAATCGGACAAAATCTTAAATTATGGGACTAGATTGAAAATCTTGATATTATAGGATCAAAATCAGAAGATACCACAGTTATGAAAAAAAAAAAGATTTTAACACTATAATTTCACATTGAAAAGAAATGCTCAGCAAACAATGATTTAAACACACATAATTACCAAATTTGGTTAAGCTATATGGTCTGATAATCCTCTCAACCAGTTCCATGTCAAACTTGCTAAACTCCTTGTGCAAATCTTGTAAATAATGGAGAACCAGCTTTCTTGGATACACTAAATCACAGAGTGCCATGAAACAGATTCTATCCTCAACAATGTAACTGAAAAAAAAAAAAATTAAGACAACACTCAGAAATCAAGAACATGACATAAATGTGCATAAATTAAGTAAATAGAAAAGGCACACCATATACATACTAGAAGCAGTGATGATCCAAGAAAATGGACATCTTGGAAGGTGCCAAGGCCCCTCTTGAGATTTCTTTGAGCAAGAATTCTCCTTGTTGCTTCAAAGTAGAGATGTTATCATTCTCTTCATTCACATATCTTGGACCTTGTGCTAAAGGTACTCCATCACTTACCCTCCCAACTATTGTAAGCTTCAACATTTTTGTTTGGGAAGAAAGATTTGTCAGGAAAGTTGGGCTTTCTTTTGTTGAAATTGAGATGGGTTTTTATTCTTGAAAAAACCAAGAAACTGAAAAGGGTTTTTGCTAGTACTTTTTGTGGGGTTTTTGGGGTGAGGTTTAGAGGTGTGAATGCAAGAAGTGAATTTTGTAGGAAGAGTCAAATGGGGATTAATTAGGGGGAAAGATTTGGTATGAAGACAAAAAAGGGAACTTGGTGACTAAGTTATTCCTTATCCGTTCTGTGTCTGCATAGATGATCCATACGCGGTACAACAAAGCAAAAGTTATCTTCATAAAAGCAATTGTAAATTTCTAAATAAGAAAAAAAAAATAAAAGGCAATATTTTTGCTATAACTTTATAAATGAGATTAAAAAAAAATTAAAATAGTTGTTTAGTTATCTAATTTTGCCTTCCTAAAATTTTAGTCCTTTATTCAATTTTTTTTTTAAGTTATGTAATTTTAACAGTTAATAATAGATCAATCCAACCAAGATTATGTATATATATGACATGTTTTAATAATATTATGATAAGATCATCCTCTCAACAACTCAAAAAATATTATTAATAGTTATATTAATTAATTTTATTGTAAAAGCAATCTTTTTAAAACCACATCAATAATTTTTCGTCATTTAAAAATCATGTTAATCACATCTCAATAGTTTATTGATATTTAAATATCATGCCAATTCTATGTCATTATGTTAATTAAGAACCTTTTTAATCAATCACTAATTATTAGACGGAAATATGTTGGCATTCACAAAATTGGAAAGTATTAAAAACATATTTCAAATTAATATTTATATATAGTTTCCAATCAATTGAGATTGACATCAATATGAATGTTGGAATTTTAATTATTTTCTTGTAATATATAGTAACATCTTTATTTATATAAAAGAATTTCATATTTGCCACAAGCCTAGAATATTTTCATATTAAATATTTTTTTACAAAATAAATATATAAAAAATCAAATTAAAAAGCTAATTAATATGACTAATGAATGATATCAAATATAATTTTCAAAATAAACATTACTCCTTCCGTCCTAAAATAATTGACATTTTAGCATTTTTCATACAGATTAAAGAGACCTACAAAATGACCGATTTATCTATATTTAAATCTAATAATTATGTATTGGAATGTGTAATCCCACAATTTGATTTAATAAAAAATATAAATATATTGGACTAGGGAGTGATCATATTAATGTGCTACATATTTTCAATATTCACTTTGAAACAATAAAGCATTTATTAAGAGAGAATAAATGGGGACAATTTTGAAAGAATTGGGAAAAATATTTCTTAAATTCCTATAATGACAAATATTTTGGGATAACTTTCAAATGTTAAAATGACAATTATTTTGTGACAAAGAGAGTACTAAATAATATATAAATTTTAACTAAATTCGTTAAAATATATAACACATGCTTAGACTTTAAATATAATAATCATTTATACATTTGATACTTTTTATTTAAAAAAATTATAGAAAAAAAATAAAGAAAGAAAAAACTAAAATAAATGTGAGATTATTAAAAAAGATTATTCAAACTCTTAAAACTTTTGAAACTTATTAACTAATGAAAATTGAATAGTTTTTGCGAATATATGTTTTAAAATAATTTATGAAATTTATTTGATAAATTTTGATTTTCATTTTTTTATCATTTAATTGAAAAAAAATTGAGGTTTTCTAAACTTTAATAATATCAAACTAACAAAATGATGTGCATATTGAATAATACAATAGACATAACACTTTTCTTTTAATCAAACAGTGTTATATTTAATACTAAATTGGTAATGAGTAAAGCAATAAATATATGTTTTCTTAAATAAATAATATTAATTTTTTTCTAATTTATTAAGTTTAATTTAAGTTTTTTCAAATCTCCTATATTACATGGCTCTATACTAGTTATTTTATAAGAAAATGTCAACCATTAATATAAATATATATATATATATAATATTTTGCAATATAAATTTTATTTAATTAATACATAACATGTATATCGTAAATACATATAATAACCATAGAGATGTTTTATTCAAAGTGGTTATAACTTATAACTGAGAGATTTCGACTAATAGAGCACCTACAATGATGCTAGTTACATTTATATTATTTCTTCTCCTCCTATCATTCACCTCATCATTCCACCATTATGACTCATTTTTTTAACTCCTCAAATCATATCATTAATTATAACTATTTTTTTATAAATCTAAAATCAAATCACCGTTTTTGTCCATATATTATTCAATATGTTTTTTTTTCACCTTTTTAAAAATCCACTAACTATTTACCTATTTTATTGATTATAATTTTAGGGTACGCTATGGTAACTCCTGACACCCTCTAGTTATATTTTCTTAATCAAGATGTGATTTAATGCATATGCAATGGTGTATTGGTTATATAATTAAATGAATATAAGTTTATAACGAGATCTGTCAACTAAGTGCTTAGGACTTGGGAGAATTCAAGTCAAACATATGAATAATTCACATTAAAAAAAGTTTGGGTGAAAATAAAATGAAATGAAATATGAAAATTAGAATAAACCATGGCATTTTGTGCAGTCGCCACTCTCACTCGTTACTCCCACTCTCCCATTACCCGTTTGCATTTCCAAGTTTCAAGATTTCGAGGAACAGGATTACCCATTTTCCCTCAATTCTTCTACTCAACCATAATCATGTCTTCTGCTTCACAAACCGCACGAACTGGACCAGAAGAAACCAAGCTCACTGCTCCCTACGGTTCCTGGAAGTCCCCCATCACTGCAGACATCGTCTCCGGCTCAGATAAACGCCTCGGCGGCTTTGCCTCTGACTATTCCGGCCGCCTCTATTGGCTTGAATCCCGACCCGAGGAATCTGGGTGCGTTTTCACGTCTTGTTGCAATTGCTGCTTGTATAACTGAATTTTTTGCTCACTTGATTTGGGGATGATCTTTATCGTTAAAACTACGACGTTTTTGTGCTTCCGGGATTTCTATGCTGCTTTGTATTTGAAATAAGTAGTGTTATCTGTTGTAGGCAGAGATACTGAAATTGTGAGGATATATACTCAGAAACAGAGTGTTTTTGTTAGTAAGCAATCTAAATATATTGAAACTGTATAGGTGCACTGATTTGGTATATAGTATTTCTTGAGGAGGAGCAAGAGCTTGTGCTTCATGGAAATGAATTTAGGTTGTGTTTGGATGGAGAGATTTGAGGATGGGTTTGATGGTGTTTGGATTGATATGAAATTGAAATTCATCTCTTTTATTTCGAACTTATTTTTGAGAAATATGGGTGGATTTTGAATCAATTATCCATTCATTTCAAATTCCTTCATTCAAACTCAACCTTAGATTTTGATTAGAGTTTAGCTGTCTCTATGATAAATGAAGAAGTATTGTTGCATTTGTATTTCAGAAGAACTGTGCTGGTAAGACAAGCAGAGAGCGACGAGGAAACACCAGTTGATGTTACACCGAAAGATTATGCAGTGAGGACTGTGGTACAAGAATATGGTGGTGGGGCTTTCAGCATTATAGGGGACTCTGTTATCTTTTCGAATTACAAGGATCAAAGACTGTACAAGCTGTCAATTTCATCTCAAGGTCAATCTCTCGTTATCTGCTCATTTCTATTAATATTGCTAATGATTTTCATCCCTTTGAATTTGAGTTTGTTTGATTATTAGAGTTAGATTGAAGTTTTATAAGATGCATTCTTTCAACTACTAAGTTTTAAGTACATCAGGTTTCTCAAGTGGTTTTATATCAAAATCGAAAGATTAAAATTGTCGTTCTTAGGCAGTTAGATAGAAATATAATCCTTTAAACCTGACCTTTGGTTTTGGGAAAATTCAAAACTAATTCTGTAACTTAAGAACTTTTCTGAAACTGGTCTTGCTAATTTAAATTTTTCAATTTTAATCTTGCATGTTTGACAAATGTCCAATTTGAATTTAAACTTCATCAAAGATTTGAAAAGTTTTTAAAATTAGCCACATTATCATTGAATTTTAGGATTTTGATAACCCTTTGATTATTTGACCACATGAAATCACCATTTTACTACAATTGAGGTGGCATAACCTAATTTCCACCACCCCACTCTGGTTCATGTGTGTAATTTAAGTGGTCAAATGATAAAAAAATGGTCAAAATCCTCAAATTTAATGGTTACATGGCTAATTCTGTTAACTTTTGTAATTTTCGGGAAAATTATTGGACTCAAGTTGGGCATTTTCCAAACATAATAACTAAAATTGAGAATTTGGAATCAGCAGGACTAGTTTTGAAACACTCCTTTTAGTTTTTTTTTTTTGTAGTGAACACTTTCTTTCTTTTATTTACTTAGTTCATTGTTCAAACAGATTCAGCTCCTATTCCAGTCACACCAGACTATAATGGGCCACTTGTGTGCTATGCTGATGGAGTATTTGATTCTCGATTTAATCGTTATCTTTCAGTGATGGAAGGTAACCTATGAATTCATCCTTTTTGTTTTTTTAAACAATGTATCTACGAAAAACTTTTTTCTATATTCTTCTCATCATCTTATCTAGTTTATGTTCATGAATTGTGGTTACTTTTCTCTGTTAGATCGTCGTGAAAGTAGTACAAATAGCACCACAACAATTGTTTCTATTGATCTTGGTGGCGACCATATAAAAGGTAAACCTTGCATCTGTTCTTGGACCTGTGTGATCTTTTTTAGATAGGTAGTTGAGTTTCCAAATTATTTACTTTATGGTTGCTGATAGAAGTTTGAGGTAGGACTACTCCTTTAATTTGAATGTTCTGTTGGCCTTTTACCCTGTGATAAAAATATCTTCACTCATGATGCAGAACCTAAGGTATTAGTTGGAGGCAATGACTTCTATGCCTTTCCGCGGATTGATCACAAAGGAGAACGAGTGGCATGGATTGAATGGGGTCATCCCAACATGCCGTGGGACAAGTCTGAACTCTGGGTTGGATATATATCTGAGAATGGGTAAGTAGATGAAATCCCTTTCCACCTTTATGGAATATTTTTCTTGCACTAGTATTTATTAAGGTTTATTATTGCACTAGATTCCAATTTTCTTGCGTTATGCCCTAACATAACTCTTACTCTTAGATTCCAACTATTCTTATCCCTTATTCTTTTTGACTGCCACCTATTTCTGAAAACTACTGTAGAATCACACAGCTCCTGGCACAGTCACGCCAGACTTCTTTATGTTTTTTGGTAGTTTTGGTAGTACTTCTACTGTGTGGCTTCTATGTCATTACATCATTTTTTTTCTTCATCTAAATAGGTTTAGAATTTCTTGGATTAGATGTAGTGAGGCTAACAAGTTTTCAGATTTCTAAGCTGTGTACAACAAACAGCCAATTGTTACACAATCTTTGTGATGATTATTTTATCGAGTTAAGAATTATAATTTCTATAAATCCTGACTGTTTCTTGTATTGGTTTGAAATGCCACCTTCCAGAGACATAAATAACCGTATTTGTGTGGCTGGTGGAGATCCATCAATTGTGGAATCACCAACTGAACCCAAGTGGTCACCTGAAGGTACTAGCAATACCTGTATACTTAATGTGATTATTTTGTTTTCTTAATGTCCTGATCATTGATCAATGCATAATAAGCTTTTCATGGTGCTTCTGAAATCTGAACTACAAACTAGGTCTGAGGATAGAGGAGAAGCAGGAAGTTCCAACTTTTATATTTTATGCCTATGTTCTCAAATCTTAGGATGTGCTTTACGTATTCAAGTTTAAAAAGTCTCAATCCTTCTAGTGTTTATTCTACATTTCTTCTTCAACTTTTTCATGTTTAGCATACTTCAACGTTATTTCATGTCCAGTGTAGGATTTTCTCCACTGTAGTGTCTATAGAAAATTTGGCTGTCCCTAGTAATTGGTTGATAACCTTTAATTACCATGGTACAACTCCAATTATTTTTAGACAAGATGTGAGGCCATTCCTTTTGTGCTTTGCCTCATAGGTTCACACCAATGTACTTGCAACATTTGCTACCAAATGAGCTCTCCTACTCGGAACAAGTTTTAAGACCATAGCATAGAGATAGTTTTAATGATTGTCATCATATATGCAAAGATGCCTCATAACTTAGTCTAGTTGGAGACTTTTTCCAATTGAGTTGTGCAATTGATAATAAGGAAGTTTCCAATTATTATTAATTTTAAATAAATTTTCTTCTACAAGAGTTATTTCTAAAACTTTAATTTACATTGTCTTTTTTTCCTCAGGGGAACTTTTCTTCATCAGTGACAGAAATAGTGGGTTTTGGAATATCTATCGATGGGTATGTATTCGTGTATACTTTGTCATCTAGTTCACTAGGAAACTATTTTTATATGTTTCCAGTTTCTCCAGCACAGGTGTTCAATGCATCCAACCACGTTTCTCTACAAATTTAGTTTATTGATAAACCCTGTTAACTCTAATTTTCTCCATCTTAAATGTTTTATATCCCTATCATGTTTCTCTACAAGTATTTGTACTGTTTGCAACTTACCCTCATGATAGAAAAGTTAGTGCAAATAATACAACAATATAATGAAAACCGAGCACTAAATTATGTACTGGGAATTTTATGACTGAAAAATAAGAGAAATAGAATCACATAATTGGGTTTCAGACAGTTAATTATTGAATAACATTAGAGGCTTGAATCAGATTGAGGGAAAGTTTTGATGGTTGAAGAACAATTCCCTTCAAATATTTTGAAACGAAAGGTTCTTTTGGTTGATTGTGATAGAAAATTAGGCTTTATGAAAAATTCTGAACTTTGGTGCTGCAGTATAAATTTGACATTGTTACTACTAAGAAAAAAAATAGGAATAATTAGAAAGAAAAGAAATACTTGATGAAAGGAGAAAGTAAAAAGTAAAAAGCCTTGAGCATGATTATAAAAGCCTTTGAATAATGTATATATAGTATTTTACTGTATTTTTATTTTATTTCAGTATGAGTTATGTGGTTTTATACTTGTTCCAGTAGCACAGGCAATGTACTTCAGTGATGAAACTACTATTATCTTATTTAGGGAACCAAGGTTAGATTAGATTGATGACTGTAAAGAAGATTAAAATAACAGTAGAACACCAGAATGAAGACTCATGGACTAAAATTATGGCGAATTCATGATTACATGCTTTGAAGAACAAATTTGAACAAAATGAAAAGACCTGAATTTTCATAGACTTCAATTAAATGGGAAATTCTTAGGAGTTAAACACCTTGTATTTCAAATTTTAAGTTGTTTGTTACCCAATTAAATCATATTGTTTTATGATTTATCATCATGCTTGTCGGATACCAACATGGGCTCAAGCACGTCAAGCCATTAATATCTTGTTATGGCTGTGACCATTACCTTTACCATCCTACGTCTGGTCATTTTCTTCTACAAAATGGAAAGAGATTGGGTTTGTGGCTTTGTGATATTTTAATTAATTGTTAAAATATTTTATGCTAACGCCTTTGATTTTCACAACAGTTTTCTATGCCCCTGAATTTTATATATGTCTCCTTTTACTTTCAAGTATAAACTTGTCATCTTGCTCTGTTCATCTTGTTTAAGTTGAATTGCCTTCATTAAACTATAACCAAAACTTCATCATAATCATTGCAGTCTTAACTGTGGTCATGATTTGTCATTTTCTGTCAAGTGTCATCATCAGTCTCTTTTGTACCACACATATACCTACTCAGACAGGTACAGCTGCTTTGTTCACATGTTTTTTCCTATTTTCTTAGGTGGAATCTACAAACGAAGTACTGCCAGTCTACTCCTTAAATGCTGAATTCTCAAAACCATTATGGGTTTTTGGCTTGAACTCATTTGACTTTCTGCAGAAACCTGATCAGAAAAATTTAATTTCTTGCAATTACAGGTGATGTGAATTGTGAAGAAAGTCATGTTTGCAAATAATAAAATTTATTCTTGAGATTTTTTTTTGGTTGTATATATTTGATACTTTTTTGTGCCAGCAAGGTCTGGACTTCTAGTTCAAATCTTCATTTCTTTTGCATTATTTGTGGTGTTTTATTCAATTGGTGGAAAATGTCTGCAGGATGAATGGGAGGTCATATCTTGGAATTCTGGATGTTACGCAGAGCAAATTATTGCTGCTTGATATTCCTTTCACAGATATAAATAATTTAGTAAATAACATTACCTCAATTTCTACATTTTGAATCCTTGTTTTTTTCATTGCGAAAATGAAGTGGATATTACAATTTTTAAAGATATCCATTTTTTATGCAGATATCTGGGCCTGACTGCCTGTACGTTGAAGGAGCATCTTCTGTTCATCCTCTATCAATAGCTAAGGTGCTGGTTCTTATTATTTGCTAATGAATCACTCAGCATTGTTGGTAGTTGAAGCTCTTGAAAGAGAAATTTTGAGATTCTTACATTTTTCTTAGCATTCTGATGTTGTCTTTCCAGGTGATATTGGATGACCAGAAGTCTAAAGCTGTTGATTTTAGGATAATATGGTCTTCTTCTTATATAAGTCCACAATATAGACCATATATAAGCTCGCCAGAACTGATAGAGTTCCCTACGGAAGTCCCAGGAGAAAGAGCGTATGCATACTTTTACCCCCCGACGAACCCTCTATTTCAGGCTAGTCAGGAGGAGAAACCTCCACTGCTGCTAAAAAGTCACGGTAATCTTGTGGTTTTTCTTCTCAATTTCATTTCTTAATCAAACAGCTGGGACTTGCATTCCACAAATTTTATTGGTAATAATGGAGTTGCTTAATTTACTTTTCTATTATGCACTTAGAGCTTTACAACTTTGGGAAATGATTTCTCATATGCCATGCCATCCTGGAGGAACTTTTCCATGTGATGGTCAAGTAGTAATGAGCTTGGTTGAGGATTACTGAAAGATTTTTCCTTTATTTTTATTTGCTTTTCTGTTACCCTCACAAGAACAAATATCATATAGCCTGATAGAAACTGTATCAGACTAAGTATATCTGAATCTTTTTGCCCGGAATATTCAAGTATACATGCATTTGAGTGTATGTAGAAAATATTGTGAATAAAAATTGAAATAGGACACTCACACATGATAGGGTTAACGGCATCTTATGCTTGTATAAATAAATGATGGCCAAGGATTGATATACTTGTTGTGTTCTCTGTTAAAAGGTATTCATGGAGAGTTATTTTAATTTAATTCCTATTTCAAATGTATTAAAATAGTTGACCTGCATTTTTGCACCGTACAGGAGGCCCCACTGCTGAGACTCGTGGCATTTTAAATCTCAACATCCAATATTGGACCAGTCGTGGATGGGCTTTTGTGGATGTTAATTATGGTGGAAGCACTGGTATCAGTTCTTGTTCCCCCCTTTTTCCCCTTTTTTTTTTTTTTTTTTGTAATTTTCTTGTTCTCTTTTCAAAGTCAGTACAGATGATACTTTAGTTAAATTTTCAAGGTTATGGCCGCAAATATCGAGATAGGCTACTTGGACGCTGGGGAATCACTGATGTCAATGACTGCTGCAGCTGTGCCAAGTTTTTGGTACCAGAAATTCAGTTTTTAGTATAATTGGCACAATCATGAACCTTTTTTTTTTTTTTTTTTTTTAAAGGAGGTGATATAATTTTTGATTCAAGGTTGATAGTGGAAAAGTTGATGGTGAAAGATTATGCATCACTGGGGGCTCTGCTGGTGGATACACAACCTTAGCTGCACTTGCATTCAGAGACATATTTAAAGCAGGAGCATCATTGTATGGAGTGAGTGCTAATTATCCCTATAACTGTCATACCAGTTGCCAATATCATACTTTATTATAATCATCATCTTTCCCTATAAATTCTTCAGCACTACTCATTCAACGGCCACTTTTGTAAATTTCTTTGGTTATATCATGGCATTCTTGTTTGGGGAAGATGTCCGGTTCCGGTTCATTCAGTTGACCTTGCACTCTAAAACTTTTTGTTTAAGTCGAAAGACTAAACATTTCATTGTGGAATAAGAAGTTGGTTAATTTTTTGCAATGCCAATTGCTTTAGCAGCTCTGCTATTGAGTTTTGTGTATTTCAGGAACTTTTGTTATGGTATAAAACATAACTAATTTATACACTAACAGGTGGCTGACTTGAAGTCATTGAGGGATGATACTCACAAGTTTGAATCCCACTATATCGACAATCTTGTAGGTACGGAATCAGAATATATGCATCTGTGCAATATTATGATGTACTTGCTTTCGTGCAAATTTTACATACTCGAACCATTGCAGGAGATGAGAGCGCATACTTTGAGAGATCACCTATCAATTTTGTGCATAAATTCTCCTGTCCTATAATACTATTTCAAGGACTAGAAGACAAGGTATGTATTGGATGGACAACCTTCTAGGTTCACCTTTCGTTTTTTGTATTTTGTTTAGGTTTATATTATGGTAGGATGTAATAATGTACCCCTGGTCTTAATGATTTCAAGTGTGAAGAGGCTTCTATTTGTTTGTGGTTACAGGTTGTCCTCCCCAATCAAGCTCGTAAAATCTACCACGCACTGAAGGATAAAGGTTTGCCCGTTGCTCTTGTGGAATACGAAGGAGAACAACATGGTTTCCGCAAGGTATGGTACAGTGAATAATTTGTCTGTGTCCCCCCAATGTTATTCTGATGAAATTGAGTGTGCAGGCCGAGAACATCAAGTTCACTCTCGAACAACAGATGGTGTTCTTTGCTCGTTTGGTGGGGCACTTTGCGGTCGCAGATGATATCAGCCCTATTAAAATCGACAACCTTGATTAAGCGAGGTATGATAGTTACTCTCCTTAACGCCTCGATTATCCATCTCAAAGTTTATGGTTTGGTATTTTACATGTATTGTATTGTTGCAGATCTCAGATAGTTTCAAAGAAAAGGCCAGCATGATGTGTTCAGAATTGTTAGTGTGTTCCTTAGGCCTTCATAGACAGAGATGAATAAATTTAGCAGCTAATGGAAATGGATTAACAGAAATGAATAAATTTAGCAGAATCTATGGCTTTCATAGGCCATCCATCTCAATTTCATGATTCTCGTTTCAATTCAATCCTAATCAGACAAAAATCATTCAAAACCAAACACTTTAAGATTTTAACATCTTATTTTAAAATAAAATAAAATCTTGTTTTAAAATTTTTACCAAACTCTTAAGAAATTTATAAACTTTTTAATATCTTATAAGATGTTTCAACAAACTTATAAACTTACCCAAACACCCTGTATGTTATATCATGGAGCATGAAACGTGCATATGAATGTAAGTATAGAAGTTGTTTGGGAAATGACTAGCATGATGCATCCCTCTTTTATTTTCAAAATTATACTTGGAGTATAATTTTAATTAATTTTTTAAATTATATTGGCTTACATCAATTTTCACAAACCATAGTATTCCTATTTTTAACTCATTAGATGGCTCTCTTTTAATTTCATTTCAAAATATTAATATTGAGAATATTAATACTTTTAATAAGAATCCAAAGTTATATATCAGACTTTTATATTCAAATTAAGCAATTGCAACCTCAGTATCACATAAGTACAATAAAGACCACAATGGGAGCACTTTGCTTATACAAGAAACCATTTCCATTTTCTTTAAAAAGAATTTAGTAAATAAAAAATGAAGATAAAAAAGGATTTTAGTAAGATCAATATTAAAAAAAGAAAAACAGAAACTCTTGCTTTTAAGAAAACAAAACAAAATAAATGTAGGAGCTGAAGATTGAACATGTATATTATTACAGAAATTAGGGTGCGGATCGATTCAAATCTTCTATTACATGTAGTGTTATATCTCATATTTCATGATATAAATCTTTGTTACATTTAATGTTATATCTTATGTTTTATGATATTTAATGATGCAATTTATATATATTTCATGTGATGATGATTATATTAAAATAAAAAATGTAAAATATCTCATATGGCGGGGACACCTGACATGACGAGGACAAGCGCATGGAAAACGAGGGGGTTTATGGTAATTTTGTCAAAGTTAATGTTGAATATTTAATGTATTAATGCGTCATAATAAAATCACAATCTTTTGTCATGTGTTGAGGTCAATTACATAAAAACAAAAGCAGCCATGAAATCAGCTAAAATGGAGCATCAAAAGAAAAGCTCATCATCTTCACACTTTCTTCAACGCACTTTCTCACTCTTCATTTCTGGTGAGCACCATTTCTTCTCTCTCTACTCTTTCTCTGTAATTTCTTCGTGCATGTAAGGAAAAATTTATTTCTTGTTTTTAATGTTTTGGGATATAATTTAGTGCATTTGAAAAGGATGGAAAAGGTGTATTAATGTGAGAGAGAAAGTGAAAGTGGGAATAGTACAAGAAATAAATGCTTGGGGTTCAGAGTTGAAAGCTAATGAAAATGGGCTTTGGATGTCTGTGAAAATCATTCATATATAAAATGTCTTTTCATTATTGCAAATATAATCCCCATGCATTTATTTTACTTTTTTGAGAGATTCTTTTGTTTGCTTCTTTCTTCTCTCCTTCTCTCTAAGAAACCTCAAGTCTACTGACTTTTTCCTTATCCCTATTCATTTTTCTTTTTAATCTTTTTCTTCCATATTTCTTTTATGTAGTGTATTTGCAGTGAACTTTGGTAGAAATGGGGAAAAAGAAAGAGGAAAAGGAGAAGAAGAAGAAAGGGAGAAAAGCTTGCTGTGAAAGAGAAGGAGTGAGAAAAGGGGCTTGGACTGTTGAAGAAGACAAGATTCTTGTTGACTTTATTACACAAAATGGCCATGGAACTTGGAGAAATCTCCCTAAGCTTGCAGGTCTCTCTCTCTCTCTCTCTCTGCATTATTAGGCCTTTTGTTGAAATGGGTTCCTCTGTGTAGTAGCTAAGATCAATGGGGTTTCTTGATACTTGCAAAAAAAGAAAAAAAAAGTAAGCAAGGAAAAGGCAAGTGATGAATTCTTGTAAGTTTCTGATCCTTATTTTTAAGGTTTAGATATTGCTATGTTTGAGATGAAGAGGGCCATTATTCTGACATTGTTGTCTATGCTTTCTATCTTATTCTTAAATTTGATACCTTGCCTCCTTTATTGTAGTAAAGGACTCAAACTTTATTGCATTACAACATAAGTGAATAGAGTTTAAATAATATTCACAAAGCAAGAAATCATGTGTGTTGACTTTTGAGTGATAAACAAATTGGTGTTCCTCTGTTTTGCCTTGTTCTTTGCAACAATGTGTTAAGAATAAGGCATATATTAGTCCCAAATTCATGTTTGTTTCGTTGATTCGACGAATACAGGCCTTCTACGTTGTGGAAAGAGCTGTCGTCTTCGTTGGACAAACTACCTTCGACCGGACATAAAACGTGGTCCCTTTACTCCTCAAGAAGAGAACACAATCATTCATCTACATTCCCTTCTTGGGAACAAGTAATTTATTGCTTCTCTTAACTCCCATTACTTTTACATAAACAACCAAACACACATTTTGCTTATGGATTCCTTAACCCCTTTTGTCTTTCTTAGATGGGCTGCCATTGCCTCCCACTTGGCAGGACGAACAGATAACGACGTTAAGAATTTCTGGAACTCACATTTGAGGAAACGGGCCGTGGGCCAGCCATCAAACTCGTTTGATGAGAAGCTCGACTCTGAGTCCAAAGGTGACTACTTTCTCCGCCTTTGGAACTCAGGAGTTGGTGAGTCGTTTCGTGGCATCAATGAGAGTACTAATGAGAATTCTCAGACATCTTCGTTGACAAAAGTCGGAGTCTTGAAGGATCAAGAAGATGTGGCTGCTTATTCGGATTCATCAAAGTCGTACGAGATTGATGACTCATCGGAGTCGATGCTGAAGCTGCTGCTGGATTTCCCTGTTGGTGGCAATGACATGGGATTTCTTGAAGCTCCACATGATGATGATGTCTCTATATATATTCAAGATTAGGTGAATTTGCTTGCTTTGAGGTTTATTTCATATATAGTTTACAGATTACATTTCATCTAACAGATGCTTAGAGCTAAGTTGCTGCTCTCAGCCAACCTTTTGATCATGAAACATAGATTGTTGATCTGGTTTTTCTGTTTGAGTGCTGTGTAATCTTGGGATTTTGTACATTGACCTTGTTTGATTTAGGTTTTTAATGCAACTTATGTGGTATTAGTATTCTTGGAAAGAATAGTAGCGTGTGTTGTAATATAACGGTATCGAAATAAAATGACTAGAAAAAGGAGTCGAGAGAAGAGTTAGCTCTTTGTTTGTGGGATGAAATTGCCCTCCAGTGCTCACGGTCTTTGGTAATCAAGAACAACGAGTCGTGATTGTAGTACTCCAAAACACAAGAAATGACGAATTAAAATGTAGTTTGAACCTTCCTTAGAACAAAATGAATTTCTTAGAAATTACATATAATTTTGCATGTATTTGAATGCATATTCAATGTGTAAATTGTGGAAAAAAATAGGGTGGATTTATTTACAAATGTTGGAGTGTCAATTTATGAAAATCTACATCATTTCAATTAGATCAATCAAGATCATTCAATCGTGTCTTTTCATGAAAAGACACGATCTAACGTTTCTTATTGCATTATTTATGAACATCAATAGCTTTTGGTTTGTACCAATTCACATACACCTTTTAATCTTTTTTATAATTGACACCTTTTTAGTCTAATTTTTTCTGTTCACCTTAAAATTCCAACATGGATGTATTAAACGTATTGAAATTAAAAGGTCGTATCAGTTTTTCTAACAAATCTAAGCCATTGATTGTTGAGGCATCTACGGCCGATATTTGTCCAAAGTGCAAAAAATTGTAAAGTTTAGAGAGCAAAGTGCGACAAAAAAAAAACTGCAAAATATCAAAATCATCTCAAATAAAAAACCATACCATATAAATCTCAAAATTCCTTACAAACTTGATTCAATTTCCTTTCTTCACAAACAGAGCAACTAACATTCACCAGAATGAATCTATGAAACAAATACCGATAAGTGAGATAAAATCACTATGCACACGTTATAAATGAGCAACAAATAATTCTACACATTCAAATCACAACACAATATAACTGATAAATAAATAGACATCCATCCAAATGAAAAACAAAAAAATAATTAATTTACACAAGTAACTTCATCTTCACATTTGATCATTTCATCTTCAGAAGCAGCCAAGTAGCTTCTTCGGGCCAGTCCCCGTTGCACGATATTTTGCAGCAACTTCCTCCGCTTTGAGAAGATCTTCGCCACGTTGAGCTTCAATCATCGCTCGTTTCTCTTCTGCTGATTTGTGGACGAGGGCCATCTTGTTCTTCGCTTTCTCTATGTATTCGGCCTTCTTTTTCTCCAAATGCTCCTATCGACAAATCACACGTAAAATGATAACAATATTTTCCAAGAATTTATGCCAAGAAAAGAGCCATGTGGTTAGATATAACAGCTCACATGCAGCAAGGAAAGCTTAGCAAAGAAAAGACATGAATTTGGCATAAAAAGCTCTACCTGTTTATGCATCTAGTAACTAGAAATAGGGACCATGGAAATTAAGACAAAAGAGTGCAATAAATATGAAGTTACCTCTATCTTCTTAAGCTCAGCTTCTAGATTGGCATTCTTGCTGTTTTCCCAAGCTCCAACTGCAGATAATTTCTTCTGAGCCCTGCAAATTATATCATAAGCAATGAGCAAGTTTATTTAACAGAAAAAAAATAAGTTTTTTTTGTTTTTAAGATTGTCTTAATGAATTTTTCATCATTTATCTTTCATTTTTAGTTTTTTTTAGCCCATTGTATTAAAAATATCCATTTTTTGATACAATTGGGTGCTGCAAAATGTAACCGTTTTTTTTTTAATTATATGTTGATGCCTTTAATATCAACTTTTCGACCTATGAGCCTCTTAAAATTTTAAATATGATAAAGATAAAAAAGAATGAGTTGGAATCAAATTGGTCATAGAAACAGGTCGAAACATTGTGGGAGTTTTTTTAGTTTCGTTCATAATTACAGGGTCGGCTTATAATTTTCACAAACCTTTGGGTTCATTTGGTAATTTGAACAAACTTTGAATGTAATAAATAATAATTCACTTAAAAATTAAAAAAGATATTTATATGTTGTGGCAGACAAAAAGTGATTTTTTTTGTAAAATATAAATGACTAAAACCTAAAAATAAAAATAAGAGATGGAAAATCCAATAAAACAAATTTGGACAATTTACAACAAAGGTCTTAAACAACTATAAACAAATCCTTACTTGTTTTCAGCTTTTGATTTCTCACTTTCTTCCCATGCTTTAATCAATGACATTCTCTTCTCTGTTGCTACTCGAGCAAGCACAGCATCTATGAATATATTCAAAAACAAATTTATTTTCTTGATAAATTATAGATCAAATTTCACATAACAAAGAATAGCATAAGAGCAATAAGTGTAATCTCAATACCTCTGTTTATAGAGCCCTCAGGTTTTTTCTCCTCAGCAACTTCTGGTTCTTCTGCAATACACAGACAAGCAGAACCATTTGATTATAAAACATTTTTGCATTCTACTTTTTTTTTTAAAGAAAATTGTAAAAGAAGTAAAAGTAAAATTAAAACTAATAAGCAGTCATGAAATTTGGGAGAGTCAAAGGATAATAGTTTAACAGCAGCAAATGCCTCAGCAAAGGGTAAATAATAGTGTCATACTTTTTTCTTTATTCAAATTGATACAAGAACTAAAAGGGTGTTTGCCTAAATTTATTTAAAAGATTTTATAAGTTTTTACATGTTTTCAGAGCTAATAAAAGTTTTACCTAACTTTTAAAAATAAGTTTTTCAAGAGTTTTAACAAACAAGATGGTAGAATTTACATTAGTAATGACAATTTTGTGATTTAGATTATCAAAATTGAATGAGATAATCACAAACAATGTCTATTTAGAAATATGATGGGTTTCACTTCTTAAAGAGAATAAAAAATTATAAGCTTCATAAAATAAATCTTAATTCTAAATCATTGTCAAACACTATGGAAGAAATTACTACAAACTATTAAACATGTAATAAAATAATTAAAGAATCTCGTAAACTCAGCCAAACATACTCTGAATCTTTTATTCAGACAGAAAAGAACAAACAGGTGATTCTGCCAAGAAACTTTTTACCAAAACTAATTCAATAAAAAGAATACAAATCAAGATTCTTAATCCTAATTTACACCTAGAATAACAAAAATAATACCTCTAATAATTACCTTAAACAACCTCCAGTGAGAAAAATCTTGAATTCTTGATTTCCCATTTTTTTTTTAAAAAGAAAAAGGAACTCAGCCTAAAATAGAAAAAGGGCACTTTTCCTTTACAGACATAAACCACAGAACCATCCAAAAATCAAACATAAATCAACACAAACACTGTTATACAGATTCTAGAGAGAGAAATAATTACTTTCAACTATGGCAAGAGCTTTGCAGTCATCTTCTGGGGGAGGTAGTGGTATGACGGCTTTCTCCTCAGCCACGTCTTTGGGAGGCTCAACAGGAGGCTCGGACACCACCGGAGCTGCCGCGGGTGGAGGTTCGGAGCAAGGCTCGGGCTCGACCTTCTTGGCTTCCTCTTCGGCCATCTCACTTGGGTTGTGATTGATTGGTTTGGAAGGAAATAAAAGAGAGATCAAAGATATGAAAGAGTAGAATATTATTATATAGAGTCACTATGCCAAGATAATTGAGTGTGTGTGGTAGTAGTGTGTGAGAGAGAAAGAGGAGAGAGAAAGTTGGTTGGAAGGTATGTGTCGGCTGGAATTGAACAGAGGGGGATGATTGGTATTTATTGTGAGTTGGCACATTACACCGTGTCCACTAGATATTTATTTTTGGAATAAACTATATCTTACACTTCTTTTATATTATGGTAATATACCCTGTATATTAATATCACAGGTATTTCTATAATTTTGTCCTTGTTTATGACGTATGTATGTCATGTAATTTGTTGTATCAAAAAGTGAAAGAAAAAAAACAACACAACGATAGGAAACTCTCACGAATAACAAGAAATTCATTGTAGGGTTTGAAATTGTTTTATGGTTTTTTTTTTCTCTTCGAATTTCACGAAACTCTATTGTAAAATCATTTCATTGACTTTGATCAATGACGAGATTGTTATCTTATATAAAAGATTTAGATATAAATAGCAGGTCCTAATTTTACAATTAGAATGAAATGAGTTAGATGGGAATGTCTAATTGAATGTGATCTCATTTGATGTTTAATCACAAAGAAAAATAAATTGGAAAAAATTGGCTGATTTTAAAATTGCACACATACATATAAGGTTGTATTATCTTTCTAAATAGTAAAATGTCTTGTTAAAATTGCAATTTAAGAAATATTGTGATTTTATTGAAAATTAATTTCATCCTAAACTATAAATTTGAGAAAAACTAAACATTTTTTCCGCTTTTTTTGCAATATAATTCACCTTTCAAATTCAAGATTGATTTAGAAAAAAATTCAACACAAGATGACAAATTAGTTCATAAAACATGTTATTTTGTGTAGGGAGAAAGTGAATAAATTTTCGTATTAGAGTTAATTTAAATCTTAACTTAAATGTCATAAGTGTTTGTGTGCCTTTAATATTAAAATGCATTTAAAACAAGATATTATTTTGTAGATAACTGAAACAAGAGATTTTGGCAATATTCATGTTACTTGACGACAAAAACAGCTAATTTACTCATTAAAAACAACTAATATAGCATGCAACTGAAGGTAGAGATTATTAATTTACAATTTTGTTAAATCCTTGGGCCAATTAATGGGTTTGTATGAGGTGAATAGTATTAATACAACAGAGAACATATAAAGAGATTTTATGCAAACATGTTAAGTGCAATTTTAAACAAGTAAAATATCCAACTACAATTATCATCATAAATGATAATACACAAAATAATTTTGAGAAAAAATAAAAGTGCAAAAGAACCGATCAGAATCGACACTAACTCCTGCTGAGGAGAAAGAGAGAATGCGTGAGAGAAGAAATCAAGCGGGAAGAGATTTTGTAAAGTTTTATTATAATAAATTAGTTTTATTTTATTTTTATATGTTTTTTTTGGGAAATGTGCAGTCACCAATAATCATTTAATATTTCAAATTTTTGTCAAATTGATTTTAAGATTACAATGTTTTTTTTTTTTTAAGACTACAATGTTGCCGTAAATAAGTTGCATATTTTTTGAGACAAGTGCTTTAAAAAAAAAAAAAAACTAGAATGTTTACAACTACATGTTGACACAAATAATTGTTTTAACAAATTTTATTAGAAAATTATATTATCAACTTTTACGTTAATATGTTGTCGTAAAGAATATATTTTTCCGAGTTGTTGCAAAATATATCATCATAAATACTCATTTTTCTTGTAGTGAGGATCAAAATTGAAAAATATATCATTGATGGTGAAAAGGTGGACAAGACCTAAATTATAAGATGAAATTGCAATTTCTTGAATAACAAAACTTAATAAATATTTTTAACATAAATACCACCTCACCAACTACATTAATTTAATAAATTTCCCAACACAAAATTATCTTCACCAACTACATTTGATACTGTAAAAGATAAGGTTTTGCAGATAAAGAAAACGAAAGCGTGAAGAAATGGATGTTATATTCTTTTAAAAAATTTAAATTTTCCCTTCAGAAATAGTCTGTTATTCATTTCCCTTTAGAAAGAAAGATTATATATTGACACGTACATAGCAGACCAGTCTAATATCTTAAAAAATAAAATAAAATCATATCATATCCGATTTGTGAAACTCACGTTAGATGATTTTTTATTTGATATGAAAAACTGTTGAAAAGATCTAAATGTCGTTATATTATTTATGAATTTAAAATTAATTAAAATTATTCTAAAATGAATGAAAATGAAATTCTCGAAGTTCTATTCCATCATTAAATAAAGGAAAATTTCCATTTTAGCCCATTATACTCCCATCAAATATCACTTTGCTTCCTTGTACTTTTATTTGTCTTATTTTTATCTCCAGCTCATTGTCTCGATCACCTTGCACTTGTTACTTTTATCTTATTATACACTTTAAAAAGTGATTATAATACCCTTGAACACTAATCGTATTAATATTACAGATCATATAACTTTTAATTCGTACTTTAAACTAAATTGACTAAACTTAAATAATAGTATCTGTTTAGTTAACATACAGTTGTGGTATTTTAAATTTAATATTTTTTGAATTTAATATAGTTCCCTGTAAAATAAATACTGTAAAATATTAATATGTATCCAACATATTTTATTATTTTATTCTTGATAAGCCTAAAAACTATAGTGGTGAGGAAGATGATTGGGTGCAACTATCTCTGTAATTATAACGAGAAATGTGAAAGAAAAATTAACTTTGTCATCTTGTTTTTTTCAAAATTGGAACGAGTACATTATTTAATGAGTCATAAGGGGTTTGTGTAATTTAAAAAAACCACAATGAAAATTCGTGTGGATTTCCAAACCATGAAGAGATTTCGTATATTTATCCGGTATTTTTGTAATATAAAATATTCATTTTTTTTAAATCAATACAATATCATTCATATTGTCTTCAAACACATGATTAAATACTCAAAATTATTTTCATTTTTAATATTTTTTTTATTCATTTGAATGATAAAAAATATACTAATATTTTTATTTGCATCAATATAAAAGACTGCAAATTTCAGTTGTATGCCCAAACAAGTCCACACAAATGGATCCATTAAATCTGGATTGTATTTTTTTTATTCTTTATAATCCAATAAATTGGAATGGTATATGAGTGGATGTATTTGAACTCTTGAACTCCTCTTGCTACACAACTAATGAGGATCAACCACTGAAACGTTGAGGTCGGATTTAAATATCCAACTTTATATTGAATTGATTGTTTTTATTTATTTATTTAAAGGTTGAACTGCAATACTTATGATTGTGATTAATTTGTTGATTTAATTACAGTTAATATGATTGAAATTTTTATAGCTCTTATAGTCCCATAAAAATTATACATTGTGTATTATATTGAGAATAGAATTTTACTTTTTTATTCAATATCATTATATTTGATATTTCCGTCGATACACATAATGTAAATTTTAAAATTAGAAATAAATTAAAATATTTAGAATCTCGATCACAAGGATTCTACATCAATTAAATTTTGGCTGCTTTGTCGTAACCTGCAAAAATAAAATAAAAATAAAAATTATGGTTATAGCTTTGGACAATAACCTATTGGATTTAGCAACAAAACAGCCTCATCCTAACCCACTTTCTAGGATGGTTTATTAGCCGTCAATTCAAATCACATGGCTGGTGACAACGACTTGTCATCGTAGATAATTTTTAAGATTTGATATTTTGATATTTAATTAACATAATTCTGTATAATTGAGTTTGGGGAACTTAACTAATTATATATGTGATGGAAGGATATATGGACATTAACATAAGTTTCAATGATCAAAGTATGTCGACTCTTACATGATTGTCACTAATAAGAATGAATGGTACACGTTACACAAAAATAGTTGGAATTAACTATTTAAGTCTCAAATGGTGGGGTAATTGTCCTTAAATAAATAACTTATTGATTAATGGGCCCATTAAATTTTCACAGGATCTTTATGGTTTTATTGTGCATTGATATATATCTCTCCTTTTTTTATTTTTTAAATAAATGTAATATGTGTATAGTCATGATCAGGATTGGATTTATGGGGTGGCGTGGGTGTGGTCGCCCTTTGGACTTTCAGAATTGCTTTTTTTATATGTAATTTTTTGATATTTTTCATATATATTATTAATGTATAAAAATTCGTCTCTTTACATTGTAAAAATTTGTCTGTTACATAAAATTTAACATTCGATCTGCTTTATGTTTTGATTTAAAGTTTGTTGAAACTCAAAAGAAGAAATGAAAATTGTGATTTGCATTGATTGGATCAAAGAGAGATACAAGATATATATAGATACAATGCTTGATCACCAAGCTATCACTCAACAACTTAACTGCTAGTTTAACAGAATTGCTGATATGGCAGCCTTCATAGCTGCTGACTCATCATGTAGCAAAATAGAAAATAACAAACTCTAGCTATGACCTATCTATGCTTCTTCTATCTCTAATAAAGTTTTCTTATCACTTGAAATAAAACTATAGATCTGTCATATGTTATAATAATATGCGATGTATATTGTTAATAAAATATGAAACAAATTTGAGATATAAATATTGGGTTATTAGTACCTTTAATAAATATTATGATTATATTAATGAAATTAGCATTACATTCATATCAAGTAGAATATTAATGACAGTAGAGCGAAATAGGTGATCTAAAATTGATAATATAGTCCAGAAACAAATTTAAGCTACAATTTGGCCTTCTGAACCCACCAAATAAAATATAGATAAAGATAAAATGAAAAAGAAAAAGAAAAGTTGTTATCATTTGAAAGACAGGGCTAACAAAAGAAAATTTATGATAAGAAATTAAGAGGAAAAAGGTTTATTATTTCTTTATTTGAATATGAACTTTAATGCAATAATTTGTGAAACAATGATGAAATGCGTCCTTTCTTTTACAATTAATTTAGCTTCATTATTTAATGAAAAAAAAAATGACTCCAACTAATTTGAGCTTTTAATTTAATAAATTATAATGATATATAATGAAATAATAATGCAATTGGACTAATTAAATCGAAAGAAATGAAAGTAGCATATATATATATATATATATGAATTATTAAAAATTAAAGTATTACACGAAATGAGACTTGTAGTTGAATTCATCACCTTAATCTTTCTGTCATTTGTTGTTAAAACAACAAATGAAAGTACCAAAGGTATGCCTTAGTGGTCGCCAGCAATTAAGTTAAAGGTTTTACCTTTTCAAGAAATTCGATTTTTAAGAATTTAAAAGGAAGAAAGAAAAGAGACTACAATAATCAAATACAAAATGGATTTAGGGCATCTCCAGCACTACACAGTAAAATACTGTAAATTTTACACTATTCAAATACAAAAATTGTTGTTTAATATCTAAATATAAAAATTATTGTTCATCTCCAGCAGTCTGCACCATTTGCTTCAGTAAAATGGAATATTTTATAATATTCCTTAGACCAAATAGCCAAAAAAAATCCAATGTTTTTCGGGGTTTTGCTATTTTAATCAATTCTTTAATTTTTTTCAATTCATCCATAATTTAAACATTTAGTTGTTATTTTTGTCAAATTTAATTTCAAGTCAAAATTAAATGACATGAAACATATATGATGGACACATAAGCAATTTGACTCCACTTAACTAACTATTTGGCCACGTCATGCTCAACTTCCTCTTATTCAACCTTCATTTCTCTCTTTTCTTTCATATCACCATTTTCCTTCAAGTTGTTGCTGACCAAAATTTGGTGACTTCATAAACTCTTTGCACCATCGTAAAAAGAAAAATAATATTATTTCAATGATTGAGCCCGCCAAAATGCTCAAAATTTTCTCTTTTTTTATAGCAGATGATTGAGTCAATACTCACTATCAATACATGATATCAACTGCAATAGCAGCATAATAGAGGAGTCTCAGCCTCCTCCTCCGTCGTCTGCCGTCTTAGGAGGAAGAAAACACCATCGATGCATTGGATTTAAAGCTTTCAATAGACTATTGTTTCAGTATACAAAAATTCCCTCAATGAGATATTGCTCGCTAGCTGCGAAGACACAGTTCAAGACGGTGGAGGTGGCACCCTGCCGCAAGCCATGTTCGTGTGTCGATTTGTTGAGTTTTTCTTGTAAATTTAGATATTAATTAATGTTTATTTTACAATTTAAAAAAAATTGGTGTGAAAAAAAAAAGCGTTGGGAAGAAGAGAAAATGAAAGAGAGACAAGATTAAGATGAAAGCATGATGTTGCCTATAGGCTTGTGAAGTGGGGTCAAATGACTTATGTGTCCACCACATATGTTCCATGTCATTTAATTTTGACTCAAATTTAAATTTGGCCAAAATAACAACTAAATATTTAAATTATGGATAAATTGACAAAAATTAAAGGATTGACTAAAATAGCAAAAACCTAAAAAGCTTTGGATTTTTTTGGCTATTTGGCCTATTTCTTATTATTATTATTATTTTTTTATGTTTTCTTTATTTGTTATATATTTAGTAATATCCATAATCATTGTTACTTTATGAAATTTAGATCTTTATTATTTTATAATTTATATATGAGTGAGTTTAAATCTTATTTAATATAATTAATTAATAACAATATTTTATGATATTTTGATCTTTATTATTTTATAATTAATTCTATTTTGCGATATCAACTAATTGAATTTATCAACATCATATTCATATCATTATCTATACCATTTTAATTGGGTAAACTTATTCAATAATATTTATATTTGATATTTTGCAATATCAATTGGTTGAACTCATCAACATATATATCATTATCTATATCATATTAGTTGATAAAAATATCTATTTTGTGATATCAATTGGTTTTGCAATATCTATTTTGCGAATCAACTAGATGAACTTATCAACATGATATTCATATCATTATTCATATCATATTAATTTTATGTAATGTTTAAATATTATATTTATGATTTGTATAATATTTTAAATTTTATGTACATTTAATAATTATAATTTTATTATTATCCAAATGACATAATAACAATCTAAATATAAAGAAAATAAAAAAAAAAGAATGAAAAAAAGAGAATAAAAAAAACAATAAGAAACAATAAAAAGAAAAGAAAAGAAAATAATGAATTAAATAAATGAAAAAGAAAAACGAAAAAGAATATCGCAAGATTTCAACTGCGCTAACCTAGTGTAGGGTTGGCGGTTATAGAAAGTTAGCGTAGGTTTTCACAGCAGTGTTGGAGATGAAAATTTGCAAAATCAGATGAAAATACAGTAGTGTTGGAGATTGATGCTCAAATTAAGCCAAATAATACTCCCTCTGTCCCTTAAGACTTTGCACCCTTATTTGTGCATAGTTTTTAAGAAAAACTGATTGTTTGTTTTATAAGTGAGGGTATAAGGGTCAATTCTACTTTTTTCTAATAAGAGATTAGTTTAAATATTAAATTCAAACCAAATCCCTCCCAAACACTCGAGTTGACCGATTAAATAAAATGGGAAAAATTGCACAGTTGCATGAAATTCAGATTAGGGAATTATTTCCCACCAAAATTACAAGCAGTGTTCCCACCTATTTGGGCAATCTAATCAGTCTTAAATGAGTACAAAAATGGGGTAAATTTTCCCTCCTATTTTTACAAGACATTAAAGGCCCTCATAAATACAAATGTGGAGTCTTAAATACACATTCAATTCAAAATTCAACAATAAAAGCAAAAGGAAAATGGTCATCAAAAGAAGGAATACTGAGCTAACTCCATTAGAGAAGAATCTTATTGCTCAATTCCTACTTGAAAACAACACCAATGGTGTTGATCGCAAGGGCAAGCTTGATGAAGCATCTGTATCATATAAAGTTTGCAAGAGGACCATACAAAATGTTTGGGCAGCTGCAAGAAAACAACAATTAGATGGAGTCTCAGTGATCTTTAAGTCACAAAAGCAACACATTACACATAATGTAAGGAAAAGAATTCAACTAGATGAAGAAATGTTGAAGGTCATACCATTTGAAAAAAGATCAACATGATAAGATTAGCCAAGGAGATGAAATTCAGCAAATCAACAATTGGTAGGTGGGTGAAAAATGGGGCAATCAGACGACACACAAATGTCATCAAGCCTGATCTTACAACAACAAATAAAATGCAAAGGCTAAAGTACAGTTTGAATTCCTTGCAAGTTGACAGACTCAACAACAAAGTCAAGTTTGGATCAATGCATAAAGTCATTCACATTGATGAGAAATGGTTTTACAAGACAAGAGCAAGTGAGAGGCACTACATGTTGCCAAGGGAAACTGAACCACATAAGACATGCAAAAGCAAGAGCTTATACCCAAAATCATGTTTATGTGTGCAGTTGCAAGACCCCAATATTCAAGTGATAGGGAACTTGTGTTTGATGGGAAAATAAAGATTTTTCCATTCACAAGGCAAAAGCCAACACAATGAAACAACAAAAACAGAGTGAGGGGCACTATGGTGACAAAGTTAATAGACTCAATTACTAAAGAGGTCATCAAGGAATGTCTAATTAACCAGGTAAAACTATCTAAACATTATCATCACATAGTTTTACACACATAAGTAAGTCTCCAAAATAGGAAATGTTATCATTTCCCTATTGATGACATTACTTTTTACAGTTTCATCACATATAAGCAACTAATCATCATTTCTCATCAGATTATACCAGCAATTAAAACAAAGTGGTGTTAGGGATATACGGGAAAATATGCTTTTAGTGCTACTTTGTATATAAACTGATTCTTGTATTTTATGAAAATAAATTTTTTATCACTGTTTGTATTAAATATTATGTATGTTATTTATTTATTGCATAAATGTTCAATATATTTTACATTGTAGACAATGTGGTGTGTAGAAGATCACAGAAGGTCACATTGCCAATTCCTTGTTATAAGTATAATAAAATTCACAACTTAGATGGAATTGAACAATCCATTGGTAGAAGTTGAGATGTAAGGCTCGGATTGGTTTGTCTTGACCAAGAGATTACATTAGTGCATTTGATGTGGTGAATAGGACCTACAGTGAGATAATTCTTCTAGACTGACTTGGAAAGAAGAATTAGATCTCAGTGGTTATTGATTTCTTAATTTCTGTCACTTAATTGGGATTGTATATAATTAATTAATGTTGCTTTGATTTATTATAGGTAAAGGATAAAAAAGGATTCAATACTTTGTATTTTGGGCAATATTAATAATTATATGACAGATTGCTAAATTAATACAGAAAATCGTGTCTTGATACGTCAAGTTGATAATGTCCCCTTGGTGGGCTCAGTACGTTTATCATATCAAATCTGGCCAGTGGATTAATTTCCGATATGATAATAAAGTTGAGCTTTCTTTTCCCAAGGAATAAAAGATATTGATTAATTAAAAGCATTCAGTAGCTTAAATTAATTAATGGACATTGGATCTTAAACAAGGAAAATAATAACCAAGAGCCATATTTCATAATATGGGTTAGGATGGATGGTGCAATATTAATTCTATAGTGAAATGAATTAATATTAATGGACTAGAATAATATTGTGGCTCAATATTGGTTTTTAGGCTCATTAGGAGGTCCAACCCTAATTCTCCTAAAGGCCCCTTGAGCAGCCCAATAAAAACACATTTAACTAAGGTAGTTAAAGATAAGAATTAATTATATTGTTGCTAGATATGAGGAGATCATATCTTTCGATATATTGTTGCTAGATATGAGGAGATCATATCTTTTGATATATTGCTGCTAGATATGAGGAAATCAAATCTTTCGATATATTGATGCAAGATATGAGAAAATCAAATCTTGATATTTCTTCTCCTCGAAGGCTCAAATCTTCGGCCAATGTCTATAAATAAGGGCTGATTTTTCAGCCCCATAGTGTGTGTGCATATACAAGAGTGCTGATTTTCTAGAGCAACAAAAGTGAGAATTTAATTCTTTATACGAGAGTTAAAAGAGTTCGTTTGATTCTCCATCGAATCTACGAACTTGGACTTGGGGAATACTCAAAAAGGTGTTTGGGTTGAAGCTACTAATCTTCTCAACAGTATCTCTCCGATCAAGAGGTAAATACATATCCCTTAGTTCCGCATGTTTAGGGCAATGTATGATTTATCGTTTATTCAAAGCATGAATTGTTTGATTTAATTGCTTTAATTCATAAGGTTAGATTTATGGTAATTCTTATTTAAATTACACCCGAATAGATCCATGTAGATCCCCATCAAGTGGCCAGCAAGTGCAAGCAAACAAATTGTAATTCAGCAAGATAATGCAAAATCACATATTAGCAACCATGATCCTGAGTTCAAGGCTGCAGCCTCATCAGATGAATTCAACATCCAATTGATTTGCCAACTACTAAACTCCTCTGACACTAATGTCAATGACTTAGGGTTGTTCAGGGCTATACAATCATTACAAGTGGACACAACTTCATATAATGTGGATAATTTGGTGAAAAATGTGATGTTATCTTTTGAAAACCTCACACACACTACACTTAATAATGTATTCTTAAGTCTACAAAATTGCATTATTGAAATCATAAAGGTAAAGGGAAACAACAACTACAAGTTACCACACATGAACAAAGACACTTTACTTAGGGAAGGAAGACTGTCACTAACACTAGAGGTGGAGGAAGATATGGTAAAAGAATGCATAGAGTACTTGGTGCAAGCTGGACAGATAAAAGATGCAACATATGACTTGGATGAACTAATGACCAATCTAGGATATGATTAAAGCATAAGACATACTTTTTGACATCATTTTGAACCATCTCAAGGTAAAGATGGTAATGTTTACATCATAAACTAATGTTATTTTAAGTCATATAGGACATGTTTAGGTTGTAAACATTCTATTACTATATCTTTTGCAAGTATTGACTCTCATATATTGCAATTTTCAGCTATGGTGACATTTTTTAGTGCAAGTGTAACTCATAATCACATTCTAACCATATACACACAATCTGAATGGTCAACAGAATAAGAAATACTGAGCTAACTCAATCAAATGACCATCACATTAATCAATCAAATAAGAATTTGATTGATTAATTCCCTCAGAACAGTTTCATCACAGGGAAAAGGGTACCCTAAATCAAGCCTTCTAATCTAGGTTTGGAACCCAAATGGTGACATTAATCTAAGGCACATTGGGGACACTATAACCCAACCCATTACACAAATACAGTCTCCAAAATAAAGAAAATTTTACAATTTTTAGCTATGGTGATATTTTTTTAATGTAAGGGTACCACATAATCACATTCTAACCATATACACACAATCTGAATGGTTAACAGAATAAGGAATACTAAGCTAACTCAATCAAATGACCATCACTTTAATCAATCGAATAAGAATTTGATTGATTAATTCCCTCAGAACAGTTTCATCACAGGGAAAAAGGTACCTAAATCAAGCTTCCTAATCTAGGTTTGGAACCCAAATGGTGACATTAATCTAAGACACATTGGGAACATCATAACCCAACCCATTAGTGTAAGGGTACCACATAATCACATTCTGATCATCACATCAATTCAATAGAACAATATCATCATTTCACCACTTATATTTTCACCCACCTACCAATAATCAACTTTGCATAATTTTACCAAAAAAACAGAGGCAACATGCATCATAGTATATATACTCAGTATAACCCACAGTATTCATCAAGTAAATGAGATATCAGAATAACCTAAGCACGAGGGAAAACTATATCCCCAGGCTCTCCAAGAAATACTGTTGCATGTCATCGCTCCATCTCGAATCCACCTTCATCGCCTCTATCCTCTCCATTAGAGAACTCTCCGCTACAGGAGTAGTATTAGAGTTTATATACTTGATGAATAAAAAAATGCTGTAAAAAAATATTGTAAAAAATACTGTAAAAATACCTATGTGGATTAGAGGACTCTCAAATACTTGTGAATCTTCTGAGTCGGCAACGACGACGTTCTCAATGTCAAAAATAGAGGAGTCCATTTTAGAAAAAGCTGACTCCATTAAAGGTGTCTTGTCCACAAAAGTTTCAACTTCAAACAAAAGTTCTTTCAAATCCGACTCCATAATACAGACCGAAGAAAAATAGAGTGGGATCGAAGAAGAAGGCCGATCGATCGAAGAAAAAAATAGATTAATCGAAGAAAAAGAGAGATCGATTAAAGATCTACACAGTTTTAGATAGAGGTGAGTTCGATCGAAGATCTCTTCATAGATTTTTTACAGAGTCGATTTGGGGGGAGGGGTAGAGACAATACATAGGGTTTCAGAGAGAGACGTAACATCAGAGTTTTCAGAGAGTGGGGTAGGGTGAGGTGGGGAAGACGATGGAAGAGAGAGAGAGAGAGAGAGAGAACATTAGGGTTTTCAAAGAGTGAGGTGGGCTAGATGGTAAAGATATGAAGAGAGAATGAGATTAGGGTTGGGAAAAACATTCGAGAATGAGAGTATAATGGGTGGGGGCTGGATTTTTTGTTTTAGAATTGGTGTAATGGGTAGGGTGATTTGGGCTGGGTTAGATTAAAAATTAAATTAGGTTGGGTTTTTTAATATATTGGATTAGATTAAAAATTGAATTGGGTTGGGTTTTTTTAATGTATTGGGTTAATTGTGATTTGGATTTTTTAATTGTGTAATTGACTAATTAGTTCAATTAATTAGATGTAGTAGGTTAATTATGTGAGAAAAAATAATGGCATTGTGTGTAAATAAGTGTGTATTGTGAGGGTAAGAATTGTGATAAAATTTACCATTTTTGGGTGTGCAAAATGTTTGGGGACAGATTAAAAAGGAAAGTGTGCAAAGTGTTAAGGGACGGAAGGAGTAGTAGTTATCACATTAAACAAAGAAGTTTGGCGCTTGTAAGATCATCCATCGAATGTAATTTTATAAGACAGATTAATTTATAATTTGTTGGTCCCAAGTGGTCAGAGGTTCAGGGGGTGAATGAACCTCTATCGATTTTTCTAACTTTTCTAAAACATATAACTGATTAACAGGTTTCTGTCTCACTTGAGAGAACAGTATCCTGTCTCGAGTCAGTAACCTAGCCCTTGGCTAAATCAGATTACTGTCCCGGTATCAGAATGCAACGCAACAGAATAAACTTGATAGAGTTTCTGATGAAAATCAGTTTTCTTTTCCAAATATGATTTTGCAATACACGTTTGTCAGGATGCTTATGATAGATGCAACAGAATAGATATACAAACAATGCAATGCAACAAATAAAATAAGCAGTAAACACTTATGACTTATAGTGGTTCGAAGGTGGTGTAATCCTTCTACGTCCATTCTACTCCTTCTCTGAGGAGGAACTTCGTTATGGTCAGTTTGCTTTATAAGACTCGTCTTTACAAACCTCTTCCAAAACAAGTTAACCTACTAGAATCCCAGATTCCTAGGTCTAATCCCACACAGGGTTTACAAACTCCCACACAGGGAACACACTCCCACACAGGGAAAGATAGCCTACACAAGACTAACAAACTTAGCAAGGATAAAATCCTATCAACTAAGTACACCAAATAAAACAACCTAGCACACATAATACAATGGTTAAAAGAAAATGTTTCATCAACTGGTGGGAAGCAGTCTTGATCTCTGAAAGCATTATTGCTGTTGTAGACTGCTCCTAGAAGGTTGAGTGACTGAATATGTAAAAGCTTGAGAAGCTTTGGGAAGTATATGAGTTTCCTCTCGACTCTGTTCAGCAAATCTCTTCAATCAGCCACACCTTCTATTTATAAATCTTGAGAGTTTATCTATTGGGAAGTATCCGTTGAAGAGGAATGCTTCTCCTATTTGAGTTCAAGCTTTGATCTCCAAAATCTTCTTTATAGTCGCATTAAATGTATCTGAGCCGCTTCTAATATGAGCATTTAATGCGTCTACTATTTACTCCTGGACCTCTCTGACATTCCTGCTGACATGTCAAGTCAGTATGGGTCCATGACTGAAGTTCATGCAACGGCTATTTGAAATCAGTTAGTTTTGCTTCTCTTTACGCTGCATGCTCTTCCTGATACTGCATGAGAGAGAGTAGCACTTATCTTTCTAGAGATCCATTGGCTATTTCCTACTTTCTCTATAGATAGCAGTAGATCCTCCTTGCTTGCTGCTCAGGATGTGGTTTCATGCTGCTTCATGTTCCGTACCAGGATTCTGATTCTGAACAGCTTCCTGTTCCTGCATCCTGGTGCTGCTTGCTGCTTCCAGCATCCTATATCAGCTTACAGCTTCCTGTTCTTAGAGTATTCTCCCTTATATCTTCTAAGATTGGTTTTTCCTTTTGTGCAACTTTCTGCTTGAGGTTTTTCTGCTTTCTATTGCTCTTTCAGCATGACACACTTCTTGCAGTATCCTATCTGCTTCCTATGCATATTTTTCCTTTCAACTTGCTGTTCCCTACAGTTTGCTGGCCCTTAGAAGACTTATTCTCATTTCTTCTAAGGTTGGTTTTCTTTGTATCTTGGAAAACCATTACATGATCTTATTCATTGATAAATAAGCTTATGATCATGTAATACGTGGAAACTTTTTTTAGCAAACTTCATTATCTTATTATGCATCCTGTTCTGTCTTATCAAGATAACTACTGAAATATCCCAATATAATTCACAATCAATAATCCATATATAATTTTTTTTAATGTGTTTAATTTATAGATAATAGCTCCGTCTCATGAAATGATATCTATTAAACCGTACGTCTTTATATATATAATTTTTGTGTTATAGAATTAGTGCCCTGTGACTCCAATTATTTACTAAAAGAAAACACAAACTAGAAACTTTCTAGCCAAAAATAAGTTAATATTAGAGATTGTGTTGGAATATTGGTTTTGGGAAATCGAATTTTAACTTGACTTAGATCAATTGTTTAGTGACAATATTATTAAATTCTAATTGAATTAAATGTGGTTTATTAATGTATGTTTCTGGTAGATTATCTTAGTGTGTTCACTTTACAAAACCAATTTGTGGCGACTGATTAAGAGAAATCATCTACAAAATTGGCCACTGAAAAGATATTTATGGTAAATTATGGACATGAAAAGTCATGGTTTAAAGTGATATTAATGTGAATAATGTATTTGAGTTGTAACGACTTGTAGTTGCTATGTACGTAAATTTGGTCATATTTCAACATGTAAACGAGCCTTAATTTTGACACACTCGGATGTTTCAAAAATTTGTAACTTTGATTTTTCTAATTTATCATCATATATTAATTTTATTTGTATTTTGTTTTGACAGGAATATATGTTACTACATACAAGGATAAATAGATAATCATATATTGAACGTATTCATAAGACAACGAATTGGAAGGTATATGTTGAGATATTCTAATTGATAAATCTTTTCTTATCAAGGAGATGATGAACTAATAACTTTAACATATGTACAAATTGTCATCTAAAAAAAACAATAATTGAAAATGTCAAAATATTATTGTTGATTTCTTGTATCAAAATGTTGAGGTATTCTAATTGTCTAATTGATATAGTTTTTCCTTGTCAAGGAGATGATGAAACTAATGACTTTAACATATGTACAAATTGTTATTTAAAAAGACAATAATTGAACAATGTCAAAATGTTATTGTTCACCACTTTCATCAAAACATTGATATATATATGTTGGTTGTGTTGTTGATGGCAAGAGTGTAACTAGTAGTTGCAAAAGTGTGCTAAGTTTTATGCTTATTGAATAGAATTTAAGATGTGGGCTTGTTGGTCTATGCTTGTTGTAACAAGTTATGTTTATACTTGTCGAAATATACTAAAATTATGGGCTTAGTAGCCTTAAGAGGTTAGGTGTAAGTGACATTGGTGTTGATCATATGAGGTTTGAAATATTGTCCAACTTAAGTGGTTCAAGTTTGCTAAGTTATGGACATGGAATAATTAAATTCAATTTGTTTTTTGTTTTTTGTTTTTGTGGACAAAAGTTTGAAAATTCAAATATTGAAATGTTAATTTCATACAAATATCTTTTGTGGTTGGTGCTCTGCAACATTTGCCTGTTACAAATTATTGTTATCCTACTATAACATGACCTACTATCCTTCTGTTGAAAACGTTTTCCATTTTTTTTTTGTATAAATATTGCTCTTATTAAGTGGAATATTTGAGAACTCTTCAGTTTTCCAAATGATGTATATCAAGTTTAATAGTCGAGAATATTCTCCAACAATGGGAGGATTGTGAAATTTGATATTTTCTCGGTCAATTGTACAAATTATTTGACCATTTAAATAAATCATATGTGTATAATACATGGAGATTGCACTAGTAATTTATTATTTGATTTTACTTATATTGAAATTTATGGAATCAATCTAATATTTTATGTGTAATTGTTGCTCTTGTTAATTTATGGTGTTACTTTCTTGTGTACCTGATGCATCATGCAATCGGATCGGCCCGGATCTGATCTAAATTCACGCTTTTTTTTAACGCGTACATTTATAGTATATTAGTTTTACACTTATGTTATATTAGTCATAGTTTTATGCACAAATATCATAACCTTTATATAATATTTAACTTAAAAAAAAACAATTTCTGCACAATTTATTCATATATACCTTTATATAATATTACTCATATTTTTATGTGGTATTACTTATACATTTATATCAACATAGTTATACTTTTATGTAATATATAAATGTATAACTAACATAATTACAAGGTATGACTAATATAACTAAAATATATAAAAGTTGATAATGTTTGTCTAAAAAAATATTAAGGTACTACTAACACTAAATAAATGTATGACTAACATTATTAAAATGTATAATTAAGATAATATAAAAATATAACACTTGAATGCGAGTTTGTGAGCGGACACCCAGACGCATGGCGGATTAGATTGACCTGATTGCGTGAATAAAAGTTATTGTGTAATTTATGAACGGATTGATGGCAATTGACTAGTCCAAATCACTCTCTCCATCTTTAAAACAATTGTTCTTTTAAGTACTAACTTTTTATCATTAGTAACTCTCACTTATGTCACTCTTTATTTAATTGTTGATTTAACTTACTCAATCACATTTAACTTACATTTACATTTTGTCATAAGCAGTTGCGGACCCAGGATTTTGACTCAGGGGCCCAACACATGGTCATAATTCAATACGGAAATATTCAAAAATTAATAACTAAAACATTAAAACATCAATGTAAAAATATAGATATAAATAACAATGTAAAAATATAAATAACAATACATGAATTACAACATTTCTCTTCTATTTTTCATGTTTTGAAATCAATGCATTATAGCCTCATTGCTAGCATTTTTAAACACATCTTTTTCAATATATGCTACTAAACAATCATTAACTATAAAAATTGAACAATTATTAGATAATAAATAAAAAAGTTCAATAATTTAGTGAATCAAAATAGGATTTTAAAAAAATAGTATAAGTTTGCCCATTCAACAAACATAAGTTTGCTTATCTCCATTCCATAACTTCAAGTATAGATAATAAAAATTGGTAAATAAAATGTAAAATCATTCATCAATCATTTTCAATTAATCATTATATCACATCTAATTTAAAATACAATAAATCAAAATATAAAGAAAAAGAAAGTAAGAATATATAAATATAACATATTACCTTAAGATTAGATGGAGTAAAATTGTAAAATAAACCAAGAAAATCCAAAAACAATTATTAAGGTTTTTGTTGGATGGAGTGGAAATAATTTGGGGAAAAACTTACTCACCGCTGGACTGGAAGTTCTCTCACTGGAAGCCTGGAAGCTTGATATGGATATATATATTTTTTAATTAAAGTATAAAATTACCAAAATACCCTTACCTTTTTTTCAAAATTTCAAGGGGCCCAGTGCCCTCCTTGGCCCCAATGTAGGTCCACCAGTGTTCATAAGAATGTTACCAAAATATATATATATATATACTCTCTGTAATTTTAACTTTTGAAGTAAGACTATTTTTAGGAGAAACTAGCTAATTTAAAAAAATACTCTTATTTTTTGGGACAAAAAGTGTATATAATATGACTTTTGTCCAGCTGCATTGATGCATCAACAAATAAAATATTTATGAACAATTCTTGATCCCTTTTTTTTTACTCAAGGTGAGGTGCAATGGCATTTTCCATTATTTAAGTGAATAACTTTTAGACAATTAAGGAGGTTATATATGATGTTGTGCATGGCTGTATTTAGTTGGCAATGGCATCAACCGTACCCTTATTCACTTCAACCTTTAATAATCTTAACCATTTCTTTAAAAGGACAATTGTATAGCTTAAACCTATCTCAATTATTTCTTCCCTAATTATGCATCAATAAAGTTGTAATAATTAAGTATTAATGGATGTGACATGCATAGAAGTTGCCCATGCATAGGTCCCCCACCCCACCAAATAGGGCTACAAAATTAAATTAAATATAATTGTGTCGTTGGCAGCAGGACCATACATAGCCACCTTCATGATGTGGTTACATTTTCATTCAAGTTTACAATGCCTTATATATATGGCCTCTAATGCTCAAATCCAGATAAGGGCTTAATATCTTTTCTTTTCTATTTATTTCATTTTTCTAAAGACATCAAGATATCAAGGTTTTAGGAAAATGACATGGCCCAATTGGGATTTACTTGAACTATGGCAAGTTCAAAAATGTGAGTGAGATCATTTCATGAATCAGACTACACTCTATTCAATATACTTTATTGTTAGGTTAAAGTGAATCGTCAATGTTTAAATCTTCTAAATAATGATTTGTCTTATGATAAATTTGTCATATATACAATTCGGTTGGATTATTGGGCCTTCAACAACTATGCAACCAACCTAGTGAAAACTATCAATGAAAATCAATATATGGTTTCAAGATTTTGTTTCAAGATGACACTTGTAAGGTATTGATGTAGGCCCAGACCATTTCAATCATAAGACAATTACTTTAAGCCCTTGAAAATTAGAGGTTTCTAATCTGCATATAGTGGCTAATTAAATATTTAAGAAAATACAAAAAAATTCTTTAAAAAATATCGTTACACATATTTATTAGATTTAAGAATTTTTTTTTGTTAGATGTAAATTTAAAACCTAATGTATATGATAAACTATTTCCAACGTTTTACATATTAACATATAACAAACTGTTTTTAGTTCTGTAGACATATAAAATTTATGTCCAATCAAATAATGCCACATGTAAAGTGATATATATTAAAAATCAAATTTCTATTTTGGGAATCTAAATTAAATTAATTTCTAAAGTAAATAGATAAATAATTGATATTTTAGTATATATTTTTGACCAATCAAAAGTTGTCAAGTGTCCAAATCACATTACTTGACAATCAAGATTAAATCTCGTAAATATGGAAGTGATATACCAATAAATTTGGTAATAAAATCACATCTTTTGATTAAGGAAAAATATATACCCAAATCATGGATGACCAATCAAAATGCATCCTTCATCAACTAAACATGGAAAGAATTCATATTCTACACCTATAAATAGGGGTCTCTTTTCATAATTCAAGAGACAAAACAAGAATCAAGATTCCAAGACTCAAGAATTTCTCTCCAAGACCCAAGGCGTTCTTCGTGGAAGGTCATTACAGACGACGTTCAAGGCGTTCTCCACGCATTCATGGCGTTCTTCGTGGAGGTTTCCAAAAATTATTCTTGAAGATTCGATCAAGGATTCATCTCAATTTAAAAAGAAGAATCAGAGGAATTCATAGAGATTTGCACCCGCATTATTTTCAAGAAATATTTAATTTGTATCGATTTTGTGTTTAGATATTTCGAATACAAAATTTGTTGTTACAAGTTGTTTTCTCTGATATCTTTTCTCTGCTAACATAAATTTAAGATCAACCATGTCAGAAAGATAGATTAAAGCTTTTAAACTACACACTTCTTCAAACTACAGTACCCTATTAACCCTAGAGCAACTTGTACATAATCAATAAATTAAATCACTCTTAAAGACATAAATTTCAATGGTTTAAATTAAAAACATAATTATTTACAAACACTGCCTTTAACACACAAAAAATATCAAGTACTTTTCATGCTCCTAATGGATATAAACCAATTATTAGAAACACCATATTCTGCAAACCTAGTGTGTGGATTTGCAGGAACTCAATTATTTTAAATCCTTAATACATGGATACAATTTTAAGATGGATTTGATCTAACTAGATCCTTAGTACAAGAAAACAATCCTTAATACCCTATCAATGAACACCACTCCCAAGTCCTACCTGATATTGTGTAGTGTTCTCTATTAGAAAGGTCGAAAAAACGATGACCAAACAAGGATCTAGTTATAACTTATAATACAAATAAAACCATCTTATATCCTTAAGTCATGAATTACTAAGTCATGAATTACAATGCCAAGCCAAGAGTGTAACATATAACCACACACACAACATCTACTTCATAGCAGAGTACAATGAAGTGTGCAAACAGCACAATAATATTAACAAGCAACGGAGATGAGATCATGATATAGCCGAGTAACTATACTCATCATCCGAAGGGGCCTGAGAAAGAGTGGTTAAGATGACAAAAGTGCCAAATAAGATAGTAACAATGGCCGTAAAATTGACCAAAAAGGCCTCTGCCCCGTATTTAGCAACCCCCGAACTCTGAAGAAACGTCAACTTTTCAAGGTACCCTAATGTGGCCGTTCCAACAGCCAAGACGTACACAAAGATGCCGAAAAGCACATGCCATGGAAGTGACTCGCTTCTGATTGTTGTCGTTCCTCCCGGGTAGAAGAACACCAAGAATCCATACACCCACTTTGCATTGTAAAAAGTAGTATCAAAAGATGAGCTTTTTGATGATAAATGAACATCACTAAGTATCTAAATGAGGTTTAATTACCTGAATACCATAGAGAGAGATAACACCAATGCCAAGCCAAGAGTGTAAGCTGTATAAGTTGGCGATATTGCTTTCGTTGTGGAACTTGAAGGCAGTGTATATGCCAATGATGCCAAGAATAAGAGCAATTGCATGTAATATGAGATGTATGAGTTTCTTCTCAGGCTTCTTGAATGGCAGACTTTTGTAGCTTACAATGGCTGCAAATAAAAAGACGATTAGAGGGTTTATTTATGAGTTTCGGTTAAACCAAGTGATTATTTACATCTCAACAACAAGAATCGATTACCTTCACCTCCAAGTATTATGTAACCTATGAGCATCAGAACAGGATGAAGCTGTAGACACAACACATAATTGTTTCACATTAATTATGCAATAAAAAAGTTGCTTCTCACACTAAATTTGAATTGGATTAGTTGAGTTCAATGTAAGGACAAAGAGAGATTATCAACCTTACAAAGAGAGAATTGATCAAACAAGTTAAAAATTTCAAGATTATCTTTAACTATGAAACCCTTCTTGATTTATACTGTTAGCAATTGATTGACAGGGAAAGAGAATAACTAACAAAGTCAATCTTCAAAGTATACCAGATTTCATACTTGTTTTAAAACAAAAGGATTTCTATTATTAGACATACAATGGATAGATAAGCAAGGAAAAATTCAAAAACTGATGCAGAAAACAGCAGATTAATATCTCACTATGAATAAGTAATTATCCACTCATTAGCATTCAAGAACACTATCATGAAACCACAAACAGAGAAAATTGCAGGAAACAGAAAAGGAGAGGAGGGATTCTTACATTAAATATAAGATTCTTGTTCGTAGATTCCCATGCCAAACCTCCTCTAAAGCTGATTGTCCAAATTAACACCAAAATCGCCCCCACAACGCCAAGAAAATGCACAACAAAAGAAACAGGTAAAGCCTTCACCCCTATAGCCATCCTCTCTCTCTCTCTCCCTCCCTCCCTCCCTCTCCCCTACCCTTTTTCTGGATTTCAAGCAACTCTCAAATGGGTGGAGCTCAGAAGCGGCAAAGTTTCAATCTTTGTTGTCAAATCGAACTGGGGTCTTCTTGATTTTTCTGTATTCATACTTACCTGTATTATGCTCGACGGTTTCTGAGCCGTTGATGAAGATAATTGGTTCACAAGTGGACACGTGTCAATCGGTCCTAGGATTATCCGAATACCACGTGTTCCAACCAACAGGGAACTAAACCTCCTCGTGGTTCAAATCAGATCACTTGTACCAAATATTTACCTGTATATTCATGTATCATGCGTGTACCACATCTCAAAACACATTATATTGATTTTCAAATTAAAAACGATTATAAATTGTAAAAAATTTTCCAATATCAAAACTACATCGTTTTACTGTGACACATAAATGAGATAGAGATTTTAGTATAGCGAATTCGGTTTGCTCGTGGTTGGTAGCGTGCCGGTTTCCATTTTACTAAACGCCTTTTTTTCTTTTCTTTTCTTTTTTGGGCAAAATATGCCATTCAGTTCTTAAATTATAAGATTTTGATTTTAAAAGGTTCTAAACTATAAATTATTATTTTAAAGAGTCCTTGAATATTATGTTTTATTTTAAAATTGCACTAATGTTTTAAAGGATCTTTAAACTATCATATTTTGTTTCTGGAGGTCCTTGAAATAGAAATTTATTTAAGGTTCTAAAGATATCAACTTAGATAGTTTAAGTACTTAAAATAAATTTATGGTTTATAAACATTTCAAAAAAAAATCCGATAATTTAGAAATTCTTTAAAACTAATCTATTGTCCAGAAAACCTTTTGAAACAAAATTCGATTATATAGAGACCTAATGTGGATTTTGCTTCCTTTTTTTTTTTTTTTCAATTTTCATTTTCTTTGATCTTATCTTTATTAGTTTTCAATTTGGCATAAATTTCATGTTGGCATAATGCATTAGTTTATACATTATGACTTTTTCTAATAGTATTTAATTTTGTATTATCAATTATTATAGTTGAACAAAGGATATTATCAATTATTATAGTTGAACAAAGGATTAGAGGGAATTTTGACTATGTAAAGGGTGGAATGCGATGAGAAAATATAGTTGATAATAGTGTTGGATCATAAAACCCTATTACTTTTATTACTCTTTATAGAAAGACGCTTAGTGTTTTCTCATAAATTTGAAAATTAAATTTTTTCTCTTATTTTTGGTTCTCAAACCATCCAAAAGTTCATTTTAGATTTGTTTCAAGTCTCTCTGATTAAGTTGGATCTAAAATAGACTAATTCATTGTTTCACACCTTATCCGTAACATACACTACATATTTGAATGTTATTATTAATTTGTTAGTAGTGGACACTGATAATGTTTGATACAAAATGATATATAATCAAAAAGGTCAACTTGGTGATTTATAGGTAGAGAACTTAAACTCTTAACCAACACGAGAATTTGTAGCTTTTGAATCCTACCTAACAGTCCAGATGACCCATTATTGCAATCGAAATTAAAAAATTAGCATAAATACTTTTACCCATCAAAAATATTTGTAGTGATCTACTTTGAAGAAGTTTGTACAAGAAAACTATATCTCACGAATCTCATTTTATAAAGTTTGTACAAGAAAACTATATCTCACGAATCTCATTTTATAAAGTTTGTACAAGAAAACTATATCTCACGAATCTCATTTTATAAGATGGGTTAAGTAGATTAATTCATTCAACTTTTGGATAATACGAATCCAAAATCAACCAAGTAATATGTGTAATATATGTTTTATTAAAACTAAATTTATATAATATCCATTTTTTCAAGTCATTATTAATCTAAACTAACATCATGTTTTTTTATTGGTATTATCTTTTTTTTATATTATATGTTTTGCGGTATATAGGTCAATTTAGCTTTTTTCGTATAAGCGGCAATTTTGACAAATTAGAAAACTATCAAAACTCTTGAAAAGTATCTTAGATATACTATCATGAAGAAATTTTTTTCATAGATTTACTTATATTAGTTACTTGAAAAGATTGCAATTATATGGCCTAAAACGTTGTTTTCGTGTGAATTTACTTATAATTTTTAGTTATACATAGTTTTGCTATTTATGTTATGTATAAGTATTTTTGTATCTTTTTAATTTCAAATATATACTATTTATGTTATTTATATATATTCAAGACCTCGTAAATTATAAATATTTGACGGATATAGTCAGTATTTTCAAAAGAATTATAGGTTCAATTTGGATAAAGTAATTTCAAATTCAAGATTTCAAATAAATTGATTTCAAATCTATCCCAATAGAATTGGATTTGTAGTCCTCCCATATTGCTGAAAAATTAGTTCAAAATAAAAATAATGGATTTCAAATCCGCATACGATATCAACGGATTTACAATAAGGAATTTCAAATTCCTTCTCGATTCCCTCCATCCAAACGGAGCTTTAATTCTTAAAAAAAAAAACTTTTCTTTTTTTAAATCTTTCTATATCTATTAAATGAACCAAAAAGATCGGATTAAGAAAATTAGAGGAAAGTTGGAGAATTTATGAATTAATATAAGTAGCTATAGATTGATATTTGATGGGGATGGATCTGGACGAGAAACAAGGCAGAGTTACAAATGTTGCCATTTAATGTGATTGAAGAGACTAATTAAATTAGCTAATCCATGACGTCACCTCTTATTTAAATGGGCCCAGTATATTAGGCTAATCTAGCCCACTCATTCGGGCCTAATCATAAAATTACGGTCCATGGCCCATTTTGAAGCTGTGTGGCCGTCACACTCTTATAGCAGTTTGTTTTCGAATTTAGAAGTTACAAAACATTTAATTCAGCTTTAAGAATTAAGAGGGAAAGGAAGAAGGAATTAGCGAAATAATTCGCAATATCTCTATTTTTTATTTTATTTTTGGCAAACAATTAGTATTTGAGTATAATTCTGGTGAAACCTTTTAGGGATTTAATTTGGTAAAATTGATCAAGCATATAAACCGTAGCCTATAAAATAAATATTTATGAAAAAGATTTGAGTTGTGAATTGTTATTCGAAATTATATTCATGACACTAGACTCATATGAATTTTTTTGTTAGTATTTTATGTCATTCTTTTGAGGAAATAATTTCTGAATTAGTATGTTGTTTTTAGAGACATAGGCTACACAAATACAACTTACATGACGCGGTATAATTTTTTAATGTATAGAGTATAAATGATTAAATTTGAGTAATTATTCAATTAGACAATTAGTACATCTTCTAAAATTTTGTCCACACGTCCCCGCATAAATGCAATTTGACTGAACATTAAGGAAAGTTAGGAAGATATTCTTTCCGCTTCATTAAATTTGAGACTTTTTAGATAGATTATGAAGAAGGGTTAAAATCTTTATTCTCAACTTTATTCATATCTTAAATTATAGTTTTGTTAAAAATATCTGATATACTTTACTTTTTTTTTTTTCCTTAAAGACAGTGATGTAGTCATTTTTTATTTATAATTATGTCGTGTATTCAAAAATTTAATGAGGACTTGTTAAATGAACTAGAAGCCGGATCTAATTATGTGAAACGAGTCAATCCATAACACATTTACAATTCACATATTGATGTGATTTCGTATTACGGTAATTTTTTATGAAACAATCTCATATAAGTTTTTGTAATCGAAATCGATATTAATATATTCAACTTATTAATTTGATTAATACTCCACTAACATTTCGAAAATTCGAAACTGCATAATTATTATAATTATAGAATATTTTACTCAACAGAATTGAAGCTCTCATTAATATAATTCATTATTATTTTAAAGACACTCTCCCTTGACAACTTTCATTAACATCACATGCTGACATCCGTACAAAATAAGATAAGATAATTGGATAAAGACTAATATTTCTTCAACCTTCATTAACATCATAATACTAAAAACTAATATTTAATAATATAGAGAATAAGTCTTGCCTAAGACCCGTACCACAAATCTTATTTCGTGAAATGAGTCAATTCAATCCGATTACCGATCAATATAGTTGATCAAAAAATATTATGTGTATTATGTAATACTTTCAAAAAATATTAAATGATACATATAAAATTATTACATAACACTCTTATTATCATAAATTAACAATTTTATTTATATCATATGATACTTGCAAAAAAATATTACGTGATACTTATAAAAGTATGACATGGTACTTTTATGTGTATCATACGATACTTTTGAAAGTATTACATAATATATATATAAAAGTGTACATTATGATAATCAAAGTATTACTTATAAAATTACAATTTTTCAAATTAATCATTGATTTGAAATCATAGAACCAAAAGTGACACTTGTTACATATAAAAGTATTATTCTATACAAGCAAAAGTATTTCATGATATACATATATATATATATATGTATATAAATATCACATTATGATAATAAAAATATTGTTTATCAAATTACAATTTCCTAAATTAATCATGAATTTAGAAATTTGGAAGCAAAAGTATTATTACATGAAACAAATATATATACTGCATTTCAACACACAAACAAAATCTATTTCCACAAATTCATATATAAATTGCGAAGTGTGGATTGTGAGTTGACTCATCTCTCATAATTAGATCTATGAGACAATCTCATATAACTCACTTTAAAAAGTATTACATTATGCAAAAATATTACTTAATATCACAAAAACTTATGTACATCAGTTGCATGGTTTGCAACTGGATCGAGCCAGAACTAACCAGGATCCGTGCACTTTTTTTTTTTTTATGCAGTTGACCTTTATATTATTTTAGTTTGGCATTTATGTACAAATATCATAAATTTTTTTGTAATTTTTTAACTCTATTACATTTATGTTATATTATGTGATTTTTATACTATATTAGTATGACATTTATGTACAAATATCATAACCTTTACATAATTTTGTACCTTTACATTATACAACACATGTAATATATTTTACTCATTTTAGTTATGTTAGTTATACTTTTTAGTTATCTGGTCATACCTTTTAGTTATGTTAGTTGTACATTTATATATTACATAAAAATATGACTATATTGATATAAAAATATAAGTAATATCACATAATGCGTGAGTAATATCACATAAAGATATATATGTACAAATTGTGCTAAAGTTAATGTATTACATAAATGTTAAGATATTTGTACATAAACATCGTATTAATATAACGTAAAAGTCACACTAATATAACATAAATGTAACACATGAATTAAAACAAAACAAAAACAAAAAAAGTACACAGGTTCGGGTCGACCCAATTGCATAGGAGACCAACTCATCTAATATACACAAAAATATTATATTTGATTTTGTCGACCAGACTTTGATCGTTTTAACCAAAATATTAACTTTGATCATTGACTTTGACCATTAACGGTTGATCCATAAAACGATGTTATCTAAAAATTTGCCTCCTATGGATGTACAAAATAAAGATAGAGAATGGAGAAATACAAATTTACCCTTGAACAGAGGAAATGTTTTATCATCAAACATATGTTTTCTGATTTCTCAACACCGGTAGCAGCTTTTAAAAGATAACTCAATTTTATTATTTACATTTGAGCACTTCTCTCTTCTATATAGATGTCTTACATTTGTCGTTATAGATAATATAAGAAATTTCAATTTACACAATCATTGAGGTGGTGTTTATCGATCATTTATATCGTATTGAGTGGTGTTTATTTCATTGAGGTGCATATTTTTTGATTTATTATTTAATTAAAATATCATATCAAATGATATTAAATGTCGGTTACATTCATACGTGGATATATTTCCGAAATACTCTTAAGAGGTTGAACACTTCTAAGGGTTTTAACTATAGAAATTCCGAGGATGGAGATCAGTGTTGTATTAACAGATGATTTCTTCCATACATGATACACAAGATACGCGATATACCTCTAAAGAAACGCTCATCTCAAATATTTTATTCTCCATATATAAACTCTCTACGTGTTCCATTAATGTTACACTAAAGGCTGGTAGACAAGTCATTGATATAGAAGAGGGCTTTTAGACGAATCATAGTCAGGAGATTCAACACCAACACATCTGTTACTTTAATTAAAGGTATAAGATTCTCCCCAACTTATGAGCAAATATATGTTATATTTGCTAACAATTAAGTTTGAATATGGAAATGTATTTTTGTGATGTTTTCTGTTAATTTAAATTTCATCTATGTAGTTATTTATGATTGAGTGGAGTCTTCTTATTTTTGTACTTTTCCCGAATGATTTTTCTACCTTTTGATTTTTTTCGAAAGAGGAAGCTTTTGCTTGGAAAAGTTGGAGTACAGTAAGATGATTGCTTGTGAACCAGCTATTAGAATCAAAAGTAAAAGCACTATATAAATGTTGTGTGCCTTCTTTCAACACATTGCCCACTTAATTCAATTATGTAACATCTATATATATATATATATATATAGAGAGAGAGAGAGAGAGCGCACATGTGTTCACATGGAATCCCTAATTTCCAGATCAGTCTTGCAGGCATATATTGAACAATATGGGACTCATAAATATTTGGAAATAAGTGGAGATGACCCAGGAATTGTTAATCAAAATTAATTATAATAACCTCTCCAGTACTTGTGCTACTACAGCTTTCATCCCACTACAATCTCATTAAAGATGGTAGGCTGCTTAATTATTTTTGAGGGGTCCTGATGCATCTGTCACGCACCCAAGTAGGATCAAAATCCAAACTCATCTATACTCTCTATCTCCAATCAATGCCCCATATATGACTCTAAAATGCCTAAACCTCATTTTCAATACGTGGATGTAGAAACACCACTGACAGTGACCCAAGTCTCATCCATTCAAGTAAATAATACGGTTAGTGGATTTAAATTTTTTATTAAATGATTCATTTACTTAGTAACTAATTATTCTCTCAGATTAGTTTAGTGGTCATTGTGGGATGTCGAAATGAAATGAACCCTTAATCTGATTATATAAATATGGACCACCCAGAATGAATACCTTCATTTATTTCCGTACACAGGACTCAAGAGAGAACATTAAATGGTCAATGAAAATATAGCTGTTGGATTGTCCCTAATTTAACTCATCAAAGGGTAAACAGAAATAAAAGCAATCAAGAATAGATCTGCAAAAGGAACTATAAAGAGTTTCCAAAGTGACAAGGCTGGTATAAACCATAAATGCAACCGACAGCAGCATCATCTAAAGCTGTACCTTACTTGGATCTCCCCCATCCTAATTTTTTTTTCCATTTAATTTATCAAATGTGGCAAATCCTATATTAATACTACAAAACAAGACAACATTAAAAAATGTATACACTGCCCCTGTTATTTAGCAATAGTTTTTCAAATTATGAAAGCAATAACTCTCTCTCTCTCTCTCTCTCTCTCTCTCTCTCTCTCTCTCTCTGTGATAACATTAACTAAACCTCTAATTCAGACATCATGAGTTTTTTAATTATGGGTAATGAGGCAGATTATTCATGGGAGCCACTACTTGAACTGAAATGTAGGCATATTTGACTTGTTGGGGAGTGGATTAGAAAAAGACTTATAGATGTAATAATATTACCGCAATTACAGCTTCTTAACTAGTACACATGTAGTCAATCAAACCAATCTTCGATCTATCTAAAAAGTCTAACAAAAAACTATCCGTTTGTAACCTTATTAACAGCATATAAAATACTAAGGGGTGCTAATAATATAGTTTTGGCTCTTTATCCAACCACCAAATCATTTAGACTGAAAGGTATTATCATCTATCTATCTATTCACTTACAGCTGCAGCTCTTAGTTCTCACAGCTAGAAGAACACAAGAATCTTAAACTTTTTCATGCGTAATAGCCAACAAAGATGTTCAAGAGAAATGAGAAAAAGATCAAAGCTGTGTTCAAGATGCAATTTCAAGCAACCCAGGTATGTTAAATCTACATTGAGGGAGAAAAAAATTTGCTGCCATTTCATTATAGTCGGTTATACTCTTTAGGATTTATATTTCTGAAATTATGTAAAAGAAGAATTATGAAGCAGTATTTTCAATGCCTAAACTAAAATGGGCAGATTTGATATGCACTATGATATTAAAGATGATATTTCTATGTAAATGATCAAGCAATTCAAGATTTTGGAATGGGTATCTCACCGGTGATTCGATTTCATGTCTCGAAATAATTCCAGGTGCCACAGCTAAAAGCAAAAAGCCTGATGATATCTCTGGTTCCAGTAGATGTAGGAAAGCCAACGGTAAGATTAGCAAAAGCACCAATTCTTGAAGGAACCTGCACCTGGGAAAATCCTGTATATGAAACTGTAAAATTAATCAAGGAGACGAAAACAGGTCGAATCAGAGAAAAGTTCTACTATGTGATTGTGGCAACAGTAAGTGACTTTTTTTCTTTTTCTCTACTTTCACCAGAGATCATAGATGAAAACGAGGAAAAAAAAAGGCAGTTTTTCTGTAGTTAGCTCAAACTCATGAAAGGCCATCAAAAGATAATAGCATGTTTTGTTACTCACAGGGGTCGTCCAAATCAGGCTTTCTGGGAGAAGTCTCAATAGATTTTGCGGATCTAGCAAAGGCTTCCAAACCACAGAATTTAACTCTGCCACTACAGACTTCAAAATCGGGTGCAATATTACATGTTAGCATTTCTCTCTCTATCTCCTGCATAAAAGCACCACACAACACATGCACACGCAATCATATGTGCAGATAAATAGCCCTAAACTAAAGTAAAAAATTTCAGGTCACAGTTCAGAACATGCAAGGAGGTACTGATTCAAGGTGAAGTAGATTAACAGCAATGATCATAGTTTTCTCTGTTATAACTTTACTGGATATGGCATTTAAAAGTAGAAGTAACAGAGAAGCATTATTCTCATGAAAAATCTCAGATATGATGAAGATAGCGAAACCGCGGGAGATGAATCATATGATCAGCACTTGGATACAGAATCGAGAGATTCTTATGGCTTTGGAAAGAGAAACCCAAAATCTCCTGATGTAAGCTCTCCAATTAAATCCCTGATTTTAGTTGCATCAAAATGAAGTATGTTAGTACAAAAAGAATCAGAAAGCCAAAACAAGGGAGAACTAAGATATATTTAGATTCATCAATGATTGAATTAACCAGACCCCTGGTTTTGTTTTGTAGAGTGATGACTTGAGTGAATTAGCTTCTCCACACAATGGACACAATGGAAGCTCAGGAGATGCTGAATCAGATAATAATGATGCAGAATCAAGAAATGGAGTAAAAGCAACTTCAAATGGTATGTATGGAAGATTGACAAACGAAATGAGAGTGCTAGAAAGAAAGACCGAACTTTCAGAATTAGAAGCACAGACCCTCCGCAAGCAAGTTATTAAGGAAACCAAGAGAGGACAGCAATTGTCCGAGCAAATTGTTAGCTTAAAAGAGGAAAGAGACGCACTTAAAGCAGAATGCGAACAACTCAAATTGTCATCGACATGCAAGAATGAGGAAGGAGTTTCAAGTCATACAACAAAAGAGACTGAAAATTCGAGTGTTTCACTTGAAAAGATCAAGCAAGATTTTCAACGTGAGAAACTTCTAAACAAAAAATTGAAGTCACAACTACAGAAGACAGAAGATTCAAATTCTGAATTTGTTCTTGCATTGAGAGATCTTAGCAAGAAATTGGAACAGAAGAATACAGAAATATCTCGACTTTCCAGCAAAATTAAAGCCTTTCGCAATGGATCAGAGGGCCTTGAAGCATCACCCAGTATGCAGATGTATCAGAATGAAGAAAGTAATGCACCAGAAAACCTGGCAAGGAAGCATGGAAATGCTGATGATGCAGAAATGTTGAAACAGAAAATTGAAAACCTCTATTCCGAAATAGAAGCTCACAAGAAAGAGAAAGCAGAGATACAAATGCACGTTCAAAGGCTTACTCTGGATTGTGATAGTTTAGAGGCACAACACAATGACATATACTCCAAATTGGAGCAAACTGAAACAGAAAAGATGGAGCTTCAGCACAATTATACAGAATTGTTGGCTATGGACGAGGAGTGCAAATTACAAATAGCAAGCTTGGAGGCGGAAAACAGAAGGCAGGCACTTCAATACTCTGAGTCTTTGAATATGGTTGATGAGCTTGAGTTTCAGGTTGAGAGCCTACAGAAAGAATTCGAAAAGCAGGTACAAGTGTTTGAGGAAGATCTGGAAGCAGTAACTACATTGAAAGTTGAACAGGAGCAGAGAGCCATTCGAGCTGAGGAAGCATTAAGAAAAGCAAGGCGGAGCAAAGAAAATGCAGCTGAGCGATTTCAGGAGGAATTCAAACAGATTTCTGCTGAGATGTCATTAAAAATTGACGAGAATGATAGAATAGCCCAGGAAGCGGTTGGAGAAGCTAATGATCTACGCCAGAAAAATGAAGTTCTAGAAGGACTGCTCCAGGAAGCAAAAGAAGAACTTCAAATTATAAGAGACAAATATGAAAGATCACTTAGAGAGCATACAGAACAAAATGAACAGAAAACAATGATCCAAGAATCAGAAAGCGTTCAGAGATGGAAATCAGAAATGAAAGATCTGGAAAGACAACTAGATTCAGCAAGGAAGGAAGCAGAAAAACTGATGGTTGAAAATGTTTCCATGAAGTCCCAAATAGACCAGAAGAAAACAAAAGAAGATAACTTGCATATACAAGTAAAAAAGCTGAGACTCATGAACAATGAAGCCAAAAGTCATCTGCTTGAACTAAAACAGGAGAAAGAAAGCCTGAAGAATGAGATGTCCAAATTACAGGATGACTTACGAAGGAAGGAACAGGTAAATAATACCAGACTATTGAAACCAAATTGCCATAATAATATAATTATATCTGAAATTAGGGAACAGGTATCAAATATATTGTTACATTGTCTGTAACACTAGTTCACCATATCTGACATTAGCTTGCTCAATCACCTATGTGAATTTGCATTTCTTTCTAAAATTATTCATTAATGACTTAATATTCTACAAACTACTGAGTTTACCACATCTAGATTGTGTAGAATGTGAATGAATGTGTGTTCCATTGCATTCATGTCATCTTCTAACTTGAAATCCGAATGTATTACAATTACAATAACCTTTATTTGGGAAGTAATATCAAAACAGTCATTCATTAGGATTTCATTCCTATGTTAGTTGATTGAATAGAACGAAACATACATTCAGTCACATTATAAACAATCTAAATATTGTGAACTCAGTAGTTCATCAAATATCTAAAGACACTAATAGGAAGGTTTATAAAGACGTGAAAGAGCTTCTGCAATAAATTAGAACACTCTCCTGATCCCCCAATCCTTGCTATGTAACAAATATATACTATTATTTTACTCTTAGGCGTATAAGCCAGATTACTAACAGTGGTTAATTTGACAGGAATGGGAGAGAGCTGCCAGACAAAATTCTGTCAATTCTGCCATGAAGGAAAAGAATCTTAAATACAACAACAAAAAAGAGGTTAGTATGATCACCAGAACAATATGAACAAGTACTGTTTATGGAAACAAAAGAATTTCAACTTAATTATTCTCACATATGCATCTCAAGGCTGCAACTTTTAATCTACAATATTCAAAGAAAATATAAAAACATAGATATTGAAAATACTAATCTTTCAATAGTGGAAATAGGAAACAAATTCCAGCCTGAGTTCTATTTAAAGACTGATAAAAACCATGCTTGATGTAACATCATCAATTCTCTACACAAGTTTGGAAAGAAGAAATCACTACATCACCTCATATATTTTAGCTGCATCCAATTATCCATTAGTAATAAGAATGTATTTACATTAACTACAGGAAACTACGGTAGCCGAGTCAGCACAAAAGAGTGGCCAATCCGGTGGTAGATATGATGTTACCAGCTTGTCAAGTGAAGTAGCATTACTGAAGGAAAGAAACAAAAACATGGAAGAAGAATTGAAAGAAATGCATGAGAGATACTCAGAAATAAGTCTCAGATTTGCAGAGGTCGAAGGTGAACGACAACAACTTGTCATGGCCCTTCGTAATACAAAAAATGGAAAGAAAAACTAGCTATAATGAAACAAAGGTGAAACCATAGAGCATTTAGATCTGAAGATATGATATGCACATGGACAATCAATTTCCAAAGGCATATGTTTCTATATTGTTGCCTCTTTTTTATCCTTCATTGCCTAAAGCAATAAATTCTCATTCTTCAGTGTTGTTAACTTTTTCATCAAAAAATTGCACCCTCACCTTTTGCATAGTCAGTGTTTATAAGAGATTACATAACTTTGTCCATTTGCAGTTTAATTTTGAAAAGCATATTATAGGTCATTATTAATAATAGAGGTACTTATTAGCTCGCTGATCGCTCTAGCATAGAAATTGATCGATATCCAGAAAAATTAGAAAGTAACACTGGTGGAAACCATATTGATAGATGTGGAAGAGAAGGGGGTCAAGCACCACTTATTAGATCATAAAAAGCAGTGTTCATCGTCCAAAAACTAATATCCACGGTAATCCTTCCACCTTCTTCCAATGCAGTTATTGGATAATGAGAGGCATCAGGCAGCTTAATCAAGATAAGAAAACTTAATTCATTTTTTGCATTCTTTTGGTACTACTTTTACTCCCTGATTATCATACTTGTACTGCTTTCCTGAATAAAGCATAATATCCATGTCCATGAGCAATATTCAAACTGAACCCCCACCCAACCTACCACAAAAATACATACAGTGAAATATTTAACCTGTTTGCACTCTTATCTGGACCATTTTGAATGTATGAGTGTATGCCCCAGGGACAAAAGTGTAAAGTTGAAGCTAGCAAGTACTCAAAGTTATCTGCGCTGCAACAACACCAGGATCAACAAAACCATCATCTTTGAGCTGCACCAGAACCACACTTTTAGTTAGTATCTTTTAAAGATAAATAACAGCCAACAAAGTCATATAGTTTTGTGACTCTACACAGTGCATACTTGATGCTACAATCTTCTTTCCGTGGTCTGATGATTGCTATCCCTCCAAACCAGCTTACTTTGTCCTCCACTTCCATTTGTTGAAAAAGATAGTGTCTGCAGCTGACCAAATAAAGATTAAGATGCAATAAGGAATTCTCCAAACTAGCGTGAGGGAATTTCATTAGGGTACCCGTCTTGATCTCTTATCAACTGGAGTCGATGAAGGACAGGAAGCAGAAGCCTTCTTAGTCTTTGCTGAGCTTAGTGGTCGTGAAAATCTCTTCAGTCTCTTCTCTTCAACTATTTTTTTTGGGGTGCTACCTCCTTCGTACTTGTAGAATTCAAGGATTGAGGGACTCTTTCTTTTAGTGACCTTTGATGAGTTCCCCGAAGAACCAAATGAAGGGGAGGATAAGTCATATGAAACAGACTGCTTACGCAATCTACTCTTTTCCCTTATTCTGTTAAGAAATTCGATTGTCCAGGGTGATCCTTGAGGCTGAGTAGAGTGGAGAGCGTTTGACAGTTGCGTACCACCAAAACTTTGAGTACCATTTTCTTGGAAAGACTGTTTGTAGGAACTCTGTGGAACTTTTTCCACTAACTCCTCTTCCACGGACCCTTTTTGTCTCATCATAGACGTATTATTCCTATTACTGATGTCAAAATGGGGTTTAATTTCGTCCCTCAAGATTTGTCTTTTATCATTTCTAGAAACCCAAGCACCAGAGGCGGTATGAATCTCGGTAGGACTAGTAAATATGGGAAGATTAGCTGCACATGAAGGTCGTTTATTCATTCTGGAATTTGTTGCAGCATGATTTTTCTCAACATCAAGCAGAGTTGGTGAAAAGTTGCTGGAGTTTGCAACAAAGAAATTTTCCCTAAATGCTGTAATATCATCTAAATCAATAACTTCACCTGTAGAACTACCCTGCAGAATCCCAGTTGCATTGAGACTTTGTTTTCTAAATTTGTTCTTCAATGTAGTAGCTGATTTCCACCTTGGACTACAATCTAAGTCAATCTGAGACATCCAGGGCTTCTCTCTCTCATCAGATATCTGAAGACCTTTAGCCAATGGAAATTCATGAAGGCTTGACTTATCAATAGACTTCATAATGTCATCATCAAAAGACTTCATCATGTCATCATCAAAATCCTGAGTATAACAGGGTAGCTTTTCATTGGAAGATAAGCCGAACTGCTCTGATTTGGATAGCTTAGTGCTTCCTGACAGCCAGGGATTGCATGAGACGGACAATTTGGGGAGATCATGTTGATCACCTAGAAGTAAATTTTGTGAATCCATGTGAATCAAGTCAATTGGAGGCTCATCGGCATTGTGAAGCTTGTGTGTGTATTTAGGTTTCTTCCTCTCAGATGCACTTTTGAATTGGACATTTTCTGAGTCTGGAACTGAAAGTGATGAGGAGCAATCTGTCAGTCCAGATTTAGAATCCTCCAGCTCTCCGTATCTGCTTATTACAGTTAGCAAACCAATGCTTTCACCAGGAACCTGATATTTTTGAAGAGCACAAGATTTGCTCCCATTTGACATTTGCAGAAACTTGCCAAGAATAGCATCTGAAGACAATATTGCATGAGCTGAGAGAGGATTAATTGAAGGAAATGCAGTAAGAAAAGATTCAGCTAGGCTTTCCGAGTCCGACATTTGGGGATAGATACCCCTAGTCAACTTTGCAGCAACATTGATGCAGGACAATATGATTTCTTCAGTCATCTCATGTGAATATGTGCAAAAGAGCTGTATATCAATTCCCAAGCTAGCTGCCGCAGCATAGAGTTCATCTGATGAATCCATAATGCTTGATAGGAAATTGCATTCTCCCTCAAATATCTGGAAGGAAACATATGAAGTACCCAATTATTGGCATGCCTATTGTGATAACTGATAATCTCTGTGAAAATAATGCAGACTAAAGCTTCTGCCAGAATACTGTATTCTTGATAACCCCTTTCATGTCCAAAATGATGTTAATAGTGGATCTCAAACAAAATACAAATGACTATTTCTTTATAATTTGATTAATGTACAACAGAAAAACTTGACATGATACTAAATAACTGAATATCATTTTTTACTAGTGATTAAGATACAACTTGGATAATGTTTTTCAGTTTTTTCATATCATATGCTACAGAGATGACCAAGGTACCATACTGTATGACGAGAAGTATTGAAGGTATTAAATTTTAAACGATTATCCTTTCTAACAGCTCAAGCTTTCAGATGAGATGGTCATTAAATGTGGTATCAGATTCAGGCCAAACAAAAGGTCATGTCTTCAAATTTCACCATGCAAGCATTTCAATACAGAGTAATTTGTGTGCATGTAAGTTGTGTTGAATACATTAAATATTAAATAACTTTATACCCTAAAGCTTAAGCTTTTAAATGAGGTGTGTCATTTAACAAAAAAGTATCCTAAAAGAATGTGACTTCAGCCATAACATATATGCTGGTCAACTTTGGCACAGCATTCTCACTATCAAACAGATGTGCATAAATGGCAGAAGAAATAGAATTTCAAAGTAAAAGCATCAAGGAATAGTTCCTATGATCTTAAAACTTTCAGATGTAAATTACCAGGATGCAGCAACTGAAAGCAAAACTCAAGGAGGTCAAAATACTCGCTGCAATGCTTTCAACACATAAAGGCAAGCATGAAAATGCCTCATCTGGAGCTGAAGCTTTTTTCCCAATATTTCTGCAGTCATACCAAGTGAGACAAACTGCAGGACTTACAATTACATCAACAGGCAGACCAATGTCACGCTCCACAACTTGTGCTCCTTCTTGCTCCATTTCAAGAATCCTTTGATATGTGCTTCTCCTGGAAATTACCATTTCTTCATTAAAATTCCGGGTATTCACTATTATGACAGTATTGGAGCCTAGAGGCTTGGAAGAGAGATTTTGCTTTGATTCCAAACCAATTGGCATGTATTGGGCAGACATCATATTGGAGTCTTGATCTTCATTTACAGCTTCAGTAGATTCATTTGTATAAGGTTCCTTGACAGGTATAGTATTTAATAGCACTTCCAGCTTTGTTTTGCTCTCCTTTTGGACTGATGCAGAATCCAAATCTCTTTTCTGGCATAGTGATAGAATAAAATTAACAGCCAGACAACAAAGTAATCTCAGTAAGCTATAATCAACATTCAAAAGATAACACCGAAGTTGTGATAGTTAGACTGAACACAAAATCAAGTTTGTTTAAAACAAAACCTGGGAAGAAAATATTGGTGATTCACATCCTAAAAAATTGGCCTTTCTGTCATGGAAGATACACCATTCTACATTTTGAATTCTTCAAACTTACAAATGCAGTGAATAACAATATAATCACCGTTCATGAAACAGTTGAAAAGGCAAGGAGATATCATGTCCTTTGCTTCACTTGATTTAAAGAATTGTCCAAAAAGGTGTGGTAATGAACGACTGAGGACTTTTCAGGAAAAAGAAGATTTTCTTAACACCCTAACTAAAAGAAGAAAAGCAAAAACTAACTCTGTCAATAAGTCGCATGCACATGATTGATAATCCAGCACAACAATTTTTTTTTGAAGTTAAGAAAGCAGCAACGTTTTATTTCTGTCAACTGAAAATCAATCCTACGTAGATGAAAAAAGGAAAAGAGAAGGAAAAACATAACTTTGCCGATACATGTGTTACATCAATTTATTACAGCTTATTGCATGACATAATTATCAACTTATCACAACTGTAGCCCTTTAGTATATACACTTAAGCATTGGTACAACTTGAACATAATTTTATGCATACAAAAGAGTCCAATTTTCTTCATGACCAATCTCAATTCTCAGTGCATGTTATCAGTGAAATGTGACTAGAACTTACACCAAGACATCCGTAGTGTAACTTGACACCGTGAGAAAGAGCTTCAGCAATGCTCGACTCCTCCAATTCCACCTTGAGGAAATAAAGAGAGGGCAGCCCATCTGGCTTCGCGCAGATGGAGGATATTATGGATGATACATTTGATCCTCCATATTCCAAGATGAAAGTGAATTTGCTAAAAGGAAATGAGGAATTGACATATCTAGAACATCAAAAGTACAAAAACAAGGATAGATCAGATAACTATTTAGAACTAACTGATAAATGAGAGAACTTAGTGCCTTAAGAAATACCAATTGTAGCATGTGAAGCATGGCAGCAACCATAAACAGACTAGAAGTAAAACTCTTAAAATGACATCTGTCATGTCCTCTTGCACTTACAAGGCAAATTTTGGAAAGTGGAATGAAGTATTTTACCAGATCAAATAAGAAAGAGATTTGAAATTCAGGCCTGTCTAAATGTGAATAGTGTACAATAAGAAAGTAAAAGGATCATAAAATGATTCATGAATTATTTAGAATTATAAGCAATACTTTCGAGTTTATTGACTAAAGTAAATGCATAAGGTTCTGAAAGACTTGTTATTTGATGTTTGGGAGCAGACCTACTCAAAGTTTAACTTCACAAGCACAGAAAAAACAAATTTCTGCATCTCGCCAAACTTCGAAATTCTAGTTCGACAAGAAAACTGGTTGAATATCGTAGTTGCTTTTTGAAGATGAAATAGAACACATCAAAGGATGAACTTTCAAGAAAATGCTGCATCAATATTTCTTATACCTTTAATCTACTCAACCTTTCAACATGCAAAGTGCATGTTGGAAACAAGATAGTACATACTTTACACAGTAGTGTCATAATTATTGTCAAGCAACTATCGTAGGGATAAGGTGATATTATTTGTTATGGCTTAAAAGAAAGAAAAGAAAAGGGCAAACAAAGAGGTCGTAAAGTCATGAGCTCAAATAAAATAATCTTCTACAAACAAAAACTACTTATTATGACTCGGAATGAGGTTAAAGGGATTCCTGAAGCTTGTTATCAAAGCAAGGAAATAAAAGGTTTTTCAGAAGTGGTTTTGTTATCAATACAATATTGACTACAAAAGGTGAAAAAAGAACTCTTTTAGTTTTAACAAACCTGATGTGTTGGCAAATCCATGAGTAGAAATTTATATCTGCCAACCATCTAGAACTGTGTTAGTTCATTGAAATTAAGTCAAACTGCTGATAATACACTAAAATGATTGTCATAGTGTCAAACATTTCGGACCCTTAACATTTACTCCCAGACATCCTAACTTATTGGAAACTTAACTGATGTAATCACCAATAAACAACCTATTGGCCAGTTTGATGTCAATCTTTATGTAACTAAAGGATTGGTCTGGAATCCGGAGATTTGAGTTAATCAGCAATAAAAGTATCCAATATTAGTTGTGTGCTTATGACATGCCTCAGTACTAAGTATTGAGCTGAAAAAATAATCAGTTTTTCCTGACTAATACATAATAGGATAGATAATGGACAACTTAACTTATATAAAGATAGATCAAAACAAAACTTTCACATCACAAAGTTATCAGATTGAGTCTGTTGGATACTTACTGAGGAGATATCAAACAACATTCTGAGTGAAGCAAGATGTCCGTTATGGCAACCATGATCTCACAGCTTTCCTGCTGCTGAAATGGAGAGGTCAAAGGATGTTCTAATTCTTTGCATGATATCTTCAAGGAAGTCAGCAATCTCTTCAATGGCCACCAGAAAACTTCGTCTGAAACAATTAAAATTTTTGAATTACTTTGGCTTAATTTTGTCTGCAAAATCTCTTTCACAACAGAGATAGATGGATGGATGATAGTCAGTTCCTTCTCAGCTTTCTTGTTTTCATCTCTGATCGGGTTATAGAGAAAGCTTAATCTCGCCTTCAAGCAATCCACACTTGTAATCAACTTATTTATGTATAGATAAGTTGCTTGAATCCCATAATAGCAAAGGTAGAAACCCATCTGTTTGATTGCACATAGCATTGCTATCACCATAATATCATCATTATTGGAATCCAAATGAGGACTTCTTGCAATTCTTTCCTGAAGATGATCCTTGAGCTTTTCAATGGGAAGGTAAAGTAATGTCAAGTCATTCGAAGCTTTATATTGATTCCAGATATTTTCCAACTCTTTCTCGTTCTCTAACAGGGCCAAGAAGTTCTTCCACAAATAATCAAGGAGCAGTAGAATATTAGCAGGCAACTGAACCTTGTAAGTCTTCACATGCCATTTCTGCATAACCATAGTGGCTGCATTAGCAGAAGCAGGATCATCAGTGGACATCTGAGACAATGTAACCGACTTATCTGCAGGAATATTTTCTCTTCCTATAACATATTTGCGGGGATTCAAGAAAAACTCAAGATCGCTAGACATTGATTCACCAAACATCGAGACACTCTCAACACCAGTTTTCAGTAAGATATCATCATTTACCCTTTCCCCATCTCCATGATTGTTGAAGCTACTTAAATCTGCTTTACCAGAAGAATGGAATATAGAGGTATCATTGCAAGTTAAGTTTAGAATTTCCTTGTGGTTTTTTGCATTTGGTTCACTGGAGTAACCATCTGAGAGAATAAAATCAATCAGTTTTCCACCATCATCACTCGAGTTCATATTGACATCAATTCTGTGAGTATCTATCTCCCACAACATTTTCCAACATGAAGAAATTTTAGCTGATTCACAACCATCTCCTCCAAGAAAATGCCAATCTAGATACAGACCATCAGATGCTGATGAAGACTGCCAATCCAACTGGGCCAGTAACTCCTCAACCAATGTAAGCAGTGAACTGGTATTTCCATGATCTGAAAAGATAGGTGCAGGCAATGATATAAAAGAATCATCCATAAGGGTAAGCTCATGACAAATGATCAGTTGGCTGAAACTTCTAAAGTTCATGGCCTCTCCAAACATGTATTCACATTTTTCAGCTTCAATTTCTTTTGCTGAATATGAAGATACCTCGCTGAAATGATATGGATCCAAATCAAAAAACATAAATTCATCAAACAAAATTGGGTCCACTGTCCACATCGAATAACCATCTGGATTCCCTTGGAGTGTTGAGTACTCCTGGCAATGTGACAGTTCAATAATGCTTAGAAAGTCTACTTGCAACGTAAAACTTGTGTCTTCGGGGTAAAGTATTTCCACAGAATCATGGAATATATACTTTATCAAGTCAGACTCCATAGAACTGAGAAGCTCATTGTTGTTACTAATTACTCCATCTAGTTGTGTCACCTGCTGCGTTTCAATATTTTCAAAACTCAAAAGTTCATCCATTGCATATATTTTACCAAGAACATCCATACTTTCCATGTCCACTTCAAAAACAGGAAAAGTGATGTTATAAGAATGAAGTTTTCCTTGAACAGAATCAGCATCTTCCAAGAATTCAGCCTTTTGCTCCATTGAGTATACTACACTAATGTTATCAACTGAATAAAATGATTGTTGAATCTCAGCAGGGTCATGCAGCATAAGCTCAAAATTAGGCAGATCCTGCAAATCCCATTTGCTTACATATCAACAAAAACATTATTTCGTAGACAACACAATTATAACAATGAGTAATAGAAACCAATTTTTTAAACCAAAAGGAAGAAAGGTGTTTTGCTATTGTTTAACGATGGATATAAAACAGTCTCAAGAATGAAAGGGACTTTACAGCACAACTGAGTGACTCTACATGTAAATTCACCAATGAGGTTTCACATTGGAAATTGTAGAAAAAGTAGATGTTGTTTCTATTGTTCACCAATGGATATAAAACGGTCTCAAGAAGGACAGCCATATAAGACTTTAGGAAATCATAATAATCACTGGAGGTGAGTCCATGCATATAGAAATCTTATCACATTAGATACTAAGGCCTTCCTAACCAAACAACTTCTTAGTTACAGCAAGTAATGTTTAATTCCTAAAGGGCTAATCAAGCAATATAACCTTTTAATCAGGACAAGCAAAGTCTCGAGGCTGAAGAAAGAATTGTTTGTTCTTAAAGTACTTTCACTGGTCGTGGTGTAAAAAGACCAGGAGATAAGAAAAGAACTAGTCTGACCACCACTAAATATGGATGCTGTGGAAATGCAAGTATAAAGATGAAGTAATTTACCATTGTAAGTTCAGCCTCTGAAACCTCAGATAAATTATGCAAGCACTCAATCTGTGAATAGATGCCACTTTTCTGTAAATACACAGAAGAAATCAGAGACTGAAAATTGATATTCTATACCAATGATGCACGGACACAATGAGGCAATATAGACAAGACACAGTTTGATCAGATATAAACTCTAAATATAAAATTATACTAAAAATATTACCATGCACACATATTTATGTAATCGATAAAAGATCTATAGAGATATAGGTGCGAGTACACCAAAAAACAAGACATTGGATGACTGTAAATTGAACTTGTCAAACAAGATGTTGCTGAAAAAAAAGCCAGTATAACCTTAAAAAGGAAGAGTTCAAAAGGAGATAGAGTGAATTTAGATGAGATAATGCTAGTTCTCAGATTTTTTTTGTTTTTTTTGTTTTTGTCAAATCTATAACCCCTAAACTTACAAAATATGGAAAATAAAAACATTTGCATCTGAGTGTTCCAAACAAACATCAGCGGTGTTGGTGCCACGTCTATGCAGTGTCTGAATTTCTTTGTTTTTTATTTAACTTCTGGGCATGGTAAATGAAATGTTCCACATGTGCTGCTGCCATTTCAGTGTTAAGACCATGTCCAACAAGTTCCCAATACCACATATGGTGATTTTGAGTATTTTGATGCATAGTAAATGTACATATAGTAGAACATCAATCAGCATGTAAAGACTTGGAAAGAAGATTTACCCAAGGAAGAAAGGATATATCCATCTCTGGAATTTCAAATTGCACAAATATAGATTCTTCTACTCCATTGTTACTAGATGTTATACGTTGATTCACCTGAAATACAATGAATTATAATCTGATTAATATCTCTATCATAGACTAAAGCAGTAATAGAACAAAAATCTCAAAGAGAATTTACTTTGATACCTCAATCTCCGTTCTGTCAAAATCCAAACTATCCAGTTCTTTCTTGCCACAATAAATCTTGGTTTTCCTCTGCAGATTGTGTCATTTAGAGAAGAACATAGTTAGTTGACATAATATCATGTACTTAAAACTTTCAAACAAATATTTTCTTTCAGAGAAAATATGAAGTATAATATATTCGAATTGCAAGGTACAGTAGATAACAATTTCCACATATGAGTATTTTTGTCAAACTTTGCAAAAATACAGACTCATCATAGGACATGATCTGATAATTGTACTAAGCAATCTGAAATTAGTGAACGTCAGAGAGAGAGAGAGCACATGTGGATATTAGAAAAATAAATGCTAAAGTAACAAAAAACAGAGTCAGATTTAGGTGCAGCCAAAGACGGTGCAAAGCTGCTACTTCAAAATGAAATTTATGAATCAATAGAGTCAAGTAGCGTGTCAACATGGCTGTAGATTGTAAAAGAAAACCTTGTGACAAGTAATTGCATTTTTTTCAGATGATATCTTTCCCTTTTAAATGACACTATATGAATAATCAATACATCAGATACAACTTCCGGCCAGATCTCACTACTCCAGTGCAGGTATTGAAGTGTTGTATTATACTTTCATCAAAATCACAAATAAAGGATGGCAGCAAAACAAGTGAAAATGATTTCTCCTAACTTTACATTATACAACCAACTCAAAGGCAAGCTCCGTACGTAAACCTTATGAAACAATCAAACTCCTATCAAAGGATGCTTCATCAATCACTTTTAGATCTTTCAGTAATGCTTTTCACGACAAATCACCTTCAATTTCCACATAAAACTTGAAAAAAAAAAAAACATCAGAACAAAAGATAAAAGAAAAATAAGAACTTCTTCAACTAAAAATGATCATAACCTCATGTTTTTCCTTAACGCTGCTGTCAATTCGTGGTCGCTCAAAGCCATCATCACCAACAAAGTGAGGAAGGACGTCGGAAAAGAATATTGATAGAGCATCATCGATCGTTGGCTTGTCAATTTCGAGAGAGATATCCAAAAATGGAATTTCATCAAAGGACTGTAGAAAATTTGCAGAAAATAGGGGATAATTTGGAGGAGGAAGGTGAGGAAGAGTCATGCGGAAGAAGTCTAGGGTTTCTACTGGTCCCCCTCCGCCGATGCCGGCGGCGGTGGAGCAATCGGTAGCGAGGAAGCGAGTGCGCATCGCGTATGATGGTTTTGCAGTTTGGGAAAGAGAGAATGTGTGGAAATATTTGAAAGTTCTAACGGGTAGATTTGCATTTGGCGGCAACAACGGATGTGGTTTCTTTTTCGCCAAGTGAGTTTTCACGGTAATCTTCAGTCAATTTCTTACAGTACTGCACAGTGAGAGTTTTAGTCTTTAGATATAAAATCATTTTGCTTAGCAAAAAAGAAATTAAAAAAATTCGTGTTAATATTCGTTGATGTTATATGAGGGTAGAAAGACAAATCAGTTATTTATGACCGTAGAAAATTTATACTAGTTAAAAGATAATAAAATTGTATTCTTTTTAAGTTAGTGGTTCAAATATTCTTAGTGAAAAATTGTACAAGTTATAGTGATTCGTGAGGTACAACCATACATACGATCATATATACAATTAGTACTTGATACGAATCATACAGATATAGTTGATGTTTGATACAAACCGCACACGCGTACATGATATTTGATGTTTGATGGATCAACCTACATTTTAATAAGGATATTATTGTCAAAAATAACGTTCATGTGTCACGTACAATCCACATCGTTCTATTGACACTCATCTTTTATTAACAATTCTCACATTTATTTTAAAATTTATATTCATTATTTTTATGTCACACTTTCCACCCAATAAAATTTATTTATAGTTTGCACCAAGTAAATCTTTTTTATTCTCAATAAAATAAATATTATTTTATATTTATAAATATAGTTATTTATTGAAATCATAAATATTATGAGTGATATATTTATTCTAAATGAAACAAGATAGTAAAAATTATTAGTGTACACACACATATATATATACATATATATATATATTTGGAAATACATCAATTAAATATATTTTGAAAATCTAAAGAAAAACAATACGTTAGGTGTGTGTATATATATATAAACATATTTTTGGATGATTCAAATTCCAATGGGATGTTCTAATTACCACATAACAATGATTTATCCAATCGATATTTATATGATTCGGTTAAATTATATGTCTATTATTTTTACCTACCTCACATAATTTTTTTTAAGATTCCTATAACCAAAAAGTATACGTTTGAGTTAAGTTTTAAGTGAATTGGGGAAATACTATCCTTAAAATTCGAAAATTAAGAAATATTGATAAATAGTGAAATTATATATGTTTATTATAAGATTGTACACGGTGTGATTATACTTTAAATCTCACGTCATTGAAAAATATGGATGATTATAGTATTATATTATGATTAGATGTGTTGGAAAATGTTAGAAAATTAGGTGGTTAGGCATATTGAAAAGATGCACAACAACGGGGTTAAGTCGAGGCAAGAGCTAGGCTCTTTCTCCGTAAGACGATATTGCCCCGTATCCAAGTGCTCACGGTTAACGGCAATCGTCCCCAAGATACAACGACTTCAAGCTTAAGGATTATAGCACAACAACCCAAAAGCTATCGGCGAACTTACTCGATACTCGAGACTTTCTTAATATTGACTATGCGTGATTTTCTGAATGAACGTTGGAAATCTGAATGTTCGAATGAAATGAAATGGGGGCCTCCTATTTATAGGAGTAAGGAGATGTATCCTTTCCCACAATGGACACCACCCTTGGATCCAAAAGGTGTATTCACACCTCTTCCCAAGGGTCAAGCCATTTGGACCCAAGGGTCACACCACTTGGTGACACCCTTTCACACCCAAGGGTCACACCACTTGGCCCGACCCGCGACCCGACCCGACCCGAGTGTGATGATGTCTCGTGCGGTTTGGATGGTGCGTGAGTGCTTAGCCAACTAGGTCCAAAAAATGGCACTAGGTTCCACCATAAGGAAGCACACATGATTATTTCTTATACATATGCTCCTATTAATAAAGTGAAACTTTTCCTTCCATTTTTCCTATGTGGGACAACTTCACTTTTCTCCAATTTTCCTTCACAAGAAGGATCCAAGTTGCCAACTTTGTGTATTAATTTCTCATTCACCCGAAATTGGAAATTCGAAAGTAAATACACTACATTCATCTACACGAAACGTAGATTCCGATTTAGCAACTTATTTCCATTTATTTAAAATGGAATCAACATTAAAATTTGGTCAAAAATTGGTCAAAACCAATCTTCTCTTCCAATTTCCAACAGAAAATGTAAAATAAGATGGATAAATTAGATATTATTAAAAAAAATTATAAAAATGGATGTCAATATGTGTAAATAATTATAATAGACTGAGTAGGATTTTATTAGATTAAGAAATGAGTTGCAATAAAAAAAAACCAACCTTCTAAAGAATGATTGTTTTTTAATTTGCAGGTTCAACTGTTTTTCTTATCCTCTTTCAAACTGAAGATCAAAGTTTTTCAAACAACCACTTGAACTTTATTTTCAACAACTTTTCCAACAGAATACACCAAGTGATTTTCATAAAGATAAATAGTGGAATTTAAAATAAAACGACAACCTGAAATATGGTCGTTCTCGATTTACAACCAACTTTTCTTCTGAGTGGATATTAAAAGCCAAGTTCAAACCACAAAAGCTTATTTAGTGGCATCTTTAAACTTATACATCCACGGTAAAAACTAAGATAGACTATCGACTGTCTATCATAAGTTCCTCATGAACTCAAAAGAGTAAAATACATAGACAAAAGCAAACAATTATTACCAGTGTAACCTTCAAAGAGCATAGAATGAACCTTTCCTGCAAATGAAGCAGAACAAGTTGTTTGATTTCAAACAGACAACTCGGCTTTAGACTCCAAAATACCATCAGTATCCACATAAATCCATTCTCCATCACATATCCGGGTCCCAGGAACATGCTTTTCTCCGGTCCCTTTCTTATTAGCTTTAACTGGATGTGAGACCAAAGTTCTCACTCCAATATCACAACCATTGATTTCATCAACATCTCTTATGCAGCCATTGATGATTATACCAGCCCATCCGTTGTTCTGAGCTTGTACTACAGGGTTGCCACCCGGTATTGTATATCTCATACTACCACCCTCGTTAAGAACAAGAACTCTTCCATTACCTTTCTCCTCAAGAAATTCATGTACCAAAACATTATCTTCAAACACCATTAGTGTAACAACTGGTCCGGAGAACACTTGACGTCTACCATATATCTGGAAAGTTGGATGGAGTGCCCGAAGCTCACCACTCACGATAAGATGTGGATTTGTATTACAAACTTCAGCAGTGGTCACCAATGTCATCCTAGATAAATAATAACCTTCGGAAAAAGATGCACCCTTAGAAGTAAGAATATATATAGATATACACCAAGTCACACATAATCTGTCAGAGAATTTCAAATGAGATTGGTGTAAAAGTTCAAAATGACCATTTACATGTTCGTGGAGAAACAGTGGATCTAAGCCATCGATATCAAGAAAAGATCTTCACAGAATGCACAGAAGATAGAATAAGTTGAGCTGCTGGATGAAAGAAAATAGAACTTAGAGATAATTTTTCATCACTTGTTCATAAAGATGGGTCAGACTAAACTATCCACCATAAAGTCAAATCTAATACTAGGATCTCATTAGTTAAAATAAACTCAAAATGTATTTGCTTGGCTGGAAGTATGATAACAAAAATCAATATTGTAATCACTAGATAAACTAAACAGATGACTTCTTTTAAACTAACTTAAGTACTAATGTTTTCATTTGAATAATCATTGGCTAGTTTGCTAGCCATTTTTTGACGCAAAGCAAGCCAGGACGATATGCACTGGATCAGAACCAAGACATGATTCATGGAAGAATGACATAAGGTGAATTCTTAGAGGCTTAAACTATGTTTATTATTTAGACCTTAGATTTCAGAGAGAGAAGATAAAGAGACAACAAGATTTCTAACATAATGCAACAAATCACATAATTTAAATCAGGAAAAAAAAGGTAATTTTTGCAATATTAGTTCAAAGGAATGAGAAACTAAACTAAACTATCCACTATAGAGTCAAATTCAAGTACTAATATCTCATTCTTGAAAACTCGAAACGAAGTAAGATATCAAAATCAATACTGTTGTCATAGATAAAATAAAATATGTGACATCATAATTCCATTAAACTAACTATTAAATACTAATAATTTGAATAAGAAAACCAATGACAGTTATTGACCATTTAACTTTAAAGATCCAAAAACAAGTAAAAGTGTCTCTACAATGAATTAGATCAAATATATGTTTTATAGTAGAATGATGAAGGCATAAATGTAATAGACCTCGCAGAAAATGAGGCAAAGAAAAAACCAGCTGTCTAAAATAGAGTAAGATATGACATCATTAAAACCATGAAAACATGTCCATTAGGTTGTGCCAAAAGTGCAAAGTGCACCAAATGCACAAAGATCCTCCAGAGTTTTAGGTGCAAAGCACACAAAAAAGGTGTTTGTTTCACCCAAGTGACGCGCAACAGTTAAAAGCATTGTTCAGCACACTCCATTGAATACCTTTATGGATTATAATTTTGATCCACATATAAAATCATGAAACACTTAATCTATATGAGACCTAATTTATTTATATTCCTATTAATTCATTCATCATGACTGCACACCATGTATATACCAAAGGTGTTATATTTTACATACAAATGATGTAAGCCGATAGAGATTCTTAATTGCAATTAATGAGTATAAGCAAGAAAGAACTTCTTGATATCGTCACTAATCTTTCCATTTGAAATCCCAACTGCAATGAAATCAAGATCCCCTTATTGTCAAATACTACATCAATATTCAACAATCCAAGCATAATTTTCTAGGCATGAAAAAAACCATACAAATAATCAATAATCTGAACATAATATTCTGATTTCTGGCCATCCGCAAAATCACACAATCGATCAGCTAAACTGGAAATCGCAGCCGGAAATTAAAATAAGAATCGGTAAAACGAAACTAATCGTGTTTGGACATCAATCATCTAGCATAACACTATCACGCATCAAAGAAGTTAAAAAGAACTAAATAAATGCTACTAAAATAACCAGATTTTAACGATCAAGATAAAACAGAAATAAGAACACTAAAATCACAACAAATATTCAACAGTCAATTTGAGCAGGCACAAACAACAACAAAGAGATCGGAGAAAATTACAAATGTGAATAGCTTCGCGGTTGAATTGATGAAGCTATTGGTCAGCTGCTGCTGATTAAATGAAGAATTAAGCTGAAATCTTTTCAGCTTGTTCGATCGAATTTGAGAAGTCGTTGACTATGAGTGGACTTGAAGAAGAAGGTAGTGATTGGATCAGTGTCTGCTTAATTTCTCATATTTAGAAAGTAAAAGTCCCAAACATTATTGAAATAGTAAATTAGCCCCAAAATGTTTCACACATGATGCATTCGTGTCCTCATCACTCACACATAGGTGAAATTATTCTCAATTCCCAAAAGAGTTCATAAAAAAATCCTAAAAAGGAGGAGAGTGTATCTTGTAAAGTTATGTCCCCATGTGCATAAATATAACCACCACATGTTTAATTTTTGGGTGATTCTTGAATGATGTCTATCAACTTTCATCCGATACATAGTTACTATGTAAGTAGTAATTTTCTTTTTATACAATGATCTAAATTGAATAGTGGTAATAAAACACTTAATTTGTTAATAAATTGCAAGCACAAATGTTCCTATGCACCAAGTGCACAGATTCTAGATCCGTACAACCGGATCAATCTGATTCGGGAATGCATTTCACGCATTCTACGTGTGCTTCACGCGTCCAAACCCTAGCTTAAACCCTACTTTCGCAGTTATTTGGTCTAACATTTTAGTTTGGCGAACCTAACCTTTTAGTTTGTCGAACCTAACATTTTAGTTACGTTCACATAACCTTTTGCATTGTATGACAAACTTATAATATCTTTCAAAACTTTCAAAACCTTTATGTTGTAATAATATAACGTTTATGCATAATAATTTAACATTTTCGTTATAATTATAGAACCTTATGTTATTTTTTAAGTACATAAAAGTTATGATATTTGTTCATAAAGGTTATACTAATATAACATAAATGTTAAATTATTATAACATAAAGGTTAAGCCATACTATATGAATTTTTATAGTGAAAAAAAGTTTTAAGTAATATCACTTAAATGTTATGATATATGTATGTAAAAGTTATACTAATATAATATAAATGTTATACTCGGTTAACATAAAAGTTACATAATTTTTAGTTATGTTTTTTATACTGAAAAAAGTTTAAGTAATTTTACTTAAAGGTTATGATATTTGTACATAAAGGTTATGTCATAAATTAAAAAAAAAACATGGACACGGATCTGGGCCAGACCCGACCCGATCCGACTCGTATGCCCAGTTGCATGGATCATGATTTATGCACTTGGTGCACACAAACACTACTCAATTACAAGAGCGTCAATGATGAAAACATTATTTTATTTTAAAACCAAAAATCTAGAGTTGATAACACCCTTACTCCCTCTTATCCACATCCCTAAACCTCTTAGAGCATCCACAACGCTGTAATCTTCAGAATATAGATGAGTTGAAAATTTTATTTTGTTGGCTATCTTTCACGAGTATCTTCCGTTTAAACATATCTCCCAATTTACATCTCATCCAACTGAAAAATTTACAATCAGTTAGGGAAGTTCTTCATCTTTTATTAATCAAATAATGGTTGTTAATCACATTCATTATTATTGTGGACTTCTCAATCTGAAAACTCCTTTATTTGAAAAGGCACACTCCCACTAATTTAACATAAGTAATCATTATGTATAAGTCATGTCACCTAATAACCCTTTTTTTATTTACATCAATTAATCATGTTTTTATTTTTATACATAAATAAATATAATTAATTTTATTTTCCAATCAAGAAAATCAAAACTTGATTAATTAATCTCCAAAAAATAATTTTTATTAGTTAAATTTAATAAAATATCATTTTAATTTTATTTATATTTTTATAAACATAATATTACTTAAATTATATAATATGACCATAATATAATTTAAATGATATATATATATATATATTAAATAAAATAAAGTTAAACTGCAAAAACAACAAAATTAGAATTTGAAATTGATATTGAAAAAAAAAAAATTAAGTGAAGAAGTATTTCCTTTCTCCTCTTTTCTCTCTTCACTTTCTCTCACACACTCTTGATGTTTTTTGTGTTCTTAATGTAAAACACTATTAAAACACACATCCTAAAACTCACTCACATTAATTAAATTTTTTTTAGTGATCACATCAACTAAAATATTGTTGTGGGTGCTTTTATAATATTGAACAGTTTTAACATATTATTGTAAAAAAATAAATAATCTAAATACTGCAATGCATAATTCAATCGCGTGGGTGCATGCACTACACATGCCTCAAAAGTAAGTGGGAGTGGTTTGATAGCTACTTAAGTCAATCTTTATTTTATTAATTATTAGTTAATTCATATCATTTAAAATTTGTGAAATGATAAGAATCTTACTCATTAAAAATACAAAATTAAAAAGGAAAAAAAAAGTGAAAGAAAGGTAATTAGAAGGAAAATAAAATACAAAAGAAAAACAAAACAAGAATTGTAGATACTTGGTCATGGCAGGATGATGAAGGGAAGAAGTGACATTTCATGGTAAATGAATTGGTTCAGATTAGTGTTTGTGGAAGCGAACCGGTGGTCGAATCGGTTTGACCACGGGTTTAAGGTTCAACCGGTCGGATCGGGAGGTCCAATCGGTCAATACAAATTTATCAATAATATTTTAGTTGAAATTTTTTTATATTATCTATTTTTTTATATTATCTATTTTTTTATAAAATTAAAATGTATAATAACAATACATTAACAATAATAATAATAATACACAATTTTTTTTTGTAATAATGACAATAATAAATTAAAATAATTTTGTAATTAAAATCTAGAATATTATTCAAAATAATACATAATATATAAAATTATATATATATATAATACAATATCGAAACTATATCTCCTCAATTTTTAAAAAACTAAAAAAACTCATTTAAGTTTAATAATATATGAATTCTCTCTTAGGAAAATATGAATATATTTTTAATTTCTTTTTATTTTATTCATAATATTATAGTTGTCCCATATAAAAAAAATACTAAAAAAATATTAGAATTGTAGTAAAGTGTATAAGTTCATATTAAAAGTTGTCCCACGTTGAAACAAAGTTAAAGAAAGTATGAGAACTTGTATTATAAAGTGTAAAAATTGTCCCACATTGATTAATCAACTAAAATGAAATAGAAGTCATCCACTATAAATGATACTAGTGTATGACATTGAAACAATGCATTGTAAATGATGCTAATGTTTATCCCGCATTGATTGGGAATCAAAATTGACAATAAAAACAATGTCTCTTATAAGTAAATGTAAATGCTAGTGGAATAGTGGTTGTCCCACGTTGGTTGGAAATCAAACTTAGCATTGAGACAATGTACTATAATGAGATGGTTGTCCCACTTTGATTCAAAATCAAATTTAGTCCCACATTGGTTGATAATCAAATTTAGCATTGAGTCAATGTACTATAACGAGATGCTAAGAAGTTCAAATTTTTCAAAATTAGACCGCATTTCCGATTCTATGAACATAAAGGGACCGGACCAAGGACTGGTTCGCGGTTGAACTGGTCGGACTGGCTTGTCCAATCCGATCCCACAAACCATGGTTCAGAGAGAATGGCGGTTCTGCAATTCTTGTAATTATTGGAGTGATGATTGCAAGAATTATTTAAGAATCATTCATCGTTACTTTTCTACTTATTTTTTAATTCAAAAACTGACATATAATTTCAATAGAATGTACTTTTCAACCAATATTACAAGTTTACAACTGACATATTAATTTGTAAAACATTAATAACCTTGAACTTAAATGGGCTGGATAATAGGCCCGACCCGTCTCACGGTTTACCCAATAGTGCTAGAGTTCAGACTTAAGACGCACTCTTTTCATCAAATTTTTTTTTTTTTTCAAAAAAGGAATTTTTATAGAAAACATATGTGTGGATATAAAATATATCCAAAATTACAGTATTTTAATATAAAATCTCACTAAATCCTTCCAGAACTATTTCTATTTTTACAAATGAAGAATCAGCTATTTTTTAAGGTGAGGACTAAAGTCACCTACCCATTTTCTAAGGGCACCACCCATTTAAAAAAAAAAAGAAAAATTAAAAAAAATACCAATTTTACCCTTAGAATTTTGTACACTAATTTTTTTCGATCATTATGACCGAACGTACTTGTTCGTGTTCGGCCAAGGTGGCCGAACAGGCTTCTAAATTTTCGGCCAAGGTGGCCGAACACTTTTCAATGTGTTCGGCCAATCGGGCCAAACGAAACTGATCCGGTTTAATCATTTTTTTACGTTTTTTTCTACGATTTTCACACATCCGTGGAATGTTCGTCATTATGTTGACATTACAAAATTAAAAAAATTAACATAAAATAAAAAGAATGCAAAAAAATCGATCAAACTCAGATTTGTTATGTTAAATCCGGATATTTTTTTTTTTTAATATTAAATTTTTTAAATTTTTTTTAAAATGTAATGCCAACATAATGACGAACATTCTATGAATTTGTTAAATGTGTGAAAATCGTGTGAAAATCGTAGAAAAAAAAGTAAAAAAATGATTAAACCGGATCAGTTTCGTTCGGCCCGATTGGCCGAACATATTGAAAAGTGTTCGGCCACCTTGGCCGAAAATTTAGAAGTCTGTTCAGCCATCTTGGCCGAACACAAACAAGTACATTCGGTCATAATGACCGAACAAAATTAATATACAAAATCCTAAGGGTAAAATTGATATTTTATTAAAAAAAAAAATTTTTAAAAAATAGGTGGTGCCCTTAGAAAATGGGTAGGTGGCCTTAGTCCTCCCCTTTTTAAACCCCACCCATTCTTTGAATTTGAAGTCGGTCAATTATTTTAATCTATGTTTTTAAAAGAAATATCTAGTGCAATTATTCAATGACACGCGTTTTTGAGCAGAGTCGCATGACACGTGGACGACTGTGGAAGCCCCATCTGTTCTTTTGGCAAACCCCTCTTCTTCTTATCCTCTTCTCCCTAGTATATATACACACACTCCACATTGCGAATCAATATAACCAAACCTTGTAAAATACAAAAATGGAAGCTCAATTGCAGAAAACAACGCACTACGAAGAGGATCCTCATAAGAATGCTGCTTTGCACCCTGCAGGTTAGTTAATTACACAGATATTATATTATTGATTTTAATTACTTGTTAATTTCTGTTTAACTTCATATATATATGTTATTAAATTGGGTTGTTGGTGATGTGGATGAAGGGGAGCATAAATCAGTGCTGAAGAAGGTGAAGGATAAAGCTAAGAAGATTAAGGACACGATAAAGAAGATCGGCCACGAACAAGAACAAGATCATGATCATGATCATGAGTATCGTCACGATCAAAATTCTGAGGAAGATGACGATGATGAAGAAACCGTGATCCACCATGGTGCACCTGCACCAAGTGAGTTTATTTCTATTCTCTGCTCTTCATTATTCTAATTATATATGCTTTCATTTCTCAACTTTTTTGTAGTTTACACTCAAAATTTAGCAAGAGTGAGTTCAGTGAGTTGAACAAATTATAGGGGATCGGAGAATGTTTTATGTACCTTTATATATGACTATATTGTTGCTTTTTTCCGAAATTTGATTGTTAGGTACAGTCTTGGGATGAAGCTGTGCAATTTCTTTTTAATTTTTTTCTGATCTTGGATTAAATATCAAGATTGTACCAGAGTGTTAATGTATTTTATTTTTTTTATTAATTTCTAATCTTGATTTTCAGTAACTGAATCCGCATTCATAAGTGGTACAAATCTACCCAAACAAACAGAGGTCAATCTGGAAAAAGGGTACAATCCAGATGTGAGGGATGAAGTGTATTCTGATGTAGGAGATAGGGTGGGAGTGACTAAGACCCACATCCCTGGGCCCGGCCCGAATGAACTAAAGAATCCTCATTCGGAGGTTGGGGCCGAGCCCAAGGTCAAAATGGGGCCCCTGAAGGACTTGGTTGAAGATCCTCATCCACCCAACAGTTCTCTTCCCCTCTCAAATTATCAAACCAAAGTAGCTGATCCTACTGCCCAAGGTACATCTCTTATTTTGATACACTACTTGTAATAAGTACAACTTCATTTTATTAATCTATAATGACTTAATCAAATGCTATATAGGAGGTAGAGAAGCAGATGTGAAGAATGAAGTGTATTCTCATGTAGGAGATAACGTGGGAGTGACTAAGACCCACATCCCGGGGCCCGGCCCCGGCCCGGCTGAGCTTCCGAATGAACTAAAGAATCCTCATTCGGAGGCCGCCACCGGGCCCAAGATCAAAATCGCGCCCCTGGAGGACTCGGTTGAAGATCCTCATTCCCCCAACAATACTCTTCCCATCTCAAATAATCAAACCAAAGTAGCTGATCCTACTGCCCAAGGTACATTTATCTTATTTGGTACAATTTCATTTTACTAACCTATAATAACTAATCAAATGCTATATAGGGGGTAGAGAAGCATTTGCTCCACTAGTTCAACATCTCGATGATCTTCCTAATCGTGACAACTTTGAATCAAAACCGGAACAGAGGTCTTATACCAGAAGCCATGATCAGTTTGTTCCACAATCGACTCCCATCAACGATCAACTTAATCCGGAGCCAAATCAAGAATCGCCTAAGGCTTTTGATGCTACTGAGACCGAGTCCATGCCTCGTGACACTGTTGCAGGGAAAATATCATTGGCCACATCGTTTATAGCTGACAAAGCGGTCTCCGCTAAGAATGTGGTCGCGTCGACTCTGGGATACGGAGGCCAGGACTCATGTAAGAAAGCTCCGTCCGAATCGTTAACCGAGTATGCGAGTGGAGATAATGTGGTGAAAGATAGTGGTAAAGGAGTGTCAAATCAAGAATCGCCTAAGGCTTTTGATGCTACTGAGACCAAGTCCGAGTCCATGCCTCGTGACACTGTTGCCGGGAAAATATCATTGGCCACATCGGTTATAGCCGACAAAGCGGTCTCAGCTAAGAATGTGGTCGCGTCGACTCTGGGATACGGAGGCCAGGACTCATGTAAGAAAGCTCCATCCGAATCATTAACCGAGTATGCGAGTGGAGATAGTGTGGTGAAAGATAGTGGTAAAGGAGTGTCAAATCAAGAATCGCCCAAGGCTTTTGATGCTACCGAGACCGAGTCCATACCTCGTGACACTGTTGCCGGGAAAATATCATTGGCCACATCGGTTATAGCCGACAAAGCGGTCTCCGCTAAGAATGTGGTCGCGTCGACTCTGGGATATGGAGGCCAGGACTCATGTAAGAAAGCTCCATCCGAATCGTTAACTGAGTATGCAAGTGGAGATAGTGTGGTGAAAGATAGTGATAAAGGAGTGTCTGTTCCATCCGAATCGTTAACCGAGTATGCGAGTGGAGATAGTGTGGTGAAAGATAGTGATAAAGGAGTGTCCGTGAAGGGTTACTTGATCGACAAATTCAGCCCTGGGGATGAGGATAAGGCGTTGTCCGAAGCGATCACAGATGCAATGCAGAAGAAAAAGGAAGGAATGCAGGGAATGGGGTTCGATAAGAGGATGAACGTGGCGGCTCATAGTGAGAAGCCGGCCGGTGGAGTTGTCGAGAGTGTGAAAGGTACCGTCGGCTCGTGGCTCGGCATGAGCAGTGAGACGAACACTGCGCAGCATAAGTATGGTGAGTATGATGATTAATTTTATCATTGAGTATTATCCTAACACCACATGATATCCGAAATGTGATACATTTTGAAAATTTTGAAAAAATCAACACGTCAGTGTTTTTTTATTTGTTCAAAGTTTTACTTGTTAAGTAGTTCATACGGATTGCTCTCTGTTTTAGGCCCTAGTGGAGAGGAAAGGCTTGGCGGGGAAGAAGTTGATCCGAAGCTGCAAATATCAAATAAGTGATTGAAGAAAAAGTAAATTTTGAATCGGTGTTGTATTTCTTAATATGATGTTGATTTGGGTCTTTATTTTTTGCTTATTTTGTTGTCGAATGTTTTTTTTTCTTTTTTTGAGTGTTTTGGTTTCTTTAATTTGCAAGAATGATATAGAATGTGTGGAATCATGTGTGTGTGACTACGCACATTTTACGTGAAATCCTGTATTCCATCGTATATACTTGTATCAAATAAATTCCAAAGTTCAGCAAATACCAGTTTGGATCCTAAGAGTGATTATGTGGTGCAATTAGAGTATCGATGCATCTATATTTGTTACTTGTTATAATATTGTTTTTAATTATTTGTTCATCTAGTGGTGAAATTTTTATTAAAGAAGGGTACAAGCATCTCAAGTGTAGGGAACTCATGTGAGCAATTGAAGTTCGAAATTCAATTATATATCAATTTGATATGATTTTAGAGTTGACATTGATAATTGTTCAAAGTTCATGTACATATAAGAATTGATCCAACTTGAATACATTTTTATGTAATTAACTCATGATTTTAAATTTGAATAGAGCTAAAAAGATGTTCTTGAATAATAATACCACATTCTATAAGTAGATTTGATGATATCTTCTTAACAATATGATTTAGATCAATCTCAAAAAGACATACTTTCATTATCCACTAAATTAACCATGGAATGACCCCTTGTAAACTGGGTTCTTCCCACATTATAGTAAGCATTGAAAACCGACATTGATGCCATAATAAAATACATTGGCCATTCAATAATTAATAATTATTATTGCTATCAAAGAATTTCAATTAAAACACATCCTTATGTTGTACATATTACATCTTTATGTACTACTGCTGAAAACTACTATATGAAGAAGCATATGCTAATTTTCACCACAAATGGTTGAACAATAATCAAATATTAGTTTGGTCAAAAATCAAAATCAAAATCAAATAATAGTTTGACAGTAAAACAAGTTTTTTTTTTTTTCCTTTTATTAAGAAACGAGGGACTATGATTTAAATATTTATAATACTAAAAAATAACTGAAAATACAAGAATGCAATCTAAATGAAATATGTAAAACAAAATATATCAGGTTATCGTGTTTTAATGACAAGTTTTCATAACAACATATGTAGAATGTCAGTACATACTCATAATAATATGCTCCCTCCGTTTTGAAAATAATATACTTATTTTCCTAGCAAATTTAACGTAATAATATAGTATTTGTGAAAATAATTTCCAAAATGAAATAAACAATTTTTTGGGGAAAATAAATTATAGTATAAACAAATATAATGAAATAAAATTCCTAATAATATATCCCATAACAAACCATTATTGAGATTTAGCATGATGGAACTATTATAGTATTGTTTATTAATTAAATTATTTATTTTTTAAAATTTAAAATTAGAGTATATAATAAAAGAAGAATAGAAAGAAATAGGTTGAATAAAAAGATGATTCTATGACCTAGGCAAAACAGCACTGATTCACTTGGCAGCAAAGACCGACTATCGAAACCTCTAATTCCAGGTGAGTTCTTTTCCTTTTGGGAGCCGTTTTGGAAGCATCCTTTTCTACAATGTGGCGGTTCCGATTTCTTCGAGTTTTAGGAAAGTTCAAAACCCTTCATTAATTGCTGTGTCTCAATTTCCTGTTAAATGGGAAGTTTTTGTTTTTCTGAATTATATCAAGTTCAACTCGTTTTGCTAGAAAATTACTGTAATTCGGTGGATTCTCTAGCATTATTGGGTGCTCATGATTTAGAGGTATAATGGGGTTTTCCCAATTTTCGATATACATAGGCCATGTTCTCCGTAGCAGTTTTCGGTCGCAGAGTTTTCACAGGGTTTTATTATGTTGGTGTTGGTTCTCGTAATTTATGTAGTCGAATAAGTAGCGATGATGTCGAAAATGGGTTTGGGCGCATTGAAGATTTTCTTAATGAGTCATGGAAAAGTTCGAATAATGAAGAGGAAAATGATAGTTCACTTGGTTCTTGGGGAACCAGAGGTGATTCTAAGGGTAATTTTTGTTCAAGAAGGGGTTTTGTAAATGAGGCGAAAAGTGATGCTGAAAGGATTCTCGAAGTTCTTCATCAAGATGGCCCCGGATTTGATGTGAAGCCGGTGCTCAATGATCTTGGTGTGAGGGTTTCAGGTCTTCTTGTGAGAGAAGTTCTTTTTGGTATCTTGAAGATACTAAATTATGGGAACAAAAATAGGTGTGCGAAGTTGGGTTACAAGTTTTTCGTGTGGTCTAGTGAACAAGAGAATTACAGGCATACAACGAATGCCTACCATATGATGATGGATATCTTTGCGGAGTGTCAGGAATTTAAGGCAATGTGGAGGTTACTCGATGACATGATAGAGAAAGGGTATCCAACTACTGCAAGGACTTTCAATATACTGATATGCACTTGTGGTGAGGCTGGGATAGCTAGAAAAGTTGTAGAGAGGTTTATCAAATCGAAGACTTTCAATTATAAGCCATTTAAACATTCGTTTAATGCAATTCTACATTCTCTTTTGACGCTAAAGCAGTATAAATTGGTTGAGTGGGTGTATCAGCAGATGCTGGTTGATGGTCATTCTCCTGATGTGTTCACATATAATATTATTATGTGTGCAAAGTTTAGACTTGGAAAGTTGGAGCACTTTCATGGCTTACTTGATGAAATGGGGAGACTGGGATTTTCACCTGATTTTCACACATACAATCTCCTTCTCCACGTTCTTGGTAAGGGCGACAAACCATTAGCAGCACTGAAGCTTTTGAATCACATGAAGGAAGTTGGTATCGATCCAACTGTTCTTCACTTTACCACACTGATTGACGGGCTCAGTCGGGCTGGTAACTTGGAAGCTTGCCGGTATTTCTTCGATGAAATGATAAAGCATGGGAATGTGCCTGATGTTGTCACTTACACTGTCATGATAACTGGCTATGTTGTGGCGGGTGAGCTTGAAAAAGCTCAGGAGATGTTCTCTGAAATGATTAACATGGGACAGTTGCCCAATGTGTTTACTTACAATTCCATGATCCGTGGACTTTGTATGGCTCGGAAGTTTGAAGAGGCTTGGTTGATGTTGAAAGAAATGGAATCAAAAGGTTGCAATCCCAATTTTCTCGTGTTTACTACTTTAGTGGGCTACCTTCGCAATGCGGGCAAGTTGCGTGACGCTCATGAAGTAATAAAACATATGGTGGAAAAGGGGCAGTATACTCATCTACTGTCTAAGATTAAAAGATACAGAAGATGCTAAAGAGGCGATGTACCTAAACTAGATGTAACATGTTAGTGAATTGTATTCATCTATGAAGCTATCAATGTCTTTTCCTTCCTATACTTCAGAAGCCATGTAAGTCTCAGCACATCCCAATTTTGACATCTATTACTTGCAGTTTCATTTATAATGGTTTAAGATGCTATAGTAGCTTCATTTTTTAGCATAGACGTTACTTTTTTCTTGTGGGCTTTTGGATAACAGATTTTCTGTGGTCAATTTGTCACTGTAAACTATGTCAAAGGAAATAATTGATTAAAAAAGACACTTGTTGAATTAAAGATAACCATTATCTGCACCTAAGCTACAACAAGTAGAAGCAAACTGAGAAATTTGCACATGGGAAATAGATATACATTTGACTAGTTATGCGCTTGTACCTTGTTGGATTGGTAATTGCTCTAGTGACTAGCCTTCTTGTTATCTGGTAATGTTGTAACTGATTAAGGATGATTTCTTGTCTGGCTTTGCTCATGTTTGACTTTACACCATATCCATATTCTTTATACATCTCCTGGAGTTGTTACCTTAAAGGGGTTCATATATTTTCTAATATAACTTGCTAAGCTGATTTATAGGTAAAATCCTTCAGAATCAATTTATTGTATTGCACGTATATAGTTTGCATATTATATCAACCCTGTATTGCCCTTGAAACCTGCTCTATGATATAGAAAGTGCAAGCTTTTTAGTTTTCGCTTTTGCATATCTGTGGTATTCATTGTTGCAGAGTTATCATCTGAGACGCAAATTACATAGTTTTAGTAATTAATTTCTGCATTGATTATCATATAAAATACACCAGTATTTGTGCGATGTTATTTTTGTGTCATCTAGGATATATTAGATTAGAGATCATGACATATTTTGGTAATGTTTTCAATTCAGAGATCTATTTCGCGGTCACAACCTGTTGAAGGAGGTGTCATTTTTGAGTTAGTTACTTGATGTGCTAATTTTTCCTTTTGCTTTCTGAATATTAATGCATAGGATAAAATGATAATTGGATACTTGGAGTTGGTTGATAATTGATGCAAATCCTATTAGTCTAAAACAGTTCTCAACCAGTGTTGAAATTTATTGATATGTGCACATATACATGTTATATTTCCAGGTTATATATTAACAGATCACATGAATCTTTTACCATTTTATGCATATGGTTATGCATGTGAAAATCTCATGGTTTAGATGAATTTAAAAACAATTGAGCTTTGCTGATGTTGGTCGTTTCTTGCACTGGGACTAGGCTATCTTCGTCTTTCTTCCTTTTTATTTTGTCTGTCTCAACAGATTAACTTACAATGTGGGAGGGTCAGCTGGTGAAGTGGAACTGCTTGCACTGACACATCAGCATGCTGGATGAGCCTCAAAATGTGAGTAAATGTATATACGTAGGCTGCATTCTTTTGTTTCATTTCGCTTTTTTGAAAATAATATTATATGTAACAATCTACTCCGATGAGTTGTGTTCGTCCGAAGCTATTGTATTATACATTCGAAGTCGTTGCTAAACTGAACGACATTGTCTGATAGTATACATCACTTGTTAATGGTGGAATGGTGTTTGTTGTCTTGGGAAAATGTTGCATATATTTGTCATTCTTACTATTTAAAATGTTGAAAAAATTGTCATTCTTATTTTTGGAATTATTTTGTCCAAATATTGGTGTTGAAGAGTTGAAGCTTGGATCATATAAACCAACTGCAATTCTTGCTTCTCACCTTATGCTCTACTTAAAGGAGAGTTGGTATTTGGTAATTGGTACTGAGTTTTTTTTTTTTTTTGAGGTGGTACACTTGTACTATTATTCTTCCCATTAATAATGCACATTAATATGGACCTCACATCTCACGATATCATTCTATTAACATTTACCTTTTGATTTATAATTTAGATGATTAACTATTCAAATAAAAGTATAATTATAACTCTGTAAATATATTAAGTTAAACAACTATTTTTAATAATTAGTAAATATTAAAAATGATATATTTGTAATTTAATTACTTATTAAAATTTTATAATTTGATATAATGTATTTACCATATGAATTGAAATGTTTCATTAATTAATGTGGGTTATATTAATGTATTTTTTTAAGTTGGATTGTTGAATCTGAAAATAAGAAGCAAAAGCAAAATCGGCAAAAATAAAAGGGTGGGACTATCCGCACCCCAAGCTTTTCTAATCACACCCCAATTTCTATTCACACCCCAATTTTAATATCTACATCTTAAACTATTTTTAAACACACTCCAAACATTTCCAATTTTACCCTTTGACCCAAAAAACAAACAAAACCAAAATTATAAAAAAAAAAAAAAAAAAACTAACCCTAAATTGCAGTTAGAAAAAAAAAACGAAAGGGAGAAGAAAATTGTTCGACAAATTCTATCAAATTCGACTTGAGAAATTGAACAACTGCAATAGACACTCAAAGAGATTGTGATACTTCGTTCCCATGTTCGTTTTTGAAGTCAAACCACAGTTTTTTGAGTTATTTGAATCTTGAATAGAAGTTATAATAATTACATTGATTTATGGGTAAAAATCGAACCAATTAGTATGTCTTATGGTTTGAGCATGTAGTTGTAGTCTACTGTTGGAAAATTTTGCATATTGGATGCTGAAAAACTTAGAAATTTTGAACAAAAACTCGAGAAGTGTTCAACTCTGGTTCTTCGAGCGATGTGTTGTGTGTTCGATTTTAGAATTCGAGCGATGTGTTGTGTGTTCGATTTTAGAATTCGAAGTGTTGTGTGTTCGATTTTAGAATTCGAACAATGTGTTGTGTATTCGATTTTAGAATTCGAACAATGTGTTGTGTTCGATTTTAGACTGTTCAACATCCAAAAATCGAACATTACTAAGACTGTTCAACATCCAAAAATCGAACATTACTAAGAATGTTCAACCGCAAAAATCGAACATTTCTAGGAATGTTCAACACTAAAAATCGAACATACATAAGAGTGTTCGAACATTGATGTTCGAACACCAATAGATAAGTTCGACTTTTTAAGTCGAACACTTTTCATATTGTTCAACTATTCCAGGTCGAACGGGACTGTTCCAGCGGGATTTTTTACTTTTCAAACAAAAACTCGATTTTTTGTAATACACTACTAAAAACTATTAAAAATGTTGTAGAAATCTTTTATTGCTCGCTTCAAATGTATCTTCCCGTTTCATAGACATTTTTGTAGAGAATATTGGTTGGGTGATATTCTTAGGGTTTATGGTTTAACAAAGGAGAAAACAAAAAATTGTGGTATGGAGAAGAAGAGTTTATGCAATATGAAGGAGAAGAAGAGTGGGAATGAGGTGTGTTTAGAAATTATGAGGTATCATTAGTATCTATACTATATATAAAATGAAAGAAGTTGACAAATTTTACAAATTTGTCATTTTCCCTCCCAAACTATCAACCAATAGAAAAAAAGAAAAAAAAAACTAAATAACTTTTAAGTAACTTATAGAATAAGCTTCACATATATCTTACACAATAAACTATCTTATAATTTATACATAGGAGTAGAGATGAAACAAAAGAAACTATCTTAAATGATATGATTTTATTTTAATGATATAATTAAATTTTGAAAATAATAAAATTTAAACATTGTCAAAAATTAAAATTTTTGAAAATTAGTTTATAATTTTAATATATAAATGTGGAAAATAATTTTAAAATCTAAATTTCATTTTATGAAGGGTTGTAAAATGTTTAAAAGTTTGAAACTATTATAAAAATATTAAAATAATAATAAAATCCTAATAATAATAATAAAAAAAAAAGTTGTGAGATTAAGTCTAACGATCTTAAATCAACAAATAAAATGTAAAGATTAATTCAAAGATATATGTAATATTAATTGTGTAAGATATAAAAATCAATAAATTGAATAAAATTTTTTAAATAAAAATGATAAAAATTTTTGATAAAAGTTATTCAAAATTATTTCAAATAAATAGATATAATTAATCTAAAAATTGTTTTAAAAAACTATAATATGTTCCAAAAAAATTTGAAAAATGGTTTCAAAAAATCTAAGAAATATTGTTTTACAATTTAAAATTAATTTGAAACCTAAATTTATAAATATAAACTAAATTTTTTGGAATAAATATAATGCTTTTTGAACAAATCCATCTAAAAACAATGCAGAAAATTATTTATAAATTCTAAAAATAATTATAAGATATAAATGAACAAAAATATGAACAAAACATTAAGTATAATTAATCACTTCTTAATTATTTAGAAATTAAATCTCACAAACACAATTATATTATATTATATTCAATTTTATTTTCATGTTTAATTGTTGAATATTGATGTTATCAATAAAAAAAAATACGGTTTTTTACAAATTTTGAAATAATAAGATGTCATGAATAACCATTTAATATAACAATTTAATTATATTATTGCAAATTGTATATATTGTCATAATACATAATAAACCGCGCATCGCGCGGGAGTACTACTAGTTTGAAATTATATGTGGGGTGTAGTCACAGGGTATTATAGACATTTAATATATAATTACTTTTGATTTATTTAATTATAGGGTGTGGTTAGAAAAGTTTGGGGTGTGGATAGTCCCACCCAAAATAAAAAGGGTAATTGTTGGTTGTATAGGCCCCGTCTCTCGGCTATTGCCACCCCATAGCGCGTGTGGTGCACACGGGGGCGAGGCTGAGGGTTTCGTTCATACCACAAAATCACCTTTTATTTTCTTTTGTTAACATCATTCACCTGCGATTTCTAACTTTAACATTAAAGGATAATTAATAACCTTTTATGAATGGTCTTAGAGATGATCAAAACCATTTTGCCTTGGAAGAGTTTGATCCTCTTATAGTCTTGTCTATTTATAACCGGTAGTTGTAGGTTTTTATGCTGATTTTAATTGGGAGATGTTATTCTTTGACTAAATGAGCATTATTTTGTGCACACCTCATCGATTCATGCACATATTAAACCAATTTCAAATAACATGTCATATACATTCATATATGGCGTACCAAAATGTGGAACTCCATATGACCTTTCTATCCATAAATATTTTTAAATAAACTATGAGATCTGATCCTATCATCTGGGTCCAGCCCAAACAAACAGCTGCTTGGGTCAGATTTCATGTTATGGATCTCTATCTTAAATATCACATCCTAATCAATGGTTAACTCATGTTGCTGCAAAAAAAGTCAATTTAATCCCACTGGTATATTTTACCGTAATTTTGCACTTTCTTGATCTAAAAACTATCATTTATTTACAACATTCTGTATTATTTGTTGCATTAAAATGTAATATTTCATAATATTTCTTCTTCTTGTTGTTGTTATTATTATTACTATTATTATTATTATTTATGTTTTCTTTATTTAAATATTGAAATAGAAAAGAAAAAAAAATATTGTTGGTTTGACATGCGTTAACCTAATGCAAAGTTGGTACTTAAAAAAAGCTAGTACAAGTTTTTATAGCACTGCTGAAGAAGAATAACACCAAATTTGAATGACTTTATAGCAATGCTAGAGATGAATAATTCTAAATCATTCAATAGGGTGATCGATTTTATGAAATTCTATCATTTTTAATATATACTAATTAATTAAAAATAGTTTTTAAGAGCATGCAGAATTGTGTTTTTATGGATGTTATTAACATTTATGTGTATGGTTGAAAATCTAACAAAATATTCGATATTCGATTCGAGATTGTTTGTTAGAAGTTTTGTTTGAACTTGATTCGATAGATATATCAAACAAGTCTGAGCATACTTTTGTGTTTGATAAAATCTAAAATTCGGCTCTAACTCAAATTCGATTATTATAAAAAGATAAAACAAATTTAAAAATATCTAACTACTCGAACTCGACTCGGATTTAGCTAGATTAAAGCTTGTTCAAGTTCGGCTCGATTAATTATTGAACAAGCTCAAACATAAAATTTGAAACTCGATAATACTTCAAACAACCTTGAATAGTTGTTTGTTAAGCTCAAATTGTATCATTTATAATCCTACTTATGTGGCATTTTGTGGTATTATGTAGCATTTATAATAACAATAATTGTATTTTTGTGATGAGGTCTATAAAAAATGTTTTACACTAAGAACATGTGTTTCCTCTTTGTAGGCCAATGAATGAGCGCGTGCTATTATAGCAGCATGTCAAAGGTGTATGGTGCTTTTCTCTCTCCTCCACCACTTGTTTTTTCAATTTTTTGTGCCAATTTTTTTCATATCATATGTATTTATTGTTTTTCCTTTTCCTTTATTTTTATTTATAAATTGTGATGTGACATAATAAATGTGAGGTGGAATGTTATTCACAAAAATCTAAGAATGTAATGTTGTGGATGTCTTAATAAATCATTCAAACATTCATAATATGGAGGTTGATTGTAACTAAGGAAATTGATGTTGGAATGGTTTATTGAGTACAATAGTAGCTTGATGAACTATTTTTCACAATGAAACTAAAATGTTCGACTCCTACTTCATAATATGCAGCTTGTTTGTCAACTCCAATTAAAATATCTACAGAATAGATTGGTACCAAATTTTATTCTATATAGGTATAAAATTCAACTTAATTTAATGATCATTACATAGAATTCAATCAAGATATTGCATGAATGTATGATTTTTGTATTTTCAAATTACTAATAGAGCTGGTTGTCAATTTTAGGCGACTAAATCTATCTTACCCATGTAGATATTATTCCAAATCGCATGATGCGTGACATGTGGTATAATATAAAAAATTCAACTATTTAATGTTTTATGATATACGTTTAGTGATTCATACAAAAGTCCTTTGCGGGCCGTCCCATGGGCCCACAAATATAGTTGTGCTAGGGTGACCTCATGAGCCATGCAGACAAGAGAAGACATGTATGTATTAAAGTAATTATTTGGGACCAACCAATTAATTCTCCAACAGCTGCCAGATGCTTCAAAATCCAAAGGGGCACTTGTTGAGAAAAGGCACAAAAAGCACTACTCTTTTTGTTTGTTTGGTCAATTTTTTATATAATCTTTTGGAATCTATTTGAATAATTTAATTACATTGAAAATGACCTTTTAGAATTTTGTATTAGTCGAAGAGGAAACTCGGTTGGGTCCAATGACCCCACCAACACCTTTTTTATTGTATTTTATTAACCTTATTTATGTTCTGCCTTTTCACATGTAAACACTGAATTTGATATCATTCTATTCTCAAATTATCTTTATGAGTGTTTGAGGAATCAAATTGGTAATCAAACTAGTTAGATTAACTGTTCTAATTCAATCAATAGGCTGATCGTTTTTATAAAAATTACATATATATTTTTTTTCTTTTTACAATTTTAATTAACATTATCATATAACATATAATATATTTTCTATATATATATATATTAAAAATAATAAAAAGATAATGGCCGTAAAATGATCTTTCTTTTCTAAATATAAAAACGTGTTATTAAAAGATTTTCAAAAAAAAATTCAAGTGTAAGAAAGATTTCAGTTCAATTCGTCTAACAATTCCACAAACATTGATCGTCATTTACCACAAATCATATATATAACATTATATATTTTAAATATATACATGATATATGTTAAGAACATTGAAACACTTATAAAATCGAATTTTTGCAAGCTTAAGTAATTACATCCATTAAATAAGTGATCTCAAGAAAACAACTCTTGTGCTATGGTAGAATCAATGTTGCAAAACTCGTGGACGAAAATCGAATGATTGTAAGTTTTCTAAACTATTTAATTAAAAAATTTATCAGTGTAATCTTCGACTATAAATTTAATAAATGCATATCTAATACAATAAAAGTTTAAAAAATAACATATAAACAACAACATCTCGTCTTTTTAATTTACGGAAAAAAAATCCAAATTTAGCCACCTAGGTTTGTTTTTCTGAAAGACTCAACGACTAATTTCATCATTTTGCATAATATCGGGCCGCGTATGGCCGCCTAGCGCCTAAGTTGATTTTTGCAATTATGGTAGAATACATCATAAATCTTTTCTTTTTTTAATTTTTTCCTTAAAATTGGAAAATTGAATATCTTTAGTAAATGAGAAATGCAGAGATTTGGATGTCAATAGGAACATAAATGAAGATGAACTAGTGAAAAGGAAAAAGAATTGTGCAAATTGTTAGAGAACCAAAGATCAATTATCATCAGCCTTCAATGATGATCATCATATATAGATTCAATTAAAAAAAAAAAAAAACCAGAAACAAGATGAAATAAAAGATTATTTAAATTATGATCATCACTTGTTATCTTCAGGCTTTTTCTCCTCAGGCTTCTTTTCCTCTTTCTTTTCTTCAGGCTTTTTCTCTTCTTTCTTCTCTTCTTTCTTTTCCTCCTTTTTCTCTTCCTTAGCTGGCCCCACTGAGACTATATCTACTTTCCCAACTTTCTTCAATTTCTTCACCACAGCCACTGCATCCATTTCTCCTATCACTGTTAGCTTCTGATTACTCAGATCAGCTGCAATTGAATCCACCCCTAGAGAGAGAAAGAGGAGAGAGAGTGATGAATGCTTCAAACCAATCTTTTTGAGGGATCTATTCTTGCATGAATTATTAGTCAAAATTGAATAAAATTAAATAAATAAATTACCAAGAATATCAGCAGCTGCTTCAATGGCTTTCTGCTTTGTTTTCTCATCAGTCATAGTCAAAACCTTCATCACTATCTTCTGTTGTTTTTAATCAAAACAAAAAGTGTTAGAGAAATTGCATGCCATTAATTAATTACAAAAAAAAAAAAAATCATTTGTGTGTGAGTAGAGAAAATACCTGAGCCATTAGAGAAGAGGAGAGGTTTTATTTCTTGTCTTTGTGCAAAACCCAAAAACCAGATATTTTTCTTTATTTAAGTATAATGTCAATGGGGGGATTTATAATTTAATAAAGTAATTTTTAATTGCTTGCTAAATTCTCTTATTTGCTTCACATTATTTAATCAGATTACTGAAGTTATGTCAATTGGTCAGATTTAGTGAGGTCTTTCTTGAAATAGTGAAAAGAAGATATCTAGAAGGATCGAGCACGCGTTTTGAGGATTTAACTACGTGAAATGAATTAATTCATAATTTATGATTGACAATTCACATTTATATTTGTGAAATAGAATTAGATTTATGGGTTTCAACGAATCTATATTCATGAAATCACATTATTTATGTTTATGTTAATTTTTTCATATAATAATGAGATGAAGATTAAAGTTTTACTCTAGTATAATGGGATAGCAATTTAAATTTCTTTCCCTATATGAATGAAAAAAAACAGAAACAAAAAATATAGAATTGTTACGTGTTTGAAAATAATTGAAATTGGAAATATAATAAGTTTTGATGTGGATGGTAAAATGTGTGCCAAATAAATTATTCGTTCTCCGTTGTTGATGTTGGACTAGTCTTTTGTCCTTTCACATTCTCAACAAATGCAACCACTTGGCTCACTCAATGATTTCTTTATTTATTTAAAAAGGAAAACATATTCTTAGGTATCTCATGAAACTTTGATTTTTTAAGATGAGTCAACTTATAATTAATTGATTATAAATTGGAGAGTAGCTTATAAAAATGAATTTGAATTGTGAATAGTGAAATTTCGTATCATAAAATATACATGAAACAATTTTATATAATTTTATTATAAATATTTTTTCTATTTTATCAATATATATTATATTTGCATACAATTTACCGTTGTTATGATAAACAAAATTGTACTAATAAGATAAAACGTAAAGTTAAAGTAAGATAAATCGATTGACCAATGTATTAAACTTGAGTACTAATCTTTGTCATTTAAACTATATTAGATTCGAGACATTATCTTAAAAACTATTTTTTTTCGCCACATTTTTAAATTACCTCTTCAACCTAACTTTTTTACATTCATCATTTTCGATTCTACATTCTATCCAAATACGCTATTGGAAATAATAAAAAGTAGAATTAATTACCATTGTGATTTGAACTATACATAAATTTTTTTAATAAACATCGAATTATTTCACTACAGTGTATAAACTTTTAATTTATTGTATTTTATTGTATTAAATAAATTCTAACCGTTGATTTCAAACGTGCGTAGAGATAAGATTTGTCGATTACACTAAATTTGATCAAATTTAAGTTCAAACGACAAAGTGGAACGATCATAAGTTACACAAAAAATGGTAAATTAATCACTGGATAAATTTTGTTGGTCCCAAGTGGTCAAAGGTTCAGAGGGGATAAATGAACCTCTATTAAATTTTGTGTTTTAAAACTTTTCTGTAAGCAGGTTGTTGATTCTACAGAGAATGCAGCAACTCTCTCGATTCAGTAAGCTGACAGAAAGCTGATTCAACTTACTGTCTCAATATATCACAGTATGCAGCAGAAATCAAAGATAGAGTTTCATTTGAAAAACAATTTTCTTTTCACAAGTATGATTTTATCAAAATCCTTTTAGCAGTATGAGCAAGATAGATATGTGAGATATGAGATATGATATATGCAGCTAGTAAGAAAAACGATAAACGCACAAAGGTTTATAGTGGTTCGAAGATGGTGTAATTCTTATATGTCAACTCTTCTCCTTTACACATGAGGAAGTCCACTAGGTCAGTTTGTTTTACAAGTCTCAACTTTACAAACATCTTCCTAACGAGTTATACCTACTAGAATCAGTAAGATTCCTAGGCTACTTCCCACATAGGGTACAAAAACTCACACAGAGTAAACAACCTTACACAAAGACTAACACTTAGTGAGGATCAAATCCTTCCAACTAAGGACACCAACTAAAACAACCTAGCACACAACAAATGGTTAAAAAGTACATATATTCTTCAACTGGTGCTTTGAAGACAGCCTTAAAATCTTGATAGCTCTGAATCTTGGGTCCGGCTGCTTCTGAAGGTTGAGTGACTGAATTGTAGAAAACTTGTGTTTTACTTGAGAGTTTGATTGATAGCTTAGAAAATTAGCAGTGAGTTTAGTAGTCTTCTTAGTCACTTCATCTTCTATTTATACTTGTAGATAATGTATCCGTTGAAGAGAGATACATTCCTTGTAGAAGTTCAAATCTTGATTTTCAAAATCTTTATATTTAATGCGCATGGAGAAACTAGGAAATAGGGCATGTCCTACTCTGCTCTGCATTAATAGTGTTACTCCTCGGCAACAGTGCTTTTGTAGGTCCTCGGTCCGGATGACATTACCTCATTGGTAAATTGCTAACTTCTATCTATCGGTTACTTTGATATTGCAGGAACCTCGTACTGCATTCAATAAATCCTCGTATTGCATTCAATAAATCCTCAAATTGCACACAAAGTAACTTACAGCTTACTACTCAAGCTGCAGTTACTGCTTACTGTCTTGCGTCAGCTTCCTGATCTGCGTTTGTTTCCTGATTCAGAATAACTTCATATTCCTGAATCCTGCCAACAACTTCCAGTTCTTCTTATTGTTTTCTGTATGCTGCTTACTGATCCAGCTTACTGATACTGCTTGCTGACTTTCCTTGCTGAAAACCAGCATCCGATATTTCTTTAAAATCAACTTCCTGCTAACATCAGTATCCTCCATATTTCTAATTTTTACAACTTTTACAAGTATAGCTCAGAAAATTAACTTTACAAACAAAGTTCCACTTAAATAATGTGGAAAAATGGGGTACTCTAACTTCCTATACAAAGTTACATATCTCATCAAAACCTAACAGAAATATCCCAATAAATCTCATAATAAGACCCAATTTATAAGTTAGTTCTCAATTCTAAACCCAATTTTTAAAGTTTCTCAATAAGAGACTCAATTTAATTTTTTTTGTCAATTTAAGGCTTAAAATTTAGATTGGGTTTTCAATTCAAGAAAAAATTCCATTTTTTTTCTTTTATTTATATTCATAGATTTATTAATATTTCAATATTTATTTATATTTAAAATAAATTGTAACAAGTTAGTGTAATTTTGAAACGATTTTCATCCAACTTGTATTAATATATATATATATATATATATATAATGATTAAGATTCTTTTTATTTTCTTAATTTTATGAATAAAAGTACAGAAACCCAATTTTAATATTAATCAATTTGATATAAATTATATTTTATGAATTGAATTAATTATATTTTTATTTATTTGTTTCTTTTTTTATATAAATTAATACAAGTCGGATGAAGATCGTTCCAAAATTGCACTAACTTGTCTTAATTTATCTAAAATAAAAATATATATTAAAATATAAATAAATTTATAAATATAATTAAAAAGAAAAAAGAAAAAGAAATTTTGTCTTGAATTGAGAACTCAATCTAAATTTTAGGCCTTAAATTGAGAACAAAAGTTAAATTGAGCCTCTTATTGAGAAACTTTAAAAATTACATCTAGAATTGAGAATAAACAATAAATTGGGTCGTGTTATGAAATTTATCCATTAATCACATATATAATTCGGATAAGAGAATGTCTCTTACCTTAAAATTTAGGGTTAATTACAACTGTCGAACTTTTTGTGATTTAATATCTTTCTATATAAATTTTGAATTGCTCCACATTGTTGTATCAACTTTTAATTCGATAATCTTATTGTACCAAACACGGGGCTTTATTGACATGATTTGATTCAAATATTAAAGGACATAAGTACACAACCATAACCTTCTAGTTGATCTAGTCTTGAAACAATAAACAAAATCTCACATCAAGAAGTCCAAATAAAACCTCACACAAGTACCAAATGATGATCACATAATAGAGCATGCATGTGGATTGTCATCACTGAAGAGGGATGCCACTGCCTCGTCGGAGGCGACCGCCACCGAGTACACTGCTGGTGTGTGGAAGAAGGTATGCACATTAGGTGCCACCACATTTCTTGAAGTGTCATAGTAATGGCTGGCAATATGAGTTGGATACTTGTAAAATGATGAGTAATATGAGTATCCTGGATATGGCCATGGCTCGGCTGCTTTTCCGGCACGTTTTATGGCTTTCAACACCTTCTTCTCCTCCAATCCGTACCCTCTCACCGTGATCTTCTGCGTGTCCATCTCCACGTCCACCTCGTCCACGCCTGATACTCGATTAATGTTAGAATGAGCATCCAAATAGCCACTAGTTGTAATATGATCGATGTTTAATTTGCAATAGGAAGGAGCTTTGGATGCTCGTGGCATTGTAATATTTTGTTTCATCAGTACATATCAAATATGTGATGTGTGTGTTTGTGTAGTTGGATGAATCTTTTTATATATATTGAGAGCTAATGACATCATCTAACAAGACGGTTCAAGTCTAAAGTTATGTTTGTTTTGAACTTAAGGTAGTTTTAACAAGTTTTAATTGAGAATATGGTGGGATTTAGATAATCTAGATGAATTTTGAAATCTTGTGTTTGTAGTGAAATTTTTTAGAGTAAAACTATAGTTAATAGGTCATTTCATCTTTGTAGAAAAATAGACGTATGCTGAAAATTGTAGAAAAAGTTGAGAAAATAAATTTTTGTTATTGAGAATTGTAGAAAAAAAAATAGTAAAATAGGATTATAGGATTTTATAAATCCTAAAACAAACATGATTATGACTAAGTACATCTAAAAAATCATGAAGAGCAAAATCTAGTCCAAACATTGAGTTAGAATGCTCCCATTTTTTTCGTCGACAACACATCCGAGATTAGACTCTATCTTGAACGGTGACCTTACGAGTAAAACTTTTGTGGAACCGTTTTAAGGATCTAATTTATGAGATAGATCAACACATAATCTAAAAAATAGAGATTAAAAAGACTAAGTAATTATGAAAATAAGTTAAGATTAAAGATATATAGTAGAGGGCTCTCTGTCCCATTAAATTATACTCATAAATCGATTTTACACAAATTTTTGTCCGAACATATTTTGTTTATAGTAAATTCAATACAAAATACAGAATTACATTACAACAGAGGATTCCAAGTAATTAGCTTTATGAATTTTGACAACTGGAACAAGAAAATGTATAGTAATGATAAGCCTTAGATATGATGCAGGATCTTTACCATTGGGACTGGAAGGCCCATACTCCAAAGTCTAGGCTTATAAATGAGATGGGCTAATTATTAAAAAGCCCAATAAAGGAAACCTAGTTTAGCTCTTTCATTTCCTTTCTTCTTCTTTTAATTTTTTAATTTTTCTTATTTCTTTCTAAAGAATTAATGAGATGATATATATGTTATAGTACTAATCTTTATTTTTGTTTATTTTATTAAGTTGATTCAAAAATATTATTTTTGTTCTTCTTTATTTCATATATTTTTTTTATTTTAAGTCTCATAAACAAGGCCAGGGATTGTACTAGCATGCATACAAAATACAAAAAAATACAAAAAAAAAACTATTTTAGTTTTCACATTTTCGTTGGAATTTTAAAATCTCTGGAATGTTATATTGAATATTTGCATGATAAGTTATAGTAAGAAAAGATGAAATGGAAGGACAAAAAAGAGGAGATAATGAAAGAATTAATAATACCTTTGAGCTTGAATAAAGCTTTTCTAAGCTTCCCAGCACATCCTTCACAATCCAAGTTTGGCACTCTCACCTCCACCATCTGCAAATTACAATTATATCCTCAAGAAGAAGCCAAAACAATAAAACTTGCAAATAACAAATAAACAGATAAATTTGAACTTACAGACATCTTATTATATATGAAAATGCAGGGAAATTCCTATATAAAGAGAGCTCCTATAGTCCTAGTTCAAAATATATATGAAGAAACACCTCTTCTCTCTCTAGATATGAATGATGGAGAGAGAGAGAGCATTGGGTTTTGAATGTATAAGGAAAGAAGTGTCACGCGTGGGCTGAGACATTTATCCCCATTCCCCAATGCATAATACATTGCAAAACCCTTTCTTTTTTTCTTTTCTAATAATGTTTTTGTCTGAAAACTGCAAAGGAGTTCAGCTTTTATGAAACTGTCAACACCAGAGATTGTTGCATTAATTTATCAAAGTGAAATGAAATGCATAGCTCAATTCATTTTGGTACTTTGGTTGCAGAATTTATGTTGGGATATAGCTGTACTATAGTAGTCTGTGTACACTTCTATCTTCATTATGTCTCATGAGTTCCTATTACTTTCAACCATAATTACACTTTTAATATACTACTTTGTTTTAAGTGTTTTAATTAATTTCATTTGATTTATAGCTCTGGGGTTACTCAGTGGGAGACTGTGTACACTTCTATCTTCATTATGTCTCATGAGTTCCTATTACTTTCAACCATAATTACACTTTTAATATACTACTTTGTTTTAAGTGTTTTAATTAATTTCATTTGATTTATAGCTCTGTGGTTACTCCTTCGAGTGACTAGCTTCTATCTATGCTTTGTGCTCAACCAAGGTGTTGGCCACATTATTTTTAATAAAATATTTGGAAATTGAGTTGATAAGGTTGATGTTGATCAATATTTGACCATTTTTTTACGTTGTGTATTGATTAAAATGGAAATAAGTTGCATAATTGGAAACTATGTTTAGAGTATATACCTATTATTGTATTTACCTTATCAAGTTCAATTTCGGATAAATGAGAAATTAATGTTTAAATTTGGCTATTTAAACATGTAAATAAATTGAAAAGTAATGGAATATCAAAAAACATATCCCACGTTGGGGAAAAAAAAAGAAGAAGGAAAATTTGCTTATCTTACTAAGGAGTAATCATGCATGTTCCTCCTATAATGCACTCTAGTTGGTTTTGAGGGTGTTTTTGGGTCGGGTCGTGTTTGGTTTTAAAATTGTTCAATTTCGAAAATATTCATTTTATTCACTTCACTACGATTTGTATTTTATGATTTTAGTTATGCTTATATTTACTAAAATGTGAATTATGTTTACCATTTTAAGATTTTATCAAATTATCAAATAAACTTCAAAAGATTGAGAAAAAAACTACAAAAATTATAACTAGGTCTCTCAAGTTTTAACTATGAAAAGATTAATAATCGCAAACAATGTTTCAATCTATTTCACTATCGATATTATACAATACTATCACATTTTAGTTTATATTTTAATTGAGTAGTTTATTAAATTTTTATTATTAAAGTGATTTGATTATAATTTTTAAAATACTCAAGGTCTGTCTGGTTATTTTAAATGGTAAAATTCAGGTTTAAAAAAAGAAAAAGAAAAAATCGAAACCCCCAAATATTTCACTAAACCCTTCTTCTCCGAACATCTGCAGTCATCTGCTCATCTCTCTTCACCTCTCTGTTTTTGCTTTCAGGATCTCCGGCGAGAGAGAGAGAGAGAGAGATGGTGAGTGAAAGGCAAAAATTGGCGAGAAAGCGCTATAAAGAAGAACACCCAGAGCTTTTCCCCAAGCCAGAGCCGACAGCGCCGAAAGACCCTAATAAGAAGAAGAAGAAGAAGAAGAGCAGCACGTTCAAGCGCCAGAAATCAGACGCAACCAAGAAATCGTCGTACAAAAAGCATCCGCTTAGAGTTCCAGGGATGAAGCCAGGTGAGAGCTGCTTCATTTGCAGAGCCCCTGACCACATTGCCAAGCATTGCCCCATGAAATCTGAGTGGGAAAGGAACAAGGTTCGTCTACTGTAATCCCTGTATCCATTTCTGTCAAGTATTTCATAATCAAATTTGAAATTTCATAATGGTTGTATCGTTGATATTGTGTTTGTAGATCTGTCTGTGCTGTCGGCAACGTGGCCACAGCCTGAAGAACTGCCCTAACAAAGAGGAGGAGTTGGTGGATCAGAAATTGTGTTATAATTGTGGAGATATGGGGCATTCACTTGCTAAATGCCCACTGCCTCTCCAAGATGGTAATTCTGCAATCTATGTTGATTTGATATGCATACTGTGTAGTCTCCAATTATCTCTGCATTAATAGCATGTTATGGTTATTATTAGTTGAAAACTAGCTCCTTCGATGTGGCAGGATATTGTGTTAAAGTCTTGTTTCGTGGTACCATTGTTAGCCTTGTTTTATTAAGCAGAAACAGTAATGATGAACTATTATATAGAAGTGCTTTAATTGTAAGTATGATGTCAAGTTTTAGTAAACCATAAGGAATGTTTGAATTTGCTTTGGTTGCGATTTATGCTTCACCAGAAAGACAATAGTTTGATCTTTTTTCGTTAGCTAAAAGACTTGAGGGAAGGATGGCTAAGTTGAAAATTTGATACCAATTTCATGATTGAAACTTATATGAAATGTTGATTGTCGCTTCTTGACTTAGTGAGAAGTGAACTTGGATGTTCAATAAGGATATGTGTAGCTTTTAGGAGGTATTATAGACTTGGGAGTATTTGACCAGGAGATTTTAACTTTACCAGCTCTTTGATAAGAAAGTCTAGACATGATCGACTATTGAAGCTTATCTAGCTTATACTTTTTCTCGAGAGATGGTTCTACAAACAGTAAATTTGCATTTCATACTTGGGCAGTCAGGCTCCACCAAGAAATATTGCTGTGACTATTTGGAACTCTTGTGTTTCCAAGTCCATTGTTGGGATTTTAGAGGTTTTCCTGCTAATGTTAATTAGTGGTAATGTTAGCAGGAATCTCTTTAACATATCGGAACCTTAGTTTTCCAATTTTCAGTTTTGTCGTACCTCTAGATTTTATGAACTTGGCTCGGTGAAATACTTGTCTTAGTATTTTTCATTTTTTCTTATGTACTGGGGTTGAAATGTAAGTATATCTACTCATCATATCAATCTAACAAGCCTATTTAAAAGAATTGGGGACAGACTTGTATATGATGCATAACCTGGAACTTTTTGCCTTTGGAAATTTGTTGATCTAGATGAATTCATACTAACTGCTCTCTTTTCTTATACTGTATATGTAGCATAACATTAAATGCTTGCCGACGCTAAAAGTTGTTCGCTACTTCACTGAAGTCATAACCATTCTGTTTTTTGTGTACAGGAGGAACAAGATATGCCAATTGCTTTATATGTAATGAATCTGGGCACTTGAGCAAAGATTGCCCCAAGAATACCCATGGAATTTATCCAAAGGTACAATTTTTTTATTATCAGAAGTTACAAACTTATTGTGTCTTTTATTTGTATTCCAGTGCAATGTTGTGGAGTCTTCTCAACAGGAGGAATTTATCGTTTCTTACGCAAATTTACACGAACCAACTTTTATACTCAAAATTTTACATTAATGATCCTTGTATGGATGTTTTGATTGCATAACTACATATTGATCGAAGTTGTGTACAAATGCTTCATATGATAAGCTTGTCGAGAACTATCATATGATATGTAACATATGTTATATTATGAAATTTGCAGGGGGGTTGCTGTAAAATTTGCAGTGGTGTCACACATCTGGCAAGAGATTGTCCTAACAAATACAACAAAACATCTGGCACGTTTGGTCAATCATGTAAGTGGTGTACATTTCTTTTTCTTGACATTGTTTTGCTCTCGGAGTTTCTATATGTCCTACACTTATTTTAAAGAATGCCCACTTCTGACAATTATTTCATCATGCTTGCATGAGATCAGTACTAAGCAGTTTATTGTTGATTTGATCATAGTACAAATAGATGTTCGGAAGAGTCATTCAGATGTCTACTAAATATGTGTAACCCTTGACTATGTTCGGAAACTTTGCTTATGGGAAGATGACTGTCGATAATAAGTGGAGATATTAGTCCATATCAAAATACATTTTTAATGACGTTGAAATGGATGAATTTGTCTGTTCTTTACATTTTGAATTGGTCTTTGATCTCTGATTATGCATTTGGCCACTTGATTTCAGTTCAAGCTCATGAACGGCCTAACCGAGTGACCAAGTTCTCTAGTGGCGATGACCTTGAAGATGACTTTGTTCCTGTAGTTCCTCAGGTCGATGAAAAGAATAAAGATGTAAAGACCAAGCAAAAACAAGGACCAAAAGTTGTTGATTTTGTTGCTTGATAATTCCCATACCTTTTTTTGGGATTGTTTGTAACTTTTCAGAGTGACTATAGAACCCTATTTAAATACATAGATGTATTTTTCCCCTACTTTTACTCTGTAATACCAGATGATCAACACACGTTACATGGAATTCTTTTGTTCTCTATAATGCTAGTATTTTATTTTATCAGCATTTACCGGTTGAAATTGTTCCCCTTGGTGTTCATTAATCTAAACAAGTGTCATGATGTAAGTATAAAAAATTCAATTATTAGTAATATAGTTGAATTTGCACTCTCTTTATTTAGGTGGGAAAAAAATGAAGAGAAGAGAAGGCTAGACAATTCTTGACCCTTTATTTTCTCTTCTTCTCCGTTTTTCTCTCTTTTAAAACATCAAACTTGCTATTTCCATTCACATTATTCTCTCCTCCATTCTTCTTTCCTTTTCTTTCCCCTTCTCTCATCTTTTTTGCAGGTTTTTTCTCCCCAATTGGAAGACAAAATGGTACTTTGATTCAACTTTCGCTTCTTTCTTTTCTCGATTTTATTGAATATATATGGCATCTTTCTGATTATGGTTTGTATCGTACGATTGCTTACGTATTATGTATTGATGAACGAGGTACACAGGCGAATTCAGCGTCTGGAATGGCAGTGCATGATGACTGCAAGCTAAAGTTCTTGGAATTAAAATCAAGGCGAAACTATCGTTTCATCACCTTCAAGATCGAGAATTATCAGGTGGTGGTGGATAAGCTTGGTGATCCCGGATCTAGCTACGAAGATTTCACGGCCTCCCTCCCCTCCGACGAGTGTCGTTACGCTGTCTTTGATTTTGATTTCACCACTGATGAGAACTGCCAGAAGAGCAAGATTTTCTTCATTGCTTGGTACAATTTACCTACATTGTTTCCTCCTTTATTTTTTTCCTCCGATTGCATCCTAAAATTCACGAGTTTTCTGAACACCTTTTCAGCTAAAAAAATAAATTGTTAAGACTTTTGCTATAATTGCACTTGAATTGAATGAAAATCAGAAAATTAATTTGAGATGGAGAGTGTTTTGATGTTGGTTTCATGTATTTTCATTGACAAAATAAGAATATTAAAATCGATTTTGCTAACATAATAATTAGAAAAACGGCTTAAATTGCAATAAGAGGAAAAAAAAAAAAAAAGGTTGCAACGTGTAAAAATGGTCATACTTTCATGTTAGTTTTTAATTTTAACATATGATTCGGGACAGAAGTATGAGGTAGGGGAGGGTGCCCCCATCTGTCAATTTTTTTTTTTTATTTACCCTTTTAAAAAGAAGTGTTCCCCAAATTCCAAAAAATTTATATAAACAATTAACTCTCTCACTCTCCCTCTATATTTTCTCAATACTACACTCATTTCTCTTGTGCGTTTTCTTGATATTGTGGAACGAAATGATTTTGCTGTTTATAAGCGTAATTTTTTTCTTATTATTATTGGCCCCCTCAATTTATGATTCTGGTTCCGCGCCTAATCTATGATTGAAATAGATTGTTATGTTGATGATTTTAATCATAATTTTTTTGTGGGAAATATATTAGGTCACCAGATACATCAAAGGTGAGAATGAAGATGGTGTATGCAAGTACAAAGGACAGATTTAAGAGGGAATTAGATGGGATTCAAGTTGAACTGCAAGCAACGGACCCAAGTGAGATGAGTCTTGATATTGTAAAATCGCGTGCTAACTGAAACGCGCTTTTCTCTCAATCCTCCCTTGAGCCTTCACTCTATGCTTCGCTGTTTGTTCTTCTCATATATGATATACCTACTATTGATTCATTGTAATATTGTGCAATATTTTGTAATTTTAATATACATTTTTTAAATAATGGACACTTTGCCACCTTTTATATTTTAGAGAGGTGTCCCTTCGCCCTAATTGGATAGGCTTATATGTTTCATTTTATGTAAATATAGTTTTCATCGGAAATTCTATATGAAATTAATGTGTTTTTTCTTTCTATCTTGTTCTCTATTTATTTATAATTTGTATTATTGATGTTTATGTTGGCTTATAATATACAATCAATGTCAAAATACTATTGAAAATAACAATCTACAGAAATTGTTGTTAGGTTTTCAGAAAGCCTTTGAGATGTCTTAGAATGATCTTCAAGCTTTGACTATAAGTACAAACACCATGTATATGCAACAAAGAAATAGTGGAAAAGTCGAGACAAGAAAACTTACAAAATGACATGGTGTTTCCAAAAGTAAAATAACTTACTTATTTTAGTTGATAACACAACACAATTAGAAGTTCCGGCGAACTTGAATGACAAATGGATAAGATAGATTTCTATGTGAAAAAAATCAAATGCAGCTTGCATTGAGAAAATATGTTATGGAAAATGTTTTTTAAGAATGTTCTCGACAATGTGCTCAAAACTTGAAACTCCGACAAATTGAAACAAATAAATAACAAAACCACACTTCTATATGAAAAATCGGATGCAACTTGCTTTGAGAAAATATATTATAAAACATGTTTTTTAAAATGTTCTCGATAATATGCTCGTCATGTTTTTCAAAACGATGCCCTATTTATAGACACATCTCAATCATATGAAAGAAACATCATCATGGAGCATTAAGGGCATTCAATCCTACTAACAACATCTGCAACCATGTTTTTAACCATATTATTAATATATTAAAATAATAAAAATAAAAGAAAGAAATAATAAACCTCCTCCCCTCATTCTCTCTCCTCGTAAGAACATATGCAGAGAGCCACATGCCAACAACCACAAAAACTTAAGTAGGTTTCTTGAATGGGCTAAACCTCATTGAAGCTTCCACACACTCCATAGGTCATGCCCAAGACAATGAGACACCAACTCAACTATGAGACAAACATGTACATTTTTGAGTCATAAAAGATATTCATATTAGTGAGCCAGTCTAATCCAAAGCCCAAATCCAGAACCACCAGGCCATCTAAGTCCAATTACAGGTCAATTGCAAATTACGTTTCATATGTTAAAAGGGTCGTAGTTTAAGGGTCTACTAATTTAGACTTGTAATTTATAAAAATTAAGCAATTAGAGGACACACCCAGATTAATTTTGCAATTTTAAGTCAATAAATGCAATGTATTGTGTGGCGCACGTGGTTTTTAATTTACGGATTCCGACTATTGTATTGCTAACATGTTATTTATTTATTTAAAGTTTGGGTGAATGTAATTGCCTGATGTGGTATCCTCACAAATGGGATCTCAAAATTAAATTTGATACTTACATGAGTTTTTTGATTCTTCACATAGAGTATTTTTTTATTAATTTAAATATAAGTTACGAGGAAACATAGTCCAAAAAACCCGATTAAACAACACAACCCTAATTAGATTTCCATCAATCTACTATGTTTTAACTTTCTAAATACTTAATCTTTTCAAAAGTGCATGTAATTATGCATATTGTTAGTAATGCAAAAACATATTCACGAGGAGGACCAAACATGATTAAACAGACCAGAGATTAAAATTAAATTTGGTTTTTCTTCTAAAAAAATAAAATAGTTGGAAGGGGCAAAGGTGCAATCTCTATATAATAAAGGGAGTATAAAGCAAATTCAGCATCTATGTCATAGCTTCAAAGTCTAAAATTGGGATTTAAATGAGAACAAGATGGTTGCATTCATTGATTGATACTTAAGGTATCATGATCATGAGATGCTACACCTGCCCTTACTTGATTGCTACATCCCCACCCCATAACCTACCCTTTTTTTTAGCTTAGAGTGCAAAGCAAGTCTATGTTATAGCATATGGACCCACTTCATTTGGCAGTTTGGGCATTTGCTTTATTTAGGTAGATTCATTCTCATCTAAAATAATCATATTCAGCTTTGTCAAACTAAACACATCACAAAATATGTATTTTATAGCTTTTATTTTTCGAAAAATGTGATGTGTTTAGTAAGTTTTTGAGTGTGTATAATCTCACCCTATCATATTTTATACATATATATACCACATATGAACCTACAATTTAATTTGAAACGAATCATGTCTAATATTCAAATAAATTTAGTTGAAGAGTGAAAAATAAAAAATAGGGTAATTAAGATCATATGGTATATAATATGTTAAGAGGTATAATGTACAATTGAATATATCATCCGATCCACCTCAATATAATCCAGATTCTATTATCTATATTTATGTTTATAGTAGTATAGTAATAGCTGGCTAGATAATTTGCTAAAACTATACTATATAAAAGGGGGGAAAAAGAGAGCAATATGAAATGAAAAAGAAACAAAAATGGAAACTATTTGTATTTGTAATATAATGTATTTGAGAAAGAAAAAAAAACTATCCTTTTATATAGTTGAATTTATATCGGAGATAATATAAATATATTTAGTTTTGGGCATCTACTCATATTTATTATAGTTTATTTTATTGAGTTCGTTTAAATTATATTATATTATAAATATCATGAAATGCACTAAAATTATGCTAGCCTATATATAATAATAATAAAATCTACAATAAACATACATGTTAACATTAAATTAAATGGTCCTCCACTAAAACATATTAATGATTTATCAATTGAGGAAAGGAAGTAATTACTAGAATTCGTTAAAATGATAGTAAAAAACACTAATTACTTAATGATAATTTGATTGAGTATCTACAAATGATTGCATATATGAATTTTCATGTGTGTAAGTTCAAGAGTCGATGTTGAGGATGCTTTATGAATTACGTAATAGCAAAGACAGGCGATGATTCTTTCAAGTCGAATTGGATTTTAATTTTGGTTGAAATTTATATGATTAAAAATATCGAAGCATTCATCTTATCAAATTGCTAATAGAATTTTCATGCCGCTAAAAAATATGAATGATATTCAATAATGATAACCAAGAAATGACATCATTCATTTTAAATTTCTTATACTATTGAAACTTGAAAAAATTCATTAGAGATTAGTCAGCTAGGTTAACATTGAGAGAAGTCATTATTGAGCTAATCACATCTCCTTTTTAGATTGATTAAAGTTACATAAAGAGAAATTAAAATAATAAGAGTATCTGTGTTGAATTCCTAATATTTTAAGATTTTTTAATTCTAAAATATTGTGGTAAATAATCACATTAAATTATCTCAATTAAAAAATAAATTATAAATTTTTTTATTTTTAATGGAAAAAACAACGTAGACCATTAAAGATGAGTGACAACTATTAAATTAATATAGACCAATATTTTTTTTTAAACGTTGGATATGCCATAATAAAATCTGTAATTTCATTTGATTTGTATTAATTAATAAATATGAAGAATAAAAATCCAATTTGTTGGTAAATAATTATCGCCCATTCGATTCGCGTTCTCCATCTATATCTCCCCTTTCTTTTAACTATCTCACGTGCCATCCACTCACTCACGTGCTGCCTTTTCTCAAATTCCTACCTGGCTCGCACATGCCCCACGTGACAAGCGCGTTAACCCACTCTCCGAAAAGAGCGTGAACAAAAACCTTCGCCACCTCCCATGGATTATAAATTTCAAAATTCAAATTTGCACTGGAAAACCTCCCTATATAAAATCTCCCATTTTCGGCTTCACTCTCACTCACCGCGACAAAACCCTATTCCTCTCTCTCTCTCTCTGTACATACATATTTCCGTCTCTCTCTCTCTCTCTCTCCTCAACGTACAGCTCCAAAATGCGTGAGATCCTGCACATTCAAGGTGGCCAATGCGGCAACCAAATTGGCGCGAAGTTCTGGGAGGTGGTGTGCGCGGAGCACGGCATAGATTCCACCGGAAGGTACAGCGGCGACAACGATCTGCAGCTTGAGAGGGTGAATGTCTACTACAATGAAGCCAGCTGCGGGAGGTTTGTTCCACGCGCTGTGCTCATGGACTTGGAGCCTGGGACGATGGACAGTGTTAGATCTGGACCGTACGGGCAGATTTTCCGACCTGACAACTTCGTCTTCGGGCAATCTGGAGCGGGAAATAACTGGGCGAAGGGGCACTATACTGAGGGAGCAGAGTTGATCGATTCGGTTCTCGATGTTGTGAGGAAAGAGGCGGAGAACTGTGATTGCTTGCAAGGTACTTTTATTTCATTAACTTCGTGTCTCTATGAATGTTTTCGTTTTGGTTGGTTTGTAATGTTCCTTGTATGTCTCGTTATTTTTTCAATTCTTATCTGATGCGGTAGCATTTTCACTAAGAAGTTATCAGATCTCGAGATTTCAGTGCAATTTCTGTCGAGTTTGTAGTGTAAATCTGACGGAGTATTGATAAATGTTTAGGTTGTTAATTGAATTTTGATGATCTCTTCAGTATACTTAGTAGATCTGACGATTTGAGAGTTCCAATGTTGATGTCTCTTTTTAGAATTAAAATTATACATGATGTATAACGTTGTACCAGTTGATTTGAATCTCCAGCCACTGAGCCAGTCTGGTTTGGGATTATTGTTTATAGTGTCGATTATAGCATAGATGCTTTGTTAGAAAAGAAATATGTTCCAAGTAAAATAACTATCTGATTTTTGCTGGGATTTCGTAAGTTGATGCTAATATGTTTGGGTTCTGAGGTTTGGTTATTAATTGCATTTGGTGGCAACGAAAAGGCTTATGATACTTTTATATTCATTATCTCTAGTTGGAGAGATTAAAAATACATTCAGTAGAGTTTATTGAAATCACAATATTCCATGGAAAAATCTTATTGAAGTAAATATCATCTTTGGATAACTATCTGAGATTAGCCTTGTTTTTTGATGAGATTCAAATTATACTATCTTTAAGTGCAATTGCCCTGTTATAATAAAATGGTTAATTATGAAATCCAAAGTTCTTTACATGGATTTTGGTGTATTTTCTTCCAAACATTTGAAGCTTGTGTCAAGAGATGATCAGATGGCCTTTTGAGAACATTGTTTCAAATTGAGGGCATCAAGTTTTTTTTACTCAGTTTTCTTCTATTTTCACTTAACATGAATCATTTTCTATCTCAGGTTTTCAGGTCTGCCACTCATTGGGAGGTGGAACCGGATCTGGAATGGGAACTCTTCTAATTTCTAAAATCAGGGAAGAGTATCCAGACCGGATGATGCTTACTTTCTCTGTCTTCCCATCCCCTAAGGTGTCAGACACTGTTGTTGAGCCCTATAATGCCACTCTTTCCGTTCATCAGCTTGTTGAGAATGCTGATGAGTGTATGGTCCTGGACAATGAAGCACTCTATGACATTTGCTTCAGAACCCTTAAGCTCACCACCCCAAGCTGTAAGTTGCTCTGTCTTTTGGTTTGATTCCAAACCATCACTTAAATTTTTCAATTTTCTCTTTGAGTCTTTGTTCGTATGGATATTTTAAACTAAGATGCTAATGTGATCATGTGTATCATTATGGAGTTTCAAAGTTAGATGTCCAATTGACTAGTGGCAATTTTCATTTTGCTTCTTGTCTTTGCACCACGATAATTTGGCCTAAGAAATCTTGTTGCTATATATATGTTGTGTAGAGCTGTAAGTCTGTGATTTGAAATGAACATAGTGTCATAAACCTTCACGTGACTACGTTTGCACCATGCCACCATATATCTAAACTCTTACAATCCTGAGAGCATATATAACTGGCGAATTGGCATCCCCACAATTTTCTTTTCTTTATCGCCAATTTTGACTGTACTTACCTAAACTTACTTTTTACGAACAGTTGGAGATCTCAACCATCTGATCTCTGCCACAATGAGTGGTGTGACATGCTGCCTGCGGTTCCCTGGTCAGCTCAATTCCGACCTCCGCAAGCTTGCAGTCAACCTGATTCCATTCCCTCGATTGCATTTCTTCATGGTTGGTTTTGCTCCACTCACATCTCGTGGGTCACAGCAATACAGAGCCCTCACTGTTCCAGAACTTACTCAGCAAATGTGGGATGCAAAGAACATGATGTGCGCTGCTGATCCTCGCCATGGCCGTTACCTAACCGCTTCTGCCATGTTCCGTGGTAAGATGAGCACCAAGGAGGTCGATGAGCAAATGATCAATGTACAAAACAAGAACTCATCTTACTTTGTTGAATGGATACCCAACAACGTCAAGTCGACAGTATGTGATATTCCACCAACTGGCCTGAAGATGGCTTCGACATTTATTGGTAACTCGACTTCAATCCAGGAAATGTTCCGAAGGGTCAGTGAGCAGTTTACAGCCATGTTCCGGAGAAAGGCTTTCTTGCATTGGTACACGGGCGAGGGTATGGATGAAATGGAATTTACCGAGGCAGAAAGCAACATGAACGATCTAGTTTCTGAGTACCAACAGTATCAAGATGCAACTGCTGATGAAGAAGGTTATGAATACGAGGAGGATGAAGATGAACTTCAAGAGGATGCTTAAATATATATGGTATGTCGATTGTGTTTGATAGTTTGCGTCATTGCGTAATGGTTTTGGGGATTGGTTCTGTGCATCTGCCAGATTGGCATGGTGCCTCACATTTGTTGTGTTTTTCTATCTCCTACTCTGTTTTCTTGAATCTTAATTGGTATCTATTAGGTCTATGATGATTGATGTTAATGAGTTTTGGTACGAGTTGTTCAGTGGTGGTTGATATGTGCTTTGATGAATTCATCGATTATGTTTTAATTGTCGTTTACAGATCTACTACTTATTCACTTTTATTATTTACCTCTATTCCTTTTGAATTTCCCATCTGGTGAAATATCCAGTCATTTTTGTGGAGATTCCTTCAAGAGAATGTATTTAAGGCATCATTGGCAAATTTGTTACAAACTCTAAAATCATTTACAACCATTCAACTCAAATTTTAACTCAATTGGAATATTCTTTCATAATATTCTTCATTTTTATTTGAATTTTCTATTTTATCAAATGTTTGTTTATTTAAGTTAATAAATTCTTTTATACATATTAGGTTCAATGATATAAAAAATTCTTGTAAAAGAAAATTGATATGAAATACCAAAATTATATTAAAATTCATCACAAATACATATCAATACTAAAGAAAATTACATAGTAATACAACACAATGGAATGCTTAGAAAAATATAAATTACATAATGATTGTCATTAAGGTTCTGAATTATTGAAACTCAAAACGTAAAATCATTGCGTGATCGTGTGGTTTATATCAAAAGTACAGCCTCAAAATTGAATGGATGTATGGTGCAGATTGAACACTTGAATTTAAGTGGTTCTTCAAAAGTAGATATAAGTTAAAGTTCTATCTCCTATTCTTGTACCGTTTTGTTTGTTTCTTTTGGTTAAATATTTTATGATTTTGGCAAAAAAATAAATTAATTAATTAATATTCTTACTTTATTTATTCATGTAAAATTCTTAAGAAAAACATTCAATATTAATTTTCATATTATAAATTATGCAGATCTATAGAGCAAAAATCTTGTTGATGTAAGATTCAAAATATAAGATGAGATTTAAGTTTGCTCATGTATTCAATACTGTAAAAAAAATTATGAATTCGAAAAATAATTATAGTAAAAAACACAACAATTATAAAAAATATTTTAGATAATCAAATGAAATTAAATAAAAAATAAACAACTTAAAATTAAATAATAATAAAAAGGGAAAAAGTGCTTATTTGCGTCAGTGAACAGTCATTGGTGGCTATTTGCGTAGTGATTTGGCACTACATTGGAGGGGCACAATTTGCAAAATTTGCAGTTGCCACTGGATTAGTCACACGTTTTTGAGACTGAATATGCGTCATTAATAAATTTTAGGAGCCATCTTATGCTTACAGATGTCATATCGTATTATTTTAATGTAGTCGGTGGAAATTGGTTTTAACTTGTGCTACAGATGTCATATCGTTTTATTTTATTGAAGTTGGTGGAAATTGTGTTAAACTGTCTATATTGTTAATATTATATTAGTTAAAATGTAATTTTCCTTTTCTTTTCTTAAAGGATCATATTACCGCTTGAATATCGATGTCGTTTTTATTTGAAAGATAATGAAATTTAGAATTTTTTTTATTAAAATATTGAAACATTAACATAATATTGTTAGGAAATGTTATAACTAATAATAACAAATAAATTTTAACATAAGACTTCAATAACATTATGTTTATAGTAAGTATATATATATATATATTTTCTGATAGTATAGTAAGTATGTTATATGTTGAAGCCTTGAAGGAATTTATAATTATTATATAAACTAAAGGTAATGAATTTATAATTATCGTATAAAATTATGGTCATTAAAGATATTGGCTTATATTTAGATCATTATTTCTTTTTCATTATTGTTTTTTTCTATTAATTGATTATCGATACTTACATTTTTTCATACTTGTTTTTGATATTCGGTTAAAATATGAGGACATTTTCAAATATTTCCCCAGTAGTTTTGGGTAGTTCAGAAAAATATCAAGATATTTAGAACATTAATACAAAATAAATAATGAAAACTGAAAGTAAAGTAAAAAATGTACAAGTTTTCATAAAAGTACTTCATAAATCATAACTGAACCAACTAAAGAATTCAAAAAATAGTCACAACAATGAAGCGATACATATCTGCCAATCCTGAAACTCCATCAACAATTTTCAAAATCAAAAAAACAATTTGTCATTAAAATGGCTACGCTACCTCACCACTTATAACTAGTATTTGGATCATTTTATTTAGAATTGAAAGCTGTATAAATGTTGCTAAGATTACATAAATTTCTCCTTCATCTCAATTTCCAATTAACCATTTGAGGCCAATTGCTTAGGCTCCAAACTTAGGGACCTTAGCAGCTGATATCTGTGAAAGGAAATGCTCCGAAACAATACGTCGCTGGATTTTACCAGAAGCAGTTTTAGGGAGAGAATCGGTGAGGAAAACCCTCTTTGGAACCTTGAAAGCAGCTAGATTTTTCTTGCAGAACCTCGTCACCTCTGCCTCGTCAAGGTTTGATCCTTCTCTGGGAATAACCGCGCAATTTATCTGTACACAGTCAATCATAATGAGCATAGAACGAACACAAACGAGCAGTCTCAATTAGGAATATAGGATGATGTTAACAGATAAAATCTCGAAAACCTCAACGGGTGAGAAAGAGATTTTATCATTTAAATATAAGAATGACATAATGACGAAAAAGCCAGAAATGGTACCAAGTTGGAAATGTTTGTAGTGACATGGTGAAGTTATATTGATTGAAGGTGACAGATTTAGGTTGGATGAGATGATTAAGAGAATTAAAAGTATTTAATAGCCTAATTTCAAAACCATGGCCCACGAATTGGACAACTCAGCTAGTTGAGATTAATCAACGGCTTGGACGCAAATATGGTGAGATATATGATCTTAGTCTATTAATCTCTTTTCATGTGGTGGTTATTTGCATAGCTTTAGTTGACAATCAGTAAAAGAAGCCATTGATTTAGACATCCAACTAAATGATCACCCACATATATTTAGTTGAATGAACATGTGACAAGTAAATAGAAGGATATGACAACTTATGAACAAAAATTTGGGTAAAGATGTGAGAGAAATGATCACTTACTTCTTCACCAAATTTATCATCTGGGACACCAAATGCAACAGCTTGAGCAATATCGGGATGGGATAATAGGACGGCATCTACTTCGATTGGTGATATCTTTTCCCCTGCATAGTTTGATGTAACAACCGGAATACCTCAGGAAAATCATGGTAATTTTGTGGTTCACAATAAATATAATTAGTAGGGCCAGACCAACAAGAGCAGTTGTCTACTTGCTGGGGAGTGTATGAGGACATAGTGCACACATTTCAAGATCAAAGTTTAATAAACATATATTCATTATCATCGACACTAGAACAATTTCCTGCCAATTTTCTGAAAAAACATAAGTTAAGAGGCGTAACGGTTTTTTAATTGTCTATACTCTATGCACACTCCAGGAAATTACCCACTAGGATTAGGACTCATTCTAGCCGTTTCTAAATGTCCTGACTCTTCACACTTAGTTACCGGCAAGGAAATTACCAATTAGGAAAAGGACTCATTAAACAATATAAAGAATGCTTTTCAGAAAATGGGCATTGATGGAATCATGGAACCAAGAAAGTGGAAATTACAGGAAAAGGACAACTAATATTTCCTGAGATATAAAGTTAGGCATCAAAATAATTTACTGAAAGAAACAACAAAAAAGAGAGTATTTTGAATTAAGACTTTATGAACATAGATAGAGAATAAAGGCCACATGCACTTCAACTGGTACATAGCAAACCTCCTAATCTGGCAGCTCTGATCTCAGAAAAATACATGTGGCCTGAAAGCTCAAAATGAAAGGAAAAACTTAGATAAGTTAAGCAATTTCTGTAATTGTTCAGGCATTAACAAACTGGTTAACTAAATCACTACATCGACCAGAGAAATGGTTTTGGCTACGTATTAGTTACTATACCAGTAAACGCGTAGTTAAGGAATGAAATATCAATTACTTGCCAGATTTAAGTACTCTAGCGACAGATTTTAGGTGACTTCACCATCAATACGTTCTAACTCAGGAATATATGGACTTGGGAAACTAATCATAAGTGCATAGTGTTAGCATATGAATGATAATATATAGAGATATCAGCGCCACAAGAATTGTAACATTTTATCAATCAAAATTACCTCCACGGTTGATCAATTCTTTGATTCTGCCAACAAGATTCAAATATCCATCCGAATCAAAGAATCCCAAGTCTCCAGTGTGGAACCATCCGAACAGGAAAGCTGATTTATTTGCCTCCGGGTTATTCTTGTACCCTTTCGTCACATTAGGACCCTTTATGCAAACCTCTCCAGTCGAATTAGCCCCTTGCTCCACCCCACTCTCGTCCAATATTGCCATCTCCTGGCCGACCGGCTTCCCCACCGAACTGGGCTTATGTGGCCCATCCTCCGGCAATGGATTCGACGCCATCAAATGCGTAGCTTCAGTCATCGCATATGCCTCCAAAACCGGAGCACCAAATGCCTCCTCCAACCGAGCCATTATAGCAGGCGCCAAAGAGGCGCTGCAGCTTCGGATGAATCGGAGCTTTGGATAAACAGGTTCGGGCTTACTGAGATGGCGTTCCAGAATGATTTGATGTATTGTTGGCACTGCAGTGTACCAAGTTGCATTATACTTGATCATATCGGACCAAAATGTCGAAGCTGAGAACCTCCCGGCAGCTGGCAGAGTAACTGCGGCTCCAGCTCCAAGCGAGCTTAATAAGCCGGCTAACAAGCCGTGCACATGGAACAGCGGCAGAACAATCACAGTTGAGTCTGATTCGCTTATTTTATACACAGATTTTATGTTCTGAACTGAGGAGTAGAGGTTATGCTGAGTTAAAGGGACGCCTTTGGGTCGACTCGTGGTGCCAGATGTGTGGAGGAAAAGCGCCGCGTCGGATGGGTCGTTGATGAGTTTAGAGACCAAGTCAGCGTCAACGTTGGCGCCCTGAGTCGGAGAAAGTACAATTTCCGAGTCGCCGGATGGCAGCGCGGCGGAGATATGAGGAATATTAAGCTTCGCCGCCGCCGCCTGAGCCGGCTCGTTGCCTTCTTTCGAGGTGAGCAACAGTTTCGACTCTGAATCCGATAGGTAGAATTCGAATTCATCAAAGGTGTAAGCAGCGTTCAGCGGCGCCGCCGTTGCTCGGACTCGTATAACGGCCAAAAACATTATAACAAACTGCAATCCAATTAAAATAAACAAAAATCATTAACAAGTCAAAATCACAGACTTTCCGTCAAAGCCGTTACTTCTGCAGAACAACACGCAATCGAACGCGATCACAAACAGAAAACAGATCGTGAAAAACAATAAAAAAATCGCAATGCTTCCATCGAAGATCCGCCAACACAATCAAACAATTAAACAACAGCAAATTAAATCTCACAAAATTCAAACATTCGATCCTATTATTCAAACTCTACCTCAACGGTGTTGGGGAAGGTAAGCGCGACGACGTCGCCAGGCTTAACGCCGGCGGCGACGAGACCAGAGGCGGCGAGTTCAACGAGTTGACGGAGCTGTGCATGGGTGAGATCGAAGTTTCCGGAGACGCTGATGGCTCGCCGGGAAGGGAACAATCCGGCGACATGGTCGAACAGACCGGTTAGGGTTGAAATCGCCATTGGAAAATTCTAGAAACAATGAAAGAGAAGAGAGATAAGGATGTCAGAGTAATTCTATAACGGGGAAGGGGCTGAGGATAAATATGGTGCAGTTGCAAATGGTTTGTTTCATAAAATGGTATTTATAGGAGAGGAAGATGGCAAAAGGAGTTTGGATTTTTCGTCATATATATTTCCGCGAAGGCGAGACCAGGGAAGGTTTTTTGCCACGTATTTTTTTTTTTTTATCAAATTTTTTATTTATTCACAATTTCTGATTTTTCCTTTAAAGGGTGTTGAGTAAAATAATCAGCCAATCCCTATTAATAATTTAAAATTAATAATTTAAGTTGGTCTCTTGTGAGATTGTCTCACATGCGACAGGATTCAAGTATGTCTTTTATAGGTATAAGTATGTGTTTTTCAGCTATAAATATGTGTTTTATATGTATGTTTTTTTACAGTATAAGTATGAGTTATTCAAATATATCTTTTACGGCTATAAGTATGTCTTTTTGTGTTATAAGTGCAACCATCGCATGGTGCAACGATTGCACATTAGTTTTTGCCATTATGAGTCCTTCACGAAATTGGTTATGTATATTATTTCAAACAATTATAATAATGACAACTCATCCACCTTTTAAGTAAAATTATAGGAGTTGGTCTTGTGTGCACTTGATACACATGCAATCCGGGTCGACCTAGTTTTTGATCCGAATCCGCGTGTTTTTGAATTTTGCCTTTTTTTTTTTTTTGCTTCAGGTTGTGACCTTTATGTTGTAAATGTGTGACCTTTATGTTATAAATGTATGACCTTTATGTACAACTATCTTGACCTTTATGTACTGTAACTTAGAAAAAAATGACGATTTTTCCTAAGTTACAGTGTATAAAGGTAGAGATAGTTGTACATAAAGGTCACACATTTATAACGTAAAGGTCATACATTTATAACATAAAGGTCAGGACAAAAATCTGGAAATAAAAAATAAAAAAAATAAAAAATTCGCGGATCCGGATCGGATCGATCCGGATTGCACGGATCTTAGATCCGTGCACCTGGTGCACATGAGTTTTTGTGAAATTATAGGGGGTGAACACTGTTGAGAGTGATATGTGGATCAGGAAGGAATAAAAAGAAATTCGAATTTGTATATTTGTATTGAATTACTTCCTATCAAATTTACTTAGTTCAAGTTTCAAATCAGTACAGTTCAATTTGAGATTTAAAAAAAAAAAATACAGAGAGAGTTTCGATTCGAATAAAATCAAACATTCAACATTCAAATTTTGACATGCTACAAAACTCATACCACCATTTGAATATCTTATAAAGTTGGCTTTCTGTCTGTATTTGTGACGACTAGGACTTATCGACGCATAATTTGACGACTAAATATTTAAACCTATAATTATTTGATTTACTTTATGTGCGTCTCAGAAAATTTAATTATAAGTATGCTTTAATCTAAGTTTAATATTTTTAGATTTATTTCATAAAAAGACAAGTTGATAAAATAATTCGTAAGTGGGACGAGATGAACGAGAACGAAAAATCGAACAAAACGCCGAAAGAATGAATCAAATTGGAGTTCGAATGATATCTCAAATATAAAGTTTAAGAATATAAAATGACTAATGATATAATTAACCTATGGTATAAAACATTGGATCCTCATATGGTAAAAACATATGTTAATTTTAACCTAAGGTAATATTCATTCTCCTCCTCCTTCTCTCTTGTTTTCCGGCGGCCGGCTGGCCGGAGTGCCGCCGTCGTCGCCGACGACTCACCATCACCGAATTTTCTTTCCGATCGAAACATAGCGAAACCTACACCATCTTGAAGCTCTCGCCTAGCCCGTTCCAACTCCGGGCTCGGAATTGCCATCCGCCGCTGCGTTCGCCGGCAATTGGCCGGAGAAGATTCAGTTTCTCTCTCTAAAAACCCACTATTTTTTCTCTCTTCGTTTCCAGCCATCCGGCCACCGATCGGAGTGATTCTTGAGCCTAAATTGAAGTTCTCGCCGAGCCCGTCTCGATTCCGTGCTCGGATCGTTGATCGGACCGGCCAATCTCCGGTGGTGGCCGGTCAAAGTTTTTGTAAATTTGGTTCTCTCTCTCCTCTCCTCTCTTTCTTTTTCTTCGAACTCTCTCGCTCTCTCTCTCGTCTCCCTTTTCCTGGTCTGGTGTTGGGCATGCGCCGCCGTGTGAGTGGATAACCGGCGCAAGGAGCACCGGTAGTGTGTGCAAGTGGCGCCGGCGGCAACAGCCGCCGGGAAAGTATGAGAGTGTGTGTGCATGCGAAGTGGCTGTGTTGGATGGTGTTTTGGGCGGTGTTTCTGGCACCGCCGTGACCGGAGGAGACCGGCGCTCGGTGCGCCGGCCGAAGGGGGGTGTTGAGGTGGAGTTCACCGGCGGTAGGGGCCGCCAGCGTCGGACTTTGGTGGTAGAAAGACGACGGGAACAGGGGGTTTGGGGTGGGGTGGTTTTTTGAGAATTTGATTAACTCCAGGGACCTATTTGCAAATCTTTGAAAGTTAGGGATTCTTTCATTTCAGTCCCCTAATTTTCGTTTTGTGCATTTTCGACCCCCAAACTTCTGGAAATTATATTTCCACCCCCAGAACTTCTCAAGTCTTTGATTTTCACCCCCAAGACTTTCTGATTTTACATTTCGACCCCTCCCAGATTCCAGAAACTTCATTATTGACCCCAAAACTATTCTGAGTTACAGTTTTACCCCCAAAACCCTAAAACACTTCGTTCGACTTCGTTTCTCACCCCATTTTAACCCATTCTTGTTTCTAAAGCTTCCTTTTTGAATCCTCTATATTTCGTGACCTAGTTGGGTTATGTTCCGTTTTTATTTCGTTGTTTCTTTTGAAAGTTTAATTATAAATGCATAATTAATCTAATAACCTAATAATTTACGTTGTATGTTTGTAGGCTCAAACGCTCCGAACTCACCTCAGAATCAAAAGGATAAGAACGTGAGAATCGCACCGCTCAGGCTGAGATGGGGGTAATTTCTGAGTTAACATTTAACTTTACGTGTTGTATTGTATAGTCGCATGCTAGGGTTTTCAATAAGCTATGATATGATGATGAACGTTATATGATTTGTGATATGAAATTATGAGCATGAAATGTGATTGATGATATCAGTATGCTATTAATTACTATACATGTACATTCTTATGTGTTATGTCTTACGTGCTGTGAATTAAATATGTTGTTGGAAGAAAAATAAGAATATGTGTTCATGATGCATAGTTCTGGAGAAAGCAGGTTGGGATTAAGTCCTAACGGATATATGGAGGATTGGTGAAGTCCCCCTAACCAAATAATCACCCGGTGGATTTCGTTGTGGGGTAAGGCGGGATTTACCTGCGCCCACGTCATTTATGTATTGTGCATTGTACTTGCTGTGTTTAACTGTTTATCTGATTTAAAGCTTTATGTTAATTTACGGATTTATCTCCACGGGGTGTATTTATATGCACTCACCCCGTTTATGTATTCGATACAGGTGATGATTTTGTTGGGAGGAGTTGAAGGGAGAGATGTGTCCTGTCTATTAAAGATGTTTTGTTATGATATTTCGTTAAACTGTTTTGGAACGACATACACTTACGCTTTTCTTTTGTTTAAACCTGTGTATTTATAATCCGCTGCTAAAAATCTGTAACGTTTATAGTTATATATATATATCATTTTCGTTTTTCCCTTTTCTTTTCTTCTTTCCTGCACGCCTGTCGGAGATACTCTGATAATTTTAAAAATATTTTTCCCAACTTTGTTAAACTTTTATAATAATCTATGGTTAATTTTTGGGGCGTGAAAGTATTAGTATTAATATGAGTCGATTTTTGTCTACAAATGATCTTCTATTAATTTCAAATGGAACAAAAGTCCATCTAAATTAGTTTAGATAGAAATAGTCAAATTTAAAACTTATTTAGGACAAACTGCCTATACTTAATCGTGTGGACTATCTAAACATATATAGGTGTAGCATCCACTTCTTAATAGATAATATATACTAAATAAAGAAAAAGAAAAAAGAAAACAAAAGGTACTTGTATGCATGTATTTTTTTGGGCAATTTATGTAAATAATGAACAGAATTTGAACAAGGAATGGATTACTCCACGTATCTTTCTATTTATAAATATATTAATTTATCACCAATTTTAATAAGCATGACATCCATATTGTGATGATTGGTTTAAAAGGTCAAGATTTTCAGAATAGCTTGCTATTAACACACTCCCCAAAATATAATAATTAAACAAATGATTAGTTAACACTTATAATAAAATTACAATTTCATAAATAATAGGTTAGACTCAAAGAAAGATTAAAAAATTTATCCCGATGCTCATAATTCAAGTACACTAATTCATATATAATGAATTTCAAATGTTATTAATGATTTAATAATATATATTCTCATGTTTGTGAAAAGATATAAGTGAATATAAAAATTTATATATCATTGATTTACGTTAAATCAAATATGTGATGTACGAGACATAATTGAAAAATCAGATCAAACATTTACACAAAATTTTATATGAGATAATTAAATCAATAGTTAACGTGAAATGGAAATTTTGATTTTTAAGTTATGAATTGTGAGCTGATCGTAATTAGATTTGTAAAATTATTTCAAGATTCTTACTACTCTTTATTTTGACATACGATTAAAACACTTAGTCCAAGTTTGAAAGAAATTCACGTTGCCCAAATTTGGACTTCAAAATTTTAATATATATTTGTTTTCGCATTTAAATTCGAATTATAAAATCCTAACACAATTATTGCTACCTATATTACTATCATCAATCAATAGTAAATTCATTTTTCATAATAAAATATCACATTAATTTAACATTTATAATAAAATCCTATCCTACTAAATCCTCAAACAAACAAACATTTTTACTATACATATATATCCCATGATTTTAATAAACATATCCTTAGAATTTTCGTTATATGAGGATATTTTGGCGCATAAAAAAAAAAAAATCATCTGACACGTCGGATTATGTTGTATGATTTGGTCTTGGTTGGGAATCCTAAGTTGTAGTTTCCTAGGAGTGCCTCCCATTACCATAAATCTCTCACGTGGCATCAGATGAGCGTGTTCCTTGTTAGCCTTTTTTGACGTCCCCCCATTTTGACTGCATTTTCTTTTCTTTATTAGAACCTATAAAAGCAAAACCATACAATTAATTGGAAAACAAAATTAAATTACAAATATAATTAATTTGGAATTTGAGACGGATTAATTTGTAACTTATAAAATAAAAATTGACGAACTTATATAAATAAATTTGAGTTTTGAATAATGGAGTCTTCTCATGAAGTTATAACAATGATATTTAAAGCACCTATAATTATTTTTTATAACACAAAATTATATAAAATTAACTTTTCTACTACAACATATAATTTTGCTAGTTTTCTATTATAATTTGAGTGAAAAGTCTAAAATAACCGTTGTATGCACATGTATATAGTGCAATTGACTAATGTGATGGAAGATGTCATTTATGTTTTATTAACAAAAGTAAAATTGTTTTTTTTTTTTTTTGTTGTATAAAAATATGTATATTATGGATTGTGTTAGAAAAGTTATTCATTATCCTGTGGTAGAAAAAGGTGTTATCACTTTAAAGTATGTGTTGGTTAACTAAAGAATAAGATAATTTAATCATTTTATAAAATATTAAAATTTTAGACAATAATGGAGACAATATTAACTAAGTAGTAGATTTTAATTTTAATTTATCTTGTATGTATTACGTGTGTGTGTGTCTTTTTTTGATGGGATTAAAATATAAGCTTCATGTAATTAAACTATATTTAAATTAATTTCCATTAATTTGGTTTTATTTAGATTTTTAAACTTAAAAACTAGAAAATTTTCATTTGTACGTATATTTCGAATAAAATTGTTCCATTGAATCTTGAATCTTCATTCCGAATAATTCCCGAAAATTATCACGATTATGATATAAAATCTTACTGCTCCGTTACATTTTGGAGATCCAATTTTGAAAATCCAAAAGTTTGGTTAGGAGATCTATAAATCTCCACAATATTCCTTTCAAATAAGACATATAAATCCATACTTGCCTATAAGAAATGTTGTTTCGAGAGCAAGTAAGGTCATATTTTGATAAAATTACTATTTTTTTAAGCTGATAAACTTTAAAACATTTTACAAGAAATTTGAAGGAGCTTTGAGGAGTTAAGCTTCGAGAGCTGACTTCAAATTTTGTAATAATTTAGATATTTTATAAGTCATTTTTGTTTCTCTTTTGTAAATAGACATTGCAGTAAATCTCTAATGGAATTATTGTTTGGAGTAGACATATACCAACATATAATTAATTAGGATTATTAATTTAATTATTATAATAATTAGAAAACACGTGGGGTGATCCTAAAATAGAATAAATATATTCCCTGATCCATCAAAACGATATTCTAATTAATGATTTAATTGTTCTTTAATCAAATAGTTATAGTTAACGAGATACACCTAGTACATTATTATACACTTCAATTGACTTTTTTTATTAGAGCACAGAATCTCGTAGTTGATCCTTCTGGACTTAACGTGTGAGCCAGTGTGTCCCAGATTTGACTAAGGATTCAAATCCCTTAAGATGGATTATTAAGCCTGAATAAAGGACAGTTTTAGTCTTTAATAATTTCTACAATATTTATATTTTATTTTATTGATACATGGATCTAACATGGATAATAATATATACTCGTTAAGCATAAATTAATTTAAACGCATCGGATAATAAATAATCCAAACGTCTATAAGTTTCCATCCGGCTTTTATTTGAAATTAACTTATGTGTCAAGCTCTCTCATTAGGACAGTTGTTCATGTATATTTTTTAATATGCGGCGAGTGGGTTTTAGAAAGTAATACAAAATTCACATTGAGATTTCCTCTACTTTGCGTATTATATCATTTATATCATATATATATATATATTATAATGTTCAAAGTAAAGAAGTTATTATAAGAAAATTTATGTGAGACGGTCTCACGGATAGTTACAGTTAGACGAATCTTTATTACTTACAAACGGAACCCATTTTGACAAATTCATATATAAATTGTTAAATGTGAGTTATGAGTTGACATGTCTCATATAACTAGATTCGTGAGACGGTCTCACATAAAACCTACTCGATATATTATTTATTAAAAATAGCCACATGGTCACACACTTACACACATATGTATGTATGTATGTATATATACACAAATTGTATGTATACAATATGATTACAAGATTACAAAAACTTTTAGTATCAATTTAAGATTTGTACATGTCGACCGTCTATGGGTCCATATATACCCTTACGCATGTTCTCACTCACATGTGCGTGTTTGTATCCTATGTTTTGAATTTTAAAATGGACTGTTGCGAAAAAAAATTCTAGTTTGATCTGGTAATGCACATTGTGGAGGATATGAAAAGCAAGGAATGAGACCATCTTTAAAGGTGTAAGGTTACGGAGGTGGAAATGATTATTGAATTAATGTATCAAATTTTGCTCTTGGAAACGGAGGTGGAAATGATTATTGAATTAATGTATCAAATTTTGCTCTTGGAAATGGATTAGAGTTCACTATCCTTTATCGTTTTGCATATTCCTTCATGATTGGAGTTCTCATCTGTTGGACTCTTTACCTGCAAAACTCTAACTTCTTTTTCCGTTATAATTCATTTTCTGTTTTTTTATTTTTATTTTTTTGTTTTTAATATATATGTAACTTTTGAGATTTGAGTACCCTTGTACTCAAGTTAAGGAAGACTTTTTTTTTTTTTTTTAACTTTTAAAAGAAAAAAACATCACTTTGTTTTTGTACTCAAAGTTAAGGAAGACTTTTTTTTACTTTTAAAAGAAAAAAAAACATCACTTTGTTTTATGAAAATAGTGACTTGTGTTTAGTGAATAGTATTAATTGTGTGCCCAAAATGTATTAATTATTTTACATAAAGATTTTATTTGTTTCTTAAAAAGTATTATACAATTAAAATTAGATTTTACGATTTCTACCCTACCATCTTCAATATCATATTATTAAACATTTTTCTCCATTTTTTCTAAAAACAATCAGTATTATTATTTTTGTTGTATTGATGTTTAATCCTTAAAATCGCTTATAGGAAGAAAAACAAGAAGAGAAAAAGAAGCAAGAAAAAGAGTATGAGACTAAGAGAAAGATGAAGAAGAAGGACAAAACCAACATTGCGAGATGAAAAGCCAAATTTGCATAATTGAAGAAGAAAAAAAACTTTAAACGGATTAGGATGAGTTCAGATATTTTATTACATTTAATGTTACATCTCATGTTTCATGACATATAATACACGAGCCATATGTTAATTAATGATGTCATTTGATACACGTTGACGCGTGACATATATATGATGATTAATTTGAAATATCAAATGTAACATGGAGTGTGTTGATCCCCTGCTCGTCTAAACCGGATCAGAGCCCTGGGTGAGGGAAAACTATGGATCCAACCGAGCTGAAGTGGTACCCGACATGGTCGGACCGACCATAACGACAGATCTGAGCCCAGTGGGTCGGCGGTCTCGGGTACCCAGTTTGGTCGGTATGGCCGACTGTAACGGGAGGATCCGACCAAAATCATCCGACCTTAAGGATCCCGATGAGCACACAAGGGCTACGAATCCATAAAAAAAGGAACAAATCCTACATCAAATTGTATCCGATTTAGATAGGATCAAATCTAATTTTACCTTATTTAGATCCTAAAACCTAGAGATTTATTCCTTATTGTTCAAGTTTCATATCTAGGGTCTAGCCTATAAATAGGGCCCTAAACCCTCTCAAAAATGGGGATCCGAAAAATTACTGTATTCATTGCAATTAGAGAGCTTTTACTCCCATCTTTCATAATAAAAACGTTCTGTCCGGCCAGAAGAGACCGAACAGAACTAGCCTAGCAAACTTGCCCGAGTAGGCACCGGGCCCAGTCTTTCTCTTATTTCATTCGGTTTTTCTTATTATTTGCTTGGTTCATCTTACCCGAGCCGGACATACTTTTTGGTATTAAGCTAAGATTTTATGCTCTACAAAATCTGACGTCAACATTTTGGTGCTAGAAGGAGGGGCCTCCGAGAAACAACACATCGCTCAAAATCTTTCCAGCACAACAAACGACCTTAGAGACATGGAGCTCCCACCTGATCCCCAAAGCCAGAACCTACTGCCTGGTAGTTCTGGCCAACGCCAACAATATGACACCCCCGGAATCGTAACCAACACTCCACTATAAATGGTGCATTTCGGAATCCCACTACTAACCGAACCCAGAGGGACCGAGATGACCTCTGAAGAAATAAAAGCCATGATGTCTCGGCTCAACGACAAGCTGAAGGAGGCAGAAGCCAGGGAAAAGACTAAGTTGATACACGATCTCGAGGATACCCAATCCTCGGATGAGCCGAGGAACAAAAGGAAGGACAAAGGAAATGGTGCAATGACTGAACAACGGTCGGTGAGAGCGGTGATGGAGGAAAGTCGATCAGGGACTCAAATCTGCCCGACCCGATCAGCAGCCCGAACTAAAACTCGTAGCGTATTCGACCGACTTGGTCCTGCCTCGGCTCGTGAGGCCAGAAAATCGATGAGAAAACTGGGTTTCGAGAACGAGTATCGGCGTGATGAGAAGCGGACACGCAGTGACTACTCGGTAGACGAGGACGAGGAAGAGCACAGGCTCAAACGAAGGCTAGCTGAGATCGAGGCTAAAAAACCAAGGCCCGAACAAGAAAGGAGGCGAAAGAAGGCATCACCTTTCGTGGATCGGATCTCAGACCAGATCACTCCCACAAAATTCAAAGTGCCGCCGATTGGTCTCTATAATGGAGAAACCGATCCAAATTCGCACGTGGATAAATATACTTCATGGATGGAGCTTCAGGGCATATCCGAGGAGCTTATGTGCAAAGCCTTCCCTTTAACACTTGGTGACCGAGCTCAAAGGTGGTTCCGATCATTACCAGATTTTTCGGTCAGAGGATGGGAAGAGCTAACTGATCTATTTCTCACCCAGTTCATGGGATCAAAAACAAGATCTACCCCAAAAGAAAGACTGGTAAATATAAAACAGGGAAAAGATGAATCTCTGAGATCCTATATGGACAGGTTCAATAAGCTCGTCCTAGAAATAGAGCAAATTTCTGATGACGCTGTGCTAATGGCGATCATGGCCGGCCTCCGACCAAAAATGAGGTTTTGGTGGAATGTCCACGAACAAGGCCCTAAGACATATCATGATTTCCTGAGCCGAGCCGAAAGATATATCAGGGCCGAGGAGGCAATCCCAGAAGAAAGACCAAACCAGGAGAAAGGAGAAGAGAATGAGAGAAGGAAGAATACACCTTTCAAACCCCCAGACGAGTTTAAGGTATACCAAAGTGAGGAATTGAATCGGGTCAGACAGATCTTAACAGTAAGTCCTACCCAGATGCTTACCGAGCTTCAGGGACAAAATATCCTGCCCGTCCCGAGGCCAATGAAAGCTGATCCCGCTCGATTGAATCAGAACAGGTATTGTCAATACCATAAAGCTCCGGGACATGATACTGATAGATGCAGGGCTCTTCTGATTGAACTCATGAGGTTGATTGATCGAGGTCACCTCAAGGATTATGTCAAAAATCCCGAGCAGAGGCCACAACAACTCCCACCACCACCTCAGCAAGGAACAATCCGAGAGGTCCACACGTTGGTGAACAACAACTATGGCGAGCAGAGATTGTCCAAAAGGATAAGAAGGGAACAAATCAGCGAGACCAGAAATGGATACCAACGATGTAACCCGCCAAGGACGGAGCCGATCTATGTACCGATAACATTCACCGAGCAGGATTCCGAAGGAAGAGTGCAGCCTCACAGCGATGCCTTGGTGGTATCTTTGAACATTGGCCTAACAATGGTCCATAGAGTCTTGGTCGACACAGGGAGTTATGCTAACATTCTCTATCTGAATACATTCAAAAGAATGGGGCTCCGAGAATCCGATCTGCGGCCTTGCTCGGATGCAATCCAAGGGTTCGGAGGCCATATAACACGAACGATAGGGACGTGTGAGCTGAAGGTCGTATTCGGAGCCGGAGAGAAGACTGTTCATACTACAACCGAGTTCAAGGTAGTGGATGTGAACTCGGTATACAACGCAATCTGGGGACGACCGCTTCTGGCTAAGATAAAAGCTGTGATATCAATTCATCATCTAACAATCAAGTTTCCAGTTGGGGACGAGCTATACGTAGTCCGAGGCAATCAAACGGCAGCTCGGGAATGTGAGTCGGGACTGAAGCCCAGGGAACTCAATGTGATTGAGCAGGGAAATCCGGCCAGCAGCTCGGGGCTAGAGAAGGGCCCAGAACTCATCGAGCTAGATCCCGAACTTGAGCCAACGCTCGCCCAAGCAGAGCAGATAAGCCCGTCCAGAACGCCGGAAGGCAACACTAAGTCTAGGATAGCCGACCAGAAATCAGATGAAGAGACAACTAACCAGAATGTTACTTGGGAAACTTTGGATCCCCGGATGGAGAGACCGAAAAGAAGGGCCACATCGATGGAAGAACAGGAGGTGGTCCGGCTGGATGAGAGCAAACTCGAGCTGGAGCTGAAAGTTGGCAAGAATCTAAAAGAGCCGTTCAGGGGAGAACTCATAGCATTCCTAGCCAAGAACACTGACGTTTTCGTCTGGTGCCACGAGGACATGGAAGGCATCCGACCAGAAGATGCATGCCATCATCTGAACATCGATCCCGCGGCCAAACTGGTAGTATAGAAAAGACGGAGGCTCAGCCTGGACAGGTACGAGGGATTGGAACTAGAAGTCCAGAAGCTGCTCGGAAATGGTTTTATACGGGAATGCGAGTATGCAGTCTGGGTTGCCAACCCAGTTTTGGTAAAAAAGTCCAATGGAGCATGGAGGTTGTGCGTGGATTTTACCGACCTCAATAAAGCCTGTCCCAAGGACTATTTTCCCTTGCCGAACATCGATCAGCTGGTCGACACGATGGCAGGACACGAAGTAATGAGCTTCATGGATGCCTATTCGTGTTATCATCAAATTCCGATGGCCGAGCACGACCAGCAACACACCACGTTCGTTACTGATCGAGCACAATACTGTTACAAAATGATGCCTTTTGGCCTGAAGAACACCGGGGCTACCTACCAGAGACTAGTTAACAAAATGTTTGCATCTCAGATAGGCAAAACCATGGAGGTCTATATAGACGATATGTTGGTAAAATTGAAAAAACTGGAGGATCATGTGGCCGACCTAGCAGAGATGTTCGACGTTCTGAGGAAATACAGGATGAAGCTCAATCCGAAGAAGTGCTCGTTCGGAGTCAGCTCGGGAAAGTTTTTGGGGTATATGGTTAGCCAACGAGGAATCGAAGCTAACCCCGAGAAGATTGACGCAATAGTAAAGCTGACACCTCCAAGGAGGGTGAAAGACGTGCAGAGCTTAACTGGAAGGGTCGCCGCACTGAACAGATTTATATCAAGGTCGACTAACAAATGTAAACCGTTCTTCAACCTGATCAGGAAGGATGGGAAATTTGAATGGAACAGTGAATGCGAAAAGGCATTGGAAGAACTGAAGAGAGCCCTGATGGAGGCACTAGTGCTAGCAAAACCCGAGGCCGGGGAAAAGTTACAGCTCTACCTGGCAGTATCGTCCTACGCGATCAGTGCAGTCCTGGTACGAGCAGAAAAAACAGCCCAGCAGCCGATGTATTATGTTAGCCAATCCCTCCACGATGCCAAGCTTAGATATTCGGCCATGGAGAAACTCGCATATGCTCTGGTCGTTTCGGCCAGGAAATTAAGGCCATACTTTTTGGCCCATCAAGTCGAGGTATTAACCAACTTTCCACTAAAGCAGGTCCTCTCCCGACCTGATTCATCAGGACGACTATTGAAATGGTCCGTCGAGCTCGGACAATATGACATCCAGTACTCCCCAAGAACGGCAATCAAAGGGCAGACCCTAGCAGATTTCATTGCCGAATTCACTCCTACAATCGTATTTGAGGATGAACAAATCGAGAAGCCCTGGAAGATGTTCGTTGACGGGTCGTCAACACAAGCAGCAGCCGGAGCAGAAATCGTACTCATCAGCCCCACGAATAAGTATTTCTGCTCGGCCCTAAGGTTCAAATTCCCAGCAACAAATAATGAAGCAGAATACGAGGCCCTGCTAGCCGGATTAGAAATGGCCAAACAGTTCGGAGCTGACGATCTTGAAGTGTTCAGTGATTCACTTCTCGTCGTCAACCAAGTTTCGGGGGAATATGCCGCGAGGGATGACAAGATAGCAAGGTACTTGAGGTCGGTGGAACTGGTCTTGGCAGACTTCAGAAAGATTCGAGTCGAGCAAATCCCAAGAACTAAGAATACCCAAGCTGACGCCTTAGCTCGACTCGCAATGAGTGATGGAGCGGAGGACATTGGGTCAGTAAATATCGGGATGATTGAGAGCTCGGTCCTCAACCAAAAGACGATATATGTCGCTGAGGACTGCAGTAATTGGATGACCCCGATCATCCAATACCTGGAAGAGGGGAAGGAGCCCGACGATCAGATCGAGGCTCGAAGGTTAAGGATACGGTCTGCTCGCTACACACTGCAAAGAGGAATTCTATATAAAAGGGGGTTTTCCCTACCTTTATTACGATGCTTAGACGAGCAAGAAGCTGATTACGCCCTGAGGGAGGTGCATGAAGGAATTTGTGGAAATCATACTGGTGGACAAGCTCTGGCCTTCAAAATAATTAGGCAGGGATACTTCTGGCCGAGCCTAAAAAAAGATGCGATCAATTTCGCAAGGAAATGTGAACGATGTCAGAAATGCGCACCTCGGACAAAATACCCGGCAGAAGAGCTAAATTTTATAATGGCACCCTGGCCATTCGTAAAATGGAGAATCGACCTGATCGGACCCCTACCAACGGGCAAAGAAGGAGTGAAGTTTGCAGTGGTAGCCGTGGATTATTTTACAAAGTGGGCAGAGGCCAAGCCGCTCGCTAAAATAACCGAACCGAAGATCACCGATTTCGTTTGGAAGTCTATCATATGCCGTTTTGGCATTCCACACTCTTTGGTCTCTGACAACGGCCGTCAGTTCGACTCGGTGGGCTTCAATGAATTCTGTAGGAACCTCGACATCAAAAAGTTGTCCTCCACCACATATCACCCTTAGGGCAATAGACTGGTGGAAGCAATAAACAAGATCATCAAACACACTTTGAGAGCAAAACTCGAAAATCTAAAGGGATCCTGGGCAGATGAGCTACCGGGAGTCCTCTAGTCTTACAGAACAACAACCAGGACTTCAACAGGCGAAACTCCCTTCTCTTTGGCTTTTGGGTCGGAGGCCGTCATCCCTGTTGAGGTCGGCATCCCGACATGGAGGACTCAGAACTTCGAGGAACAGAATAATGAAGTTGCTATGCTGAGCAGCCTCGACCTTTTGGAAGAAAAAAGGCAGGAGTCCGAGCTCAAGAATTCAATTTACAAACAAAGAAGTGAGAAGTATTACAACTCCAGGGTCTGAGCCAGGAAATTTGACGTCGGGGACCTGGTCCTAAAAAAAGTGCTCCAACACACAAAAGAGCTTAATGCCGGGCCACTCGGACCAAATTGGAAAGGGCCGTATTAGATAATCCGAGTGCTGACCAGAGGGGCATACGAGATAGCCGATCTAAATGGAAAGAAATTGCCTAAGCCTTAGAATGCCGAGCATTTGAAGAAATACTACCAATAATGTTATAAATTTTTCCTTGTAAATTTTACTTTTCTTCTGCAATTTGTTTATTTCAATAAACAAGTAGTTCATTTTTAATTAATGCTGTAAAATTAGGGCTCCGGCCCAATCCGAGCTCTCACGCAGAGCTCGGGTTCTGAATCTGAATTAGGGCTCCAGCCCAATCTGAGCTCTTACACAGAGCTCGGGTTCTGAATCTAAAATAGGGCTCCGGCCCAATCCGAGCTCTTACGCAGAGCTCGGGTTCCGAATCTGAATTAGGGCTCCGGCCCAATCCGAGCTCTTACACAGAGCTCGGGTTCTGAATCCGAATTAGGGCTTCGGTCCAATCCGAGCTTTTCCACAGAGCTCGGATTCTGAATACTGAATTAGGGTTCTGGCCCAATCCGAGCTTCTCCGCAGAGCTCGGATTCTGAATCTGAATTAGGGCTCCGCCTAAAAGCTCGGATCCCGACCAATGGCCCCATGACAGGAAAGAGAATATGCAGAAACGCCGAACAAAAACAAGTTTATTGTATCTTTTGATCATTCATTATAATATACGAGCAAGAACGAAATAGAAACGACCAAAAATATGTTTCATTTACAAAGAATAACCCGGTTTGGAGGCCGGAACCTCTTTACAAAAGGCAGAAAGCCGAAGAACAATATCACGAAAGACCTGAACTAAACAAAATCCGAGCACCAGGATCGGTGCCTCGGATAAAAGGGTTGATGCTTCTGATAAAAGGTGCAATGAGGGATAGAAGCTACTGGTCAGCAACTTCGATCACCTCATCGCCACTTGCCTCGGCCGGCGCCGGCCCCGCCTCCGCACTTGCTGCTGCTCCACCCGAGCTCCCCGCAGTGTCATCGCCACCACCATCACCGCTGCCCTCTCCGACCTCCTCGCCGACCTCCGGAGGAGTGGACATCGACATAAAGTCGATAGGAGGAGCCGGCCTGAGGAGGTGATCAGACCCTGCCGGAAGGTATTCTGGCAGCTCCTCCATCATCCGAAGGTGGTAAGCCGAAAGAGGTTGTTTCTCTAGGAAGGCGGCCAGAGCAGACATCAGCGGCCCATCATCCACACCGACGGCTCGGTTGGTCTGGATGTTGTCCATGAAGGACAAGACGTAAGTCAGAATACTCTCATACTTGTACTCTGCCGACGTCTTGAACTTCTAACAAACCGCCATCTCGTTCGGCGGTGCGGCCCGGACCTCTTCCAGTTCGGCTCGGAGACGAGCCACCTCCACCGTTAGGTCCGACACCCGCTGCCTATCGACTTCGGCAGCCCGGGTCGTCGCTTCGAGCACCTCCTGGGAAGAGGTCAGCTTGGCGGTCATGGTGGCCTCCTCGTTCCTGACCTTGGCGAGATCGGCCCGGACCTTCTGCAGCTCTTCCCGTCGCCGATCATGCCTCTCCCGAGCCGCATGATGGGAGGCTTGGGCCTTCCAGGCAAAAACCGACGCTTGGGCGAGCAGTATGGCTGAACAGTAGTCGAGGTCGACACCGGACATCTGCTGGGCATAACCTTCCAGCTCCTCGGTCCAGGCCCGAGCAGGTGCTTCCATCGCATCCGGCACCCCATCGGGGAGGTTAGACTCGTCGGTAGGAGAGCGGGCCCGGCTATAGCTGATTTGGAAGGGTGGCCTCCTGCCCAACCATTCCTCGGTCTGCATCACCCGCTGAGGATCCCAGCCGGTGACGCTCACAGACCCGGCCAAATGTGACTCTTGGCCGGGGACAGGTTGCGGCCGATTGGCCGATCGACCAACCCCGGAGGGTCCTCCCTCCTCGACGCGAGCCCTTTTGCTCGCCCTCTGTTCGGAGCTCGGCGGTCGCCTGGACGGGGTGTCCCGGGACTGCGCGGGACGGGTGGAGCCGCATCCCCCGGGAGGAAGCTTGAGCCCCCCGAGCAGGAGCTGATGCGCGTTGGCGGAGACGTTCAGCAGGATCCATCCTCAGAACGATGCCCTGGCCGGGAAGGGATACTGGATAATTAAAATAACCCGATTAGTTACAAGATGTAAAAATCAACATTATATAACCCAATCAGAGCAAATGTGCAAGAACCTTGTACTGGGCTGGGGGAGACGCGGAACGGTGAAATCAAGCCGGCAGCTAGGAGATTCTCCTCGGCTAACAACACCTTGTAGTGCCTCTGGTCAGCAGGAGAAAAGTCGCGCAGATAGCGAATCTTCTGTGAGAAAGAGTCGCTGATCACCAGGTTCCTGGGCGGAGTCTCTGCAGAACAAAGAAAAGTTAAAAGATCAGAAGAGACGTCAGCAGACCAGTCAAAGGAACGATAAATACCCTGGACATCGCCAAACTGGGTAGGGCACCTAGCCCGAGCAACTTCGTCCGCCCATGCCCCGCCGATCCAGAACCACTTGCCGCGCCAATCATTAATCGATGAAGGCAGGCACCGCACTAACACTGGTCAGTATTTCCGGACCGATGCATAGTAGAAGTGGTTCCTCAGACCAGGCGTCAGTTTCAGCCTGTACATCCACGCCACTTCATGGGGGCTCGGCACTCCGAGGCCGAAATGTCAGAACATCACCACCAGATCGATGAGTGATGACCAGCCGTTTGGATGAAGTTGACCTGGCGCGATTCCCCAATGCTCGAGGTATCCGACGAGTGTTGGAGCAAGGGGGAAGCGAAGTCCGGCCTCGAGAGCTCGGACGCTGACAGCGACTTGCCCGGCTGGCGGCTGGTCCATCCGATCCATGGGGTGAAGAAGGGTCATTGACACGTTCTCCGGAATTGAGAAGAGTACGCGCCATTTGAGCAGCTCTGCAGTGGTAACGTATGCCGGGCAGTCGAAGGCCTCAAACTCCCGGCTGGAGGCTATTTGCTGAACGGGAGGCCTCGGTATTGTACTACGGATCGGGACTCCCTCGGGGATCACAGATTCGCCACGCCCCAACGTACTGACTTCGCCGGAACCGCGTACCGAATGGCTCGGGCTGGCGCGCTCGGTGGAAGGAACATTAACCAACTGGCCGGCAGGGACTTCATCTGGGTCGGACGAAGAGGAGTCGGACGAGTTGGACGTCCATGAGTATGATGGCTCGGAACCAGGGTTGGCCCCCTGATCGTAATCCTGAACCGATCGGTTTGAACTTGAAGACATAATTTATAAGACAATAAATAAATACCTTACACAATTGAGGAGTACGGGAATTTCTGCACAGGAATTTAGGATCAGTGAGTTCTGGTCGGAATTGAGGGAGAAAATTGCAAGGATTTGGAGTTCGCTGAAAATGAAAGTGGAGAAATGACTTGGTATTTCCCCTATTTATAGAAGACCACCGCGACTCTTCAACTTCCAGGCGTGCAGATGCTGACACGTGTCCTCGCTTGGCGGGAGAAATGAGCGCGTCGACAGATCATTGAGTTGGACGAGCAGTTTATCTGGAGATGTCGGATCCTGATCAGAGTGAGCCTCTCACCACGACCCGAGGGGCTAGTGTTGATCCCCTGCTCGTCTAAACCGGATCAGAGCCCCGGGTGAGGGAAAACTATGGATCGAACCGAGCTGAAGTGGTACCCGACATGGTCGGACCGACCATAACGACAGATCCGAGCCCAGTGGGTCGGCGGTCTCGGGTACCCAGTTTGGTCGGTATGGCCGACTGTAACGGGAGGATCCGACCAAAATCATCCGACCTTAAGGATCCCGATGAGCAGACAAGGGCTACGAATCCATAAAAAAGGGAACAAATCCTACATCAAATCGTATCCGATTTAGATAGGATCAAATCTAATTTTACCTTATTTAGACCCTAAAACCTAGGGATTTATTCCTTATTGTTCAAGTTTCATATCTAGGGTCTAGCCTATAAATAGGGCCCTAAACCCTCTCAAAAATGGGGATCCAAAAAATTACTGTATTCATTGCAATTAGAGAGCTTTTACTCTCATCTTTCATAATAAAAACGTTCTATCCGGCCAGAAGAGGCCGAACAGAACTAGCCTAGCAAACTTGCCCGAGTAGGCACCGGGCCCAGTCTTTCTCTTATTTCATTCGGTTTTTCTTATTATTTGCTTGGTTCATCTTACCCGAGCCGGACATACTTTTTGGTGTTAGGCTAAGATCTTGTGCTCTACAAAATCTGACGTCAACAGAGTGTAATAAAAGATCTCACTCCAATAAGGATATTCTGTAATCATCCAACTAATGTACAAAAGAACAACTCTCACCAAATGTAAAAAGTACACCACCTTAGAAGAAATAATTCATATAAGAGCAAGCAAGAATGGATTTGCTTGAGGGCAAAATCTTGAGTTTCAACGAATCATATTCTATAAAACGAAACTCATTAGTTCATTTCAGTCTATTATTAACATTACGTACTTGCTTGGCTCTTTATGTTGTAACCAATTTGGATTTTGCTTCCTTTTTCATGTACACAAGCAAGGTGAGCTCTGACTGGGAAGGCACAACCAGGGTAGGTGGATCATAGCTAATGCCCACATTTCACCTTTCTTTTTTATTTTATTGATTTTATTATTTTTCCTTAAATTGTAAATGACTGCGGTAATAACTAATACCTAATAGTCAATGTTATCCATGTGGAAGGGATGTATTAAAAAATGCTACCATCATTAATTTTATATAAAAAAAAATATGACCTACGTGGAACTATATACATGTGGTCATAATGAATGTGGTTTTTGCATAAAACTAGTTGTAAAAATTGTCACAATACGTTTGATTTATATTTTGTGAAATTGTATAGGAGTAGCATGATTTTATTTAGATTGAGCAATACTTGAAAATTTATAAGAATTTAAAATGAATATATTTCAAAATAAACTATAGTGATAACAAACAATTTATTTTTTGCTGAACAAACTGTAGGTTTTAAGTGGATTAAATTCATTTGTATTGATTAGATTGATAAACTATATAAGAGAAAACATACATAAAAAACATCTTATAAATTTAAACTTTTGACGATTTTAAATATATGTTAAGTTTTTTCATTAAAAGAAAAAGGTACGTGGTTGAATTTATTATTAACGAAATTAAGTATGCGGCAAAAGTCCTAACAACATTGAGTTTGTTCTAAATAACAACTGTAGAATTTTTTTGCCCATGTGTGACTCAAATTAATTAGAAAAGGAAAAAATAATAAAACAATATATATATATATATACACACACCTTATTTATGATTTTCAATTCCGGATTCTTTGTTTTTTTAAAAGAGTTAATGGCCAAAAATACCATAAAACTTATAACTTGGACCAAAAATACCATCAAAGATAAGGAAATGCCCAAAAATACAACTTTTTTGATAAAATGACCAAAATGACCTTTAGAACACACGTGCAATCATTGAATAATAACTACTTTCTTGTTTTGTTTGATAAATACAATCCATATTTTTCCAAAATTAATTAATTAATTCCAATCCAAATGTTTAATAGATTTGGACCACAAAATGGTATCAGAGCCTAGGTTTATTGAAGAAATAATTTACGATTTATATTTACAATATTGTAAATCAATATTTATATTTACAATATTGATTTTATGCCTAATGGAGGAGAAAATCAAGAAATTATGTATCCGAAAATATTTTCGAGATAACACAAGTTTCAAAACTATCAATTTGATGACGTCCAACCAGGATTGGAACAAAATTATTCCTGATACGTCTAAGATCTCACAAGATCTTAAAGAAATCTAGAAGACCATCCATTTTTATGGAGGTCAGACGGAGATGATGATCAGATCTCTATTCGAGATCCAACGAGAGGTTTCAAATCTAAAAAAAGAAATAATGGATCTGAAAAAGAAATTACCAAAAGGATCTAGCAGATCCATGAATGAACGTTTCAAAGATACGTTCGGGGATAGACCAATTATTCCAAAAAGAAAGGCTATGAAAATCCCAAAACCTAAAAGTCAAGAAGATCTAATGTGTGAAATCATTAGAAACGTGTGAAATGGAGGCATCACGAGTTGATATTTCTTAGTAAACCGAATCACTTTCCAATCTTGGGATTGTTGATATAGTTAACATCAAGATGAACTCTCCAGTTCCTGATCCAGAAAGAAGCACTAGTTCAAACACACAAGTCCTTGAGAAATCACCGGTAGAAGTCGAATCTAAGTTCGATATGGGAACTTGGAGACTTGCAACAATATGACAAACAGAGAGAAATAAAACACCTCCTAATAGTCCTTGGACAAGAACGATATTAGAAGCTACATATCCATATGGGTTGGTTCTCACAATCGACATCATCGATTTCCGAAATATGGAAAAACTAATCAATGAATGGATGACCTCTTTAAAAGTGGCCTCAACAATGCTGGACATAGAAAAAGAAAACTTCATCAGACTAATCGAAAGTAGTCTGGAAGGTTCAGCAAAGCTAGCTTGGGATGCAACATCTGCCAAAATCAAATAAGAGATCTTTGACGGAGATAGTTTATACACTATCATCAAAAGGTCGGAAGAATGCTAAAGGTCTATTTCATCAGAGATGAATACTTTGACCAAAACAAGAAGGAGAAGAGTCGAGAATATACACAAGGTTTGTATACTCTCGAGTTAAGAAGTACATGTGCGGCTGACGAATATATCTATTGGTTCTGTAAATATTACTTCCAAATGGAGGTCCCTTTGAATGTGGCAACATAGATGTTTTTTGCAAAGATCTGTAGTCCATGAAAGGAAATATTGATCAAGTCCTATAAGTTACCACCGAGACAGGTTGACATAGTCGCAAGGAGGATGTCTTTCCTAAAAGACAGTCTGAGAGAATGGTGCCAACAAGCAACCATTCGAAAGAACAAGAAAAAACTCAAAGGATAAATAAAAAGAACTCCTCTTTGTTGTGATAGTAATGATTTTCCTTCTGTAATTGGAGAACCAAGTCAAGAAAGATATAGGAAGAGAAAGAAACACTTTAGAAGTGTATATTATGCCAAGTGAGGAGGATCACAAAGAAGGCCTTCTAACCAAGGAGATCATGGTGGTCCAAGTCAAAGGCCAGAACATACAAATTTGGTAAAAAATCCGGTCCTTCCAGGTTTTCTTCACAAGGATCTAGATCCACAGATAAGTCAACATGAAGAACACCTATAAGGAGAACTTTCAAACGAGCTCATACTAGTACAAATAAAAGTTTCAAAGACTGTAATTGTTGGACATGTGGTGCGAAATGTCATATTTCGCCAGATTGCCTACAAAAGCAGAGTAAGATACGTCAATTCAAGCCAACTGCAGACAACCTTGATGCGGTTTTCTATGGCGATTTGGTACCAATTTGCCAGTTCAAGGATATTTCTTCAAACGAAAGTATATATGAAGAAGAATTCGAGACTGATTCAGATAAATCTTATGAATCATCACAGAATCAGACGAATAACCTCAAACCAGAAGATAGACTTCAAACTTCGAAAAGTCTATTGGGATTCTTTTCATAAATGACCATCTCAAATAAAATGATGAAAAGAATCATAAGACATAATTCAACTCTGAGCCCCTTCGACGGTTTCAGAATTGGAAATGTTAGTCGGATCTGTAACCAGTTCGGACTAAGACAGCGCAAGTACAATATCATCTATCGGGTGAACTCAAATGAGTTTTCGATTCCTATGGAATTAACCGGTTATAGAATTGATATGCAGCTTATTCCAAAAGAAGAAATTCTTGAGGAACCGAGCTGAATCAAGGAAGGAGTAGCAGTGACTATGATGAATCCATATTGGAACTATTGAAGTAGTAATCAAAGCTACATTCAAAAAAGGTATTGATTCAGAAATTCATCTATCAGTAATGGATAGAAGAATCAATAACTTGAGAGATGATTGTCTTGGTACAATGGTAGATAATCTGTATGCTGGCAAACTTATGTTTGACATTCATCCTAGGATTACATACAACCTAGCTGACTAAGATTTTAGTCGAGTCTTAACCCTTCACCAAGATTTTAAAAGAATAGATCTAATGAAAGAGGGTAACAAACCATATTCTATTACATATAGAATTGCATATGCACTTTCCAATACACATCATTCCGATTTGTTTCTTAGGAAAGAGTATATTGAGATTCCTAGAATTTTCAAGGAATTCGTCAAAGTTATAACACCAGACCTAATCCAAATCCCTATGATATGTGGTATTAACATATTGATTAAAGATCATCCTGTTCTTAATAGATCAATGAGATTTGAATCTGAAGTCAGTAATAGAATGTCCTTTTCCGAAGATAGGATACTAAGCTTAAAAGAAAAAGAACCAATCGAGGATTTCCACCCACAACAAATTAAGGTCAGTAATGTAAAAATGCATTGCCCTGAGGGTTAGAAGATATCATTTATAGCAACCAGCAATTGGAAGATACGAAGGCATGCTAGAAATAGCGGGCTATGAAGTATCTGTCACTGGTAATACAGGTAGAACCAAAGGTACTATGACTATGGATCTAAGTTTTCTTGAGAAATACAAACCTTGGGGATGAAAAAGAAGATGGATGGAATTCAGACTCGATAGACACCTCATAAGGGTGGAATGACGAACCCATTTTCCATATTCATATCCGTTGGGATGATGTATGAACAATATAAGACATAACATTTTGTTACTTATATTGATTCAGGTTTAGGTATTTGCACAGCAAAACCATGAGTTTTTCCCAATGAAATTGTGGAAACATTACCCATTATTGCAGGAAGAGATTTTTCTCAGAAAATTTTAATACTCAATAAGGGTATTTGTGAACAAGGATCATGATAGAAGGAGCATTTGGTACACCTTGGTACAAGGTAAAAATGACATCAATCTATATTCACGATACAGGTGCTGATATTTTATTGGGTAATAATTTTATCCAAACCTTTGCGAAATATGCGCAGGATAATCACAAGAACATGTTAACTTTTACTACTAATTGTGGTAGTTTGATACAGGTTTTGCGACGAGAAAGGATATTCAATAGAATGATGCCCATTAATTTTCACAGCAAACATGGTAATGATGTCAAATTAACTCATCCTAAAATGCAGGATAAATTTTTTTTTAGTAAAACTGTTTTGTCTTTCAGGCAATAGGGTTTCGAAAAGGCATTCGAATAAGACATCCAACTTCTGAAGAATGCTTTAAAAGAGAGAACACCTGTTGAGGACATTAACAAGGAAAATTTATTTTCCCTTGAGAATGTTAAGAGACTAATCCTGAGAAACTTCAATAAGGATCCTCTGGCTTGGTGGAACAGAAACAAGATTGAAGCAACTCTGAAAGTAAAGAACAATTTCGATACAAGTTGGTTTTATACAAACCAATTCAGATGAACATGATCGATAAGAAAAAAATGTAAAAAATTATCAAAGAGCATATCGATCTTAAATTGATTGAAGCTGGAGTCTCCTCTTACAGTAGCTCTGGTTTTCTGGTAAGAAACCATGGTGAAATAAAAAGAGGTAAAATGAGGTTAGTAATTAACTATCAAGGTATTAATAAGATACTTGATTTTGATGGTTATTACACCCAAGTATAGAACATTTAATTCGCTGTATTAAAGGGTTAAAAGTGTTTTCAAAATTTGATTTTAAGTCTGGTTTCTACCAGATTAAAATGGAAAATGAGTTTAGAAAATATACAGTTTTTTCTATTCCACAAGGTCAGTATATCTGGAATGTACTTCCAATGAGACTTGTAAATGCACCCCAGATATACCAACAAAAAATGGATAATCTGTTTAAAGTTTATTTCAAGTTTATGTTTGTCTATATCGACGATATATTAATTGCATCAAAAAATATGAAAGAGCATATTAAACATCTTGACATATTTTTTTAGGCATGCCATAAAGAAGGATTGGTGCTATTTGAAAAGAAGATAATAACTGCAGTCAATAGAATCGAGTTTCTCGATGTTATTATTGACCAAGTAGGTATGGAACTTCAGAAACATATTATGGAAAATATATGCAATTTCCCAGATGTTCTAAATGATAAGAAGCATCTCCAAAGCTTATTGAGTGTTGTTAATTTTGCAGGTAGTTTTATTAAAGACCTAGCAAAATATAGAAAGGATTTTCGTCATCTACTACAAAATGATGAAAAGACGAAATGGAAATGGAAAGATATACATTCCCAAAGAGTTCGCGAGCTAAAACAGATTTGTAGTAATCTGTCGAAACTCACAATACCACAGGATGAAGATCAATTAGTTATCTATACAGACGCGAATGATTTTCGATGAGCAGCAGTGCTCATGCAAAAGACATCTATAGGCGAAGAACCGTGTAAGCACACCGGAGGGTTGTTCTCTAAACAACAAGCCAGTTTCTGGCACATCAACGAGAATGAGTTCTTTGCAGTTTGGAAGACTTTCAAAAAATGGTCTTTATTTTTACTTGCAAAAGAATTTATTTTAAAAGTAGATAATACAAATGTTAAAACTTTCTTGAAAAATAAGCTTGAATAAAAAATTGAGAAATCACATATTATCAGGTGGCAAACAGAATGCCAATATTATTTATTTGATATTGTTATTGTGAAATCTAATGACAAAGTTCTTGTAAATTTCCTAACGAGAGATGGACATCCTTGAAGTAGATTCCATCACGGTGCGTTCAAGACACCTCAGGAAAAACCTCGAGGAATTGAACAAGAGATATGGGTTGTTAAGAATCAGTGTCGAATGAGATGTCTATGTTCAAAAGACAGATTTGGACTTTATCCAAAATGTCATACAAGCTACACAAGTTGCTCACGCTCATTTATGAGATGCACTTGAGAAACCTCTTCTCAAAGTGGGTTCACCATCAATAACCCAAAAAGAAATTTTTGAGAAAAGTTCATCAACGATGAACATAACGGGAATTTCCAAATCCATAACAAGTCATCCTGCAGATACATGTTTTACATCAGATTCTGGTGTAAAGACAGTTAATGCCGAAATGAGTGAACTATCGGACTCCGATAGAGATATTAATTTGGAAAGTCAAAAATTTATTCCAGACAAGCCAAGTCAACCCAGCACCTTTGGGATAAAAGAGAAAGATGTTAACCTTAGGCCACAGACAAGCCCAAGAAAGGTTAACACTAACGAATCATTTTCTCTATTGCAGGTTTATTAAAAGACTTGGAAGAAACTGGTTACAAGGATTAGGATCAATCCCAACAAGATGATTGTTGATTGGTGTGGAAAGTATCCACGACTGTGGATACTTATGGGTGCAAATCCACGGGACGTACGAGAATGATATGACTTTGGAGCTATTACTTCAATTCTTACCACTGTATCAAGCTTTCCGGAAATCTCCAAGTTACCGGAATGGATTACCACGACCGTTCACTACTCATGAAAAAACAACCTACATTTAGGTCGAAAAGATATCCTGGAGCTGAAATTCATATCAGCGGCACCAGAAATCACAGGAAAAGGTTCTCATCCGGTCTTCCATTTTATCAAATTACAGAGACAGGACATGGTGGCTTTCAACAAAGCAAAAGCACCACCAACAAGCAATCCTCTAGTAATCACCCTCACTGAAGATGAAATATTTACAAGGCGAGCATGAGGAATATGGATTTGTCTCACAGAGATGGACAAGGTAAAGTATTCATTCAAGATTTTTCAAAATTTTGCGAATGGATCATTCCTGTTGAATTCATTGACAGGAAACACTATCGGATTTGCTGAAAATCTCTTCGAAAATAAGAGAAAGCTTATCTAGAAAAAATAAGATTTCGGCAACGGAAAATACAAGGAAGAAGATATGTAACATGATATATATCGGAAGATGGGAAGAAAGAATTTGTTCTTTCTATCAGACACAAGAGAAGCCATTGTTCGAACAAGGCTTCAAGATGAAGAACAACCAACCCGATCCACAACAAAAGAGAAAGGGTTCGAAGAAGGATTTTAGAAAAAAAATAAAAAAACCCAAAGATGTAATAAAGTGAGTGTAATTAGACTCGATAAAAATTTATGTAAGAGAAATTCTCGTGTTAGATAGGATTTAATTTTAGTGTAAATTAAATCTTCATGTAAGGGTTAAATCCTCGTGTAAGGATTAAATCCTCGTGTAAAGATAGGATAAGTCTAGGATTTATCCTCGTGTAGAGTTAGAATTTTAATTCTTGTGTAGGATTTTAAATCCTCGTGTAAGGTAGGATTTTAATTCTCGTGGAGGATTTTAATCATCGTGTAAGACCCTACCAAACACTAACACCAGACATGGTTAGTGGGGCGTCCCTACCACGAGCGAAGGATAAGTCGTCACTACAAGACAACTTCACAAAACTCTACCCAACAAAAGATAGTAGAGGGGTCACCAGCCGACAAAGGATGGTGGGTGAAATCACGTTCCACAAACCGACGAAGGATGGTGGATGAATTCACGTGGCCACTTACCAGACAGGAGAAAGTGGATGCAGAGCTGACAAAGAGATAACTAATAGAAGAAGGCTGAAGTCCGCAATTGAAATCTAGAAACTCAACTATAAAAAGGGGCTTCGGCCATTTGAGAAGGGCATCAGAAATCGACCATTTCTTGAACACTTCATGTTTCGATGTGCTTCAACTCTCCCTCTCTTTCTTTCTATGGGGGTTTCCCCTAAGAGTTAAGACATGATCGGCTAAACCAAATATTCTCCTCCACTGGCGGAGAAATAGTATTGAAAAATAAATATGTATTTTATTTCTTCAATAAAAGAAAGATTTTTGCTTTCCTTCGTGCTATTCGGAAGTCCTTGAATACTCTGTAAAGTTAATACCGGTAGTGCGTCTTCCCGTGATCTCCTTGAAAACTCTACCAGGTTGGTGAGAGTAAGGATTGTGATCTGGGTTCTCGTTGTGAAGACAGGGTGGAACCACTAACTGTGGGCGTCATCAGTAAAAACCAGCTGGAATCGAGAATATCAAAGACAAAGACAAAGGTATGTATCAAACAGAGTATGAAATTAAATACTGAAGCATGTTGAACCTGATATTGATCAGTTTACTTTTTACTCAGATTTAATTAAATAAATGGAGTGAATATATTAAATGATAAGAAAAAATTATGATTTTTTGGAAGTTAGTAAGAATCAACAATAAGCAATCATTGTTTTGTGATAGTTTTGGACATTTTGTTATATTGAATGATAGTTTTGGAATAATGATTATAAAGTATGGTATTTGAGGTATATATAAAAATGTGGTAATTTTGTACATTCACTCTTTTTTAAAATTTCGATTGATATGAGTCCCACATTATTTGACAAGGAGACAAAATATTGTGTCAGTTATCAATAATCATCTAATGAAATAAAAAAAAAAAAGTTAACTCATAAACAATATATGTACTATTGTATTTTAATTAATTTTCAAATTTCTTAAACTATAGGGCCCACCTCACATCAATTGCAAACTAGATCGAAGAATTACATGCCAGCTACCACACGTAGACAAATTTATGATTTTATGCCAAAATTTTAATTTTGCTGAAAAATGAATGTATGTACCTTTTAGTATGAAAATAAATAAATACTTTAATCATATGGGTGTTTTTTATACTTCAAAAACAATCATTCATTTATTTCTGAAGAGGCAAATAAACCAAAAGGCAAATAAGAAATCCGACTTTTGGTATTTCCGACAGCCTTTATTTCTGAAACTCAGTTAGTTATAAATACTCTAGTAGTAATTGTATATACAAACTATATTATAATAAAAATTAATTAAATTCAATTAAAATAATTATATATTCTAATGTTTGTTTTCATACGTGCAATGATATATATATATATATATATATATATATGAGATTTAAGTGTATTTGATCTAGTTTATAAGGTGTAAGTTCTTTAAAAGCGTTTGATTAACATTTTCTGCAAAATATCTTTATTAGTGCTTATATTTTTAAAGCTTATAGGTCATAACTAACATGTTTTTATCTTATTTCAAAAATATGTTGCACGTTAAAATATTTAAATTGTATGAAAAAACTACAGAAAACACGACTTATAAAATGTTAGTAATAACAATATGTAATTTAAATAATTAAATTTACATAAAAATTTATGAAAATTAAGATCTTAATTTATTAATAAGACTTCCATGAAACTTATTATTTATTACTAGGAGGAAGCAATATATGAAAGATAAATGGAAATGAAATTGTCCTCGTTGCTACTCATACAGGAAAATAATTAAAAAAATAGAAAAACACATAATTCTAATTGCAAAATATATATATATATATATATATATATTGACACTAATTGCAAAAATAACCTTGATTAAAGTGGCATGTAATTTAATCATTATAAACTCAAAACGTGAGAGAAAAAGACGTGAGAAAATTCATATATAGTTGAGTTGGGACGGATTTGGATCCCCTGCAGGGCAAGAAGCCCAGCACCCCATGTTGTGCCCAAAAACGCGGTCGTTTTTTTTTTTGTTTTTTTTTTTCTTTCTTTCTTTTGAACAATAATTTTCTCATTTTTTTGTTATGTGATTATTTATTACATCAAATAATATAACATATCAATAATAGAAATACATTTTTTGATAATAATCAAAAAATGTATTTCTATTATTGATATGTTATATTATTTGATGTAATAAATAATCAAAAAAATTTGATATGTTATATTATTTGATATAATAAATAATCACATAACAAAAAAATGAGAAAATTATTGTTCAAAAGAAAGAAAAAATCAAAACAAAACAAAAAAAACAAAACAAAACGACCGCGTTCTTGGACACAGCATGGGGTGCTGGGCTTGTTGCCCTGCAGGATCCAAATCCAAATCCGGTTGGGACCCAATATCCTTGTGTTAGCAAAATAAGGGAGGGAATTAGTGCCGACATACATTGATCATTCAAATATTTAATCAAAATTCATATAAATCTCATCCAAATATTTACAACCACAATTTAATTATAATAAATTCAATTCTGATGCCACTAAATGCCAAAGAAAAGTAATACTCCCAAAAATTAAAAGATAAAGAAAAAGTGATCATAAGACTAATAATGATAGCGAGCTTGCATCATAATGACTTCAGTCAAGATCTATCAATCATCATTAATCATTCAAATTTTTATGGATCTTGATTATTGATTCAAATATTCAATGTTCAACGACATAAATTTTATTCTTTATTATGTTTTAGAAATTAGAGTCGAAGGTTTTGGTATATCATTTTTATGTATGTATGCTATGATACTATTAATGAAACATAATAATATAACCAGCAGTTGATTTAAATTTCACACGAAAATAAAAATAAAAAACAATTAATAATAATTATGCTATTAACATTTATTGTTGTTAAAAATGGTCACTAAACACATAAATTTAATTGAAATACTGAAAAGCTAATCTGATGGTATAATACTTAATGTTTTTTTTTTTTGGGAATAAAATTAACGATTAAAGCTAATTTAATATTAAATTTAATGTTCTTATTAACACCTTTAAATTTGCAATTATTAATATCTTATAAGCTTTCAACAACTTATATTTATAATATGACAAGATATTTTATTACCTCCAAAAACATCAATAACATATTAAAGTTAATAAAAAAATTCGAATGAATTTAGACAAGCACAGTTCTTGACACTATTAAGAAAGAAAAAAAAAACAGAAATGTCCTTATATTAAGAAATGAAATAGAGGTTGAGCCCCCAGGCATTCCAAGATAAGCAATTCGAGCAAAAAAAAAAAAAAAACAATTGTCAAAATTCGAATAAAGGTTAGTTATTATAACCTATGATTATGGGCCTGTAGTTGAAAATTAAAGAGAAACCCAATAAGAAAATGTCCATTGAATCTTAGGCTTTTCTGTAACTAACTTGGGCTGCTCCAAAAGACGTTAAAACTAAATGTTGCTTCATTTGGGTACCTCATAATTAAAATTAGTGCCCCTGGATCTGACCCGGCCCACTAAAATAAGATATGGATCTTATATATATATTATTTTTTTTTTTTTCTTTTTCCTTTTCCTTTGAAGATCTTATTCTCATGTTTTCAAATGTATTTCTTGAAAATTCTTGACCTTTGAATTTTAAGAATAATAATCAAGTATTTCATGGAAATTAGTTATAATGTGTTGTTGAACCTCATTTATTATGACTTTTAGTAATGTGAATCAATTATTTCAACAAAGATGGAAATACAATAATCGAATGGAGAAAGATGTAAAAAAAAATTGGTATTGTATAAGTTGGTGCGATAGTTTTAGGGTGGAGAATATGAGTCATTATGAGGAAATGTATATTTTCTAACTTAATTTGTATTTATAGATCAAAATTTAGATGCCAATGTCATTTTATTTAGTGAAGAAAATAAAATTGATGATTCAACAATTATTGTTGAGCAGAAGGTGACAATAACAAATTGAGATGATATTATATCTCTAAAAGGTATTATTTTCTTAATTTACCGAGAGATGTTAGTTCTATAATATAAATAATGCATTTTAGTAAAACAAATACCATATTTGAAAAAATGTTCTTATTTGGAGATCTTTTGGCCATTCCTCTGACTTTCTTTGTTAGGTCATCTCCAACCCACAAATTCAAATTTGGACTCAAATCTTGTTTTTGTCATCAAATTTGCCACCATCTCCAACCTTTCAAACTCAAATTGGAATATTCTCTTACAATATTTTTAATTTTGTTTTGAATTTTCTTTAATGTCAAATATTTGTGTAAAATATTACATAGTATATGTGTATTAATATCAAATGAGTGAAAATTATTATAAAAAAAAATCAAAAAAAAAAATTGAGTTGTGAACAGTACAGTGGCTGAATTGCGTCCTAATTTGAGTTTGAGTTTGAGTTTTAAAGCTGCGTTGGAGATGGTCTTAAATCAATGCTAGTCATTTCCAACTAATCTATTCAAGTTCTTTTCCCTAAAAAAAAAACACCACCACCATCATATTTACTTTAAAGAATTTCAAATCTCACCGCAAATCCATCAATCTAAAAAGATCCTTAAAATTTTAAAACCCTTTCAAAATGAAAAACTAAATATATAGTTACTTTTAATGTAATTCAAAATTTCATTTCATTATATTAAAACCGAATTTCTCTAGTTTTTTAACACCACATTAATCAGCACGAATTCGGGTCGGGTACCCGCGGGTCGGATGGGCAAACCCGATTCCAAATGGGATTTCATTACACACAGTCCGCACTCCATAGTCAACTTGTATAAACAATCCGGCAAATATCACTAGGGTTTACCACTTTCCCCAGTAAACAAAATGTCAGGTTCTGCTCAGCCGCCGACCACCATCGTCGATGCCGCGTTCGATGGCTTGGGATTGGCCGATCAGAACTCCTCAATCGGGAGATCTCTCGGTGTTGACGAGAAGAAATTTTCCAAATATGTCGAAATCCGGTCCATCCTTGGCCGGCCCGACAAAGGCGCTGGATTGGCGGGCCAGCAAGTCCGAATAGCGGGACGGGTGAAGAAGGGGCGCGATGCATGTAAGGGAACATTGGCGTTTTTGGAGGTGAACGATGGCTCTTGCGTGGAGAATCTACAGGTTATTGTCAAGTCTGAGGTTTACAAGCTGAGCGATATCCTTGCAACTGGAACGTCAATCCACGCGCTGGGCGTGCTGAAATCGCCTCCTGAAAATGCCAAGCAGAAGATTGAGTTCGAGGTCGAGAAGTTCATTCATGTCGGCACTCTGAATGCGAAAACGTATCCCTTGCCCAAGACTAAATTGACACTCGAGTTTCTCAGGGATTTGCCCCACCTACGCCCTAGGACTACCACGGTATGATTTTCCTTTTTCCGATCGATGTTCGTTATCTGCTTTAATGTGTTTCTGAGGGTTTTGGTTTGGGATTTTTCAGTGTTAATTGCTGTAATCTATATTTTATGTGAATTTATGCATTTACTTGCTGCAAGTTAAAATGGAAATGTGGCCATCATATGCCCTTAGAGTTGATTGCTTGTGTGAATACCTCTTTTGATTGATAGTGATAGTGATGATAAATTTGATTTTATATCTTATTAGCCTATATACTATAGTGTTTCTGGGAAATTAGAGCATAGTTAGGATCCATTAATCTTATGAATACTTTTATGTTTCTTGCTGAATTTAGTATTTCTTTTGGTGGTTCAGATATCTGCAATTGCTAGAATTCGAAATGCATTGGCATTTGCCACCCACACATTCTTCCAGGAGAATGGCTTTCTTTATGTCCATACTCCGATCATCACAACCAATGATTGCGAGGGTGCAGGCGAGATGTTTCAAGTCACAACTTTATTCAATGATGCGGAAAGATTAGAGAAGGAGTTAATTGAGCACCCTCCCCCTTCAGAATCAGACTTAAAGGCTGCTGAGCTTGCTGTCAAGGAGAAAGGAGAAGCAGTGGCCCAACTAAAAGCAGCTAAAGCTAGCAAAGATCAAATTATTGCTGCTGTGGTTGAGCTTACTAAGGCTAAAGACGACTTTTCAAAGCTGGATGAAAGACACAAACTGGGAGAGAGGTGTAGGCTTGATGGTGGCATTCCAAAGAAGAATGAAAAAGAAATTGATTATGGACATGACTTTTTTGGCCGGAGATCATTTTTGACTGTGTCAGGGCAATTGCATGTTGAGACATATGCCAGTGCACTCGGTAGTGTGTATACCTTTGGGCCAACGTTCCGAGCAGAAAATTCGCACACCTCACGGCATCTTGCTGAATTTTGGATGGTGGAACCTGAAATAGCATTTGCTGATATACAGGTATGACAACTGTAAACTTGTCTATGTGCTTTTTAGTGTGGGTTGTTTACAGAATAGGAAAGCATACTGACAAAGAAAACTAGTATGCTGAACTTATGATAAGTAGCCGTTGTGATGTGACCTTATGTGCAAAATTGTACTTTTATCTATTTTTGTCTTCAAATTGACTTAAATCTGCATATCAGTCCAGATAACAGAGTTGAAAATCTTTGTAGGATGATATGGACTGTGCAGAGGCATATGTTAGATTTCTTTGTCGGTGGCTACTTGACAAGTGCTATGATGATATGGAGTTTATAACCAAAGAAATTGATAAAACTGCTATACAACGACTTCAAATGGTTGCAGAAACCAACTTTCACAGAATAACTTACACTGAGGCTGTTGCCATTCTTGAGGAAGTAGCTAAGGTGAAGAAATTTGAGAATAAAGTGGAATGGGGTGTTGATTTAGCTTCTGAACATGAAAGGTAAAAAAGTTCTTGTACATGATTGTTTCTCATTTTACCATCTCATCTTCTTTAATGCAGCCTGCAGTCTGTACATACCTGGACTCATCTCAAGTATTGTTGTTGCAGATACTTGACTGAAGAGAAATTCAAATCGCCTGTTATTGTCTATAACTATCCAAAGGATATTAAAGCATTCTATATGAAGGTCAATGAAGACAACAAAACTGTCGCTGCAATGGATGTCCTTGTACCTAAGGTTCTCTCCTGCCACCCCCCCTCTCTCCACGTGCACACATGCATGATTCATGCAGAGACGTTATTTTCTAAGTAGGTTATTCTTTGATAAGACTTGTCATGGACTTTCTCATTAGTGGGTATCTTATGTGCTTCTAGGTGGGAGAACTTATTGGTGGAAGCCAAAGGGAGGAGAATTACGAGGTTCTCAAACAAAGGTAGAGGGCCTAGCAATTCTAGTTTACATTATCATAGATGGAAATATATTGAATCAATCAAATTGTGATAGATGATAATGGGCATTAATTGTTTGTTTATGATTAAAGGATATTGGAGATGGGTTTGCCATTGGAACCATATAAATGGTATCTTGACCTGCTAAGCTATGGGACGATGGAGCACAGTGGATTCGGGCTTGGGTTTGAACGGATGGTTATGTTCGCTACAGGTGTTGAAAACATCAGAGACGTTATTCCTTTCCCCAGATACCCTGGCAGAGCAGATCTTTGAATCAATGAAATCATAGCAAACATCTATAGCCCCTCTCTTTTTGGTAATTATTTGTAGTATCATTCATCGATTTCACGAGTAGGATTGTCATTAAGAATGAATTGGTGTGTCGCAATTTGTTTAATTTCATTCCATCGCTTTTATGTCTGATCAAATTGCCTTCTTACCATGCTGCATTTGCTCTCAAAATAAGTTGTCGGAAAAAAATGAAATTTGTCCTGCCTAATAAAAAAATATTCAAGACTTGTATAATATATGTCTTGAGTCACAAGATAAATTACATTCTTAACTTAATTAGACTCATAATTTATATATGTTGATTCAATCTCTCTAGATAAGGACAATAAAGACACCATAATCTTGAGAGTAATAGGTGCTAGAAAAGAGTATACATGGCTGTTGCTGCTTTTAGACAAAGGCATAGCCTACATAATAAATATATATGTGCAATATAATAAGATAAGTTTGACAAAAATTGTCAATCACATATTTATGCACTAGCAATATGGTTTTAAGGGGCTAGTTTTAGCCCAACCATTGATCTTAGTTTTCTAGATATATGCAACTAAGCAAGGACATTAATTTTTTTTAGTTAATATGCAAGGGCATTAAATTTTTTTAGTTTATATAAGCAAGGACAAAAAATGGGAGAGAAATTACTCAAGAAAAATATAAATATATTTCTTATTTGTTTCTCTCTTCCATCTTCCCTGCACTTGTTTTAAGAGTGTATTTTTCTCTGGTTTATAAATTTTTAGGAGTAATAGTATCCTTTTAGATCATATCAAACAATAGCAAAGTTCAAAATTTATCTAGAAATGAAATCAGGCATTTCAATTTTCACCAATACAAGGGAATGCTTATTCGTTTATAAGTATTTAATTTTGTGTATTACAAGTATGACAGACAAAAACATGAAAACACACACTATTTGATGACTTCCTTATTCTTCTCACTAAACTCTCTCTCTTTCTTTCATGGATGTCCTAATTTTGATCTACACTAATATTGGAATTTAATTAAATACTGAATATTTTTAAGGAATCTAGAAAGGGGCCAATGATGGGCCATTGAGGAAGTTTACACCCTTTGGATATTGGGGTGATTCTGCTACAAATCCAGAGCTTTTCATTTCTGTCATTTCTCTACGAGCATTTGCTCCTTTTGCTTCGCAAAATTTGGGAAGATACACACCTGCCCATATCAATATAACATTAAGATAATAATTTTACTTTGATCCAATTCGATCAAAAGTTGTTTAAAATCCTAAAATGATTTTTATTTGTTTCAAACTCAGGTCGAAAGAGAATTATACAATTGATTTTTCAGAATTATAATTTGACTTCGAAATAAGGTCATTTTGTCGTAAAACTCATGCATTTTGGTTGATATTTGATGAAGAATTACATTTTCGAGTTTTTCAAGTTTGAGTAGCAATTTGAAAATATTTTGGTGTAGACATCAAATGGGAAAAAAAATTATTATATCACATGTTTGCATTTTGATATTAATAGTAATTATTATGTATATGAATACCTTCTCCAGCGGCAAGGTTGAAGTAAAGATCAACAATGTTGGGGCAATTGGCATAGCACTTATTGGAGCAAAGCTCTCTTGCAAAACGCGATTCCAAGAGAGAATCGGATGATATTCCAAGTGCGCTTCTATCGAGCCCACACGCTTTTATGCATTCATCACTTTCGATCCAATTCTTCAATTTATCGGCCTCGATTTCTGACGTGGCACACGTGTACTCATCCATCCCACCTCTTCGCACGTGCTTCTCTAGCACACATCTCTTCCCCAATGATGACACCGCATATGCACACGAGTCTTTTTTTAAATTCTCGCACTCGATATTTCCTACATTGCAGTAATAATATCATTTTAGCAATTGGTTTTTAACAAAGGGAGAAACTAAATAAGAAATAAACATAAATAGATTTTTTTTAATGGGGATGTTTTACTTTTTGTTTACTATAACAATGTTGTAATAGTTTTTTAATAGCCTTCCCATTTTTTATTTTATTTTTGTATGCCTTTGATTGTACTTTAGTTTCAACTATTTTGTACCTAGTACCTTGAATTTATTTTGCTTTTATTTCTCTACTTTACTTTTTATTGTTTTGCCATACACGTTTATTATTTGTTAATTTGTTATATTTTCATTAACTAAGTAAGAGGAAAATTATAGGGGGTGAAAAACAAAATGAAGTATAAGTAAAAAATATGGAGCAAAAGCTTAAGAAATAATAAATAAAGGATCCCAATTGTATTTTTTGATTTTTTTAATTTACCAGCACTTCGAACATAATTTAATAAGAAAACTTGAAAATAAAAACATTTCACTTAAGTTACATTATAACCCACTAAAAAAAATATGTTCGAAATCTCTTACAAAATAGTATTGAAATTGATTGTTGCGAACTTGGAAAAACAGAGTTCTAGGATTTTATCTTTTACTTCATTAACTCATACAGAACTTTCATCTACATAGTAATATATGTTTCTTTTCCCAATAAATATTTAAAAATTGCAACATAAAATCGAGTAAGTATCAACTATCATTGAAAAAAAAAACTACCATCTTCCAACATTTTCACAAGCAAAATTATCAATAAGGTTTTCAGTTGTTTTCAACACTCATTATTAATGCATTAATTAAATTGACTGCAAATTTACTTTTCTTGAGACATATCAAAACTTGTAGTAATGTATACGTGATATGGACCATAATAAAACTCCTATAAGTAGATATATTTTCTTTTTCAAAAAAATAAAATAAAACTCCTACAAGTAGATACATTTTTTTTTCTTTCAAAAAAATAAAATAAAACTCCTATAAATAGATATACTTATAGGACCATAAGTAAGTAATAGAACAAAATAGACAAGACATACACAATATAACAAAAATATACACACAATAAATAGAGAAAATAATGGTCAGAAATGGTCTTGACAAAAAAAAAAAAACATTTTCCTAAAAGATGAGAAACAAATATGTTGGAGAAGCAAAAATAAAATAGAAATCAAAAGAGGGTTTAAAATTTCAAAAGTTAATTAATTAAATTCTAAAATTATACGGGATTTTTCGTGTCAACAATACTCTTTCACTATTTTGTACGCATGAATGTATAAATAGTATTGAAATGAGATGAATCACGAACCTAGAGCCCCGTCGACGAAAAGGGCAAACACAAGCACAAGAGCAAGAGCAAGAAAAGTTGGTGCCATTTGTGATGCCATATTTGAAGCTCTATTATGCCTGCAATTTAATTTGGGGAAGTTGGTGAAGATTTCAGTAGTGAAAAATGGTGCATTTATAAGTGGTGATGGGAACTAAAAAGCATGCAAATATGTATGAGTCAAATAGTGAAAGGTAGAAAAAAAGACCTTCCAAAAGTTTGGCAGAAGTTGAATTGACCTTTCGATTGACAAAACTTCACAAGAAAATTCCTCTAGCACCTCCAAGACTCCACCATTTATGGCGAGGTTTTCTCATTGAAGTCTATTTTGTATTATTTAACTTTTCATAATATAAATATAAGTGTGACATTAATTAAATTTGAAAATTTGTGTCTTTGTGTTGTGTACTTTACATGTGTCTTATATTGTCTAACTATAACATTCATTTATATATATACTTCATATTATGTGTTGTACTATCGTCTCATGTCAAGAATCGTGATATTTATGATTGAAATTATCAAGTTCTATGATCCATTTCGAGAGATAAATATTTTTCCGTTGGGCTTGGTGGAATAGTAATTAAGATGAGCGAATTTCAAATTCTATTTTTACTTCTAATTATATTATTAATTACATTGTGTACTATTTTATAGCCCTACTCAATGGTGTTAAAAAAAATTAATTCAAAATTCAAAAAGCTCGATGTTTGGTCTCTGATGATCAACTTAAAAAAATGAAAAAAAAATAGAGGAAGGTACACACAAGATGAAAAAAATTAACAAAATAAAATTGTAAAAGATGAAAACAGTAGAATCTAATTCAGAGGCACAAGTATATAAATTAACGCAAAAACTTGCGTGCACCCGTTGCACCGTGCGATGGGACCGCGCACGGTCGTGCCCCGGGGATGGTTGACCGTGCGCGGCAACAGTGTACAAGTATGTCATTTTTAACTTTAATATGTGATTTTCAATTCTAAATATGTGATTTTTTTTCTCGTGCTGTGGGGCACAATCTGACCACGCAACATGTGTAGCGCATGGTATGGGGCATGGTCGATGGTGCACATTACAAGTATGTGATTTTTAACTCTAAATATGTCTTTTAGGGCTATAAGTATGTATTTTTTTGTTTTTGTTTTGGCGCACGGTCGACCGTGCCCCAGAACGTGACCGTGCACGGTCCTGTCGCACGGTGCGACAGTTGCACGCGAGACTGACTCATAAATTAAAAGACATGGAAAAATTAAAGAAGAAAAAGAGTATATGACATGCATTTTTCTTAAGATAAAACTTGAATATTCATGTACTAAATATGAACTACTTGCCAAATTTAGATTTTTAACAACTTAAAGGTGATACTAAATTAGTTAATATGAACAATAATAAAAGTGTATAAAAGGTTAGTAAAAAAAAAAAACGTAAAAAAGGACTAAATAAAGTAAAACTTATCACTAGACAAAAAATGGGTTTTGCTATGACATTCTAAAATTTACGGATGACCATTTGTCTAAATAAACCTCTCACGATATAAGTTTAAGACTAGAAATTCTGTGAAGATTATTTTAAGTAACTAATTTGATGACAGAGATCAATCTAAATTTACGATTCATAATATGGATTTTAAAAAATGGATTTGATTTATTCTGTCTCATAGACTTATATCAATGAGACCGTTATTTATATATGAGTTTTATTGTTGGTTTTAAAGTATAAACACAATCAACAACATATTTTATTTGTATACCCTCGCGGCTTTTCTTTTACGAAAACTTTTATATATTATTAATCTGATTTAAACACCTATAATAAAGACTTATATAAGCTTTTGTGCAAATAATATGATTCATACAAATTTTATATTTTATCAAGATGGTGATTTGAAAACATCACAAGAATGCTTATGTTGTATTTGAATTGAGTGATGTGACATATAAGATTTAAAATGAATGAATTTCAAATTCATTCAAATTAAAGTGCTTTAAAACTCCGTTCAAATGCTAAAAAATCCAAACAACATTAATTGATTTATTATTAAGACTTTTGAATCATTTATCAAATTCGTCAATTCAAACACAACCCTTCATATTTATGTGTTCTAGACTTCTAATATTATAGATTTCAAAAAAAAGACTTCTAATATTATATTTCATTTGGTTAATGTTTAGCGTGCATTCTTAAAATACATATCTTATGCGCTTGTTTGATATTTAACAGTTTTTCGCTCGTGTATATCAATTTTCCATTCTTCTCGTCAAACAAGAGTTGCATATTATAAAGCGCTCTTATCTGATTAAATCGGCATACTTCATTTATTAGTTAAACAAGATGCGAAATCAAAACATGACAAATGTTAAATAATTAAATGGACTTTCATTAATGTTCTAGCATTCTATGTTCTATAATTTAGATATTAACAATAAATCAGTCAATTAAACAGAAGGGTCGTGTTTGATTTTATTGCTTTTGCAAAGAAATTTTATAACAAGTGGTGGCTATTTATTAGGACTGCTATTTTGGTGTGTGAAATATGAATAGCTTAAGAGAGGGTTGGTGTAGATTGGGCCTAATTTAATAGCTTATTAATTGGTCTCAGACTCTGGGTCAATTTAATAGCCTAACCCAAATAGTCAAATTCAGGCCCAAATATTCCATCTTCATAATTGCAAATTGTCACACCAATACAGAAAATAATCGATAACAATTCTCATTAATTAATTTTTTAAAAATAGTGCTGCATTTTCCAGAAAAGACAAATAAGAATTTTTATTAATTAGTAGGCCCACCTGAAAGAATTTTTCTGCAATACATATATTTTATTTTTTTCTGGCAGCAGAAATGGTGTTTCGTTTTATACTTTTAAAATCAATATTCTTTTTTGATATTTTTTAAAGTCAATATTGTAAAGTAGTTGAGTTGACTGGCATGGAAATTTTGGAGATTCAATTTTCTACATATGACCCGTCAATCACGAGGCTTTCTGATTTTTAGTCATAAAGACGCAAAATAATTTTGCAGCAAAAATAAATGAAGTCTAAGATTTTTTATTTTTTTTTCCTTTTCCCCCCCTTTTATTACAACGCAATACACGGGGTATAAATATTAAATACCACATGTCATGTAACAAAACAATGACAATTATATTAACACAAAATGATAATATCAGTGCAACCTAAAACTAGGACACAAAAATTCACGTGAGACGATCTCACAGATAGTTTATGTGAGACTGAACTTCATCACCCTCAAACAACATGTGAATTATAAGGTTTTGGGATGTGGGTATTTGGTTTGTAGGTTGATTTATCTCACATAATGTATTAAAATTTTGTGAGATGGTCTCACAAAAGACTCACACAAAACTCAAACTAAGCTTGGCAACGGGAGAGATTTAAACCCTGATCCTCTGTATATTGGTAAAAATATATTGCTGGCCCCAAATTTCTTTTTCTATTTTTTTTTTCAATAATGATTTAATAAATACATAAAGAAACTATAAGATTGCATAAAATACATGGGCATATAAGACGTCATCAAGATATATAAAATAAAGAATAGAGACGAGGAAAAAGATCAACGATGACAAAATTGAATGATGTCACAAAAGTGATATTTTAATTGAAAAATTAAAATTTATCACAATTACAAAAATAATTTGTGACAATTCTTGGTGTGTCACTAACAAATTCATCATATAATGTGTGATTTCTTGTAGTGCGAATTACATAGACAAAACATATACATATATATAGAAGGCTAGCTAAAATAGTAAAACCATATGTCAGTAAGAGTAAATTGGAGAATATAACACATGTTTATGTATAATGTATATAGGAACCCCATGAAAAATGGGATAAGGAATATGCACCTCATCTCCGAAATGGATCCTCTCAATTTACCAAATAATAAATTTAGTAATTTTTTTTAAATCTCATCCGTTTATTTGATCAATTGATCATAACATGTCATATCATCCATTCTCAAATCTTAAACAATTAATCATTTTCTAATCTTCTCTCTCCATAAACAATTTATGCACGTTCTTTGCTTAAAAATATGAAATTTATTTCCTTTCTCACTTGGGATAATTAATTCGTTGTTGTTCATCAACTAAAATTGATACACGCAATTGCCACTAAAAGAATGAATATCAATTGTTCAACATCATTAATTTAAATTATAATAAAGATAGAAGTAAACCTAACTTACTTGGGAGTATGACAAAAGTAAACAACGTACTTGAAAATGATAAATTGATCTTGAGACAAATTGGGATAATTGATGGCAGAAAATAGCACAAAAAGATTGATGAATTATCAGGTGTATAAAAATATTTTCCAATTCAATAGGAAATAGTAGAGAACAAGGTACGGATTAATGAATTATTAGACGTATAGAAATCTTGTATTTCATTGTTTTTAATTCACATTATGTGTTAATTAGTGATGTCATCAACTGGATGAAATAATTGATGAATCACCAAATTAAAAGATATGATCTTACCTGGACATAGAGACACCTCTCAACTATCTAACGAAATCATGACAATTTTATTAGACATGAAACGGTGTGTTCCACGTAAACATATGCTACGCCAACAATGTGAGATCTATATATAGAGCATGGAATATCAAGAATGTATCATAATGTAGACCATCAACTTTGCAACAATATTGCATTTATACGTTTATATTTATTTATAATACATTTATATTTCTATGTAATGATACAAAACACACATAGGGACACTACAAACAACACATTATTATAAAAATAATTGAACCATGTTCTTTTGAAAAAAAAAAAAGAAATGTTATAGTATCAGAAATTTAGTTACGTTATGGTCTTAAGTCTTGTAGATAAACCATTATTTAGAGAGGTGAATAAACAATATATGTACATAAATAGGCAGCTTTCAATTTGTGTCTCTGGTTGGGCTGGATCTATGGCCCATCAGCAAAGAGGCAGCCTTTTTAGAATGGTTACATTGGGCCTAAAACTCTGACTCCTTTATTGGGCCTCAAAATTGTGGCATCTCGCGGAATCAAATATTGTCACACTTTTGGGCCTAAATAGTATTTTTCTTTTTCTTTTTTCCCCATATATTATGAATTATGTTGATTCTCTCCAAAATTCAAATGTCTGAATATGCAATTCAAATTTCTTTCTATGGGACAACCTCTCTTTTTAAGGTTAATGCTATGTCAATGACAAGTGCCTTCCAAATTTCAAAGCTAAAGTGAGACATAAGTGTTGTTGTTGTTGATAATCTTGTGTGTTGATCCATCCAATATAGGTGGAGGGTTGAGTCAATGGATTAAAAGAGAGTTATTTCGATTCGAATGCGACAAATTAAAAAAATGTTCATATTCATATTTGATTAATTAAATACAAATATTGATTCATATCTAATTTTAAAAAGAGTATTCGAACACATTCGAGTTTATTCGAATTTTCGTACACAAAATCCTAACTTGATTTTTTGTTTGGTTTATTCCACAAAATTATATTAAATTGTAAAAATATAATTAATTATAAATGAATAATATACTATATTTGAAAATTCATAAAAGTATATATAATTTAAATATATATCTTACTATAATAACTATTTGGAGATATATAATGTATATTAAAACACACACACACATGACACATGTATACTTAAAGCATATATATACTATATATATAATATAAAGTATTATAAATAATTGAGAAATATAAATTATAGTATATAACGTATTAATATAGGAAAGGAATGTATATAATATATACATATAAATATAGTATTAATTGTGAATTAGTGTTTACATAAATAATTTTAAAATTCAAATCAAATATTCAAAACAAATATATTGATACTTTTGTTTGTCTTCAAAATTAATTCAAATGTAACAAAAAATTCTTTATTCGAAATCTGATCTCGAATCGAAGAAAAAATATTCGAAATCCTACTCTGGAGTGTCATGGTGCTTTTCATATCGAACTTTACCTAATTTTATTTGTATTTATGTTACAACGAGTAACTTTTTATTAAATAAAAAAACATGTTTATATACATAGGACAACTAACAAAATAGTTAAATAGCATGTATAAGGAAAAATTAAACTTTGGTAAAATATAAAAAAAAAAATCATTTTATAAGATCATTTCATGAATCTGATTATATAAGACAAATTGAATATGAAAAACATTAAATTTAACCATATTGACGGATACTAATACTCTATAAAGAAGCGAGATCTTATTTAAAATTTGAACTAGTATTCCACCTTACCAACCCCACCAAACACAACCCCATGCACGACCCGTGGCGCGACTCATCCTTCAGCCCCTTGGCACGAACTACCCGGTTGCACCGCTCATGGCACGACTCACGACACTTTGAATGATCCTAAACATGACCCACCCTTCTCATGGCGCCATCCATCCGGACCTCATGTGGCATGACCCCCTATAAATCATGGCTGACACGATCCATAATTAATATTATATAATTTATGAGTTATTTTATTTCAATTTTAGTATTTCGTCTGATCTAATTATATTAGTAAGGGTGTTTTAAACTTTTTTATTTTTTGCTAAAAGAAAGTTTTATTATTACATTGGGAGTAAATATATATATATTTGAAGAGCAAAGTTTTTATTACTTACCAACAGAAAGGTCAGATCTATATTCCATTTATAAACTGGAAAACACATATGGACCACTTCCATGACCTCTTATTTATCATGGCCTACCACTATGTTAATTAGCTGCTTCATCAAATAAAGGGCATATATGTGTATTTATGTATGTTTATATATACGATATATTATATATATGCAATTTTCTCATGTGCAATATGTTTATTATCTGCCATGCACATAGCACTGGCAAAAATTGAATAAACATGCACATAAAGAAAGCTGTCGTTTTTGGCTTATTATTTGTGATATCATGAATTATTGTTGTTGCAATTCAAACTAAATTAATGTCTTTAGCAAATCATAACAATATATTTTATTTTCTGTGAGTTATTATTGTTTCACAGGGGTAAAATAAACTCATACAACACACATATTTGAGGATGTAGTAATTAGATGGTGAAATATATAAGGTTGTATTTGGATTGAAAGATTTGAAATTCATGGTATCAAATCTATTATTGATATTTTGATTGATATGGACTTGAAATTTATTGTTTTCATTTTGATTGAATTGGTTTTTTGAGTAATTAGTGTGAATTACGATCTAATTTTGATTCAATTCAAATCTACTCAAATTAAATTGCAATATTTAAAATCCACCAAGATTGCTCAAAACATCAGTTCAGAAATTGATGAATATCGAAATCAATCCAAACATGTCAAATGGATTTGATGTTATAAACTTCGAATTCTGATTTAAACCCTTCTATCCAAACACAATCTCAAAGAATCACTAGTGACAAATTAGTTTATAAATATACATAACCGTGTTATTTTTCTTAAACAACAATTAATTACTGATGAAGTAGCTAGCTTATTAAAAGACCTTCATAAGCATTTATAGGATCGAATTTGGATATAATCCGAATTGAACAAAGCTTAAGAAGCACCTATATGTAATTTATCAACTACTACTATATTATGTCAAAACCTAACAACATGCCAATTATAGTGTAGCGCCTAGGACAAAACGACGTATAATTGGTTAATTAATTAAACCCTTAAATGTTTGATTTAATTACGTGCGTTTCAGAAAAACGATAAAATGCATGATTAATTAATCGGTTGTATAATTAAATCAAGAAGCATAGGTTATATTTTATCAAAACGTTCGTAATCGAAAATTGAAAAGATAGAAATGAAAATGAGGTCAATCGGAGACCCGTAGTTTAAAACACGAAGAATATGAAGAATCGAAAAAGAGATATTTTCGATCAAAAAGTAAAAATTAAGATATTTTGTAAAAATGTGAGATATTTTGTAAAAAGTAAGATATTTTGAAAGTAAAGATATTTTTAAAAATGTGTATATATAATACGAAACGAATCGTAAAAAGTAATAATTCGAGAAAAGTCGAAAAGTAAGATATTTTTCTTCTCTTTTCTCTCTTCTGATTTTCGGCCGGCGGCCGCCGCGCCACCGCAAGCGCCGACGTCGAAATCTTTTTCTCGACTTCGGCCGATTTTCGCACAGCTTATAGGTTTCATTGAGCCCGTTCCAGATCCGGGTTCGGTTTTGCATTCCGACATCTCGTTCGTCGGGAAATGGCCGGTCAAACTCCGACAAACCCTATTTTTCTCTCTCCTCTCTCTCTTTCTCTCTTTCTCCCTTTCTGCCTCGCCGGAAACCTCCCCTCATCCGTCGCCGTTTGCCTGGGTGTGTGTGGTGGCGTCGCCGCTCTGTTTCTGGCGTGTGTGTATTTGTGCAGGTGTGTGTGCGCGCGTGAGTGTGTGGTTGTGTTATGGGCGGCGCTGTGCAGCGCCGCTGTGCTCGCTGGTGGCCGGCGCGCGGTGTCGCGCCGGCGAGTCGGGGATCAGGGTAGTGGCCGACGACGGGTGGTCGCCGGCCTAGGCTGTGTTTGTTGTGGTGTGTGGTGGAGGGCGCTTTGGGCGGGCGCGCTGTCGGGCGCCGGGTGTGTGCACGCGCGTGCGAGTACCGGGCGCTGTGTTGTGCGCGTGCTGGGCGCGCTGTGTGCGCACCGGGAGGGGCCCGCTATGTGCGCGCTGGGAAGTGTCGGGGCGCGCTGTGAGCGCTCCGGGCAGCGTCGAGGCGCACCTTATGTGTGTCGGTGTGCGTCAGTCCGTATTGTGTGTGTGCGCGTTGTGTCGCCGACGATGGGAAGTCATCGGCCGGGAGTCGGGGGTCTTGGTCAAAGTCAACCATTTTCTGATAAATTACGAAAACACCCCTACACCTTTAAAAGCTCCGTTTGAGCTCATTTTTCTTTCGTTTAAGTCCGTTTTTCTTCCGTTCAAACTCTAATCTTTCCCTTTTCACCCTATGATCACATGTTTAACCTTCCACACTCGTTTCTTCATACTTGATTTCTAAAGCTTTCATTTCGTTTCGTTTCGTCTCATTTTCCCTATCGTTTCTTCTTCGAGAGAGTTTATATAATTAATGTATACGTAATTAATGTAATATGGATCTAAGAAACCTCTTTACATATGTAGACTCTCGATCGGAACAAACGCCTTAAAACTTGATACTTTGACTTACACGAGGTTTACCACCGAACATGGTGGGGATAACTTCTAATCTCTATATGTTTATTGTTTTCTGTATTTGATATATGAATTGTTGAACCCTACGTGTTGTGATTATATGTTGTGAATACTGTGTTCATACTATTATACTGTGAAAGGACTAAGGTCCACATTTATATCACGGAGGGACTAATAGTCCGTAAAAAACATCACGGAGGGATTGGTGGTCCGTAAAATGCACCAATGGTATTTATACTGTTTTGTAGGGTAAGACGGATTTCACCCACACCTATTGGAATTTAAGTGCTATGCATTCTACGTGCTGTGTCTAATTGTTGAACTCATATTATGTTTGATTTGTTTAACTGCTTAATACATGTTAAAAACACGGAGATTATTCCCACGAGTGTATTCAATGCACTCACCCCCATCTATAATCACATTACAGGAGATGACGAGAATCAAGATGTATAGAGAGGATGGTGCCGTATCAAGATTTCTCTTTTTACTTTCCAAAACTTAATGTTGAAACAATGTTTTATTTTATTTCACGTTTTGTAAAATTATATCATATTTTCTTTTGATGGATCCTGTATGAGTATATTTCCGCTGCTCAAGGTTTCAAACTCTTTGTTTCGGTTGTTGCCGATGTTTCGTATATGTAAATCTTTCTATCGTCTTCTATCTTCTTCTGTTTTAAAATATGTCTCTTTCCCCTTTTTTCTTGCACGCCCACAAGAAAACTCTGATATTTTAACTATGAAAATGAGGCGTGACATATAGTGATAAGGGGTTTGATGATTGGATAAATTTCACAACAAAACCTAATTTATAGTTTATTTCTTACTTCTAGACCCAATATTTAAAGGATCTCAATAAAAGACTCAATTTAACCTTTTTCTCAATTTAAGGCTTGAAATTTTGATTGAGTTCTTAATTTAAGACAAAAATTCATTTTTTTTCTTTTTCTTTTTAATTATATTTATAAATTTATTTATATTTTAATATGTATTTATATTTTAGATAAATTAAGACAAGTTAGTGCAATTTTGGAACGATCTTCATTCAACTCATATTAATTTATATAAAAAGAAAGAAAGAAAGAAAAATATAATTAATTCAATTCGTAAAATATAATTTATATTAAATTGATTAATATTAAAATTGGTTTTCTGTACTTTTGTTCATAAAATTTAAAATTAAGAAAATGAAAAGAATCTTAATTTTATAAAATGCATTAATTATGTACATACATACACACACACACACACACACATATATATATATATATATATATAAATTAATACAAGTCGGATGAAAGTCGTTTAAAATTACACTAACTTATTATAATTTATCTAAAATATAAATACATATTGAAATATTACTAAATTTATAAATATAATTAAAATGAAAAAATAAAAAGAAAATAAAATTTTATCTTAAATTGAGAACTCAATCTAAATTTCAAGCCTTAAATTGAGAAAAAGATTAAATTGAGTCTCTTATTGAGAAACTTTAAAAATTGGGTTTAGAATTGAGTACTAAACTATAAATTGGGTCTTGTTATGAAATTTATTCTTCGATGATTATATTATTCAAAATCATCATTTATTAAATCCCATGAGGTTTTTTCTTTTTCTTTTTTTCCTAACATTTTCAATACTGAAAAGTTAAAATTAATATTTTCATCCATTTGTTTATTCCCAAAATGAGGCAAAAAGATAAATAGGAAACAAAAGCTCAAATCTCAGAACCCAAATAATAATTCAGGAAAAAGAAAAGAAATAATATTATTGTTATGAACTATCAACAGTAGATAACTATCTGAACCATTTTCCTCCTTTCCTCTTTCTTCTAAACACACAGATTATATATGTTTTCACAGATTCATAACACTCTAAAAAAAAAAAGAAAAAAAAAAGAGGGAATTAATGGAAAAACAAAATTATAACCCTGATTAATTAATTAAGAAATAATTTCAAAAAAAAAAAAAACTGACCTGATCAAAAGCTGCTCGCTGCTGAATTTAGTGCAGTATGATGGAGAATTCCTAAGGGATTGCATGATCCGAAGATAAACGTAGATCGATGGATCAATGCGATCCCTTTGGAATTCTCCACCTCACACCATTTTTCAATGAATTTTTAAAAATTAAAACATTTATTTTAGATCGCTTTTTGTATATATGTATACATAGGGATGAGGATGAAAGCTAGAGAGGAGTTTTTGTGAGATATACAGTAGAAGATGCCTTTGGTTTGCTCATTTATATTCACTCATTTGGTGTGAGAAAGGTATGAGCAAAGTTAGGAATTTTGAGGTTTTTATACATTGCCCTTTTCTGGATAATTAAAGCCCCCTTGCTTTGGAAAACCTAAGCAAACGAATTTCCATCTATTTTATTTTAATTAATTTTAATCAAAATAGTACATTTTTGTAATTATTATTATTTTATTTGAAAAGTTGTAGTGGTTTTTCAAAATTAATTAACATTAGTTGAGGGGTCATTCAAGTTTATAATGGACTTTTATTTTGTATTAGTTTAGATTGATACTTTCTGACTTCTGAAAAATTCATATGCAAAAAAAAAAGGAAGTACACAGAATCATAAAAATTCATATTTTTTTGGTGTTTTAATTTTTTTTGTATTAATGTATTTATTAGAAATAATTAACATCAATGATTTATATATATATATATATAATAATAATAATAATAATAATAGAGTTGATTCTCTCCTATTCACGTGACCCATCATCTTTTTGAAACTTTGTGAGCATGTCATGTGTTTACATTAAGAAGATGAATACCTCAAGTCTGAATATATATATATATATATATATATATATATATAAAATAGTGTTTGTGTGAACTAAGTTCATAGATCATGATTCATGCAACTGGGAGCGCGAGTCGGGTTCGGCCCAGATCCGTGCCCATAGTAATTATTATTTTTAAATTTATATCATAACCTTTTAGTTTAACGAACCTAACATTTATATTATTTTAATATAACCTTTATGTACATGTATCATAATCTTTAAATGAATAACTTAAACTTTTTTCATTACAAAAATTCATGTAGTATAGCTAAACCTTTTAGTCATACAAGTCTAACATTTATATTATATTAGTATAATCTTTATGTATACATATCATAACCTTTTAGTGCATAACTTAGACTTTTTTTATTACAAAAATTCATGTAGTATAGCTGAACCTTTTAGTTATACAAGTCTAACCTTTATATTATATTAGTATAATTTTTATGTATACATATCATAACCTCTTAGCGAATAACTTAGACTTTTTTTCATTATAAATGTAGTATAGCTTAACCTTTTAGTTATACAAGTATAACATTTATGTTATATTAGTATAACCTTTATATACAGATATCATAACCTTTTAGTGAATAACTTAAATTTTTTTACATAACCTTTATGTACATAAAAGGTTATGCGGACATAACATAAAGGTTAGGTTCGCCAAACTAAAAGGTTAAGTTCGCCAAATTAAAAGGTTAAGTGAACATAACTGCGAAACTAGGGTTTGAGCTAGGGTTTAGGTTAGGGTTAGGAAGTTTGAGCGCGCATGGGGGCACGTGGATTGCGTGAATTACACTATCGGATCGGGTTGACCTAGTTACACGAATTTAGGATCCGTGCAACTGGTGTATATAAATAATTGTGATATATATATATATATGATCTGTATATGTATAAAATATAGAGAAATAAGAAAAATAAAAGGAAAAGATCATTCTCAAAGAAAGAAAAAGATAGGAAAATAGAAGCAAAATAAGCAACAAATAAAGAAAAAAAATTGTTCCTCTTCCTAGAGATGCTCATCCGGTTCGGAAAACTGGAATCGAATTGGAACCGAACTGGGGTCAATGGTTCGGAAAACCGTTGGAACCGAAACCGTGAATTGTGGTTCGACGGTTCGATTTCGGTTCAGGCATTTTTCAAACCGTAAACCGGCGATTCGAACGCCGGTTTAACTGCCGGTTTATCTTTTTTTTTTTTTTCAATTTATATTTTATTTAAATAATATTATGTATTTATGTTATTTTATTTAATTTTTAGTTGTATTGATTATTATTAATAATTTATATTATAAGTTGTAATTTTTTTAGGTTTATGGTTTGTATTTGGTTGTATTTAAATTGTAATTTCTAATTTTTGAAATTGTAACTTATAAGTTGTAATGTAGTATTGTTGTAACTTGTAAATATGTAAGTTCTATTTTTTAATTATATCAAATTATTTACTCAAAAAACATTGTTATTTTGTAATATATGAATAATTGTAATATTTATATGCAACTTTAATTTTTTAAAAAATTTAAAAAATTAAAAAAAAAAACCGTCCGAACTGGAACCGAAACCGGAATCCCCACGGTTCGGTTCCGGTTTGGCCCTCCATAATTTTCCGAACCGACGATTCCGAATCAAAACCGACGGTTCGAACCGTTTGAACACCTCCACCCTTCCCCAAGGCAAATAAGTAAGATGCAAGAAATTATTCAATTTCGAGATCTTAATTGTATGGGATATTCATCTATTAGTTTTCAAATTTTTAATTCAATATTATACAAAATTTATTCAATATTTGTGGTTTATGATGATTAATTAATTAATTTATCCACTCGAACAAAGGTAGGAGCAAAAAATAAAAAACACACTATCTTCGACGCACAATAAGCACATACAAACCATTGAGATATCTTGAACAAAATTAGAGGAATTTTACTTACGAGGTTTCATTGTAAATATTAGGAAAATTGATGCAATTATTTCAAAAACAAATAATACATGACCAAAAAAAAATATATATACAATAACTCCAACTCAATTATTTTTCTAAAAATGTATAGAATACAAAAATTCACATAACCGATATGGGCTTCATCTAGTAATATTTGAATTAAATAAGTTGAATTAGTTTGTAGTAAAAAAGACAAATAAAAGCAACTATGCACTTCTTTTTTTATTTTTTGGGATTTGGTTAACTTGGTGCATATTTATTAAGGTTAATTAATTACAATTTATCATCCAAATTACACATATTTTGACAATTTTTTTTATGTAATATAATTTTGAATCATTATACTTTGACCAGTTATACCGCCTTACCTGATGGTGTGGCAAATTAGAAATTACAAGTGTGAAAATAGTATTTGGTAAACCATCTTGATTTATCATTAATTTCAGCTCCTTTAATTCAAATTAAAGCTCTTATGTCACTTATAGGAAGTCATTTTGTTAAGACATGTAAATTTTATGTTCTTTAGTTATTTTAATTTGCGTTTAATCGTGAGATTTGAGGAAATATTTAAAATTTATATAATTATTTTAGGAAATTCATATATTGTGTTTAAATTTTTATGAATTTAAAATTCACCACTTTTATTTTGAATTAATATATATTTGAAAAATATGATTGAATTTTAAATTCATTCTGATTTGGATGAATTTAAAATTCATTAATTTCAAATCTTGCAATTCAAACACAACATTAGAAAAAATAAAGTAGTTGTCCAATACTTTCAAGTTTTTTATCTTTTGTTTCAAGATATTTTATTTTCTATTATTTTTATCTTCTATACGTAATTTTTGTCCACTTTTTAGCTATATACTTTTTTTTTTGGCTTCTAGTTTATTTTAATATCTTAAAATACTCTCATACAAAAAACAAAAGTAGGGGCAATTCCGTAAATTTTAAAGAGTGCAAGGGGGTGACGTTAAACAACATAAAGACAATAGTAGTTGAATAATACAAAGTGAGAGTATGATGGTAATTAAAGTATACTCAATGAGAATTGCGTCTTGATTTTGTTGGTAAGTAGGCCAAAAAGGAAAATATAAGATGCTCGTTTTTTTCATGCAATCAATAATTAATAATTTTAAAAAAAGAATAAATAATTAGTTAGTGAAATTAAACATGGAGATATATTCCAATCAATTGTAATGTAGATGAATAATTAATGGGAGATAAGGATAGTCTTTAATGGGTCTTGTAAAAGAGCAGATAAAAGTTGCAATCAAAACAGCTACGTCATTGGGAAATAAAGCAAATACTTTGCTATATTCATTCAAGAATATATCATCACTTTGCTCTTCTTCCTTTTTCATTTGTTCCTCATCCATTCATACATTATGCAAATATGCTGTCTGCTTTCTTAATCCATTTTCCCGACATATATAACATCATATTCAATGTCCAACCACTGTATTGTGTGAATAATAATAATAATAATAATAATAATAATAATAATAATAATAATAATAATAATAATAATAATAATAAGGGAACTCGTATTTTTAGTAATTAATTTATAAACAACGCTTCTAATTCAATAATTAAGTTGTGTTTTTTTGAAGTGAAAGAAATTATAATAGTAGAGATAATAAATGATCACCTTTTATTTTTGTAATTACATTTTTCTCTTGTCTTGGATATACATATATATTTTTCTAATATTAGTATGTACCGTTGAAAAAACAACATAAAAATGTGTACTACTTTCATCTTGTTTTCTCTCTCTAAATTAGTCAACGAATATAAAGATTCTCTAGTAGTATTTCTTTTCATGATCACAGCAGTTTTTTTTTTCAATGGCTATAATCAAAATATATGTGCTTGAATTTCCATTCATTCGTACTTACAGAAAAGTGTTGCCTAGCAGATTCATTAAACTTTAATTTAGTGATAAATTATTCATATATTGTATAATATAACAACATTTTAATTTCAAAAGTTAATTTTTTATTATAAATATATAGTGGGATATCATAAAATTAATAAAAAGAAATCATACAGACGGAAATTTTAAATATCAGATAATTACAAAAAAATTGAAATGTTATTTATCATTTAAAAAATAACATGTGTGTTGCACCAGTCACTAATCGATTATAAATCAATCAACCAATTCAAACCACTTAAACTTTTTGTTATTTCAATTTTAAAATTCGCCACCCATACACTGATACCTTCAATTCAAAGGTAAAGCAAACAATAAATAAATAAATAAATAAATAAATATATATATATATATATTTTGATGATAAGGAACCAAACGTTGGGTTTTCTTATGGAGCTGATGTGACAATACACGTATGTTAAATCTTTTCTTATTGATATTGTTAAATCTTTTCTTACATACTGTCATATTCTTTTCTTACTTGATCTCTTTTATTTATTTTTTTTCTTACGTAATTTAAATAAATCTTTTTTTTTTTAACTTTATAAATTATCAAATTTTTTAAATTGTCAGTTTCTTTTCTTCTCTATCTTCATTTTTATAAATAAATATTTTTTTCTTATTCATCCCAATTTGATCCTTATTCTATATCATTCTTTCTTATTTTATCTCATTTTTAAATAATTTTTTTCTTATTAATGTCAATTTCTTTCTTATTTTATATTCACACATTTTTCAAATTCATCTCATTTTATCTCCATTTTTTTAGTAAATTGTCAATTTATTTTCTTCTCTCTCAGTTGCCATCAATAGTACTTGAAAAAGAAAAATTTAACACATATTGTTCTTTAATTGTACTTTTAGAAATTGTCTAAAATTACATATACTTCTAGATTTTTATACAGTAATCTCAACCATCTATTTTTTTAATTTGTAGATAAGTTTAGAACTTATTTAGAAATTGTCTAAAAGTTCTTCAACATTTATGGATAATCTCAACCATCTATTTTTTAAATTTTACATAAGTTTAGAATTTGTCTAAAAATTATCTAAAGTCTTGTGAAATGGAGTAATCTCAACCATCTATTTTTTAAGAAATAACTTAAGAAACATTGTGTTACATCAAACTTATCTACAATTAAAAAATACATGAAAATTATCTACAATTAAAATATAGATTGTTGATATTACTCGATAAATATCATCGGTACATGAAACTTATCTACAATTTTTTTTTTTACAATTAAGAAAATAGATGATGACACTTATCTACAATTAAAAAAATAGAATTAGCAATTAAAGAATACATGAAACCTATCTATAACTAAAAAAAATAGATGGTTGACACTACTCGAAACTTATCTAAAATTAAAGAAAAAAATAGATGATGAAACTTATTTACAATTAAAAAATAGATGGTTGAGAGCGTACATGAAACTTATCTACAATAAAAAAAAATTGGTTGAGACTACCTATAAATATATACAAGTACATGAAACTTTTACACAATTTCTAAACTTATGTACAATTAAAGAAAAATATGTCTTAGCAAATATTTTTCCAAGTATTATTGATAATAATGTCAACTAAAACAAAAGAAATTGATAATTTTTGTACAATTAAAGAAAAGTATGTCTTAGCAAATATTTTTCCAAGTATTTTTGATAATAATGTCAACTAAGATGGAAGAAATTGATAATTTGTATACAATTAAAGAAAAATATGTCTTAGCACATATTTTTCCAAGTATTATTGACAATTTTTGTACAATTAAAGAAAAGTGTGTCTTAGTAAATATTTTTCCAAGTATTTTTGATAATAATGTCAACTATGATGGAATAAATTGATAATTTTTATACAATTAAAGAAAAATATGTCTTGGCACATATTTTTCCAAGTATTATTGATAATAATGTCAACTAAGACAGAAGAAATTCACAATTTTTATACAATTACAAAAAAATATGTCTTAGCAAATATTTTTCCACGTATTATTGATAATAATGTCAACTAAGACAGAAGAAATTGACATTTTTTGTACAATTAAAGAAAAATATGTCTTAGCGAATATTTTTCAAGTATTATTGATAATAATGTCAACTAAGATAGAAAAAATTCACAATTTTTGTACAATTAAAAAAAAATGTCTTAGCAAATATTTTTCCAAGGACTTTGATAATAATGTCAATAGAAGAAATTGATAATTTATTTAAAAAAAAATGAAGATCTAATGATATGAGTTTGAAGAAAAATGTGTGGATATAGAATAAAAAGAAATTGACAAGAAAAAAAAAGTATATTAAAAAGGGATAAAATAAGAAAGATTGATATAGAATAGGAAAGAAATTGAGATGAATAAGAAAAAAATAATTATTTAAAAATGAAATAAAACAATGGGCAATAAATTAAATTATGTAAGAAAAGAAAAAATAAATAAAAGAAATTAAGTAAGAAAAGAAAAGAATATGACGGTAAGTATGAAAAAACTAAGAAAGAAATTGAGAAAAAAAAAAAAGACAGATTTTTATTTAAATTACGTAAGAAAAGAAAAACATAAAAGAGATTAAGTAAGAAAAGAATATCGCGTAAGAAAAGAATATCGTTAAGAAAAGATTTAACATATACGTGTATTGCCACATCGACAAATCTGGCTCCAAAAACCCAACGTTTGATTTCTTATCATCATTCTATATAAACTAAAAAAAAAAAGGACTTCTCATTGAATGCAAAAAGATGAGAACTTAGAATGCCAGAACTAACTGTAAGATGCAATTAAATATTCCATTTGATCCACAAAGATAACCCATTATTTCATTTTTTTTAATCCATTCCAAGTTATATATTGTCATTTTCTTATTAGGAATGTATAATCTCTGAAATACTCCTTGAAACCCATGTAATTTATTTGGATGACTTTTGTACCATTTTTTGTCATTAATATTTTTAAGACTAAATAATAAGGATGTAAAAGGAAACATGTAGGTTATAATATTTAATTTTCCATGTATATTAAAAATGTTTCTTAGCCTGTATGAAAATGAACCGTATTATCTTTATTTATCGGAAAGGGGTAGTAAAGATAGACAACATTAAATAAATATATATATATATATATATATATATATATATATATATATACTTATTTATTTATTTATATGTGTGTGTGTAAAGATACTACACAAACAAAATGGTAAATATATATGATCTTAATTTTATCAATATATATCAATTAAGGAATCACCACTAGAGACATGCGACAAATCCATAGTATTCTCTCATTTATAGATGTCATTTTCTTTTTCTTTATTTTTATTTTTAAATATAAAATTTAGAAATACAATAGCTATGAAAATGGTAGACTATTAATTTTAAATGACTTTAAATATAAGAAATATAAGAAAAAATAGTAGGCTTCAATTTTTTTTAAATCCTATATAAATTTTTAAAAATTATACTAATAAAATATAAACTAAATATCTAATGAAAAATGTTTAAAAAATCGTAATGTTAATTTCAATAATCTAAAAATAAACACTAAAATATTAAAAAAAATTATTTTAATATATATAACATATTATTTATTCACAAATATTGGACATGCTCATTTTGATAAAATAAAACATTACAATTAATCTAAAATTGTTTAAATATCTAAATTTTTAAATTTGAAAAAACCTTGTAATTTTTCTTTAAAAAATGTAAATACTGTTTTAGAATATAAAAGTTATTTAAAATGTAAATATAAAAAAAACTTATATTTTTTAAAAAATTGTAATTTATTTTGGGATCATTCTAGACTTATATTTAAAATTTTATATAAAAAAAAAACTAAAAAAAATGTTCAGAGGGTTCTTGAATAATATGATAGACATATCAACATTTATTTTTTTAAGATAAAATATACGGACTTATTAATCAGATTACATTATATTTAATATTAACTTAAATGATAACTACAATATAAAATCATAAATATTTTTTTAATATAAATATATATATTTTTTAATTTCACTAACTTTATTTTTTTAAAACCTTTGTATCACACGACCATTATTCTAGTGTGTGTGTTGTGTGTGTGTACACACACACACAAAAGACTGACTAAAAGAATGGTGAGTTACAAATTACAATGAGTTGGTGGATGGATACATGAATTGTTTTGACAAATAGACAGTAATAAGGGGTGGTTGTGTGTGGGCCCTTTTTGTCCCTTCATTATAGAAAATAACATCTCAATTAATATGCCTTACCTAAACCTAAAATGTGTGACCTTTCATCACAATGCCACCTAATTATATTTGCACCATACTATATTACTAGAGATGTGTTTGGCATCCAATAATTCTTTTTCCTCATCTTTAAATTATTATGCCACTTTGGTTTTTACCCTCCTTTTATGAGGAAAAAGAAGTAAACACCTATGTTCCTAAAAAGAAAAGGAAATAATTTTTTTTGATTTTGTCATATAAAAATGTTAACATGTTGTTATTGAGTTAAATTCTCTTATGCCCACATTCATTAACTTTTTGGGGCGTCTGAGACAAATTCATAGTGTCGATATTCAATTTATCTCTTTTTTCGTGAAGAAACAATATTATTAGTGCAAATTTGCGAGGTCTTGAGACCAAATTCGAAGAACTTTAAGAAAAAAATAAATTAATTAAAAAATGATTTGTTCTTGATATATTGAAGACAATTTATAAGTAAAAAAACATAATTAAATATATAGTTACAATGATGACGTTGATAATAAAAGTTGTTAAGGCTTAGAGCTTCATCCCCTTCTTCCATCATAACTGAGATAAATTTTCATTTTTTTAAGCTATGGAAAAAAAGATATTTTTCATTTCCTCAATTATGTTAAAGATAAATTACACTAACTTATTTCTTCCAATCTAATTTTTCAAATTGTTAGAAGCCTTTAGTTGCTAAAGATAATATCACATGTGTATTAGTATATATGAACTTGTACCTACAAAGCTTTATGTTAATAACTATGTTAGTCGAGCTTTGCCATTCAACGAGGACAAATATCAATTTTTATATATACCCATATTTGTTAATATATATATCCAACTAACTTTGTGATCATTATCATTAACCAAATTTAATCTCTCTTAAAAATTAAACACCCATTTAGTTAGTGCCTCACTGTTCCTAGCTAATTAATTAACATGAAATAAAAATATATTTACTTCATTTAAAAATAAATCACGTTTCAAAAGTCAAGTTAGTTTTCGTAAAATCCGATCAATTTTCCTATTAGCTATAAATTAGCTTTGTCAACTTTTTTTTTTTTTTCCCTCCAATTTTCATCATACAACTATACATCACTTTTTTTCCAATTTTACTTGAAATAATAACTTTTATCTTATGTCGATGCTAGAATTGAAAATCCATGTCAGCAAATTTATCTTCTACATAGACACAAATTGAAATTTTAAATAAAATTAGATGAAATTTAAAAAATAAAAAAATAAAAGCTAATGATCAAAATTAAAATAATTAAAATTGATAATAAAAAAATGGACATGACCTAAGTTAATGAATGAAAACGACAAATTTTCACTTATGATTAGTTATAACAAATTTAAAATAATGAACTTATGAAAGATCGAACATCCTAAAAAAATTAAATAAAATTATACTGTGATGAAAGAAGTATATAATATTCAAAACGAAACGCATAAAGTAGAATAAATAGTTCCACACGATGGAACATTTAAATGAATAGGAATGTGTGATACCCCCACACACGTGCAAGATTGGAGCACATGTGCGATGTTGGTGTTAGTTAAAGAGGTACCATATTAGCAACATGGAAGCATATCATGTCCCACACATGCACAAATCTTTTGTACCTATAAATTTATTTCACATTTGATATGCCTCCTTCATACGCTGCATCTGGGGCCCACCCTTATGTAAATCAAGAGATATGTTCGAATGACGTACATCTATAGAAAATAGTCAACATGATATAAATCTCAATACAAATTTTCATAATATTTTAGTGAAAAACTGTTCCACACAAAATTTATATTGAAATTTCTTTACACATCACCACAAACCTTATAAATTCGCATGTGGCCCGGGCTATTATTTCTCAAAACAGGTGTACATATATAACTTGGTTTTCTCATCTTACACGAGATTTTTTCATCATGCTTTTATTAATTTTCTTTAATTCCACTTTTATATATGTGGTCACAATTTGATGTGTACATCTCAATCAGAACCAGTCACATGAACACTTCTTCAAGTGCATGCATGCATGGAAGATGTGTTGTAAGTATTGCTTCAATCAGACACTCATTTTCTTTCTCATTGAGGTATTTGCAATAAGGTTAGACATTCATGGAGTAAATACATTGATGTTTGAACTGTAACTGTAACTGATTTTATCTATTTGTATGAAGCTAACTCAAATAAGATTATAACAAATAGTAAATTTCTTAATTAATTTTGTGTTAGGGGGTTGGTTGCATCATAGCTTTAAGCAAAATTAATGAAGTTCCTCTTGGGGGTGAGTAAAGTGAAGTAGAATAATTATCTCATCTTTAAACTACTATTTTCTTCATCCCACAAAGATAGTCATATTTTGTATTTCACGCAGATTGAGAAAATACATTTAATCTACTTGAAAAACAAATCTACTTCGTTTTATTCTTACTTATATAAATTAATGACTAAACAAAAAACCACTAACATTTATATATATCCTTACACAAGTTTCAAACATTAACTACGACAAAATTATACTCAGATAAATAAAATAACTGTAATTTAGAGTAAACAAAAAATATTTATTGGACTATCTTTGTGGAACAGAGGGAATAAATGTAAATTATTGTGTTTTAATGTTTCATTATTTATCGTTGCATTAAGTATACAAAGCAATCAAACAAGTTTGCTCTACACTGATAAAGTTATTTGAATTTTTTTTACATTTTCCATAACTCGATGTTTTCATAAGTATCTATAACTAACTATCAGTAAATTATAAGTTTACAGATAAATTTATTGCAGTTGTTGTAAGCTCTATTGTAAGCATACATTTCTTACATACGATTGTTGGGAAACTACATTATATTAAAAATTTTGAAAAATTCAAAAGGTTTATTCAACTGCCATCTAAACCATTCATATAGGTGGTGGTGAGTCGACCCACAATCCACCATAACCCACTATTTGACGAGGTGAGACAGATAATCAAAATCACAACCTAGTCCAACTCACTAATGAGTTGCAAGTTAAACAGAGCGACCCACATAAATTTTTATTTTTTTTATTTTTTGAAAGAAAAAAATATACACATAACATATATATATATATATATATATATATATATTTCCATCTATATTGTCAAGAAAAAAAAATTAATATAAAAAAATAAAGATGAGCTAACCCATCAAAATTTCGACCCGCAAACCAAACCTATTTAGAACCTATTTTGAGGACATCTAATTGCTCAACCCAACCCATGGTGAGACGGGCGGGGCCCAACGGTCCTAAACCCTTTTCACATCTCCTACATTTATTTTTCTACAACTGTGATTTGTTAACCAGTAATTCAACAGCAGTTGCAAACTTGCAAGTAAGATTAACAAAGGCGGGAACACACAAAAGACGCAGTGATGGCGTTGCCGCGTGGAATTCAACTCTCCGTGCATCAAATCTCATGCTTTTACGGCGATCTATACTCGGTGATTCTTCGTCTTCTTCACCAGTGTCTTTATTTTTTCTATGTTTTTTTAATTTCTAATTATATCTCTTATTTATTTGAAATTCTGCGTGTTGCAGAAAGTATGCGAGTGTTTACTCTGCAGAGGATCCCTAACCCTATCTCAAATTATGCGATTCACGAAGATTTCCGGAAATAATGTCACCAATTACTTACGCGTTTTGATACACCAGAATTGCGTCTAAGCCTTCGCCATCCTGCAAGAAGGTTCGGATTTTATGTAGTAAATTTATTTAATTAATTTTTTAATCGAAGTGTGTGGATTGGTTGTGTTGGGTGATTGATAAACAAAGAACAGATATTTAGAAGCTTAACTATTTGATTTCATGGGATAAAAATTGATTTCTAAAGCAAACAGTCAATAAAATGGTCTCACTATTGGATTACAAGGCGCTTTTGGTGAGGAACCAAGGATTGTAACCCATTATATGGCGTTGTTCGACAACATGATACACAAATTGAGGGTGCCAAAATTTATGCAAATTGTATCAGAGGAGCTTGGGAAAGATGTGAGTATTTATTTATTTTCATTTGTCTTGAAACTTGGGGTTTAATGCTGATGTTCTTTATTCATTTACTTATAGTATTTGATGTTAAAATTGATTACATTGACAATTAATTTGTTTATTCGTATAGTGCCTAGAAATATTTCAAGAGTTGATTGAGCATGGTAGGATTTCAATTGATCAGATTATTGATGGGAATGAGGAGACAGCACGGCGAAAGGTATGTACGTAGCTTAGACCAATTTGTTGGAAGTTTCAGATAGGAGTTAGCCAGTTGGCAGCCCTGTTGAATGAATTAATGTATGAAGAAGAACAAGCTTCGTAGTAATTAAATTGGATGTTTCTTGTGTAGTATACAGTGCGTCTTGAAAGTGGAACTGTCTTTGGTAATGCTATCTCATTTTTCCTTAGTTTGTGTATATATAGGTTTAATTTCTTGAAAATAATGCAGTTTGTTGCATACATCCAAATATTGTTGATTTATGAAAACATGCACATATCTAAGGTAAGATTGCTGTATTAAGAATTCGGATTATAAATGCAAATATTTGAATTAAAAATTCTAAATACATTTTCCTGAATTTTCATGAAACTCACATTTCGATCCATTCCGCAGTTCTAAATGCTAACCTAAAATCCTACTATAAACACTCAAGCATGTGATAAAATGAAAATAACTGATTGGTGGTAGATAATTACCAATGTTTCTTTGGTAACTAAATTAAATGTTGAATTTATCTAATTAAATCAAGTTAACAGATCAAGTTGGAGAATTATTCAAGACCATGTTGCACTATTAGTCATAAAAGCCAAATTGTTCATTGGATGATTTGAGAACCTTGCAAGCATTTGATAGCTAACTCCAGCAGTTCTACCTAATTTCTGCAGGTAGTTTTGATGCTCATGCTGTGCGTAAAATCTTTAGTAGACTTTTGAATGCCCAATTCATTGAACGCTGCCCTGCCCCTGAGCCATTTCTTGCACCACCTTCTGAAGATGAAACTCATGCTAAGAAACGAGGTGCCAAGTCAGCTAAGGTAGTTGTTTTAGAAACAAACTGTTGTACAATATGCAAGAAGAAATCATTTCCCTTCTTATTTTACTAATATACACGATCAGTCTACAAATTTATCAGATTGTTTTTCTATTTTCAGATTGTTTCTCTATGATTTTGGGGTGAAGGTGACCTGAAACATAAAATTTCATTTTTTTTTTCTCTGCTGATATAATACAAATCCAATTAACAAAAGTATATTGATGATTACTTCATGTACGAATATGCTGGGAGTAAGAGGACCTATGGTGTGATTGTCTTGTTTCATTGTTTCAACCATTTATATCTCTTTTGATTATGGACATCATTTGGAGAAATGAAAGTTTTAAGGGTTTCTTGATTAGTTAGATTAGAACACTAAAAATATGAGGAAAAATATAATATTTGGGCAGGGTTTTTTTTTATTTTTTTATTTTTTATTCCTTCCTTTCAACTTCTTGTTTGTCATCAGTATAGTAATTTCCCTGCTTTGGTCTAATCGTGCAATACTGAACAGATTGCTGAACTGACCATAGAGCAGCGTGCTTTAGCAGCTGCTGCTCCAATGGAGTCAATGAGGTTCTTAATGGAAAGGGATCTCTCTGAGGAAAAGGGTGAGGAAAGTGTGCACATTGTGACAGCAGGGATGAAGGTTGGAATTGTTCTTTTGATGTTTCCTTCAGCACAATATTTAACTTTCTTGACTTTTTATTTTGTTTTTGGATTAGACAGCGCAAGCTAAATTTTTTGAAGTCTGATGAAGATGAATTGGATACCAATAGAAAGAAAGTAGTTCTTTGGCGTGTTAATTTTGAAGAACTTGTGCAACGCCTGCGGCATAAGGTTTTGATTAGTATTTCAACGCTGCTCTGGTTCTGCTTTGTATGAACTGTAATTCTGTAGTTGATACGCATGCAAAGCTTGATCTATCAGAAATTCATTAATTAGTTCTTTGATGCTTCATGTGCTGTTGTAGGCTTGTATTTCATATGTGAAAACAAGGATCAATGATGAAGCAAGCATTGTGCTGAGTGCAATTTTGGATTTAAGTAGATGATTTAAGAATCGACCAAAAGCTGAGAAGTCTGGTTAATGGTCTTTATTTTCATATTTCAATGGTATTTTGAGGTCATGTTTTAAAGTCCCTCATTTTCCAATTCTTTGGGTAAGACTAAATTGCTTGGGAAATCTATACCTTCTTTTCAATGTTCTAATTGCTTAAAGGTCTTTAGATGGAGCAATTAACGAGTATCAAATCAGATGAGTTAGTTCTTTGATCTATATTGTTGAAGAGAGAAATATACAATTAACTATGGTAGATGATAGATGGTAGGTTTACATTCAGATCCTTCTATTATATAAAAGAACACCTATTGCTTGACTTTGGTTTGCTCAGCTTGAACCAAAACAATGATATTTCTGAGAGAAGTCCTCCTTTGATTGACTCCCTAATTTATAGATTTATAGGTACTTCAATTATTCTTTCAGTTTTTGGGACGATCCTGTGGTCGGATTATCAGGTGAATTTTTACATTTTGAGATATTTTTTATTTCCTTTCCATTAGTACTTTTAAAATGCAATTCCGAGATACTTTAGATTTTCGTGAAAACTTTAGGGCTGCAGAATCTTGGTTTTCGGGACGATTATGTGTATGAATTTTCAAGTGAATTTTTGCATTCTTATATAAAATTTGATTTCCATTCCATTGGTGTATTCAGAATGCAATTCCGAGATAATTTTATTTTTCGTGAAAATCTCATAACATAATCTTGTCTTTAATGACGATCATTGAGACATATTTTCAGGTGAATTTTTGTATTTTGATATAATTTTTTATTTCCTTTCCATTGGTGTTTTCAAAATGCAATTCCAAGACACTTTAGTTTTTTATGAAAATCGACTGCATAGTCTTGGCTTTTGGGATGATTTTGGGATGGATTTTCTGGTGAATTTTTGCATTCTGATACAATTTTTTATTTTCTTTCCATTGATGAATTCAGAATGCAATTTCGAGACACTTTAGTTTTTCGTGAAAATCATAGGACAACAGAATCTTGGGTTTCGGGATGATTTTGGGGATGGATTTGCAGGTGAATTTTTGTATTTTGAGATAATTTTTTATTTTCTTTTCTTTGGTTCTTTTAGAATGCAATTCCGAGACATTTTAGTTTTTCGTGAAAATCTCAAGTCTACAAAATCTTGGCTTTCGAGATGATCCTTTGGACGGATTTTCAGGTGAATTTTTGCATTTTGAGATAATTTTTGATATTCTTTTCAGTAGTGCTTTCAGAATGTAATTCCGAGACACACTTTAGTTTTTCGTGAAAATCTCAGGTCTGCAGAATCTTGGCGTTCGGGACGATCTTGTGGACGGATTATCATGTGAATTTTTGCATTTTGAGATAATTTTTTATTTCCTTTCCATTGGTGCTTTCAGAATGCAATTTCGAGACATTTTAGTTTTTAGTGAAATTCTCAGGTTTGCAAAATCTTGACTTTCGGGACGATCCTGTGGTCGGATTATCCGGTGAATTTTTGCATTTGAGATATTTTTTGATTTCTTTTCCATTGGTGCATTCAGAATGTAATTTCGATACACTTTTGTTTTTCGTGAAAATCTCATGACAGCAGAATCTTGACTTTAATGACGATCCTTGGGACAGATTTTCAGGTGAATTTTTGCATTTTGATTTAATTTTTTATTTCTTTTCCATTGGTGTATTCAGAATGTAATTACGAAACACTTTAATTTTTCATGAAAATCTCAGGACTGCAGAATCTTGGCTTTTGAGATGATCCTGTGGACAAATTTTCTGGTGAGTTTTTGCATTCTGATTAAATTTTTTATTTTCTTTCCATTGGTGAATTCAAAATGCAATTCCGAGATATTTTTGTTTTTCGAGAAAATCTTCGGGTAGTAGAATCTTGACTTTCGGGACGATTCCGAGGATGAATTTTCAGGTGAATTTTTGCATTTTGAGATAATTTTTTATTTCCTTTCCTTTGTTGTTTTTAGAATGCAATTCCGAAACACTTTAGTTTTTTGTGAAAATTTCAAAATTGCAGAATCTTTGCTTTCGGAACGATCCTGTGGATGGATTTTCAAGTGAATTTTTGCATTCTGATATAATTTTTTATTTTCTTTTAATTGTTGCATTCATAATGCAATTCCGAGACACTTTAGTTTTTGTTGAAAATCTCATGACAACAGAATCTTGTTTTTTTGGATGATCTAGGGAACGAATTTTCTAGTCAATTTTTGCATTTCTTGATAATTTTTTATTTCTTTTTCATTGGTGCTTTCAGAACGTAATTTTAAGACACTTTCGTTTTTTCTGAAAATTTAGGACAACATAATCTTGAATTTCGAGACAATCCTAGTGATAAAATTTTCGTTAAATTTTTGCATTTTGAGATAATTTTTGATTTAATTTTCATTAGTACTTTCAGAATGCAATATCGAGACACTTTAGTTTTTTGTGAAAATCTCTGGTATAACACCCCAAAATTAATTAATGTGTAATGTTTTAATTTTCTTTTTTTGGTTAGCAAGTGGGATATGCAAAAGTAATTAAAAATATAAGGTACAAGCCGTAGTTAAGTGCAAGAGTGGACAAATATGTACAATTCATTTTTTTTTTCTCTTTTAATCAAAGTGTGACACCTCAGGCTGTACTTTTCTCTCTCTCTGCATGAAAACTAACCATCTCATTTGGGCTAGTTTATTTTCCTTCCACGTGGCTAAAACACAAGTCAAACCAAATTGAGGAGAAAATGGATAGATGAAGTACACTTTTGGGACAAAAATAAGAATACACACTCTCTCTCTCCACCTTTCACTCACCAACTCACTCTCTCGATCTCTCTCTCAAGTGCTCTCTCTCTATCTCACTCTTATCATCGCCACCGCCACTTCTCCACCAAGCTTCGCTGCCGTCGAATTTTCCGGCAAGGAAACTCTAACGAGGGACGTAGTTAGGACGCTTAGCACCCAGAGGCTTTCCGAGATGCCGTTTATCCGAGGTGGGGGTAATTTTCTAGTTTTCACGTTTAAGTTTCGAAGTGAATTAGATGTGAAGTATACGTATGTGAAATGTGTGTTCTTTAATTGATGTGTTTTGTGTCTTACTACGTGGCGAAGATGGATAAATGCTATTGTAAATGAAGGAATATGTGATTAAATGATTTTCAGGGTGGTTTTTAAATCACAAAAATGCTTTCCAGGGTGGCTAAAAAGCCACAGCGGCTGAGAACCGCACTAGGGTGGTTTAAGAACCACAAAAGTATTTTTCAGGGTGGCTAAAGAACTACAAAAATATTTTCTACGGCGGCTTAGAACCGTATTTTTCAAAGGTGGCTCATAACCGCACCTATGTGACAATGATTTATATATATTTGATATCTCAATGTTTTAACTGCTCACGAAACCCATCCCACTGAGTGTCTTTTGCACTCACCCCTTTTATGTTTAAAATGTTTTCAGTTTGAGGAAATCTTTGAGCGAGGTGCGCGAGCGGTGGATGCTGGTAGCCAGATTTTTAAAAGAATGCGGGAAAATCACATTTATTTCATGTATTTTAGAAATATTCCTGATTTTTCTTGTTTTTATTATCGTGAAAATGTGAATTTTGTACTTAACGTCTTAGTTAAAAGTTTCCCTTATAGAAAAGAAACAGGGCGTTACAGGTGGTATCAGAGTGGGTCTACGATTCTGTAGACTTGCTAAAATATTTTGTTTTAAAAAAAAATCTTTTAATCAACGCAAATTTGAAGAGATGTAAAAACTTTTATTTGAAAGAAAAATTTTATTAGCTACCGACATTCACTCTGCTGCTTGACTCCGCTAAGGTATGCTATGCTATAATGACAAACGAATGATAGAGAAGTCTATTGAGGTTATTATTTGATTTATGGTATAATGCTATTGGTGCTTATCTGTTTAAGATTTAAGTTTGAGATGATATATTAGAGGCGATTTTACTACGAAACTTGAATAAGCAATGTGTATGATAGATGGTTAGGCTTAAGGTTGCTGTTGCGAAAATGATAGGGAAAATGCGGAAATCTTAGGAGTCAACATACTTTTAGGAAGAACTATAACAACACATCGAGATGTACCAATTGCTTTGAGATGAACATTTTTACGGTTGACTTGCATGTTTGGAGATGAAAGACTTTAATTTAATTTTAAGAATAGAACGGCTTAAAGCTAACCACGCGGTAATTACGTGTCGTGAGAGGAAGATTCTTCTTCAATCACTTGAACACGAAGGACCCACCTTCTTCGAAACACGAACTGTTGTGACCCACGAGTGATGTCGGCTATGCAGACAACCCAAAATGCTAAGGGAAGGAGATGGCGAGGCCCAATGGGCTAATGTGGTGAATCTCAAGCAGAAGTCGGACCCGACTAACAGGATGCCGATAGTGAAAGAATACGAGGACGTTTTTTTAGAGGAACAGTCAGGCCTTCCGTCCAATAGACAAGTTGAGTTCTGCGTCGACTTTGTACCTGGATCAGCAACAATGCTGAAAGCACCATATTGCATGATGCCGAAAGAAACGCAAGAACTAAAAGCTCAGCTACAAGAAGTCACCCTGGGAAACTCCAATATTGTTCGTCAAAAGAAGGGTTGGACTTTCCAGATGTGCATAAATTATCGTGAGCTGAACAAGAGAACTATCAAGAACAAATATCCATTGCCACGAATTGAAGACTTATTCGATCAAATAAGAGGCGCAAGCATATTCTAAAAAAATAATAATAATAATAAATAAAAATAAAAATAAAAATGATTTGAGATCCGAATATCATCAAACGAAGAATAAGAGGGAAGACGTATCCAAGACGACTTTCAAAACAAGAAACATGTCTCGAGGCCGACCCTGTAGGATTTTGCAACTAGTCAAAGAGCCCTACAGGCAAGTCAAGGAGCCCCACGAGCAAGGCGATGACGGAATGATAGGTAATCTAATCACCGTACTAAAAGGCCTAGCGGAAGAGTTGGATACGGCACGAACAACATCATCCCATCGACATCAAGAAGCGAGGTGAATCAAGTAATCGAATAGTTTCGATGTTTTAACCCGCCAATATTTAACCAAAAGGGGAACTTGCGAATGTTGAAGAATGGTCAAGAAACTTGGACTGACTTTTCGCTCGCCCCATTTTGTACCGATGCATAGAATATTTCGTGCGCTGACGCGATAAGAAAGAGTGGTAGCTTACACCTCACGACAATTGAGAACGTACGAACAGAACTACCCAACTCACGATTTAGAGCTAGCTGTATGGTGTATGCACTCAAGATTTGGCGACACTATCTGTACGGCGGAAAGTGCGAAATCTATATCGACCACAAAAGTTCAGGTATTTGTTCGAACAAAAGAAGAACTCAATGTGCGCCAGAAAAGATGGTTGGAGTTAGTAAAGGACTACGATTGTGCAATTCTTTACCCCAGGGAAGGCGAACGTGGTCGTCAATGCTCTTAGTCGAAAGAACAAAGGCGAGGTAGCTAGCATGCTTACCAATCAGCGTCAACTGATAAATGAAATGTTCGATTTAATTCTAGAAGTGGTTACGTCTTCGAATAACGCCTCTGAGCAATACTGAGCCTCGAAATGCGGCTAAAGATCGAATCGGGGCCCTAATAATTAAGTCCATGTTTCAAGAACAGGTAAGTTCGAGTTCAAAAGAAGGATAAATTCTTGTAGAAGATCAAGACAAGTGTGGAAAAAGAGTTTATCGCTTCAAAAAAACAAAAAAAAGCTGACGCCAAGAATTATTAGACTTCGCATGGAAAAAGAGTTTATCGCTTCAAAAAAACAAAAAAAAGCTGACGCCAAGAATTATTAGACTTCGCAGGAATCCATAGCGTCTTCCACGTGTCCATGCTATGAGAGTACATGTTTGACTCGAGCCACGTCATCAATCGATAAGATATCGGACTCGAGAAAGATTTGTTGTACGAAGAGATTCCAATGGCTATTCTAGACAGGGAAACTCACAAATTAATGAATCGAGAGGTCGTCCTGATCAAAGTCCTTTGGAGCCGCCACGATATCAAGGAGGCGACTTGGGAAAAAGAAGAGGAGGTTTTGACAAAATATCTAAATTTGCCATATTACGATACGTACCCAAATTTCGAGGACGAAATTTCTTGAAGGAATGAAGGATATAACACCCCAAAATTAATTAATGTGTAATGTTTTAATTTTCTTTTTTTGGTTAGCAAGTGGGATATGCAAAAGTAATTAAAAATATAAGGTACAAGCCGTAGTTAAGTGCAAGAGTGGACAAATGTGTACAATTCATTTTTTTTTTCTCTTTTAATCAAAATGTGACACCTCAAGCTGCACTCTTCTCTCTCTCTGCATGAAAGCTAACCATCTCACTTGGGCTAGTTTATTTTCCTTCCATGTGGCTAAAACACAAGTCAAACCAAATTGAGGAGAAAATGGATAGATGTACACTTTTGGGACAAAAATAAGAATACACACACTCTCTCTCCACCTTTCACTCACCAACTCACTCTCTCGATCTCTCTCTCAAGTGCTCTCTCTCTATCTCACTCCTATCATCGCCACCGCCACTTCTCCACCAAGCTCCGCTGCCATCGAATTTTCCGGCAAGGAAACTTGAACGAGGGACGTAGTTAGGACGCTTAGCACCCAGAGGCTTTCCGAGATGCCGTTTATCCGAGGTGGGGGTAATTTTCTAGTTTTCACGTTTAAGTTTCGAAGTGAATTAGATGTGAAGTATACGTATGTGAAATGTGTGTTCTTTAATTGATGTGTTTTGTGTCTTACTACGTGGCGAAGATGGATAAATGCTATTGTAAATGAAGGAATATGTGATTAAATGATTTTCAGGGTGGTTTTTAAATCACAAAAATGCTTTCCAGGGTGGCTAAAAAGCCACAGCGGCTGAGAACCGCACTAGGGTGGTTTAAGAACCACAAAAGTATTTTTCAGGGTGGCTAAAGAACTACAAAAATATTTTCTACGGCGGCTTAGAACCGTATTTTTCAAAGGTGGCTCATAACCGCACCTATGTGACAATGATTTATATATATTTGATATCTCAATGTTTTAACTGCTCACGAAACCCATCCCACTGAGTGTCTTTTGCACTCACCCCTTTTATGTTTAAAATGTTTTCAGTTTGAGGAAATCTTTGAGCGAGGTGCGCGAGCGGTGGATGCTGGTAGCCAGATTTTTAAAAGAATGCGGGAAAATCACATTTATTTCATGTATTTTAGAAATATTCCTGATTTTTCTTGTTTTTATTATCGTGAAAATGTGAATTTTGTACTTAACGTCTTAGTTAAAAGTTTCCCTTATAGAAAAGAAACAGGGCGTTACAGGTGGTATCAGAGTGGGTCTACGATTCTGTAGACTTGCTAAAATATTTTGTTTTAAAAAAAAATCTTTTAATCAACGCAAATTTGAAGAGATGTAAAAACTTTTATTTGAAAGAAAAATTTTATTAGCTACCGACATTCACTCTGCCGCTTGACTCCGCTAAGGTATGCTATGCTATAATGACAAACGAATGATAGAGAAGTCTATTGAGGTTATTATTTGATTTATGGTATAATGCTATTGGTGCTTATCTGTTTAAGATTTAAGTTTGAGATGATATATTAGAGGCGATTTTACTACGAAACTTGAATAAGCAATGTGTATGATAGATGGTTAGGCTTAAGGTTGCTGTTGCGAAAATGATAGGGAAAATGCGGAAATCTTAGGAGTCAACATACTTTTAGGAAGAACTATAACAACACATCGAGATGTACCAATTGCTTTGAGATGAACATTTTTACGGTTGACTTGCATGTTTGGAGATGAAAGACTTTAATTTAATTTTAAGAATAGAACGGCTTAAAGCTAACCACGCGGTAATTACGTGTCGTGAGAGGAAGATTCTTCTTCAATCACTTGAACACGAAGGACCCACCTTCTTCGAAACACGAACTGTTGTGACCCACGAGTGATGTCGGCTATGCAGACAACCCAAAATGCTAAGGGAAGGAGATGGCGAGGCCCAATGGGCTAATGTGGTGAATCTCAAGCAGAAGTCGGACCCGACTAACAGGATGCCGATAGTGAAAGAATACGAGGACGTTTTTTTAGAGGAACAGTCAGGCCTTCCGTCCAATAGACAAGTTGAGTTCTGCGTCGACTTTGTACCTGGATCAGCAACAATGCTGAAAGCACCATATTGCATGATGCCGAAAGAAACGCAAGAACTAAAAGCTCAGCTACAAGAAGTCACCCTGGGAAACTCCAATATTGTTCGTCAAAAGAAGGGTTGGACTTTCCAGATGTGCATAAATTATCGTGAGCTGAACAAGAGAACTATCAAGAACAAATATCCATTGCCACGAATTGAAGACTTATTCGATCAAATAAGAGGCGCAAGCATATTCTAAAAAAATAATAATAATAATAAATAAAAATAAAAATAAAAATGATTTGAGATCCGAATATCATCAAACGAAGAATAAGAGGGAAGACGTATCCAAGACGACTTTCAAAACAAGAAACATGTCTCGAGGCCGACCCTGTAGGATTTTGCAACTAGTCAAAGAGCCCTACAGGCAAGTCAAGGAGCCCCACGAGCAAGGCGATGACGGAATGATAGGTAATCTAATCACCGTACTAAAAGGCCTAGCGGAAGAGTTGGATACGGCACGAACAACATCATCCCATCGACATCAAGAAGCGAGGTGAATCAAGTAATCGAATAGTTTCGATGTTTTAACCCGCCAATATTTAACTAAAAGGGGAACTTGCGAATGTTGAAGAATGGTCAAGAAACTTGGACTGACTTTTCGCTCGCCCCATTTTGTACCGATGCATAGAATATTTCGTGCGCTGACGCGATAAGAAAGAGTGGTAGCTTACACCTCACGACAATTGAGAACGTACGAACAGAACTACCCAACTCACGATTTAGAGCTAGCTGTATGGTGTATGCACTCAAGATTTGGCGACACTATCTGTACGGCGGAAAGTGCGAAATCTATATCGACCACAAAAGTTCAGGTATTTGTTCGAACAAAAGAAGAACTCAATGTGCGCCAGAAAAGATGGTTGGAGTTAGTAAAGGACTACGATTGTGCAATTCTTTACCCCAGGGAAGGCGAACGTGGTCGTCAATGCTCTTAGTCGAAAGAACAAAGGCGAGGTAGCTAGCATGCTTACCAATCAGCGTCAACTGATAAATGAAATGTTCGATTTAATTCTAGAAGTGGTTACGTCTTCGAATAACGCCTCTGAGCAATACTGAGCCTCGAAATGCGGCTAAAGATCGAATCGGGGCCCTAATAATTAAGTCCATGTTTCAAGAACAGGTAAGTTCGAGTTCAAAAGAAGGATAAATTCTTGTAGAAGATCAAGACAAGTGTGGAAAAAGAGTTTATCGCTTCAAAAAAACAAAAAAAAGCTGACGCCAAGAATTATTAGACTTCGCATGGAAAAAGAGTTTATCGCTTCAAAAAAACAAAAAAAAGCTGACGCCAAGAATTATTAGACTTCGCAGGAATCCATAGCGTCTTCCACGTGTCCATGCTATGAGAGTACATGTTTGACTCGAGCCACGTCATCAATCGATAAGATATCGGACTCGAGAAAGATTTGTTGTACGAAGAGATTCCAATGGCTATTCTAGACAGGGAAACTCACAAATTAATGAATCGAGAGGTCGTCCTGATCAAAGTCCTTTGGAGCCGCCACGATATCAAGGAGGCGACTTGGGAAAAAGAAGAGGAGGTTTTGACAAAATATCTAAATTTGTCATATTACGATACGTACCCAAATTTCGAGGACGAAATTTCTTGAAGGAATGAAGGATATAACACCCCAAAATTAATTAATGTGTAATGTTTTAATTTTCTTTTTTTGGTTAGCAAGTGGGATATGCAAAAGTAATTAAAAATATAAGGTACAAGCCGTAGTTAAGTGCAAGAGTGGACAAATGTGTACAATTCATTTTTTTTTTCTCTTTTAATCAAAATGTGACACCTCAAGCTGCACTCTTCTCTCTCTCTGCATGAAAGCTAACCATCTCACTTGGGCTAGTTTATTTTCCTTCCATGTGGCTAAAACACAAGTCAAACCAAATTGAGGAGAAAATGGATAGATGTACACTTTTGGGACAAAAATAAGAATACACACACTCTCTCTCCACCTTTCACTCACCAACTCACTCTCTCGATCTCTCTCTCAAGTGCTCTCTCTCTATCTCACTCCTATCATCGCCACCGCCACTTCTCCACCAAGCTCCGCTGCCATCGAATTTTCCGGCAAGGAAACTTGAACGAGGGACGTAGTTAGGACGCTTAGCACCCAGAGGCTTTCCGAGATGCCGTTTATCCGAGGTGGGGGTAATTTTCTAGTTTTCACGTTTAAGTTTCGAAGTGAATTAGATGTGAAGTATACGTATGTGAAATGTGTGTTCTTTAATTGATGTGTTTTGTGTCTTACTACGTGGCGAAGATGGATAAATGCTATTGTAAATGAAGGAATATGTGATTAAATGATTTTCAGGGTGGTTTTTAAATCACAAAAATGCTTTCCAGGGTGGCTAAAAAGCCACAGCGGCTGAGAACCGCACTAGGGTGGTTTAAGAACCACAAAAGTATTTTTCAGGGTGGCTAAAGAACTACAAAAATATTTTCTACGGCGGCTTAGAACCGTATTTTTCAAAGGTGGCTCATAACCGCACCTATGTGACAATGATTTATATATATTTGATATCTCAATGTTTTAACTGCTCACGAAACCCATCCCACTGAGTGTCTTTTGCACTCACCCCTTTTATGTTTAAAATGTTTTCAGTTTGAGGAAATCTTTGAGCGAGGTGCGCGAGCGGTGGATGCTGGTAGCCAGATTTTTAAAAGAATGCGGGAAAATCACATTTATTTCATGTATTTTAGAAATATTCCTGATTTTTCTTGTTTTTATTATCGTGAAAATGTGAATTTTGTACTTAACGTCTTAGTTAAAAGTTTCCCTTATAGAAAAGAAACAGGGCGTTACAGGTGGTATCAGAGTGGGTCTACGATTCTGTAGACTTGCTAAAATATTTTGTTTTAAAAAAAAATCTTTTAATCAACGCAAATTTGAAGAGATGTAAAAACTTTTATTTGAAAGAAAAATTTTATTAGCTACCGACATTCACTCTGCCGCTTGACTCCGCTAAGGTATGCTATGCTATAATGACAAACGAATGATAGAGAAGTCTATTGAGGTTATTATTTGATTTATGGTATAATGCTATTGGTGCTTATCTGTTTAAGATTTAAGTTTGAGATGATATATTAGAGGCGATTTTACTACGAAACTTGAATAAGCAATGTGTATGATAGATGGTTAGGCTTAAGGTTGCTGTTGCGAAAATGATAGGGAAAATGCGGAAATCTTAGGAGTCAACATACTTTTAGGAAGAACTATAACAACACATCGAGATGTACCAATTGCTTTGAGATGAACATTTTTACGGTTGACTTGCATGTTTGGAGATGAAAGACTTTAATTTAATTTTAAGAATAGAACGGCTTAAAGCTAACCACGCGGTAATTACGTGTCGTGAGAGGAAGATTCTTCTTCAATCACTTGAACACGAAGGACCCACCTTCTTCGAAACACGAACTGTTGTGACCCACGAGTGATGTCGGCTATGCAGACAACCCAAAATGCTAAGGGAAGGAGATGGCGAGGCCCAATGGGCTAATGTGGTGAATCTCAAGCAGAAGTCGGACCCGACTAACAGGATGCCGATAGTGAAAGAATACGAGGACGTTTTTTTAGAGGAACAGTCAGGCCTTCCGTCCAATAGACAAGTTGAGTTCTGCGTCGACTTTGTACCTGGATCAGCAACAATGCTGAAAGCACCATATTGCATGATGCCGAAAGAAACGCAAGAACTAAAAGCTCAGCTACAAGAAGTCACCCTGGGAAACTCCAATATTGTTCGTCAAAAGAAGGGTTGGACTTTCCAGATGTGCATAAATTATCGTGAGCTGAACAAGAGAACTATCAAGAACAAATATCCATTGCCACGAATTGAAGACTTATTCGATCAAATAAGAGGCGCAAGCATATTCTAAAAAAATAATAATAATAATAAATAAAAATAAAAATAAAAATGATTTGAGATCCGAATATCATCAAACGAAGAATAAGAGGGAAGACGTATCCAAGACGACTTTCAAAACAAGAAACATGTCTCGAGGCCGACCCTGTAGGATTTTGCAACTAGTCAAAGAGCCCTACAGGCAAGTCAAGGAGCCCCACGAGCAAGGCGATGACGGAATGATAGGTAATCTAATCACCGTACTAAAAGGCCTAGCGGAAGAGTTGGATACGGCACGAACAACATCATCCCATCGACATCAAGAAGCGAGGTGAATCAAGTAATCGAATAGTTTCGATGTTTTAACCCGCCAATATTTAACCAAAAGGGGAACTTGCGAATGTTGAAGAATGGTCAAGAAACTTGGACTGACTTTTCGCTCGCCCCATTTTGTACCGATGCATAGAATATTTCGTGCGCTGACGCGATAAGAAAGAGTGGTAGCTTACACCTCACGACAATTGAGAACGTACGAACAGAACTACCCAACTCACGATTTAGAGCTAGCTGTATGGTGTATGCACTCAAGATTTGGCGACACTATCTGTACGGCGGAAAGTGCGAAATCTATATCGACCACAAAAGTTCAGGTATTTGTTCGAACAAAAGAAGAACTCAATGTGCGCCAGAAAAGATGGTTGGAGTTAGTAAAGGACTACGATTGTGCAATTCTTTACCCCAGGGAAGGCGAACGTGGTCGTCAATGCTCTTAGTCGAAAGAACAAAGGCGAGGTAGCTAGCATGCTTACCAATCAGCGTCAACTGATAAATGAAATGTTCGATTTAATTCTAGAAGTGGTTACGTCTTCGAATAACGCCTCTGAGCAATACTGAGCCTCGAAATGCGGCTAAAGATCGAATCGGGGCCCTAATAATTAAGTCCATGTTTCAAGAACAGGTAAGTTCGAGTTCAAAAGAAGGATAAATTCTTGTAGAAGATCAAGACAAGTGTGGAAAAAGAGTTTATCGCTTCAAAAAAACAAAAAAAAGCTGACGCCAAGAATTATTAGACTTCGCATGGAAAAAGAGTTTATCGCTTCAAAAAAACAAAAAAAAGCTGACGCCAAGAATTATTAGACTTCGCAGGAATCCATAGCGTCTTCCACGTGTCCATGCTATGAGAGTACATGTTTGACTCGAGCCACGTCATCAATCGATAAGATATCGGACTCGAGAAAGATTTGTTGTACGAAGAGATTCCAATGGCTATTCTAGACAGGGAAACTCACAAATTAATGAATCGAGAGGTCGTCCTGATCAAAGTCCTTTGGAGCCGCCACGATATCAAGGAGGCGACTTGGGAAAAAGAAGAGGAGGTTTTGACAAAATATCTAAATTTGCCATATTACGATACGTACCCAAATTTCGAGGACGAAATTTCTTGAAGGAATGAAGGATATAACACCCCAAAATTAATTAATGTGTAATGTTTTAATTTTCTTTTTTTGGTTAGCAAGTGGGATATGCAAAAGTAATTAAAAATATAAGGTACAAGCCGTAGTTAAGTGCAAGAGTGGACAAATGTGTACAATTCATTTTTTTTTTCTCTTTTAATCAAAATGTGACACCTCAAGCTGCACTCTTCTCTCTCTCTGCATGAAAGCTAACCATCTCACTTGGGCTAGTTTATTTTCCTTCCATGTGGCTAAAACACAAGTCAAACCAAATTGAGGAGAAAATGGATAGATGTACACTTTTGGGACAAAAATAAGAATACACACACTCTCTCTCCACCTTTCACTCACCAACTCACTCTCTCGATCTCTCTCTCAAGTGCTCTCTCTCTATCTCACTCCTATCATCGCCACCGCCACTTCTCCACCAAGCTCCGCTGCCATCGAATTTTCCGGCAAGGAAACTTGAACGAGGGACGTAGTTAGGACGCTTAGCACCCAGAGGCTTTCCGAGATGCCGTTTATCCGAGGTGGGGGTAATTTTCTAGTTTTCACGTTTAAGTTTCGAAGTGAATTAGATGTGAAGTATACGTATGTGAAATGTGTGTTCTTTAATTGATGTGTTTTGTGTCTTACTACGTGGCGAAGATGGATAAATGCTATTGTAAATGAAGGAATATGTGATTAAATGATTTCCAGGGTTGTTTTTGAATCACAAAAATGCTTTCCAGGGTGGCTAAAGAGCCACAGCGGCTGAGAACCGCACTAGGGTGATTTAAGAACCACAAAAATATTTTCCAGGGTGGCTAAAGAGCTACAAAAATGTTTTCTACGGCGGCTTAGAACCGTATTTTTCAAAGGCGGCTCATAACCGCACCTATGTGACAATGATTTATATATATTTGATATCTCAATGTTTTGACTGCTCACGAAACCCATCCTACTGAGTGTCTTTTGCACTCACCCCTTTTATGTTTAAAATGTTTTTAGTTTGAGGAAATCTTTGAGCGAGGTGCGTGAGCGGTGGATGCTGGTAGCCAGATTTTTAAAAGAATGTGGGAAAATCACATTTATTTCATGTATTTTTAGAAATATTCCTGATTTTTCTTGTTTTAATTATCGTGAAAAGGTGAATTTTGTACGTAACGCCTTAGTTAAAAGTTTCCCTTATAGAAAAGAAACGGGACGTTACATCTGGTGTAGAATCTTTGTTTTTGGGATGATCCTGTGGACGGATTACCAGATGAATTTTTGCATTTTGAGATAATTTTTTATTTCCTTTCCATTGGTGCTTTCAGAATGTAATTCCGAGACACTTTAGTTTTTCATGAAAATTTTAGAATTGTAGAATTTTGGCTTTTGGGACGATCATGTGTATGGATTTTTAGGTAAATTTTTGCATTTCGATATAAAATTTGATTTCCTTTCCATTGGTGCATTCAGAATGTAATTTCGAGACACTTGTTTTTCGTAAAAATCTCATGACAGCAGAATCTTGTCTTTAATGACAATCCTTGGGACAGATTTTCAGATAAATTTTTACATTTTGATAGAATTTTTTATTTTCTTTTTATTTATGTTTTCAAAATGCAATTCCTAGATACTTTAGTTGTACATGAAAATCTTAGGACAACATAATTTTGGATTTTGTGATGATCCTGTGGATGGTTTTTTCGTTGAATTTTTACATTTTGATACAATTTTTGATTTCCTTTCCATTGTTGAATTCAGAATGTAATTCCTAGACACTTTAGTTTTTCATGAAAATCATAGGCAGTAGAATCTTGGCTTTCGGGACAATTCTAGGGATGGATTTTCAGGTGAATTTTTGCATTTTGAGATGATTTTTGATTTTCTTTCCTTTGATTCTTTTAGAATGCAATTCCGAGATGCTTTAGTTTTTCGTGAAAATCTCAAGTCTGCAGAATCTAGGCTCTTGGGACGATCATTTGGATGGATTTTCAGGTGAATTTTTTCATTTTTAGATAATTCTTGGTTTTGTTTCCATTGGTGCTTTCAGAATGCAATTCCAAGACACTTTAGTTTTTCGTGAAAATCTTAGATCTGCAGAATCATGGCTTTCGTTACGATTCTGTGGATGGATTTTCAGGTGAATTTTTGCATTTTGAGATAATTTTTGATTTCCTTTCCATTGGTTCTTTCTGAATACAATTCCGAGACACTTTAGTTTTTCGTAAAAATCTTAGAGCTGCAGAATCCTTGCCTTTCGTGACGATCCTATAGACGGATTGTCAAGTGAATTTTTGCATTCTGATATAATTTTTTATTTTCATTCAATTGGTGCATTCAGAATGCAATTCCGAGACACTTTAGTATCTAATGAAAATCTTAGGACAGTAGAATCTTGTCTTTTAGGATGATTCGGGGGACGAAATTTCTGGTCAAGTTTTGCATTTCGTGATAATTTTTTATTTCCTTTTCATTGTGCTTTCAAAATGCAATTCTAACACACTTTCATTTTTTGTGAAAATCTAAGGGCAATAGAATCTTGAATTTCAAGACGATCCTGGCGACAGATTTTCCGTTAAATTTTTGCATTTTTAGATAATTTTTTATTTCATTTCCATTGGTGTTTTCAGAATATAATTCGGAGACACTTTAATTTTTCGTGAAAATCTCATGTCTGCGGAATTTTTGTTTTCGGGATGATCCTGTCGATGGATTATCAAGTGAATTTTTGTATTTTGAGATAATTTTTTATTTTCTTTCCATTGGTGCTTTCAGAATGCAATTCCGAGACACTTTAGTTTTTCATGAAAATTTCATAGCTGCAGAATCTTGGCTTTTGGGACGATCATTTGTATGGATTTTCAGGTGAATTATTGCATTCCGATATAAAATTTGATTTCCTTTCCATTGGTGTATTCATAATGCAATTTCGAAACACTTTTGTTTTTCATGAAAATCTCATGACAACAGAATCGTCTTTAATGACGATCCTTGGGACAGATTTTCATGTTAATTTTTGTATTTTTATATTATTTTTTATTTCATTTTCATTGGTGTTTTCAGAATGCAGTCCCGAGACACTTTAGTTTTTCATGAAAATCTATGGACGATTTTGGAATGATCCTGTTGACGGATTTTCTGGTGAAATTTTGCATTCTGATACAATTTTTGATTTCATTTCCATTGTTTAATTTAGAATACAATTTCGAGACACTTTAGTTTTTCGTTAAAATCATAGGCTGCAAAATCTTGGCTTTCGGGACGATTCAGGTGATGGATTTTCAGGTGAATTTTTGCATTTTTAGATAATTTTTTATTTCCTTTCCTTTGATTCTTTCATAATGCAATTCCGAGACACTTTAGTTTTTCATGAAAATCTCAATTCTGCAGAATCTTGGCTTACGGGATGATTCTTTGGACGGATTTTCACACTTTAGTTTTTCGTGAAAATCTCAATTCTGCAGAATCTTGGCTTACGGGATGATTCTTTGGAAGGATTTTCAGGTGAATTTTTGCATTTTAAGATAATTTTTTATTTCCTTTCTATTGGTGCATTCAGAATGCAATTCCGAGACACTTTAGTTTTTCTTGAAAATCTCAAGTTTGCAAAATCTTGGCTTTGGGACGATTCTGTGGATGGATTTTCAGGTGAATTTTTGTATTTTGATATAATTTTTGATTTTCTTTCCATTGATTCTTTCAGAATGCAATATCGAAACACTTTGGTTTTTTGTGAAAATCTCAAGTCTGCAGAATCTTGGCTTTTCGGGACGATCCTGTGGACGGATTTTCAGGTGAATTTTTGCTTTTCGAGATAATTTTTTATTTATTTTCCATTAGTTCTATCTAAATGCAATTCCGAAACACTTTAGTTTTTCGTGAAAATCTTAAAGCTGCAGAATCCTTGGCTTTTGGGACGATCTGATTTTCAAGTGATTTTTTGCACTTTAATATAATTTTTTATTTTCTTTTAATTGTTGCATTCATAATGCAATTCCGAGACACTTTAATTTTTGTTGAAAATCTTAGGACAACAGAATCTTGTCTTTTGGGATGATCTAGGGGATGAATTTTCTTGTCAATTTTTGCATTTCGTGATAATTTTTCATTTCTTTTTCATTGATGCTTTCAGAATGCAATTTCAAGACGCTTTTGTTTTTCGTGAAAATCTAAAGACAATAGAATCTTGAATTTCGAGACAATCTTGGTGATGGATTTTCTGTTAAATTTTTACATTTTGAGATAATTTTTTATTTCATTTCCATTGGTACTTTCAGAATTCAATTCCAAGACACTTTAATTTTTCGTAAAAATCTCAAGTCTGCAGAATCTTGGCTTTCGGGACGATCCTATGGTCGGATTATTAGTTGAATTTTTACATTTTGAGATATGTTTTGATTTTCTTTCCATTGGTACTTTCAGAATGCAATTTCGAGACACTTTAGTTTTTCGTGAAAATCATAGGGTAGCAGAATCTTGGTTTTCGGAATGATTTTTGGGACGAATTTTCAGGTGAATTTTTGCATTTTGAGATAATATTTTATTTCTTTTTCATTGGTGCTTTCAGAATGCAATTTCGAGACACTTTAGTTTTACATTATATTGATTGAGCTTTCTTTTTCCAAGTCATTTGAATTAGTCATCAGACTGATATAATTAGTTTCTTATATGATTTATATTAGATTCTTGAAGTTATCATATTGATACAATTAGTTTCTTTTGTTTATCGACATTTGGTTTATATTATATTTTTGAGTCATTTATAATTTTGATTACATATATTGAAGTCATTTAAGTTCAGTTTATGAATTTATTTTTTTATTTGAAGTAATTTGAGTTACATTTATTGAAAACTTAGACGCAATTCATTTTTACAATGATTGATATAATTTTTATCTCTAGGTATATAATAGCGGAAGTCATTCTAAATATGTTAACCAAACTTTTTTCATGTTAAATTTTTTTTACTAAAAATAGAAAGCTAATATTTCTTTTAATGTAATTTTTGTAAATAACGAGAAAAACTCGCTTATTTTTAAAAAACCGTTCCTTTCTTATATATTATATATAATATATTTAATATGCTTTTTTTAATTACATATTGGGTGATATAATTTATTATGTGAAATATTATTAAAAACATCGCACATAGAGTGTTACTACTACTAATAATAATAATAATAAACATGACATTAGAATTATTTTGCAATTCCAAGCACCTAATAGATTTTGACTTTGCCATTTTGATACATTAGCAACCAACATGGAAATGACAAAAACTTATATACAACTGGTGCACGGACCCTACAACTGTGCACACGGGTCGACCCGACCCATCACGCGCTTGTTCGCGCCCGCACGTGCTTACACGCGCCTCTAGGTCGGGGATAAAATCCGCCCAAACATGCTTTCAGGTGTTTGACCTTTATGTTATGTTAAGCATAACTTTTAGTAGTGTTAGACATACCTTTTAATTATGTTAGACATACCTTTTATGTTATGTTAACTATACTTTTTAGTTGTGTTAGACATACCTTTTAGTTATGTTAGTCATACCTTTAGTGTTATGTTAAATATACCTTTTAGTAGTGTTAGACATTTTTTTTAGTTATGTTAGACATACCTTTTGTAAAACTAGTTTTTGTACCTTAACATGTTTTTTTAAACTGACATATTAATACCTTTCATACCTTTTAGTTATATTAGGCATATCTTTAGTTATGTTAGTCATACTTTTTAATTATGTTAGTTGTACCTTTATATATATTACATAAATGTATGTTTATGTTGATATAAATGTATAAATAATCTCATATAAATGTATGAGTAATATCATATAAATGTAAATATCTACAACTTGTGCCAAATTAGAGTTTATTGTGCCGAAATTAGGGTTTAGGGTTAAAGTATGAAATTTGAAAATAAGGGTATCACTAATATAACATAAATGTATGACTAATATAATATAAAGGTATGTCTGACACAACATAAAGGTCAGGGCCAAAAAAAAAAAAATTGCGCGGATCCGGATCGGATTCAGCCCGACCCGACCTGAGTGCATGGATCTAAGATCCATGCACTAGTTGCACACCAATCCAACTCCATGGAAATAAACGTGAATGTAATGAAACTCAAAAACTATGATTATGGGTTGCATGGAGTATTGAAAGTCATGTATCTTTTTATCAATACCCAAATGTTTTATTAAAAATGCAATCAAGTACATGTTTAGATCATTATTATTATTATTATTATTATTATTATTATTATTATATCACTTATGTCGATATAAATAAGATGATTTATTTTCATGCTAGCAGTTGAAATGTCGAGTTGTTCGGATACGTTAGCAAAGGTAAAATCAAAATATATTTGGTTAGAATCACACAATGTATCTAATATCATGTTTTTTTCATATTACTTAAAATTCAATTAAAATTACAGATGATAATATTTTCAATAATATTTGATCTAGGAGCTAATTTAATCCGTGAAGAATCATCATCAATTCCCCATATCTCATCATTGTTCACATTTGAAGCAAGACAATTACGAGCTGAAGAGTAAATGAATATGAACCAATCCACATAATATTTAAAACTTTACAAGGTAAAAGAGTACTAAAAATGAATGTTTCACACATGATAAATGCACCTAAAATAGTTGAGAAGATGAAGACAGAATGAGCGCCGCAAATAAAATGGCATGAACGTGCTCAATCAACTACGAAAAGGACCCAATAGATTGGGCCTATTTATTACAACCTATACCAGTTTCAATCATACAAATATACAAAAGACTACCAAATTTTGTAAAATGTGTCATTTCAAATTTTCAACTCAATATAAATCATTATTTTACATTATTAATTCTACTTGCTCTTCCCTTCCTCCACCAACATGATAATCATGTGCCACTATATACTCATATTTACGGACCCCTTTGTTACAAGACCTTAATATAAAAAAATTATTTAATTTTGTTACTCAAAACACCATCTACTTTTCGAAAAAGATCACAACATTGTTCAACTAAGTTTGTATGTCTTATTGGGATAGCATGGCATCAGTCATGTAAAAACTAGCCAGAGATGAGTTGATGATATTCTTTCGCTGGAAGATTAATGGTGATTCGAATTGTAAAATTATATTAAATTTGTAATTATTTTTATAAATTCCAAAAAAGAAAGTGTTAAAATTGCACTTTTATTCAAAAAGTTTTGATGATTTCATATCCCGAATGTCTTTATCAAATATATTGCATTACGAACTTCTTCACATTTTTGTGATTTTCTGTGGTAGTAAATGTGAAATAGGAAAAAGTCAACCACATATGGGTGCTCGCCGCTTTATGTTCCATGACTTATGATTAAAATGAATTGTAATATAACAATGATAAGATATGATGATTAATGTAGATTGTTCGGAAAATGATCGATCGGATTCAATTTAAATAAGTTTAAAAAATCTAACCAATAATTTATTTATTTTCTGTATTGTATTCCTTTTGAATGGTTCGTGTGGGCACGTATGATAACATGTGGCAGCAATAATTGGATGTGAAATCCAAAATGCAGTCAAGATTAATCTATAAGTGTGATAAATAAGTGTAAGATCTTTGTAGAGAAAATGAAAATGCATTGCAATACTTAAATATATTATTGACTTTCGTCTTTTTTTTTTTTTGCCTCCCTCTTTCTTATACCAGAATATCTCCTAGATATGTGTATCTTCTTTGGATATGTATGTAGCCCTTTGTAATAAAAACATGTCCTTATTTATAAGTCATATTTGACTTTTCATATAAATAAAGATTTTATTGAGTAAACGAAATCTACATGCATGTTTCTTGTTTTTACTTAGGATATTGATCTTCCAATACTAGAGAACAATAAATATATATCAATTTTTTGTAATCAGCTTTAGAATTTTTATTGTTGGTTTTCAGTATTTATATGAATATGATCCTGATTCTTTCTTCTAACATTGTCGAATTCGATTTATCTTTTATGCCAATCAGAAATAATGATCTACTACTCATCATAGATAAATTTTAATATGTTAATCATTGATGTATAAAGATTTCATTTATTTAAATATTATAATTTAAATTTAATAATTGTATTAAATTTGTCACACATTAATCCACATAGGTAGCAGATTCGTGGGGACTAGAAGTTGTAAGACAAACAATTCAAAGAGCCAACTCTTGGCCCAAAGTGCCACGTGGCCCATTCCCTTCATCTTTATAAATGAGTACAACAATTCATAGATAGAAATCAGGGAATCATGGTGCTACAAAATTGTGTGTATTAATCAAGTATTGTATTTAACTGTGAGTGTAGTACTTGTTCGAAACATAATTACAAGATCATTTTTTCCTTCAATGATTGGATTTGAATAGGAATAATTTCCATTTCATGAAATTATATGCATGGAACAATTTCATAAAAAATATTTGTGTTGCTACAAATCCACCATGTATAAAAAAATACAAAAATAAAAGTGGTAAAATTGCTGTATAAAATTCATACGTGGTGGTGTGGATACAAAATTGTTGTTTATATCAGCCACTATCATCACCGACACAGATTTTATTCTAGAAAAGGTCATGCACATGGGTAATTGAATCATGTACTTGGACACAGAATGTAGGTTTGGTTTGGTGAAAACCTCAATGTTCAACTAATTTATGTAAAATTTGATCCATAAAGCCTAAAGTGTATATATAACAACAAACTCTAAATTTAAGAAATGTAATATATGATTATGAAAAAGAGGGGCCTGGAGATGCGCGCGGAACAAGTTGTGAATAAGTGTTGAGTGTCGTAAGATAAATTAAAGAAGAATAAAATTAACAAATTGCAACCAGAGTAACTTTTGTCACTACAGGAAAAATGAGTATTTGTCATAACATTTTTTACGATAACAAAAATTATCGTGAAATGTCTATTTTTTACAACAATACATTGTCACAAAAAAAATGATAATTACAATAAATTGTCAACATTTTCATAACACTATTTGTGAAAAGATTTTTACGTTAGTAATTCAGTAACAAAGTGTTGTCATAAAATGATACAACAATTATTAATGTTTTTGCGATGATATTATATTATCGCTAATAATAGTTTTTTTTTCTTATAACCACTTTTTGCCAAATAGAATGGGTAGATGATAATTTTATATCAACCTGTCTTCGACTGTGATATATGGTATTCACGCTCAAAATTCCTTCACTTAGGCCCTAAAACAATTCAAAACTCAAGTCTAAAAAATACAACTTAAACGTTGTGGAAAGTTTTTGTATGTTTTACTTGAATTGAAAGTATAGTGGAAAGTAATCGGGAAATAAAAAAGTCAATATTCAACCTCAAGATTTATAATCATATAAAATTAGGGTAACAGAAGGCGCAAAAGAAAAAAAGGAGGAGATAAAAGACAGGATGAAAAAAAGTACTACAAACTTATAACTTAATTAAATTTTTTACTCTTGATTAAAATATTATAACTTATATATATATATATATATATGTAATATGATTTTTTGAACTTGATCAGTTTAAGAAAAATAAAATTGACGTGTCAAACCGCCTGTACACATCAGCTGCTAATACGACACAATTTTTCAACTTTAAAATCCTAAAGAATTTTTTATTTTTTAATTTTAAATTGGTATGTGCAATTTTTATTATTATTATTTTTTGAACATAAATTCAAAAAGAAAAATAATACTTATTAGCATAGGTTAAAGATTCTCGTATCTTATATTGATTTTTTCTTTTTCTTTTTTTAAGCCAAATTCGAGTCTTAGTATCTCCCATCAGATGAAAATTTTCCTACTCGTTTCCATCCTTGGGGTTCGAGGCACACGACTGCTGACTAAAATGTCAATATAACTGCGTATTATAAAATACACGCCTATGTGTATATGTTAATTAGTATTTTTTTTAGATAAATATTATTTTTATTTATTAGTAACCTGTGTTACGTAATTTATGGTGTACTATATATAAAAAAATATATATCAACTTAGGATTTGAAAGATAGTAATCAAATTAAGGTTTGAAAGATAAAAACTATGAATTCAGAATCTAAAATATAAAAGGCTAAGTTTCATAACAAAACCCAATTTATAATTTATTAGGTGAAAAGATACATCTTTTCACATATAAAACTAAAGTTTAAAAGAATTGGTAAATTTGATAAATTGTAGTTGTAGACTACAACTTATAGTAGTAGTTGGTAGTTGCTATTTTTTTACATATAAAAATAATAATAATAATAATCACGAAATACATGGAGGATCTTCACAATAAAAGATGTATATTTTCACAAAACTATCAATATAAAACTATCAATTAAAATTTCACAAAACTAAAGTTTCATCTGGAAACTTATGATTCCTACTAATTTAAAAATATTTTTAGAATGATAGCTAGTCCCAAGTACTATGATTGATGAACGTGTATGAAAAAAGTATAAAAGAAAATACAAAAATTATATATATATATATATATATATATATGATATAATAATAATAAAACTAAATTGGAAGATGTCAACTTAACGTTTATGAGTTTTATGTGATACTTTCTAAAGTGATAATTTTTTATTTTTAGATCAGAATTGGAAGAAAATGAAAATTTGGTCTCATATGGCAAAACTAGTCCATCATATTTTAAAAGTTGCAAAACTACTCCATTTCATTTTATTATCGTTTGTTTTGTTTTTAGATCCTTAAGTCCGTTGAAATTAACTTTACATATTGACTGATGACATGACAAATTAAAAATGGTATAAACTTGACATGATATCTCACAGACATCAATTTATTTAATAAAACGTCATATAAAATTCATTTTGTATCCATACCATATAAAATATTTGTAGTATTTAAATTTTGACTAAATGAAATTGATTAATTTTGCTATTTTTAAAATAAAATCATGACTAATTTTGTCACACTCCTAGTATAGTAATTGAAAGAAATTTGCATTGCCTCAATTGATAATTAACCTATCTTTTAAACCTTAAATCGATAAAACTCGTTAAATATATATATATATATATATATTAGTTACAATTAAATGAACAACTACTACATTAGAAAGATTGCTCACTAGCTTAATCAGATCAAGAATATAAAAATTTACATAAATATATATACATTGTAGATACATCGCTTTTTGAAAAGTATGTAAATTTAGAGACAACCATAAAATTAGTTTAATAATATAAGAAAAGTTTAAAATAATCAAAAATTTAAATATTATCAAAATTTACATTTTTAGTCTTAATGAAAATATATATATATATATATATATATATATATATATAATTGACAATAAAAAAGGGAGCAATTTGACTTTGCTCCATAGGGATATTCTTTATATCTAATTAACCATTTGATTTAAAAGAAGGAGATAAGAATAGTATTAATAAGATGGTCCTAAATTCTAAAGTTTGATGTTGATTGTTGACTTGTAAATTCTTTATGCGCGAAATATTTTGGACGGAGATAGATACACGTGGAGTCGTAGGCACATCTTAGGTTTGAAACCGTTAAATTGATTTTTTTTTTTTAAATTAAAAGTCAGGTAAATGTCACATATTTAATTGCCCGTATACTTTTGGATGTGTGGAATTTATAACCAAAATAAATAATTTCATCGATAAAACCATAATTATATATAACCCAATATTACAAAAATATATTGTAAAAACATTTTACCTCATATCAAAATTACAAAAAATTTATATAATAATATAATGGTAAAACACATGATATAACAAAATTTATATATGAAGCTTATATGAGAACAATATAATGGTAAAGCACATGATATGATTAATATAAATTATCTACATTGAAACCTTCATGAAATTGAAAGGTCGGACATGATTGTAACAAAAAAAAGTTTATTAATAATAATAAAATGTTGTCGGAAAAAAATTGATATATAATTGTCATAAAGAAAAAAAAAACATTGTGTTGATTGAATTATTATCTTAAAAGTTAGTCTTTTCATAAATATTTTTTCCTTGACAATGTTGTTGTTGCTAATACATTAGGGACCATATATTGCGCAATTACGTTTTTTAATTTTTCTTTAATTGATTTTTTATGACAATAAGTTGTTAATATATATTATCAAATATTTTTTTTTAAATACATTGTTAAAATAGACTTTTCTTGATAACTTTTGTACTCACGAATCTCACAAAAATATAATCTTTTTTGTTTGTAGTCTGCGCTTTTGTGCTGATTGTGAACATGATGCGATCATATAAAAATTACCTGAAGTTCGTATTAGTGATATAAATATTGTATTCTTTGTTTTTAGTGTGAAATCAATCAAAAAAATAATTCATGACATGACACGTAATAATGATTGCAGGAAACTCTTAATTTAAAATCTCACGAGATTATTTCCCAGCATAATTTTTTCAATTTTCAACCTAAATTAACCAAAATCAAATAATCAATCGAGTTCTGAGAGCAAATTGAAAAATTAGATAATAATTATAGTACCAACTTAAAAAAAAAAAATATATGAGATTGAAAATGATATTAACCCACTAGCATCTTCTTTCATTTTGCATGCTCTTTCATCCTTCTTGGTTGAATGACATGTCAAAACTTGTATCTAGTTTTAATATATAAAAAATATTATATTTGTTTGTAAAACAAAAATAGATGTAAATCCTAAATTTAGGAATATGGGGGACGGTGAGACTTTTTGTGAATGTGGGACAAAGATGTACATACCTAACCTACACGGTTTGAGCCGAGTAGAAGAGAATATCATTTTGAAAAAGCAGCTGTTTTTTATTTAAGTTTGACAATTCTCGAATAGCAAACATCTAGTGTAGCACACATAATAAAACAAATCAAAAACTCGGTAGTCAACATTTTGAATTATTTTACTTTCTGCTTCTTTTATTTTGCTTATAAATAACACCACTTCTTTAATTCTTGATCCACATCAATAAATCTGAACAAACTCATCATCACAAATTACTTCAAAACCCCATCACAAATTAGGCAAACACACACACACACACATAATTAGAGATGGAAATATCATCATCACTACCACTATTTGCAGCTTCAATTTCTGCCTTAGTTTTATTGATTATGGTGGGAAAGTTGTTGTTTTCATGGTGGGTTTTTCCTTATTTGGCATATAGAAAGCTCAAAGCAAATGGCTTTTCAGGCCCAAAACCCTCTTTCCCTATTGGAAACCTTAATGATATGAAAAGGCTCAAGAACATAAATCCCAACTCATCATCAATATCTTCCTTGTCTTTGAGCACCATATCCAATGATATACACTCCACTGCATTTCCATACTTTGCAAGGTGGCAAAAACTGCATGGTAAGAAATATTACCTAAAATAACCTTGCATGCATGTATAAACTGTTGGATTATTTGTTGATGTTAGGATATCTATTTTGCAGGAAAAGTGTTGATATACTGGCTAGGCACAGAGCCATTCCTTTACATTGCAGATCCTGAATTTCTGAAGCAGATGTCATCGAACATAAATGGCAAAGCTTGGGGAAAACCAACTGTGTTCAAACATGATAGAAAGCCCATGTTTGGCAGTGGTCTTGTAATGGTCGAAGGAGATGTTTGGGTTCGACACAGGCACGTTATCACCCCCGCCTTCTCCCCCTCCAACTTGAAGGTATCTTATTACTATCCATAACATCATTTTATTATAACATAATTTGACTCAATTTACATTATGGTATAACGTGAATATAATTGTACAGGCTATGGCAAGCTTAATGGTGGACTCATCGAAGAACATGCTGGACCGGTGGGCCAGGCTGGTCAACTCCAGCCACCCAGAAATCGACGTAGAGAGAGAAATCATCAGAACAGCTGGAGAGATAATTGCCCGAACAAGCTTCGGAGTGAGCTATGAAAATGGCAGAAAAGTGTTGGAGAAATTAAGAGAGGTGCAAATGGCTCTCTTCAATTCCAACCGCTTTGTAGGGGTGCCCTTTGGGAAGCTGTTGAACCCTAAACAAACCCTAAAAGCTAAGGAGCTTGGGAGAGAAATAGACGCGCTTCTCCATTCGATAATCGTGGAGCGGAGCAATAGACCAGCCACAGGGAATCCGGAGAAAGACCTTCTGGGGTTGCTTCTGGCGGACAACATGGTGGATGGCCGAAAAAAGAGGGCGTTGACCACCGCCGAGCTGGTGGATGAATGCAAGACTTTCTTCTTCGGTGGCCACGAGACGACGGCTCTGGCGCTGACGTGGACTATGCTCCTCCTCGCCGTCCATCCTACGTGGCAGGATGAGTTGAGAGAGGAGATTAAACTAGTGGTCGGAGATGGGGAGATCACTGATGCCACTATGCTTTCTGGCCTAAAAAAGGTACTTGGCATATTTATATGTTAATTTGCATGAAGCTTATTTTATTTGCTGAATTTTTATTATAAAAGGAGAAAACATTGCAAATTAAATGAGAATTTTCAAGAATGGTTTAGTTTGCCAAATTGTTTTTTAGCCATCATGACTAGAGGTCAATTGTGGTCAACCTTATACAAAGTTGCAACTTATATGAAAAGTCAACTTTGCATTTGAATAGAATATATTTATGTTGTGTTTCCATGCTCCATTTGTTGTACGGACGTGGGACCCCAAGTCTACTTTATATTCCATGTTCGGAAATATTCTACTTTTAAATTTCTTTTCCTAAATTGCCACTTAAAACAAATTCTCGATCTTTAATTTCATTTGTTATATTTTAGGCCATAATATTTCATGAAAACTTATAATGATTTGTATTGTTTTTTTCTGAATTAAACCTTCAAATATTTTCTAATTTTATTTTCCCATTGTTATTACATATGCAGATGGGATGGGTGATGAACGAAGTTTTACGATTATACCCTCCGGCTCCGAACGTACAAAGGCAAGCAAGGCAAGACATCCGAGTGGGCAACCAAGTAATTCCAAATGGGACCAACATGTGGATCGACGTCGTATCGATGCACCACGACCAAGAACTATGGGGCAAAGATGTAAATGAATTCAAACCAGAGAGGTTTGATGAGAGTATACATGGAGGGTGCAATCACAAGATGGGGTTTTTGCCATTTGGATTTGGAGGGAGAATGTGTGTTGGAAGAAATTTGACAGGCATGGAATACAAAATAGTGTTAACCCTAATTCTATCTAGATTTTCATTTTCTCTCTCCCCAAATTATTGCCATCACCCAGCTATCATGCTCTCTCTTAGACCTATGCATGGAATCCCACTCATTTTCAAACCTCTATCATCTATATAGCACTTGGACCCTCTTTCTCTCATCCCCTTTACTTTTCCTTTTTTACCCTCGCTACATCAGATGTATATTCACTTTTCATTTACACACACACATGTAAGTATGTATGAATATATTAGCAAATTACAGATGGATCTATAACTGGTGTACCGTTACCAGTTATAGATCCCCTCCTTACTTTTAGAAATGTTTTTTTATATGTATTTTTTTTTTCTCGTTATTAATTTATAAGATTTCGTTTTTCCTACATTGTAAAAGTTTGATTGTTACTTATTAACTAAGACCCCCTATTTTATGTTAATTATAATATGTAAAAATTGTGCCAGTAAAACAAAATACTAAATTTGTTAGTGGTCAATGTATAGCCATCTTTCACCTTCACACATGCAGTATATATAATAAAAGGTTAAATTCATTTTTCGTCCTTCCCTAGGGACGTTGTCCGTTTTTTATTCTCTTATTTTCCGATCATCAATTTTAGTCCTCCCATATCAAAATTTGTTCAATTTTGGTTTGATTTTCGCCAGAATCTCGATTTTCCGGCCAATTTTCGGCAAGTGACACACACTCGCCCCCAATTTCATGATTTCAAATAATTGACGCTTATGTGGCATACTTTTTCTTATGTGGTATTTTTTTTTGTACTATTTCCTACCTAAAATGCCACGTCATCATCCAAGTCATTTAATTGAATTAAAAAAAATAAAAAATTGATAAATAAATCAAATAAAAAAAGGGAACAAAATTAAAGAAAATTTGAAAAATAAAAACAAAAAAAATTTAATGAATTAAAAAATAAAAAATAATGAACTGAATTAATCTAAAAAATTGGCCCGAAAATTAAAGAAAATTTGAAAAATAAAAACACAAAAATTTAATTTTTTAATTTGGATTAATTTTTTTTTAATTCTATTTATTATTTTTTGTTTTTTAATTCATTAAATTTTTGTGTTTTTATTTTTCAATTTTTCTTTAATTTTGTTCCCTTTTTTTATTTGATATATTTATCAATTTTGTTTTTTAATGCAATTAAATGACTTGGGTGATGACGTGACATTTTAGGTAAGAAAATAATACAAAAAGAAATATCACATAAGAAAAAGTATGTCACATAAGCTTCAGTTATTTGAAATCATGAAATTGGTGGTGAGTGTGTGTCACTCGCCGAAAATTAGCCAGAAAATCGAGATTCCGACGAAAATCGGACTAAAATTGGACAAATTTTAATATAGGACTAAAATTGTTGATCGCAAAATAAAAGGACCGAAAATGAACAACGTCCCCAGGAAATGACGAAAAATGAATTTAACCCTATAATAAAATAAGATGTAATGGTACTATAGTTAATCGATTGCTCCTGGTTTGGAGGAATTAATTTTTTTGTACAATTCGATATAATTATCCTGAGTTTCATACACAGTGATCTTATAAGAATTAAGATGAAAGTCATCTGTTCGTTGTCATGCACAAATATATACATACGAGTGCATAGAAAATCAAGACGAAAGATGTATATTCTTTTTAAGTTTTGGTCCTATACTCATATTTTATATTAGTTTTTTCTTTTACTTTTGCTCATTTAAAATCAAATTAAAGAAAAGGTAAAAGGTTAGGGTATAATTTCAAAGAAAAGAACTTATATACAACTAGTGTACGGGTTTAGAATTATGCAACTCGACCCATTCTTTTAATAGAGGGGGGACCGATGCAATATTTCCAAATCACAAGGAGGGTCGGCGTATTTTACCCGTTTTAACTTGTACCAATGCTCCCCTATGCGCGCACTCACACTCTCCCGTTTATGTCCCAGTTTTGTCAAATTAATATGTAATACTTTTTAGGAGTTGGTCCGACAAATTTAGAACAATAAGTTTTCGGGCAGATAATTTAGAAACTTTTTAAAATTTGAAAATTTTGCCCAACTTCAGTCCGAACAATTCAATTGGTCTGAAATCTCACGTGAAACGCACGTGAACTCTTAATTCGGACTTTTCGGTCCAATTATTTCGCCTATATGTAATATTAGTATACAAGTGACATTGTTTATTGACGATGAAATTTACACATCATTATGCCATGTAAGATTAAATTATTGGAAGGGAATACACTTCATTTTCCAAAAAAAAAAAAAGGATAATAATAATTAAAATAGAAAATTAAATAGATAAAAACAGAAAATAAAACAAGCAAATATTTACACTAAACAAAAATCTCCAATTCAGAAACCCTAATCCTGCAATTATTTTCATCAAACAAAAATCCTCATTATAGTTGAGGACCAGATTTTTTGGCTAAAGCCTACTGTAGCTGACAGTGATTAGGCTGCTCATTACCTCGTAGTTTTTGAAGCATTTATTATAACATGGGAAAATATCAAGTTTCATCCTATAATACAGGTTTTATCCACTTTATACAACTCATTTTACGTAGTTTATTTTAGGTCTTCTAACTGCCTTTTTTTTTTTTTTTCTAATTTTAATCCGGTTATGATCGAAAATTCAATTTTTGCCGATGTGCACGTCGGAATTGATGATGTGGATTTGAAATTGACCCTCAATGATTTGAGCTGATTTGCTATCAAATTGACTATCAATTTCACAGGGGAAAAAAAAGGTAAAGAGAAAGATTTCATGAATGTTGTCCATGAGACGGAACCCCATTACCTATAAACAAAATTTATTTTCATAAATTAACGTATAAATTGTGAAGTGTCAATTATTATGAATTCATTTGGCTTATAAAATTAAATTTGTGGGAAAACCCATAAAAATTCTAATCAAAGTTAAAGATAAGCGGTAAATTATTAACTTTAACCAAACACTGGGTCCCACATTGAAGTGTGAGATATGAACAGCGGACTAGAATATGGTATGTTAGACTTTACAACCTTTGTTAATTAATATATACGACTTTCCTTATTTCGGATAGGTCACGGTATATTTATCTGGGAAAGAAATGTTTTGTTATATACGAATTTATTATTCATTTTAATATAGGTGACTACCATGTGAAAGTATTAAAGATCGTTAATATTACTTTAGTTAGATTGATGATCGTATTGACTACAGTCCAATTTTGTTTGATACTCAATTTCAAGTGTCACCCAAATTCATAGGCATTGTGTTAGTTATTTGCAAAAACTTAGCTAATAATGTCAATAATTAGTTTATCAATGAGCTAGATTTCTTTATTACAAATGGTTTTGTGTTAATTCGACAATTAGAAAAGTGAAAATGGGCCCGAATGGGTAAAATATTTTTTAAATCCCGTAACTTAGATCTAATCCAGAAAATATCTCATAAATTCGACATGTCAAATTTTGGTCCTATATGTATAATAAAATGTTCAATTTAAGGACTCTGGCCATCGTCGATCACTTAAGTCGTCGGATTTGGCATGTGAGTTCTTAAATTGGACATTTTATTATACATACAGAACCAAAATTTGACACGTCAAACTTACGTGGTATTTTCTAGATAAGCCTATGTTATGGGACTTAAAAAAAAATTCTAAGACATTTGTATATTTCTAAGAAGATTAAATAAAGTTCTCATTTTTAAACCTTATTCGCACATGCATGATTATTTATCATGTTCAATTATTTGTCAATGACTGAGTATGTTTGGTAATTTTTAAATTAATCATTAAAATTAATATATTTAGTTAATTTTAAAAAGCTAATTTCCAAAAGTGTTCAAGATAATCTTTTTTCTTTTCACAAACCCAGTACAATAGCTCCTGATATATGCTAATTTGTGTTATATGATCATCAATCTTATATTTAGTGCATCTCTAACATATGGATGTATTATTAAAATTTTAAGATTTTTAACTTCAATGGTATTTTGAAAATTCACTCTAAACTATCTCAACCATTAACCTTACGTTGGATCCAACGTAGGTCAAATCCTGCGTCAATTTTTTTTTTCCATTTTCTTTTCTTTTGATCTTTTCCTTTTCATTCATTTTTTTTCTTTCTATTTTGATTTCATTAAATTTTGATTTTTATTATATTTCAAAATTATTCTATCAATTATTAATATTTAAGAACTTTAATAATATGTAATTAAAATATTAAATAATACTATATATTATTTGAATAATAATAATCATCATGATTGTTTGAATGTATCATAAAATTTTAAATACTATACAAATTATAAATATTATTAACAATTATATTAAATAAGATTTAATCATATTTATATTTTTTTAAGTTATAAAATTTTAAAAATAAAAAATTTGATGAATTAAGGAATATTATGGAATATTTCTTTTAATACAAAAAAATAGTGCAGACTAATGAAGATGGCAACCATTTTTATATTAAAATAATATAAAAGTTGCAGTATTTTTTATATATCGTTGGAGATGCCCTCTCATCTCCTAAATGTTAATTTTAGTATTATTAAACATACTCAATCATTGATAAATAATTGAACAAGATAAACAATCATGTGTAAATAAGGTTTAAAAACGAGAACTTTATTTAATCTTCTTAGAAATATACAAATGTCTTACAAATTTTGTTTAAGTCCCGTAACTTAGGCTTGTCCAGAAAATATCTCGTAAGTTTAACATGTTCAATTTTGGTCCTGTATGTATAATAAAATGTCCAATTTAAGGACTCACATGCCAAATCCGGTGATTTAAGTGGTCGACGATGTCCGAAACCTTAGATTGAACATTTTATTATACATACATGATCAAAATTAAACATGTTGAACTTACTGAATATTTTCTTAACAAGACCTAAGTTACGAGATTTAAAAAATATTTTCCCCAGACCGAATTTACTTATTTTAGTTGGAAAACTCCTTAGTCGTCCCCTAGCTACTAGTTATCGATTGTCTTGCAATTTAACTCAGTAGTTTGGATGTTAGAGCAACTACACTCATGACAAATAATTAAATTAACCAAAGAAAAATGAATGCATGTGCAAGTTAACTCTCTAAAGATTCCACCGTCCAAAATTAACTATTCTGTTAGTTATGACAGAGTAACTAGCCAAATAATCAATAAAATATTCATCATGCTTTATTTTTATACTTGATTCATTAAAATAATAAGGTGTCATCTTGATATGTGTGCTGGAAGGTGCAGAAATAAATTTTAATTAATTAATGTAATATAAAATAAAGAAAGTAATAAGTGGATTGTGGGTTAGTTATAGTTATAACAAAAAATGATGAATGTAGTAATTAAGACGAATTGGTTATTATTAGTGGAATGATGATGCAGAGGAGAGAGAAGTGGAAAAATGAGTTAACGAGTGTACATGCCCTTAAAGATATGTTTCAGAATTTAAAAATAAAAAGATTGAGACATATGTATATAAGTTGTTTCTTAGTTAATATAAATTGTCTTTTTTTTTTTTTCCAATTTCGATCTTGTATACACTTTAAAAATTGAGACATGTATATATGTTGTTTCTCAGTTAATATAAGTTGTCTTTTTTGTTTTTCCAATTTCGATCTTGTATACACTTTGCATTTTTTTACAATCAAGTATCCATTTTTCATTGTTGATCTTCTATATTTTAATTCTTTCAAATTTTAGTTCAAATTTTGTTGGAATTTAGCTAACACGTCAGAATTTCGATGGCCACATCAGCGATTTAGAAAATTTCGACTCAAATTTGATTAAAATTAAAAAAATATTAAAACATAGATGACAAAAATTGAATTAAAAACACTTAACTGTCAAAAATTGAAAAATATCTTACATACGAAACCAAAATTGAAATTCCATCATTTTTTTTAATTACTTTAGATAAGATAGATTTGAATTGTAGAATATGTGGACATAATTACTGAATGATATAGATTTACTGGAAGGGTCTTTACCAAACCCTTGAAACAATGAAAAATAGGATTTCAAATAGTTTATCTTTATTGACCCAAGCACTCGCCCATAACATACAACTTAAGCGGAAAGTAGATTGGACATAACATACAACATATAACTCATTTTTAACCAATTAATTCTAGTTCAATTAAATGGTGAGTCGTGAGTCTATATCTCAAGTAGACTAGTAAATATAGTTGGGTAAAATGTACAGGCCCTCTTTGTGATTTGAAAATATTGCATCGGTTCCTCTTCTATTAAAATAATGATAGAATTTACACGTGTGATTTAATAAATGTTGCACACTCTCCCTCTTCATCAAATGAGTGTTAATGGAATTAACTTTTGTATTAAATTTCCAATTATACTCCTCTACATTAATTAATTTATATGTTTTTAACCTTATTACTTTCATTTTAAATATTTTCTTTATACTTTTTATCGTTTCACAAATTAGGATTCTGCGTGCATTTCATATGCCACTTGGGCTGATGTTTGGTATAGTTTTCCGAAATTTCAAAACTTATTGTTCTAAATTGTCAACTCGAAAAGTTACCGTCGGATATGCATGCCCACGAATTTACTGGGCAAAAGGAATAACAAACTCTTCTTTAATTGATATGTAGTAGTTTCAACATGGCAGTAAACTAAAAAAATTGAGTTAAAAATTATGGTCAAAGTAAAGATGTATTTACAAATATGAAATATGACGATTATAAATAAAATTATAAATTAGAAAAATAGTAAAATAAATTTTCTAAATATAAATTTTAGATTATTATAGAAAAAAAATCATAAACAGACTTTTAATATATATGATGGTTAAAAATATGACAACACATTCATAATTTGTACCTAATTAATAATAGATACAACTTTCTTTACCAAAGGTCTTTACCAACTCAGTTGTGTTATTGGGGATTAATACTATTTTTATTGTACTCATGAACAACTCCAAATCTCAGTTTAAGTCTAATTTTCTCTAATTGTATTGTATCATAATCTTTGACTTGGCCGTTCCAATTATGAATCTTCTTTAAATATTGTAACCTTTTGATTTTAAAGAGGAGATCAGCAAGAATAATTCAGTAATAATTAATATTCTCCTAATTAAGTCAAAAGTTTTGTATGTTTGATCGTTGACTAGTAAATTCTTGTGCGTGAAATTTGGTGGCCGGAGCATATGTATTACTGTACATACATACATATTGAGAAGTTCCAATCTCAGGTTTGAAATCAATATCAATTTGAAAAAATAAAAGATTTTTTCTGTCTTTTTTGTGGTCGAAGTATTATAATATGCTTTTAATTATAACACGATATATTTGAGGGCCAGATTTTCGAAAAGTTAGGCAGGAAAGACCTCTTTGATTTTCGTTTTACTTCTTTTACAAATAAATCATTATCGAGTATTTTGATTGTTTAAGCCTTATCTTATATTTACAACTTGTTGCAATTATGTTTGGCACAAACTCATGTGCAACCGTCGCATGGTGCGACGGTTGCATTTATAGTAAAAAAAGACATATTTATGGTCGTAAAAGGCATACTTGAATAACTCATACTTATACTGTAAAAAACATATTTATAAAACACATACTTATAGCTGAAAAACACATACTTATACTTGTAAAAGACATATTTGAATCATGTCGCATGTGAGACAGTCTCACAAGAAACCAACTCATCATGTTTATTATTTGAGGATCTCTAGCAGTGTGTTGAATTCGTCACCTGCTAAAAAAAATTCACTCTAGCATTACATTAGATCATCACGGTAAACCAACATTTTTATTGGATCCAACAAAGTCAAATCTTAGTTTAAAATCTTTTTCTTTTGCTTTTATGGAATATTAAGAAATATTCATTTTTAGTGTGAATAATAGTGTACGCTGTTGGAGATGAATAACAATTTTTATATGAAAATAATGCAAAAATTGTGGTACTTTTGTATATTGTTGGAGATGCCCGTAGATTTAAAAAAAAAAAAAAAGAAATTACTATTTCACTTTTGTCTACATATATGGATTAGATATAATTAAAGCCAATTCTTAACTATGGTAATTTATTTCAAATTTATTCTATAACCAAAATAATTTTGTAACCTGACTTGTTAGTTTAACTAACTTTTCAAACGCACATCTAAGTTTTTAATTGCACCTATCAAATAATCATTGTCTTTTAGATGTTCTCCTTATGATTTAATATGTCAATACGTTTATGTATTAAGGGAAAATCTTACGATATTTTAATTAGAGTAGAGTTTTTAAAATGGGCTCTAAATTTTTTTCTACATTATACAAATAATAGAAAAATATAAGAATTTGAAGCATTTAACATTTAAAATATTTATATTTCCACCGAAAATAAAAGGCAAGTAATAGGGATGACAACGGGGCGGGGATTCCCCATTCCCCGTGGGGATTCGGCCCGAACGGGGTGGGAAATCCCCGAAATACACCCCCCGTGGGGACGGGGACGGGGGTAAACTTTCCCCGATCGGCAGGGCGGGGCGAGGATTGTATTCCCCGCGACGTTCCCCATGGGCCTCGAAAATTATATATAATATATATAAATATATATATATATATATAAACTATATGTTAATATATTTTTAAAATAATATAATTAAATTAATATAAAAAATTAATTATATAGAGATTGAAATGTTGAGTGCATTGAAGTATTGAACAATGATGGAAATTAATGAAAATGTATTAAGATAATTTATCTTTGTGTTTTAACTAATTCTATTAAATTATTTTTTCATCTTTTATTTGGATTTTGAGTCTTTTTTTTTTTGTTAATATTTGATTTATTTATAGTTGTATGGATTATTTTTATATATTAATTAAATTAAAAGAATTTAAAAAAAAAAAGATGGGGCGGGGAATCCCACAAGGAAAACAGATAGAAGATATGTATAAATGAATTGAGAAAATCTCAGTTCTCATCTTGTAACTTAATTAGACTTTATCCTTTTTTTTTTATCACCAATTATATATATTCTAATTTGGTTCTCTAATTATTACTTTGTTTCAAATTTTGGTTCGATTCTATTTGAAATATCTATTTTTGCCTATGTGGACCCCAGAATTGGAAACTCCACTTTAGCGATTTCGTCATCCATGCAGGTAAAAATTGAAAATCAAACCAAAATTTAAAAAGAAATTAATAATTAGAGGATCAAATTTGAAATATGTAAAATTAGTGTAAAAAATTTGAACAATGTCTAAATTAGAGAACATAAATTGTAATTTTCCCTAATGTGTTAGGATTTCAAATTCACATGCATTATACCAAGTAAATATCAACACTTTCGCAAAACACCATTAATAACTAGTGAAAAACTAAAGTTTATTACTTTTTTCGCCCATTAAGTTAGGGGTTTGGCAATTTAGGATAAAAATAATTCGGGCTGACAATTTAGAATTTTTTGTTTTCAATTTTAGCAATTATTGCTCAATTTCAGCGCGAATTGCTTATTTTGGCTGAAATTGTACGTTTTTTGCACGTGACACCCCTAATCGGGCTCAATTTGCTGAGGTGGCGAGTGATTTAGTAAGGTAAAATTTTTCATTTAATTATCTTCTGCCACGTGTATTAAACAATGAGGCCCATTGTAATACACCTCACTATTAAATTTTAAATCAAAAAATATAACAAATTATTCAACCAAACAAATAATAAAATGTAAATAAAATCAATTTAGCAAAAACCAGAAAAAGAAAAATCTGCTCATGTATGAACTGGCGACCTAATCAGCGCCGCCGCCGCCGTGGCAACAAAACCGCCGCAAGGTTACACTCCGATGCCATTATACCTACCACCGTTGATTTCCTCCACCAAAAATCGATCCACTGCGATCTCCTCTTCTGGAACATGCCACTCTCTAGGGGATGAGGAGTCCGTGGAAGTAGCTGCCAATTGAAACCCTAGAAATTGAGGTTTGTAAATCCACCGAAGGCAATACGCCGCGGAAGCAGCTGACCACCAAAGCCGCCAGGAAATCCGCCTCAGCCACCGGCGGAGTGAAGAAGCCCCATTACTTCCAACCTAGTACCGCCGTCTAAGAGAAACTCATAAGTACCAGAAATTTGAGTGGTTTGTTCGTGAACAAATTTGATATTCCAAAGCTCCGCCGAGGCTTGTTCGTGAGATGTTGCATGATTTCAAGAACAAATTTAAGATTCTAAAGCTCTATATTTGAAAAAAAACTCTCTCTTTCTCTGGTTTTGTGCTCACAAGGATGAAGAAGACGATGGTGTCCTCATTTCCAATTTTTTTTAATTTTTTATAAATTTTTTTTCCATTTTTTATTATTCCATTTTTTATATTTTTTGATTTAAAATTTAATTGTGATGTGTATTACATTGGGTTCCTTTATTTAATACACGTGGCCGAAGATAATTAATTGACAAATGTCACATCACTAAATCACGCGTCACCTTAGCAAATTGAGTCCGTCGAACCTAAAATAGGGGTGTCACGTGCAAAAAACGTGCAATTTCAGCCCAAATAAGCAATTCGGGCTGAAATTGGGCAGTAATTGCTAAAATTGAAAATAAAAGGTCCTAAATTGCCAGCCCGAAATATTTTTTGTCCTAAATTGTCAGATCTCTTACTTAATGGGCGAAAAAAGTAATAAACTCGAAAAACTATAAATATCAAATTAAAATGAGTAGGGCTTGTGTATCCCATGGTATGGTATGGTCTGCCTCCAACCTCAACTCTAATATCTTTAAATAATATAATTAATAATACATTTATATGTAACAATTAATATATACTTTAAGTAATATCTTTCAATAAACCATATATTTCAATTCTACAAGTAAATATGTTATGAGTAAACAACTAATATCTTATGAATATACAACTAATACCTTATGAATATACAACAAATATATTTCACTAAAACATATATTTCACTTATATAAGTAATACTTTATGAGTATGCAACTAATACCTTATAAATATACAGTTAATACATTATGAGTATATAACTAATACCAAACTAATAATATCTTTAAAGTTATAATTAATATCAAACTAATAATATCTTTAAAGTTACGTAGATCGTGGGTATATAAGTTTTTGTCAATTAAAATTACTTTTTTTTTTAATGATGGTGTGATGCGTAGGGTTTTGAAATTTAAAATCCCAATTTGTTGAGCAATTAACCTTCTTTATGTAGAGCAACTCTTCAATTTAGGCAAGAGCACTTTGCTCTTCAATGGCTTCTTTAACGGTGTATATATTCTTCTTCTTTTTCTTTTTTTTTCAAAACATTCTTCTTCTTTTTTTTTTTTTTTCCTTTTGAAAAAATTACAATATTCTTGTTATAACTTACATCATATTCATTTTCTTACGGACAATTTTGGTAATCCAACTATCAAGTTTTTCAATTTTCATTATTCGATTTTTGCCTATGTAGACTTTATAATTGTTGACGTAGATTTTCAATTCTTGCATCAACATAGACAAAAATTGACATTTCAAGTAAAATTGAACTAAAATTATGAAAAAAGAAAAATAATAGTTAAATGACCAAAATCAAACTACATAAAATTTATGGTAAAAAAATAGACAAGATCTAAGTTATATGCTGAAAATTTAGAGTTTCTTTCATTTTTTTTTCTTTCCTTCTTCTTAAAGTTTAAATACAAAAAAAAAAAAAAAAAAACAAATGGCCTAGTAACTCATGATTATCAGCACATACAGAGATTTAAGGTCCAGTGGCCAAAGGAAGAAAATTATTCGTTCTAAATGTGCCAATATATACGTACGATTTTATCTAATTTGCTGACCAGTGTGTGGGGTTTCGCGTGGGCATCTTATCTTATCTGCCCAAATCCTAATTAGTAAGACGTAGGTATGGGTGGTTTAAAATAGGGTTTGGTACAAATTTCGATCGGAAGGGAAAAAACTTCGTTGAAATTAGGATTTCGATCTAGGGATAAAATCAATTTTGATCCTATAACTATTGTCTTTTTCGCAAATAGTCCCATAATTATTTGTTTTTTTTGATTTAGTCATGTAATTCAAATAATTGCCCGATTTTGGTCCCAATGTCACTGAAATTTCAGAATCGACCGGAAAATTTTCACGGGAGTTGCATGTGACATCCAATTTGGGGTTCCAGCAATGACTAATGACGTGGCGTGCCCTGTAATTAGAATTAATTTTAATGCTTCAACCAATAGAATAATTACAAGTCACGCCAGATCATTAGTCATCACTGGAAACCTCCAAATTGGATGTCATGTGCAACTCATGTGACAATTTTCTGGCCAATTTTAAAATTTCTGGCTGATTTTGAAATTTTCGACGACATTAGGACCAAAATCGAGTAATTATTTGAGTTACGGGACTAAATTGAAAAAGTAAATAATTATGGGACTATTTGCGAAAAAGGCGATAGTTATGGGACGAAATGTGATTTTATCCCGTATACCCATGTTCTCTAACTCTAATACTTTTAAATAATACGATTAATACATTTACATATAACAAGTAATACCTTAAGTAATATATTTCACCAAAACATATATTCATGTTATACAAGTAAATACCTTATGAATATACAATTAATATGTTTCACTAGAATATATATTTCAGTCATACAAGTAATATATACCTTAAAAACAAACAACTAATACATTATGAATATAGAACTAATATCTTTCACTAAGACATAATTTTTCACTAATATCTTTCACTAAAACATATATTTCAGTTATACAAATAATATCTTATGAGGAAACAATTAATATCTTATAAATATACAACTAATGCATTTCACTGAACAAGTAAAATGTAAACATATATTTCAGTTATATAACTAATATTTTATGAGTATGTCACTAATACCTTCAGGTGTACACCACTAATACCTTATAAGTATATACTAATACCAAACTAATATACCTTTTGGTGGTACAAACCCCGTAAGTAAGTTTTTGTATTATATTATATTTGTATTAATGGATTCCTTAGTTGAAATTTAATATGTATTTTTATGGAATTCTGTTACATATGTTTTCGTATACAATTTTGTTACTTGGTTTCATTTAATTTCAAAATTAGTTTGATACCTGTTTAAAATATCCATTTAAAATATGGATGAAATTATAAATAACCTAATATAGAAGAAATTACTTCAGTCTATATCACTATATTACACCATGCACGTACCATCATTAATATATCTCCTATCATCATTAATATAGATCTTACCATCATATTACACCTCTCGTACCATCTTTAATGTAGTATGTACCACCATATTAATTTAAACAAGTACCAACATATATAAGTTCATACCATACTTAACTCGTACCGCCAAATGTTAGAAGGGTACAATAGTTGGTAAAAATTATTTATCTTGGTTGAATTTTTTTAACAATTTAACAAAAAAAATGTTTTTAAGTAAAGATGTTAAAAATGTGAATTCTTTTTTTAAAATATTTGCTTAGATTCACATAAAAAGAATTATATGTAGTGATTAGATATTAGACGATGTGTATGAATAGTATGTGAATAGTGGCAATCGATTTTGGGATGGATGCATATACTATAAATAAATATTAAATGGAAATGAAACAAATGAAAATAATATAATATCTATAAAATTTAAATATAAATATCCTTAAATGAGAGGGTACCCCGCCTGCCGTCCTATTTGTGACCACTCAAATCAATTATACTTTTACAATGTGCCAAGATCTTTGGAGCCCACTTAAAGCAAACATATTTTACCATGTAACACAGTATTTAAATTTTTTTATCAAAAAACAGGAGATTAAAAGGACCACACAAAAACTCATGTGCAGCTGTATCATGTACGATGGAATTGTGTACGGTCGTATTTCGGGATACGATCGACCGTGGACCACAATAATGTATAAGTATGTTCTTTTCAGCTCTAAGTATGTGATTTTTTTCCTCGCACACGATCGTGTCCTGTGACGCGGTCAGACCGTGCGAGACAACATAGCGACATGTGTGGCCTATGGTCGTGCCTCGGACACGATTGATCTTGCGCCACATAAATATGTGATTTTCAATTATAAATTTTTTTTTTTTCTTTTTACCCATACACGATCGTGCCCTGAGGTACGACCGTATGCGATCTACATGATACGGTTACACAAGAGAGCAACTAAAAAAAACATGAGTGTAGTTTAACTTTGACAATTCTGAAAGCCCAAAGAGAAAACATGGATGGAGTAATAAACACATAATAAAAACAAACTTGTAACTTCAAACTCGGTATTCACTATTCACAGTCAACATTTGACATAAATTATTGTTATCATTTTTTTTTTTGAACCCAATTATTGTTATCCTTGATTCCCCTATAAATACCCCTTCTTTGTTGATCCACATCAATAAATAAATCTGAAGAAACTGATCATCAGAATTTACATCAAAACCTCATCTTCACAACACACACACACACAATATTACAGATGGAAATATCATCATCACTACCACTATTTGTAGCTTCAATTTCTGCCTTAGTTTTATTGATTATGGTGGGAAAGTTGTTGTTTTCATGGTGGGTTTTTCCTTATTTGGCATATAGAAAGCTCAAAGCAAATGGCTTTTCTGGGCCAAAACCCACTTTCCCTATTGGAAACCTTAATGATATGAAAAGGTCCAAGAAGATAAATCCCAACTCATCATCATCATCTTCCTTGTCTTTGAGCACCATATCCAATGATATACACTCCACTGCATTTCCCTACTTTGCAAGGTGGCAAAGACTTCATGGTAAGAAATATTAGCCAACCTGATATCTATACTGCATGTATGTAAACATGCATGCATATATACTTTTGGATTATTTGTTGATGTTGGAATATATATTATATATGCAGGGAAAGTATTGATATACTGGCTAGGCACAGAGCCATTCCTTTACATTGCAGATCCTGAGTTCCTGAAGCAAATGTCTTCCAACATAAACGGCAAAGCTTGGGGAAAACCAACTGTGTTTAAACATGATAGAAACCCCATGTTTGGCAGTGGTCTTCTAATGGTCGAAGGCGTTGATTGGGTTCAACACAGGCACGTTATCACCCCCGCCTTCTCCCCTTCCAACTTAAAGGTATCTTATTACTATCCATGACAACATTTTATTACATAATTTGACTCAAGTATTTAGAGTTTACTCTATTGATCATAACAACTTGTATTTCTACTATTTCTATGAGGGGAAAACTGCAAATTTAGAACACTATTTTTAGGTTATTCACCAATGAAGGATGCTAATTTTTTGGTCTTCGACATTGAGACAATAACTTCTCAGTTTGTGCAATTTTAGGGGAAAAAAAACCAGAAATCATGAATTTTGGCCCAATCACATGAAATTTCAGGTTAAATCACTTTAGCAAAAAACTCAAATCTCATGTGATTGGACCCGAAATTCGTAATTTCGGGGCTTTTGTCCTAAAATTTTTCAAATTGAAAAGTTAGTGTCCTTAATTAGTGAATGACCTAAAAATATTGGCATAAATTTGAAATTTCCACTTCTATTAGTATAAATAGAGCTCGTACTTTATCTAATTATTGATGAACATGAATATACAGGCTATGGCAAGCTTAATGGTGGATTCATCAAAGTCCATGCTGGACCGATGGGCCGGGCTGATCAACTCCGGCCACCCAGAAATCGACGTAGAGAGAGAAATCATCAGAACAGCTGGAGAAATAATTGCCAGAACAAGCTTTGGAGTAAGCTATGAAAATGGCAGAAAAGTGTTGGAAAAATTAAGAGAGATGCAAATAAGTCTCTTCAGTTCCAACCGCTTTGTTGGGGTGCCCTTTGGGAAATTCTTGAACCCTAAGCAAACCCTAAAAACTAAGGAGCTTGGGAAGGAAATAGACTCGCTTCTCTATTGGATAATCGTGGAACGGAGCAGTAGACCAGCCACAGGGGATCCGGAGAAGGACCTTCTAGGGATGCTTCTGGCGGACAGCACGGTGGATGGCCGGAAAAAGAGAGCGTTGACCACCGCCGAACTGGTGGATGAATGCAAGACTTTCTTCTTTGCTGGCCATGAGACGACGGCGCTTCTGCTGACGTGGACTCTGCTCCTCCTTGCCGTCCATCCTACGTGGCAAGACGAGTTGAGGGAAGAGATCAAACAAGTGGTCGGAGATGGGGAGATTATTGATGCCGCTATGCTTTCTGGACTTAAAAAGGTTGGCAATTCTTTCTATTTATATATTTATATTTTCTGCATGCATGTTATGTTTTTAATTTCAATATATCGAGGTTTGTTTTTTATTTCAATATAACCACCACACACCGGCGTGCAATAAATGATATCATTAATTAATATGTAATGTGTATTAAATATAATAAAACACTAGATGTAATGGTGTCTGAATTATATATAAAGGGGCAAGTGTAAATGTGGTCTTTTATTCGTTCATACGCTGATAACACAAGTATTAAATTATGTATGAATAAGAAAATTAAATTTTCTGAGATTGTATTTGGATTAAGAGATTTAAAATTTACAATACTAAATTCATTACTTATATATTTGAATGTACATATGAATTTGTAATGTATCATTTTAATTTTGAACTGGTTTTTGAACAATTTTGGTGGACTTTGCATATATTATAATTTATTTTATTTTGTATGAATTAGAAATATGTTTATTTTAAATTTTGTATTTGGAATCTAGAGGTATTTAATCTTTTGATACGACAAAATAGGTCAACTTTATTATTAAAAACATATAAATATATTATATTTTTTTCTTATATAAGGTGTGTAAGAACAAAACACTTTGGAATATGCAATGATAATTATTATGTCAGTTGATTGTGTGGGTTATACTTTAATTGAAACAATTTGAAACATACATATGCCATTTGTTAGTGTTGAGAGGGGAAAAGGTCATGTGGAGGCTAAATGTAAGTGCTGTTGAGAAATATGTGGACATATTTTTTCACATTATATTTATAGATTATGTGTTTTGTGATGTTTAGAAATATATTGACATATTTTTCACATTATATTCACATATTAATATGTTTGCTGATTAAGCATATAATATCTTCAGATTTCTGATGTTACAGTCACGCTGCACTAGATCTGTTTCCCACCCTCACCGGCCTACCACCCCTATTAACTTCTCTTCTCCTTACTAGATCTTTTATTTATAGTTAATTTCAATTTTAATATGATATGTAAGATATTTTTCAAATTTTTAATAATCAAGTATTTGTTTCTTAATTTTAATCATTTATGTTTTAAGTTTTTTTCAATTTCAGTCTAATTTTAGTTGAAATTTTCAAAATCGCTGATGTGATCGTCGAAATGAAATTGGAAAACGGATACTTAATTGTCAAAAATTAAAAGTGTCTACGTGACCAAAATCGAAACTAATTTTTATATATAATAATAATAATAATAATAATAATAATAAAAACGAAAAGCTCATGTGATAATTTGGCCAAATCTTATAAAGAAATTTAGTCCAAATTAACTCATTTACTGTATGTTTGTTAAAGGTTTCACTTCTCTGGATTTCGGATTTCCCTATTATTATTTTGAAAAACATTTATTTGTTTTCTTCTGGCATGCAGATGGGATGGGTGATGAACGAGGTTTTACGATTATACCCTCCGGCTCCCAACGTACAAAGGCAATCAAGGCAAGAGATCCGAGTGGGCAACCACGTAATTCCGAGTGGGACCAACATGTGGATCGACGTCGTATCGATGCATCACGATGAGGAACTATGGGGCAAAGATGTAAATGAATTCAAACCAGAAAGATTTGATGGGAATGTATATGGTGGGTGCAATCAGAAGATGGGATTTTTGCCATTTGGATTTGGAGGGAGAATGTGTGTTGGAAGAAATTTGACAGGCATGGAGTACAAAATAGTGCTAACACTAATCCTATCTAGATTTTCATTTTCTCTCTCCCCAAATTATTGCCATCACCCATCTATCATGCTCTCTCTTAGACCTACGCATGGTATGCCACTCATTTTCAAACCTCTATGATCTATATACCACTTGGACACTATTTCTCTCTCATCATCATCTTTTCTATCATTTTTTTCTCTCTCTCGTTTTATTGGAACCCTTTGATCATGAGATTGCTTCATTGATCTAAGATTCATGAGACAGATCTCATCTAAGGTTAAATAAATAGGATGAATGAGATCCATGAAACGTTCACAATCAAGTTTTTCAATTTTTAGTGTGATATGTGATTTTTCACAACCAATTTTTTGAGTGTTTTAATGTGATATATGATTTTTCCAAGTGTAATGAATAAATGAGAATAATTGTGGCAACTGTTTTGTCCTTGTTGGAATGATACACAATAGAAATCACGCAAGTGACTTTTTTTGAACACGTATATAATTTCGAGTGAATCTCTAGTGAAACTGTCTCATGAATTTTTATTATATTGCGTGAGACGAATCAACCTACAACCCAATTATCTTTAATCCAAAACCTACAATTCACATGTTGTTTGTGACTGTTGAGACTCCGTCTCATGATAACTATCTGTAAGACCATCTCACATGAGTTTTTAGTAGTTAGTCCTCACCTTATCCAGGCCCTATAATAGTGTTCAAGTGAATAGGCACATCCCAAACTCCTTGCTAAACCACATTACAATTTACACTATTTCGGGAAATTTAATAAAAACAATAATAATTTTGCATCCTTTGCTAATCTCAAATATTCACTTACGAATCAACAAGCTGAACTGAAAAACGCAGCATAGGTTTCTTTAGAACTACGAGATAAGCACAAATGTGCATAACAGTCCAGAAGGATATGCACGAGATACGTTCATTTTGATTTATTGAAATTGTAATGATTTTCCTACAGTTCCCAGGTATGACCCCTTGGTGTTTATAGGTGCAGCCAATTTCCTATTGTTAAGATAACATGTGATTTTGGCTCTATAGAATGCAATTAACACAAGCAGCTGCTGCACATTCTTCTTAGCTTCAAGCTGAGTTGTACTTGTAGCAAAGAACATGATAGATGATAACCCAAGGAAAAATATATACAGTAAGATTTAATCACTACTTGGGGAAGTAAAAAAGAAAATAATTGATTTTTTATTTTTTTTTATTCCGAAAGCTAGTGTAGATTGTCCTTTATATTTCACTTCATCCTCACCTCAAATTATTAAATTTGGGCAACAGAAATCTGGGAAAGCATGGCAGCACAAACCAGTTTGTATTAGTGAAGTGAAGCCTCAGAAAAGAGGAAGACTTGCAGGAAATAGCACGTTCATCCATTGTTTCTCGTACGACACCAGGTGGCGCCATCCGATTTGCTCAAGCAACGAAAGCTTCAGATCATAAAACTTCTTCTTGGGAGGCTGGTTATCCTCTTGGATCATGTCGCTCAGCACCTGGTTTATGAAGACAATAGGAAGCCATTATGTATACCAAATTTTAATAGAATGGAAGCAATGTAATGTGCGCCAAACAGGGAATCTCAAGTCTTCTCTGAACCAGCTTTAAAATAAGAAGGCATATTAATTAAGGTTATTGTACATACAGGGAATTTATGTTAAGTTATCAAACAGACAAACTGAAAATTACATCAATGATCTCAAATCTGAATATATAAATGGATGGAAAGAATCTAAAACTATAAACTATCACGCAGGTGTGTAACTTAAAAAAAAAGAAAAAAAAAAAAGAGAGAATAATAATTCACAAAGGGTGGATGAAAGAATAGTACTTAATTTCTATAGCTTCTGCATCATCCGGGAATAATTCATTAGAGAAGATGGAAGAACATTGGCTAATCATAGAAACATCACAAAGAAAGAACAGATGCTGGAAGATATACGGCTGACAAAAAAAAGCAAGCTATGATTTCATGCGTCACTGCAAAGAGATTATTTGCATAAACACAAAACAATTCCTTTTTATGATAAGTTCATCAAAGTATAATTGTGATAGAAGATACAATACTATGACTCCAAATCCAACCACCTGTCACCCACAAAACCTACATCAATTTTACATGCTTGCAGGCTTTCCATATGGTAGGTACTAGGGTTGTAAGTCTTTATCGGTTCATTATATTTTTTATGAACTGTAAACATAGTTATGACCGCAATACAAATATAATACTAATACAAATTGTTATAACCTCCAACTATATACAAATCATAATCAGTTACAATGGCATGTAGTGATATAATGCTTTCAAATGATGGCATATCAAGTTTTTGGGCTTGGATGTTCAGAGATTGCTGTTTTGTCGTGCAACGAAATATTATTTTCCACCTAAACCTAATTATACCACTTTTATTAAATCCCCACTCAACAAAACAAAGTACCTTTAGTGCAGTTCCAAGCTGCCCTTTACGTCTCTCACGTATAACATAGAGGGTTCCATATCGGGCGGATTTCACATCAACCCATTTTTGAAGTTCTTTGAAATTGTCTTCAAATGAATCCCGCTTGTCAACAGAATCAGGTGCAGATTTAGCATCCTCGGTATCCTCAATTTTCTCACCCTGCTACCAGAATCATCATTATGATCGGAAACAAAAAAAAAAAAAGATCAGCTTGCGTCGCTGCTTCGTTCAAATGGAAATGGGTTCACACACACACACAAAGGATTGTTAACCTTTCTCAGATTGAAATGGAATATAAAAAACTATAATAATCATGCCTAAGAGTAGTATTCCACTATGTTGAGCACAAAGCAAAGGGCAATCGTGCCCCTTATGTGAAGCTGAACCTACTCACCCACAACCTACTCTATCCACTGTTCCATTTTTTAAATTTTCCAAGCATGAATTTAATTGTTCTGTTCACATTAGTCGCATATTAGTTTCACAAAATTGAATCACTAATCAGGAATATCTGCATGTACCAAATGCTAAAGTGACCAGTAAATTCTTTGAATGAGCACATAGTATATATTAACTCATGTACACCTTCTTGAAAATTTACTTGATGATACAATATGTTTGTTGTATGACTAAGGGATAATCAATCAATGCAGGAACTAGTGCATATTTACTTGTGCGGAAAAAGTTGAGAACTTGCAGAAGAATCACTGACATAATCTTGAAGTTCAGTAACTGTGCATTCATACCTTCACTGATTCAATTTCTGCTAGAGCCAGTCCTTTCTGATATAAAGCCTCAGCCAGTTGATCACGGGTTGTATCCATTTTCTTCTTCATTTTCTAGGTTGTGAAGCCATTAGCATTAAAAGGTTGATCTTAGATGATATTACAAAATGAGGAAAAAATTAAACAGATGTTAGATTTTCCAAACGAGCTGATGAATGATAAATGCTCACTTCTGCACCCTCATCTTCAGGATCACTTTTAAGTGAAAAATACTTGGCCAAATGTTCTACATCAATGCTTTCAGTAACTTCGTTCGCGGCAGCAATAATCTGCATAATGTACCAGTCACTAGAAATTAACCAGATAATATTCACAGCATTCATATGGATCATTATTGAAATGAATACAAAGGAAAGAAAAAGACAGGGACTACAGAAGATAAGAATTATAACTCTTATTGAATTGGATATATCTGGGAGCTTAAATACCAATGACTTGATTTCAGATTTCTACTTCCACCTACAGTATCTTGCGTTGTATGCTACTTTATTAGTATCTTATTTTCAAGATCATTCAGGATTTCAAGAACCAAGTGAGCAAAAGTATGTTTGTGATTACCTCTTCATAGTGATGAATTTTGTCTTCAACATTGTTCTGGGATGTCAATGCTTCCAATATGTTTGCAAGCAACGATGTGTATTTTGGGTACTCTGACTGCCAAGTGCCAACAGTTCCATAAAAAACGAATTCAGCATTCAAATTATATGAAAGGCATGGATCTCCAGAAATTTGAAGTATAGCACATGGCTACAAAATTTTAAAACAGCACAAATACAAGCTTAGAAAATAAAGCATGACACAATTGCTAGTATCTAATACAGTTAAAGTATTAGAGGAAGGCAAATTAGCAGAATATCAGTTAATATGGACCACTACTCTCATGAATAACCGCAAAAAAATCGCCAAGCACACAGATAATATCTTCAAATTCAAAGAGGATGATCACTCTGCCCATACAAGAAAGAATGCATACTTCGGTGGAAATTGTTCGAATAGGTTGGGTAAAACATAGGCAGTGAAGGAGCAGCAGTCTGGAACTGTTATTTCCCATTGTTTGCCAATTTTGTTTCAGTCTATGTCATAGAAACGTGGTGTGCACAATTGACATAGAGTACGAGATTAAAATGTTACAGGCTCTCATGTAGTGTGGAAGATAATATTTCAAAGGGCTTAAAAGAAAATTTGATGTCTTCCAAATCAAGTAATGCAGGGAACCTACAATTATGCTCATGGATCAAAAACCCGCAATTGGATCAGAAGGGTGTCATTACAAACTTCTACACCACTGGAACAGAAGTAGAATTCGGATAACATAAATCATTTCACTGGAAGCAGTAAAAGGAAGTAATTCAAATGTTACATTATAGAAAGATGACTATTTGGCAAAAAAGGACCAGGCCCAATCACACTTGTTAGACTGAACCATGGCAGCAAAATATATGTTTATCAGATACCACAAGGAATGATGAGTAAAGAATTGAGATGAATGCATGACTCTAGGTTTTCCAAGCAAACAGAAATGTTCACACTAGGCTAGAAAATAATGATTTAACAGTGTATTCAGAGAGAAAAGAAGCAGCATTTCATATATATCCTCATCACCAAGTGAACACTTTGTTCACATGACGTACGTGTGATTGTACAAGATGCATGAGGGAGTAAAATGGGTATAGAATGGTATTACCTTTAGAGACGTTGATAACTTTTTCCAATCAGAACATTCCTCATCGGTGTTTCGTTTTAGGTTGGAGAGAACCCTTATTTTGGCATCCCGGACCTAGTTGGCAAGATGAGTCTCAAATTAAGCATTGTGGGAATTCAGATAGCTATAAAAAAATTTACATTAATCAAGAGAATTAAAATTCAACAATACTATAACTGTGAAAGCTTTAATGGATATCTTCTGTTCCCTAAAAATGGATATCTTTTCATACATCCTAAAATGGATATCTTCTGTTCCCTTCAACTTGGAACTGAGATTTAAGGTATCTTTTCATACTTCCTTATCTTTACTTTTTAAATCAGAAAGTTTTTATTTTCCTACTGTCTTTGGAGGTTAGGGTTGGAGGCAATTGAGGGATTTAACCAAGTACTGTATTATTTATGTATGTTAAAGAATGTTTAAAAAATTAATAGCGACTTAAACTTCTGCACAAATATGGTAAAAGGCTTTAGCTCCAGAATCACAAAATATGAGCTAATCTAGAGGACAGTAATAACAACAAAAACATCACTGGTGTATTTTTTATGTATGCTCAAGAATGTTAAGAAGATTGCTAGAGACTAAATAGAGAACTTTTTCACAAATATTGTAAAAGGCCTCAACTCCGAATCATGAAACATATGCTAATCTGCATGAGCAGTAAGAAAAATAAAGATAGCACAGGTTCTTAGAACTGTAAGCCCATTCTGTTGGTATATAAAAAGTTGGGTACATATACCTCTTCCTCCAACTGTTCCATCACACTCTTGGTACAACCCGAAGAAGAGCTTTTACCTTTGTCCTCATCAAGCTGAGGAGAGACAACATACACTTGTCATAAAAAAGATAGGTCTGCCTACTAGAAGTACCATATCATGTCTTGACAGAGAGAGAGAGAGAGAGAAAGAGAGAGATAGAGGCAGATTGAACTGAATTCGTGAAGGGATTGAATATATAACCTGAGCCGGCGGAACTATATATGATATGCTATAAAACACAGGGTTCTTCTCTGGATTTTTCCCATCATTATTGACCCCAAAAGAAACCTTTCCATATGATATTGACCCAACCAATACAGATCCAGCTGAAGTGCCCTGCACATGTAAGACAATTTTGAAATTAACTTTCCCACTTTCTGGTAAGAAAAACAGATGAGATGACAATCAACTATTATAACTGAATGACTTCACAATAAAAAACCTTTGGGAGCTTGTCCTTTGAAGGAGGACCCACATAAAATGCTTCCTTTGTCCTATCATTAGTTGAAAAAAAGTAAATTAGTTAGTAGCAATGAGGGTTCATATTATAGTGGGAAAAAACAATTGGAAGCATTAGAAAAAACAAACAAAACATACCCAGGAATCAAAACTGAAGAACTAAAACTGCTGTTTCCTGTCACTGGTCCATCAGGTTGTGCATAAAAGCTCAACCGAATGGCATCCTATATTTAAACAGTGTTAAGAGTGTCAAATAAATTTCCCAAAGAAACAAACTGAAACTGTTCTGGAGGGAGAAGAAGATTGGAGCTTTGTATTTCTGCTCGGAACGAAAAGAGCCAATTCAACATGTTAGTAGTTCATATGTTTTGCACCTTTTCCTCCAAGTTTTTCTCGATGAATAGCACCAACTGCTTCATCTTCTCCAAATACTGCACATTTTCATGCCTGAAACACGGACAAAGAAATGTTATAATTATAGTACCAAATTTCTCAAGCTCTTATACTTAGTAAAGCTTCAATGTATCTCCTTCACTATTGGCTTTCTGCACCTTCAATTTGAACAGTACTTCATAAAAATTGATAGAAGAAAGCTAAGCATACCATAACCCAAGAACAGGAATATCAGTTACAGGTACCTTAAGTAAAGCTGCAAAGTATATTCACCCTTAGGAAGTCTGGCAGAATCTGGATATACATCACCCATTGCATATACACGCTACACATTAAATAGAAATATTAGGCAAGAGAAAACTAGCAGAGATAATTAAGATCACAAGGGCTATTATTGGAGATTAAAATGTGAAGATGCAGGAGGTTTATGTAAATAAGAAACAGAGTATGAAAATGAAGCAGCAGAGCACAGAAATATAGAAATAACTTTCATTGAGCATTTTGCGCATCCAATTGACACAAAAAAGTATCGGTTAACCAAAACCTTTGCAGGTATCACACTGAATAGTATCACATTTTGTATATCAATAGGGGAGAGAAATAAATTAGCTCTCATGATGAGAGACATGGAAAAATTGATGTTATAGTGATCATAGGTGTATATAGTTTCCTTCAGGTGAAAACAAAAGGAAGAGGAAGAATGTCCTCTATCCTGTAAAGAGTTAAATTCTCACAAATTCAAAGAACAAAGAGCAACTGTTTGCAATACACATGTAAAGACAAAAAGAACTATAAGCAAAACAAAATTATGGCACTGAGTAGAAAGAAAAAGGCCACTCACCTTGTTCGTATCAGATATCATATAAAACTGGGACTCGAACTTGTTATCATATATGCGATTGTTCAGTAAGGGAATATAAGGTTTTATCTCAGCACCCTCTTCCAATTTGAGCTTGTAACTGCATTGTCACATAAAATGTTCTGTCAAGTATTTCGTATCCCAACCAGATGAAATAGGAAAGGTGGTCTGTAGTAAAGTAAAACACACGTTAATAAGAGAGCCAGCGTCTGTTTGCCTGAGGGCAGTTTGTCCCGATCTGCTGACAGCGTACTCAGTTTAGCATCAACAGGACGATGTGGAATTCTCACCTGCAAAAGATTTAAGACATGAACTCTACCATAGACAAAGATATACAAGGAAAAAGATGAAAAATAAGATGTTGACAGACTAAGAATATATTCGAGGTAGCCAGCAACTCTCACCTTACTTAGAACAGCTGTCGGGGCAAGATTCTCCAAAGAAAGAAGAGTCTCAGCATCGATACGTACAGGTGCTTCACTTCCATCAAGTACAATTTCCTTTTTGTTGATGCTAATACCATGAAATGCAATCTGCGAATTTGTATTAAAATCCATGCATAAGATATATATTAACATATTTTGAACTTAATAACTAAGATATCCAAAACAATAATTCAAAACATCATGGTATTCCCATGGATCAGAAAGCATGAACTAGGGAGAATGATAAATTCAAAAGAAATAAAATCATCTTGATGTTACAGACACAAAAGGATGCCAGATGTAGACCCATGAAATAAGGTACAGACACAAAGCTCAAGGAGTCTAAGAATATAGACCCATGAAATAAGGTAAAAGGCAAAACTTCTTCCAAATGAACTCTATCAAGCCTAAGCAAAGGGGTCGAATAAGGACGTATCTGCTAATGAAAGAACATCTAGAAGTGGTCCGAGGGGAGCACATCCACCTGATCTCATGTAAGATAATTTGAAAGAAAACATAGAAGAAAATATAACCAAAATGACTATAACTTTGCCTATGTATACCTTAGCCTCATTTAACTGAAAAGACAGCATAACATAAAATCTCAAGGTCTATGGATCCATAATCTGGCAGCATACACATTAGCAAAGACAAAAAGAATTTTCCAAAAAGGCAGATCTACCATAACCACAACTCATTTAATTCATTATATAGGAAAGTAACCAGCAGAGTCAAACAAGTCTACCTATATCCCAATATTAGATCTTAAAAAGAAGACGGGGATACATTTTAGCGATTCTGCCACAACAACTACCTTTATAATAAATTAAGGTTAAATAATATGATAAGTATGCAATCAATTTATAACAACTGCAACATGGAATATTATGAGATGCTGACATCAGTGTCTGATTGGTTGAGTATAAAGGCTGCATGAGTGAGTGCCCAGTTTGGCCTAGATATTTCAGACCAGTCAAGGGCCAAACCAAGTCCACGTTAACATCATCATTTTTGGTACCTACTCATGTATGAGTCCCTGTTGAGAAGCATCTTCAAATATAAGCAGGAATGATTTTTACCTCAAAATCTACATTAGTCGTATCATGGCTTCCTACACCACTAGACCAAAACTGAGCAACTGCTAGTTCCATAGTTCGGCCACCTTCAACCGCAAAAGTAAAACTCTTGGAGGAAGGAGAAGAAAATGTGGCTACGCTTTCCCATTTAATGGGTCTTTGCAGTGGAGAGATCTATATGTCACAAGCATGTTAGCAAACTCCAGATGATATATTGCTCCAAGATTGAGGCCAAGAGAAAACTAAACATTGAAATGTAATACCATCCAAGTTGATACCTGAACAGAATCTATGAAAAATCTTCGAGCTGTGCTAAAACCAGATGTTTTCATGGTCACCTCAACCCAGGTAGCACCAATGGGTACTTCAACAAATTTGCGTTCAATTTGACCTGCATCAATTGGATAAATCCAAATGACAAATTTTCAGTCACATAATAAATGGTTTTTAATGCACATAGTCGAGGATAAATAGGAGAGAAATGAAGAGGATTGGAAAATTAGTTACTAGATTTCTTCAGATGACCAGAGTGTAAATTTTTGGAAGGAAAAAAGGCATCTCAACTTTCCAGACAATAAAATGTCAACAAGTCTTTGTTTCGTTATTTAGTTTACACATAAAACATCACCAACTTATGCTCTGGATACATTCAAATAGCTTTAACTTAAGATCAGGCTATTCCTTCTTGTACTTGTAGAGTACTATAGTGAGTTCTAACCATTGTGGTTTATGTCCAAAATCATGTCATTGATAAGTAAGTCATAAATTTTGGCTGCAAATTCCACTAAAAGTTGCCTAATGTAGTTGTTCTTTCCTTGTGGTATTCACAGCTGGCCTGACTATCAATTGTCTAAGTAGTAACTAGTTAATTAGTTATTATCTAAATATATATATATATATATATATTCTATTGGTCACTCTGATTTTAGCAACAGTTCCATCTTTCACGGAAAAGAACAAATTTTAAGATCGACAGTAATGTTCAATTCCATCTCAACAAGGTCATAGGCATACACATTATAACTAAAAGTCAATAACTTAATCACAGCCCTGCAATCAAAATCCCCAAAGTGAAAATGAGATTGAAGCATACATGACAGAAGATCTTCTGGAAGAAACATGCATGTTTGACCATATCCTACAATGTCAGTCATGGTTGCATCTAACAGAGCAAAAATTTGATCTTCAGAAATCATAGCTAATCTGATTCTCTATGTGCACGGTTACATTTTGTTTTACACATTCAAATAATCCAAATTAGTGTCTTATTTATGATCCTTGAACAAGCCATTCATATGCTCTTTTAACGTTTGAACTTTTACCTAAATTGGAGTGACACAAGTCATCTTCAAAAGGTGGGAATTAATGACAGTTTCAAACAAGCTGAGGAAGAAACTGTTAACCAACAGACTAAACTTATTTACAAAGTCAGAGCATTCTTCTATTGTAATGAAAAGTCTACTGGGACATTCAACTTCCATACAAGCAAAGAATGTAAATACGAAGCAAAATAAATCAGTAACTATTAACAAAACATGAAGTTAATTTTTCAACTATGGCATACCCGGTACAAATGACATCCCCTGGAATACAACAAGTGGAGGTCGACATTTCACGGCTTGGGGCTTTGTGATAGTAACAGGAATTCTGAAGACAGGACCCCGCCATGGTGATTTACAGTCCAATCCATATACTTCATAATAGTGTAAACCATCGGCAAGGGAAGTAGGATCCACAATTATGCTGGAAAAGGACGTAGAAACTCTGAGAGCATGTCCCGTACTAAAGAATATAGCTACATAGAACATATTTTTACCCCAATAAAACCATATGCAGGTTGACAGAAAAAGCATGTAATAAACTAAGTGCATGTTGTTTGCCTTAATATGAAGAAAATATTACTACACTTTCTGCTCATAGTAGCTGCAAGTTTCTCAAACAACCATAGAAAGGTACTAGTCACGCACTGTTAGCTTTTGCAAAATAACTCACACAAGTATTCATACATATTTTTAACTAGAATCAAACTGGGGATATTCATTCTGTGATTTAAAAAAAAAAAAAACGAATTATAACAAGGAACAGAGGGTATACACAACCTATAAGAAAAATACACACCCTTAATTATGCAGAGGTAAGATTACAGGTGTAAATTGGAAATTTACAACTTAACTAAGCTTGTAATTGGAATTTTTGTTTTGCCTCTTTAGAATGGTGCTGTTAATAGCTGAAAGAGGAGGTGTGTAACCTTGATTAACATAGGAAAAACAGTCATCTGGATAAATATAGATGACTAGGTGCTATTGGATTGGTCGTTAGCATAAAAGCAACACTTGCTAATTTGTTAGTACTTCAACATTTTTGCAATACAGGTGGTATTTGAAAATAAAAACACTAGTCAGAATATTATCCGACTATTTTAAACTTCAACTTCTAAAATAATATATCCCTCATTTCCACTCAAAAGAAAAGAAAGAACAGGCAAAAAGAAAATTATATTAATTAATCAGATAATCTACATGCACATAAGCACAGTAACTGAAATAAGGTAAAAGTGAGAGGTGAAACTAACTTGAACTCACGACCGTTATGAGTTAGGAGAAGATACTCCGGAGCTCTCACCACTGCATCTGCAGTAGAATGCAACTTTATACACTCTTCAAAAGGAACAAGTTGGTCCAAGTTGCTTGCATCATCGTGGAACTTTGGTTCCACTTTCACCGTCCACTGGAAGATCAAAGTTAGAACAGCTCAACCACAATAAACAGATATGCAGTGAATTTTGTTTAGGAAAAAAATGAACAATTGATGCACCCTTAAAATGAAACCACTGATTCATATGAAAGGATATGCAGTGGGTATACAATTCTCCTGCAAGATAGAAAAACCATTCATTTCACTGTACCATAAGCAATAACAATCATTTTCCAAAGTGATTATTATTGGCATAAAATTGAACTATCCCAAAATCAACATGAAATTTCTCATTAGATATATCAAAAATATTGAATTGCTCCAATGTATACCAGTTGATAGAACTTGTTTCCATGTGAATTAAAACTTATATCAAAGGGCTACTATTGGAGAAAACAAATAGCATGCTTAGTAGAGTTTAAGTGTGCAGTTAGCCAAAACTGAGGGAAAATCAAAGGGAAGAGGGATCAGTGACAAAATACCCCTATAGAGGATGGGAAGCTACCGTAACTAGTAAAGGCTCTCTGCCATTTTACAATCCTTTCTGATACCAAACAATGTCATATATAGTAGTACTAAGTAATTCTAATTTAATACAAGCCAGACTGCTACTAAATGCTGAAAATAGCTGGTAAGAGCACTCAATTGTTTATGAGTTTATCCCAGTAGATGGTTTGATACTCATTCTTTCACATGAAGGGAATTTGCGAACACAAACATGACCCATGCTTAAATGCCAATATAACGTGTTCATATGTTACTTTTATGTTCGAGTTCTCTGAGCAAGTCACTATCTCAAGTTAATGGATTCCAAAAATACTATACTTTGCTTCAAATGATAAACAAATAAAGAATAAACTAAATAAATTGTACTATCCGCATTACATGAGGGTCCAGTTAGCAAACCCAGGTAGAATAAAAGTCTATAAATCCAAGGTCACTGAATTAATAATCAGAAATAAGAGCACAGTACCACGGATTTAAAATGAAGGCTCAAATGTGATGCCGAAGCATGGAACCAAAAAGACAAGATCCACAGCGAAATTGAGCTCACATTTAGGCACACACAGAGACATGCACACACATATTCATACCATAGATAAGGAGATAAGTTTCTTCTATGAAACAAGTGACTACTCTCAAATGTAAAGACCTTAATACTGTGAGAAATCAGATAAAATATGGAATGCTGTAGGAGGGCTTCGCCAATAACAATTACTAACTTACCTCAGTCGATCTTTGACATAAATCAGCCTCTCTAAGGTAGATGCCTCTTGATGTAGGTTCTGCACACAAAAGAGTGTCTTATAGACAATAGCACATGATCACCCTATTGGCAATATCTATCACCACAGAACAGAACTCATTGATAAAGTACCAAAACGATAATACACAATATATATATACAAACTCCCACGAAGTTAATCATGTTCATGAATGTTCCTTGTGCTAACAAACTATGAATTAATTCTTAATGATATAGGCTCTTGGAGTGAAACACAAATACACACAGGATGGTTTGGTTTACCCACTTGTCTTTCCAGATTGATAGACTTTTGTTTGATACCAAACAGATGGAACATCACGTGACTTCTGAATGTATTCATAAGCCCTGACATCAAATCATGGAAGAGAACTAATCATGGCAGGTTCTGACGACATATTACATGTAAAGGACAATAACTCAAGGTAGAAAATCTAACTTGTTAACTTGCATCAACCCTTGTCCAGCAGATAATTTATCTTCAGGAGAACCGCCAACAGGAATAGACGTGTTCTCAAGAGCCTCCCGTACACTATAAGGACTGACAGGAATTCCTTCGGCCTGAAAACTTTAAACATTCATTATCCCAAGACAAAAAAGAATTTACAAGACAAAACCATAAAGAATGAAGCGCATATAACAGACAATAACCTTCATGGCACTGACAAGCAGAGCAACCCCACCACAAGCACATGGGGATGACATTGATGTTCCATTCATAAACATGCGACGTTGAAGCGTCCATGTAGGAACAGGAGCCACAGCACCACCAGCAGCACTTATACAGACACCAAGATCCCCATCAGCTGTTGGTCCTCGACTAGACCTACATCAGTTTCAGCTAATAAGTTCAAGTCCAAACCAAGAACTACACAGGCTAGCTGACAATATGGAGATTGTCATTCTACACAACATTGGCACTGATGGCAACTGAAAAAATGCAGAGTCAATCCTACATTAGAACCTAGTTGAAGATCAGAATGCTACATACCAGGTATACTCAAGACCTTCAGAAGGTGCTTCAACTAAGTTGTGGGCTCCTGCTGCCATTTCAGGAGAAACATATGCACCAACTCCTATTATACTCGATGTTGTACCACCCGGAGCACCCACAGTGCTCAATGCTGGCCCATTATTACCCGCGCTACTGATGAATATAAGCCGATGCTTGTTGACTACCTAAATTTACAAAGAAGTCAAATAATGCATGCACAATACTACTAGTCCAATCAAAACAAACTAAACATATTACCTCATTTACTAACTCAACAAAGCGGCCATAATCTGGAAGCAGAGTAGGCTCCCCATAACTCATGTTTATGAGATCACATTTGTGCTACAAAACAATGACAGGAACTCAATATAGTAAGGATTGAGAGATTAAGGATCAGAATCTCAAATACAAATATATGTTGGAAAGGCAAACTCGCCAATAATAAGGAAAACAAAAAAAAACAAAAAAACAAATTCACTGTGTTTTGATACAAGTTGAACTAAGAAGTGTACTTTGTGTTCTGCTGTGATTAGCCTGATAAGTTTTACATTTAATAACATGATTGGGTGAGTGGAACGTACCTCCACAGCCGCAATCAGTGCTCGAACTAAGCCGGTCCCTGTTTCCATTGAACCTAAGCGTGAGTCTCCAATTTTGCATGAAATTAACTGAGCTCCAGGGGCAACCCCATTTAACAGAGGCTCCTAAATGATGACAACTTGCGGTTATTATGCATACAAATTACAGAATATGAATTTATGATTTATTTTGAAGCTTTACTAGATTACCTGTGGATGGTAAGCAGATGTGATACCAGCAACATGTGTACCATGAGGAGAGCTATCTGTAACAATGCTCAAAATATTGCCTTTGTTGTATATATTAAGGACAACTGTGCATGCATCTGATTTGCTGAAGATCCCATACTTCCTTTCAGTCCTACAAAGACACTCACTAGATTATTCTAATTTCCAGATGAAAAATAGTGAATGCTAGTTTTTATGCTGTCTGCTTGATAATGCTTCTCACAATACTGGAACTGGTTGGAGTGAGTGATGAAAAGCATTAAGGCAAAAAGTAAGCACATCTACACATTGAATTAAACAAAAAATGTTGATATACATAATAACATAGTGATAGGATTGACCTTAAAGTTCCACCTACATATGAGAGTGAAATACGTGCAAAAGATGTAACAGAAACAATCAGAAGATAACATATAGGCTACAGTAAGGTTTTATATTATAGTATTTGTCACTTGCTTTAGTATTAATTCATCCAATTTTCAGAGATGCATGAAAGCAGCCTCATATAGAAAAACATGCATGCATTTTTTTTTGGGTTAAATACAGATTTGGTACCCGAAATTAGGCCTTATTTCAGGTTTGGTACCCATAAGTCATTCCTCATCATAAGTAATCCCTAAGTTATTCAAAAGTAATCAAATTTGGTCATCACCGTCAAAAATCCGTCAACTTTGATGGAAGTTAACCATCATCCTCTAATTGGTGGGAAAAAAAAACCCTAATTTCTTCCTCCAACCCCCAAAAATGGCTCTTCTCTTCCCTCCAACTTTGTGAACCCTAATTTCTTTTCCAACGAAATCACCACAATTGATTCTCTTCCCAAACCAAAGTCTTCCATGATAAAACCCAATCATCTCCCAACTTACAATTCCCACACACTAACATCTGAAAAATCGAAGTGATCAAAAAACATGGCAGGTTGGTTTGTAAGAGCAAGAAGGGGATGAGTTGGAAGGACGAAACCCTAGACTCCATATTGGCACCACCCTTCCCATTCATGGTCTTCTTCCTGTTGCTGCTAACGATGGTGTACGTGGCATCCACTCGGAGTACAAGGAGCAAGTGGAGCGGCGGCGATCAGGTTCCGATTCAGCCTCCTGCTGCTGCTGATGGTGGTGATCGTGGCAGTGAACATGGTAATGCTGCACCACAGGATGATATGGTACACCTTCGGAGAACCCAGGCCGGTGTACAACGTTGTTGCAAAGGATGACATCTCCGCCTCCGGCTTGCTGCTTATCCTGCTCTTGCTTCTTGTTGTGGTTCATTATCATTCTTTCATTCAGTCCTCTTGGGTTAGAATCTTCTAGATGGTTTGCGGAGTCATGTGTTTAATTGTTTTGGTATTCAATCTCGTTGAAGACATGCTCGAATTAGAGGATGAAAATTTGTTTCAAGACATTTTTACACATAATTTGAAGGTGAATGAAGAAAAATCAAAAAAAAAAAGAGTGAAATGCTGTAATAATTGATTTTTCAGAGCCAAGAATGAAAATTGTAAGTCTGGCGCTGTTTTTGGGGAAGAAATTAAGGCTTTTTCCCACCAATAGAAGATGGTGGTTAACTTCCGTCCAAGTTGACGGATTTTTAACTGTGATGACCAAATTTGATTACTTTTGAATAATTTGGGGATTACTTATGATGAGGAGTGACTTATGGATACCAAACCTAAAATAAGGCCTAATTTCGGGTACCAAATCTGTATTTAACCCTTTTTTTTTTTTTTTTTGAAGAGCCAGGAATACCTATAATTAGTAAGAGGAGCAAAGTCAGCGAGCTTCCCACATCCTGATTCATCCTCAAGATTCTGTGTGTCAAGAGCTGCTCTCCAGTCTTCTCCATCATGCCACACAACAGCATCTATAACAGGTCCTTTATCATCATAGCTCTAAGATATATATACATGATTAATCATTAAACAGTTAACATGATCTTGATTACAAAAACAAGAAAAAGAAATCACTATACAAGAATACTTACATCAGCCTGCTTGCGTAGAAAATCAACTCTACTTTGGAGATCATCCCGTTTCCTTTTCAAGTTTGTGCCATCAACCTTTGTGTGTCTCTGCAAGTCAATTAATAAAATGGACAAGGTAAAACATCGAATGAATATCACTAAGAACAATGCGGATGGAAGAAACTGAAGTGATTAATCATTTGCATTTTAACTTGCATGATAATTTCACAATTTCAGCTAATATTTTTGGATTTCAGGGAGTAAGGGGAAAAAAGAAAAGAGATTAATGTTTCCAATAACTTCGGTTTTTAAAATAGAGAAGCACCAGCTGATTCTATCTTCACATTATTACATCAGCTACATCTTCATTGACCTGCCATCTTTATTTCGTAACATAATTGTGTTCTAATCAATGAATTTATCCTGAGATAACTAAGCACAATGTTGCTTATAGCCACATTAAGTGTGACTTGACTCACCTGATGAAACACGCATCAAGTTTGGACCTCATCATTTTTATAATGGCTTTCAACCACATTATCTATGATTAACTTTTGGTCTAAAGTTATCTGTACAGAATTTAGAGAATAAAACAAGATCACTTCTGCATTGTCAAAATAACCACTTTTATGGAAGTAATAGCTCTTGATCAACCCCACATACGCACAAAACTCAACAACCCAGAAGTCAATTTCGAGTAGTTTAGCAATTGGGGGGGTGGTGGAGGAAAATCAATCTTACAAGAATCAACTATTGTACAACTAGCTTTTAAAAAGCCTTGCCAAGTATTTTACAAATCAGAGTTCCCATATGTCAGATTATACAATAAACAAACACTTTGGCCAGATGATTAACTACCTTGTCAAACTCATCAAGCTGCTTCACAGCCTCAGCTATTGCTTCGTGGTTTTTCTCATCCCATCTTTTTTTCCTCTCTTTCTGCAAACAAAGAGCAATAGGAATAAGGGAATATATAATAAGTTAGGGCACTGAAGCCATAAAGAATGTTACAAGTCAAAAGTAACTATCAATCATTAATTGGCAACATCATAAGTTTACCTTTAACCGATCTGTAAGTGTACTGGTAAAGAGTTCATAAACCAATTTAGAACCAACATGCCATTCTCCAGATGGATTTTTCCATGATGAATTTACAACCAAAGAATTTCCTGGAAATTATTACATTTGCAGCCACAGAAAATGTTGACCAATGAATTTCTCATTCCATAAGAGCTACAATATAAAGTCCAATGAAAATAAAGCTAATTGAGCATCAAAAATACACACCAGAGGTCCCACGAATGCACCCAATATCATCAGCCTTTACAATAGTTGACGTATCAATATCTCCACTTCCAGTACTATCCAAAAATATAAACCCAGAAAAATTACAAATTTTCACATAAACAACCAAACCTTCATACACGAAAAAACATAACCGTTTACAAAATTTTACACAATCAAGTAACAGTTCCTGAGCACCAATCACCAAATGCCCAACAGAAGCCCAAAGAACAATGCATTGCACGACACTAAAACTAGCATGCAAAACGCAAACAAATATACTAACTAATCAAACACATAAAATCCACACAAACCTCTTCAGAATTGAAAAGCTTTAATCCTTTCCATCCCCTCCCAATCTTTCCCCACTTACTTTCATAATCATCAAAAGATTTCAATAACGTACCAATCAATTACATCCAAAATTTTCGGCTTCCCTTCTGAAGTCACTTTCAGCCCAGCAGCAGCCGGGTCCACACCAGAATCTAGTAAACATCAACAATAAAACGAAAAAAAAGATACACCAACGATTAAAACAAGTCGTTTCCTCGCCAAAATCATCAAGTAAAAACGAGAAGTGCAAAACATAATTTTTTCCCCAACCAAAAATGGCAATAACCACGCCGCGGCCATCGAACTCGGGGTGCGCTTCGACGAAGCGATCGGCGGCGATTTCCTTCTTCGGCATGAGTGAGGCTAGAAACGTTGACTCGTTCAGCTTGAAATCACGCAAAGCCCCATTGTCCTCACCAGAAGGCATCGCCCTAGTTCTGAAACCGTCACTACAGTGGAGCTTAGAGATGGTGTCAATGCAGTTTCTCTCTCTAACTTTTGTGGGGTTGAGAGTAGGTAGAGAGAGAAAGGACAAATGTGTGCGGTGTGATTGGAAATTGATGACATTATTATTTATAGTAAATACAGTGCAGTGCATTAAGTGTGATTATGAGTGGTTAATTAAGGAATGTGGTAGGGGTATTTCGGGTATTACAGGGTGGGTGCGAATACCGATGCGGTGGAGGGTGGAGGAGATTAGGAGAAGGATGGCTTTGCTGCGGTGGTGGTGCTGGTGAAGTTTCCTATGTTGATTGGTTTGAATTACCTTATCTGACCTTGCATAGAGATGTATTCACTAATTTGACCCACGTATTAAAGGATAGGAAATTGGGCCCCACGGTTAAGGATGTCAAAATGACATGTGAATCAAAAGTAGCTCCATATTCAGATATTCTCATCAATAGCTACCTTAAAAATCCACATGGCCGTATTTTTGTGAATTTTTTGACGTCATAATATCTTTTTCAGTCATATATCTTTCTATATATAGTGCATAATATCTAGGCTATCTACCTTTTTTTCGTCTATGTGACACATGTATATATGTGTGTGTCAAATGTATGTGTTAAATATTTATTTATTTTGAGACATTAATTTAATATGAAACTCATTATCGATTCAAAAATTAATGTTATGTTGAATTCATAATAAACCACATACACCTAGACAGAGTTAAAAGGTACGTTTTCAATTGGTTGATACGATTTGAAAAACCTTATATTTGACATTGTAATTATAGAATTGTTAATGCCAGCTTTAATGTATATTTAATCTCCTTTTAGATGATTAATATGGTTTATGTTTCATCACACTGTTCATTTTTGCATATTATGATGAGAAGGGGAAAACATAATTTATCCTCAAAACAAAAAACCAAAAAACTAATATTATTTATCCTTAAAAAAAAACTAACAATATTTTTCCTAAACCACGATTACATAAATACCAATCCCTCAGAACATCAAAAACATAATCATGCATTGTCAGAGATTCCCAACTAAACATTATATAATATACAGAAGGTATGCAAAATCCAAATTCAAAGATAGCAGCTCAAACTTCAAACCAAAATGCAAGGTTCACATGGTAGAGAATACATGATTTCCAAGCATTCCGGTAATATCAAGCTCAATTCGGAAAAACCACAGTTCAAAGACATTTTTAGAAACAAAACCTTTACGCTCATACAGAGCCTATTTCATCAACAGCCAAAGCTCATATAATCACCAGAATAAAAGCACAATCAAGACATTTTGTCTTGTCTCATCAGATGGATAACAGGAATCAAATTATGTCTCACATTTAAAGTTCAAGATACATATAGGGATAGTTTAATGCAGCTATCAAAAAAACACAATCTAAAACAAAAGACGCGATAAAAGTTGAGCTAAATAAATATTATCTTAAACAACTTCCATGAAATTCAGATCCAAAAATTCACTCTAGAAGAGAGACTAAAATAAGCAGAACGACGGGCTTTATTTCTTCTTCTCACCACCTCCAGCAGCCCTGCATGAATAATAGTTTCCGATCAGTGATGCAAAAGGGATGAACAAGTTCTCAACAGAGTACTCAACTATCTATGTAATAATTATATCAGAATCTAAAAGAAAATATGAACACTTTTAGAGTACTGTCGAGAGAGCAAAGCAACTTAATCATGTTAATCATCACCTCATCTTTCGGAGTGCACCAGACATCTCCTCTCTCTTCCTCTTCGCCCTCTTGTGGGTACCCAACTTTCGCTTGGCGACCTTCAGTGCACGCTTGTCCTTCCCGACTTTAAGAAGCTCAGTGATCCTCTTCTCATAAGGAGCAAATCCAGCAACTTCTCTAATAAGGCTCCTTGCAAAATGCACTCGCTTGCTTGTTTTCTACATTCATCGACAAATTCATCCACTTAAAGAGACCTCCAAAACACAACTACTTAAACTATACAAACATTTGATAATAGATAGTTTGAGTAACAAATTAGCCGCACACACACCGCACCAAGACATATTTCAAATTTCAACAGTTGGTCCTTCAAGATTGTTTATACTATGTCCCTATAACAATGAATCTACAATTAACAAGAGTTCACACGGCTAAAGATTGAGCACAGCAACTACCTTAAGGGCTTCTTAACATATTCTACAGAGTAAACCAACAATCCATAACGATTCGAGCACCGTATTTAATACCCACAGATTAAACAAATAAAAGATGATCTCCAATTCTCCATAAGCAAAACAATCCAAAGAAATGATACTCCAACAAATTACTGTATCAAAACATAAAACTTACTCCTTTCCTCTCAGAAGGACGCGGTGCTATTTCCTTTGATGTAACGACATGCCCTTTCTTCAACCCCACGAAAAGCCCACTGTTTGGCTGCTTTGGAGCCATTACCTGCGCTCAAACAAACAAATTGCACTTCATTTTTACGCAATATGCTACACATAAATCCAATAATTCACCAGAGTTTATCATTTTCTCAATAATACATCAAAACTCAAAAAATAACGACATAAACAAAGAAACCACGCAAGATAATCGTAGGCATTTACATATTTTGGGATTACCTTCGATCGATCAGTAGACGGTCTGCTGCAAAAATCTGAAGCGGGGGCGAGAAACAAATTAGGGTTTTCGGAAAGTAGTTTTATATATGAGGCTGGGGTGTGGATATAGGTGTCATACGGTGGGTTTTAACGAGGGTAAAACTGGGGTTCTATTCTGGGTTGGGCTTCCACTTTGTGTCATGGTTTGGGCTGCAGAATTAGGCCTTTCAATGGCCCAATTAAGTGGCCCAGGTTTGCCCCAAAGTTGGTGAATCAAGATGACGAGATATAACATTTCCATTAATTTTAACTACATGTTTTTTTTTCTTATGTTTTTTGGTGAATGGTATATTAAATATTATTTTTGACATTTTCTCCCAAAAATTATATTTCATGTAAATTGTATTTGAAATAATTCTTTTTTCTAATTAATTTACAACAAATCTATACATGATCATGGATGAATCTTAGGCTCTTAGCCCATTTAATGGCAGATTGTGAATAAAGCATCAAAGAAGATAATTTCCACTATTTATGTGTTTTTGCAATAATTATGACGAAAGTTAAAGTTAGTCGTTCACTCATGTTGATTTATCTTTGCCAAAAACCATTTAGTATCATGGTTAACTGTATTATACACTATCCAGATTTAAAAAACAAAAAATTAAAAAAAATTGATATCTAATAGAATTTTGCTTTTGTTAAAGGAAAAACACAATTAGTCTGAATTCATTAAAGTAACTTATAAAGGGTATTTTAGATATTCATTATGTTTATGTATTTATGTAAACTTTTTATGTAATGTCTAAAGAGACTGCTTCTTCTCGTTCTTATTATTATTATCATTATTATATATAACTGTTAAATATATAGTGTATCCAAAAATTGGGTCAATAAAGAGAAAGTTTAAAAAGATATGCTGAAAATTTATTGAGTAAACTACAAACTTACGCTAAAACTCCTGTGTCCTGGGACACGGATCTTAGAAAACGGGTCCACGCGCGCCGGCATCCATGCACCCACGCCGCGCACGCATCTTCATCATTATACCTTCCTTCTCTGGATACCTTGAAGGTATTCCATAGATACCATCAAAGTATATATGTGGATGTCTGAAAGATATTCCATGGATAATTGAAAGTATACATGTGATGTTTGAAAAAATGTATTCTATGGATACCATCAAGTTATACATGTGATACCTGAAAGGTATTCCATGGATACCTTAAAGGTATTCATGTGGATACCATGCGCCCACACCATGGATACCTGCGCGCGCCCATGCTCCCATATCGGGTGCACACCTCACAAGCCGCGCGCCCACGTCGCGCGCACCTTCATTTGAAATAGGTATGATACCTTCAAGGTATCCATGGATACCTTAATGGTATATATGTGATACATTTTTTGTATACATGAAAAAAGAAACCTGAACGAAAAAAAAAATTAAAAATTAATGTAGTGTCCATGGGGTGGGCTGGGGACACGGTGTCCCCAGAACACAGGAGACCTACTCACAAACTTATGAATAATTACAATCAATTCTGAACAACAAATTAACTATACATATATCAAATAAAACATCATATCGTAAAAAATAATTTAAATTATAAATATAAAAGGAATATCATAAATTAAGAAAAAAAGAATCATAAAAGTATTCAATATTGCTAATTAAAAAATCAAAAATTTATTTATCATTTAAATAGATAATTCATGTATTATTCGAGTTTTACACTAGTCAATGATTTGTGTTGTCGAAATGTACATTCCCTAAATATATTGTAAAAACAAAAACTTCTATACCCCGGGCACGGACTTAAGATCAGTGCCCTCAACCCAACCTGACGCGTGGGCCGCTCCCACGCACGTCCACGCGCGGCCATACCACAGTTTGTATGCACCACGAGCACACCAGTGTATTCTGCGAAAAGTATCAGGTTTATACTCTTGAGGTATCACACATTTACTCTTGAGGTATCACACATTAACTCTTAATATACTAATGCGCATTCTGCGAAAGGTATCAAGTTTATACTCTTGAGGTATCACACATTTACTCTTGAGGTACTAGTATATAAACAACGTTGTCTTCTTCTTTTTTACTTTTTTTTTTCTCTATCCTTCTTCTTCTTAATCTCTTTTCTTATCGATTTACTACTATTCTTATTAGTTTTGTACATTCTATTCTTCTTCTCTATCTTTTTGTTCTTATTCTTCTTTAAATTGTCATTGAGTCATTTATGGGGTTTGTTTTCTTCTTCCTCTTCTCTTTTACTCATTTTCATAGATTTAGATAATTGATTTCAAATCACAATTTATTACAATAATTTTAAAACATTGAAAATCAATTATTTCAAACAATATGAAATCATGATTTGTAGAAAATTTAACAAAAAAGATAATGAAATCACGATTTACAAAATTTTTTAGGAAGATGATGATGAAACATTTGAAATTTTAAGATTTTCAGTGAATGTATTAGTTGTATGCTCTTAAGGTAGTATATATTTACCATTAAGGTATTAATGCTTATAGTATAAGGTATTATATATGCGTATATTTAAGGTATTATATATTTACCTTTAAGTTATTAATGTTTTTTCGTATAAGGTATTACATATGCACTTCTAAGGTATTATATATGCATCTTTAAGGTATTACAGATTTATCTTTAAGGTATTAATGTTTATAGTATAAGGTATTACATATACATTTTAAAGGTATTACATATTTATCTTTAAAGTATTAATGTTAATAGTTTAAAGTATTACATATTCCATTTTTACCTTCAAGGTATTCAATAAATATTTTTAAGGTATCACATAATTAGCATTTTAAATAGTTCAAATGTTCTACAAATCATTTTTTTCCTCAAATTTTCTATTCATACATTTAAGGTATTACATTTTTACCTTCAAAGTATTACATAAATACCTTGAAGGTATCACATATTTACCTTTTCAAATAGTTCAAATTTTTTGCAAATCATCTTTTTCCTCATTAAATTTTCTGCATATATATTCACCACACAAATTTTTAAAAACTCAATCTTTATGCGCATTAAATAAAACAAACAATAAAATCATATTTTTAGTTGTTGAATGATGAAATTCAACTTCTCCTTAACAACAATAGATAATAATCATATTGGACGAAGTAGAAAATAAGAGAAAAAGAACAAAAATGTTAAAAAAAAAACAGAGAAGGAAGAATAGAGAATGGAGAAAGGAAAATCAATCATCTAAATCAACAATCTCTTCATCTCTGCCTCGCTCGTTGTCTTTTGAATATTGCTATTTTTGGTGGTTTCTGCATCGTTTCATTTCCTATGGTCCAATCCACGATGACTACAGAAACTTCCACCGGAGCTGTATCATTTTCCGGTCATTGGAAACATCTCCAACTCGGTCAAAAGTCTCATCGATCTCTTCCAAACCTCTCCAAAATCTATGGCTCTTTGATATCTCTCCACCGTGGAAGCATATACACTTTTAGAGGAAGAAGAGAAGAGAAGAGGAGACGATGTGCTGCTATTCTTTGCCCTAATTTAAAAAAAAATTATGTATATATATTTCAGATCCGGTTGGATTGGATCGGGTTGGGGCCACGGATCTTAGATCCGTGCCCATGGGTACAAGATACCTCCTCTATTGTAAAAAGTATAATAGACCTTATATTACGAAAATGTAAGAAACTTAATTTTTCCAACATAAAAGTTAAGAAGCTTATTATTCCACCACATTAAAAAAATTCTGATAAATTTGCTCCTAAATATAATTTTGAAAAAGAAAATAAAATTGAGATTCTTATCCTATCCATTTTTAGGAATGAATAGTGTATTTTATTATATCGAGCAACGTATATATTAATCATGTTTTGTAACATTTGTATGAATCATATTATATAAGATAATATGAATCATATAGTATAACTCAATATGGGCACATCGTATCATGTAAACGGTCTATATAAATCATATCGTATAATCCTATATGGAACACATCATATCATGTAAGTCAATATGAATTACACTACAAAACATGATTAAAAAAAAAAAAAAACATTGTTCGTTGATAAAAAGGGATATACAAAAATGTGAATTTTTTTTTATTCTTTTATCTGAAACTCAGCAAGGGACAAATTTTACAATTTTTTGAAATGTGGTAAAAAGTTTAAAGGGCGGTTATAATTTTGTTTTCAATTTCAATTTCTAATTTTCAATATTTTCGATATCATTTACAAGATTTTATTAATTGTTTTGTTAAAAAAGTTTATGTAGGACCCACGTGTGAATATTTAGTTAGAAATTATGTTTTATTTGAATAATAGGTAAGTGTTGGTTTAATTGAGTGATGGTGTTTGAAATTTATGATATTATATTAGATTGATTTGATATTGGTAGTGGATCGAATTGAATGATGATGTTTGAAATTTATTATATTATATTATTTAATTTAATATAGGTGTATCCTTGAACTATATTATATAAGATATGTTATATTACATTAGATAATTTGACAGTGATTAAACTCATTTTAAATATTCAATTTAAAAATAGCGATGAATTTGAAAATGAATATTAATAGATATATGTAAAACAAACATAATTTCAATGTTCACATAGTAAATATTGACAATGTGATTTTGAAATGAAAAACAAGCATTCCCTAACATTTCTAATTCCCTAATTTTTCTATGTACTATCTTAGAAAAGTGAGTTGTTATATATTTATACGATTTCAGTATTTCACATAGTAAATATTGGCGATGTGATTTTGATAGGAAAAACAAACATTCCCTAATTTTTCTATATTTTATTTTAAAAAAATAAGTTGTTATATATTAGTATACGATTTCAGATTTCACAGAGAAAATATTGACAATGTAATTTTGAAATGAAAAACAAACGTTCCCAAACATTTCTAATTCCCTAATTTTTCTACATGTTATCTTATAAAAGTAGGTTGTTATATGTTCGTCTACGACATTGTTTTGTGTTCTATTGTGTTGCTAACCCTTTTGAAAAAGAGGAAAAAAAAAAGTTTTGAAAAAGAAAACCATTAAATAGATATATTCGAGTGTTGTAGAATCATTCACATGCAGACACGTATTTGCCTGAGAAAAGAATGTCCTGGAATTGAATGTTTTCTTCTTCTCTCTTTTTTTTTTTTTTTGCCCAGAATAAAGGAAATTGATGTTTTTTTAGTTCATATTTTTTCTTATTTAGTCCAATCACAATGGTTTGTTGAACGGAGACGACAACTACCATTCCTCCACCCCCCCATTCCCCTCTCTCTCTAAATTTCTTCTTCATCACACCACCGAGCAACGATGAAAGCGAATCCATACTTTCTCCAAGAAACATAAACCCCTCATATCTGCTCCTTTATCCTTGCTTCATGCTCCCAAGCAAGCAACAAAGCCACTGAAAGTTGAAGAAAATCCCTTATTTTATTGGATCGGTTTTACATTCTGGTACTTGGGTTTCTTCTCTCTCTTCAAATTAGCTGATTGAGTTGGCTGGTAAAATTCTGGACATTGAAACTTGTTACACTGCAAATATTTGTTGTAATTACTGTCCAATCATTGAGCTTGTGCTTATTTTGTCCATTGTTATAGTCAAGTGGCAATTTCGCCGCTTCCCAAGAAAACCCCATCTTCCCAATTTCCAATTTCATGTTTTCTAGACATTTTTCAATCATTGTATAAAGCCTTGATATCTAAATCCATTTGTTTGGATGCCTCATTCTGTTACTGCAATCATGCTTTGATGGTAGGGGGCAATGTCGATTATCTGTGGCTTGCCTCTTCTTGAGTGTGTATATTGCTTAGCGTGCGCTAGATGGGCATGGAAGCGGTGTTTGTACACCGCAGGGCACGATAGTGAGACATGGGGTCTTGCAACACCAGAGGAATTCGAGCCCGTTCCTAGGCTATGTAGATACATATTAGCCGTCTACGAGGATGATATAAGGCACCCTCTTTGGGAGCCTCCTCAAGGGTACGGGATCGATCCGGATTGCATTGTTTTGAAAAAGAATTACGAGGATACACACGGGCTAGCGCCCCCATACTTCTTGTACCTTGATCATGATCATGCTGACATAGTTCTTGCTATAAGGGGCCTTAATTTGGCAAAGGAGAGTGATTATGCAGTTCTGTTGGATAATAAGCTGGGGAAAAGGAAATTTGATGGAGGGTATGTTCACAATGGGCTGTTGAAAGCGGCTGGATGCGTTTTGAATGCTGAATGTGACGTTTTGAAGGAACTGGTTGAGAAATATCCGGATTATACGTTGACATTCACAGGGCATTCTCTGGGCTCTGGTGTGGCGGCGTTGTTGACTATGGTGGTGGTGCAAAACCGGGATAAATTGGGGAATGTTGAGAGGAGGAGGATCAGGTGCTATGCTATTGCACCTGCTCGGTGCATGTCTCTTAACTTGGCTGTGAGATATGCTGATGTCATCAACTCGGTTGTTCTTCAGGCAAGTTGCTACATAGTTTCCGTAAACTGTTCTTTAACTTTGTATTGGATCTTCTAAGGCAGGGAAAATGTTCTCATGTTTTTATGCTGAATCTAGTTATTTTTCGATATGTAGAGGGGATGAAATTCATAAGAATAAGTTCGATTAAGTGCACCTATCTGTGCAAAGTAGAGGGCCTTTGCTAATCCAGTTTATGCATGTTAAGATGAAGAATAGTACTCCAACTTTTGTATCTGTTTAAGGCCCTCGATTATCTGAATGTTAGTAATGCTCTCTACCAGACATTTTCATGTGTTTATAACTTGTTTGAGGGTGGAAGAAAAGAAATTGTGTACTTCCTGTTTACTTTTGCTCTGCATATTTTCATCTGGTTACGAGTTAGCTTGTGCTCTTTGACAGCTTTAATCATCTTATCTTATTTTGCTCCTGGGGGCGAAGAATATAAAATCATATTCCTTTCTTGCTTTGCTTCATCTATCTGTTCTTATATGTATCTTAGAATGAATATGAGTAGTTAGCTGAAGGTACGCGTGTGTGTATAACTATGATTTATAGGTGCATATTTGTCATGTGTAAAAGGGAGATGCTCTTTTCTGAAACAGGATGATTTTTTGCCTCGAACAGCCACCCCATTGGAAGATATATTCAAGTCTCTTTTCTGGTAAAAATAATTGTTGACTTATATTTCAATATATACCTCTTTCATTGCAAATTTAAAGAACTTTTAGTTACACATTTACCATCCGGACAGTTTGCCATGCCTATTATGCCTAAGATGCATGAGGGATACATGCATATCAGAGGACAAAATGCTGAAAGATCCGAGAAGGTTATACGCACCTGGTCGCCTCTATCACATTGTTGAGCGAAAACCTTTCAGGTAAACAGCGAACATTTATTCCCCTTTGGTATGATTTTATTAAAGTCGCATATGCTGTATCTTTTAGATTAATGGGAGCAAACTTTTCTTGTCCTTGAAATCAACAAAATGATATAATATTTTATACCTGGAGCAAATTGCGTAGTGAAAATAAGTGAGAAACTTGAGGTGTTAGTATACTTATATTTGATCTTCTCATTCTTACCAAAAATCCTTTTCTGGATATAGATGTGGAAGATTTCCTCCGGTTGTGAGGACAGCTGTCCCCGTGGATGGAAGATTTGACCATATTGTCCTTTCTTGTAACGCTACCTCCGACCATGCCATTATTTGGATAGAGAGAGAAGCCGAAAGGGCTCTTGAAGTAAGTCTTCCTTTCTTAACAATGCCCATATTTAGTCCTTGGCACTCAGTTGCCATAGATGATGTTACTAAATGTTCTGAAACATAGTTGATGCAGGAGAAAGATCACACGTTGGAGATTCCAGCAAAACAAAGGATGGAGAGGCAAGAGTCATTGGCCAAAGAACACAGTGAGGAATATGAGGCAGCTCTACGCAGAGCTGTGTCTTTAGCCGTTCCCCATGCCTTTTCACCTTCTAAATACGGAACTTTTGATGAGAAAGATGATGAAGATTCCCAGCAATCAGTTGCAGATTGTTCGACAGGATCATCGGGCAAAAGCAAAACCAGAGAAAACTGGGACGAACTCATCGAACGTCTTTTTGAGAGGGATGAATCTGGTCATATGGTGCTGAAGAAACCACTCATTGGTGAGTGATATGCTTTGGTAATGCATCAGATCCAACCATAGCTTCATTCTTTAATACAATTCTGCTCTATTCTTTGTAGTCCTTTGTTATATGAAGTAGATATGGATAAACTAATAATAGAATATAAATTCTTTTGCCATGTTAATGCACATTCAAATGCTCTACAAAATAAATTGAATTATTAGTTTTTCCCCTCTCAGTGATTATCTTATGGTTAGGCTTGAGCTAAAGATTAATATAGTATAGTTTGATATTCTACTTTATTGTCATTAAGTTTATCTTTTATTCTTGTAGGCTACTATCAAATCGATAGTTGTACACCAAATGAATATTTGTTTTCTTTTTGTCATTAGTTTATTGATTGTGGTCTCTATTATATTGAACATAAGCTTCAAATTTATTGTAAATAGAGAGAGTGTGCGATTCTCATAATTTATTCGTTAGAGTCTTAACTTTAAGTTGGACCATAAATTTTAGATTTTTTCTTTGTATAAAGTCAAAGGCAACATAGAAAAAAATTAAACTATTTTGATATTTTACCAGACCGTTTTTGTTCCTCTTTTTTTTTTTTTTAATTATTATTATTTTTTATATCTACCTCCTAAATTTTCTATTATGATGTTTTATCATCCGAAACTATAATAGTTTTTAGATCTCATCTTTTTTTTTTCCTTTCTTTGTAATATGTTTACATTCGAACTAGAGCATTCAATTACCACAAAGTAAATACTATAAAAACAAAAATGTAAGAGATAAATGTTATAAAAACAATGGTTGGAATGGTAATATGAAACATGGAAACGTTAAGATGGCATATTGCACCTATCTAATGGCCGGAAAACAAAAACTAAATATTCCCATTTTACAAATTGCATCTACTGTGTAGTAAGTAGATCAAAATAAGATAGAAACCTCAATAACGAGTATTTGTAGTGCTTGGTAAATGTATACCATTACATAATATATGCTATTTTTTTTATTTCAAGTCAATGCTCTAAAACTCGTTAGGCGCAAATTGGACGCTTGAATGAAACTTTTAATTGTTTGTTTTTTAAAGATATTTTTTGAACTCTTTTATTATTTCGTTTTTGAGTTTATGTTGGAGGATAAATAAAAACTGAATATCTCATTTAAATTATATTTATATATATGATTTATTCAATGATTATAAAATTATTTTTTTATATGTATTTCTCAATTCGTGAATTTCTATCTATATCTAATTCAATAATAATAATTTGATAAAAGCTTATAATACATTAAGAATAAGAACACCATTGTTTTGCTAAAAATAGAAAAATAAAAATAAAATAAAATAAAAAAGAAAAAAAGTTATATGACGTTTAGGACTGCATAGGGCCGAATTGTTCCGACTAATCCCGCCTAATGTCTAAATTAGCAGAATAGGCAAAAAATCGATTCGGTTGCCTAACGCCTAAACATCGCTTAGGCCCATTTTTAAAACACTGTTTAAAGATATGTTTGGATAGAATGATTGAAGAAAATATTTGAAAAATATATTACTAAATCCATGAGTAATGTTTAATCATATGAATTCGAAACTCATCACTTTTATTTCGAACTGATTTTTGAGCAATTTGAGAAAATTTTAAATTCACTTTAAGTTTTAAGTAAATTTAAAATACATCAATTTTAAATATTGTATCACTCAATCCAATTAGGCAAATACAGCCTAAAAATATATAATCAATTATTTTTGGTCATATTTATAACAGTCAGTCAGTAATTTCGTGGAATCATAGATGCGAATGAACGAACCCACACGCAAAGAAAATGTGTTCTTACATAATCCCACGTATTAAAGAAAAGTTGTTCTTTCAGTGCATCATTTACTTCGACGAAAGATGCAACACAAGAAATTTAGCAACCACAACTCCTTTTCAAACTAATATTATGAGAAAAAGGAAAGACTTTTTGGTATACCATGACTTTTTATTTTTTATTTTATTTTATGGTAATTGCAAATTTTGGACTAATTTTCATTTATAAGATGAAGTTCGAAACATAAACATTGATATTCAACTTCAATTTTGTTTCAATTCATGAGCTTTTCGAGCTACAAAGCTGATATATAAAGCTCAGAAATTTTGAATCCATGCTTTTTGTGAAGGCACAATCAATATATCTAATGTGATTAAAATTTGTAATTTTCAGGTTCAACAACAATAATTAAGTCCAAATGCTCATCTATGTATCTAATATCTAGTTTTAAAGTTCATACTACAAAAAAATTGACCCAAAGTTGTATTTTGACACATAATTAACCTTTTTGTTATTGGAGTTTCTTTTGTAAAAAATTAATCCTTCAACTTTAAAACTTGCCAAAACTGGACTCCTATACTTACTATTTTATTTGAATCGGGTTTCTGACTTTAGCTTTCTCATAAAGACCAATTTTTAATGCAATTGAAGGCACAAGAACTCTATTTTGAAAAATAAGTAAACATGGACCTAATTCAATTAAACAAAATTGATAGTTCAAGGTAGGGGTGAGCATGGTTTGGAGCAATTCAGGGATAAGGGAATCTTTGAAATTGCTCCAAAGTTCGGAGATTTTCGGAGAATTTGAAAAAAAAATCTCCAGAATTGCTCCATCACTTTGAGGAAAATAGAGTAGATCAATTTGAATTTCGGAGATTTAGATTTTTATATTTAAAATAAATTTTCACTGAAACAAAATGCAAAAAATAAATAAACAAATATATCGTACAATGTTATTTTATTTATATTTTATAACAAGTCATAATCTAATAAATTACTGTAAAATGTTTCGGTTCGAGTTTCTCCACAATTCTATTATCTCTGAGATCTATGCTCACCCCACCCCTAGTTCAAGGACATTATTCCGAAAAAAAAAAATTAATAAAAAAAAATCAATATTCACAAATGAAATTAAATGGCATAATTTGAAAAAGAAAAAAAAAAAATTTCCCACCCACTGTATCACTCCTTCTAGCTCATAAAAAAAAAAAAAAAGGGTCTAGAAGCCTAAATATACATTTTTCTTTACATCATTTTGACTATACTGCACCTTCATGTAATCTTTCTGAGACTTTCCAAGAAAGACTAGTTGCTAAAGATAAGAACTCCATTGTTATAAATTCAAGTTGACCACAAGAAGAAACTACAAAGCCAAAGATCTTTCCCTTCTAAAACTCACTGCCTTCACACAAAAACCTGAAGAGCAAAAGAAGAAACTACAAAGCCAAAGATCTTTCCCTTCTAAAAACCACTGCCTTGACAAAAAATCTGAAGAGCAGAATATGGCAGAATTTGCTATTACTTTTGTAGCCAGTAGGATTGCTGAAGTCCTTGATCAAGTCAAAACACACAGAAATGTGCACAAAAAGGTCTCTCTGCTCGAATTAGAACTCAAAAGGATGCAATGTTTTCTAAAGGATGCAGATGAGAGACAAGACGATGATGAAAGGGTGCGCAATTGGGTATGTGATGTTAGAAACATTGCTTATGATACCGATGATCTCATCGATACGTATCTCCTCAGAGTTGAGTTGCGAAAAAGACAAGGTGTTCTTCGAAGAACCTTAACTAGCTTCACCGCGTGGAATCTCCGTGTGATGGTGAAGAGAGAACTAGATTCTCTCGAGATAAGGATCAAGGACATCTCTGCAAGCCGTGAGACTTACGGAATACGTGAGTTTGGAAACGAAACGAGCCGTGTGAACGAGAGGCTACGACAACTTCGGAGATCATCCCCGAGGAGCCAGGAGAGAGACATCGTTGGTTTACATGAGGACACAAATACGTTGGTCCAGCTCATCAAAATAGGGCTTGAATGGCGTGCAGTCTCGATCGTTGGAATGGGTGGTATAGGAAAGACAACACTTGCTAAGAGGATCTATAATCACGATGAAGTGCGTGGGCACTTTACCTGCCGTGCTTGGGTTTATGTCTCTCAAGAGTTCAAGCTTAGGGACATTCTGCAAGATATTTTAAAGCAAGTGAACAAATCAGCAAGGGATTTAGAAAGTCTAAGTGACGCGTCGTTGGAGGATATGCTCCATAAGTATTTAGCAAGGAAACGATACCTTGTCGTTTTGGATGACATATGGAGCAGTGAAGCATGGGTCTTCCTTGAGAAAGCTTTCCCTAAAAACAGCAGAAGTAGGTTGATTATCACGACACGGAACAAAGCAGTCGCCCTGCATGCAGATGCCAGAACGGCTCCCCATGAACTGCAGTTTCTTAACCAGGACGACAGTTGGGAGTTGCTTTGCCGGAAAGCATTTTTTGAAGAAATCAACAGAGCTTGCCCACCAGAACTGGAGGAAACAGGAAAAGCAATCGTGCGAAAATGTGGTGGCCTACCCCTAGCAATTGTTGTGTTGGGTGGACTGCTGTCGAGAAAAAGGAACTTGAATGAATGGGAGAGGGTCCTCAACAATATCCGTACACATTTTGCCAGGGACCGTAATGGAGTAGCGGAAATACTAGCCTTGAGTTACAAGGATCTACCAGGATACTTGAGATCCTGCTTTCTATATATGGGGCTTTTCCCAGAAGATCATGTGATATCCACCCGAAGATTGATTCGTTTATGGATTGCAGAGGGCTTCATCCAAACATCACCTAGGGAAACCATGGAGGATGTTGCAGAGGACTATCTGAATGAGCTGATAGACAGAAACATGTTGCAAATAGCAAAAGTAAGCGTGAACGAAAGGGTTAAAGAGTGTCACCTTCATGATTTACTGAGGGAGCTGTCCATTTCAAGAGCAAAGGCAGAGAATTTCCTTGAGATTCATGGAAACCTCAGTAGTCTACCTTCACCTAGATCTCGGCGCCATTCTGTCTACTCCAACTTTGATTGGTATACATCTTTGAAACATTCAACTCAAAATCATCGATCTCTCCTCTTCTTCAATACAGATCAACAAAATAGTTTGTCACATTTAGACTTTGTTTGCTGCTGCCCCTTCCAACTACTAAGAGTACTGGATTTCGAGGATGTAGTAGTGTCTAGTGTGCCTGGAGCCATAGGTGAACTGATTCACCTGAAGTACCTTGGTTTAAGGCATACCAGGATATATGTACTTCCATCAACTCTAGGCTCATTGTGTTGCTTAGAGACTCTAGATGTAGGTGCTAACCATTCCCTCAAAACCATTCCAGATGTAATATGGAAGATGAGAAATCTGCGTCATCTCTATATGTTTGGCCACAAATATAGTGGGAAGCTAAAAGTTGACACTCTATCGCACTTGCAGACTCTAAAAGACATTCACACAAGTAATTGGGTTAAGAACGATCCTAGAAAGTTGAGAAGCCTTCGGAAACTGGGAATTAGAGGAAGTTTTGCCTTGAATCAGAGAGAAATTTTTGAGTCGTTCATTTATCTCGGCCATCTCCGATCTCTTTTTCTATGTACAGAAGATGTCATATTTCCCAGACTCAGAGGACTAGCATGCCTTACCATGCTCAATAAATTACATCTGAAAGGAGGTATAAAAGATTTGCCGATGCCAGCAGAATTTCCTCCTAATCTCTGCCAGTTGACACTGCAATTTTCCTGTATGGAACACAACCCGATGGAAGTACTGGGAAGGCTGCCCAAGTTATTGATACTCAGATTGAGAACCTCTTCTTACAATGGAAGTAAGCTGACGATTTCAGCTAATGGGTTTCCTCAGATAAAAGTCTTGGAGTTAGAGTTCTTGGAATATTTGGAAGAGATAAGAGCCGAAGAAGGCACAATGCCAAGGCTCCAAATTTTGAGGATTACGAATTGCAGGAAACTGGGAGCATTGCCTGAAGAAATAAAGTCGATAACGACTCTGCAAGAGTTAGAGATCAAAATGATGCGAGATACATTCGTCAACCAACTTCGAGGAGTAGATTTTTACAAGGTTCAGCACATTCCTACAATAAGATTTTCTTAGTTGCACCATTGGTCCATTACATATCATTCCATTATATAAATACTCTAGTGTTTTGATTGCTGATAATGCTTTGTTTTACACCTATCTAATGTCCATTCAGTAAAATGTATTGCATATATTTCCTCTTATCTCAAAATTGTTATCCAATCTGCTAAATTACCTAGTCAATATTCTAATCCTTACGAATTTATGAATCGGTTACTGATTTTGGTGGAGTAAAACATCAAGTCTTATTATATGTATCATATTTGACATGATATTCGATTAGTTTTGGAATAATCCAACTAAATTCTTAGTAATTGCATAGTTTGAAATTTCATCTCTAGACACTTTGGCTGGATAATTTGAGGTAGCAAAAACACCAAGGCAAATCACTCCTTAAACCAAAACATTAATCCACAATTAAGTCACCAACCATCGACAAATTTCTCAAAAAACCTAAACAATCTCATCACAATTATCTCATGGATAACAACAATTTACTATTTAACAGAAAAACAAAGAACCTCAACACACTTTCCGCAGTTAATTCGGGAGATTAAATCCAAGACTAAAATTCAAAAAAATAAAATATTAGGGTTTACCAGAAACTCACCATTAAATTTCGACAATCCAATCTCTCAAGGCGAATTTGAAGATGACAACTGCGTTTCTTAATTGAGCATACATTTCCGAAAGCTTCGACATGTGATCGGCATTTTATCTGATCACCTTTGCGACTGAATTTTTTTTTTTTTTTTTTAACCAAACTGAAATTTTATTTATTCATTATTATTTATATATAGTGTCTGTGTGACACATAAAATTTTATTTTTTGATTAAATTTTGTTTACTTGTGAGTTCATGTGAAGTTACATGTGTTAAAAGTTTGTATATATTGCAAAATTATGACAAAAACTCCTGTGAAACTGGTGCACAGATCTAGGATCCGTGTAATTCGGGTCGGTCCGACTCGGTATTTCACTCGTCGGCATGTCTATCCATGCGCCGGCACGCGCCGGGAAGAGGGCGTACTTTATGTTATGAATTTCATACCTTTATGTTATGATCTTCATACCTTTACACTTTCTGTCAAAATTTCATACCCTTTTAGCTATGCTATTTATACTTTTTAGTTATGCGTATCAAACCTTTAAGTTAAGCATATTAGACTTTTTTGTTATGGTAATATTACCTTTATGTTATATCTTAGTAAATAAGGTAAACCTTTTACATGATACAACTAATATCTTTATGTAATACAATTGATATCTTTATGCAATATAACTAATATATTCCAGTAAAAATGGAAATATACAACCATTTTTAATTAAAATAAAATAATACCTTTATATTAATATAGTAATACTTTTATGTTAAATGATTTATACCTTTATATGATATAAATAATACATTACATTATATTTCAATGAAATGAAGCAATACCTTTATGCAAATCAAGTAACACCTTTATGTAAAACAACTAATACATTTATTCAATAAAACTTATACCTTTTATGTCAAACAACTAATACCTTTATTCAATAAAACTAATACTTTTATATGATACAATTAAAATATTCTAATAAAATAATAAAATCATTTTTTATATAAAATAAAGTAATACCTTTAAATAAATGCATTAATACATTTACATAGTATGGTTAATATCTTTACATAATGTAGTTCACACCTTTATGTGATACAAGTAATACTCTTACTTCTATTTCAGTTAATACCTTTATGTATTACAAATGTTACATTTCAATTATATAATGATGACATTTATGTTATAAGTATGATACCTTTATGAGATATATTTCTTACCCTCACTTATTTCAGAAATTATATCAAACCCATCAACAAATCCATCTTTATCAGTAGAACTCAAGTATTTCATTTGTATTTGAACAATCACCTGTTATAGAATATTAAGAATATGAAATCTGATACAATTTCATGTTTTTCAAACTAATAAAGATGGATTATGTTTTTGCACGATTATCTGAAATTTTCATCTTCATCTTTCATGTTTCTTGTCTACAATTCATGGAGAAGAGATGAAGAGAAGTGCGAAGATGGAGAAGAAGAAGAAGAAGAATAAGGTTTTTGGATTGGAAGTTGAGGGAAGAAGAAGAATTAAATGCAAAATGGAGAATGTGAAGTTTCAGATGAAGTTGAGAGAAGGGCGAGAAGATGGAGAAGAAGCAGAGAGCAATGGAGAAGAACCAGAGAGAAAAAAGTTTAAGGTAAAAAAAAAAATAATAATAATAATATATTACCTGGAGAAGAAGCGGAGAAGAAGATGAAGAGATGTAAAAGAGAGCGTAGAGAAAAGAAAGAAGGCGCAGAAGAAAGAGATTGCGTGAAAGTGATAAAGAAAAAAAAAGAAAAATTATATATACTTTCCATATGGATCCGGATCCGGAGCGGGGCAGCCCAGTTGCAAGGATCTAGGTGCATGGGAGACCAACTCTAATTATTTGCTGATGTAACAATAAGATATAACTATTTTTATTAAAGAGATTTTGAATATCATAATTTATTTTTTAAAATATGTACGTATACATAAATAAGAAGAGTAACACTTCTGGGCACTTGATACACACATGCACTCGGGTCGGGTTCGAGTGTGGGTTGATCCGGATTCGCCAACTTTTATTTATTTATTTATTATTTTTTTTTTGTCATAAACTCTATGTTATGTTAGTTATACATTTATCTTATATTAGTTATACATTTATGTTATATTAGTCATACCTTTATGTCTAGATATCTTACATTTATTTAATATTTTTAACTCTAAAAAAAACCTTAATTTTGCCACAATTTGTACATGTTTACCTTTATATGATAATACTTGTACCTTTATATTAACATAATCATACCTTTATATAATATATAAATGTACAACTAACATAACTAAAAAGTATGACCGTTATAATTAAAATGAATGAAAGGTTGTTTGTTTAAAAAAATGTTAAGGTACAAATAGCCTTACAAAATGTATGACTAACATTATCAAAAGGTTTAGTTAACATAACATAAAGCGTCCTGGTGGCGCGTGGGGACGCATACGGACGCGTGGCAGACCGAATTAATTCGAGTACATTGATCTAAGGCCTCTGCACCAAATGCACAATTTTTTTTGTCAAACAAGAAATGATGTAGTATCATTTTCTTTAAAGCCTATAGTTTTGTGTAATAAAACTATGAAATTTAAGATGCAAGTGTGTTGCTGATTAGTTCTATTAATTTTATCAAAAAAATGTCACATAAAAAAATACGACATTGAAACAATATTTTATATAAAGGATTAAAACTGTATGAATTAAACTTACATAGTCACATGAAACAATGTTTTCTTGGAGGTTGTTTATCCAATTCTCAAATCTAAAACTCATTTCAAAATATTTTTGAATTTAACTCACATTAAAATAAGTTGTTTGGATTTGCTTAGAAACTAATAACAAAAAAATTGAAAAGTCAACGTGATGTATGATGTGATGAATAGTATAATAATTATTTTTTTGGTTATTTTAAGGGACATTGAATTTAAATCACTAAAACAAATACGAGGTCATGATTTAAATTACTAGATAGTCATGATTCTTTTTCATTAAATTCGAATTATAACTTATAAGGTTTAAATTGCAATTTAAAAAAATGTAATTAAAGAGAGGTTGAAATTGGGTTTTTGGTGCCACATATACTGGGATATGGACCCCTTGGGGCAAAAACCCAACACTTCATGCTGGGTACATACACCGTGTTTTTGTGATGTTTTTTATTTTTCTTTTTTTTATAACCACTTTTAATTTAAAAATCAATATTTCGTATTTTTGGATGTGATACACGCATGTAAATAGATATATGATATAGAGTATTTAATTTGTCCAACACCTCATGCTGGTTTTTTGGCACCAGCAGAGGATCCATTTTCCATATACTGTCCTAATCACCATTTTCTTTCAAAGGTGGAAAGGCGCCTGATTGCTGATTTTGAAAAAACATCCAACGGCTATCTTCCTCCATTGCCATATCTCTCATTTGCGCTCCCCTCACGGCTCACACACATTAAAACACACTGTATTTTCTACGATTTTCAATTCTAGGGCTCATTCTTCTCCAATGGCTTCTTTGTTAGCAGACCCAAACGGTGTGAAACCGAATAGGTCCTCAAATCCATCTAGAAAAGTACGGATAATTGGGAAAATTAGGGGTTCAACAGACACGGAATCTGAATCCTTGAGCCAAAATTCGAAGCCATGGATCACTGTCAAAAACCCGGAAGAAATTGGATCATCTGACAAGTGTAAAGTCCTCTTTGAAACTCAATCCACCAGGTAATTTTTTCTGGCTCTTGTATTAATTTTGATTCCAATGACCTTTGAAATTGGATTCTGTGTAAACTGGTTGAGAATTTTTTGAAAATATGAAGTTCTCTTGTTGATTTCAAGGGACGCAGTACACAATTTCTTGATTTGTTTGTGTGTGTGTGTGTGTGTTTCCCTGAGTTAGACTTTTACTCGATAATTGATTATAAGGTGTCATTTTCATATAATTAGAAGTTTAATTCTGTGATGGTGGTTGTGCTGCAACGAGATTAGCTAGAATCTCAGTTAATTGGGGATTTCTTTTTTAAGGTTTTTTGAGATGATTTGTTCCTTGATATTTATGAATGGTTTTTCTATAGATATTTTCGAATATTTTTTAGTCTGAGTAGGGTTCTAATGATGATCTCTGGATTCTGAGTAACTAGTTAGTATTGAACTAATCAATTCACTTAAATTGAGAAATTTGCCTTATTGGGAAGAGAAAAACTTTGGCATTGAACCCAATCTTATTTTGTTTTTCTTGGGCTATATGCTAGTAGAAATAATGGATATGAGCTGGACTATTGCTATGGACAACATGACGAAATTGATCACATATTTGCAAGAGAGATACAGCCTATGATTTTGGAAGTTTTTGATGGTCGAAATGCATCTGTTATTGCTATGGGTGCAAGAGGAAGTGGGAAAACTTGCACCATCCAGGTTATATTATTGCTTGCATCTATCTCCTCTAAACAAAATCAATGTTTTGACTGATGAATTCTCAATTTCCTACCTATTGAAGGGATCTAAAGAGAAACCGGGTCTAGCGGTTATTGCAATGTCTGAAATCCTCTCAAAAGCGAAAGAATTAGGGAAGTCTGTTTCTGTGTCCCTCTATGAACTGACACAAGAACATGTGAAGGATCTATTGAAACATGACCATCCAACTATCCAAGTACTGGAAGATGCTCAAGGCAAAATCAATATCAAAGGACTTTCTCAGGCAAGAAAATATGAGTTTTACTTATACGGTATACGGAGTACAAACTTTAGCCTTCTTGATATTTATTTTGTTGTGTAATGTCTTCTACAGATTCCTGTGAAATCTATTGAAGAATTCCATGATATGTACTTTACTCAGAGTAGTTCTCAGAATACTCAAAAAGTTACAATTGATCAGCCACACAAGGGCTTGATGGTGCAAATATGGTCTAATGATGACAAAACGAAAGCGAAGCTGCCAACCAAAATTAATTTTGTTGATCTAGCAGGTTTTATTTTATGAAATTCTTATTTCTATTTGAAATTGTTTTTATACTTGTATTTATCTAATTATTTATGCAATGCCATCTTATTAGGCTATGAGGATCTCAGAAAAAGTAGCAGAGACGGGATTGCACCTGCTGAGAGTAATAGGAAGAATAAGTCGTTGTATGCATTATTGAATGTTGTCAGTGCGATCAATGCCAATGAAATGCGAGTGCCATATCGGGAAAGTAAACTCACTCGAATCTTACAAGACTCACTTGGTGGCAGAAGTCATGTATTACTGCTTACTTGCTTGGTATGACTTTTGAATCTTTACTGGCGGTTGTATCAATCAAGTGCTAATCACCTAAAAATTATTATAATCTTTCTGAATTTTCACGATGCAGAACCCTTCCTTTTGCCAAGATTCTCTTAGCACCATAAGTTTAGTCTCTCGTTTATATCGAAGCACTAAGCAAGTGTTGACAGATTCTACCAATAGAAGTCAAAATTCAGTCAAAGTGAAGGAGCTTTCGTCACTAGAAAATAGGAAAACAATGTCAGCTTCCTTGAGTGTGAAGAAACAGATTGGACATAGTCGGCTCCTTTCAACAAAACAGGCTAGTTGCATCTTGCAGGGAAGGTAAGACTTACTTTAAGCCTCAAATTCCAATGAAGGTGAGAGATTATGACGGGATTGATATTGATATTTGTATAATTTTTTTTGTTCCTTGAAGGAAGCTGTTTGATGAAGTAAAAAGGACCAACTCTAAGCAGGTATTACATCTTAAATTGCTGAATTATCGAGTAGAATTTATTGATTTCCTTGCACATTTCTACTCGCAAGTATCATGTCTGTCTGTAGTAAGCATGGATCCGTCCAGCTTAACTATTTATTGATTGAAAATAAAATGCAGTTGAGACGCCAGTCTGAAGGTACTTCATTGCAGAAGTCCAAAACTCTTCCAACTCTTGCTTTGGTTGTTGCACCACTTTCATTGGAAGAGGTACGCAAGTTATGAATTGAAACTTAGTGAGTGTTTCACATCATTGTCAAAAACGTTTTTTAAAGGTTCTGATAATCATCACTGTGAATACTGCAGGCTCCACAAGATAAATCTGTTGCAGAAAGTAGTTCACCGGTGGAAGTGGAACAAATTGAAGATGTAAATTATAGAGAATCTGAATCTCTACCTATGTTGAAGTTGGAGAACTCTTTGTTGCCAAGTGCCATTAATGATGAGCCAACTCACTCGATGAAAATGGCAAGTAAACAACATAGAAACAATTACCTTCACGTAATTTCAATTCGTTAGTTTGGATGTTGGGTAGCTTTTGGTTTAAAGAGCATGCTTTTACTGCATTCTGATTGAAGGATACTTTGGATTTTTAGGATGTTTCTCATCATAGCGGGATTCATTACCTTGAAGGTACTCCTGGTATAAATTCATACATATATGAACACAACACATTACAACTTATCTCGAAATATTTGAGAACTCACTAACCATTTTATGGTTTTGGATGATTCAGATAAGAGTTTTGATAACAACCCTTTACACAAGAAAGACACTGGATCCCCGCCGCTTAGTGAAAGAATTAGGGAAGTGAAAAACAACTTAAAGGCATTATGTGAGTCAACTCCATCGATGATTGAATTGCCACGGGATGTAGTTGCACCATACTACAATGATATTGTGGAACCAAAAACCCCAGCCTTGGAAACCAGCAATGCAGTTTGTTGTACTCCTCAGGGTTCTTTCAGCAATCGTGGTTCTAGAGTAAAGGTATGCGATAATTGATATAATAAATATTTTTCTGATTTTTTTTTCTTTTCTTACAACATGATTCATTTTATATCTTCTAATTCACTTATTTATAATGTCAGGATTCACTAGTCAAAGAGTACCTCAATTTTTTGAATTCCGCCAACAAGTAAGTGGAATACTATATATCTCTTAGTAGTGATCATTATATACTTCAAGTCAGTTCTTCTATAATCAAGAAAATATATATTAAACATTAGTTTCACTTTTATTGAAAGAAAAACATAGTTTATTTTGTCCCTTCAAGCAAATACACATTTAAACAAGTAAAACATATTCGTAGTAGTTTTCAACGTAAAGAGCAGACTAACCAATTCACAGAGAAGTAGAAGCATCCTGCAATCGAAAATGAGAATAGATTTATCTTTGAAAATGAATGATAGTTTGGTAAAATAATATAAGCTGAATATTTGCAGTGACATTTTCTTATCATTTGTTTGATTAATGCTCAAGTTAATTGTTTTTAATGTTTTTATATGCAGGGAAGATCTAAAAAGTGTAAAGGTATGTCAATTGTTTTATATTTTAAAGTATGCTAGCATTTTACCTTCATTGGTGGCATCTCATATTTATTCTTGTTGATACAGGGTATAGGGGAGAAACGAGCAAAATATATCCTTGAATTGCGAGAAGAATCACCCGAACCATTCAAGACTGTAAGAAAGAATATTGAAGCAATAGTTCATATAAATCTATCTCCTCATTTCAATTTTATTTTTACTCTAGTCTTGTATTAAATTTGGTGAAATATTTTGCCTTTACAGCTCGATGATTTGCGGGATATAGGTCTTTCAGCAAAGCAGGTTAGTTTGCAAGTTATAAATTTACTAGTTTTCAAATTATAAAATTACTGGTTGATTAACCACTCAAATACTTTTCTCTTACATGGTAATAAACTGTGTTAAGCCTTTATACAATCATGAGATCTTTGGGTTTTAAACTCTACCAAAATATGTCTTGTTAGTTTTCTGCCCCTTGTGTGAGAGTTTTGCCTCGTGATTACTTGCTCGTACTCAATCAATGGTTAATAAGCATGAATCTGTTATTAATACCCTAATCACTAAATGTTGATATTGCATACACCTTTTGTTTTTATCTAATCTTGCAGGTTAAAGGATTGATGAAGCAGGTGGCAGGGAACCTCTTCGATTAGATAATCCCAGACTTGGTTTAGCAATTATTGTTGCTATTGATGATCCCAGACTTGGTTTAGCAATTATTGTTGCTAATGATGATTCATGTCTTTCTCTCTACCATCTTCATTTATGGCTGTGTGTTGAAGAGATTGTTTGTTATATGAATATGCTATGCTTTGATTGGTGTAATAATGTTGATATCGTGACAGATTATTTTACTGTATGGGATGGTTTAAACTCCATGTGTAGGTTCTCAAATCCCAGTTTCTTACAACATCATCCATGAATGGTGTCATCAAAATAATGTACATTTATCTGTTTTTTTCTTACATTGCCTAGTTTCTTACAACACCATCCATGAATGGTGTCATCAAATCAATGTATGCCTATCTGTTTTCTCTTACATTGTCATTCCTTTTATCAATCACAGTAAGATTATTTGGATGTATTGCTCGGTTATCCTTATCATGCTCGCTCTGTCAACATGACCTTGGAATGCTTGATGAAGAAACTTCTTTTGTGTTGCAGAACACCAAAATCGAAGTGGATATAGTGCATAAAATGGAGGTTTTTTCAATAGACAAATAATGATTCAAAAAATGACTAAAAAACATAGAATATTATGTGAATAGTGAAAGTATACTCAAAAGTTTTCAAAAAAAATTTCTATAGAAGTTCACGTCTAAGTTTGTTATTAATTGTTACAATTTTTTGGAATCCCATCCAAAAAAGTATGTGTGATGGATGATAAGATTCCCATTTGGAAAGAAAAGAGAGAGATTTTTGAATTAATGTGTATATTGCGACTAATTATGCAAAAATATATATATATTACTTTTGTGAGATGGATCTAATGTCTAATTTTATGAGGATGATCAATCAATAATTTATAAAATATAAATTTACTTGTTTCAAAAAAAAAAAAAAAAATATATATATATATATATTATCAAAATGAGTTATTAATTGATAAAATCATATTCCTAACCATTAAGTTTGTACTCAAGAATAATGCAATATAAAAATGAGAAACTGAGCTGATGAATAATTAGAACATTAGTCACGGTCCAACAAACAATTGACACATATTAATATATATATTGCTAATATGTTGCATAATTAGTGTATTTATTAATTTCATATTACATAATTTAAACAAAAGAGATAGATCATTTTATTAGGATATATCTATAAAGATTTTATTTGTGTAGCCGGTAACACATTATCTTGTCCGAAAACGCACGCTTCAAATGTAAAGGTGCTTTCATGGTGGACAAAACAGGAAATTAGCCAGGCATATTCTCCGTCTTCAGCAACCGTGTAGAAAAAAGAAACAAAAAGGTGGATTCTTGAAAACGTAAGTGAGGGAAAAGTAGGGTAAATTAATTCTTTGGAATATGGAACTTTCTCCATAAAACTCAGGTCTTTCCTAATCTTAATCAATGTCATGTTGATATCTCTTTCACGCAAAACAACAAACACTTGGTGGGCAATCCTTTCCTTTTTCACAAAAAACAAAGGAGAAAAGAAAGGAAAAGTAGGCAGCTCACACCACTACATTTTTCCTACTCGTCATGACTCTGTCCAACTCCCTTCACCAAATTTAATCCTCTTTCACACACAGAGAGACCGAAGACACTGATGATCTTGTGATTGGGGGATTCAAGAAGAGATAGATGGAGAGTGAAGGAGAAAACGATGATTGCAATTCGGCGATATATGTGGCTGTGGGGAGGAATGTGAAGGAGGGGAAGTCGTTGCTTACTTGGGCTCTGCAGAATTTTGAGGGGAGAAATGTTTGTCTTCTACATGTTCATCAACCCCCCAATTTCGTCTCGCTCTGTAAGCCCATTTATTTATTGTTTCTTCAATTACCGTCAATTTGTAAGTTTTTTACTCTGAATCTGATTGGATTGGATTGGATTGGATTGGTGGGTTTTTGTTTCTCAAGCTGTGATCGATGGATGATGAATGGAGCTTAGAAGGAATTAGTTTTAGCAAACCTTTATTTTAATGATTCGTTTATGCTATGGTTTCTCTGCATCATTTGGGGTTGTTTTCAATCTAAAGTTTTAGCAGAATTTGGGCTTAATATCACCTATGTTGATAGGATTAGAAGTATAGTATTGGTTATGATAGAATTGGTGCAAAAGCTGAAACTATAGTTTCGTCGATGAACCTTACAATATGGAGCTACTTTACTTTGGCATGAAGGGTGACTATGGTGATGCCGTTTTCATGTACTGGAAATTCAGATGCATTTCGGTTTTTTCTTCCATTGTAATCGCATTAAAGCAAACGTAGCACCTCATTTTAAAACTTAAATCGTTTTGATGCCTTTCTTGTGTTTGTTAGATTTGGACATATCATTTTTGCGACTTGAAATGAAAAATATTTTCTTTCCCCGTTTCTTCAGTGAACAGGAAGCTGTCAGCTAGTGGCTTTAAGGCAAACCAAGAATTTGAACAGTTGAAGATGAAAAAGCTTATAAACCAGTACCTTCTCTTCCTATCCCAGATGGGGGTAACTATTCTTCACTTTCAAGCTTGTTCCTTAATAACTAGTGGATTGTTCCTTAAGTTTACTAATTTCATGTGTTTGTTAAAAAGTATTCCTGCAACTAGTGGATTGTTAACAATGTTATGAAGTACTTCATGGGTTGCCTTGAAAAAAAAATATCAATTGCTCTACACCTCTGCAGAAACAGGCTGATAAAGTTTGGATTGAAATGAGAGATATTGAGAAAGGGATTCTACAACTTATCAATCAACATAGAATAAGAAGGCTCATCATGGGAGCTGCTGCTGAGACATTCACCACAAAGTACACTGATATTGTTTCCTGTCATATATTTCTGAGATGTTGGTTTCTTAGTTTAGTTTGATTGTACTGAGAATTTGTGTGTAGCTGTTCGGTTGTATCAAGTTTCATGTGAATGGTGTGATGCGGGATAGCTGCTATCACCTCATTTATGTTTCTGGATCAAGAGAACTTTTAGGCCTAATTGGAAGGGGAAAAAAATCACCACCTTTTTAAAAAAATTGCAATTTAATCATGATGTTTTGAATTTAGCAAAATAAATAAATAAAATCATGTCTTCAACTCACTATTGCAATTAGAAGCACAATTGTATTTTCCGGCGATTTGAGGCCACGTGAGCGACTAAGTTGCCACATCATAAGCTAGGTAATTTTAAAAATTAAGATAAGATTTTGATCTCCATTAAAAGGACGTCGTTTTAGGTAAACTTAGATAAAAGCCCTCTTCTTTTAGTTTAAATTAATCTAAAGTGATGTCGTTTAGATGGAGATCAAAGTTGTATTCTTTTTTACAAAAAATATGTTGCTAATAATGTTGTCTAATGTGGCAATTTAGTTGGACATATGGATTCATATCATAGGGAAATACAATTGTAATTTAAATTGCAATTGTGTGCTTCATGGAATTTAGGCTGGGAAGTAGCAAACTGTTCAGTTTTAATTCAAATGTTAAAAAAGTCTCAAAGGCGGCTTGGTGCTGTGAGCTGCATCTTCACTCAATTAAATAACCAGGACATTACCATGTTCACAAATTCTTCATTGTGGGGATGTTGAGTGTCAGTCCATGAACGAGATTGATAATTTTTTAAATTATCAAGATGTTAGAAAGTGATACTAATGCTAAAATCTATCTTATCTGTAAGTAATGCCATTTATTTACTAATATGGACTAATCTAGATAGCAGGAAATTGTCAGGTACCAGCTCCAGTAAAGCTATGGTCGTTTTCCAGCAAGCTCCATCATCATGCCATATGTGGTTTATATCAAAAGGGAGCCTCATAAATGAAAGGTCTGGCAGTTGAAATGATGATTGTAAGCTAAGAATCAAATTCTTTGGATGTGTTTGGTGATAAAGAAGCCGTAGGATGGTTCCTAAGGCAAAATTTTCTTTTTACTTTTGGAAGATATTGGATGAAGAAAATGTTAATATAAAAATTTACTATTCCATGCCCAACTAAGCCATAATATTTGTACCTTTGTGATATTAATAGATCATTTGCACCTCAAAATAATAATATTTCCCTATTTATGCTTTCTGTATTCTCGGAAGACTTCTAACGTCTCTATAAAAGGTAGATGTGTGGTTTTTCTAAAGGAGAAAACATCATAGTTTACTAACAAAACTACATTCGTCTTCTTGGTTAGGCCTGGGAGCTTCGCTTTTCATTCAGTTACTAGTGTGCCATTGTGTCCTTTGACAACTAATGGTGGCACAACATTAACAACTGAGATCAAGGGAAGCATGGATGTCGATACTGAACTTGTTAAGGTTTTTGGGCACTCAACTAAATCAATAGAAGAGGTAGTAAGCCCAATGAATCCAACTGCTTCAACAGTGGGCCAGACAAGCAGAGATAATTCACCTTTATTCTCAAAGATGGAGTATCCTGAGCATTTACCTTGTTCGTCATCTAACACTTCACTGGTAAGCTGAAATTTTACTAATCGACAGTTGTGTAGTATGCTATGGTATGATCTAAATATTGGGAATATTTCTGGACCATCTGGATGAATGTATAAAAGATGGATCAACTAACAATGTGAGATTTATAACAACCCCAGACAGTGTTGCTTTTGCTCGATCTGAGATTAGGTTACTTTACGTACTTGAAAGTATTGATAGGAGAATGAAACCTGGCATTGGTTACTGCAGTCATATTAGCTATAAATATTGAATTTGACAATAAAATATTCCAGGATTCTGATTTCGCAGAAAAAGAAATTTGTGATTCATGTGATAAACCAGAGCACTGTGTGACGGATGCTGAGAACTCCAAACAGAGAGTAACTGAAGAAGATGCCTTGGAGACAGTGCACAAGGTAAATACAGAATGTTAAGTTGTCTTTTGTTTCTTTGTTCAGTCAAAAGTTCTTGCTTATTAGAACATCTTGTCTTGTGATGATTTATATCTTGTTAGAGGGTTTAATGGTTAAAATATATTCACATCTAAGTTGCGCTTATATTATATATAAAAACAATATACCCCCCCCCCCCCCCAAAAAAAAATTCTATTATAATGTTCCTTGATGCTGAGTGGATTGTGTATATTCTATTTTTTATCACTGGATTCATTTATCTATCCCAAAAGAAAAAAAAAAAAGGTTCCTTGATCACAAAAACCTGCATGCCTCTTCTGTTGGCAGAATAAGATTTCATTCATTACATGAGACATGATACGCATTGCAGGTTGAGGCAACAGAAAATCTTTACGAGGAAGAGATTAACAGAAGTAAAGAACTTGAGAAACTATTACTCATACAAAGGCAAGAATTGGAAACAATGAAATATCAACACGATCAATGTCTAAAAGAAGTTCAGATGATTCGGGACCAGAAGCCTGCTCTAGAAAGCCAACTCAGAGCGGCCTACTGCTCCGAGAAAGAGCTAGAGGAAAAGATTATTCAAGCAGTGAATCTCTTGATTACATTTAAGGGAACAAGGGATGAACTGCAGATGGATTATGATTCTGCTATTAGAAAAATTAACAAACATAGGGTCTTACAAACAGAGGATCCTTTAGGGATATCACCTGGACACTTTTTTGGACTCAGTTTCTCAGACATCATTGAGGCGACTCAAAATTTTAAGCCGTCTCATAAAATCGGAGAAGGAAGATATGGAAGTGTTTTTAAGGGAATGCTTTGCCATATGAAAGTGGCTATAAAGATGTTACCATCTTCAGGTTCTCAGAGCGATTCCGAGTTCAAGAACGAGGTAAGATTTTTTCCTAATAGCTTTTTCATGTGTGTTTATACTGTCATCATTGAGAATATGAAATTATGTACTTCAATACAGATGGAAGTTTTGTCGAGAGTGAGACATCCAAATCTTGTAACCCTTATTGGTGCCTGTCCAGAGTCCAGGTCACTCATATACGAGTACGTTGATAATGGCAGCCTTGAAGATTACCTCTCCAGCACTGCCAAAACGTGTTCTCTTCAATGGCAAACGCGGATAAGAATCGCTATCGATATATGCTCTTCCCTTATGTTCTTGCACGCCAACAACAGTTGCAGCGTGCATGGAAATTTGAAACCCTCAAATATTCTTCTCGATGCAAATTTTGTTACCAAAATAACTGACTTTGGGATCTGTGATTTGATTTCCCAGAATGGGAATTATCTTAATTTGCACACAAATGATCCAGAACAGCTAGCCTATGTGGATCCTGAATCTATTGAAATGGAAATGCTCACCACCGAATCTGATGTGTACTCATTCGGAGTTATACTCTTGCAACTATTAACCGCAAGACCAGCTTCAGGTGTGGTGAGGGATGTGAAATGTGCTCTTGAACGAGGAAAGCTGGATAGTGTTTTGGACACGTCAGCAGGTGAATGGCCTCTCGAGCAAGCCAAGCAGTTGGCTAATTTGGCTTTGAGATGCTGTGAGAAGGATTCCATGGATAGACCAGACCTTGTATCGGAAATCTGGGTTGTACTCGAGCCCATGAGAGAATTGTGCTCCATCTCGTCTTTCATGGATTTGAGTACTCAGCGTAAAATCCCGTCTCATTTTGTATGCCCCATTTTTCAGGTAACATTATGTGCTCAAATCTCCTTCATTAATTATTGGGTTAGATACAAAAAAACAACCAAAATATTGGTTTTTTCCAATTTCCAACCTAAATTATTATTATTATTATTATTATTATTTTTATCAGATTGCGATATGAACTAGTAAAATTTATCAAATTGCTACTTCCGACCCATTTTCCGCCGAAAATGTGAACCCCTAACCCGTACGCCGAAGTTAGAAGTGTTCACATTTTCGTCGGAAAATAGGTCCAAAGTTGCAATTTGATAAATTTTAGTAGTTTAGGTTGCAATCTGATGAAAAAAAGAGTTTATGTCGGAAAATGAAAAAAACCAATAGTTTGGGTTGTTTTTTTGCATTTAACCCTTAATTATTCAGTAATATATAAGTGATTTGGATCTTTTGCCTGTTACTTTGCTTCTATGCCCGTGATCGAGATCGTGATTCTTTCTATCTGTCTTGGAAAATTGCAGGAAGTTATGAAAGATCCACATGTAGCCGGGGATGGATTCACGTATGAAGCGGATGCGATAAAAGGATGGTTTAACAGTGGACACATGACTTCTCCAATGACAAATTTGCAGCTTGAGAACTGTGACCTTCTTCCTAACTATGCTCTCTATTATGCTATTCAGGAGTGGCAGCATAACACTTGAACTTGCACTTTCTATCTTTACTTACAAATTTCTGTATAAAAACTTTGTATATCAATACAAACTTCATTGGTTTATCTAATTTGCAATTTGCATGTGTTTGTACAGTGTGATTCTGAAGAACTCAAACTAGAGATCTTGCTCGAGTTGTGATATGTTCAATTTTTTTTTATTTTTTTATTTTTTTATTTTTACAGTTTTGATTTTCATTTTAGTCCACAAAATAAGAATTGATATTTCTATAACTATAGATATTTTAATCAATGTCAAGATTTTTGTAAGTAAATAATTAAGAAAAATAATCTAACTTTGATTTTTCAATTCTAAAAAAGTAGATTTATAGACAATAAAATGATTTCAATCCACAAAATGATTTCAAGTTTGAGATCCATTTTCTTTCTATACATTAAAGATTAAAGATTTCGTTCTAATGGGATAATTAACTTATTTGCATACATAATTAGCATTTACAACAATATTGCTAATTTAGGTAGAAAAAAAGTCTACATATTTGAGACAAAATGAAAATTTATTAAGGTTTGGAGGCATGTCTAGACCCATCACATATGGGCACATTGGGGTGAATTCTATACTACCAAAGTGGGTTTGTACCCCCACTTTGTCAAAATATTGACATGTGCATTTTTCAACTTATTTTATCATGTACTTTAGTTAAATTATGTATTTTTAAATACATATGTGCAATTATTATTTTTAAGAGAAACTCGTAACTGATCTATAAATCAATTAAGTCCAACGTTATAAGTTTCAAAATTCAATCAGGAAAAAATATTTTGCTCTCACACGAAATGAGGTGTTAAAAGAAAAAACTCTAACAACATTTATTGGTTGTTTGATAACAATGCAAAATCATGTTCTCTAGCATCTCCTAATCCTACAAAAATGCAAAATCATGTTCTCTAGCATCTCCTAACCCTAATAATGTGTTATTGTTCATTCATTTTGTTTCAAAGAAATCTAAAAAGACATGAATTAGTTATTAGGGTGTTATTGCTCATTCATTTTGTTTCAAAGAAATCTAAAAAGACATGAATTAGTTAAATTTTATATGTCATAGAACATTTCTACATTTTTTATTGCCCTATACTTCACTACGAAGAACATTCCAAAACGCTTTAAAATAATTGTTTAGGCTCATTAACTGATTTTCGAGCTTCTATTGCAAGTTTCTCATAGTTTGACAATTATGTCGAAATATATCTCTATAGGATGTAAACAAACCATACAAATCAAAATTTATCATTATTTTTTATACAAATCTATATCTTGTAACTATATTTTCGCCTATCTTGATTATCTTTGGCTAATGGATTTGGGGAATGAATTTGAAATTCGCAGCATTTTAAGCTATTTTCTAAAATATTTTGGTAAAGTTGTTGAAAATCCTTCCTCCAAATTGTCCTAAAAATTAAATCATTTCATCTATAGATGCAACTTAAATATAATACATTATGTATTAATTGAATATACGGTTGCAACTTAAGTGTCTCCAAATGATATGAAAATTCTTGGCATGTGGATTAATGTGTTTGAGACATGTTTTTAAGTTACTCCAAATGATATGAAGATTCATTACATCTGGATTAATGAGTGAGATATATGATTTCAATTTTCAAGTCTAAAACAATAAATCTATTGATATATTCATTTTTGTATGAACTTAAAACAAATAGATCTCTTCTTTAAATTTATTTATTTTGGTTGATTTAACACTTTCATGCATGCAATTTTCAATCAAATTGTTCACCCAAATCATTTCCTCAAAATCAAACATTTTTATCAAAATGAGAAAAAAAAAAAAACCCAACAAATGTTATAAAATAAAAACCAAAGATTTTATATGATATAAAATAAAGGGCAATTACACTTTATTATCTACAGATTTGTCGATTTCAAAACATAATTAGTTGGATCTTTTTTAATTCCACATGACAACAAATACACAAATTTCATACTTCACTGTTTTGGATCGTCAAGAATGCTGAAGAGTACTTACTCAACAAAAGTGGACAAAATATGTGAAGATGACAAAATATAAAATCTGATTCGAAATTCATTTAATGTAATTACCTCCAAAATAAATATATCCTGATAATATTCACGAGTTTATCATTATAAATTCAAAATCCACTCTCAAAGTTATCCATAAAAACTATTATTTAAGTTGTTTAGAAAATTGCTTAAAAAAACGTATATTTCGGAGAATTTCAGAATCTTCTTCCATTGAATTAAAAAACGTTAATTAAAAAAAAAAAAGAATATTTTTTTCTCTTTTTTACTAAAAGAAAAAAAATGGAAAATTCTCATAACATTTCATGAAATCCAATTTTCAGTGTCAATATATACATACATGTTATATTATATATAGCCGCTCGTCTTTTCACCACTCTTTCTTCTTCTTTCCAATTTATACTCTCACTTTCTCTCTCCAAAAGGTTTTGCTGATTTGGTGATTCCTCTCTTTCTCTCTCTTCACTTTTACATTCCAGATATACATACACTCAGCTGTGCATATATAACAATTTCTTCTATTTCCCATTTGCGCCACCGTTTTCATCGGCAATCAATCGTCGGCGATCTCTCCATTCAGTGGTATGCGTGCCTTGTCTCTGTTATCAATTGTGTGTCAACATGCCTGTCACAGATCACCTCACAACAAACCCTAAAGCTAATTTTTTATTTTTATTTTCTATTTTCTGTTCCATTTTTGGATTTTTATTACGTCGTGGAGATTTTAATTTATTCGACATCAGTTTCTGGCTCATTTAGTTTTACTTAATTTTGTGCAATTATCTGTAACTTAACGATACGGCTGCTGATTTTGATTATCATGCGTAGACAGGTTTGCTTGAGAATAGTCCGTTATGAATTAAAGTATGAAACGCTCTGCTACTAAATGTATTTATCAAGTGGTATTTTGATTGCTTGTTTGAGGTTATTCAGATTCATGATGCGCATGAACTGGATCTAATTTAGTTTCAGTTAGGTTTAGCACTAATTTTTAGCCCTAGTATTTTTTCTGTATACTTGTGTCAAAATCTACCTTTTTTTCTAAAGCTGTGTGTAATTCCTGGTTCTATTTTATTCACAGCGTTATTATGCTTTATTGGTTTAATTCTGTCGATGTGGGTGTAAGACAGTTAAAAATGATTTTGGTGTCTATTTGTGTGATCACTTGATCTATGCCTCGCACATGACTGATAGAATATAGAATATAGAACAGTAGGCAATAGCTTGTTTTAGTGTAGAAATGAATTTTTGACACTTTCACCCGTTATCCATAGTTTATGATTTGCCACGTATGCACTAGTTCCATCTAATTATTACTGTGTGAGATAATCTGGTTGTCTTTAATTTCCATTTTTGCATTGCAGATCTTAGTTTTAATGTGCTTCTAATTTTTAAGCTTTGTTCACATCATGGTGCAACTTGAATATGCTGCTTGCCTGTCTAAATCTTGATATATTTTGGTGGAGTTCAAATGAAATTTTATGTGCTTGAACTAATTGAAAGATTAGTTTGTAGAATTCGGGAGATGTATGATAAAGCATATTCATTCTGTTGGTATCCATTGAAGATAGTTCATGTTTTAGAATGATCACTATATTTTTCTTGGAAGCAAACATAAACCTCTCTGATTGATATGTAGTGACAAATAAGTGGTAATGATAGTTAAGAATAGCTGAATCTTAATTGCATGAATGCGTCTGGTCTTACCTCTATATCCGTGTCTTGAATCTGATCATCTTTGGGAGTATATATCTCTTCATAGACACACAATCATTAAAACAAGACATAGTTTTTGTGGAACTAGATGCAAGTGTTGGTGTTTTGCCATTCATAACATATAAACATAATTGGATAGGTTGATGCAGTTGCCTTTTAGCGTTCAAAATGATAGATTCAGACTAATAGTTCTCATTATCCAACTTTAAATTTTGAGCCATGGTTTTTCCTTATGTAATTTCATTATTCACTGTGTGATATCAACATTCTTTGAGTAATTTCCCTCTATTCATCTTCATCTTTCTGGTGTTATATTAGTTCCTTCAACCCATTAATAAAGAGGTGATAAGCTTGGCTTAATGAAGGCTGATCTATTTGGAATTGTCAATAGGAATTTCTTGATATTTAGCTTTGCTGCTAATCAATTTGATGAATCTTACACATATTTACATAATCTTCACTCTCTTTTATTGATTTGAGTGAGCTTTTGTATCTTTAATTTTTCTCTATCATTTTAAGACTGTGTAATTCATAGCATTAAAGTTTGTGTGCAGTGTCCTTGTATGAGCCAGTTGTAATTGAAGCCTACATGCCTGCTGCAAAGCTCTGCTCAAGTGGAACTCTCAATGCAATGAAATCAGAAGAAGGGAATGATTCCCTTGATACTTTCATCAGACAAGCTATTGGAAAGGAGCCTCTTCTCCCTTTTCCAAGGACAGCAGAAAGTCCAGTACAGTGGATTCAGTTGCTTCATGCCCTAGATCAGCCAGGTGAGAATATATTTTAACGGTCTTAAGTTAGAAGTGAAAGACTATAATGGATGGCACACCTCATTTTTTTATAAAGAGTTAGTTTCTTTTTATTTTTTTTCGCTTTTATGTTTACCTTTTTTTAAGATATATAACTATTTTGTGTAGGGAAAGTTTCTATATTGAGATATCTTAATTGGGAATATAAGATTTAATATCCTTCCTTGATGTACATAGGACATGATACATGTAGCCATGTAGGTTCCAGCTGTATAGGTCTTAATGTATGTATATATAGAGAGTTATAAATGTAAAAACAACGGGTACAATCATTTTACTCAATAACTGGGCTGTTTGTCAAAGCCCGTCTTTCGTGGCCCATAGAAACAGAAAAAAGTAGGGTTCTTTGTCTGATAATCATATGCCGTGTTTTCACTTATTTCTTGCCTCAAAGATCTCTGCATCTCCTTTCACCATTTCAGCATCTGGCCTCCTCACACAATCACTGACCTGCCATTCTTAGACACAATCATGCTGAAAACAAGTCAGATCTCACCTTCTGAGGCTACTGTAATCTGAACAAATACAGAAGCTTTTTTACATCTGCGCAACATGTTCTTTTTGGGTATATCCAAGGATTTGGTTTATCTAGTATTGAAGAGAGACAACCAAAATACTAGTAATAGATTCTGTTCTGTAATATATGGATGCTTTCTTTTTTGTTAATTTTTTGTTTAACCTGTTACTTGTATTTCTGTACTTGATTAGTTTTCAGAATTCTGAATACTTTGTTAGATGTGACATATGCATGTTCAAAATATGTGCCACATGTTGAACACTTCAAGTGCTATCTTCAGGCGCGTCTGCATTTTACAGAAATGAATTTTTTGATATTTATTGCTTAAATTCAAATGCAGTGTTTACCTTTATTGGATATCTGAACTGTGCTAGATCTTGCAGTTTTTACAAGATCATGTGTGCTAGAGTTGGACATTAATGTATGTTTCTTCTTTTAATAGCAGATCTCCCTGGTTGGCCCTTGCTAACTCCTGTGAAAGTTCAGATGCAAAAGTGTGATAAATGTTCCCGGGAGTTCTGTTCACCAATTAATTACAGGAGACACATCCGAGTGCACCGCCGCTCCTTAAATGTCAACAAGGTTATCTAATTTTCCAGGACATCTTCTGAAAAATACAAAATTGATAGCGCCTTTTCCTGAATCATCAACTCTATGCCATTTTTTTTTTTATAGATATTTACTTCATCTGTCCCTTGCTGGTATCTGTGATGATAATGTTGAAAACATGTTTCTGATTATCAATTTCTCTAGTATTTCTAATGTTTGTGTTGATGTTATGTAGGGCTGGCACAAAAACAGGGATTTATTGGCTTCATTTTGGGATAAGGTAAGTATTCCACAGTTGTATTTGTTTCTTGCTATTTCGTCCATTACACTTCAAGTAAGTTTACTGTGGTTATGTGCAGCTGTCATTGGAGCAGGCTAAGGAAGTAGTTTCATTTAACTATGTGATGCTTAAGGTAGTCATGTAGTTCCTCCCTTTTCATCTCTATGTAGTTTATTTGTCAGGAAACCTGTGAAACTTACTTTGCTAGTCTGTGATGTTCCACATTGAAGTTGATCTATGGAAGCTAATTTTATGCTATCATGCCTGCTGAATGTGGAGAATGATTCAGTACTCGAGAACCAATATTGTGATGCAACCCTTCAGTTTGTAAATTCTTATTTTGGTCTTGGGTGTTGTGAGGACCTATTTCAATATGAGTCAAGTCTTTTGTTTCTTTATATCATAAAAACACAATTACCTGGACTAAGAATTATGTGACAGTGGAAGTAAGTTCTGTTTTTTTTGCTCATACATATTCTGAATAAAATGTACTGAGCTCCCGTGCTGGTAATATATGAGTGTACTAGATAATTCTCCTTTTCTTGATATTCTACTTGCTGGGGGAGTCTCCTATTTATATCTCATAGTAAGTCATTCAAACTTGGATTTAGTTTCCGATTCTTTTCGGAATCATATTTCAGTACTCATGCTTTTGGAACGAGATTGGGTTTCCTTGGCTTTTGGAGTTGCAATTTAGGTGGTCCTCTGATTGTGGTTAAAATTATCATTTATCCATTTGCCTTCTTAAGAACATATGCTGAGTAGGACTTGTTGGAGTTTTTCCAGAATATGCTGTTTGGTGTATATTCTGTTTGTGTTCTCTTTCAAGTTTATGGTTAATGCCATCCAATTGAATTTTGCTTGCACCTCTGGGAAGCTCAAAATACAGGTTGCATCTATTCAAGGGTTTGAACTGTGTATTATATACCATAAGGTCCTGATAAAGAATTTCTTGACCAGCTTCTTTATTTAGAAGTTAATGCCTTTGACTGTATCTCAATTATAGTTGTAATCTTTGCTTCTATGCATTAGTTAATTTCTCCCCCAGTTAACTACGTATAAAATCTGATACGTCTCTCAACCCGAGCAATGTCTTAGATTCGAGTCCCCCCACCCCAATTTGTAAAAAAAAAAAAAAAAAAAAAAAAAAATCTGATATATCTCACTTTTTCTTTTTTATCTTCTGATGTACTTATTTGTATCATGTGCACATTATTTGATATGGTTGAACTTTATCCCCTCAGGATATTCATGGATCATCCATTATAAGGGCTTTGGCATCCTCTCTCCGCAGACCTGGGGTTTGGACTCTACCGCAGGCTTATGTGAAGGCTGGAGCCACACTGTTGGTGAGGAGGCATCATTCATTTTTATCCCATAGTACCCTCTGTTTAGTTACTTGCATCTGATGTCTTCATCTGCTAATTTTTTTTCACATAATTCTTCATTTGTCACAGGATATCATCCAAGCCATGCCTTCCAGATTACCAATATCCTCACAGGAATTGTTTAGTGTCCTTGATGATGCCAGTGAGAGAACATTTTTATGTGCTGGCACAGCTGAATCTGTGCAAAAGTACATTTTTGATGAAGAAACTGCTAAAAATAGCCTGGAGTTGAAGAACCTAGTTGCGAACACTAGCTTCCTTTTCGAACTACAACTGGTACTTGCTGTTACAATTTCCTTTTTACTACTTGTTTTAGTTATTAGCAATGAATGCCCCTCGTTCCTCTGGGAAAGGTAACCATGAACTGAATCCATACTCCTTGTAACTTCAATTTGTTATATGAAGCAGACAAAATAAATGAACATGTTCAGTTTTTTTTCAGCCACATTCATTAGCAAGCCTTCTGCAGCTTCAGCTTCATCCAAATTTCCTTCTTTTATCATTTTCTCGTGGTGGTGGGTTTATCTTTGTTGTTTTTGTTTTTTTTTGTTCTGAGTGTGGGTGTGTGAGAGGGGGGGGGGGGATTTAGTGTTTTACTGGAGAATTGCATTTTACTTTTGTTATATATCCTCCCCTTAAGTTCTGTTTGACTTAGATGTCATCAAAATCATTATGCTTGCATAACCAGGTGAAAGCATGGGTTGCGGACAAAGATGTTGAGGCTTTGAGATGTCAGAAATTACTTGTGGAAGAGGAGGAAGCCGCCCAGAAAAGGTATATTCCATTTGTTAGTTGTGTAAATTTCTTTGGGTGCACACTGCACAGATAGTTGATTTTGCTGTTGTAATTTAGTATTGCTTGATAAATATGATAGTCTATATATTTGATCACATAGCTTTTATGAATATGCTTGCTGTATTAAATTGAAGCTACTCATCATGTTTTTAGAGTTGAGAGAACCAATTTAATACTGATTTTAACGAATCTTGGGCAAAGCTCATGTTAGAGCACTGTAGTCTGCAGGGAGTGGATCAGGCTACAGTGGCTGGATCAAGTACTTCCTGTGCTGATTATTTTGTTTTGAAATGTTATTAGGCAAGCAGAGCTTTTGGAGAGGAAGAAACAGAAAAAGCTTCGTCAAAAAGAACAAAAAGTGAAAATGCAACTCTATGGGTGCAACAGAGATCTGAACGTCTATGTTGATGCAGCAGATAGACCGGATTCAGCTGAAGCATCTGGCCTTTCATCCCCATCTGATTCCAATTCAAATTCACCAGATGTGCTCACAAATATAGATTCCATTGAGCCCCAAAACAAAGACTCTGATGAAGATATTGAACCACAGGTTGATTTCAGCAGTGAAAATGTGAAACAAGGGGATTCCCAGACTATTGAATCCCCAATGGTGGGTGCAAATGGTCATCGACATTTAGCCGCCAATCGCTGGCACGCTCCAAAGTCGCAAAGGGGTGGCCGGTATGGATACCATGCTAGCCAGAGTCTTCAAACATCAAAACCTGAACTTACTCAAAAGCTTGGTCCAGTCAGAGAGCGAAGTCTACTGAATGGGAGTAAAGTTTGGACCAAGAAGCTGAAAACTAACAGTGATGGGGAGAACCTGAAGCCACCTTCATCGCAGGGAGCACCCAGTCAGCAGATAGAACAAAACAACAGTGAGGTGATAATTGGTTCTATACCTGTTACCCTGAAGAGTTGTGTTGTACAGCAGCAAGAAAGTTGCTCAGATGAAACACAAGATACTTGCAGCACAGAGCATTCCGTACTTAAGAAGAAAAATGCTTCAGAAAAAGTTATGAAAGCTAGTTCTCTTCAAGTTGGCACCAACCGAGTGGGTTCTAAGCTTTGGAGGCCTGTGAGCCGTGGTGAAACAAAGAATACTTCACCTGTTGATAGAAGCAATGAGGATTCTGAGGTTGGTGCTACGTTGAGTAAGGTTCATTACCATAGCCGGTCAAGTGGAAGATTTGAGCAGTCACAATTGCTGGAAAATGATGGTTCTGATAGTCCGAAGCAATTCCATATGCTCTCAGATGCAAATGCTCGACAAGGATTTGTGCCTTTCTCCAGCGATGCTGCTAAAGAGTTTCTTGCCAGGAGTACGCCTAGTTTTTTTTACCTCTATTAACTATCACGTTCCATAAATTCAGGGGTATACACCTTGCCATCTGAAGTATACAAAACTTTTGCACTGCCCATCTCTAGCTAATGCGTCCCGAATTTTCAGACATGTGTCCGTCGAGGGCTGATTCGAGTTGGTGAAGTGCAAAAGTTTATTACTCAGATGACAAAGTATAAAAAAAAATTCAAGGGCAACGTTTGAAAAACCACTTATTTGACATGGAAAAAAATTTAATTACCTCTAAATTCAACTTGAATAGAACTTGCATCGCTTAATTCAAACAAGGCTTATAAAGTTCAAATTGTGCAGGATGGAAGGAAGCCATTTCAGCAGACCATGTGAAGCTAGTGCTTTCCTCAGGGGTTCAACACTCTGATGCTCTGCTCGACTCTTCAACAGTATCGAACTCATCAGATCCTCCGAAAAGCAGTATTGAGGGCTGCGGTGACAACCAAGCTGGAAGAAACATTCAAGTTCAGATCAAGAAATCGGAAAAGAGTGTGAAATTCAAATACATACCGAAACTAAAAGCTGTTGCGTAGGACGAATGCGAGTATACTACACAGTTTTTCTTAGTTTAGCATATTGCCCTCAAATTTCCAGCAGCAGAGGTTCCAGTTTTACTAGTGGTCTTCTGTCGGACAATTGGAGCGAGTTTTCTTGACTTATTTTTTGTTTTAATTTTCGAACAGTGGTGGGATTGGGTTAGATTTTACACAGGGCTGGTGGTTTTTCTTTTGCTCTCAATTATTATTGATAGACTTGTAAAGTAGGGGGTTTTAAATTTCCCACCCTTATATTTCTGGCATAACTTTGGTTGTACTGTTAATTGAACATTTTAGGGTATCTGGTGTTTATTTACATGAATGTGTTGTATGGATCAGTAGAAACGGCCCCTACTTATTCGGAATAAGTACTCAAATTTTGGCTGAGAACTTCCCTTTTCACTCATGATCCATACTTCCCAAGTCCTAAATGGATCCTACGCCTATATTATTTACCTGGACTGAGAAAATATATTTAGGTTTTATTTGGATTGGATGATTTGAAATAAATGTATTTAAAATTTCATTTCAAATTTATCCAAATTAGAGAGTGCAATTACAATTCATCAACATTGTTTCAACAATTAGTTCAAAATGAAGTGATGAATTTCAATATATCAATCAAAACATTATTATTAGTACGAATTTGAAGTCTTTTCTCAAATTCTTTAATCTAATTACAAGCTTGATGCATTTGGAAATTCTTATTGTGCCTTTATTAATGTTGTTATTGAAATATGAGAAATGTAAATGGTTAATTTTGATGAAAACTAATTAGGACTGTATTAGGGAGTAAAATACATTTTTCCATCTAAATTTATACGCGATTTGACACCTTTTTTATATAAATTTTGAATCGTTCAATTTTCATTTGAACTTGAAAATCTAATATATTTTGCTGTAATGTATTTTGTTGTAATAGATAAATTCAATAATCAACGATTATGGTTTGTCCGATATGATAAAATGCATTAAAAAATTTAAAATTTTGTACGATAATATGTAACAATTCAAAATATAAAAAAAGAATGTGACGAATCACATATAGTTCTAATAGTAAAATGTGATTAATCCTAATTTTGTGACAGATAAAAAAAAAGTAGGCAAAGACTAAGAGTGATTATAATTTTTGGACATTTACCTTTTTATGATAAATTTCATAACACCCAATTTATATATTAATTATCAATTTTAGACCTAATTTGAGTTTTTTTATTAAGGGGTTCAATTCAATTTTATTTTTTCAAGCTTCAAATTAAATTGAGAGTTGTTAATTCAAAACAAAATTCACAAAAAAAAAGGATTATCTTTGCAGTATAGAACTATACGTATAACACTGAATATTCCGTGAAAAAAGAACTGGAGAAAAGTGTAGCTCTGAATATCATTTTAGTTGCATGAAGTAGTGAAGTAGCAATTAATAGTGAGAGGGACAGAAGGTAAACATCAATAAATGGATTTGGACCTAAGAGCATACCCAATGACAGGTTAAATGCAAGGATGAAAATATCGCGGATATGTCACGGATACGGATATTGTGATATGGATATTGAGTGTTAATGTATTTCTTTCTGGGTATCGCGGATATATCGCAACATATCGCAAATTAGGTATTAATGTATTTCTTCCTGGGTATCGCGGATATATCGCAAAATATCGCAAATTATCGTTATCGGTATCGGTATCGATATCGGTTCAGTGTAGTACAAAATTGGATGGAAATCGGGAAATATCGCGGATATATCGCAAATTATCGCATATATATCAAAATTCGCGATTTTGATTCAAAAAATTGAAAAATGTGATTTTTTTTTACTTTGTATTGTGTATTTTGTTTGATAGTAGAAAAAATATATTCATATGTTCTTGACACCTTTGAAAGTTCACAATTTGGTTGGAGTACTCAAGATGTTTTTCATCACCCATCTCCTCAAGAAATGTCGTATGGAGATCAAAATGAGTATCAATAATATGATTGGATTAGTATACACTATCCAATTCATGGTGAAGCAGTTGGGCGAGATAGAGAAACTTATGAATGACATGTGCATAACTATATCCATGAGTACTCTAATATGATGAGTTGATATCAGTAAACTCATAGGTCATCTTTTTGGTTCTAGTGTATTATATCATGTAATTTTAATAATTTTGTATTGTATTATGTAATATATTATCAGTTTTTTTTTATGAAATACAATATTTATAAAACTTATTATCTATATGTTAGTTTTAAATATATTATTTTATTGTGATTTTGGGTGGAATATATGTGTAATGATGTGTTAAAATAATCCCTAAAATTTCATATTAAATTTCCAAAATTTTAATAAGATATCCATCATTTTTAAATTTTTTGCAATATCGATAAATCCATTGATATATCCGTAAAATTAAGATTGCGATATCACTTGCGATATCGATATTTTCATCCTTGGTTAAATGTATGGTTATAACTTATAACCCATCATTTTTTCTTCAATCAATTTTGAAGAGGTTACAACCACACTCTTTATCTCCCCCGTTTTTTATTCATTGTGTTAAATAGGGATGGCAGTGTAATGAGGAATTAAAGGTAATCTATCTGTTCAAATCCTAAGGTGGCGTTTGGTAGCTGGGTTTAGGCTGGATTGGGATTGGATTCCAGCCTAAACCCATGTTTGGTACATAGGTTTGAGGCCCATATTAAATAGGGTTTTATTATTTAAGTGGGTTTAGATTGTTTTATTCATGAGTTTATAAACCCACCATCTTTGGTGGGTTTAAACTAATCCCAATAATAAAAAATGATTTAAATTACATAATTACCCCACCCTCAAATGAAAAAAACAATACACCTTTTTAATAAAAAAATACAAAGTGATATAATTTATAAACCTTATTTTTTCCACTAAACTTAAATAATTAATTAAAATTGTTTAGTGAAATTGTTAAAAAAAATTATATATAAATTATTTACTAAATTATTAAATTTTGGGATATTAAATTATATATATATAAAATTATTTTTTAATCATTTAAACTATTTAAATTATTAAATTTTGGGATATTAAATTATATATATATATATAAAATTATTTTTTAATCTTTTAAACTATTAAATTATTAAATTTTGGGATATTAAATTATATATATATATATATTAAATTATTTTTTAATCTTTTAAATTATTAAATTATTAAATTTTGGGATATTAAATTATATATATATATAAAATTATTTTTTAATCTTTTAAACTATTAAATTATTAAATTTTGGGATATTAAATTATATATATATTAAATTATTTTTTAATATTTTAAATTATTAAATTTTGGTATATTAAATTATATATATATATTAACTTATTTTTTAATCTTTTAATATATATATAATTAATTTAATTTATGTTTTTTGAATTATTATAAATAAGGGCATAATCGTCTTTTTATATTTTTTATCAGTCCTAACCCACAAAGCAAACAACAAATTTAAATTAAACCTACATTTACAAACCTATAATCCTTCAAAGTAAACAACAAATTTAATTCAAACCTATCTCAAAACCTACCTACCAAACATCCAAAAAGTGCTATTTTGTCTTCTGTGAACAGTAAAAGCCCACAAAAATTAACAAACCAATCAAACCCAAACTTCAAAGGAAACGGGCCCTAATAGTTTTAAATGAGTTTGAGTTTGAAAAGGGAAAAAAATCCCATTAAAATATGGGTTTTATTATCCATATCCATTTATATTAGACTATCCTTATCAACAACCCAACCTAACCCAATTTCAATTTTTTATGTTTTATCAACAACCCAACCCAACCAACCCAACATTTTAATAAAATATTCATTTCTCTCTCATTTACATACACAATCTAAAATCATTTTTTTACTATATAATAATTGTATATTATTTTGGAAGTTTTTTTTTATAGTTAAAAATATAACATACTAACACAATAACTAAATTGAAATTGCAATAGTTGGAATAAAAAATCGAAAAAAAATGCATGAAATATTAAATTACAAATATAGAAGATACAAATTATATATTTAATTATCATTGCTGAATTTTTGTCATATATGCTCAATCAAGTCGTTTTTAGAGCGTTATGAGCTTCTCTATTGCTGAAATGATAGAAAAGAGAGAATATCAAAATGTAAGAAAAGATAGAATTTGAGATTGAGAGAAAATAAAAAGTTTCAAATTGTGATTCAAAATATGTCAATATTAGACTTTACTTATAAAAAAAAAGGAATTTTGATAATTTAAAAAAAAAATTATATCATTTATCAAGAATCTAAATTGTATCCATAAAAATTTAATTCAACCAATGATATATGGACACTTAACATAAGGAGGTGTAATGACTTGAGTTGTAAATGAGGTTGGTTGACCAACCATGAATTGTGGGTTGTGCATTTTAATTTTTTTTTTTCCCAAAATTTTGTCACGTACTCATGACCTTGCCACCAGGTTGTTGATGAATGCAGTCTTATAGGGTTTGGGCAGTGGTGATCACAAATAGGTACCCATTACAAATATAGGTATAGTATAATGTATTGTGTTAGCTAGTAGCCTAGCACCTATATCGGCTCGTATTATAATGTTTGGGTATTGGGTACACGAATACCCGCCCATTCAAACAAGTTTGGATAGTGGATATATATTTGTCCATTAAAATCACCACATATGTGTTAGCTAGTATCCATAGATGTTAGTATTCAAATCCTTCTCGCCTAATAACAAAATCAAGATTTCTACCGCTAAGCTAGTTGATCATACATGACAAAGTATTCACTACAAATATATATATAAAATACTAGCTTAAAGTCTCCGTTTAAACTATTCGCATAGATATTCATAAAAAAATTATGTGAAATAATCGGATTTTGGATAGATGTGAATAGTATACTGATAATAATATCTAGGTTTAGGATGAGTAGTGTTGTGTAAATCCATTACTTGGATTTAGTCTAACAACTAAAATGTATTAAGAAGATAATTAGGGTAAGATAGGTTAAATATGAAAGATAAGAAATGTGCATGTAATTTGGCTCAAGGTACACAATCCCTGTGCATTACATTTGAAGTTCAATTTATAGTGATAGCATTTTTGGTGTGAAGGTACAATATCCCATGATTTAGGGGTACAAATTCCTACTCAAAATCTTGATTAGACCATGCTTATTTGGTGAGAGTTGTGGAAATTGGTGAGATGATCTTGGTTGAATCATCTTTGGCTATGACCATGAGCTCGGACACTTTACAATGTACCGACCTTTCCGATCTTGAAGAATATCTTAAATGGTGGCACTTGTGAACACGACCGACTTAGGGGGTCTGGTCGGTTAGTTTCTAGTTTAGGCTTCTCCTTCTCATTTGACATTGATAATGTGGCGATAAATTGTTGACCTACATGTTGTGGTCGATTGATTTAAATCTTTATTTTCGAGTTATGATACTGCTCAAAAGCATTTTCCTGAGAATGGATCTCATTGGTAACTTTGACTCAACAAGTAGTGTAAATAAATTTTGATGAAGGTGGTCCCAATTCTAATCAAATTGGTGGCTAAATATAGTACGATTAATCTATATTACAAGTAGATTAATCTATACTACGAGTAGATGACCTATGTGCACTACTTCCTATATAGAACTATTTTCAACAAATACGTTGAAGACAGAAAAAAAAACAAAAAAAACTAAACGCAAAAACTTTTGTGCACAAGGTGCACGGATCCTAGATCTGTGCACCATAATTTGGTACCCACCCAACCCACAATATATTTTCTCCAGCCCACCATAATATATATTTTCCAGCCCAATAATATTTATTTTTCAGCCCACATCCAAACAACAATTCATTTTCCTGCCAAAACCCAATTGAAAAGCCCACAATATATTCTCTTTCTCACACACGCACAGAGTATTTCGAAAAACTCGCGCGACTCGAAGAAACTCGTCTTCTTCTCTCTCACATTCAGTCACATTCAGAATTTCAGTTCGAAGTTGTAATCTTCTTCTCTCCGCAAACCTAATTCGAAGCGCAAACCTTGTTTTGAAGTGCGATTTCAGTTCGAAGTTGTAGTCCTTCTTCTTCTCTGCGGTTTGTTCTTCAACCCCGATTTCTGTAAGTTTCTGAGATTTTATTTAAACCTTACATGCAATCGGTTTAAAAGTTAAACATTTTGCCACTTTTCTTTCTAGTTTTCCCCCAATTTCAATCTCGAAAACATTTTTTGATTTTGAATTTGTCTATTTAATCCTACATGCAATTGTATTTCAATCGTCTAATATACTGTTTGTTTCTACATTTTAGGTTTTCATTGTCTGGATTTTGATTTACTTTCTTCAACGGTAAGTTTTCTGAATTTTATTTTATTTTTCGAGATTTATTTTTACACTTCGTGTTCTATATTTTTTTTCACCTTTCTGTGTTATTCGCGCGTATGTGTTGTGTGTTCTTCGCGCATTTTGTTTTGTGTGGTTTTGACATATTATTGAATCTCTAAAAATGACTTTACAGAATAGGAGAAGATATACCATTTGCAATATGAGAGGATTTTCATTCTGTTTTTCACACATTTGCATGTGTCTCTGTTTTTTATGTGTTTCTTAGATTAATAAAATATTAATGAAACAATCTTAGTGTATTTTGTTATACAGTATTAGTGTATTTTCTTCAATCCTGATTTTATGTAAGTTTCTGCTATTTTGTTTAATTAAATCTTACATGAAATTTGGAGGAATAATGTAGTAGTTCAGTATATGTTCTCTAATAGATGCTGAATACTGAATGGGAAAAGTTTTTGCCTAAGAAAATATGTATGCTCCTTCTGCTCTTTGAATTTTGTGCTTTTGTTTGTTTGAAGTTTAAACAATGAGATTATGTTTGACTATTGATGCTTGCAATGTTATACAGTTTCCAAGATGAAAACCAGGATGTCAAAGAGTGATGCAGTTGTCGAATCATCTAAAAGGCCAGTGAAAAAATATTTGAAACAAATTGCGCAGAAAAAGAAGGCTCCGAAGAAGGAAGCCATTGACAAGAAATTGAAGAAAGAGTCCATTGACAACTCTTACTATGATGTTTGGTATGTACTCTGTTAAGTGTTAAAGCTAATTCTGTTTATGTTTGATACTAATACTGTTAAGTCTTATAGCTAATACTGTTTATGTTTGATATTAATACTGTTAAGTCTTATGGCTAATACTGTTTATATTTGATACTAATACTGTAAAGTGTTATAGCTAATTCTGTTTATGTTTTGGTACTAATACTGTGAAGTCTTATAGCTAATATTGTTTATGTTGGATACTAATACTGTTAAAAAACATGTATAATAATTTTTATGCTATTATTGTTTATGTTTGATACTAATACTGTTAAGTTTTATAGCTAATACTGTTTATGTTTGATATTAATACTGTTAAGTCTTATGGCTAATACTGTTTATGTTTGATACTAATACTGTTAAGTCTTATAGCTAATTATGTTTATGTTTGATACTAATATTGTGAAATCTTATAGCTAATTCTGTTTATGTTGGATACTAATACTGTTATAAAACATGTATAATAATGTTTATGCTATTGCTGTTTATGTTTGATACTAATACTGTTAAGTTTTATAGCTAATACTGTTTATGTTTGATATTAATACTGTTAAGTCTTATGGCTAATACTGTTTATGTTTGATACTAATACTGTTAAGTCTTATAGCTAATTATGTTTATATTTGATACTAATACTATGAATTCTTATAGCTAATTCTGTTTATGTTGGATACTAATACTGTTATAAAACATGTATAATAATGTTTATGCTGTTGCTGTTTATGTTTGATACTAATACTGTTAAGTCTTATAGCTAATACTGTTTATGGTTGATACTAATACTGTTAAGCTTTATGGCTAATACTGTTTATGTTTGTAGCTTATAATGTTCATTGTTTTTTTATTGGGCAGTGATTTTGTGACACAATCTAGGCCTAAGGGTCTACACAATTTGATCTGTCAGTTATCTGACAAGCAGAAGAAGGATATTACTGACATTGGTTTTGGTGGTTTGCTTTCTATGTCGATCACAAAATGTGCGAATCTTCATATGATTCGTTGGCTGGTGAAGAGCTTTAACGGAAGTAGTAGGATGTTGTCTGTAGGAAGAGACAAAAGTTTTGTGATCACTGCAGATGATGTTCATGATGTGTTCATGTTGCCTAGAAATGTAGGTTCTCCTGTGATAAATTTTAATAAGCATGAAGATTCAGTATTACTTAAGCATTTTAGGGATATGGGGGTACAAGCTAGTGTTCAGGTTAAAGTTTTATATGATTTGATAGTTAGTCGTTTTTCTTGTGGTGGTGATGATTTTAAAAGATTATTTGTTTTGTATGCTTTGTATTCATTTTTGACTCCAACTTGTAACAAAACAGTAAACATTAGTGTGTTGAAGTCATTAGAAGATGTTGATAGAATATCTCAGTTTGATTGGTGTGAATATATATTGGAAAGATTGTGTGAGGGTGTTCATGTGTATAATAACACACAATCAAAAAATATTTTCGGCTGTACAATCTTCCTGCAAATAGTCTATATGCATAGACTGAAGTGGAAAGGTGTTGCTGCACCTTCTTCACTGCCTCTAATTCAGCATTGGAATGACGACAAACTGCATAAAAGATGCATTGAAGAGGCTGCTGCGGGATTGTATGGTGACGGTGAACTTGTATATGATGTGTATCCTATTAGCAAGAATGGGAAGAAGGATGGAGAAGAGAAAGTGAATCAAGAAGGGGCCAAAAAGAGAGCTGGTGAGTCAAAAAGAGAAGGAAGTGGCCAATTTATCAGTTTTGAATTGATGAAGGATGAGATGAATGATGAACAAATAAAGATTGCTGCCAAAGATGTAAGTTTTCTGACTTAATAGTGTTATATGAAATTTAAGTAATACTGTTATTATAAGTTAGTAATACTGCTAAGTATAAGTTACTAGTACTGTTAAGTATTAGTTAGTAATACTGTTAACTATTACTAACTAATACTACTTAGTATTACTTAGTAGTACTGTTAAGTATAACTCACTAATACGAAGCAGTATTATTTAGTAATACTGCTAAGTGTAAGTTAGTAATACTGTTAAGTATTAGTTAGTAATACTGTTAATTATTACTATCTAATACTACTTAGAATTACTTAGTAGTACTGTTAAGTATAACTTACTAATACTAAATAGTATTAGTTAGTAATACTGCTATGTATAAGTTAGTAATACTGTTAAGTATAAGTTAGTAATGCTGTTAACTTTATAACATGATTACATATGTTGTTTTTTGAGTATATTTATTCTTTTTTGTTTAGGAAATGGACAGGATTTCTCTTCTTTTCAAGAGAGATATTTCAGTGGTATCTCACCACTACATATCAATTTTCAAATCCATGAAGGAGAGTGACACTGAAGAGATGTCTGACTCTCAGAAATTTTTTTCAGATAAGAAAGTGCACAAGGTCATCGATGAAATCATTCTTGATTTCATGAATAAGGAGAAGGATGTTCCATCAAATAAAGCGGGGCCAAATGAAGGAACATGTCCTGAATTTACTGAAGATATCCCTTCCTCAAATGCAACGGACATTAACAAAAGAAGCTGTCCTGATGTTGCTGCGGATATAAATGAAGGAAGTTGTTCTGAAGTTGCAGCATATATAAATGAGATGCCTTCATTTGATCTGCATTTGAGTGCTTCACCAGAAGCCAATGATGAGAGTCTTGCTGCAACTCCAACTGAAAATATAGATGATCTTGATAAAGTGAATACTGAGGAAATTTCTGAGATTTATGGGTCAATGTCCTACAAGAGGAAGGGATATGAGAAAGAAACTTTGATCCATGTTGATCGGAAGAATGGATTTGTGTCAAATTTCTTTTGTAGGATGGGAAGATTTCTGAGCAAAATGGATGTGCAATCGAAAGAGTTTGCTGACTATGCATTTTTTGATGAGCATCATGACACTGATGAGTAAGTTCTGTGATTTGTACTTATTAATTTAATATTTTCCAGTATTTTTAAATCTTTATGTTTATATTTACAGTGAAACTCTATTTCGACATGGACCACTCCTCATTCTTTATAGAAAAGACATGCTCTCTTTGTTCCCCGATGCACAGATCGAATTGTGTGTATTGAACGCATGGGCGTTAATACTGAACAAATCTACAAATGATGGTTTAAGTAGATTTGTTTTTACACTTGATCATTCCGTAAGTATAATTTCAATTTTTTTTGTAGTCTGTTTTTTATTTATTTCTATTCTTAAAATTGTTGTGTTTTTTTTACAGATGTACATGATTGAAATGCTAGAAGAGAAACATTCGAAGAAGATGGAAGTACTGGAGCAGAATATCTTCAGTATTTGGGATTCTTGGTTTTCATTGCAGGAACTAGTTCTCAATGTAGTTGATTTGGTATGTTAATTGTTATTAATATACTGTTTTAATATATGACAGTATTAGTTATTAAACTATATAATATTAGTTTAACAATTATTATTATTTTTCATTGTAGATATTTGTTCCTGTCTGGTTGTCCCAACACTACTTTTGTATTGCAATAAACTTTGCAAACAAGAAAGTGCATTATCTTGACAACCAGCTCTATGAAAACAATGATAACAAGTACAAGAAGATTGCTCTATTGATGGTATGTCCTTTTAATAAAGCTACGATATAACTATCTGTTGTACAATCTAAAACCTATATATTTCTGTTTGCAGAAGTCTTGCATGGGCAAATATCTTCTTCGAAAACAATATCCCAGGGCTGCTGAGATTGAAAATTATGAAATGGAAGAAGTGGATTTGCCATGGAGAGCATTAAACTTTAAAAGAACAAATGATTGTGGAATTTTCATGATGCACCACATGACGTATTTCAATGGTGCTATATATGATAAACCTGATTTAAAAAAAGTATGTTATTCTTCTGAGAAACATTACTATTCAAAAATATATAATAGTACGTTAAAACTATATTTTCGTAATACTGATATGACAATACATAAACAGAATTAGTTATGTAACTAAATTGTATAGTGAATAATGTTATGCAGTATTATTAGTTTTTAATTTATTTTTTTCTCATTGCAGCCAGTTTTGAGGAAAGTATTGAGGGCAGAATTTGCTGCTGCTATTGTTATGTCACATTTAAATGAGGAAATGAGAGATGTGATTGATAGGGTTACAAGATTCTATTTAGCAAAACCCAAATACATTGTGTTTAAGAGACAAGAGGTTGTTGCAGCAATGAAGAAAAAAAAGGCTGAGATGTCAAAAAATATGAGACCGAAAAGAAAGTGCGTTGAGAAAAAACAATCTTAGTTTAGGTTTTGGGTGATGAAAAACAACAATATTTGTGTTATATAATTGTCTGTTGAAATCAATTGTGATGTTGAATTAATATTTTTGAAAAATATGTTTTAACAGTATTTGATATCATTTTACAATTATAATATATTTATATTGGTTATAACTTTATATTATATTTTTTTGATGTAGGTATACAGTTGGAAAGTATAAAATGAAAAACAAGGTAATGAATGAAACCTGTATATTATACATGTTTTTTAACAGTATTTGTATAAGAGATAAACAGTAATATTCATAAGCATTAACATTATCATTCTTGAACATAACATTATTAACAGTATTAGTATTCAACGTAAACAATATTAGCTATAACACTTAACAGTATTAGTATCAAACATAAACATAATTAACTATAAAACATAACAGTATTAGTATCAAACATAAACAGTATTAGTCATAAGACTCAACAGTATTAGTATCAAACATAAACAGTATTAGCTATAAGACTTAACAGTATTAGTATCAAACATAAACAGAATTAACTATAAAACTTAACAGTATTAGTATCAAACATAAACAGTATTAGCCATAAGACTCAACAGTATTATTATCAAACATAAACAGTATTAGCTATAAGAATTAACAGTATTAGTATTAAACATAAGAAGAATTAGCTATAAGAATTAACAGTATTAGTATCAAATATAAACAGTATTAGCCATAAGACTTAACAGTATTAATATCAAACAAAAACAATATTAGCTATAAGACTTAACACTATTAGTATCAAACTTAAACAGAATTAGCTATAAGAATTAACAGTATTAGTATCAAACATAAACAGTATTAGCCATAACACTTAACAGTATTAGTATGAAACATAAAGAGTATTAGCTATAAGACTTAACAGGATTAGTATCAAACATAAACAGAATTAGCTATAAGAATTAACAGTATTAGTATCAAACATAAACAGTATTAGCCATAACACTTAACAGTACTAGTGTCAGACATAAACAGTATTAGCTATAAGACTTAACAGTATCATTCAATATTATTATCAAACATAAACACTAATAGCCATAAGCAATAACAGTAATTCTTGAACATAAAAATTACTTACACAAAAATATAAAGTATTAATGCATAATATAAAACAGTATTACTGATTAACAGTAACAGTATTACTTAAAGCTATTTTCTAAAACAAAGTTTCTTTTGGTATGTATGGTGTTAAACTGCCAAATTCTGATGTTGAATTATTCTTTGATGAACTTCCTCTCTTCTTATTTTTCTGAAAATGTGTCTTTAGTCTCTTGCTCCTACCTTTAGTGACTGCACGTTCTGGATCAAGAATAGAAGTAGAAGAATTTGTGTCGTTTTCAGTTTGTTCGACACCTGCATCACTAACAGAAGTTGTTAAAGAATCAACAATAATACAATCCTTGTTGTAGCTTTCTTCCAAAAGATTTCTCGCATTCCTATTATTTTGTGATTTCAAGACTAAATTATAGTATTTTCTTATCATCGTGTGACGCCAAAGAACCCCTTCATTTCCCCTTGCTATGTTGTTATCATTGTTATTGAGTTTGTCCCACACCATCGACTTTGCCAATTTTGTCCATCTTTTTTGAATGTACATTTCAGGTATAGATTGTGCTGAATTTATATGGAGTTTTCTCAAGGAATGACAACACAAAATACCCATTTCTTCAAACAACTTGAAAGAGCATGTCACCATCATCAACTGGTAATCAAATATTACTTGCTTATTTGCAGTTTTACCAGGATTGGACACTTCATAAAGTATTGTGGTACCTTCCATTCCAATGACTTTTGAAAGACAAACAATGCACTTTCTAAACTCCTCTTCAAAATATCTAAAAGCATTGATCGTGTATATTTCAGAAGCATGTTTCAATATTCCATCCATAGGTATTTGACTTTCCGCAAGTGACCTTGCACAATTGAATTCATCTTGCTGTTCAGTCATCCTCCAACGTTTTACTGTGTTACTGAAAAGTATATAGAAATCTGTCAAATTTGTTGTCTTCTTAGCATGAAACCCAATTGCATTATTTGTTGATTCACTTCTTTGTGATGAAAGAATAGCAGCAGAGAAATAATTCTTGTTTAAAACTGTACACCACTTTTCCTTTAATCCGTAAAGTCGTGTGAACCAAGAGTGATCTTCGAGATTATATTTTTGCACCATGTTTTTCCAACATATTTCAAATTCATCTTCATTATCACATCCAGTTAAACATTTGTTGAATTGACTCTTAAACAAATTGTCCGATTTCAACTTTGCAAATCTGGTTATTGCATTTTGTTGAAGATGCCATATACACAATCTATGCCTTGTTGCTGGAAAAATCTGTCAAGACAAAATTAGTAATGCAACAATATTACTAAACAGTTATATTTGTAATACTAAAGAGTATTACTAAATAAGCTATACAATATTACTTACTAGTCTATACAGTATTGAATGATGAAAAAAAAACAGTAAAAAAAATATTACTGAACAGTTATATTTGTAATACTAAAGAGTATTACTAAATACGCTATACAATATTACTTACTAGTCTATACAGTATTGAATGATGAAAAAAACAGTAAAAAAATATTACTGAACAGTTATATTTGTAATACTAAAGAGTATTACTGAATACGCTATATAGTATTACTTACTAGTCTATACAGTATTGAATGATGACAAAAAAATAGTAAAAAAATAAATAGTACAATTTTAGTTATACCTTCTCAATTGCATTTGCTATTGCTTGATCTTGGTCTGTGAAAATTGTGATGAGACTTTGTCTACACATTGATTTCTTGAAAACATTGAATAACCATTCAAATGTTTCTATTTTCTCATCTGAAATGAATGCACAAGCGAACATGACATTTTTCATGTGGTTGTTGACACCAACAAAGGGGGCACAAATCAAATTGTATTTGTTTGTCCTATATGTTGTGTCGAATATCATCACATCACCATATAATGCATAATCTTCCTTCATCATAGTCCCTCCAAAACATATTTGATAATCTGCCCTCGTAATCCAATTTTACTCTATAAAAGAAATCATCTTCCTCTGCATCTTGCTCTTGTATCATATCTAAAATTGTTTGTGCATCACCTGCTTCGATTTTCTTCATTTTCATTCGATGCACCAAATTCAAGTGATCTTTCATTGTATGCCCAACTATTTCCTCTCCACCAAAATCACATGCCATGTAACGATAAGAGTCTGACGGTTTCATTCCTGAATCTAGCATTGTCTGAATCGCTGCACGTTTTTCATCTGTTATATGTCTCTCTGAACGATGTAAATGACTCCACTCTTTTCTTGTCAGTTCATGATTATGGATAGTCTCATGTTTTACTACCTCATACTCATTTTCATAATTCAATTTGACTGTAAGTGATGCCTTGCAGTTTGTCCTTGTTGCTTTTGACTTCTTTGTTGAAAACTGCAATTGTAAGAATAATGTCATTCTAACAGTATAACAGTACCACTAACTTATACGTAACAGTACCACTTAATAAACATAACAGTATCACTAAAATAACACAAAAGTATTACATAAATTAATATAAGAGTTCTATATAATTTATACATAACAGTACTATATGACCTGTTTTTGTTTGTTTTTGCATCCAACAGATGAGCAAACATATATTTTCCCAAGTAGTATAGATGTATCAATTGTAGAGTATCTACTGTTGGATTTCCGTACTCTAAATCCGATCAAACGAGAATGTTTTTTGTAGAGCTCATACATTTCATTAATAGTCTTCCGTTTGTATCCAATAAGTGAACCAGATAGGGCTTCAATATCTTCAATGTCATCAACCAATTGACTACTCCGTGAATCAATTTCAATTGTTGCAGTATTTGCAAAAACTTCCACATTTGTTGTTTCATCTTCTACAATAATCTCAGTCATATATTCTGCAATTTTAAGTACAGTGTCATTCAAACAGTATAACAGTACCACTAACTTATAAATAACAGTATCACTTAATAAACATAACAATATCACTAAAATAACACAACAATACTACATGACTTCACATAACAGTCCCCTCGCGATTCACAAAGAAATTACCAGTAATTTCTCCCATATTTTTTCAGATTCGTCGTTGAATCTTCAATTCGAACACTATATTAGTTTCAAACCTTCAATTAATGGGTAATCGAACACTATATCAGCTTTAAACCTTCATCAATCAATATATCAGCTTCAAACCTTCAATCACTGTATCAATGGCGGAATTTTTTTTTTTTGTCAGAAATAATATGGTCGAAATTTGATCAATGTTGGACGTTATGTCAATGTATCGAAATTAAATTAGAGTATTAGTATGTTTTCATGGTCGAAGAAGAGGTTACCTTCGCGTTTTTCTCAATTAATGTCGCAGTTTTCTCCCCCAACTCAATTAATGTCGCAGTTTTCTCCCCCAAGCCGCCGCTCAGAGATGATAAACAGGGAAAGTAATATTTTTTAATTAAATAACGCGTGTTAACACACGCCCACCATGTGGAGTGCGTCTTCGGTACGAGTGGGGCAGGAACCGATCCAGATTGTTGTGCACGAATCCACTGATCCGTGCACAAGTTGCACAGGAGTTGTACTCAAAACTAAATAACCTACAACAAATTTACCTTAAATTATCCCAACCAATAAAAAAAAAAAAAAAAGCTCAATTTTCTCTCCTCCGTTGCTTTCCCTGAAACCCTCCCTCTCCTCTCTCCCTCTCCCTCTCTCTAACAAATGGCCAAAATGAGAGAAGAAAAACGATAACCTCTCCTTTCGGATAATATCATCAATTTTCACAGAACAAAAAATCTCAGACCCCATAGCTATTCGCTTTGATCCTGAAAGAACAACTGTTGCAGCTCACTCCTCTCATTGCAGACAGAGCTTTCAGTAGAAACCAACTGAGAGATTAAAATTCGGCGAAAGATGTCAGGTGGTATAGGTCCATCGAGCGACATAACTCTCCCCAAGGAAGAACACCAACACTCCGAAGTAAGCAACGCCGCCCTGAAGCCCGCCGGAAAACGCCGCACCTTCTTCACATTCCGGCAGCTCAACGCCCTCGCCGTCGTCATCGTCCTCTCCGCCAGCGGCATGGTAAGCGCCGAGGACTTCGCCTTCGTCCTCTTCTCCCTGATCTACATGTACTTCATCTCTAAAGTCGCGTTTCCACCGACCTCCTCCCACTCAGATCCGCCCGTTTTCGGCGACAGTAACACGATTCTGAGCGTCTACGTCTCCGCCGCGGCGGTGATCGGACTGTTCCTTCCGATCGCCTACATCTTCGAAGGCGTGTTCGAGGGCGACAAGGAGGGGATCAAGGCGGCGGCGCCGCACGTGTTCCTGCTGGCGAGCCAGGTTTTCATGGAGGGGCTGTCGTTCTCCGGCAATTTCTCGCTGCCGATCCGCGTGTTCGTGCCGGTGTTCTACAATTCGCGGAGGATATTCACGATTGTTGAGTGGTTGAGGAGTGAGATCTCGAAGGTGGATTCGGAGTACGCGGGGAGTGCGAGGAGGTTGTATGTGGGTAGAGCTTTGGCGGTTGCGAACATGGCGTTTTGGTGCTTCAATTTGTTTGGGTTTTTGCTGCCTGTTTTTCTGCCAAAGGCCTTCAAGATTTATTACTCCAAAATCAATAAGGATTGAAACTTGCATACATGTGTCTGTTTATGTTTGTAATCTAATCTGTTTTATTGGGGTAATGAAGATGTGTTTTTTATTTTTTATTTTTTATAATTTTATCTTTATGATTTTGTGTTTTGTAAGTAGATTAGTAGGGATAGCTCTACACACAATGTACATTCAAAGAAATTAATTACAATTGGCAAACAGTATTTGCACTTACAAAATAAGAAGGGATATATTTTTTTTCTCTGAAAAAAAGATGCTTTATTACTATTTCATCTCTTCACTAATTTTTCCTTTAATTTTTTTACATTATAATGATATTTGTATGTTGACTAGGTTTTCAATTTATGGCTTTAGTATTGATCAAAACCGTAAATCTTGTACATTTAAATGTCATAAGTGAAGAAAAATAATATGAATATATAGTCATTCAAGGCTTTAATATTGATCAAAAGTTTAAAGCCATTGTAGGTGTAGATCTTATACATTAAATTGTCACAAGTGAAGAAAATACTATGAATATATAGTCAGCCAAGGCTTTAATATTGATCAAAACCCATTGTAGGTGTAGATCTTGTGCATTTAATTGTCATGAGTGAAGAAAAATACTATCAGACTTTGTGAATACAACGCTAAAATATTTGAACATTAAAACAATTAAAAATAGGGTGAGACTAAGACACCCCACCCCTATCTAAGCACACCCCAACTATACAATTTTCAATTAAGAAAAAACAAAAAATTAAAAAATACCAACCTTACCCTTTAGCAAAAAAAAAAAATTAAAATTTTTAAACCCTATCCTCTCTCTTCCCTTTCATTTTCTCTCTCTTTTTCATCTTTCTTGATCTTTGTAGGTTCTTTCTTTGAATTTATTGATGAATTAAATGCCAACATAATGATTAAAATTTCACGGATTTGTTAAATATATGAAAATCGTGTGAAAATTGTAAGAAAAAACTTAAGAATCCAATCAAAACACGACTTGCTTCGTTCAGTCCTGGTTGGTCAAACACGTAGAAGTATGTTCGGCCAGGATAATTAAACACTCTACTTCTTGTTCGACCGACATGACTGAACGAAATTATTAAGGTTTATTTTAAGGGTAAAATTGATATTTTCCATTTATTTTATTTTTTTAATTGAAAAACATATAAATTGGGGTGTGCTTAGAAATCCATGGGTGCCTTTAGTCCCACCCTAAAAATATGTTATGTCCAAGTCACATATCAAAATCCGATGACAAAATGACTGGAAAACTAGTCTGATGGTTTAAGTGTCAAATATAATTTGGTGGTTTAAGTGTTAAATACGAATAATTTTATACATCGATGCTACATACAAAATTTCGATGAGTTAAATGCAAAATCACCGATAATTTAATGGATTGCTGCGGTTAACCCTACATTTTAATATTTTATCTTACATTCTACTATTTTTAGCACGTCTTTGAAAAAAAAAATATTTCTTTTTAATATTTCATTTCGCATCACACTATTGAGACACAGAAAAATGAAAAATAATCCGAGCCCGAGGTATTAAAATAGTTAAATCTTGTCGGTGCATTATACAATGTTGTGGCATAGAAAAAAGTGATAAAATGTGGTTATTTAGCAGAAAAGGGGCTTCTGGTTTCTCCGCCACCTCCACGGCGGAGCAAGTTACTGAAGGGATCGATGGGTCGGGACTCACTGCCATTGTTACAGGTTTTCTCTTTCCTTTTCCTTTTCTTCTCTTTCTTACTTTTATGTGTGCGTTTTGCAAGAGAGTTTTCCCCCCTAAATATTTACTGCTGACCTTGTTTAGAATTAATGGTGCACTTTTTTCAGTTTGTCTTGGAATTGATTTAATTTGTTGAAGGTTGAGTGATCGCATCCTGTTAGTGTGTGCAAAGAGAATCCTCAAATTGTGTTCCATCTCCTATTGAAATACTATGCAACTACAAGTACAAGTCATGTGTGTATATACATGCAGCATGTGTTGGTGATATCTGATATCGGAGTAGGAGATGAACCACTATTTTGGTTGCAAATCCCTTTAAAATCAGATTCGGTCAAAAATAGCTGGAAAATTGACTGAGGTGTTGAAAACTAAAAGACTTGGACTATGAAAAAATGCAATAGATAAGGTTGTAATTAACCCTTAAAATAGTGGATCTTGCACCAAATTCTATTTGATAAGGATATAGAGGGAACTTTCTTCATTTCAGAAATAGCTTTTAACTTTGAATATTGTGTGTATAGCTTCTATTTGTGCGGTTTTACTTGGTTAGTCATTTTGTTTGCTATAAGAGCTTTCTGCATTTGGCGGATAAAGTGATTTTTGGTGAAATATCTCTCTGTGTATAAGATTAGTCCAATAAATCTGGAAATGTAAGTATATGTATCTACAATCTGACAGGAAAGTTGTATTTTACTTGTCATATTCAGTAGTGCTCTGTGTTCATGGTTTCTTACACCGACTCTAAACTTTATTTTCTAAATGCTGCTGCTATTACAGGAGCTTCAAGTGGTATTGGAGCAGAGACTGCAAGGGTACTTGCATTGCGTGGTGTCCATGTCATTATGGCAGTCCGAAATCTTGCTGCTGGGCATGAGTTCAAGGAAGCAATCATCAAAGAAGTTCCAAATGCAAAAGTTGATGCTATGGAGTTGGATCTCAGTTCTATGGTATCAATCAGGAAATTTGCGTCGAACTTCAATTCCTTGAGCCTTCCTCTTAATGTACTCGTGTAAGTGCTGTGTGTTCATATATAAATTGTTGATTAATGTGCTTGCATGGGGTTGATATTTTCTTTGATCTGGTAATGCATTTCTCAAAAATAAGTCAGCTGTTGTATCTCATGGTAGTCAAATGATGGTTCTGATTGATGAGATCTTTATTCCAAAGTTTTGGATAGTGCTTTTGTGTGGGTTATTCTCTGGTGCATTTCGGTGTGATGAACTTAAACATGGTTGAAACATCTTGCTTTTAGGTTTCAATAATACACTCTGAATAAGACTATGACTATAGAACAAGATAAGCAACATACGTAGCTAGAACATTTAAAAGATCCATATATTTCTTTTCATGGCCTACTTTGCAATCGTACCAAGTCCTTGGCTTTTTGTCTTTCAAGGTTGCATAACGATGCATAATCTTTATGTTGCTAATTAGCATAATTATTTTGGATAGTGATTAGCTAGTATAATCTCTGATTGAGTTTTAATCAGTATCAAGTTTATTTGACTTTTCATTAGAAACAATGCTGGCATAATGGGAACACCCTTCATGCTTTCACAAGACAACATAGAGCTGCAGTTTGCAACAAACCATGTGGGTAAGATTTTATTAGTTGAAAATATCCTGCCTTTCATTTTTAACTCCTGAGTTGGATTCACATAGATGATGTTACTTGTCTCATTTATCAGAAGTCTTATTACCAAGTTCCATTCCTCCAAATATACATTGTATAGGATGATAATTCTTGATCTTTATCTACTTTCAGGACATTACCTCTTGACAAATTTATTGTTGGAAACCATGAAGAAAACAGCTCGTGAAAGTAGTCAAGAAGGAAGGATCATAAATGTCTCATCCAGGCGTCACAAGTTTTCGTACCCTGAAGGGATCCGCTTCGATAAAATAAATGATCAATCAGGGTATACACTTATTTAAACCACATAGAAAAATAGTAAATTTGTTGCAAGTCATTTTCTCCTCACTGTGAAATATCATCCTTCAGTCAAAATTGCATCTCTCATGATGTTTGATGTTAAGAGTATAAATCGTATCCTAAAAAAGATTAATAAGGAGAAGCGAATAGTATTTAGGCTATAAATTTTGGGAGGAATTTGCTTCTTCATCTTGCTGCAGGTTGAGAGTCAATTTATTCAGAAACGAGTTTGCCCATCAGTCTCTAGACTCATCAAAGCAAATCGACAAACATATATAGCATCCTGTGTGAAGAAGCCCTTAGTATTTAAATAAATGATGTATGCTGATTTTGAAAGAAATATTCATTTGGAAGGTTGTGATGCACAGGTACAACGGCATATCTGCATATGGACAATCAAAGCTTGCTAATGTACTGCATGCTAATGAGCTTGCTAGGAGTTTGAAGGTAATTAATTGGCTTGCTAAAGATTATTAATCATCTGCTTAAACTGCTTACCTGCATGATTTGGCTATAATGTGGCTAGTGAGCTTATTTGGTTTGAAGCAATACGCTTGAATCGGATAGAGTCATCTTGTGGGCATGCCTATGGTGAAGAAAGGGCTTCTTATTTTCTTAACATGCTTGACTCCATATGTGAACACATATCAGCACAAAGTTAACCTTTCATGACTTTAAATTCTGATTAGGCAAGAATATAAAATGCTAATGAATAACTGCTTAATTGGATAGAGCACTTGCTGAGAAGAGTTATCTTCCTTCAATTTATATATTCAAACCAACAGTATATTCCTAAGTGTGTCTACCATATCAGTTGTTTTTCAAATTATGATCAAGATGGTTTCCTTTGAAGGAAGAGAAAGTAGAGATAACAGCTAATTCACTACATCCAGGAGGAATTGCCACCAATCTTTTCCGTCACCACAGCTTCATAAATGGTAAAGTCGTGCTCATCTAAAATCATCATACGTATGTTCAGTCTCTTTCTCCACTCTTAAAGTTCCATTTTTGATTCTTTGAACCGAAGTGTTGCCTCTAATTTGAGTCCTTTTATGGTGGTTGTACCTAGTTTTTGCTTGCATCTAGAAGAATTGAGTTGGTTCCTGTTAAAGCCTCATATCTTAACTTGTGTAGCTGCTCCTTTGAACCCAATTCATGCATTCGTGTACAAGGATAATGCATGTTTCACAATTCAACAAGTTTGATAAAATCTTCATTAAAATCTGTTAATACTAGAAATGAATTAAACGGGCCTCAACCTCTATATCGTCATGATGTAAAACTTACCTAGTCTCTTGAATACCTCATGTTTTAGAAGAACCACACACCCTTCAATTTGCTATAGTAGCACTCTTAAATATAATTATACAACTGACATTTTTCATTTTATAATCTCATCCAATTCTCTTCCTTCTGGTTAATTCAGGCCTCATTGCAGCTGTTGGTAAGCATGTGATGAAAGATGTTCACCAGGTACTGTATATTCTTTAACAGAGTCCTAATATATAACCCGATTTGGTGCCAACTTCATGTTTTTATCACAATATTCATTGAGGTTGTATCCATAAGAAACAAACATTAGGTTCAATATCAAAACTGTTCTTTAATGAGTTTAGCAGATAATAGTCTTATCCCGTTTTGTGTTTTTCAATAATGGTTTGCAGGGAGCAGCAACGACGTGCTATGTCGCATTGCATCCAGATGTCAAAGGCATGACTGGCAAATATTATGCAGACTGTAACCTGGCCAAGACGAGCGCGCAAGCTAATGATAATGAATTGGCCAAAAAATTGTGGGACTTCACACTTAACCTGATAGACAAATGTAATGATTAGCCTAGATTAACCAGTTTCTCTTTTCCCTCTAGTTTATAAGAGCACTAATTACTGTAAGTTAAATCATAAAGTCTTCAGTTTCAACTAAATCTAGTTCATATTTCTCAAAGCCAGCTTCCTTCTGTGTATTCATCCACTTATTTCTATCAAAATGTTTGCTATACCCTTCTCCTCTTCACAGTCTAACACTACCAAAAATGAAGAGATATATGATACAAGATCTGGTACGATAATCAGTAAATCTCTGTTTTTCTCCTCCATTTCCTTTTCTGCCCCCGCATCTTCTTAGAGAGACGATACTGCAGCTACCTGACATAGTATCCACCACATATACGCAATCACACATAGTTGTGTGTAATATATGTGGTGGAGTCTACACTTGGCGGAAAAACCTAATGCATAACCTTTCTCCATCCACTTATATACAGTCCGACCAGCATCACCCGATGATTTATACTCCACTCAGGTGGTGTCTTGTCAATGGTAAGAAAGGATTACGATTAACAGATAGGTTCAACTTCCAAAGTAGCCCTAACGAGTTTCTGAAACCAACTGTTTCAAAAGTTAGGTACCCTTAGAAACGCTTTATAGAAGCATTCATGAGAACTTGAACACTCCTCGGAGAATGTTTGGATCCCAGTAAGAAGGGCTATTGATGTTCGGTGATTGCTTTGGCAAATTATGGAGAGTCTCTCGATGTAACATAGATGGAACGAGATGAGGATGTTGGAAGGTGCCAGTAATAGGCGTGGATGGTGCGCTAGACTTGGGCGGTGGAGACATCCGTTTGTTGTTGGGGTGTTGAGGTGATCTTATATGTTGAAGGGGACTCCCAACCGGAGAAACGGGGGCTGATATATTCCTTGGAGTATAAATATCACTGCAAATATGGAAAAGAAAAACAGAACCAGAGAGAAAGGTTAAGCCAATAATCACAAATGCCTTCACTTCATTATTTCATTCTCATTTGCTATTGCTTGTAAACACAAAAAGATAAGAGAGTAATTAAGCATATAAGCTAAGGAAAACCTTGTTTGAATATTAGATGTTGATGCTTTGGAGGAATGATATACAGCTTTCCGTGAATCCAACCGATGAGGACTTGCACGATCAGTGGCCTGTAAGTGATTTATAGTTAACACTATTATGACGAATTTGAAGAGGCATATATCAATGCTAATGCATTGAGAAGCTAACTTGACAACAGAATAACATCATGAAAAGCATACATCTTCTCAGATTCACATCATTAAATTTGGGCTACATGCAAACTGAGAACTTTAACAATAAATTTTGAAGACCTTCAGCTTCATCACAAGTAAAACTAAAATGCGAATAAATTTGAGAATGCATCAATTGCTAATCCAAGATCTTTGACTATATGATGCAATCCATATAAAATAGTACCTCTGACTTAACATCAATTGTAGCTGTAGCAAAACCTGAAAAATGAGAAACTGAGCGTAGTTTTCTTAATGGCAACAGAGTTTTCACAAACGGATGCTCCAAAAGCTGAGAAGCCGTAGGTCGATGCAGAGGATTCCATTGCAAGCAAAGTCTCAGAAAATCCTTACAAACATCTGAGAGGTAATCTGGAAATGTTGGAAGTTCTTTATGATTTGCAATCTTATGCATGGCTATGACCTATAAGCCAGGAAAAAGAGTGCAGTGAACTGAATAAGGTACTTATTATCAATCTTTAATTGGGAAAGCATGAGCAATTGAGCATGCAACATAAAGTAAATAAATAAGAAATTTAAAGGTCAAATCACGCACCTCATTATACTGGCTTAGAGGTGGTCTTGAAGTAGCCATTTCTAATACGGTGCATCCAAGACTCCATATATCAACGGCTAAATTACGCACATTTGGATTCATTATCACCTAATCAATGGAATACAATTATGCATCTATAAAGCAAGCCATAAAGGCCTTAGGTTATAGAATATTTGTTGGAAAACCAACCTCGGGCGCCATCCAATAAGAGCTACCCATTAGCCATGATGTACGGTATTGCTCTGTAATCTGTAGAATCACTTGTATCAAAAAGTATACTATAATTGAATTTGTTTTTATTAATTTATTTATTAATATCCATGTGGGCAGCCTGAGTAACCGGACACGTCAGCAAGGAAAATTCAAACACTAACCAGTGATCGAAATTGCACCTATGTATAAAAGGTTGTCTTATATTTGCAAATAATGAAAAGTTTGGTTAAAATGACAATTTGACTAAAAGTTGTGATTTTTACGGCAATTAACCCAAATCAATTCTATTGACTATAAAGGTAAGAAGATTCCATACTTGCTTTTCCAAGGCAAAGTTGCACAACTTCACTCTTCCATTTGGGTCCACAAGCACACTGGTCCCTTTGATATCCCTGCAACAGTTACACATATCAGAATGCATGAATAAAAAAGTTCAAAAAATAAGAACTAAGTCAAAAACTAATCCAAAATGAAATATCAGATCTACCTATGTGCAATACTTTTGGAATGTAAATAAGCTATCCCCGATAAAATTTGTTGAGTATAACTGCGGATGGCTGATTCTCCTAATCTTCCATATTGTTGCAGAATCTTACTTATCGAACCGCCAGAAACATACTCAAAGTATATATACAAATTATCAGCCACCTGATCAATGCAATTAATCCAATGTCGCTTAAGAGAAATTACAAATGGAAAGTTCTCGTAAAAAGCTGCCCCATCATAAAATGCAGAACCTTAAATCGCTGGAATATAACTAACCGTTTCTGATCCATAATATTGCACAATGTTAGGATGATTTATGCGACTCAGTAGTGCAATCTCCTGCAAGAAACTGAAAAGTTACAACGAATTCCTCACTTACACGGGATATTAAAAAGAGTCATGTTGGAAGTAGCATGAAACCAACGAGCTAAACCCAAAAACCCGCCTTTCAAAATAATTACAACCTAAAGTTGTGTTTGGATAAAGGGATTTGAAATGAATGAATTTTGAATCCAATCAGAGGCCAAAACTCACCTTTTCCATCATCCTTGCACTCTGCTTTGATTCTGCACCATCAGAATATAAACTGAACTCCTTCATAGCACACATTTGGCCTTTTTCACTACCATTACAACAAAATAAATAATCAGCATAAATACGAACTTGTTCCAATCATTAGCATTAGCAACTCAAGAATCATAAACATCCTACCTATTAAAACCAAGGTAAACATCTCCTAATGGGCCTCTACCAATCAACTTCCCTTTCTTCCATGGACTCCCTGGACTTCCAACACTTTCAGTTCTTTCTGGACTAAGTAAAGGTGGAGAAGGCAATTTCAAAGCAGAATTCGGAAGTGGGGAATCGGGTTTCGATGCCGGAGGAAGCGGCAATGGATAACTTTCTTGTTTTACACCATCATTCCACTTAGTGTGTGATTCAGAGCGGCCCCCTCCACTTCTTGGATTCAATTTAGAGCTAGGACTAACATTGGAACGATGTTCCGAGCAATGAGGAGAAGTGCCAAAACCACGATCCAAGATTCCTAGTTCTGGCACTTGAATCTTTAAATCCCTTTTTCTGGGAGGTGTAAAGCTGACATTTTTATTGGGGGTTAGGGTTTCAACAGGGTCCTTAACAAGAATGCTTCATCACATAAAAAAAGAGAAAGAAAGAAGCTATTAGCTACACAGACATGAAATATATAATCTGGAAAAAAGGGGGAAAATCGTGTCACCTAAAATCATCTGGTTTGTTGTGATTAGAAGCAGACCATTCGGGGCTTGAAAAGCTAAAGGCATCGAGAGAAGAATTCAAATGAGAAAAGCTGAAGCCAGAAGAAGAAGAGCTGATGCTGGGGCTTCTTGATTGTTGATGAAATAGTATCCAAAGCTCTTCTTTCTTCAGAACAGCACCCACCAGCTTCTCCCAGTTGTCGTAGATTGCAGACATCTCTCATCTCTCTCTCTCTGAAATCAGAAAATGGTAGCAACTGAAATATGGAAAGTATAACGCGGAAACACCCAGTATTCATCGTTGCTTGTCTGTTTGACATTTAAGTCAATTGATACGACAGTTTTGTCTTGAAACTGAAATGTGAAATCTCTGTGAGACTCCACGCGTAAGACTCTCCATCTTGGGTGTGCTTCCTCGGAGCATCCTCAATGTTATTAATTTCGACCTTGTCATCATCGCTATCTCAGTTCTATTAATACGTTGGTATTCATTTTAACATTAATATTTATCGGTTAACGATTTGTTTAACTGGCCATGAATGAATATCTCCAAATATCATAGATATTTTTTTTCTCATATTTCTATTTTTTCATGTTATCAATTAAAAATGAGATGTAATAATATTTCTTAGATATTTTCATTTTTTCACATAACAAGTATAGAAATGAGAAATATCAGTAAATATAGGTAAATTATTGATAAATATCGTACAAATTTCAAGATCAATGATTTTATGGTACAAATGTAGAAAAATCGATAAAATATCAGGAAAATATCAATAAATATTGATATTGATATTTCCAACAATACTGAAATTTTCATCAAAATCTAAATTTTCAACTTTGAACATGAGTCAATTATAAATGCATTTTATATTTTAGGTTTTGTTTTTGGTACTAATTAACAACAATTTAGGAATTTAATTATATTAAATCGGATAAAAATTGTTTCTTATAATTTTGGGTAGGAAAGTAAATTCACTTGTGAGAAGAGAAAGTAAATTCACTTGTGAGAAGAGGGAGCGCAGTGAGTCTGGATCTTTTATTACATTTGGTGTTACATCTTGTGTTACATGACATTTAATACATGTCACGTATTAATTAGTGATGTCATTGAATACACATGGCGTGTAGTGATTGATTTGGAATAGAAGATGTAACACCAAGTGTAATAGAAGATCTCACTCCGAGGGTAGTACAGGTGTATTGTATTATAAATATGGTGAGTCTCTTGTGAGATCCTCTCATGAATTTTTATTGCATTGTGTGAGACTGGTTAACCTACAACCCAATCATTTACAACCAAAACCCTATAATTCACATATTATTTGTGGGTGATGGGGCTCTGTCTCACAGTAACTATCCATGACACCATCTTACATGAGTTTTTGTGTTATAAATATTAAAATTACTTGTATTATATTGAAAATTAGAACTAATTACTAAAACAAGTTATAATTTATAACAATACAATTTACAATTTTAATAATTATAAATTACAATTTAAATACAATAAAGTACAAACTATAAATAAAAAGAATTACAACTTGCAATATAAATTTTAAAAAATCAATACAATTTAAAAATAATGAGTAGAAACAATAATATAAAATTAAAAAAAAAAAAGGAAAACAACACAAATCAAAATCGGACCGTTTTTTTACGATTCCAATTTGAAATCGTTGATCCCAATTTGATTCTAATAGGGGACTAATTAGAATGAGACATAAAAAAAGTTTAGGAAGTGAGACAGAAAGCGTTCCATCTCCGGCGGCAGCAATGAAACCAAGACATTAATATTAAGTCGTCCATTAGCAGTAGTGGGAAAGATGAAACAAACATATTTACTGTTTAGCAGTGTTCTAAAGTTCGCTAGACGCCAGTCAGACACCAAGCTGGCGCCTAGCATCTAGGACGCCTAGGCGGCCCTACTAAAATAAATCAATTTAATAATAAAATTTAAAAAAAATACACACCTTAATAATTGAAACAACATATTAATCTATTAAATTATTTTAAAGTTTAACACAACAACCAAAAAAGTTCTAATTCAAAAGTCTAATCATCGAAGATGACAAAACAAGAATAGTGATCAACATTTTCTAATCATGCACTACATCATTAATTTGCTCATCTTCTCCAAAATTTTCTAAAACATGCTCCCGATCTGATTCAAATTCAAATTCATTCTCATTCACTTCCTCATCTTCGGATTCAAAATCATCCGTCTCAAATTCTCTCACTCTAGGACTTATTTGAGGTCTTGTCCCATCTATTTCAGAAGTGTAAATGACCCCTTCCAAACCCAAGTTTGTATTCATCTCCTCTGCATCATCAATATCAACCCCATCAATAATCCATTCTTGTGCTTTACTTGCATCACTTGCTAATAGGCTGTAAGATATGAGAGACAAACATCATAAATGATAAAGCGAAAAACTGAATTGAAGTTTCTTAAACCATTCAAAATCTCTAGTCTATGTGTTCCCACTTCCTAGTTAGAAAGAAAAGTTTATTAGAACTCATCCACCAAACACTTTTATCCCAAATAAATAAATAGGTCCATAAACATAAATCTCAAAATACAGGATATCAAAAGAATACAGGTGACACGAGGTAAATCTCAAAAGTTGAGATGGTTTGATCAAGCAGCTAAATAGCATACATTTCTAACAATTGATGAAACAATTTAGTGAATACCATGTGGTGTTCAAATAACTTATTTGAAATAAGAAAGACACAAGTGGATTGCTCACTGCCCAACAACCTAAATCAATTTGTCCAAACAAATAAATCTAATTATCTAAAAATTAACTAGAGAATTAAATGATTCTTGTTGAGTATTGCCCTTACAAATAAGTTTTAAGAAGATTAATTACAAAATAAGATTTAAGAATTGAAGAATTGGAAAAAAGAAGATTTAGAAAAGAAAAAAAACACTTACTAGTTACCAGGAACGACGAGATGACAAACGATCGGTGACCGACGACAGCGGTGGTGGTAGGTTGATGGAAGTTAGTCAAATTCACTTGCTAAAGAAGAATGACTGAATGAGAAGAATGGACTCATGAGAGCAAAAAACGTGATTTAGAAGAAATTTTGAATTAGGGCTTTCTTTTCAACATTAAACTACGTCATTTTGAGATTTGGGAAAAATGAAAAAAAATTTGTTTAATTCGGCTGTGCGGCGCCTAAGCGGTGAAAACGCGCCGATTATGTGCCCGGGTGATTTTCTCAGCGAATTAACCGATATCTCTTCCGGCTTGGGGTGCGTAGCGCCTAGGCGGCCACCAAGGGCGCATTTTAGAACACTGCTGTCTAGACAATTCACCATTAAATGAGAATCCCGAATTGCGCAAGATACATGACTTTCTCGTGTCAATTGGCTCAAAATTTGTCGATTTAGGTTGATTTGTCTTAAATTCGCCTAATTTTGAAAGATAGTGTCTCAATTTCAAAATTCGAAAAGATAATGTTTCTAAATGGTGAATGACTTAAAATTACTGTACTAAATTTACAATTTTCCCCACTCCGATGTGTAGCATACTTAGCAAACAAGATAATCTATTTTACATTATGTTTCATTTGATATTTCAAAATAACCACTATAAGCCAAGTGTAAAGATGAGATCACTAGTATATGATGAAAATATAAGATATAAACATTAAATTGAAATATCGAATCGAGTTCGCATACTTAGAATCCATGGAAAGTAAAAAAGTTGGTGAAGTGAGATTGAAAGCGTTCCATCTCCGGCGGCGGCAATGTGACCAAGGCATTAAGGCGTCCATTAGAAGAGGGAAACATGAAACAAGCATTTTTCTTGTTGTAGGACGCAGGGGTAGTATGGAGGGCCTTCCCCCATGGGAACACCACCTCGTGGAACCCTAATCTCAACCAAGAACTCACCAGGCATTCTCCATAAGGAAACCCTTTGTTAATTTCCAACCAATCGATAGCAGATTTTGTGAATTCATCACTGACTCTTGCCGGCCCTTCCACCACCATCTTCACCACCTCTGCAAACGGCCGTTTGTCCAGATCCTCGCACCTCGCCATCGAGTATGCCGCCAGCACTGCGTTGCCGCAGTAAGAAGGCGGTAACGGCGGATTTAGCCGAGACCTTATGTCGACGGCGTTGAGGAGAGTGGAAACTCTTTCATGGTCGTACTCCTCGTCTTTCGACAACGCCTTGCACCGCCACATGAGCGCTGCCACCACACTCACGCTGCTGATCCTTTCGTTTGTTGTTTCATGAGTTGTTGCCATTTCCTTGAGGAAATTAATGTCGTTTTGGCTCAACTGGAAAACTGTGGCCTTCAACTCCTCTTTCTTGCCAGAGGTGATATCGCGTTTGAGGAAGTACTTCGGGTAGTGGAACGCCACCCGCGGAGGAGACCTGGCGGCGAGTAGGCGGCGGTCGAGGTGGGGGACCACCGCTAATGGTTTGTCATCGAAAGCTTGTGAAGCCAGGTTTTCGCACAATGCTTTGGCGCCCATTCCGTCGAACAAGGTGTGATTCACTGACATTCCGATCGCGAAACCACCGCATCGGAATGTTGTTACCTGTGTAAGTGTAACTAATGACAAATGATCAAATGACTACTTATGAGGTAATATACTTTTCTTATATTTTAATAAAAAAAAATCTATCAAAAATTACTATTCATTAGGAATAGTTAAACATTTAAACATATCAAATATATAGAAAAATTGTTTATTATATTTATAATTATGGGTCGAAAGTAAACCTCTTATGAAGATGTAATTTCGTTAATAACTGATTTGGTCTCATAACTCTGATTATTTTTTTCGTAAATAATCTCATATTTATTTATTTTTTCAAATCTCCATTTTAATTAGTTTTTTCATCAGAAATAAGTCACATATATTACACATAACTTTGAATTTGGGAGTTTCCGACAACATTTAATGACATGGCGTGAGGTGTATTTTCTTATTGGTTCAACATTTTAAAAAAATTCTAAATTTAAAAGTAAATTAAATGACACATTATTGACTAAGAAATTACACATGTAAATCAGCTAAAAAATAGAAAAAAAAAACAAAATAACTTGAGTTTTAGAGAAATCCAAACCAACTAGGAAATAAACTTTTAGAGAAACCCAAACCAGATAGGAAACAAGCTTGCAAATCCCATCAGAAGAAAAACTCAACTCTAGAAAAATCTTGAATTTGGATTTGAAAGTATCCTCAATACTAGACACAAGAAATTGTGGCTTATATTCACGATTTTTTAGCACAATTTTGACCATAAAGAAAATTGATTTTAAAGTTGACATACAAAATTTATTTTTGTGAAATGTAGTTTGATTCGATAGCTTTTATTAAGATTGAATTTGGGGCTTTGAAATGGAAAGATAAGTGTTTTGCAACAAATTTCATGTATTTTGGTAATGAATTATGAAAAATCGAAATTTTGAGCTCAGATGTGATGGTTATGGCAGTTTTCTGTCTTATAATTGAATTTTTACAGCGAAAACATGACCTAAATCGAACAATTCATTAAATTGTGCGACTAAATTGAAAAATTAAAGCAGATGATTGTGAGACTATTTTAGAAAAAGTCCAGAATTATGAGACCATACAAAATTTTCAGTGATTGATTATATGAAATAAGTTATATATAATCAAGTTAGATCTCTCTTTCTTTAAATTATGAAATATTAATTGTGACCTGAAGAATGAACAAGGGCTGATCATCATCATCATCTTCTTCTTCTTTGTTTGGTCCGAGGTTATCCAAGGTCTGAACAACAAGCTGTCGGAATCCAAGGTTGGGAGGATCCAAGTCACCGATCTCAGCAAGTGACAAGTCGGAGGAGGCGACAACGAAGCCAGCCCCGGCAGCATTGCAGTCGATCTCAAGGCGGCCAGAGTGGTGGTCGAGCTTCAGTCTTCCCGCCATAAAATCATATGGGACCAGCACCCTTTCTAACCCCAATTTGAGGCGTTTGGACACGAGCTGGGGAGAATAATCAGGATTGGCCTGGAAGAAATACAAGATTGAGTATTTGACGTGGTTAAGCATCTGGTCTATGTTTGACAAGAACATGGTTTTTTTCTGAGTTTGATGTAATGGGAAAACAAGCACTGATTCTTGGAATGTGATCTTAAGATCTTGCAGGGAAGGATTGGAAGAGATGATCACTACCATCTTAAACACGATTTTGATCAGTAATATCAACTATGAAGCCCCTTCTCTGATTAATTCATTACACTTGGATCAATCATCCTCTCAATACTTGCACACCCTTTACCACTTGTACACTTTTTTTATTTTGATATATTTTGATACCTGGCTGTGCATGGAATTAAATACAATGCACTTGATATTTTCAAGAGAAAAATAATATAGTACATCTGAATAATAGAATATTACAATTCATATATACTTTGAACTCGGAAGTTGGAGAAGTTTCGTTTTCAATGATATCATGACAATTACATAATGTCACATTACAATAACAACTGAATTTGTTTAATACATCCATAATTTAGTAAAATTCGTCACCTATTTTTAAGTCAAAGTAAACATCATCAAGCCCCCGATTAAAACTTTCAAGTAAATTACATAGTAACCTTATTATGCAATCACAATTAATTATTCAGACTGTCACCTTGTTGTTCAATCAAATAAAAGAAAATAATGAAATGAACATAATTGAGTCGTTTTAGGAAAAAGAGTGTAGTTTTTTTCTCTTTAAAATGTTGCAAATTAAATGATAGAATAGAACGTTGTGATTTTGGTTAGTACTGTTCATCAAATTTTTATTTATTTTGTTTGATAAAAAACGTGGACAAATTAGCTACGCTCATTCAAAAATTTCAAAAATGCAAATTGTAAAATAATATTAAATTCATATCAATTTATTTTTGTTAAATTTGAAAGTAGGTACTTTTTATTTAATTTGGCCTGCAATAGTATGTACTCATGGTTGTGTTACATCCTATCTTCATCAGCTGACATATCGATTTTATTAATCAATTCTTAATCTCTAACTAACCATTCATGAAAATGATCACATGGCCAATCTTTAAACACATACAAAAACACACACACATAAATATATATATATATATATATATATATATATATATATATATCTTATTATCCTACTTGCAATTGACATATTAATATATGTGACATATCTATTTAATATCATATTTCATAATGTAAAAGGATGAGATCATTACACATCATTAGTGGATATATTAAGAGTTGTCGACAATGGACATTTTAATATTTTTGTATCTTCGTATATCTTAAAAGTCAAACGTTTAACTAATAAAAAGTAGAATTATTGGGAGAGTTTATTATCCAAATTGCCCCGTAACTTAGGTGGACTGACTATTTAGTACTTTAAATATTCGGGCTGACAATTTAAAATTTTAACTTTTCGGACCTCGGAATCGCTCAATTGGACTGAAATTGCATGTGAAACGCACGTTCTTCTCTAATTTCAGGTTTTTTTTTGCCCAAATTAGTGATATGGTTGTCATTTTATACTTATGTGTCATTTACTTGGACACGCGGATGTCCATTAATGGTTGATGTCGACTAAAAAATATTAAAAGAAATAGTAAAATATATTAAAATAAAAGTAAAGAATATTAAAAAAATAAAGGAAAAGTTGATTATGGCGGAAGAAGACGTTCGTCGGATTTACACTGGTAGAAGCGAGAGGCTGCACGAGAGAGATCTGTGGAGATTGCGCACTGGTTTCACTCTCGTCAACGTTTGGCAATGACTTGGAGTTGGTGGTGACCTGTGCGTGGTATGGAGAAGAAGAGAGCAGCGTCGGTGCTGTGCAATCGGGAAAAAGATTGGGAAAAGAGGAGGGCGAGGTGGCCGTGCTTTAGGTGAGCGGCAACGGGAAAGGACGAAAACAGCTACTGTGCTCTCTGTAGCTTAGTAGTATGGCGGTGGTCGTGGATCTGGGCACGATCTGGTTGAGGTATAGATCTGCGAATCTCTCTGAAGAGAAGGTGGCAGTGAGACTTGCTTGGAAGATGGAAGCGGAGGGAGAGGCACATCGGTAGTGATAAGAGAGCAACACGATGTTGTGGCATTGGAGATGAGAATCACACATGAATTGACGGAGGGCTCGAGAGTTGCGCGGTGACCGATGGTTAGAGGTGCTGCAGAGTTAGAGTTATTTCCAGATTTTCATTTTTTTATTTTTTGTTTTTTTATTTTTTATTTATTTATTTTTTGTTTTGGTTATATTCAATTTCCAGATTTTTTTTAGTTTTAATCTTATGTGGCATGATGATGTGTAAATTTAATAAAATACGAATGCCACTTGTATTATTACGTAATACATGCATGAAATCAGACAAAATTGGACCGAAAAGTCCAAAATTAGGGGATCGCGTGTGTCTCACGAACTATTTCAGCACAATTGAATGATTTGAGCTGAAATTGGGTAAAATTTTCGAGACTCGTAAAATTAAAATCCTAAATTACCAGACCAAATATTTAAAGTCCTAGAATTCCATAACACTTGAGTTTCTGATCGCTAAATAATTTATCTTTATTTAAATAAAAATGGGTAAAAGGTTAGTGACGAAATATATGTATTTCGTCACTACCTTGGCAACAAGATCTATTTTCTTTGGTCACTAACATAGCAACAAGTGCATATATCTCGCTGTTATAATTTATCTATATTTAATTAAAAATGGATTAGATATTAGCAACCAGTTGTTAAATTTTGTCACAAAAAATGCCTGCGAATTATATTAGCTCCCTTCTTCCCACCCAAATTTTCAGAATCAGAATCCCTAATTTGATAAAATGCCTATTGTGTCGGCTTGTCCTTTGATAAGTGGAGACAGAATAACTTCGGACCAATTTTCAGTAGCAAAATCTCCACGAATGCTTCATAATCTATCGCCAATCTCGCTTCGAATTCAGCTAAACATACCGACTTCACATCTTTCTCATTTTTCTTCCAATTGTCTGATGAAGTTGCACTCAATGTTGATATCAGAGCTCTCAATGATCTCTCTCTCCCCCTCCCTCTTACTCTCAATAATTGTTCATTAACTTGTTAATATTCGGTAAGCTTCACTGATTTTAGGGTATTCTCCTTTGCTAAATGCTGTGAAATAGGGCTTGTCAACACTGCAAAGTATCTCATCAAACGAGGTGCTGCAATTTCTATAAGTGATTCCAAGGGATTTAGCTCATTGCATTATGCTGCTAAAAAAGGTTGGTTATTCCTTAGTTTGCTATTGATCATTTTAGCGACGAAGTTGATACAATTCATCGCAAATATTGGTGGCGAAATAAACATATTATTGTCACTAGCAATAATTTATATATTTTGCTACAAATTTAGTGGCGAAATGGTAACGTTTCATCGTTAAGTTTACGACGAAACTTTTCTAAAACTTTTGATGCTAATACTAACATTAGCGACGAATTTTTTTAGACTAGCAACAACATTTTTTCGTCACAAACTTTGCAACGAACATTGATATTTTGTCACAAAGTATGGTTAGTGATGCTCCTAAAGCGATGAGCCTGGCAACGAATTATTTTCATCACTAATTTATGTTTGCAATAAAATCTTTTAGGTTAGCGACAAATTATTTCATCGCTAAATTCCAAGTTTCTTGTAGTGTGGGTTGGGGATACGAATCCCAAGATCTGTGTCCACGGGACACAACAACCCTTATCTAGAAAGCAAAAATTTTTGTGCAACTACTGGTACACATACTAGACCCATTTTTACGTGCATACACATGCTAATACGCACCCACACGTCAACTATCCACGCTTATACTCTTTCACGATTGTTCATGTTTCGATGAATATGCATGCATTTTTGTTATGCTAGTGATACATTTTATTCATATTAGTGATAATTTTATGTTATGTGAGTAGTACACTTACATTATACTAGTGAAATGCACGTGCGTTGCATGTGGGTTTAAGTTATTCATGACCAATTTATTGCAAAACTAAAATTCTTTTGTTTCATACTTATCATTATATTAAATCTGTTAGTAGTTAAATTAGTTATGTTGCCTTTTATAGCAAATATCTTATTTGCTTGTTTTCTTCATCTTATAGTTGGTTAGCTGACTTCTTCATTTATATACAGTAGTTCTAGATGAGACAATATTTATCCTGTTGTATCATAGACTCATTTTTCAATTAATAAAAAATGGTTTCCTCTTCTTTCTTAACATTCCTTAAAAAAATTTGTAATGGTATCGGTTTTGTGATTAATGTTCTTGATAACGATTTTGAGTTTATTCTTTCCGATGTGTTTCTTCTTTTCTTGGCATCACCTATTAAAATTATATTATGTAATTAATATGTATTAATCGCATATAAACCCCAAACCTAAAATCTACGATAATTAATTGAAATAGAAAAGATACGATAATCATAAAATGGAAGTGTACCTGAATTCATAGACCGATTATTGAATTGATTCGTGCTTTAACTGATATGGTTTACCAAACTATCAGTTCACCCTTCTTCACTTTTCCGTAAAGAGAATACAGAGTGTGGGATGATATCTGATATTTGGGGACCATAACCCCTACTTATAATAATAAGTTTTCTTTATTTTCAATTTGATCCCTCAACAAATTGAAATTCACTTAATGGTATCTACACATAAAGACCCATGAATATTATGATACTCATATAAGCCCATAACTTTAACTTAAGTGGATCACTTTAATTGAGCCTCCTTAATTTAATTTGACATGTGGAAGCCCAATATTAGATTTTTCCAACAATTTCCCACTTGGACAACACGTGACACAGAACAAATGTGTATTACTTAAATGAGCTCAAACCTTGCTATCATATGTATGAGTATCCCTTAAACAATCTTGTTATTATTTGCACTAACATAGAACTAAAGAGGCTTTTGTCACTTTAATCGTAACTAGACCCATCAGTAATCACATATATCATTATAATCAATCAACAGATCATTCATGGTGTGTAACATGAAAATTACATGTAATGTGATCTAACATGCCTATTTCCAACTGATTCTTTCCTTAATTCTTAGTGAGATCAACATAAAACATACTGTATTTCTACACAGAATTATCCATATACACAATAGTGTGTCCAAAATAAACATAAAGCAACAAAACATATCCAGACTCCCACTAAACTGAAGTATGCTGAAATAACATAACACCCATATGAGTAGTATGCTCATGAAGAAACTTGGTGGTAAACCTTTAGTTAGCGGATCCGTAATCATTGAGTCTATCCCAATGTGCTCTATAAAAATTTGACCACTCTGCATTATTTTCTTCACAACCAGGAACTCTATGTGTTTTGACTTCGTAGTGCTCCTGTTATTATTGGAATATAACATTGCCGAATTATTGTCATAATATAACTTAAGTGATTTTTCTATATTCCCCAAAACCATGGAAGAAAATATCGCGATATTTCGGCGAAATATCACCGAAATATCGTGAAAATGAAGGTACCGAAATTATAAAGGGCTGTAAATATATTTCGGTCAAAATATCACGATATATCGCGATATTTCGTTGAAAGTTCATCAATATATCGATTTCGGTCAAAATATCGCGATATTTCTTCGAAATATCGAACATGTTGGTGTGCACGCGTTGATATATTATTTCTTTTTACTTTCTTTTCTTCTGCAGTGCACGTGCTGATATATACACTGTTTTTCTTTTTTTTTCCTTTTTTTTCCCTTTTTTTCCTTCCTAAAATGATGGTGATTTTATTTTATTTTTTTCCCTTTTCATTATTAATTTAGTTTAATTGAATTTTTTTCTTTTTTATTATGAATCTTTTTATAGTGTATTTCAATGATATCTATTAAAATTGAGTTATTTATCTTTCTCTTTTTATATATCTATATTTTTGTTTATGAGTGGAGCAAACAATTACTTTATATAAATTTAGTTAAATTGTTTAAAATAAATTAGTACTCTAGGATTTAGGTTCCTCTCATAATTTAAATAAGTTTAGTTAATTTTTTTGAAATTTAATAAAAGGATTATGATGAATATAATATTAGTGTATCTTTATATTTATTATAAATATATCATTTTATTTGTAAGTTTAAGTTCAATATATGTATTAATGTTAGTTATAATATTTTGTATATTACTACACATATTTTTCAATTTTTTTACAAAGTTTCCATATTTTTAAAAAAATATTCGATATTTCCACCGAAATCGATATATCCGTCGATATTTTCATAAAATTAAGGTACCGATATTTCTACCGATACCGATATTTTCGTCCTTGCCCAAAACATATAGCCCAGTGGCAAAGTTTTGCAACCATATTTCATGATTTGATGCCTCATAATATACTACAAATTCTGTTGTCATGATAAAAGACGCTACAAGTGTCTACTTAGCTCTTCTCCATGAAACAACTCTTCATAGTTAGCAGAAAAATGTATCCTGAAGTGGATCTTTTACTATTTTGGCATCCAACGAAATTAGAATCAAAATATCGAATGACCTCCAACTGATTTGATCTCCTATATATGATCATGTAATCCTTAGTTCTCTATATATACCTTATAACCCATTTGACTGTTTTCCAATGATCCATAACAGAGTTATTTAATTATCTGTCCAACATACCAACAATAAAACTTAAATCAAGTCTTGTGCAGACCTGAGTATACATTAAACTCCCAACAGCTGAAGCATAAAGAACCTTATGCATCTCTTGAACCTCAAGATCAGTTTTAGTACACCGATTGAGACTAAACTTGTCTCCCTTAGCCATAGGGGTGTCACCTGACTTGTAATTTTGCATACCAAATCTTTGCAACACTTTTTCTATATAACCATTTTGTGATAATCCAAGAATACCTTGAGATCGATCTCGATGTATTTGGATTCCTAATACAAAATAGGTCTCCCCAAGATATTACATTTCAAATTTCTTTGATAGAATGGTCTTGATATCATGCAACAAACTTAAATCATTGGTGGCAAGTAGTATATCATCAACATACAACACCAAGAAAATAAACTAACTCACACTAAACTTGTGATACACACAATCATCAACAACATTAGTCTCAAAACCAAACGAGACAACTACTTCGTGAAATTTGTAGTACCATTGACGAGAAGTTTTCTTAAGTCTATAGATGGATTTTTTTAATTTTGTAGGTTCTTGATGTTGTTGAGGTTGTTCTTATATTATTTCATCAACCTGATTGAGAAGATTTTCAACATTAACCTAATGAGGTCCAGATCTGCTTCATCTTCAATGACAAGATGAGTACCTAAACAATGTCATAAGCAATAGTAGGTGTCCAAATCGACTCCTCCTCAAAAGTAATGTTTATAACCTTATTTTTCCCCCCAAACTCAACATTCTCAAAGAACATTACATTTACCGTCAAAAAATTAACCTTCTAGTGGGATCATAAAACTTAAAACCCCCCTGAATAACCAATAAAATAGTTGCTAATTGTTTTGGAGTCCAATTTCTTTTCATTTAACTTATAAGACCTATCCTCAACTAGACATCCCCAAACATGAAAGTGATTTAGATTAGGCTTTCGCCCAGTCCAAAGTTCAAATGGAGGTTTAGCAGCTCCTTTAGTTGGTACCCAATTGAGAATATAAACTGCAGTCTTTAGTGTTTCTCCCCAAAGTGATTCTGGTAAGGAGGAATGACTAATCATGTTTCTCACCATATCCTTTAAAGTTCGGTTTCGTCTCTCAACTATACCATTCATGCTAGACGTCTCTAGCATGGTGTACTAAAGGACTATTCCACATTTTTTTAGGAAGATAGCAAAAGGTCCTGGATGTTGTTCACTTGAACCGTCATAGCTACCGTAGTATTCACCACCATAATCAAATCTGACACAATCTCTTTTGTTAAGTTGATTTTCAACCTCAGCCTTAAATATTTTGAACATGTCCAGTGCCTCTGATTTTTCATGGATAAGATATAGATACTCATACCAAGAATAATCATCTAGAATGACACAAAATATTGTTGACCATTCCAAGAAGCCGTATGGAATGACCTATAGATATCCATATATATCAATTCTAAGACATCCTTAGTTTTTTGGGCACCTAATTTCTTTTTTTTGGTCTTGTTTTCCTTTAATACACTCAACACATACCGTAAGATGTGAAAAATCAAGTGTATTTAAAATACCATCTAACACAAGTCTCTCAATTCTGGTTCTCGATATATGACCTAAGCGCTTGTGTTATAGGTTAACAAAATTTTCTTTATTTAATTTTCACTTAGTGCCTCTAGAGTCAACATGCAAGGATTTATTATATGAATGAACAATCTCAAGCAAATATAGATTTTCAAATGCATTTAATGAACTAGTGCCCACAATATTGAAATTTTTTAAAAGCTTAAACTGACTATCTACAAATGAACAAGTAAAACCAAATTTGTCCAACATGAAAATAGAAACCAAATTCCGTCGAAAAGACGGTATAATGAATGTATCTTTCAAATCCAAAAAATATCCAGTCTATAATAACAATCTAAAATGCCCTATTGCCTCCACTTCTACCGATATGCCATCTCCCAATAGATGTATTTTCACCATCACTTGGCTTTCGACAACTCAAGCAATTTTGCATTGAAACACTTATATGAGTGGTAGCATCAAAATCTAACCACCAAGTATCTCTAAGTACTGAAGTTAAATTAACCTCAGAATAGACCAAAGTAAGATTAATATCTTTCTTGCGCAAGCATGAAATCTGGTACATTCCTTTTTGTATCCAAGTTCGTCACAGAAGTAACAATTTTTTTTATCTTGAGAGTTGTTTTATTGTTTCTTTTATGCTGGACCTTAATCTGTAACAACTTTCTCAACAGGCTTTCTTTTCACGTCATTTCCTTATCTTTGGAAATAGTGGCCAGCTGAGCAATCTCAGTTCTTTCTTACTTCAATCTCTCTTCCTCTTGCACACAGTATGAAATGAGCTCATTGAGAGTCCACTTCTCCTTCTGACAGTTGTAATTGACCTTAAAATGACTGAATTATGCAGGAAGATATAGAGCACCAAATGCACAAGTAAGTCCTCAGACACCTCGAGCTTTAGTGCACTTAATTTTGAAGCATAATGAGACATCTGCATGATGTACTCCCTTATGTTTCCCTTACCCTTATACTTTATTGGGATCAAGTTCGCCAAAAGAGTATTTGTCTCGACCTTATTGTTTTTCACAAAACGTTGTTCAATATGGGCAAGGTACTCACTGACCAAAGTGATTTCCTCAAATGCAGTGTCTCGAAAGGCTTCTGAAATGCTGCGCTTAATGATCATTAGACTAACGCGATTTGAGCGCTCCCACTTCTCAAAATTAATCCTCCTTTCATTAGGAGAACTTTCAACCGTAAGAGAAACAGGTTGCTCTACCCTTAGTGAGTAGTCAAGATCCATGCAATCCAAAGTGATTAGAATGTTATCCTTCCAATCCTTAAAGTTAGACCCATTAAACATGGGTATGTTGTTAATGTTGGTAGACACAAAAGTAGCAAACATAGCTGCACAGAGAATGACAAACCAAAATAACCGTCATGCTCACATAAAACCAAATAAACAATCAATTAATTCAAATATGATGGCACCATCTCGAGGCACCGAGCACAACATTAATATCAAGTCTTTGGACAATAATATTAACTCATAAGTGGTCACCTCTGTGTAATGGTCAAATACTGACAATAAAATCATGTTAAACAACAGTCTTCCTTTGGGCCGACATATTACTCACATGAAAAAACCTTATAATCATCACATATTTACCACTACAAGTGTTTGTGTACTTCGGACCATGTATTAACCTTTCTTTAGGCCAATTAATACCCGCTTGAATATACACACACAACCATCCCAACATTTTGAATGGAAAAATCTACATATAAGAGCTCACTTTGGTGACTTCATGTTTCCATAAACCCATCTCAAATATTAATAAAACTGAAAGAAATGTGAGATGCCCAATAAATTTGAATCATGCTTACACACAACACATGTAATAGTCTCAATCCAACATCGAACGAAAGCAAAAGCTTATTAATTTATATGCTATTATTACCGTAATAGAGGAACATTCTAAATCCATAATCCAGTCTATTAACCAATCAATAAATCAAACAGAACATGTATTTGAAACATTCTTATCAATTTTATATTAAAAGTAAATAGACCCAGCAAGATTATCTTGAAAAAGTCAACTGTAATGCCTTAACTCAAAATCATATACTAATAATATAAATCAAGGCCCTAGTCCTTTAATATAAATAAAGAGAGCAACTCAGCCACATGCCAACCAATATTAACAATTATGATTTATGAAAGCTGAAACCCAAAAAAATAAATAATTAATGTTCAACACAATTCACAAAAAAATTATTTGTGTGGACTGTAGTTACTGAAAGAGAACCGCCCAAAATTTTGGGCAGAATTCGCATATAAAAAATCCTCTTCTTAATTGATGTCATGGAAATTAACAAAGATTAATTAACATAGGCATACAAATCGTAACCGGAACACGATTTCCTCAGAATAATCATAGCCAATTCCACTGAACAATTATACATGAATCAAGAAGAAACCGTCGGCAGAATAAACTAATTTCACAATAATGAAACCTAATTTCTGAATGATAATTACAAATCTTTCCAAAATTTCAAAAAAACATGTGTGTATGACTCTGTTACCACTTGTTAGAAATAAATTACATAATTAACATGTATTAATTGCACATAAACATGCATCAACACATAAGTCCCAAACCTAAGATCTACGATGATTAACTGAAATAGAGAAAAGACGATAATCATAAAACGAAAGCGTACCTAAATCCATAGACCAATTATTGAATTGATTCGTATTTTAACTGGTATGGTTTACCAAACTATCAGTTCACCCTTCTTCACTTTTCCTTAAAGAGAAATTTCCTTTATTTTCAATTTAATTTTTCAACAAATTGAAATCACTTAATGGTATCTACAAAAGAAGTCTGGATAGAAAAGTCTTGGTATCGTGCAACAAACTTAAACCATTGATGACAACTAGTATATTATCAACATACATCACCAAGAAAATAAACTTACTCCCTCTGAACTTGTGATACACACAACCATCAACAACATTAGTCTCAAAATTAGACAAGACAACTAATTTATGAAATTTGTATTACGTTTCTATGGATTACACTGTGATGGACAGTTCTTAATTGAATCCTAATTGTCAATCTGATGTCGCCACTTGGGCTTCATCCAAAGGACAACTTTGCCATTTTTATAGTTTTTGAACTTCTTAACGGACTACTTTTGCAATCAATAATTGGACCAAATTGAAATGACCCATGACATGTGAGACAAAATTTGCAATTCCCTCGATATTTATATAAGGTGAAGTTGTGAGTTTTTTTTATTATCTTTTAAAAATCTGTATTAAATACATCACTTTTACTAATTTTTGTTAAAATGTATATATTTTGACAATACGTATTAGAATGCTATGAAGTGAGAATGCACTAGTTTTAGTGTAACATAAACAAAATGATTCAACAAGAAATACATACATTAAAGAATCAAAGCAAACTTCACCTCACTAGAAAATTGATCTTATTTTAATTTATTACATGACACAAACTCAACCTATAACACATCAAATTTGACTCAAATTTATTCAATTGATAGATAATCAAGTAACATAGATTAATCGGACCTAAAGAATTTAGTGAAGTGTGATTGAAAGCGTTCCATCTCCAACGGCGGCAATGCAACCAAGGCATTAAGGCGTCCATTAGCAGTGGGAAATATGAAACAACAATGTTTCTTGAGGTCGGGCGCAGGGCAGGTATGGTGGGGCTTCCCCCATGGGAACACCACCTCGTGGAACCCCACTCTCAACAATGAAGTCACCAAGTATTCTCCACAAGGACGCCCTAATATGTTACTTTCCAACCAATCGATCGCAGATTTTGCGTATTCATCATTCACTCTCGACGGCCCTTTTGCCACCATCTTCACCACCTCTGCAAACGGCCCTTTATCCAGATCCTCGCATCTCGCCCTTGAGTAAGCCGCCAGCACTGCGTTGCCGCAGTAAGAAGGCGGCAACGGCGGATCCAGCCGAGACCTTATGTCCACGGCATTGAGGAGAGTGGAAACTCTGTCTTTCTCGTACTCCTCGTCTTTCGACAGTGCTTTGCACCGCCAGATCAGCGCCGCCGCCACACTCAGGCTGCTGATCCTTGTGTTTGTTTCATGAGATCTTGCCTTTAGCTTGAGGAAATTAATCTCGTTTTGGCTCAACTGGAAGACTACGGTCTTCAACGTCTCCTCTAATTTCTTGCCGGAGACTATATCGGGTTTGCAGTACTCCGGATGGTGGAAGGCCACCCGCGGCGGAGACCTGGCGGCGAGCAGGCAGCGGTTGTGGTGGGGGACCACTGCTAATGGTCTGTCATCGAAAGCAGCTTGTGAAGCCAGGTTTTCGCAGAACGTTTTCGCGCCAATTCCGTCCAACAAGGTGTGGTTCACCGACATTCCGATGGCGAAGCCACCACATCGGAATGATGTGAGCTGAAGAATGAACAAGGGCTGATCATCATCTTCTTCTTTGAAGGTATGAACAACAAGCTGTCGGAATCCGAGGTTGGGAGCAACCAAATCACCAATCTCAGCAAGCGACAAGTGGGAGGAGGCCACAACGAAGCCAACCCCGGCGGAGTTGCAGTCGATCTCAAGGCGGCCGGAGTGGTGGTCCAGCTTCAGTCTTCCGGCCATAAAATCAAAAGGGACCAGCACCCTTTCTAAGGCCAATTTCAGGCGTTGGGACACGAGCTGGGGAGAATAATCAGGATTGGCCTGAAAGAAATACAAGATTGAGATTTTGTGGTTAAGCATCTGATCTATGTTTGACAAGAAGAAGGTTTTTTTCTGAGTTTGATGTAATGGGAAAACAAGCTCTGATTCTTGAAATGTGATCTTAAGATCTTGCAAGGAAGGATTGGAAGGGATAACTGCCATCTTAATCGAATTCGGTTTGATCAGTATATCAACTATGCTATCCCCTACTCTAATTTGTACACAATTGGATCGATCAATCATGACAATACAATACGTGTACAACCTTTGCCACTTTTTTATTTTTTTATTTTATTTATTACACCCTGTCTTCATCAAATCTAGATCAAATCTATTTTGTACATCAATTGTTAAACTAATTATTCATAACGATCACATGGGGAATTTTTATATACCATCTCTCATATATTAGAAGTCAAACGTTAATTATCTAATAAAAAATAGAATTATTAGGATAATCATTTCAAAGAAATCGTGAATGCATGTTGTTTCTCCTAATAATTCTCTATATATAAAAATAAGGTTGAATCTTTCAAGGGTTTTGCAACTTTCTAGGTTTGTCATGTGTTATCTACCATTTATGATGTCATGTATAATTTTTTAAGTCTAGTATGCGATTGGTATATTTGATGAGGAATGTTTTCGTCCAATATATAAACATAGGCATTGCCGCATTTAATTGTTTTAACAATATTTCTTTTTTTTTTTTCCTTCTGAGAAATATTGTGAACTAAGTCAATAACTTCTGGATATCAAGTTATTATGTATATATTTGTATGCATTTGTATTTCTTTCTATTATTTATATTTATTATATATATATAATGACTAAAGTATACAATATATATGAGTAAAATGCATATCCTGACTTTGTTTTCTTTTTAAGGTATACAATACTTCTTTATTTGGCAACAGTTAAATATTTTTATTCTCGTCCAGATACTTTGGCATATCAACTGGTATTAATTTACTATTTTCCAATCTTAATAGGTGTCACTTGATTTTTCCTAAAAATTTTGAATATATTTTTAGTTTAGTACTATCTCACTTGCTAAAATTATCATGCTAAAATTAAAGACAACCACTAAATTAAAATTTATCAAATACTATTCCAAAGACTATATATGTAACCAAAATTACCTATTAAAGAAGTTTTGTAATGGGAATAAAAAAAAAAAATGTATATATATATATATAACGTGGAGGCATGATGATTGATTACATGAAATTAAATAAACTCTTGGATAATTAATTATATCCTAATTAATTAATTAACAATTTAATTACAACTTACAAGCCTGCATGTTCTAATCCAACTTAGTCAACTAAGGCATTCTCAAGTACTTCTCCTGACTATAAAATAAGTCCTCATCAATATCGAACTACTAATTAAGCAAACCTTTTCAATTCAAGCATTAATTTCTTGATTCATTAATCTATCAGAAAAAATGGGGTCAACTAGAATCGGGGTGTATTGGTTTAGGATTTCACAGGATTTTAAAAGACTTTTTTTTTATTTTAAAAATCCGCTGGTATTCAATCAGGATTTTATGTCACTTAAAAACAATTCACTGGTATTCAATCTGGATTTTCAAGATTTTTTAAAGAGTCCATTCAAATCCATTGGTATTCATGCAAGACTTTTTACTATTTAAAAATAATCCATTGGTATTCAAAAATATAAGGATTTTACAGGATTGTTGTGTTAGATGAATTTTGAAGGACTTTTTAGTGGTATCTATAAATACCAACAATCCCATCCAAACCCATCAGATTTTAGAGGACTCTTGAAGTGACTGTTGAAGTGCTTCCTCCTGTAATGTCTCTTCACCTTTGTCTTTATACTGCAATTCTATGAAAAAAAATTCGTGATATGTATAGTGTGTGTATATACTGTATCTCTTTGTTTGTATTGGGTGATGCTATTGGCGTTTTCATGTATGAATAGGTGAGCTATATTAGGAGATGCTATTGGCGTTTTCATATATATACTGTATCTCTTTGTTTGTATTGGGTAATACTTGTTAATGGTTTCATCCATATCTTTTTATGTATATATAAAAATCAATCACTCTCATGTCTTTATACTTGTTAATGGTTTTCATGTATATACATGCACAGTGACTGAGTAGCTGAGTTTTTTTTTTTTTTTTGTGATTTGATCTTGAGAGTGATTACTCGCAATTTTGAGTTGTCTGGATTGGGTTTTCCATAATCGACTGTTCTGATGCTTATAGTCCTGTTTACCTGGTAATTAGTTGTCTATTCTTCATTATTGATGTTTGCTCTTGATATAATTGATCATTCGGGCTTGTATTTATTCCGATTATGTTATTACGATGTGGGAGAATAATTAGATTTTAATCTAAATTGATTTCTTTCCAGAAATAGCAGGATTTTGGCTTTTAATTATTAATATTGCTGTAATTTTCAGCTATTTAGGCATCAATTTAGGACGTATTTTAAAGGCTTTTATTTTGAATGAACTTTTTTTATGACGATTGTGTATATTTGAAATTCACTCCAATAAGTACAGATTTGAAACATGTTTATCTTTTAGAATTCATAGTTTCATTCATCTGAAAATACTCCCGTTACTTTTTTTTAGTAATTCAAATGGGAGATTCACAAGGAAATAATAAAGGAAAGGGAAAAGAGAAAGAAAACTATGAAGCTTGGACCAAAGAGGATTCTGATGAATTGTTACAACTGATAGTGGATGCTATAAAAAGTGGACTGCGTGATGCTAATGGGTCAATTAACAAATTAAATGTAGAGAGTCATCCTTCCTCGTCTCAATGCTAAAATTAAGTTTCCTAAAACGTATAATCATTACCTGAGTCGAGTGAAGTGGTTTAAGAAACAATATAATAATATGTCATCACTTATGCGCAACAATTCTGGCTTTGGGTGGGACCCGATTTTAAAGACATTCACCGCTAGTGATGAAATATGGAAAGAGTACTTAAAGGTGAGATTACTTCGTAATCTTTTCAATATATTAATAGTTTACAAGTGTAGTGCATTATATTATTTTCAATATATTAATGTCGGAATTATTTTTTTTGCTAGTCCCACCCAAGTCACAAAAATCTTCGAGGAAAAAGTATGGCTGATTATGAGGATTTGAAGATTGTCTTCGGGGGTAGAACTGCTGGTGGGTACAGTTCCATATCAGTAGACCCTGATTATATTGATGCTACAACTTTTGGGGAAGAAAATACCGATTTTGAGATGGAAAATTTTTCATATAATCCGAACAGATGCATTCATAGCACCAGATCACTATGAACCACCATTTCAGCCTCTATCACCTCGCCCAAGCATTTCACCACCTCAACCCCCTTTAGGATCGGAGGTTTCCACTAATAACCCAATTAATCGTAAGTGGAGTAGGCCCGAGGATGGAGGGAGTTCTAACTCAGTTGGGAACAACAATAAAGTTCTAGAAAATATATTTGTTGGCATTGAGACTATAGTTGTTAATTTTGAAAAAATGTCTAACTTTATGGAGAAAAGAGAAAGAGATAGAGAGGCAAAGGGAACTATTTGGAGTGCTATAAAAGAGGTCCCAAATTTGGATAACCGAACTCGCTACATGGCGGCTGATTTTCTTGATACTAATGCAAAGAAAGACCTTTTCTTGAAGATGTCAATAGAAGAACGCTCAGATTGGATAAAGTAATAAGTTAGGATGTACAATATTGTTTTGGTGTTATTTTGGTGTACTTGATTGAAATATTTTAGCATATGTTACTTTCATTATTCTATTATTATTTTTAGTTATATTTTATTTATATAGGTACAATGTCATATTCGAGTATGTATGAAGGTAGTGACATAGATGAAGAAGAAATGGATGACGAAGAAAAAGATGACGAAGAATTTTATAAAGCCATGTATGCATGTGTAATGGCAATTCATGCATTAATGCATGTGTTGGATCAGTTCCTAGTTATGATACATAATGAACAAATTGAGCGTCCATTAAATCTACGACGGATTACTAACAAGGGAAATTACTATATACACCGAGCATTAAATGATGATCCTACAATATTTCAACAAGTTTATAGGATGTATCCAGATGTGTTTCGAAAGTTATGTGCAATTCTTAGAGAAAAAACACCTCTAGAGGATACACGATATATTTGTGTTGAAGAAATGCTTGCATCATTCCTACAAATTGTTGGTCAGAATACTCGATATATTGTAATTCGTAACACATTTGGCCGATCACAATTTTCTGCAAGCGAAAATTTTCACAAGATTTTGAAGGCTTTGAACACGATAGCACCTACTTTGATGGCTAAACCAGGTTCAAGTGTACCTGCTAAAATCAGAGAAAGCACAAGGTTCTTCCCTTTCTTCAAGGTATGTACTAATTATCTAACAATATAAATTATAATTAAAATGGCACTACTATATTTATATTTTTCATACGAAAAATTGTTATATACGCTAAATTTTAGGATTGCATTGGAGCTATTGACGGGACACATATTCCAGCAATAGTAAGGGGGCGAGATGTAAGCAGTTATCGTAATCGTCATGGAAAGATATCACAAAATGTATTAGCCGCTTGTAATTTTGATTTGGAGTTCATGTACGTTCTAAGTGGGTGGGAGGGTTCGGCTTATGATTTTAAGCTACTAAATGATGTTATAACAATGAGGATTGGACTTAAAGTGGCACAAGGTAAATACTTATTTTTTATATTATTTTTATTATTAGTATTATTATTATAATACTAATATTATATATTGCATATGTAATTAGGTAAATATTTTTTGGTGGATTGTGGATTTCCTAACCGACGCCAGTTTTTAGCTCCATTTCGAGGTGTAAGATATCATCTACAAGATTTTGCAGGTCAGGGTAATGACCCTGAAAATGAGAAAGAATTGTTCAATCTTCGTCATGCGTCTTTAAGGAATGTGATCGAGAGAATATTTGGTATTTTTAAATCTAGGTTCACAATTTTTAAGTCAGCACCTCCATTTTTATTTAAGACACAAACAGAACTTGTATTAGCATGTGCAGTTCTACATAACTTTCTTCGCAAAGAATGTTGTTCTGATGAATTTTCAATTGAACCGATGGACGAACCTTCATCTTCAACATTACCGGTTAATGAAGACCATAACTTTGAGCCTATTATTCAAACCCAAGAGCAAGAGCGACAAGACGCTAATGCTTGGAGGACTAGTATAGTTATGGATATGTGGATGAATGCTATTTAGGAGGACATGATATTATGGAGAATTATTATTTTTTTTTTGTCTTTGACTCTTTTTAAATTCGAATGTATGAAAAAAAATCTTGAACTTTTATCGTATGTCATAAATCCATGAAGTTCTGCAAAGTCCTACAGAATCCATTAAAATCCTGATTAAAAAGTCTTTACAGAATCTTGTAAAATCTTAAAAGTCATAAAAATCCTGCAAAGTCTTTTAAATCTGCATGACTTTTTTCAGCTTAAAAAGTCCTTTAAAATCCTAATCCAATACACCCCCTAAGTCTGCATGCATTTTCATTCTTGTAGTGATAGCCATCACCACAACACCGAAGCCACGCTCTCCACGTGTCGTATTTTGCAATTCGGAGAGACGAATATTGAGGCCAGTTTGTCTCTTTTTGAGATGAACAACACAGTAAACTTGACGGCCTTGTTGAACAGCACGACGACAGGGGTACCAATATTACCCCACTACTTGATATTATCGGATAAGATCATACCTTTTTTATGAAGAGTCTCAAAGCATTATAATTGAAGTGCCCAAACCTTTGATGTCAAAGTTCTGAATCATCCTCAATAGCCAACATAACTTTTGAATAGTGCCAGAATATAGGAAAATTTCGGTTATTTCCCATTTTTACTTCAGCTATCTCCACATTATTTTTCTCATCAAAGATTTTACATGAGTTACCCTCAAAGTGCAAAGAATATCCATGTTGCATCATCTTCATTAAAAGGTACTCGATACAAAGAAGGTACTAAAAGTTAATGAAGGTACTAAAAGAACTTCATTAATGAATTGAGTACCTTTTTTGTCTGGATAGCCACCGTGCCTTTGCCTTTCGATTCGACCAATACGCCGTTTCCCATTGTGATTTTGGTGATCACTCAAGCAAGCTGAGAGGTCCTAGGGTTTTTGTTAGGGTTAGAAAATTGAAATCACGTAAATTAAGCTATGAATCTTATCCGATTCTTAAATAGATCTTAGGGTTTTTCTTGTAAGTGAGAGACAATCTTAATAGCCAAGTTTCACTTCGGATAAGATTAGAATCCAGTTAGGTATATGATTAGGGTTCTGATAGGATTAGGGTTTCTAAACCTATATATAACCCCTAATCTGCAGTTTAGCTAGATAGATCTGTATTCGTTTGATTTGATAGTGGATTAGTTCTTTCTTTCTCCCGTGGACGTAGGTCAAGTTTTCTTGATTGAACCACATTAATTCTTGGTATTTTCATTATTGATTATTTGATTTATTTCTCTGACACATAACTAGGGTTTGTGGTTCAAGTTGGTAATTATTTTGCAGGTTGGTTTTGATTAACATTGATCAATTCCATAATGTTTAAACTAACAATTGGCACCGTCTGTGGGAAATGATTGCAAGATGATGGGATCCATGAAACTTGATGTAGATAAATTCAATGGATCAAACGATTACAACCTTTGAAAAGTAAAGATCATGACCATGCTCACTCAACATGGACTAGATGAAGTTTTGGAGGGTGATGCTGAGACTTCATCGGCATAAAAGAAGAAGAAGATGGATAAGAAAGCTCGTACAACTATAATCTTGTGTTTGGTAGATAAGGTGCTAAGGGAAGTGTGCAAGCAAACCTCTGCAAAAGGACTGATGGCCAAGCTGGACTCCTTGTATCAAATGAAGACCTTGGCCAACAGATTGTTTCTCAAGCACAAGTTGTATGCTTGTAAGATGACTGATAAGAAGATCTCTGAAAAGATAGATGAATTCAACAAGATCATTGATGATCTGGACAATATAGGGATAGAGATGGAAAATGAAGATAAAGCTTTCATGCTCTTGCATTCACTACCTAGATCTCTAAAGAACTTCAAGAATTCTCTAGTATATGGAAGACAAGATAAAACACTGTCATTGGATGATGTTCAAGTGGCTTTGAGAACCAAGATTCTACAGATGCCAACTGAGACAAAGATTCAACAATCAGCTGAAAGCTTGAATGTGAAATTCAAGGGCCAAAAGAAGAATCAAGGCAATTTCAAGAGATCAAACAACTCTAGTGATCTAGTTCAATCACAGAGACAAGGTAAAGAACAAAGAGAGACCAAGAAGTGTTTTCATTGTCAAAGATTTGGACACTTAAAAACGAATTGCCCTGATAAGAGAGTTGGAAAACCATCAAAGTAAGGTCAAACTGATGTTGTAGAGGAAGGGTATGACAATGTAGAGATGTTGTGTGTTTCAGAGACTTATAGCTCGAGTGAATGTGTGTTGGATTTAGGATGCTCATTCCACATACGTCCAACAGAATCCTGTTTTGTTGAACTAAAAAAAGAAGAAGGTGGAGTGGTACTATTAGACAATGATCAAACCTATAAAGTGCAAGGGATTTGAACTGTGAAGTTTAAATTGCATGATGGAAAGATCAAGAAGCTGCATAATGTGAGGTTCATTCCAACCCTTAGAAGAAATCTTTTCTCACTTGACTCTCTTTATAGTACAGGTTATAACTTTAACACTGACAAATGGGCTATAATAAATATCACAAATGATGGAAAAACAGTGATGAAAGGGAAGAAAACCAATAGATTGTTCACACTCATAGGGTCTACTGTGATTGGTGACAATTTGGTGACTTTGTCCAAAGAAGAAACTAACCTATGACACAAGAGACTTGGGCATATAGGGGAGAAAGGGTTTCTAGAGTTGGCAAAGAAGAAAGTGTTTGGAGATAACACCTTAGCTAAACTAGAATTCTGTGAGCAATGTGTGTTGGGCAAGATGAAGAAGCTCTAGTATCCAACTGGAACACACAACACACAAGCTATCATGGACTATGTACACTCGGATGTTTGGGGGCCAACAAAAACCACCACACATGGAGGAGACATGTATTTTCTAACTAACTGATGATTTCTCAAGGAAAGTATGGGTATATATGATGAAAAACAAGAGTGATGCCTTCACATACTTCAAGCGGTTGTTGATCTAACAAGAAAATACCACTGCAAGGTCCCTAAAGCATCTTAGAACAGATAATGGGCTAGAATTCTTGTCAGAGGAATTCCAAGACTTCTACAATCAAAAGGGAATTCAAGACATAGAATAGTGGCTTCTAACCCACAGCAAAATGGGGTGGCTGAAAGAATGAATAAGACATTTCTAAAGAGGGTGAGATGTATGATGTTTCATGCTGGATTACCAAAGTCCTTTTGGGGAGAATCAGTCAACACTGCAACCTATCTTATCAATAAGAGTCTCTCATCAGTGTTGGAGTTTAAGTGTCCAGATGAAGTATGGTATTCTAAAGCTCCAAATGACTCTCATCTTAAAGTGTTTGGTTGTCAAGCCTTTGCTCATATCAAACAAGACAAGCTGGAAGCTAAAACTTTGAAATGTATCTTTATTGGTTATCTAAATGGAGAGACAAACTCTGGTGTTTGGAGCCAGGCTATCAAAAGTGCATTATAAGTAGAGATGTAGTGTTTAATGAGCAAGTGATGGGCTATAAGGGGAGTAAAACCAACAGTGAACCTCAAACTAAGGACACACCTGATAATGATATTCAGCTCGAGATGGAGCTTGAGAATTCACAACCTATGAATGAAGAATCTGAAGGTTAGAATCCAAAAGATGATAATACAAATCAACATGAAAGTGATGGTGAAAATGATGAGTTGATGGAGTACAGATTGGCAAGGGATAGACAAATGAGAGCAATACATCCACCAAATCGATTTAGGCATGCAAATGTGGTCTCTTATGCATTGATAGTGACAGAAGACATAAAGTATGAAGAACCTGAATCATACAAGATTGATATCAGATCAGTTGATAAAGATAAGTGGATCCAAGCTATGTATGAAGAGATTGAATCCTTGAAAAAGAACCACACATGGGTTCTTGTGGACATACCAAGAAATCAGAAGATTGGAGGAAGACAAGTTTCTCATCTTCTATGAGTCAATGTGGAGAATTGTGATTTCGATAACTCAAACAAGTTGAAAGGTCCTGGGATTTCTGTTAGTGTTAGGAAATTGAAATTGCGTAAATTAAGCTATGAATCTTATCTGATTCTTAAATAGATCTTATAAGTTAGAGACAATCTTAATCGCCAAGTTTCACTTCGAATAAGATTAGAATCCAATTAGGTATATGATTAAGGTTCTGATAGGATTATGGTTTCTAAACCTATATATCTGCAGTTTAGCTAGATAAATCTGTATTCGTTTGATTTGATAGTGGATTAGTTCTTTCTTTCTCCCGTGGACGTAGGTCAAGTTTTCTTGATTGAACCACGTTAATTCTTGGTGTTTTTGTTGTTGATTATTTGATTTATTTCTCTTACACATAACTAGGGTTTGTAGTGCAAGTTAGTGATTATTTTGCAGGTTGGTTTTGATTAAGATTGATCTGTTGGTCCCAAGTGTTCAGAGATTCAGAGGGGGTGAATGAACCTCAATCGATTTTTTGATTTTAAAACAATCAGAGATGCAGGTTCCTGATTCTTAAAAGAAACAACAACCTGATTTGATCAGAAACCTGACAGTATGCTGATTCAGGTTTCTGATCAGCTTTCTCAGTACGCAGCGGATAAAACACGATAGAGTTTCTCTTTGGAAAAACAACTTTCTTTTATAAGTATGCTTCTTTTATAAACTTCTTTTGTGCAGGATGCTTATGATATGATCAGTAAGATATAACAAGATAAGCACAATGCAGTAAGTAAATGAAAATAATAAACACTTATGGTTTATAGTGGTTCGAAGGTGGTGTAAGTCTTCTACGTCCACTCTACTCCTTCATAAGGAGGAACTTCGTTAGGTCAGTTCGAATTACAAGCCTCGCTTTACAAATCTCTTCCTAACAAGCTACACATACTAGAATCCCAGACTCTAGTCGAAGGCCACAACCCATAAATGGTACAATCCCACGAAGGGCAAGTAGCCTATTTCTAGACTACTAAACTTAGCAATGATATTATCTTCTGAACTAAGTACACCTAAAACAACCTAGCACACACAACATAAATGGTTAAAAGATAAAAAGGTTTTCTTCAACTGTTGCGAACATGGATCAGTCTGGAACATGAAAGCTCCATTGCTGAGGTAGACTGATCCTAAAAGATTGAGTGGTTGAACATGGTATCTCTGAATATTCTCTCGACTCTGTGTAGCATGTCCAGCTCTTTCTTCACTCAGCCACACCTTCTATTTATAGATCTTGAGAATGTATCCGTTGAATGAAGTATCCGTTGAAGGTAGATGCTTCACTATTTTGAATTCAAGCAAAGATCTCAAGATCTTTCTCTGTGGCCGCATTAAATGCTTCTGAGTTGATCCTGACATATGCATTTAATGCGCCCAACATTTGCTTCTGAACCTTTCTGACATTCTTGCTGAGTTGTCAAGTCGGTATAGGTCCAGAGTTGAAGTTCATGCAACGGTTACTCGTCAGTTGGTTTTGCTGTTTCATGGTCTTCACAATACTGCTTCCAGCTTACTGCTATTCATAGTTTGCTGCACCTTGCTTGCTGTTCACTGCTGGCAGCTTCCTGCTTCCAGCTTCCTTCTTCCTTCTGTGCAGCTTCCTTCTTTCCTTAATGCAGTCTTTTGTCTTCAGCTTCCTATCTGCTCTTATGCAGATCCTTCCTTTAACATGTTGTTTCCTACAGCTTGCTGACTCTTAGAAGATGTCATTTGTCTTCTAAGGTTAAGTTTTCCTTGCCACTTGGAAAACTTCTAAAATGATCTTTTATCTTAAGATTATCTTAAAATCATATTAGTTAGTATGGAAACTTAGTTGTTGGCAACTTAAGCAACCTGTTTTGTCTTATCAAGCAAACTATTTTTGTCACATCGATATAACTACTGAAATATCCTAACATAATCAATTCCAGGGTGTTTAAACTAACAATCATCTTGACTTTAGTGTTGATAGAACGATCAATTCTGGTGAAGATGCTTTCATTTGCAGTCATATGATTGCTGTAACCACTGTTGATGAACCATGTGTCATTGATTTGTTCTTCTACACTTTGAGAAGCATAGAAGAAATGCTCCTGATGTTTTTCGGAATAGTTTGCTTGGTTACTTTTCTCCTTATTTCTGTCATTCTCTGTTTTATTTCCAAACATTGTAGAGTTTATATTTTGGGGCTTTCCCTTAAAGTAAAAATCATTCTCCAAATGATTTGTTCTTTTGCAAATACCATAAGGAGGATAATCATTCCTTTTGGTCTTTAATGTCTTTATTTTGAGAGAAACCATCATGAAATTTACCCTTTCTTTTATCATCACCTGATTTCCGATTACTTAGGTTGACTTTGGTTTGGAAAGAATTTTCCAGAGATTCTCCACTTCTTCTACTCAATCGTTGCTCGTGTGCTTGCAACGATCCCATAAGTTCAGCAAGAGTTAGTGTAGATAAATCTTTGAATTCTTCAATAGCTGCGACAACATGGTCATACTTTTCAGTGAGTCTAATCAAGAGTTTTTGAACGATTCTCGATTCTTCAATGGTCTCTCCATATGATCTCATTTGATTTGAAAGATCAATGACCCTGGTGCTATATTGCATAGCATTCTCAGTCTTTCATTTTGAGATTTTCCATTTTCCTTCTCAAGCTTTGAAGCTTAATGGTTTTAACATTCAAACTCCCCTGAAATTTTTGCTGCAGGATATCACATGCTTGCTTGGAAGAAGTGGCTCTCATCAGTCTGGAGAAGATGGCATCACTTGCTGCCTGTTGAAGGAAGAACAACGTCGTCGCATCTTTTTGTTATTACCTTTTTTCCATATCAGAAGTGCTTTCTGGAGGAATTTGAACACCTTTTTTCTATCACATCCCATAGATCTTTTGATAGAAAAAAGGTCTTCATTTTGATACTCCAAAAATCATAGTTTTCACCAGCTAAGATTGGACATGGCTCTGATGCCACCTGTTGGATTTTTAGTGAAAATAATGAACAAGAACAACAAGAAAATATTTGTAGTAATTTCCTTCTCTCCTTTATGTAAAGAATTCTTGTTGAAAACTTGATAGAAGTGATTACAAAGACTTCACCTATTTATACTGGTGTAGCACTCAATTAGATTGATGAGCGTACACAATACATGTATATATATTTAATGAATACTTTGAACACAAATACATGAATCTTAAGAGACATTCATGCACATACATTTATTTGCATGGGAAATACATTAACACTTAATAATTATGCAGTCGGAATTAGCTCAGTTGTCTCACTCCGATCCGATGTGCAGCATAATTAGAATCGGACTTAAAAAAGTTTGTGAAGTGTGATTCAAAGCGTTCCATCTCCGGCGGCGGCAATGCAGCCAAGGCACTGAGTCGTCCATTAGCAGTGGGAAACATGAAACAAATCGCAAATGCATGTTGTTTCTCCTAATAATTCTCTATATATAAAAATAAGGTTGAATCTTTCAAGTTCTTTTGAGGAGGTCTTTTGCAACTTCCAAGGTTTGTCATGTGTTATCTACCATTTATGATGTCATCTATAATTTTTTAAGTCTAGCATGCGAATGGTATATTTGATGAGGAATGTTTTCGTCCAATATATAAATATAGGCATTGCCGCGTTTAATTGTTTTAACATGATTTCTTTTTTTTCTTCTGAGAAATATTGTGAACTAAGTCAATAACTTTTGGGTATCAAGTTATTATGTATATATTTGTATGTATTTGTATTTCTTTCTATTATTTATATTTATTACTTACATATATATATAATGATTATGGTATACAATATATATGGATATAATGCATATCCTAACTTTATTTTCTTTTTTAAGGTATACAATACTTCTTTATTTGGCAACAATTAAATATTTTTATTCTCGTCCATATACTTTGGCATATCAACTGAGTATTAATTTACTATTTTTCAATCTTAATAGGTGTCACTTGATATATTTTTAGTTTAGTACTATCTCACTTGCTAAAATTATCATACTATTTAATTTCAAAAACTATGCCAAACCTAGGGGTGAGCATGGATCTCGGAGATAACCGAACTGTGGAGAAATCCGAATCGATAAAGAACCGTTGATTATTTGACTTTATTCGAATTGAACTGCTCCGATTAATTTTTGTGTCAAACCCGAATTGTACTGAACCGAAGAACCGATTCAGAACCGAATAGAACCGATTTCAAAGAAGTAACTATATACAAATTTGTATGTATCATTGAATTCATTTTTTTTGTATTGTTATATTGGATTAGGTACAAATTTGATTGAAGTGTGTTGTTGTTGTTGTTATTTAATACTATTATAATTTTAAGACTTCATAGAATAAAATTAAATAATAAAATAAAATAATTTTAATGAATAATTTTGGGAGCACTTAAAATCTATTAACTACAATAGGTATGAATCAAATAATTGGTTTATAATAATGCATAAGATATTTTGAAAGGTGAACTTTCTGATTATTACTTATGAGGTGTAGAACGAGAAGATTTCGAAGAATAAAATTTAAAGAAAATTTTGAATGTAATATTTCACTATTTTATGCAATTTGTTTGATTCAAATAGTTATTTTATATTGGAAAACTCCGAATCTCCGAATCCCCGAAACCGAACCGAATTGTCCCGTTAGACCCGAATCTCCGAATTGGATAGAACCAAAAACCAATTCGATTTGATTCCAGAGAATTAGTGTCACAATTCGGTTTCAGAGATTCAAATTTGGAAATCTCCGAATTTCGAAGCGGTTCCGGAGAATCCCTAATCTCCGGACCGTGCTCACCCCTAGCCAAACCTGTGGGGCAAATTTCCCATTAAACTAGAACACCTTGCTTTTACCATTTACAACATTTAGTATTACAAATTAAAACTCGTCCTAATAATATAAGGCTGGCCGGCGCCTTTATATATATATTTTTAAAGACAACCACTAAATTAAAATTTATCAAATACTATTCCAAAGACTATATATGTAACCAAAATTACCTATTAAAGAAGTTTTGTAATGGGAATAAAAATTCCAAAGACTATATGTAGTTAATGAGAATAAATATTACCTATATTTTGATATTACTTGTTTCTCTAAGTGCCAGGAGAAACTCGATAGGCCATCAATATATGGATATGGATATATAAGTTCTTTCAATTCCTTTAATTTCTCTCCCAATTGTTTGGAATAATGCTCAGTTTGCTTTGTCTAATTGCTTGGGTTTGACTCTCAACTTATTACATAATCATTGTAATTAGTTTTGACACATGATCCAAACATAGACTCGACAAACTTGTGATATGGTTGTGAGTCTTTCTACTTTCTTGTTGTCATCAATGAGTTCATTGATTTGTATATATATATATTTTTTATGTTGTATTGTTTTTCTTAATTAATGAGATTGTGATTGTTATTTATATTGAGTTTTTATTTTGATTTCGAAAATTATAAGTGTTCACGATGTCTGATAAAATCACACTTTAGAAGGTGTTTGGTTAAACTTATTCGAAAAAGTTTATAAGCTTTTACTTCTCTTAAGATCGATGTTTTTAAATTAGTTTATATGATGTTTAATTTTAATTTAAAACTAAAATTTTCAAATGTTTGGATAAATAAGATGATGAAGCTTATATATAAGATGTTAGTAATTAATGACAATTGTGTAATTTAAATGATTAAATTTGAAAGTGTGTGCGAAATGTAAGATCTTATTTTAGAAATAAGTTGGGACCCCCTACGATTTTTCAAAAAAAGAGCTTAAATAAAACATTATTTTTAAATCATTGTTAAACACTCCTGAACTGAATATGATCTTATAATATGTTGTAAGGAGTTTATAAACTCACACAAACACCTCCTTAATATAAATAATAATACATTTTGAATATTGATTAACTCCCAAGTTATCAGTGTTTATGATGTCAGGGTGACACAAACGACCCATATAGTCAATCCTGGACTAATCCTAGCGGGATTTGGGCTAAACGAACTTCATGTTAAATGGACTAGAAAATTTGATTTTTAATCCTATGTTTTGCGGGTTTAAACGGGATGGCGCCCCATTAGACCAATACCCATTTAACATTCCTTGTGCCAAAATATCGTTCAAATGTCAGATTTATAACAAAATGCATGAATAAAGTTGTGATGGTATACGTATAAATCAAACATATAAATTCATAACTCATCGTTAATTTGAATGAGACATTAACTTTTTTACTCATTTTTGTCAATATATTTTTGTATTTAAATGGTACTTAGATTTGAATATTTTCTTTTTCATTGTCGCATTTCTTCTTTGCCAATATACTTCTGACGTAGTTATGAACATATTTCTAGGATTATGTTGAAGCACGACTACTAATTTGATGCAAGATGGATTTTTAGGTTGTCAAAAGTACTAGTTAAATATAAAAATGCTCCTTTTGAGTTTTAAAAGTAATTAAATTCAATATTGAAATAATATATAGTCTTAATTTATATCCAAATTACATAAAATCAATAAAATTCTAATTTATGATATAAATATATGTTAGCTTTAGAATGTTAATAACAACTTATCATTTATTTAATAAATAAATAATAGGAATCTTTAATGATTAGTTATTTATGGTTTTTTACATATGATTTCTTAATTAATTTTATTTGAAAATAAAAAAAATTATAATTAACACATCAAGATTTTAACAACGGCTATATAATGGTGTATATTGTAAGATACACGCTAATAGACAACAGATTGTGAATCCATTGTTAAAATTGTTGTCTAATGTTATAAAATAGACAACAGACATCATAACCGTTGCTAAAAACGTTGTCTATTAGCACAAACAATGCTAATAGCCAACGGATTTTAAGATATCAGTTGTTAAATATGGAAATGGCAACACTATTTTCTAAAACCATTGTCTTTTTCATCTTGTCTATTCTATATTTCCTTGTAGTGATTATTCAATATATATAAACAAAAGTTCAAAAAATGCACTCAAATCATATTCAATCATTCCGGTATTAATAATTTGGAGATTTTAATAAATAAAAAATTGTTTAATATGTCTCAGAAGTTGCAATATTTTATTTTGAAACAAACAAAGAAAAAAAGGATTAAAATTTAGATTGTGTATAATTAACGTGAAATCTTATATATGCATGATTTGAAGTGTTTCAGAAAATTATAAATGAGAAATTGCTCATAGTTATTAGTTTTATTACATATTAGTAGCTAGGTTGTTGAAAATTATGTCTCACAAAGGTAATGGTTAGTTCCACAATTTCCAAATGCAATTTGTCTTTTTTTTTTTTTTGTTGGTGTTATAATATGATTTTATACTAAATTAGCCCCTTGAAATCAATGAGCTCCCAATATTATATGTCTAGCTCCGTCGTCCTGCACTTGGATCAATCATCCTTGACAATTGTCATGTCAATACATGCATGGACACAACCTGTACCACTTTTTTTATTTTATTTAGTACACCCTGGCCTGTATCATTACTAAAACTATGTGATCATGGTTGTATTACCTCCCGTCTTCTCAGTTGACAACTCTAATCTAATCGATTTCTATAAATCAATTGTTAATCTCTCACTAATTATTGAAAACGATCACATGGCAAATCATTGATAAGATCTCACATATCTTAGAAGTCAAACGTTTATCTAATATAAATTAGAATTATTAGGATAGTCAGTTCTGGGAAATCATGAATGCACGTCGTTCTCCTATTTTTTTTTATAATATATATCTATTTCTATTGTATAAGTATGGATGTTTGGTCCATTTTTAGAAAATTTTTAAAAAATTGTTCCCCTACTCACCAAACATACTTTAAAATGTCCATCATTGATAAATAAAAAATTGGGGACCTAAAAAATAGAATTATTAGAATAATCATTTCAAAGGAATCGTGAATGCATGTTGCTTTTCCTAAAACTTCTTAATATATAAAAATAATGTTGAATCTGTCAAGATCTTAAGAGAAGGTGATCTTTGCAACTTTCTAGATTTGATCAATTAAATAAGGAAAACATAAGACGTTTCTACAGCTTTGTGATTAGTATAAAATTAAATACTTGAATGTGCAAGATTATATTTGTAGCTTAATGATGTAATTACAATAATTGTATGACAATATTCTTGAATCGGAGTTTGGTAAAATTAATTTTTCTTCTATTTATTTTCATCACTCCTTGTTAGTTAATTTTTATTTTCATTATTCTTTTGATTACTGTACTTTTAGTTAATTAATTAGTTTAGATAATCCACATCCTCTTTTTATTTGTTTTCCATCTCAAAAAAATTAAGTCTTGTTCTCTGAAAATCACCCCAACTCACTGTTGTACTAAGTTATTTATTTAGAGGTAGGTAAATTATTTTGTTGATTTGACACCCATCTATATTTTCTTTTAATTTGAATTGTTTGGAATAATACTCAGTTTGCTAGTCTTGATTGGCTTTGAATCTCCAGTAATCATGTACATAATAATTGTATTTAGTTTTGTCATATATACGATCTAAACTTAGATTCGACAAACTCATTGTGATTTGATCGTGAGTCTTTGTTGTTGTTGTTGTTATCAATGAGTATTTTTTTTTAGCAAACTACAAATTAAGGTGGTGGAAGGGAAAGAATAAATATTTGAAAACATGTGTGATCCGCAAATTCGAGTCCTTTATCACAATTTACACATTTATAAAGGTATGGATACCACTTGAGCTACAATTAACTTTTCAAAAGTCTGATACGAGCAAATAGTTTCAAGTTCCGTGTCTAGGTTTTGTAACCTAAATAGATCGACATGGTCAAAAGGGTGGTAGAAAATTCGTGGTAATAAACTCGTGGTAGAATTTTTTTTTTTTTTTAATTTTATGTTGTAATGTTTTTTTAATGAGATTGTGATTGTTATTTATGTTGTTCTTTTGAACTATGCATGTACAATCACTTTAAATCTATATAATAGAGTTTTTTTTTCTTAATCAGGAGTTTGACAATTTCGAATTTTAAGTTTTCAAGCTGGCAATTTATAATTTTTTTTTCAAACTTCACGAATTTTGTCCAATTTCAATCTGAATCATGTAAGTGAGCCAAAATCGCATGTGGGCCCTTAATATCAGGCTTTTCAGCACAATTTCACTCAATTTCACCTATGTGTAATATAATTGTATAAGTGGCAATCTTGATTGTCATTAAAATTTACACATAATCGCACCACATAAGATTATAAACAGGAAAATAAAAAATAAAATTTTAGAAATTGAAAATAACAAAAATAGAAAAATAAAAATAAAACAGAAAAATTATAAATTAAAATCTACACAAAAATTAAAATCTGCAACAATATATCAGTGCAACTCCAAGATTATATTACATAATTTGCAACGAAAAATTCTCCTCAATCTGCAACGAAAATTCTTTATTGCCATTTAACAAAAAAATAAAATTATGCATTCAAAATCATTATCAATATCGAGGTTTATAAAACCGTAAATTATAATTATACACACAATTAATATATTGAAGTAATTATCAAGATAAGATAATTTATAGAGGTTGATTATGTAAATATTGATATAAACTCGGAAGTGGTGCAAGTGATTGACCTCGGGGTCTTTGATTATATTAATTTGAGGTATATTGGACCGGGCCGGTCAAATCAGCAAGAATAGTCAGTAGCTCGGGTGCTTTTACAATAGCTTTTTAGGGTCTTTTTTTATATAAAATCGTTAACCCTTATCATTACATTTGAGGGCCTATTTATAGTAGTAAGTGATTGTAAAGTTTAATGGGTATAAAATTGACCGTATTGTTGCAACATGATAAAATTAATAATCATGTTCATCCTTAGATGCAGGGAAATATTTCTCTAAGAAAAGAAGTTCTATCTCGGTCCATGTATCGATGGAACTCAAGGGAAGATAGTATAACCAGTCTTTTGCACAATCTTTCAAGGAAAAGACAAATGCCCTAAGTTTGATTTGCTCCTACGTTACGACCTTAGGCTCCATACTCAAACAGACAGTGTGGAATTCTTTTAGATATTTGTGAGGATCTCCACATGCATGTCCATAAAAAGATGGAAGTAAGTGAATTAATCCAAATTTAAACCCAAAATTAGTATCTGCAGTTAGACCAGGAAAAGTGATGCAAAGAGGTTGTTGAGTAAGGACGGGATTTGCTAGCTCCTTCAATATCCGTTTTGCTGCCATTGTTTCCTCCTCCTGTTTAGATTCATAAAAATTAGATTCGAAAGAATGAAGTGAAAATTCCAAAGCTCGCTTGGCTTGCCACCTCAAGATTTGATCTATTCGAATTATCTTAGGGTAAAATTTTAAATCCTTGTTATCTTGAGACCGAGTGCGCATCAACTGAAATTGTGAGATTCATGTGAGAAAACATAAATTTAAGCAAAAAAGTTCAGAAAATTCGTTGAACCAATCTATAGAAACTGATACTGGAAGACTTGAGTTACACTGGGACTGTCATTGTGAAAAACAGAGCAAAACAGAGCAAAACAATAGCGAAACAGAGTAAACAACAAACAAAAACAGAATAGTCCACAATCAAAACAAATAATTTTTCATTTTTATTTTTAATTGAAATAAGCCCACAAACAAATGGCCTACTCTCTTCCTCTTATCCAAACCTTTTAATTGCTTGGAATTTCTCTCCAATCGTAGTCCTCGTCACTCAACCCATGAAAAATAATGGACAACTTTTTTTTTCTTCTCACGCCCAAACTCCACCTTATCTCCTTTCCTTAGCCTAAGAACACTTTCTTTAGCTTCAAAATACTCCAAAAATTCTTAAATAATTAACAAAATAATATATGAAGTATTTGAAGATAAAAAACACGTATAGACAAGAAAATAGTGCATTTACTAACATGAAATAACATAAAATCCCAAATTAAACCACTCCTTTGATTTGGAGAGCAACCATGCTTTTGTAAGAGATTTGATGTTGATATGACATATTTCATGCTTGTTGGTGGCAGTTGGATATCTTCTGTTGTTTTACCCTTGTGTCAGAGTAAGAGGTCAGTACTTTGACAAATGGCTTAGAGGAACTTTCTTTACTGCTCTTCCACCCGAGCTCATGGTGAGCTCGACATTTCTGATCTAGTTAGGACTTTCTTCTTTGACCATGAGCTCGGCATTTCTGATCTTGTCGGGACTCTCTTCTTTGATCAATCTATTACGAGCTCGGGTTTTTTTTCTTCGTCTCGGATCAGAATATTGCCTAGGTGGCATATCTGACCAGGTGGGCCTGGTTGGTATATTTTGGTACTAGAATTAACACAATATTAAAATCCAAAAAAATTAAAAACCCTAATATCTCTCCCTCTCTGAAAGGAACGGCTGATCCTTGCTTTACTTATGCTTGAGCTCCCAGCTCTCTCTATCAACCTTCTAATCCTCACCTAATTTTCTCCACTACCCACCTCGCGACTATAAACTCCAAGATATTGAGGAGAAGTGTTCGAACAAATTGTCGTCTCTCCGAGCTTCAAACCCGATCTACTCACCTCCACCATCGTGCGGTTGTCGTCACACGCCACCTCGATCTTCCTCTTGACCTCTACCAGCCTCAACTCTCTTGAATTGCCGCCCCTCTCCGCTCTCTCATCTTCGCATCTCAACTTCTGAATCATTTGATCTTGGGTTGAGCTTTCCTATATTCATGAATTTCAAGGATCAAAGTTTTAATAATTTCAGCTAATTAGGAATGTTGTATAAATTGGAGGTTTTCGTTTTGGATGGGACTAAAGGCACTACACTAACATCTAAGGGGGCACCACACCACATGCACTACACACCACATCATCATAGTGATGTGGTGTGGTGCCCTTAGAAGTTAGTGTGGTACCTTTAATCCAACCCTTTCGTTTCATGTAATTTAATGTTTGATTTCAAGTTATTTATTTATTTTCTAAATGATTTTATTTCTTAACATATTTGTTTAATTTTCTATTTTATGATTTGTAAAATTTTATGCCATTTCGGATAAGGGAAAGTCATATCAACGAAATTGGCCCCGAAAAAATTTAATTTCAGAGTTCACGTACGATTTCGCTCCATTTGAACGACTCAGATTGAAGTTGAACAAAATTCGCGAAGCCCCGAAAAATTAAAATTCTAAATTGCCGGCCCGAAAACTTAAAGTTTAAAATTGCCCCTAATTTATTGGGCAATTTAAATAGTAAACTCTATATATTAATATACTTTTAAATAGTGATTAATTCCCAATTAAATTATATGTGTACCCACGCATCTCAAGGTGACTCAAATCATCAAAACCTCATTTTCAAGCAAACCATTTTCTTATATAGCTTCAATCAACTATATTGTACGCCTTTGAAATATCAAATTTCAAGGCAACCTCACCATAAAGTCTCTTCTTTTTGTAATTTTTAATGATTTAGTATCAAACTTACAATTAGTTACTACATCTGACTAAAATCTCTCATTCTCTTTTTTTTTTATATGATGTATATAGTTGCAAAAGCAGCAAACACATTGTCATTAATGGAGCGTAAGCTAATTGTGAGTGGCAATCAAATGATCATGTTAAATACATTAATAACAAGCGACTAAAAGATGGAATCAGATCATTTCCTTTTAAACAAATTTAAGAAGAGAGGGATAGGGGGAGGAATTGAAGTAGATTTATAATCTAACTCAACAGCTCTCCCATGATTGTGCAATGGCCCTTACAATGCAGTGGTTATGTGAAGGTCGGTTGAGGAAGAGTGGTGATGGACATTAAAAGACAGAAAAATTCTGTTTTGATTCTATATATCTTGTGATTCATATCTGATTTTGATCTTGTTTATTTCAAATTTTTCATTTTAGTGTAATTGCAAAATTTGTCCAATTTTAGTCATTTTTCCGCTAAATTTTGCAATTTCTGGTGACTTTTCCGCAAGTGCAATACAAACACCCCAACCTTTTCAATTTCCGATCAATTACAGTGATGTGCCAATTTGCACTTGTGTTTTTATTTTGACAATACATAGTATCAGAACACTATGAAATGAGAATTAGTACAACAAGAACAAAATTAAGGATTCAACAAGAAATACATAAACATTAAAGAATGAATCAAAGCAAACTATACCCGATGATCACTTGAAAGCTGATCTGATTTTAATTTACTACAGGACACAAACTCAACCTAAAACATAGCAAATTTGACTCAAGTTTATTCAGTTGATACGATAATCAAGAAACAGGAGAATTTCATAATTGGATAAACTTTATTTTGCTAATTATGCAGTCGGAATTAGCTCAGTTGTGTCACTCCGATCCGATCCGATCTGCAGCATAGTTAGAATCGGACCTAAAAAAGTTTGTGAAGTGTGATTCAAAGCGTTCCATCTCCGGCGGCGGCAATGCAACCAAGGCACTGAGTCGTCCACTAGCAGTGGGAAACATGAAACAAACATGTTTATTGTGGTCGGGTGCAGGGCAAGTATGGTGGGGCTTCCCCCATGGGAACACCACTTCTTGGAACCCCAATCTCATCAAAGAAGTCACCATGTATTCTCCACAAGGTAGAATGAAACCACCTTGTCTGTTAATTTCCAACCAATCGATCACAGATTTTGCGTACTCATCACTTACTCTTGACGGTGCTTCCGCCACCATCTTCACCACCTCTGCAAACGGCAGTTTATCCAGATCCTCGCAGCTTGCTGTCGAGTGAGCCGCCAGCACCGCGTTGCCGCAGTATGAAGGCGGCAATGGCGGATTCAGCCGAGGCGTTATGTCCACGGCGTTAAGGAGAGTGGAAACTCTTTCTTTGTCGTACTCCTCGTCTTTCGACAGCGCCTTGCACCGCCACATCAGCGCCGCCACCACACTCAGGGTGCTGATTCTTGCGTTTGTTTCGTGAGACGTTAACCTTGCCTTTTCCTTGAGGAAACTAATGTCGTTTTGGCTCAACTGGAAGACTACGGTCTTCAACTCCACTTTCTTGCTGAAGACTGCGATATCGGGTTTGAAGTACTCCGGGTGGTGGAACGCCACCCGCGGCGGAGACCTGGCAGCGAGCTGGCGGCGGTCGAGGTCGGGGACGACTGCCAATGGCTTGTCCTCATCGAAAGCTTGTGAAGCCAGGTTATCGCAGAAAGTTTTGGCGCTCCTTCCGTCGAACAAGGTGTGGTTCACTGACATTCCGATGGCGAAACCACCACATCGGAATGATGTTAGCTGAAGAATGAACAAGGGCTGATCATCACATTCTTCTTTGAAGGTATGAACAACAAGCTGTCGGAATCCGAGGTTGGGAGCATCCAGGTCACCAATCTCAGCAAGCGAAAACTCGGAGGAGGCGACAATGAAGCCAGCCCCGGCAGAGTTGCAGTCGATCTCAAGGCGGCCGGAGTGGTGGTCCAGCTTCAGTCTTCCGGCCATAAAATCATAAGGGACCAGCACCCTTTCTAAGGCCAATTTCAGGCGTTGGGACACCACCTGGGGAGAATAATCAGGATTGGCCTCGAAGAAATACAAGATTGAGAACTTGTAGTTAAGCATCTGGTCTATGTTTGACAAGAAGATGGATTTTTTCTGAGTTTTATGTAATGGGAAAGCAAGAACTGATTCATGGAATGTGATGTTGAGATCTTGCAGGGAAGGATTGGAAGGGATGACTGCCATCTTAATCGAATTCGGTTTGATCAGTACATCAACTATGTTATCCCCTACTCTAATTTATACAAAATTGGATCGATCAATCATGACAATGCAATACATGTACAACCTTTACCACTTTTTTATGTTATTATTTTAATTATCATACCCTGTCTTCATCAAATCTGGATCAAATCGATTTTATACATCAATTGTTAAACTAATTATTCATAACGATCACATGGGGAATCTTTAAATACCATCTCTCATATCTTAGAAGTCAAACGTTAATTATCTAATAAAAAATAGAACTATTACATTTCAAAGAAATCGTGAATGCGTGTTGTTTCTCCTAATAATTTTGTATGTATAAAAATAAGGTTGAATCTTAAGTTCTTTTGAGGAGGTCTTTTGCAACTTCCAAGGTTTGTCATGTGTTATCTACCATTTATGATGTCATCTATAATTTTTTAAGTCTAGTATGCGAATGGTATATTTGATGAGGAATGTTTTCGTCCAATATATAAATATAGGCATTGCCGCGTTTAATTGTTTTAACATGATTTCTTTTTTTTCTTCTGAGAAATGTTGTGAACTAAGTCAATAACTTCTGGGTATCAAGTTATTATATATATATTTGTATTTCTTTCTATTATTTATATATGTTATTGCTTTTACCATTCACAACATTTAGTATTACAAATTAAAACTCGTCCTAATAATATAAGGCTGGCCAGCGCCTTTATATTCTTTTTTTAAAGACAACCACTAAATTAAAATTTATCAAATACTATTTCAAAGACTATATATGTAACCAAAATTACCTATTAAAGAAGTTTTGTAATGGGAATAAAAATAATATATATATATATATATATATATATATATATATATATATATTTCCAATCCATATCAGCAACTGATATCTTTCCACAATTTGTGGATGGCACGAGTAGAAATGCCCCATGGCGCCACCTTATTTATGAATGCCGGAAAATCCCAAATTTGATATTATGTGCAACTTAAGTGATATTTTCCGATAAAATTCGATTTTCCTGATAAATATTAGATTAGATCGAATAAAATTTTAAATTATACAGTTAAATTAAAAATCATGATATATAATTATAAAATCAAAATTAGAGGAGCTAGTTGTGTAGCGAAAAATAATTTTGACCCTCTAACTAATAATTGAAAACGATTACATGACGAATCTTTAGATACGATCTCTCATATATCTTAGAAGTCAAACGTTTATCTAATAAAAAATAGAATTATATTAGTCAGTTCAAACAAATCGTGAGTGCATGTTGTTTCTCCTAAAAATTCTCTATATATAAAAAAAAAGGTTGAATCTTTCAAGGGTTTTGCAACTTCCTAGGTTTGTCATGTCTTATCTACCATATATAATGTTATTTATGACTATTTTTAGTCTAGTATTTCAACATTAATGAAGTAAACATGATTTATTCGTATATATATTTAGATTTATTTTGTTTATTCGAATTCGATATTAATGTGCATTTTAATTTAGCATTTAATGATTTGACAAAAATACAACATAATATCATAGATGCTAACAAAGAACCCAACAGGAACAAAAAGAATAAAAGCTAATTCTTATAAATAAATAAAAATGGTCATTCCTTCAACGAACTAGCAATTTGATAGTTTAACATTTACAACGAACTAGCAATTTGATTGTGACCCATGCATTTCGGCTCATATGACTCAAAAAGTGATTTTAACTCACCAGATGCGCGCTCACGTGTTCCCACGCTCCCTCATGTCCGTGTTCACATTCTTATCCTGCTTGCTTAACTTTTCTGTTATGTTCGCATTACCTTTCTGTTATGTTCGTGTAACCTTATGTTATGTTAGTTTAACATTTACATTATATTACAGACATATAATATCTTCTAAACATTTATGTTATAATAATATAACCTTTATGTAGTACTTTAAAACATAAATGTAATACGGATATAACATAAATGTTAAATTATTATAATATAAAGGTGCAACTATACTGTACAGCCCTGCTACCCTACCCACCATGGACACGTTAAGATGTGTCCAAGACTGATGTGTGAAAAATCCAAAATACCTATTAATTTCACTTTCCATATAATAAGAGGATGAGATCATTACACGTAATTGGTGGACATATTAAGAGTTACCCACGGTTGGCATTTTATCATTTTTTTTATATTATATGAATTTTTATACTGAAAAAAATTTAAGTAATATCACTTAAATGTTATGATATTTGTACATAAAAGTTATACTAATATAACATAAAAGTTAGAGCATAAACTTAAAAAAATTTAATTTGTGTGCGGATTCAGGTCAGATCCGACCTGATCTGACTCGTACGCATCTGGTTGCATGATGCAATTGGTGCACAAAAACTCTACGGAAAAAAAAAGTATGAAAGGGAAGGGGAAAATTGAGTAGTAAAGTAGGAAAAATACACAAAAACTCATGTGAGACGGTCTCACTGATAGTTTCCGTGAGATTAATCCTTATTACCCATAAATTGAACCATTTTCACAAATTTTTATATGAATTGTGAAGTGTGGGTTATAGATTGATCTGTCTCACATAACAAGATCCGTGACACGATCTCAAGTAAGACCTACTTGGAAAAATATGGAAATGATTAAGAAAAACGATTAAAAAAGCAAAGCAGAAGATAAACAAACCTAACCAACTTGTTAGCAAAAACCAAGTTTTCATTTTTACCAAATTTGATAATATCTTCTTCTTACACACATTTTTTCCTTAAATTCAATTTGATATATCTTTTTCTTACCATTTGTTCACCTATGTTTTAGTTTTTATAAGGTATTAAATATTATGCTTTTGTGGAACTAAAAATGTTTAACAGAAAAAATATAGGGCACGGATATTGACACCCCAACTTTTTATGAGTACACCCTCGTTACTACTTGATAGTTGATACATGCCTCTTAATATTTCATTGAATACACCTCTAAATTACCTATAATGTCCACATATATACATAAAAATTATGAAAACTGTTGTAAATAATTACGATAACTATAAAATAAGCTAGAAGTAAAACAGACGAAAAGCGTACGAAAGCAATGCGTAAATAAAAGACGAGACGAGAAGAGAAAAGTAGATGAGAGGAGAGAATTTGTTGTGTCATTCCTTCCATTCATTACATGTATATATAGAGAAAATTTCGATACATTAGCCTTGATCACCAAGTTAGCTTAATCACCAAGTTTACTTAATCACTAAGTTTATATTCAATATTATAATACTTCCCCTTGAATTTAACTTTTTTATGTCATGTGCATAAGCTGTCTTGTTAAAAACCTCAAACCAAAAAAACCCATTGGGACAAAAAACTGGAATAAGGGAAAAAAAGTACAACACATATATGCAACATTTTCGCTTCCCCTGAAGCGATTAGCATGAGTCTGGAAGTAACCTTTCAATCTTGCTTCTCGTTGGATCTTCTCATACCAATGTCGTATACCAATTTCTCAAATGTAGATGTAGGCAAAGATTTTGTGAATAAATCAGCAAGATTGTGATATGAACGAATTTGTTGAACATTTATCTCTCCATTTTTCTGAAGCTCGTGAGTATGGAAATTTTTTTGGTGATATATGTTTAGTCCTATCACCTTTTATATACCCGCCTTTAATTTTTACTATGCAAGCAGCATTATCCTCATAAATGATAGTAGGCGTAGTGGTAGTCAGTTTTAACTCACATGCATTCCTTATATGAGCTATAACTGATCTTAACCAAACACACTCTCTCTGCCTCATAAAGAGCAATAAGTTCAGAGTGGTTGGAAGATGCGGCAACCAATGTCTGTTTAGTAGACCGCCATGAAATGGTTGTGCCATTATAACAAAATAAATATCCAGTTTGTGATCGAGCTTTGTGCGGATCAGATCTATATCCCGCATCTGCATAACCAACTAACCCCGAGTTAGTTGTATTATTTGAATATAACAATCCCAAATTTATAGTACCACGGAGATAACGGAAAATATGTTTAATTCCGTTCCAGTGTCTTCGGGTTGGCTCAGAATTATATCGAGCAAGCACATTAACTGCAAATATGATATCTGGTCTTGTACATTGTGCTAGATACATCAATGCTCCAATAGCATTAAGATACGGCACCTCTTGGCCAAGTATCTCTTTATCAAATTCTTTAGGTCGAAATGGATTTTTATTAGAGTCTAAATAACGTACCACCATAGGAGTGCTTAAAGAATGAGCACTCTCCATATTAAACCTTTTGAGCAGTCGCTCAGTGTACGCAGATTGATGAATAAAAATGTCATTTGCTCTATACTCTAACTGAAGACCGAGACAGAGTTTGGTTTTCCCAAGGTCTTTAACTTCAAACTCTTTCTTCAGATATGCAGTAGCATTGGCCAAATCCTCAGGAGTGCTAATGAGGTTCATGTCATCTACATAAACTGCAATTATAACAAATCCGATTTCTGATTTTCTAATAAAAATGCATGGACAAATTGAATCATTTTTGTAACCTTCTTTGATAAGGTATTCACTTAGTCTATGATACCACATGCGACCAGACTGCTTTAGTCCATACAATGATCTTTGTAATTTGATCGAGTATAGCTCACGGGGATTACCCGTTTTTGGTATTTTAAATCCATCAGGAATTTTCATGTAGATATCAGAATCAAGTGATCCATATAGATAAGTTGTTACTACGTCCATAAGACGCATGTCCAAATTTTTATGGACAACCATACTAATGAGAAAACGGACAAATTGTAGTAGAGAGAACCCTTGGGCAACAAGTCGGGTCTTATATCTTACAATTTCATTATTCTCATTTCTCTTACGGACAAATACTCATTTATACCCAACAGGCTTTATATTGTCCGGAGTTTGAGTGATAGACCCGAATACATTCCGTTTATTTAGTGAAGCTAATTTAGATTTGATTGTTTCCTCCCATTTAGGCCAGTCATCCCTTTGACGACATTCTATTATGGAACGTGGTTCACTATTACAATTATCGCTCAAAATCTCTTGCGCAACCGAGAATGCAAAAATATCATCAATAATGATCTCATTTCTATCCCATACATAATTGTAGTAGCTTATGAAATTCTCGGTATTTTCTGGATTTGATATCATCATGATTGTTTTATTAGGCTCTACAGATTTACCTGGAGCTTGCTCATTAGAACTCACTTCATTAATGGGTTCATAAACCCCTTTCTTGGATTTTCAAGGAACAGAGTCCTTTGAGCCAATGGGTCGACCCCATTTTTGTCTTGGTCCATCAGAATTCATTTTCACATGTTCATTAGGAACATCGATCCTAGCTGGAGCGTTCACAGCTGGAATATGAGACTTCGTGACTTTACTGGCATCATTAAATGCGTCAGGAAGTCTATTAGCAATATTATGTAAATGTATAATTCTATTGACCTCATTTTCACATTCAAGTGTGCGTGAGTCTAGATGAGACAAATTCTGCTCACACCATGTGAGATTCTCAACATGCATAGGTTTATTATTATCAAGGATTATCTTACCGATTAATGGAAATGTCGTTTCATTAAAATGACAATCCGCAAACCTAGCGGAGAATAAATCACCCGTCATTGGTTCCAAAAACCTAATAATCGATGGTGAATCAAACCCGACGTTGATGTGCCTTTAATTGTATATATTTTATCATCATAATTATCCTTGGTTGTAGTGTATTTGTGCTTTAATTGATTTAATTATCTTTGTTATTTGTAGGAATGGACCTTGATGGGCTTTGAAGAAAAATGGGCTTAAAATGATCAAATGATGCTTAAGATGTGAAGATGGGCTTGGGACCACATCAAATGTTTAGTGGCTTGGTGGAAAAGAAAGGGCAAAAGATGAATTGCCTCTCACATTTTGTATAGGACCATTATGTCCTTAGGGTTTAGTTTTCTTAAGTTTTGTTTAGGGGGTAGATAAGACTTTGTTATGTAATCTCCCCTATCTTTCTCTCTCTTGGGGGCCAAGACCCAAGATCATTCCATCATTCCAAAATTTCTCTACACACACAATTAAGTTTTTTCTCTCTCTAGTTTCCTCTCTATTTCAAGAACAATGTTGAAGATCACTTTGGAGATGATTAATCAAAGCATGAGTGGCTAATTTCCTTCTCTGATTCAAGGGTTGTTTAATTCGATTGCTATCACCGTGAGGTTTTGTGCTTAATCTAATTCTTGTTTTAATTCAAGTACTTGTTAATTCATGATCTAATTCTATATAGTGATATATAATTTGGGTTGATCTGACAATTCGATTTGAATTATATTTTGCTAATGCTATCCATGAGTTCTCTTTTATATGTTGCTAGGATGTATGATTGATGAATGATTGGTACTTAGTAGCAATAGGTTGATTATGCTTTTGCTGGGATTGTGTAATTGCCTAATGAATTAACGGGACTAACGGAACCATAGGCTTAGTAATTGCAGCTATCTCGATTATTAGGTTCTAGGTTTCAGTTGGGTTTAACTGTTTTCACAAGAACTCAATGCGGTTGTTAATTAATTTGGATCGCGACCAACTTAGTTAATGGCTAGATTTGATTAGATGCTAGGTTTAATCAATGAAATTAGGAAAACATGGACTTCTCTACGGCTTCGTGTTTAGTCCGAGGTTAAATACTTGAACGAACAAGATAACATTTATAACCTGTGATCAGTGATGCAATCGAGTGACGACGCCCCTTGAATCGGAGTTTCGTAAGATTTCTCATTCTCCTTTTCTTTCCATCTTTCGTTGTTTGCTTTATTCGTATTTTATTTGATATTTTCTTAGTTTAGTTAGTTCAGTTTCGTTTAATAGTTGATATCAAAAACTCCCCCATTGGCTCGTTTATGCTCAAAAGGAATTAAGCCTTATTCCCTGTGGATCGACCCTACTTCCCATTATACTTGTGTTTTGCTCATTTGGAGTAGGTTTTATTTTTGTTGTTGGTCTGACAAACCGACCAAATTTTGGCGCCGTTGCCGGGGAATTAGCGTTGAATTAATTTCTTTTGAGTTTATTTCCTTGTTTTTGGTTTATGCCTCGTTCTTTTCGTACAGGTGAACTTGTGTATAATCCAGAAATTGAGAAAGAAGCTAGAAGACGTAGAAAAGAGACAAAACTGTTTAAGCAAGATTTCTCCCCATTATCATCCGGTTTGAATTTAGCTTTGGAATTTGAAGATCCGGATACTAGTGATTCTGAACCTGATTCTGATCCTGAAGTTGAAGAAATTCAAGAAAAAATGGCTGCTCAACGAACATTAAGGGAGTTGGCTAATCCTGATGTTAACCAACAACCTTTATGCATTCAATTTCCTGTTGCTAATGCTACATTTGAATTGAAATCTGGCTTAATCCATTTATTGCCTACCTTTCGTGGTCTTGCAGGTGAAGATCCACACAAGCATCTTAAGGAATTCCATGTGGTGTGCACAGCTATGAGACCACAAGCAGTTACAGAAGAGCAAATCAAATTGTGTGTCTTCCCATTTTCTTTGGCTGACAAGGCAAAGGATTGGTTATATTATCTTCCACCTGGATCCATAACCACATGGTCTGACATGAAGAAGCAGTTTCTAGAGAAGTTCTTTCCAGCTTCACGAGCTGCACACATCCGGAAAGATATTTGTGGAATTAGGCAATTGAATGGAGAATCCTTACATGAATATTGGGAAAGATTTAAGCAACTATGTGCTAGTTGCCCTCAACATCAAATTCCTGAACAATTGCTTGTGCAATATTTCTATGAAGGTCTCTCAACTTTTGATAGGAGTATGATTGATGCCGCAAGTGGAGGTGCTTTGGTAAACAAGACCCCTGAAGATGCAAAAGCTCTAATCTCCAATATGGCGGCAAATGCACAACAATTTGGAACGAGAAATGACATCATTCAAGGGACTGCCAAGGAGGTAAGTACAAATTCTGTTGATCAAAAACTTGATGCATTAACTGCTCTTGTGGGAAAATTGGTTTTAGGACAAACATCGGCACCTCAAGTTTGTGGTATATGTTCGGCCCAAGGTCATTTAACCGATGCATGCCCTACATTGCAAGAAGACTCCATACAACAAGCTAATGCAATGGGTGGATTTCCTAGCCAACCACAAAGAAGATATGATCCATACTCGAATAGCTATAATCCAGGATGGAGAGATCATCCTAATTTTAGCTATAGGAATCAAGGAGACAATCAAGGATTTCCACCACAGAACCTCAACAACAAGCCGATACCTCCACAATCATCGAGTTCAAGTTTGTCCTTGGAGGATATAGTTAAGGCTCTTGCTACTAACACTCAAAAATTCCAACAAGAGACAAGGGCAAGTATTCAACACCTAGAGAATCAAATGAGTCAAATGGCCACATCCATCAACAAAATAGAGGCACAAAGCTCGGGGAAACTACCATCACAAACGGTGATAAATCCGAAGGAAAATGCAAGTGCAATATTATTGAGGAGTGGAAAAGAGATTGATGCTAGGATTGGAGTGCCCGAGAAAGAAATTGAACAAGTTGCGGAGGATGTGGAAAAAGATGTTGAAGAGAAAGTTGAGGAGCAATCGAAGGTAAAATCTTCTTTTAAGTCACCTAATACTTCTAACATGGTTGTTGCTCCATTTCCTAGTAGGTTGACCAAATCGAAGAATGAAGACCATGAGAAAGAAGTGTTGGAAACCTTCCGAAAGGTAGAAATCAACATTCCTTTGTTAGATGCAATCAAACAAATTCCAAGGTATGCTAAATTTTTGAAAGAGTTGTGCACTAACAAAAGGAGGTTGAAAGGTGATGAAAAAGTAAGTGTGAGTGAGAATGCATCCGCTATGATAAAAAGGAACTTACCAAATAAATGCAAGGATCTCGGAATGTTTACTATGCCTTGTGTTATAGGTAACATGAAAATTGAGCGTGCCATGCTAGACTTAGGTGCATCTATCAATGTTATGCCATACTCAATTTATTGTGCCTTGAATTTGGGTCCTTTGAAAGAAACTAGAGTTGTTATTCAATTGGCGGATCGTTCTAATGCTTATCCGGAAGGGGTAGTTGAGGATGTTTTGGTGCAGGTTAAGGAGTTGATTTTTCCAGCGGACTTTTATATCTTGAAGATGGAAGATGACTCTGTGTCGAGTTCGGCTCCTATACTACTAGGACGTCCATTCATGAAAACTGCCCGAACAAAGATTGATGTGGATGAGGGTACTCTCTCTGTCGAGTTTGACGGGGAGATTGTGAAATTCAATATTTTTGATGCCATGAGATATCCAAGTGAAAATCATTCAATATGCTCTGTTGATATTCTTGATTCTATTGTGCAGGATAGCTTTGAGGAAGGTTATGAGATTGAAAGATTTGATATGCAAGCACAATTGGATATTGAAGGAGAGCTAGCTGAAGCTTTAGAGATTTCAGAGTCGTTGAAAGAAATACAGTCTGGGGTAATCGATTCTGGTATCGAAATTCCACTTTCTCATAAGAAAACATTACCATCTGTTTTGCAGGCCCCCAAACTAGAGCTGAAAACTTTACCTGACCACCTAAAATATGTTTATTTGGGTGATAATGAGACCTTACCCGCCATTATTTCAAAGGGATTGACTAAAGATCAAGAAGAGAGGTTGGTCAAGGCTCTCAAGGAACACAAAACTGCAATTGGTTGGACCTTAGCCGACCTAAAGGGTATAAGTCCATCGTTTTGCATGCATCGAATCTTGCTAGAGGATGATGCTCAACCGGTTAGAGATTCTCAACGAAAGTTGAACCCCGTGATGAAAGAAGTGGTAATGAAAGAGGTTTTGAAGCTTCTAGATGAAGGGATAATCTATCCTATTTCGGATAGTAAGTGGGTAAGTCCAATCCATGTTGTACCTAAGAAAACGGGCATCACTGTGGTAAGAAATCAAAACAATGAGTTGGTGCCTACAAGGGTACAAAATGGATGGCGTATGGTCATTGATTTTAGAAAGCTCAATTTAGCCACTAGGAAAGACCATTTCCCTTTACCCTTTATTGATCAAATGTTAGAAAGACTAGCTGGGAAAGCTTATTTTTGTTTTCTAGATGGTTTTTCAGGTTATTACCAGATAGTGATTGCACAAGAGGATCAAGAAAAAACGACCTTCACATGTCCTTTTGGGACATTTGCCTATAGAAGGATGCCTTTCGGTTTGTGCAATGCTCCAGGTACATTTCAACGATGCATGTTTAGTATATTTTCTGAGTATATTGAGAAATGCATTGAGGTGTTTATGGATGATTTTACTGTCTATGGTGATTCATTTGATCAATGTCTAGGTCATTTGTCCAAAATTTTGAAAAGATGCATTGAAACAAATTTGGTCTTGAATTATGAAAAATGTCATTTTATGGTAACGGAAGGCATTGTCCTAGGACATGTTGTCTCTTCTAGGGGCATCGAGGTTGATAAAGCAAAGGTTGATTTAATTGTGAGCTTACCTTATCCTACTAACGTTAAGGGAGTTCGAGCCTTTTTGAAAAGATGCATTGAAACAAATTTGGTCTTGAATTATGAAAAATGTCATTTTATGGTAACGGAAGGCATTGTCCTAGGACATGTTGTCTCTTCTAGGGGCATCGAGGTTGATAAAGCAAAGGTTGATTTAATTGTGAGCTTACCTTATCCTACTAACGTTAAGGGAGTTCGAGCCTTTCTTGGACATGCAGGTTTCTATCGTAGGTTTATCAAAGACTTTTCGAAGATTGCCTTGCCTATGTCTAAGTTGCTCCAGAAAGATATGTCTTTTGAGTTCGGAGATGATTGCAAGTTGGCATTTAACAAACTCAAGAACATGTTAACAATTGCACCCATCATCCAACCTCCGGATTGGAATTTGCCTTTCGAGATCATGTGTGATGCAAGCAATTATGCTGTTGGAGCTGTGTTGGGTCAACGAATTGACAAGAAAAGTCATGTCATATATTATGCGTCAAGGACGTTGGATGCTGCTCAATGCAACTATACAACCACCGAAAAAGAACTTTTAGCAATTGTTTTTGCTTTAGAGAAATTTAGATCATATTTGCTTGGTTCTAAAGTTCTTGTTTACTCTGATCATACAGCTTTGAAGTATCTATTGACCAAGAAAGAGTCCAAACCAAGGTTGATACGGTGGATACTTCTACTTCAAGAGTTTGACATTGAGATCAAGGATCGAAAAGGAACCGAAAACCCGGTGGCCGATCACTTGAGTAGGTTAGTAAAGGAAGAAGAGTCCCTACCTATTTCTGAATTTTTTCCGGATGAGCAGTTGTTTGAAATGAAAGGTATGATTCCTTGGTATGCTGATATGGTTAATTATTTGGTTACTGGAATTTTGCCTAGTGATCTTAGTAGAGCACGCAAGCAAAAGATTAGATATGAGGCAAAATATTATGCATGGGATAAACCTCATTTATGGAAATTTTGTTCTGATCAAATGGTTAGGAGGTGTGTACCCGAAAATGAACATAAGAGTATTTTAGCCTTTTGTCATAATTATGCTTGTGGTGGTCACTTTGGTCCTAAAAGAACTGCTAGGAAAATTTTGGATAGTGGGTTGTATTGGGAGACGATGTTCAAAGATGCATATTTGTTTTGTAAAAGTTGTGATAAATGTCAAAGGACGGGATCTTTGTCTCAAAGGAATGAAATGCCTCAAGTTCCTATACTTGTATGTGAAATTTTTGATATTTGGGGTATGGACTTTATGGGACCATTTCCATCGTCTTGTGGATATTTATACATACTCTTGGCCGTTGATTATGTTTCGAAGTGGGTGGAAGCAAAACCCACTAGGACTGACGATTCTGCAGCTGTTGTAGGTTTTATCAAGTCTAACATTTTCAACAGGTTTGGCATTCCACGAGCAATTATTAGTGATCAAGGAAGTCATTTTTGCAATAGGACCGTTGCCGCCTTACTGAAGAAATATGGGGTGCATCATCGTGTGGCCACTGCTTATCATCCACAATCCAATGGTCAGGCGGAGGTTTCGAATCGAGAAATCAAGTCCATTTTAGAGAAAACGGTTAATCCCGGAAGGAAGGATTGGAGTCTTCGATTAGATGATGCATTATGGGCGTATAGGACCGCCTATAAAACCCCTATAGGGATGTCTCCTTATAGGTTGGTTTTTGGCAAATCTTGTCATCTACCCGTTGAGATTGAGCATAAAGCCTATTGGGCGGTCAAACATTGCAATATGGAATTGGAAGAGGCTGGGAAATCAAGAAAGTTTGAGTTACAAGAGTTGGAGGAAATTCGATTAGAGGCTTATGAGAATTCGAGAATTTACAAGGAGAAAACCAAGTTGTTCCATGATAATGCCACATTAAGGAAGCAATTTTCGGTTGGTCAAAAAGTGTTGTTATTCAATTCTCGTCTCAAATTGATGCCAGGTAAACTTTGTTCTAGATGGCTTGGTCCGTTTGTTATTACTCATGTGTTTCCTTATGGTACAGTGGAGATTAAGAGCTTGGAAACGAATAAAAAATTCAAAGTGAACGGACATCGGTTGAAGCCGTTTCATGAAGACGGGGTGATATCGCTCATGGTGGATGTGGATCTTGAAATTCCTCATTACCCATCGAATTGAGTCGAAATGGAGGGTCGAGCATAACGACGTTAAACAATTGCGCTATTGGGAGGCAACCCAACGAGTTTGATTTTATTTAGATGTTGCTTAAAAAAAAAAAAAAAAAAAAAAAAAAAAAAAGGGGGTTAAAAATCAAAGGTTTGCAGGAGACTATGTGGAGTTAGGCGTGGTCACGCCTAACTTGAGAGAGTCTTCTGTGAATTCTTGGTTTTTTGCCTACGAGACTAGGTCGAGTTAGGCGTGGTCACGCCTAACTTGAAAGAGTCTTCTGTTTTTTTGTTCTTGTTTGTTCTTTGAGACTAGATGGAGTTAGGCGTGGGCACGCCTAACACAATATAGTCTTCTGTTGTTTTTCCTTGTTGCACCCTTTTTCCTTTTCTTTTCTTAGTTTTATTTTATATAAAAAAGAAAAAATCAAAAATCAGAAAATCATTTGGTGCCCTAACTACTGTTCATCTCTCCCTTCCTCTCGCAGATCCTTGAAGCTGCTCGTCTTCACCGCCGCTCTATTCTGACAACCACCGTCGCTGCTACAGCTCCGGCGACAATCACCACCTCCGTCATCTTCTCCTATCTCGCCGGCGAGCTTCATCTCCTTCACAACTTTTCCGGCGATAGTAGAAGCCACCATCTGAACCACAGCTGTGCCACCACTATTCCGCCGCCGCCATCTTCTTCTTCTCCTATTCTCAGCGCACCGTCGCCTGTCATCAGCCACCAACATCCTCCGCCTCACCGCCGCTGCAAATCCACGCCGCCAAGCTCGAGATCCCGCCGCCGCTGCTGTTCTTCCCAATCGCCATCACTCATCTCTTCCGGCGACGAACTCAGCTTCTCCTCCAAGCACTCCGACCACCATCCTCCGGCGATTGCTCTCCAGTCATCACCAACCTCAGCCATCACCATCTCCAAACCACCACCTCACTCTATTTCTTCGGCCAGACACCATCTTTTTCTTCATTCCCAACACCCACCAAACAGATTCTCTCTTCCCCTCCAAATCCAATCAAGCCACAAACTTCCTCAATTCACATATCCTAAGCAATTCCACAACACACACGGATATTGCTACCTCACTCTTCATCATCTACACAGTGCCCTATTAATTCTTGCTCAAATTTCAATTTACACCCAATTGTTCATTTTACACAATCACAATGTATTATTAATTTCTCTACTTAATTGTCATTGTGAATATTAATTTTTCTCAATTATATTGTGATTTTAGGAAATGAGTGAGTCTCAAATTTCGGGTGATGTTCGAAGGTGCTCTAAACCTCTCCAATTCATCAAAGGAAGCAAGTGTTAGTGTTGAGATGTCATAGACCGCATTGTTCGGGATGCTAATTCTTCTAACCCACCTACACAATAGCTCACTTTTCGGGGAAGTTCTCATTTTCTCTACTTTATTTTCATCGATTTTATTTCTCATTTTGTGAGTTCTTATGTCTACATTGAGGACAATGTAGCGTTTAGGTGTGGGTGATCTATGATATCTATAAGATTATGCTTTCCTTTGAGTTTGAGCAAATTTTCAAAAATTTTGATGATTTTAGAGCCATTTGTGTGCTTTATTGATCTTAATTGCCAAAATTCATCGTTGCAATGTTGTGTTTAAGCATGATGACTTGACAAGAATTGAATGTGATTGATTCTTTTGCTTGAAACGAGTGAGTATCTTGTCGATCTTAATTATGGATAAAGTGAAACATGCAAAATTCCACTCATATAACCTAATTGTGAGATTTGAGCCTATGAGCAACACATTCTGTATATATGCTCCATTTTCTTTCGTTGAGTGTGATCACACATATTGTGTTATTCTAGAACTTGCTATGTTGTACATGTTGAGACTACATTGATGAATTTATGCATTTAAAATGATAAGGGCACTTAGGCTTAACCCTTCGTTAGACCTTTCTTTGAATATAGCCCACCTTGACACATTTTCCCCTAGTTAGCCCCTTTGAGCTTGTGGCCTTTCATTTGTCTTTAACACATATATGATGAGCTTATACCCTTTTTCCTTCAATCTATCCACATCTTGTTGAACCATTCTTGCCAAGAAAATGTGAGAATTGAATGCATGACAAGTTGAATTGTTCTTGAAGTTGTGAGACGCGAAAAAGGATGAGTAAAAGGGGAATGGAGATGAAAGATTATTGTGGCAATAAAAAAATGATGAAAAAAGTGAATGAAAAAAAAAAAAAAAAAAAAAACGTTCAAAAGAAAAAGAAAGAGAAAAAGTGAAAATATTGCCACAAAGAAAAAAAAAGTGGAAAAATATGAAAAGTTGATTGAATTGTGTGATACTCTCTTATATTGCTCATTTGTTACCATTTGTGGTTGAGAGTTATCAATTATGGGAAGGAAATGTCTATACTTGAATTCCTTGTTGAGTTAAATTTGACGATGGATTTTGACGAAAATAGGAATTCTCAAGAAGGGAAATTGGTAGAAAGGGTTGTGTTCAATAGTGAAATTGAAGGTGTTTACATTTGATTTTGTGCATGAGATTCTCATATCTTTTTGGCATTGTTACACCTCATATATTATCCTTTATCCTACCTTAACCCAAGCCCCGTTACAACCAAAGAAAAGACCCTTTGATTTTTTGCATGAGTTCATATTTTTTAGTAGTGGAGATTTGATATATTAGCAAGCCTATGGCAATGACATGTATGTGTGATTTTGAGTGAATTGCTAACCCTCTAAACACTTGAGAGTGCTTGAGAGCTTACCTTGGTGAGGTGTGGAGTTTTGCTATGTTAGATCTTTTGAAATGATTAAGTGTTGATGAGATACGATCTTGTTGAAAATCGAAGGAATCATGATCATTTGCTTTTTGAGGGTCGTCTACTTTTTTCACTTGATTGCATGATGAGTTTTGCTACATTTGAGATGGATGCTTGAGGATCTTGAGTTCATGTCTCATTCTTGTTGATTCTAACCTTGTGCATATATGTTTAGATGCATGCTTGAGGACAAGCATGGTTTAGGTGTGGGTGTTTTGATGTGCCTTTAATTGTATATATTTTATCATCATAATTATCCTTGGTTGTAGTGTATTTGTGCTTTAATTGATCTAATTATCTTTGTTATTTGTAGGAATGGACCTTGATGGGCTTTGAAGAAAAATGGGCTTAAAATGATCAAATGATGCTTAAGATGTGAAGATGGGCTTGGGACCACATCAAATGTTTAGTGGCTTGGTGGAAAAGAAAGGGCAAAAGATGAATTGCCTCTCACATTTTGTATAGGACCATTATGTCCTTAAGGTTTAGTTTTCTTAAGTTTTGTTTAGGGGGTAGATAAGACTTTGTTATGTAATCTCCCCTATCTTTCTCTCTCTTGGGGGCCAAGACCCAAGATCATTCCATCATTCCAAAATTTCTCTACACACACAATTAAGTTTTTTCTCTCTCTAGTTTCCTCTCTATTTCAAGAACAATGTTGAAGATCACTTTGGAGATGATTAATCAAAGCATGAGTGGCTAATTTCCTTCTCTGATTCAAGGGTTGTTTAATTCGATTGCTATCACCGTGAGGTTTTGTGCTTAATCTAATTCTTGTTTTAATTCAAGTACTTGTTAATTCATGATCTAATTCTATATAGTGATATATAATTTGGGTTGATCTGACAATTCGATTTGAATTATATTTTGCTAATGCTATCCATGAGTTCTCTTTTATATGTTGCTAGGATGTATGATTGATGAATGATTGGTACTTAGTAGCAATAGGTTGATTATGCTTTTGCTGGGATTGTGTAATTGCCTAATGAATTAACGGGACTAACGGAACCATAGGCTTAGTAATTGCAGCTATCTCGATTATTAGGTTCTAGGTTTCAGTTGGGTTTAACTGTTTTCACAAGAACTCAATGCGGTTGTTAATTAATTTGGATCGCGACCAACTTAGTTAATGGCTAGATTTGATTAGATGCTAGGTTTAATCAATGAAATTAGGAAAACATGGACTTCTCTACGGCTTCGTGTTTAGTCCGAGGTTAAATACTTGAACGAACAAGATAACATTTATAACCTGTGATCAGTGATGCAATCGAGTGACGACGCCCCTTGAATCGGAGTTTCGTAAGATTTCTCATTCTCCTTTTCTTTCCATCTTTCGTTGTTTGCTTTATTCGTATTTTATTTGATATTTTCTTAGTTTAGTTAGTTCAGTTTCGTTTAATAGTTGATATCAAAAACTCCCCCATTGGCTCGTTTATGCTCAAAAGGAATTAAGCCTTATTCCCTGTGGATCGACCCTACTTCCCATTATACTTGTGTTTTGCTCATTTGGAGTAGGTTTTATTTTTGTTGTTGGTCTGACAAACCGACCAGACGTATATGCCAAGTCGGCGTTGGGGACCTATTTTTGTCCTTTATGGAGGTGGAATTGGCACCTGTACAGCACATCCAAATGTGCGAAGGTGCGAAATATCTGGCTCAAAGCCCAAGGTTAATTGCATTGGGGAATGCATATGATACGCACTTGGACGTAATCTAATTAAAGATGATGCATGCAATACGGCATGTCCCCATGTTGTACTAGTGAGCTTTGATCTCACTAATAAAGTTCGAGTAATAATTTGGATTCTCTTGACATGAGATTTTGCCAATCCATTTTGAGTATGAACGTATGCTATTGGGTACTCAACATTAATTCCAATGCTGCACAATATTCATCAAAATATTTTGATGTAAATTCTCCGGCATTATCCATCCTTATATTTTTGATAGGATGATCAGGAAAATGTGCTCGGAGTTTAATAATTTGTGCAAGCAAACGCGCAAATGCAACATTGCGCGTAGATAGCAAGCATACGTGAGACCATCTAGAAGATGCGTCTATCAGAACCATAAAATATTGAAATGGTCCACTCGATGGGTGAATTGGTCCACAAATATCATCTTGTATCCGTTGTAAAAACGATGGTGATTCATAACCAACTTTTGTCACATAAGGTTTTATAATGAGTTTTCCTTGTGAACATGATTCACAAAAATAATCATTTGACATCAATATCTTTGTATTCATTAAAGGGTGTCCTTTAGTATGTTCCACAATCCTACGCATCATAGTAGTTCCGGGGTGACCCAGATGATCATGTCATAATCCAAGTATATCGGGATTAATTAGTTTCCATGGCATGGTGGCATAGGATTCGAAAACTCGAATCGGGACATAATATAGTCCAGAAGTTGTTGCTTCAAATTTCTCATGAACATTTCTTTTGTTCATATAATATGATGTGACGTATATATATTCTTTGGTATTTTCAACCAATGTCTTTATATGGTATCCATTGCGTCGAACATCTTTAAAACTTAGTAGACATCTTTTTGATCTACCAGATAAAAATGCATTTTCAATATGCAGAGTGGTACCATTAGACAACACAATTGTTGCATTCCCGGAGCCATCAATAATCTCAACGGGACCTGATATGGTTCTTACTTGTGTTTTGCACAATGTCACACTCGAGAAATATATTTTATCTGTGAATATTGAGTGTGTTGTTGCATTATCGAGTAGACAATGATTCTTTTTGTTAGTATGCTCCATGTACTGCCTGATTATACAAAAGTATATTAATACTGGAATCACTATAATAAAATAACAATTTCATAATATTATATAATATAAGGTTAATTTCAGGAATTTATCATTTAAGAGATATGTACATTGCTATTGACAAAAGGATAAAATTTACTCGATCTCGGGTATGCCATCTTCCGAGAGAGGTCTATATACAAAATTACCAAACTCTAAGTTTGGATCTATTACCGCCACTTGGCACTTTATACAATGGGATCAAGGTCCTCAAAAAAATCTGATAGTTCAAGAGATTTCCCATCATGAATTTGATCATTCATGATTTGAGGTGTGACGTTTCGAGGGGTAGTAAATGGCATTTCTGCCTCAGTGGCATGTGTTTGGACTCCCTTTCCTTTATTTTTTATTGAATCCTGGTACAGATCTACTAGGTGTTGGGCAGTCCTGTAGACTTTGGCCCAATGGTCAGTCATTCCACATCTATTGCAATTATTTTCATAAGATTTCTCTGTGGGCACCTTGCCCTTGTCATAGTTCCATTGAAATCGGTTTCCCTGATTGACCAGATAATTATTTGGATGAGAATAACCACGTCCGCGTCGGTTATTAATATCATGACGTCCACCTCGGTTATCATGATGAGGACTACCACGTCCACCGCCTCTTGGACTACCACGTCAACCGCCTCTCCAGGCACCACGCCTGGATCTTTGTCTACGGCCTCTAGATTGGTCCATAGATTTGTTAGCATGTGCTTCTGACACTGCTTGGGACCCACAAGGTCGCAAATCATGATTTTTCAATAATAGCTCATTTGTTTTTTCTGATGTGAGTAGTAAAGAGATCAACTCTGAATATGTTTGAAATTGGCGTTGTCTATACTGTTGTTGTAGTACCAGATTTGAGGCATGCGTGGTGGAGAATGTTTTCTCTAATTTGTCATATTCTGACAATTTTACATCACACAGAGTCAAACGAGACTCAATCTTAAAAAAAGCCGAATTATAATCGGAGACTGATTTAAAGTCTTGCAGTCTTATATGTTGTCAATCATACTGCACCCGTGGCAGGATCACAGTCTTTGTGTGATCAAATCTTTCTTTCAGTTTTTGTCATATCTTCGATGGTCTTTCAAACTGTATGTACTCATCTTTCAAATCCTCCAATAAATGGTGGCGTATAAAGATCATGACGTCAGCCTCATCTTTCCTGTTGGCCTCCTCGATATTTACACATTCAAGAGTTTTCACGAGATCCAACCCTTGTAGATGTAGTTTAATATCTTGGCACCAAGATAAATAGTTTACGCCAGAAACATCGAGAATTTGAAATTTTTGATTTTCAATTCTAGCCATAATAAAACACAGAATATAAAAATAACGATATAAATATACAAACCTTTTTTTTTTTTTCGAGCAAAAACTCGTGCTGATAACGTGTTGTAAATAATTACGATAACTATAAAATAAGCTAGAAGTAAAATAGACGAAAAACATACGAAAACAATGCGTAAATAAAAGACGAGACGAGAAGAGAAAAGCAGATGAGATGGGAGAATTTGTTGTGTTATTCCTTCCATTCATTACATGTATATATAGAGAAAATTTTGATACATTAGCCTTGATCACCAAGTTTACTTAATCACTAGGTTTATATTCAATATTATAATAAAAACAAATAGAAATTTCAAGAGAAACTCAGAATGCTGGTGGGTATATTGTCTTTTACACCAACATTTATAGAAATTAAACCAATATAAGTTTACTCTTCCAGTTCATCCATTAAAGGTACACAATTGACTGAAATTTTTCAGTACCAAATAATTACGAATTCTCTGTCACTAAAATGAATGTCAATAAACACTCTAAAACAACTCATCAGTGCCAAAGTCAGGTGTTTAAAAGACTACAAGTTGTACACCATCCTCTTCGCCCCAAAATTTTCGTTCCACAGTTTCAAGATCGTGTTTCGGTGTCTGGAGACGGGCCACCAGGCGACACTGAAGCAGCTTCTTGAAGAGCATTGTTGCCCGGATTTTCAGACGGAGGCGTAGCTGACGGAGCTTCTGTAGGAGTCTCTGAAGCTTGAGGAGTGTCTGAAAATAGTCATATATGAACATGAGAGAGAGAGAGAGAGAGAGAGAGAGAGAGAGAGATTGTTGAACATTTACAACACTGACCTTCAGAGGGAGTTTTCGACTCCACCAGATTTTGATCTTTCTCGTTCTCTCGTTGTCTCTCTTCTTCCTGCTCTTTCTGCAGCTGGGCAAGAGCTCCTGTGAATCGGTCGGCCCTCACCTTCAAGTAGTTATCAGCTGGGTCTTCTATGTTTTCTGATGAGGTGCTGTCTGCATTTTATGAAACACCACACGAAATAAATCTTGTTTGGCAGATTGTAAATTCAGAAAGTATTCTACAAGCCATCAACATGCATATTTTTTTAACCTTATGGTATGTATAACTTAAATTTATGTGTGGAATAAATACTCTCTTCATCCATCAAAAACACCCATCATAATGTATATAGAGTGTCCACTCACTTGTTTCAAGCAAACCACCATCATAACATAAAACATGCAAGAATTATGGAAATAGTGTCCACTCACTCGTTTCAACATCTGTCCCTAATTCCGATGGTATATCCTCTGATATTGGCTTAGTTGTGTTGGAACTTGGAGCTCTTGGCACGGGGTCGTTAATATCATCAAGGCCGATTTCTCGCTCCAAAGTGCTCTTGAATTCCCTTGAGACTTCCTACAAGGATATAAGTACTAGCAGTGCATCAGAACTCAGTTAAAAGTCACAAGAAACATCTCTGCATTCAAAGTCGTAAACGAAGCAAAAAAGAGCTACCTGAAGTTCTCTTATTGTAGGTTGAAATGCACGTAAAGTTTTTCCCAGGTTTCGGGCAACCTGTCACCACAAAGTAGAATTAAGGGAGTCAATAATGGTAGCCCTCATAGAAGGTTTCTTCACTTAATATTATTAGAGGTGGGAGCTTCATCGGTAGAAGTCTCCTCAAGCATAGACACTAATAGTAGGGCGCCGGACAGAGGGAAATTTCCTCCACCTCCCCTCGGTACTTTGATGTAACGTGCATCCTAAGGACAGCGGATAAAGGTGTACCAACAATCCACCAGAAATGAGACAACATTCAAATCGTGGTGTAATGAGCTTTCACATTGACTAAACCACTTACAAATCTTGAATGAAATGAATAAAAGAACAATTTCATCTGATGGTTACTAAAACACAAAATTTGTAAGCCATCTTTTTCCTATCGGATCACTTCACGACCCTTCCCCAAACTGCGTGCAACTATTGTTATAAAGGTAAAGGAATATTGCACAAATTTGAACTCCAAAGTCCATACCATTATGGAAGAAGATCTGGGTGACATATGTACTTATTAAGAGGGCAGGGACAAGTTAGTCTATTGTCATATTTTACCTTTGTCATGTTTAAATTAGGATTTTGAATAAATAGAGAGTCAAGGAGTCATTTATGTTTTATGCTGAGATTTTTCAAGTCTCTATGTTAATAAGTTGTCACGTGGGAGATTTGGTTGGCCCCTCAAATTGGGAACAGGCTTTTACCCTGTTTACCGATAATCAATAACATTCTCTAATCCCATCTCGATGGGTATAAAAGCAAGCCTCATGTTGCGGAGGGGGCAAACTGGGCCTAGAGTGGTCCACCGTGAGACAGAAGGGGGGACCTACAAGATCCATAGTAGCCAATCTAGAGAGGCCCTCCACGGACGAGGTGTGTCTCAAGCATGGTGGTACATTACGATCCCGATTGCCATCCCACATCACTTAAGTTTGGGCTTAAACATCTATGTTTATAACCACTTTAGCACCCTACTCCTACAAGCTAACTTTTGGGGATAAGTTCTACCAACTGTTGCAATTCCAATGGGTAGAACTCATCCCGAAAAGCTTCCTTCTAGGATGAAGACACGGTTCTAACCTCACTTGAGCGACATGGAATGGCAACCATGATCATAATAATGTATTGTTGTAGAGATTATGAGTTGTATTTGTCTAAGTTGAGCTACTTGAGATGAATCACAAATGTCATATGTTGATTTGTAACCAAAAGTGTCATTTTGATATGTATCCTCTAAAAATTTTCTTATTCTTATTTTCTTCTAGTCATAAGATATCTAAATTTGATGAATTCCGCAAGAAGTACCCCAGATCCATAAATCCAGAAGAAACAAATATCTTCATAATCTTGAACATTCATAATATATGATTGTTTAAAATGAAGTAAATAATATGTGGTTGTTAGAGTAGCAAAAGTAACTAAATCTAACATCCATTAATAATACCATGATAGTACAGATCCGAGAATTTTAAAAAGTTGCCACCATGATTCTCCATCTTGCTCCTAAAAAAGGCTTATATTGATGACAAAAAAGCAGTACCAGATGATTCAATGTAGTAAATAAAACGTTATATTGACTATCAACTTGAGTCTATATTCACATAACTAATTTTCAATCCAAAGATATGATCACTCGGACTTGAAGGCTGCTGCTTTGTTATAATAATACAGTATCGCTCATATGAGAAAATGATTGCTAACCTCATAAAGCTCAAAACCCCCCAAAAATAGACATCACCTAAGTTAATACTCCAAGGCTAACTAGAATTCCAAGTGATTAACAAACTCACTAACTTTCATGGTATTCAACTCAATCTATCATTTTCAGAGGCAAGTTAAGATGATGCAAGAGCATTTTAACTACACAGCGTTCGTCATATCAAAAGCAAAAAACATCCAAATAGCAGTAGTCATTATTATCCTTCTCCTACTCACAAATCAGCTAGTCACGTTGTGTAATCACTTTATCGACAGATATAATCATTGTCATAGCAATACAATTCATCCAGAAATACCAAAGAAGTATGAATTCAATCGGTTCCACAGTTCAGAATAATACCCTCTAAAACACAAACACATAAGTGAAAAAACGAATCGATAAAATAAAGAAAACAAACCTCAGCAAGACCTTTGGGCCCAAAAACTAACAAAGCCACAACCCCAATGACCAGAACCTCAGGTGCCCCAACTCCAAACAAAGAAGCATAAACTCCTTTACCTTTACATCTTCCCTTCCTTTCTGCAACACAAACCACCCCATAAATTCATTTAACACGCAAAGCTGAAAACTTACAATTAAAGAACTAAAAATTATGAATCTATAACCAGCAGAATAGCAAACTCATAAATGTATTTCACTAATCAAACCAAGAAAGCAGCTGAAACTAAGAAAGAGGTTTTACCCATCTTTACTGGGCATTGTGAAATTGAAACGCCCATCTTCTTGAGGCCATTCCACTGAGAAAAAGGAGTAAAACCCAACTGGGGAACGCATTTAGTATGTCGAAAGATTGCATTTTTAGGGATTGAAATTGCAGAATTTGAGAAAGATGAGGTTTTCACACCAGCGGATGATGATGGAGAAGAAGAAGAAGAAGAATGCAACAGGGATGATGTGGGAGTGGAAATAGCAAAAACCATTGTAGTGGTTATATGGAAGTCCAAACAGTGAGCTTGATTTTGGAGGTTTTTTCAGACATCAAAATGGTAGGATTAGCAAAATTGTTGATTTTTCCCTAAATGATAAATAATATTACTTTTTTTTTTCAAATAAAAAAAAGTAATATTTAGAAAATTGAAATTCTTGGGAACAATAATTTAATTTTAGTTTGGGCTTATGGGAGTGGGTGAGAGATTTTTCAAGCTCAAATAGATGGAAAATAGTTGCATCTTATATTCTTGGATTTTCTTGTTTCTCGGATTATACCTATTGAATTAAATAATTGGGTCAAGTTTGTTTTCTATAATTGGGTCAAGTTGAATTCTCCGTGGGTGGCAACCACAGAAAATTCATTGAAGTCCAGGCCCAAGAAAATTTAAAGAAAAGTTTTGTGTGTTGTTAATGGGCCGAGGCCCACATAAATTGATATTTAAGAAGAGAAAACTCTCTCCTTGCCAACTTTTTAGGAAGTTATTCTTTTCACAATTCAATTCCCAGAATTAAAGAAATTTAATATGGTGAAAATGCGTTTTGAAAACAAAGAAATTATCAATATGCAATTTTTAGTTTGTTTTTATTGACATAATCATGAGAATTGTTACCTAAATAGTATCAGCTTCTTTATAAGGTGATTGATTGAGGTGTTCATATATTAGATTATTCAAAACTATTTTTCTAATATTTGTTCCTACCCTCGCTCTCCCTAGTTCAGTATAAAGAAAGATTTAAAAAAAAAAAAAGACATGTTATAATGTAGAGAGTAACAATTTTTTGAGAAATTGCACTCCTATTCAGAAAGAGTCGTGTTTCATTTGAAAAGAATCGTATTGATAAAAGTATAACTTTTTGTTTTTGAAAATGTGCAACCTTTTGTATAACATGAAATTTCATTTATACTCCTCCATTTATTCTAAAATCCATCATTTTGGATAACTAATTATGAGTTAGCTACAAGGGGCATTATAATATTTTCAATTAAAAACTAACTTCGATTTTTGAAACATGACTTGTTTTATGGGACAACAAAATTCTTTTGATATAAAATTCTTTTTTTTTTTGAGACAGATGAAGTATCAAATTTGACTTGATGAAAAACCCAAGGTTATATCAAATGACATATAAATTATAATGCAACAGATGATGTGCCGAAAATTAATTGAGGAAGCATACCTAAATTGGTCATCATGGAGGAAAGGTATATATGCAGCAACATAAGAATATGAAATATCTTTCAGTTAATTGTGGGTTGTGCAATCTGTCTTGTTGCAATCAATACAGTTTAACCGGACCGGCCCGGCTCGGCCCTACCCTAGATCATACATTTGATGCATTTGTAAGGGACTGAGAATGGTAATTACTCTTTTTATGGCAGTTAAATTTAGTTTAACTTTTGGATTATTAGTTGGGCAACATCTTTAAAATCAGCTCACCAAGACAGTTGGAATAGAAAACCTTGGTAATGACTCTCAATGGTTTGTAAAAGGATATCTTCCGGTACAGTGCATTGGCATAATGACTTGTTTTTTGGTAAATTCGGTAAATTTTGGCAAGTTCGGTAATTTTCGGTATTTTCGGTAATATTCGATAGTTTCGGTAAATTTCGGTATCGTATGATGGTAAATTTTGGTATACCGAAAATTCGGTAATTCGGTATCAAACGGTATAGGCTATCAATATACTGAAAATTCGGTATACCAAAAATTTCGGTATGGTATCGGTAAGCTTTTTGGCATACCGAATATTTCGGTATGGTATTCGATATGGTATAAAATTTTCGATATACCATACCGAACCAGCCCTAGTTATAACTGCAAAAGAAAAAAAACAACAACCATGTTTTAAATAAAATATGTATATATATATACATACTAATATAATAATTAAAGAAAAAAGAAAGAAGGAAAACAAGGATGATTGAAGAAACTGTGGAAATATTGCATATCGGAACCGATCCCATCAATTAAACCATTTATTTATGAGTAGGTCTCTTGTGAGACCATTTCACGGATCCTCTTTCGTGAAACATATTTATTTGACCCACTATCCAACCCAAACCCAGCCCAGCACACAATACTCCAGCCCAGCCCATAACAAAAATAAGAAAAAAAAATGAAAAAAAACTTACCTAGGGTCACACGGCACTCGGTCGGGTGGCGCGTCTTACCTCTTCTCATGTACGCCCGGGTCTCGAGGAGCCTGGCCAGGTGGCACGTTGTGTCTCTTCTAGTGGGATCGATCCGATCCAGGTCACAAGGCGCCTGGCCGTGTCGTTAAATTTATTATTATTTTTTTCAATTTTTTTTAATTTATTCTATACATGACTTAAACTTTAAAAACACATCGGTCTAAAATAAAAATTTTATTTTAGACAGAAATCACATACTTATATGCATAAATCACATACTTAAATATATAAGAGGCATACTTGAATAATGTAAGAGGAATGCCTATACTTATACTTAAATTCAGTCAAAAATTCACATATTTATATCAAGAAATTACATACTTAAAAATGTAAGAGACTTACTTTAACTGATACATAATTTAGTCAAACATTCACATACTTATAGGCGGGAATCTCATACTTAAATGATGTAAAACTTTTGCAAAACAAAAGGAAGCTATAATGTTATTCATATAAATTTAAATTCAATCATACTTGTAGACACTTACTATTAATAACTATAATTATTAGAATTACATTTTAAAATATTAAATTTAATCGATGTTTTCTTAAATAACTATGAGCTGATTAAATATTGAGATGATATTTATTTTCAAGATCATAAAAGTATATGTTTTACAGTTATAAGTATGCGTTTTGCATTTACAACTATATAATAAATTAATAATTGTTGCATACGTATGCAATTATAGCAATAAGTATTCGTAATAATTATATAAGTATTAGTTGTACAACTATAAGTATGCATTTTATTCATAATAGTTATGAGCATGTATTTTACAACTATAAGTATGCGTGTTAGAACTATAAGTATGCGTTTTATTCTTAATTATTATGTTGTTATATAAGTATGTGTTTTATTCCTAATAGTTATGAGTATGTGTTTTATAACTATAAGTATATGTTTTAGAGCTATAAGTATGTGTTTTATTCTTATTAATTATGTTGCTATATAAGTATGAATTTTATTCTTAATAGTTATAAGTATGTATTTTACGAACATAAGTATGCGTTTTAAAATTATAAGTATGTGTTTTATTCTTAATAATTATGTTGCTATATAAGTGCGTATTATTCTAAATAGTTATAATTATGCGCATTAGAGTTATATGTATTATTGATGCGTGAGAATTGATATTAAAAACTATACATCAACGAAAATGCTTTATTTTTTATTTTGGACATAGTGTAAGTGTATTTATTACAAGTATGTGTTGCATTTATATAAGTATGTATGACATTGGTCTAACATTATATCTTTAAGTATGTGATTTCTACATACAAGTATGTGATTCCTACACATAAGTATGTGATTTTATGACTGAATTTAAATTTGTATAAGTATGCCTCTTACATCTTTAAGTATATGATTTATGTACATAAGTATGTGATTTCTATATATTAGTATGTGATTTTATGACTGAATTTAAATTTATGTATAAGTATGCCTCTTGCATCTTTAAGTATGTGATTTTTTGATATAAGTATGTGATTCTTGAACATAAGTATGTGCATTTTTGACTGAATTTAAGTATAAATATAAATATTCTTCTTGCATTATTCAAGTATGTCTCCTATATATTTAAGTATGTGATTTATGCACATAAGTATGTGATTTCTGTCTATAAGTATGATTGAATTTAATATTTTTCAATATTAATATTGATATTAAACAATTGTTTAATATTTTTTAAACAAGTATGTGTCATAAGTTCTCTCAAACTCATCTAGCTAAAGACGTAAAATTAAGCGCTTGTTGGGAGGCAATCCAAATATTTATTATTTTTTAGGTACGATGTGTTTTTAAAGTTTAAGTCATGTATAGAATAAATAAATAAATAAATAATTGAAAAAAAAAATTGAACGACCCGGCCGGGCATCGTGTGACCTAGATCGGGTCGATCCCATTGAAAGAGACAAAACGTGCCACCCGGCCAGGTTCCCCGAGAGCCGGGTGCACTCGAGAAGAGGTAAGACGCGCCACCCAGTCGGGCGCCGTGTGACCCGGACCGGGTGGCGCTCACTGTATTGGCGTGCAAGAAGAGGTAAGTTTTTTTTCATTTTTTTTTTCTTATTTTTGTTGTGGACTGGACTGGGGTGTTGTGGGTTGTGCTCGGTTTGGGTCAGATAGTGGGTCAAATAGATCCGTTTCATGGAAGGAGATTCGTGAGACGGTCTCACATAAGTTTTTGCGTATTAACTAATCACATATTTTCTTATTTAGTGGCAGTATATCTAAATTTAAGCATTATTTTTCTCCATTAATTTATATATAATACAATACGTGTACATCCTTTGCCACTTTTTTATGTTATTATTTTATTTATCATACCCTGTCTTCGTCAAATCTGGATCAAATCGATTGTGTACATCAATTGTTAAACTAATTATTTATAACGATCAACGGGGAATCTTTAAATACCATCTCTCATATCTTAGAAGTCAAACGTTAATTATCTAATAAAAAATAGAATTATTACATTTCAAAGAAATCGTATATGCGTGTTGTTTCTCCTAATAATTTTGTATGTATAAAAATAAGGTTGAATCTTAAGTTCTTTTGAGGAGGTCTTTTGCAACTTCCAAGGTTTGTCATGTGTTATCTACCATTTATGATGTCATGTATAATTTTTTAAGTCTAGTATGCGAATGGTATATTTGATGAGGAATGTTTTCGTCCAATATATAAATATAGGCATTGCCGCGTTTAATTGTTTTAACATGATTTCTTTTTTTTCTTCTGAGAAATATTGTGAACTAAGTCAATAACTTCTGGGTATCAAGTTATTATGTATATATTTGTATTTCTTTCTATTATATATATATATATATATATATATATATATATATAATGATTAAGGTATACAATATATATGGGTAAAATGCATATCCTGACTTTGTTTTCTTTTTAAGGTATACAATACTTTTTTTATTTGGCAACAATTAAATATTTTTATTCTCGTCCAGATACTTTGGCATATCAACTGAGTATTAATTTACTATGTTTCAATCTTAATAGGTGTCACTTGATTTTTCCTACAAATTGTGAATATATTTTTAGTTTAGTACTATCTCACTTGCTAAAATTATCATACTATTTAATTTCTAAAACTATGCCAAACCTGTGGGGCAAATTTCCCATTAAACTATATACATATGACGTGGAGGCATGATGATTGATTACATGAAATTAAATAAACTCTTGGATAATTAATTAATTAACAAATTAATTACAACTTACAAGCCTCAAGCCTGCATGTTCTAATCCAACTTAGTCAACTAAGGCATTCTCAAGTACTTCTCCTCCTATAAAATAAGTCCTCATCAATATCGAACTACTAATTAAGCAAACCTTTTCAATTCAAGCATTAATTTCTTGATTCATTAATCTACCAGAAAAAATGGGGTCAACTAAGTCTGCATGCATTTTCATTCTTGTGGTGATAGCCATCACCCACAACACCGAAGCACAGCTTGATATTTTGCCATCCTGAGAGACGATTAGTGAAGTTCATATTAATCTTGATGCCAGCAACACCGTAAACTTGAATGCTTTTCTGAACATCACGACGACAGGGGGTACCGACTTGCCCACTACTGATTTACCGTGATTGCATCAATATATGGATATGGATATATAAGGTTTTTCAATTCCTTTAATTTCTCTCCCAATTGTATGGAATAATGCTCAGTTTGCTGTGTCTAATTGCTTGGGTTTGACTCTCAACTTATTACATAATCATTGTAATTAGTTTTGGCACATGATCCAAACATAGACTCGACAAACTTGTGATATGGTTGTGAGACTTTCTACTTTCTTGTTGTCATCAATGAGTTCATTGATTTGTATTTTTTTTATGTTGTATTGTTCTTCTTTATGAGATTGTGATTGCAATTTATTTTGGGTTTTTGTTTTGATATCGAAAATTATAAGTGTTCACGATGTCTGATAAAATCACACTTTTAGAAGGTGTTTGGTTAAACTTATTCGAAAAAGTTTATAAGCTTTTACTTCTCATAAGATCGATGTTTTTAAATTAGTTTATAAGATGTTTAATTTAAGTTTAAAATTAAGTTTTTCAAATATTTGGATAAATAAGATGATGGAGCTTATGTACGTATAAGATGTTAGTAATTAATGACAATTGTGTAATTTAAATGATTAAATTCGAAAGTGTTTGTGAAAAGTAAGATCTTATTTTAAAAATAAGTTGGGATCCCCTACGATTTTTCAAAAAAAGAGCTTAAATAAAACATTATTTTTAAATCATTGTCAAACACTCTTGAACTAACTATGATCTTATAAGATGTTGTAAGGAGTTTATAAACTCACACAAACACCTCCTTTATATAAATAATAATATTTTAAATATTGATTAATTCCCAAGTTATAAGTGTTTATGATGTCAGGGTGACACAAACGGCCCAAATAGTTAATCCTGGGCTAACCCTAGCGGGATTTGGGCTAAACGAACTTTATGTTAAATGGACTAGAAATTTTGATTTTTAACCCTATTTTTTACGGTTTAAACGGGCTGGCGCCCCATCAGATCAATACTCATTTAACATTCGTTGTGCCAAAATATCGTTCAAATATCAGAGTTATAACAAAATGCATGAATAAAGTTGTGAAGGTATACGTATAAATCAAACATATAAATTCATAACTCATAGTTAATTTGAATGAGACATTAACTTGTTTTTCTCATTTTTATCAATATATTTTTGTATTTAAATGGTACTTAGCTTTGAATATTTTCTTTTTCATTGCTGCATTTCTTTTTTGTCAATATACTTCTGACGTAGTTATAAACATATTTCAAGGATTATGTTGAAGCACGACTACTGATTTGATGCAAGATGGATTTTCAGGCGGTCAAAAGTACTAGTTAAATATAAAAATACTTCTTTTGAGTTTTAAAGTATATTCAATATTGAAATAATATATAGTCTTAATTTATATCCAAATTATATAAAATCAATAAAATTCTAATTTATGATATAAACATATGTTAGCTTTAGAATGTTAATAACAACTTATCATTTATATAATAAATAAATAATAGGAATCTTTAATGATTAGTTATTTATGTTTTATTACTTATGATTTCTTAATTAATTTTATTTGAGAAAAAAAATTATAATTAACACATCAAGATTTTAACAACGGCTATAAAATGCTGTATATTGTAAGATACACGCTAATAGACAACAGATCGTGAATCCGTTGTTAAAATTGTTGTCTAATGTTATAAAATAGACAACTGACATCATAACCGTTGTTAAAAACGTTGTCTATTAGCGATAACAATGCTAATAGACAACGGATTTTAAGATATCAGTTGTTGAATATAGAAACGGCAACACTATTTTCTAAAACCGTTGTATTTTTCATGTTGTCTATTCTATATTTCCTTGTAGTGATTATTCAAAATATATAAACAAAAGTTCAAAAAATGCACTCAAATCATATACAATCATTCCTGTATTAATAATTTGGAGATTTTAAGAAATAAAAATTTGTTTAATATGTCTCAGAAGTTGCAATATTTTATTTTGAAACAAACAAAGAAAAAAAGGATTAAAATTTAGATTGTGTATAATTAACGTGAAATCTTATAAATGCATGATTTGAAGTGTTTCAGAAAATTATAAATAAGAAATTACTCATAGTTATTAGTTTTATTACATACTAGTAGCTAGGTTGTTGAAAATTATGTCTTACAAAGGTAATGGTTTTTTTTGATGCACCTCTGGCATTCAATTTATAATTATACAACAAAGTTACATTATATCTTTAAGGACCATTAACAAACTTGGGTCGGGTCAATCTATATAGATGAACATTGACATTGATAAGAAATGCATACATTAATTCTAAAAGTAGAAATTAATAAGAATCACTACTATGATTAAATTTTGCATATAGCTAGGGTCCTATTTTGGGAGTTCTTGGGAAGAAATTAATATTTGAGAAAAGATTTTTTTTTTTTTTTTCCTTAAACATCCACTCTCTAGCATCTAAATTTTTCCTAGCATCTAAATTGTTCTTTAGTAACAATTTTGTTTCGTTTGATTTTTTCTATTTGAATTTGCATGTTTTATGGTAGTGAAGCACATGTGATGCATTATTGTAATCATACATAAATATACGTTTTTTTTATATATAAATTCTATATGTTGAAATAAAACCACTTCCTTGGTAGTCGTGGCAAATGGTGCCCAACCTCAATATTTCCTCTTTCATTGCAATAACAGATACCACTGTACATTTATGTATGAGGAATATATATATATATTTTTGTATAAACTCAAACCTCATAGATTGCACAATACTTGTTGCTTTCTGCATATTTGAATTGTGAAACTACAGCAAAGATCATCATATAAGGGGTGGGGGGGGGGGGGATCACCCCCTTATGAGGACCAAACCAATAGCCGTGACGATAAGAGTCGAGGGAATGCCGAACTTGAGATGACTCAAGAATGACAAGTCGTGGCCATAGTGTTGAGCACGACGAGCCTGCTCACACACAATCAAATTGGCCGCTGATCCCAAGAGGGAAAGGTTACCGGCTACGGTGCTCACCCAGGCCAAGATGAGCCACGCTTTCTTCTCATCGGCCGAAGATATTGCAGCTGCTGAAGCTGCGACTCGAGCTCCTAAAAGCAGGACTGAAGATGAGGAAAACCCGAGTTGTTAGAGTTGTACCTCTTGCTCATGCATGATTCAAGAATTGCTAGCTATCGAAGATGAAAATCACATTTGATGAGATCATCTCAGTTTAGATGATCCATTGAGGCGAAATGATCATTCAAAACTAAATGACTCTTAAGTAATCCAAGAACGGGTGCAACATTAGCCGAATAATCTAATTTTAAGGGCTCTAAATCAAACATTACACACATTGAACCAAAACTTAATTTGAATTCCAATGTGTTTTCCTTATAATGCATTGCACATGTCACCCTAGACGTTGTTAAAATCATGGCTAAATTGACACAAAAATAATAAATTCTCGCAAAAGTTTGGATGTTTTTGACAATTCAAAGAATGAAAATAGCTACTAGTGCAAAAATGTCGTTATATGTTTCATTGTTTTCTTTGCAAGTGTATAGTCAAAGTTAGTAATAAAGTGTTAAAATTTATAGACAATATCATCCAAAATCAGCTTGTGAAGAAATTTAATTAAATCCGAATTCTCGCATAGCAGATTGAAGCGACAAAAAAACAGTAGAGGGATACAATCGAACATACCCGTCGGAACATTAGAAGCCAAATTCGAGAGGACGATTATAACAGCTGCTAAAATGACTGTTCCACTGACATGATCTATTTTGGCATAAGGCTCCATGAGTTCCCACAATGAGCTCGGGATTCCTGTTTTATTGAACCCATCGACTGTGATAAACAATCCGCAAAAGAATATCAAGAGCGAATAAGATACCTGGATCATGAAAGTAAACTACATAAATAACCCTTTAATACTAACAACTAATATAAATCATTAAACCGATATTAATTACCTTCTCTAGACTAGGCCTCGCATCCTTGAAATCAAGAACGACGAGGGCTAGTGCAGCTGTAATTGCAGTCCAAGACATGTTCAAACCGACCAACAAAGATATCAACATTCCTAAAGTAACGAGATAGACGCATACTTTCCACAGGACCCCTTTCCATTTCTCGGAAAATCCCAACATTTCTTCGTTAAATCCAACAAAATCGCTCTGAATTTCTGCCTCGATTTGATCTGTATGACCGTTGACACTAGGAGAGGTGTGAATGCTAATACTCTCAACCCCATTCCCTCGATTCCTAAGGGTCGACTCCACATGATTCATCGACTCCAAAACAGGGCTTGTCTCTTGGGAATCCAACGAGGTGAGATGTGACAATGTAGCAGGTGAAAACCGGTGAGAAGTCACATCGGTTTCACCCACAACTTCCTCACTTGCATCCTCTTCATCCTTTTGAACGGATAGCAACTTCCAATACATACACAAGAGGATCAGAGCATTGACACACACTCCCACAATCATGGCAGGGAAAATCCCGAACAAAAAACTCCCAAAAGTGATCTTACTCTGTACAGCTATAACCAAGTTCTGAGGATTCCCAATCGGGGTTGCAGACGACCCTATATTAGCACTTGAGGCAAGGGCTAACAGAAATGGATGAGGCGGCAGATTCTGTTGCCTAGCTATCTTCAATACGAACTCAGTCAAAACGACACAAGATGTATCGTTGGTGAAAAAGGCACTTGAGATAGCAGAAACCAAGCAAATCCGACAAAGCAAGTCCTTAGCACCCTGGCTTTTCCACGAAAGCAGTTTGCCTAAATACTTAAACATATCGGCTCTTTCAAGATACACACTAACCACCATTGTTCCAAAGAGTAAACCAAGAATTGGGAGATCAATAGCTGCATAGGCTTGATCAGGGGTAATCACTTGGAAAAGCACCATGAGCATGGCTCCGAGCAGGGACCCGGCTGTTCGTCCTATTGGCAAAAACGGGACGGCCGGGAAAACGGCCAAAACCCAGAATACAGCAAAGGCAATTGAGCCAAGAACTACTTTTACAGTAGGAGCCATAGCCATTTTTTAGAGCTTAATCAAAACCCCAACCCTATTCACCTAATTATTATACACTTAATCAGATCTTAGGTTTTGACATCACAATCTATGCTCCAAAGTAGATATTAAGATGGGCAAACATTTAATCTCAAAGAGAATTCATCTTGAAAATCTCAAATCACATTCAACACAATGCTGCTCAATGCCAGAAATGAATTCTGTACAAACAACACAAATCAAGAATCAGAAAGAATTCTATCATACAACTGAATATTCCCTAGAAATTATTACTCTCAATAAGAAAGTTATTGAATCATCTTCCATTAATGGGGACAACAAGAGAATAAGTAAATCAATATATCTGCAACAATTTCAGCAAGAAATTGAAGTAATATTTTAGATACACATCATAAACTTCTTGGAACATGAAATTCCATAAGTTTACAAAGTTCAAGAAAAAACATGCAATAAAAAGTAATGTATACGAAATCAAAAGCAACCCATGAAAGCCACCACCATTAATAAAAATTTGAAGGATTTGAAAAGTGAAAAGATATAATAACAGAAGTAACTGAAAGTTAATCACCAAACCTGGAGAAAATCTGCACTTTTCACTGTGAAATTCCAGCTCAAAAGGCAATCACGGCTCTTTGCTATTTGTTTGTGGCTTTCTGATGATTTGATTATGATTAAATACTTTACTTTCATGTCCATGGATACATTAAATTATCAAAAAAGAAATTTTTAAAAATAATAAAGAATACGTGGGTGTGTAGCTGTAAACTGGCGACATAGCTTTTCAAGACACGTCATACAACACATGATCATTCTCATCTTTGGCTCCTCCTAGTCCTGTGGTCAGAAATTGATATTGCCAGGACTGTTTTCACTGCTTCCACTCGCATGAGAGTTGACCACCCCTCTCAAAATTCAATTATCTTATTTTTGCTATTGGGAAGATCCCTCGGATATTTATCTTATTTGCTAACAATTATCAAAATTCAAAAGGGATTATCACCCCTATTATTTTCAAAATACACCCTATAATAAAAAAATGAAAATTAAAAATAATAAAATATATGTATATTAAAAAAAATACTTATTCACCTTTTTTCCTCCCCATATTTTTCTACATTTTTCTATCTTTTAAAACTCTAATAATGAAAATGTTCTATCATAAACAAATTTTGTGAAAAAAAATCACGATGAAACATTAAATATTTCGTTAAAATATATTATTCCTCTTAAGAAACCACTACAAACACATTTCCAATTTGTACAAATTGAAACCGTACCCAACAGACGTGTTCAATTTTGGTTGGACGAAAACAAAGAAGTGTGTTCGACCACTGGGGATCGAACATAGTATAATATTTTGACTTCTCTAGGCCAAATGTAGTATAGTATGTTCAACTCCCAATGGTTGAACGTGATTCTTTATGTTCGATCATAGTCGAATAAGTCTGTTGGACGTATGATCGATTTTGACTTTTTTTATATGTTTTTTTTTTCATATTTAACTAACTCGTAAAATCTTTCTCTAGTTAGCATTCTATTTGTCAACTATTTGTAAGAAAGAAGAGAGAGTGTGTGAAGAACAAAGATAGAGCGGAAGGAAAATGGATTTCATAATTTATTTAAATTGGAATTTTTTTTTTTTTTTTTATGCATTTTAATCATTGGGGTATGTTTTGAAAAAAAATGGGGTGTAAATAGTCCACTTATCAAAAATCATTGTACATCAAAAGATACCCTTACAATAATGTAGGAAAGATGGTAAAGGACAGGAGCCAGTTTATACTCAAATTAAATTTATAATATTCATCAATCAGTTAACAATTGTGATTAGGATTATGGTCGGCCTCTTCAATCAATTTTTTTTGTCATCTACTTGATGAAGTATGGAGATTTCTCATCATCAATTAAGAGATAATGTATTAAAAGAATGAAAAATATTTTGGAGAATGAATAACTGAATTTCCTCATTTTTACAATTAGTATATAGGTCCCGTGCGATGCACGGGCATATAAAAATTATTATTTTAGTGTTTTGATATGAAAATGTTGAACACAAAATAATATATTATTTGAGATTAATTTAAATATAATATGATACCTGTGTGATACATGACCATAAAATTTAAATATTTCGAGTTTAATGTGAAAATATCAATTTACAGAAAAATCAAGTTCTCAATAATATTTTAATTTCATTAGTAACTCATGTGATGCATGGTATATAAATTCAAGTGTTGTAATTTTTTGATATAGATACATTGACTATGTAAAACAAACCTTGATTATTTAGAATATCTTTTAAATATAATAAACTTTTTTTTAAATATTCTTTTTCAAAAAAGTTTTATCACATCGTCATATATAGTAGAATAACAAATAACATTCATTCTCCAATTACGCCCTCTATCAACCTCCAAATGAATTTTCATATATTTGTCACTATTTCGACATAGTTTAACTTTTTAATATTTCTCACTTAAAAACTTGAGTATGATGTTCATAGTCATAATATTGTCATAAATCTTGACGATTTACTGAAGGAACAAACTTATAACAAATTGATAGAGAATATTAAATAAGTGTTTCACTATATATATGAATGAGTTAATTTCATTTTCCAACTTGTACTATGCACGTTTTTTAATTTTGCGTGCTAAACTATTTTTTTCTTCGATCACAACCCACACCACACGTTTTGTTTACTTTTGCAACCTCCGACCAATATTTTCCGGCGAGAAAATGCCCACATGATTTTTATGTGCTAATTGAGGGTTATTTTCGTCATTTTCTAGGTCATTAACTAACTCTCCCTCCAAAAGTGAATTTTGCCCTAATTTTTCCCACATTTTTTTTTACAAATTGTTTGAGCAAATAAAGATTAACGGTGAGGTTCAAACAAAAAATTAGATCTCCTTACCATTGAAAATAGTTGATTAATCGAATTTACTAATGTCTTAAAAGTGCAAATGACAAAAATAACCCTCAATTAGCACGTGAAAATCACGTGGGCAATTTCTCGCCGGAAAATATGACTGGATGTTGCAAAAGTAAACAAAACGTATAGTATATGATGTGATTAGAGAAAAAAAATAGTTTAGGATGCAAAATTAAAAAACGTGCATAGTACATGTTGAAAAATGTAATCAACCCTATTAAAATATATTTGTTGATTTTGTTATTAAAAATCTAATTAGAGCTATACAATTGCATAAATCAAAATACAAAAGGGTGTCTTAAATTTTAATATTGACTTTTTTCAGTTTGTATATTTTTTTTATTAGATTCCATCAAGTATTATTATATCTTTTAAAGTTTATAATTAGTTTTTTTATTAGATTCCATCAAATATTATTATTTCTTTTAAAGTTCATAAGTGTGTTCAATTATTTTACATTTTTCAAATATTAAGATATTTTCTGGAGAACGTATTAATTGTTCAAATTTATTTGTTTAATTTATTTATGTTTATATCCAAATCACAAAATAGGTAAGTTGTTTGTTCTATTATAGTTCCATTTATTTGTGACATTTAAAAATATTAAATGGATTGAAAAAATTACTTAAAATATTTTTTGATAAAAATTAAATAAAAAAAGTTGCTTTTATTCCAGAAATTGGTTGTGAATGACATATACAAATTTATTTTAAACATTTTAAAATAAAAAATATGTATCATTTAATTTATTATTTAGTGTATCAATCAAACATGTTTCAACTAATTTTATATTAATCTTGAATTTTTTGATCTCTCATATTGAAATATAGTTATGCAGTCATAGTTTACCAATCTATGTTTTATAAATTTATATCATGATCATCAATTTATTGCTATTTTAATATTGTTAACAATTTATTTTAGTTACTTTTTTTATGTATAAAAGTCAACTTTTTTTATTGAATTTAATTGTAATTATTATTCAATCAATATATATCTATATATGTGTAGGTGTAAAAAAAATTAGAAAATTGAAAATCACAAAATGACGTCTATTTTTTTACTCAATTGGTGAGTAGTAATTAATAAAATTAACCCATATATATATGTATATATATATATTTAGGTGATAAATTAGTGGAGAAAAATAATGCTTAAATTTAGATATACTGCCACTAAATAAGAAAATGTGTGATTAGTTAATACGTAAAAACTCATGTGAGACCATCTCACGGATCCCCTTCCATGAGACGGATCTATTTGACCCACTATCTGACCCAAATCCAGCCCAACCCACAACACTAGCCAATCCCACAACAAAAATAAGAAAAAAAATGAAAAAAAACTTACCTGGGCGCGACCCGAGCCAGGCTACGGGTGACCCGGTCGGGTCGCGTGTTTGTCTCTTGCCAATACAGTGAGCGCCACTCGGTCCGGGTCACATAGCGCCCGACTGGGTGGCACGTCTTACCTCTTCTCGCGCTCGCTTGGGTCTTGGGGTGCCCGGCCCGGTGGCGAGCTATATCCCTTCCAGTGGGATCAACCCGATCCGGGTCACACGATGCCTAGCCTGGTTGTTCAAATTTTTTTTTCAATTTTTTTTAAATTTATTGTATACATGACTTAAACTTTAAAAACACATCATACCTAAAAAATAATAAATATTTGGGTTGCATCCCAACAAGCGCTTAATTTTACGTCTTTAGCTAGACGAGTTTAAGAGAACTTACGGTACATACTTGTTAAAAAAATATTAAACAATTGTTTAATATCAATATTAGTATTGAAAAATATTAAATTCAATCATATTTGTAGACAGAAATCACATACTTATCTGCATAAATCACATACTTAAATATGTACGAGGCATGCTTGAAATTCAACATGGGTTCAGCCAGGGTTTACCGATTATCATGAAATTCAAATAATAATTGTAATCCACAGAATAAATTTTCCCAAAACAATAAATTTGAGAAATTGGGACAAATTGAGAAGCATACTTGGGAAGAATGAGAGGAACTTGAGATTGAGAGTGAAAAGTAAGGAATTAGGAAGAAATTTGAAGATTGATTACCCTTCTTCGACGCAAGTTTGAAGAAACTGGTAAAATCACCAATCTTCTTCCACGGTAAATCGTCAATCTTCTTCTACGGTAAATCACCGATTCTAACTTCTTACTGCGATAACTTCTTCGCGCACAAGTCCTGAGAAGGTAAAACACCGATTCTAACTTCTTACTGCGATAACTTCTTCGCGCGCAAGTCCTGAGAAGGTAAAACTCTAGGTCTTTTTTTTGTCGTATTTCTCTTCACAATGTATTTCTCTTCATCGTGTATTATTGTCTTTTCTTCTACTGTCTTTTTTTTTCCTTTTATTTTTTACTTTAAGTCAAACTCTATTCCGTTTTAACATGAAATAAAATTAAAAAAATTAATAATAACAATAATACGCATTATTTCTTTTTTTTCCTTTTGTTTTTTACTTTAGGTCAAACTTTAGTCCTAATTAACATGAAATAAAATTAAAAAAATTAATAATAATAATACGCATTATTGATTAATTATGAAGTTTAGGTTCTTTTTTTAAGGAACTGTCTAAGTATATTGAATCCCAATTTATTACTTAATTTTCTAACTTTTTTTCATTTGATTAATTTCTTATTATATTTAATTGATTATAGTATTAATCTACCCAACAAAATTAATATATCATCAATAAATGTTGAATTAAATTATCCATTAATAATTATAAATCAACTTATCAACATTCACAATGCTCAATATGAATCAACAATAATTTACCCTCAATATCGATGATTAAAAAATGAACAATAAATAAATAAAAATTCCTCAACAATATAAGCTAATTTAGATTCAACCTAAGTATCTGATAAATCAAAGCTAAGAAAATAATGGAATTGAAATCATAATAATAAAATAAAAAGTGCAATATTAATAATTATATACCTCAGATACAATAATAATACTATTACAAATATTAATTATTAATAATTGTTTGGAAGAGGTCACACATCAGTTTCATCATAAATTTACCGCTTTTTGAAACGGATGTCTTTATGGTTAAAAGATAACATATTTCAAATGTTGTCATTTTAGAAGAGTATACATAAAGTCAACACTTAAAGAAATGTTGTTATTATCTCAAAAAGGCAGCTCAAAGACAACACTTCCCATAAAGTGTTGTACTTTGGTAAAAAAAATTCGCCCAAACACAACACTACAATAAAAGTGTTGTCTAATTGTAGTCAATTGCTGATAGAAACACGCCCAAAGACAACACTTCATGAAAATTGTTGTCAAAGTGTTGTCTTTGAGCGAAAAATATATGACTTTCTCAACACTTTAAGCATAAACTGTTGTAAATTTCAAAACGACAATATTTTGTGCTTAAAATTATTGTCGTTATCGTGTTGTCCTTGACGTTTTTTGTTGTAGTGCAAGAGGAATACTTATACTTAAATTCCGTAAAAAAATGCACATACTTATGTTCAGGAATCACATATTTATATCAAGAAATCACATACTTAAAGATGTAAGAGACATACTTATACATAAATTTAAATCCAGTCATAAAATCACATAATGTGCAGAAATCACATACTTAAAGATGTAAGAGACATATTTATACATAAATTTAAATTCAATCATAAAATCAAAAATACTTGTAACAAATACACTTACACTATGTCCAAAATAAAAAATAAAGCATTTCCGTTAATGTGTAGTATTTAATATCAATGCCCACGCATCAATAATACTTATAACTCTAATGTGCATACTTATAACTATTTAGAATAATACGCACTTATATAGCAACATAATGATTAAGAATAAAACACATACTTATAGCTTTAAAATGCATACTTATATCCATAAAATGCATACTTATAACTATCAAGAATAAAATTCATACTTATATAGCAACATAATTAATAAGAATAAAACACACACTTATAGCTCTAAAACGCATACTTATAGTTGTAAAACACATACTTATAACTAGTAGGAATAGAACACATACTTATATAACAACATAATAATTAAGAATAAAATGCATACTTGTAGTTCAAACACGCATACTTATAGTTGTAAAATACATGCTCATAACTATTACGAATAAAACACATACTTATAGTTGTACAACACTTACTTATATAATTATTACGAATACTTACAGCTATAACTGCATATGTATGCAACAATTATTAATTTATTATATAATTGTAAATGCAAAACGCATACTTATAACTGTAAAACGTATACTTTTATGATCTTGAAAATAAATGTCATCTCAATATTTAATCAGCTCATAGTTATTCAAAAAAACATCGATTAAATTTAATATTTTAAAATATAATTCTAATAATTATAGTTATTAATAGTAAGTGTCTACAAGTATGATTGAATTTAAATTTATATGAATAACATTACAACTTCTTTTTGTTTTGCAAAATTTTTATATCATTTAAGTATGAGATTTTTGCCTACAAGTATGTGAATGTTTGACTGAATTATGTATAAGTTAAAGTAAGCCTCTTATATTTTTAAGTATGTAATTTCTTGATATAAGTATGTGATTCCTGAACATAATTAAGTATGTGAATTTTTGACTGAATTTAAGTATATGTATAAGTATTCCTCTTGCATTATTCAAGTATCACTACAAGAAATTTGAGAATTCGCGACGACAAAATTCGTCATAAAAACACCATTTTTCGTCACAAAAGGTGTTTGGTGACGAAATATTTTCGTCGCAATGAACGTCGCTGTAAGTGCGTCATATTAGGTAAATTGTGATGCTATTTGAATTCGTCATCTAAAGTCATCTTTTGATGATGCTAAAGGTCATCGTCACTATATCATCTCATCTATAGTGACAAATAAAACGTCGCATTTGACATCAAATTTCGTCACTAATTATGGTGTTTCGTCACTAAAAGTGTAACTTTACATGACGAATTTAATTTATTGTTACTAAAATTTATCTTTCCCGGTGCTATTTGAATTCGTCATGTAAAGTCATCAAGGTGCTATTTGAATTCGTCATATAAAGTCATCTTTTGATGACGCTAAAGATCATCGTCACTATATAATCTCATCTATAGTGACAAATAAAACGTCACATTTGACATCAAATTTCATCACTAATTATGGTGTTTCGTCACTAAATATATAACTTTACATGATGAATTTAATTTATTCTATTGTCACTAAAATTTGTCTTTGTCTTTCCCAGCAAATTTGTCTTTGTCTTTCCCAGATTTTGAGCATTGTCGTGACATGTCATCACAGTGACGTCACACGTCATCATAGCGTTGATGTCAGCATACACATCACCAACGCCAATATTGTGCGTTGTTTGGGAATTGAACCCAGGTGCCCAAGGTGGTACTCTAACCACTAGATCACTGGTGCTTCATGTAATAGTATCCTGCATGCATTTCTTTTATTTCAATTTTTGATATTTTTCAATTTTCTATTATCATATAATTTTTGTTATTTTTTAGAAAGTACCATTACTTATTAATATAAGTCATTGATTTTCAATTTTGATATATTAACTCAATTTCAATAATCAACATATGAATGTTCAAAACCCAAAATGTTAATGCACTCACGATACAATTTTGTTAGTAATAAGTTCAAATAATTAATGACAAAAAATAGCATCATCATAAAAATATATTTTTTATGACGTCAAATATTGTCACCAATTATTATTAAAATCGTCATCAATTATTATCATGACAAAAGAATTTTGTCACTAATTAATTCAAATAATTAATGACAAAAAATAGCACCGTCACAAAAATTTATTTTTTACGACATCGAATATCGTCACCAATTATAATTAAAATTATAACCAATTATTATTGTGACGAATTTTTTTTGTAAATAATTATTTAGAATAATTAATGACGAAATATAGCATCGTCATGAAAATATATATTTTTATGACATCGAATTTCGTCATCAATTATTATCGTGACAAAAGAATTTTGTCACTAATTAATTCAAATAATTAATGACAAAAAAATAGCACCGTCACAAAAATTTATTTTTTACGACATCGAATATCGTCACCAATTATAATTAAAAATCGTAACCAATTATTATTGTGACGAATTAATTTTGTAATTAATTATTTAGAATAATTAATGACGAAAAATAGCATCGTCATAAAAATATATATTTTTATGCATCGAATTTCGTCACCAATTATTATTAACATCGTCACCTATTATTATTGTGACGAAATAATTTATATCGTCATGAAATTTATAAATTAGTGATGAATAAAATTATCAATCGTGACCAAATAAAATTTTGTCACAATTTTTAATATTTTAATGACAAAAATAACATTTGTCGCCTTTAAGTAACAAATTGTGACGATTTTTTTATCGTCGCAAAAATATTCGTCACAAAATGTGTGATTTCTTGTAGTGTATGACTCTTACATATCTAAGTATGTGATTTATGCACATAAGTATGTGATTTCTGTCTAGAATAAAGTTTTTATTCTAGAAAGATGTGCTTTTAAAGTTTAAGTCATGTATAGAATAAATTAAAAAAAATTGAAAAACAAATTGAACGAACCGACCGGGCGCCGTGTGACCCGGATCGGGTCGATCCTATTGGAAGGGACACAGCGCGCCACCTGACCGGGCTCCCCGAGACCTAGACGCACATGAGAAGTGGTAAGACGCGCCACACGGCCGAGCGTCGATAGACCCCATGTAAGTTTTTTTTCATTTTTTTCTTATTTTTATTGTGGGCTGGGGCTAGGGTGTTGTGGGTTGGGCTGGGTTTGGGTCAGATAGTGGGTCAAATAGATCCGTCTCATAGAAGGGGATCCGTGAAACGGTCTCACAAGAGATCTACTTTTAAAGAGTGAGTTTCTTATGAGACTGTCTCAGGAATTTTTATTGTATTGCGTGAGACGGGTCAACCCACAATCCAAATTCTACAATTCACATGTTGTTGTTTGTGGGGGATGGGACTCCATCTTACGGTAACTATTCGTGAGACCGTCTCGCATGAGTTTTTGTGATTTGAAAAGGAAATTTTTCATTACATATAATAATTCTAGGCATTTAAATATTTTATCATGATTTTTGTCTTAAAAAATATTGTGGATGACTTCTGGGTTTATGTCTTTAGACCTAATCCAAGCAACACAATATGATCTGATATCAAAGTTATTATTTATTTTGTATGTATTAGTTTCGCTTATTGATGTAACGAAAAATTTATTTTTCAAATATACCAATCCCATTGTCCCAACCAACTACAAACCTACTAAAATTCTTCCTACCTCTCCTCTCCATGAGGAAGTCTCATATAAGACGATCTCATGTGAAATTTTATCTAAGACGGGAGTTCAAATTGATTAGTAAAGTCGGGTCAATTTATTTAACACAATCAATGTCGGTCTTACATAAGATCCTATAGATCTTTGTCTCACATAAAGTCATATATAAGACGACCTCATATGAGTTTTTGCGCCTCTCCATATATCTTTGATATATAAATGATAGTTGTTATATTTAATTCTATATTGAGTACAAAAATGTACGTGAGATCGTCTCACGAATATAATTTTATTAGATGGGAACTTCACTATCTAAAACACAAACTCATTTTTATAAATCAATATCTATTTTGTGGGTTATGAGTTGCTAGTTGACCCATCTCACAAAATAATATTTGTGAGACGTTTCAGAAGAATCCAAAACTCTGAATAAAAAAAGATTTTTAACAATTCGTCTGTCATTAGGATCCATTTGGATAGGTGGATTTAGAGGTAGGATTTGAAATCCATGTTAGCAAATCCACTCGTGATGTTTGAATGGATGTGGATTTGAAATTTATTACTTTCATTTTAAACTAATTTTTGAGTCATTTGAAATCCATCCTAACTTGAGTGGACCCTTCATTTCAAATTTTAGATTTCAATTCGCTCTATTCGAACACAACCTTAAACTCTTTAAAGGAAATTTCTTATTCATGTATTGGGATTTGAGATATTTTTCTTTCACAAATATTTTTGGAGAATTATCATGGTAGATTCTAGAAAATATTATATTTGATAAGTATTATATATTTTAATCTATTTATGTATTAAGTTTCTTTTCTAAAAGAAATTATGTTTATGTAATTTTTTTCAATTATATATTATTGGATGTAAAAAAAAAAAAGAATTGATATGAAAATTCATATCCTTATTACAAAAACTATGTCAGATTATAACCATTTTTATATTAAGATATTCAAAATCTTTGAAACTTTACTATACAACCACCAACCTTTGCGAATGGTATTAATAGGCTACGGTGGAATATTCCTCTAGAGATACTTATTTTTAAGGGATTTATATTTTTTTAATTAATTAATATTTCATTTATTTTTTCTACATCTTCCTCCTCCAACCATCAGCTTGCCGACAACCACCATACCACCGCTACCGAAAAACCCTAGAACTCTAAATTTTGCCTCAATCCTCATATTTCAGATTAAATTCAACCGGACATAATTTTTCCTTTTATTTTTCAGAAAATCATGGCAAAAAACACAACAATACCATCAAAGAATCGCTACCATTGTCGTTGGTTGCCCTTCAAGCTCAAAATCAGATTTTCAGCTTCAAAACTTAACCAAAATGCACAAAACCTTCATCAAAGCCCCAACTCAATATTAAGTTCTCACTCAATTTAAGTTCGAATCGAACAAAAATGGAATGTATTTGTATCAAACCCCCTTTTTGAATTCTTTTTCGTACATGTATTTTCATAAATTATTTTAGGGGTTTTAACTCTCATGTTTTGAGCATCAATCTGTGTGAACTTTGTCAGTTTTCTTATCTTTTGATGTCTCAATTTCTCTAGTTTATTTTCTAATTGAAGGACATGATTTTGAGAATTCAAAATATTATAAGGACTTATTTGCAATTTTTATGGACTTTGCAAAATTACAGCCTCCATCCCAAGTATTTGGAATTTTGATTTTCCACCCCCAACTCTTTTAAAGACAAACATACCTTCGAGAATAAGAAAGATATATAGTTATAATTTAGCTTGATTTTTGTATTTTTTTTTTTTTAATATTAAGCATCAATCTTCCTTTCTTTCCTTTTTTTTTGTTTTTTTCCCCTTTATCATAGATATTTATTTATTTTTAATTAATGTATGGATATTCTCGATATTATTTTTAGTTAATGTATGGATATCATATAACTTAGTCAACTTATGACTATATATCAAATCATATAATTTAATCAATTTATAACTATATAATTGTAGAATATATTAACAATTTCTTATTTTTGATTGATCAACGCACTTTTCATTAAAATATATTGATATATCCTCAATATTATTTTGATTATTAATCATTCTTTGAATATATTTATATATTATCAATATTATTTTTAGTTAACGTATATATTAAATATCATATAATTTGGTCAACATATGATTATTTTATAATTGTAGAATATATTACAATATTGAAAGGTATGATATATCCTCAATATCATTTATAGTCAAATGTATTTATTCTAAATTCTTTCGATGTCTTACACTTTCATAATGCATCTATTTTAATTAAAACAAATATATATTTAATCAATTGTAATCAAGGATTAAAATACAATTATGATACATTTAAATAATTTTAATCAATGATTAAAATATTAATCAATATATGAGTATGTATATTATATATAATTGTAGAATATATTAACTTGTAATCAATCAATGATTAATAGAAGTATATTTTTTGTGTTTTGCTCATCATTATTTTCCTACTCCAAGTTGTGCTTTTATTTATTATTATTTTCTTACTTCATTTCCTCTTTCATTATATATTATTCTACGCAGATCTTCTGTTTTTATGTGTGATGTCTTTGAGTGGGTGCAATTTCGTCATTTAATTTAAGAGTCCAACAATAATTAAAATCAACATTATATTGTTTCCTATTTATTATTTTTTTTATTGCTCCATCATCTAATTTCCTCTTTCATTATATATTTTTCTACTTGATCTTCTGTTTTGACATGTGATGTCTTGTTCTATTTGGCATCCATTGCTTCGCTTAATTCAATTATAATTGTTGAGATGCAAATTTATACTAATGAATTGAGTCAAACAACAATTAAAATCAAACAAAAAAGTAAGAGAAAATGAATGAATTTGAGCTTGCAGGAAGCCCTTGAGTTAATTGGGCTCGGATGATCTGAACGATCGTTTTTGGTCGGTAGGATCAATGATGGATCTACCCAAGGACAAAGGGAGACATTGGGCTCCCTAAAAATTTGAAAAATAATTAGGAGCATTTTAATAATTTCACTATTTTAATTTTAAAAAAAATATAGGATAACACTAGTCCAACGGTTAGTCTCAAGTGACTCAAAGGTTCAGAGGGGGTGAATAAACATCTATCGATTTTAAAACTTTTAAAACCTTTTGCACTATAACCTAAAAAACTTACAGTGCAGAATGCCGTTCAACTTACAATGCTAGAATGCAGTGTTGGTTACAGAAATTCAGAGTTCTTTTGCAGCGGAAACTTAAACTTAAAAAGTAGAGTTTCTTTTGAAAATCTTTTTAAATATGAACTTTAGAAAAGATCATTTAATGCAATATGACAAGATATATGGATCCTAAGAGCAACACATATATAAAATAGAAAGAGCACACGAAAGGAGTGTAATCTTTCTATGTCCATTCTACTCCTTCTTCAAGTAGGAACTTCGTTAAGCTTGTTTGGGTTATAGAACTCTACCTTACAAATACTCAACCTAACAAAGTAACATCTACTAGGACTTAGCTTTCACACAGGTTCCTCAAATTATAAAGGCAGACCCACAAAAGGTCTTTCAAACTCACACAAAGTTATGTCTTAACTCATTAAGACTAAACACTCAACAAAGAAATCTTTCTATCAACTGAGGACACCTAAAAAACAACATAAGCACACAGCACAATGGTAAAACGTATATAAGGTTTTTCTTCAACTGATGCTCGAAATAGCCTTTGGATTTCTAAAACTTTAGTCAAATGTTTGACTGCTACTTGAGGTTAAGTGAATGAAACTTGTAGCGATGAGATGACTTAGAATTTAGGGTTTTCTTATTTGAGCTCAGAGAGTTGTAGTTTCAATGTTTCAGTAGTAGTATTAGTCGACTCTTTCTCTATTTATAAATGAATGATTATGTCCATTGAAGAGAGACACTCTCTTTTGAATTTTGTTGGTCCCAAGTAGTTCAGAGGTTTAGGGGGTGAATGAACATTTGTCAAATTTTAACTTTTTGAAATTTTCTGTAATAACACTGTTGAATTCTACAATAGAATACAACAATCGTGCAGAATCAGTAAGCTGACAGAATGTTGTTTCAACTTACTGTTTCAGAGTTACAGTATGTAGCGGAAAAACATAAGGATAAAGTTTCTTTCAAAAAAACGTTTTCTTTTCAAAATATGAATTTCTCAAAGTTTGATATGCAGAATAAGCAAATATATATATATATATATGTGTGTGTGTGTGTGTTTGTGTGTGTATGTGTATGTGTGTGTGTATATATATGCAGCACAAACACAATAAAGCAATAAAAACACATAGAGGATTTATAGAGGTTCGAATGTGGTGTAATCCTTCTACGCCTTTTTTTCTCCTTCTCTAAGGAGGAACTTCATTAGGCAAGATTGTTTTACAAGACTTATCTATACAATCTATCTCTACCAAGCTATCACCTACAAGAATCAGAAAGATCCTTAGGCTAACCCACACAGGGTTCAACAGATTCACACAAAGTCACAAGCCTTAACACGCTTAAGACTAACACTCAGTGAGGACCTAAATTCTTCCCACTAAGGATGCCAAATAAATAACCTAATACACAACACAATGGTTAAAAGTATATAAGTCTTCAATTGGTACTTCGAAGACAACCTTGAAATCTTTGAAGTTCTGAAAAGCTCATCGGCTTGGCTACTTCACAGTGAGGTTGAGTGACTGAAACTGGAGAGAAACTTGAGTGTTTGCTTGAGAAAATACGAGAGATAATTTTTTAGTGGTTTCTCCAGTTAACTCTTCCTCAAATACTTATAGGAAAATGTGTTCGTTGAAGAGAGACACACTCCACTTTAAATTTAAAATTCTTGATCTTCTTTAATCTTTTCTACTCTATCATTAAATTATTCTGGAAAAAACTAGGAAAAAGTTCTTGTCTTTTTTGCAGAACATTAATTACGACGCTCTTCGGCATCAGACCCCTTTCAGGTTGTCGGTCCACATGTCAGCGAGACATTAATTCTCCGATCACTTCCATCTACCGGCTACTTTGACAAGACAAAACCTCGTATGTATTGATCTTTCTCGTACTGCATCATAATTCGAGTTGTCTTCCTGCTTCCTAATCTGAATACAGTATTACCTTTCTGTTCTGCGTCAGTTTTTTATTCCAGATTGCTTCCTGTTCTGCAAGTGCTTTCTATTCTGATCCTTCAGAAAGCTTCCCAATTCTCCTTATTGCTTACTGAAATGTTGTTTGCTGATTTACTGTTTCCTGAATGCAGTATCCAATAGTGTTTCTATGCAAAATCTTGTTGCTATCAGAAATCTTCATCTTGCTGATTTCCATGATACTCCTAACTTCAACTCAAAACCAAAACTTAGAAAAACTATGTTTTCACATAAACATCCTGGAAAAATAGGGTACTCCAAATCCTTATTACATCACTGTTTTGTCTTATCAAAATCTACTAAAAAATATCCTAACAAATTTGAATCATCTTCTCAGTTTGTAGAACTCTTATTAAATGCCTTCAAAGGCTTGCATTAATTTTTTCTTATCTTGCACCCTAGGATAGTAAATGCGGATGTACTAGGTTGTAGCTTTATGCAGTCTGTCAGGTCACATGTCTGCTGCTTACTGACTCTCTACGCTTCATCTTTCAGTTTGTTCTACTGGGTAGTTTTGAAGTGATTGATCCTCGGACTTCTACTAATCTTCCTCATATTGTATTGATGTTAGAGCTTCATTATTTCATCATTCTTGTCTCTTAAACTTATAGAATGCATCACTTGGTTTCTACAACATGTCTTCATGCAGTAATACAACTCATTGTCTTCTTGTTGTATCTTTTCTGCTTACAGTAACTTAGCTTACTGTGTCTCTGTTGTAAATTACTGCTTTCAGTTTATCCATGCTATAACTTTTGTTGCTTTCAGTAGCAGTCTTCTTACTACTTGCAGTTGTTCTTCTCTTGAATTTTCTTCTTCTGTAACTTGATTTCCTCAATTTTTCAAAACATCTTCTAGACTCAAAAGCTAGTCTAATTTCATTTTAACATTGTGAAAAATGGGTACTATACTCTCCTATTACACTTTTGTTTTGTCTCATCTAAACAATAATTTTCTAACACTAACGCATGACACAACTTTTTTTTTTAGATTTTCTTTCTTTCTTTTCTTTCACCCAACATAAATCCCTCATGCATCAGTATTGTTTTTAGATTTCTTTTTTCTCTTAATGTCTTTCTATCTAATTTTAATAGAAATTATTATTTTTATATATTTTCATGGTTTCTTTTTTCTTCATTATTGTGGATTTATCATACCTTAAATTGTATATATATGATATAATGATTAGATGAAAAATATTGATGAATGATTTTGTATTTTATTTACTAATTCTTTATCCATACTTTTAGTTATAGAAAAAAAAAATCATTTGATAGGTAATGGTCAAACTTATGTTTGTTGAATGACTAAACATTTTGTTGAATAGTTAAGTTTCGACGAAGATATAAATATAATTTATCAAGTATTGAATAAATGAAGAAAGTAAGATGAGATTTTGTAATTAAAGTTTTGAGATGTATTTAAATTACTAATTTTGGATTTTATTACTTTATAATGTAATATATTAACTTTATCGAAATTATGAATTTTTTTATTAGTTGGCGTAGGCACCTGAGTTAAAATCATGTGTCTGCCACTGGGTAGGATCGAGTTATTTTATTGCTAGAGTATATGATTGATTACAATGACGGTTGCACCTTTCAATAATAAATGAAGACCCATCCAAAATTACATAATCTTGGTAAATCTATTTAGGGATTTGAGTTGATCCATATAGAATTTGATTTGTTTCTTATTTTTGAAATCAACTTCTTAGTCAACCTTGTTGAGCAAAGAAACATTGCTCCAATCCTAAAGGGATCGGTCAATTCTGATCGGCCATTAATTTAGCACCCAAGCTATAGCTCTTGGCCAGCTTTTCTGATTGACCCTTCTGATCAATCAGTTTTTCTTATCAGTCCTTCTGGTTGGCCATCGATTTGGCGCCCAAGGTCCGAGCTCGTGGTCTTGACTATGGTTTCCTCTATATTTTCTTGATTGAGTTGCCTTAAATATTGTTTTCTTTATACTTTTCTAGACGGGTCTAACAAGTCGATCAGGCTCTACCAAAACTTCTTCTTCATGAGGTTTACGACACCAGCTCGGAAGGGTACAACAATATTTTTTCACTATATCTTTTTTTCTTGATACTCACTCATATCTTTTTGTGTTTTAATTCATTTTCATTATTTTCTATCCATTTTCTACTTTCCTTTTCACTATATATTTTCCTATTTATTATTTTCCTACTCCATCTTTTGTCTTCCATTTTTATTATATATTTGGCTATTCGATCTTCTGTTTTGATGTTGTGTGTTTTGTTCAATATTTTGTTTTTAGTAGGTCTTGTGCGAGACCGTCTCACGGATCTCATTACGTGAAACGGGTTGGGTCGGACATAATAAATTAGGTAATACTTTTGTGTGTATTAAGTAATAGTTTTCTATATATCAAGTAATATTTTTGTATTATGTTATGTAATATATGTACATAACACAAAAGTATTACATAATATATAGAAAAATATTACTTAATGTACACAAAAGTATTACATGTTGTTCGAGAGAAAAGAGCACACAAAAGTATTATATAATATATAGAATAATCTTACTTAATGTATACAAAAGTATTACATGTTATGCAAAGAAAAGAGCACCTGGAAGCCTAGGATCCACGCATTTTTTTAAGACCTGACCCGACTCAATTCGGGTCATGTATCCCACAATACAAAAGTATTACCTGATATACAGAAAAGTATTATTTGATACATATAAAAGTATTACATATTTTATTTTATTCTGATTCAACTTAAAACGCATTCTATAATACAAAGTATTACCTAATATACAAAAAAGTATTACCTAATACATACAAAAGTATTACATAATTTCTTATGTTCGACCCGATCCGTCTCACAGAATGGGATCCGTGAGGCAGTCTCACCCAAGACTTTACCTTTGTTTTTTAAATCTTTGAGTAGCTACGATTTTTTATCCATTGTTTCGCTTAATTTAATTATATTTCATTCACTATTTATGTCTTTTTTCTGTTTTCCTTTTTATTATTTTCCTACCCATCTTCTGTTTTCCTTTTCATTATATATTTTCACTCATTGTATATTTTTCCTCTTTATTACTTTCCTACCCCAATCTTCTGCTTTCCTTTTCATTATATAATTCCCTATTTATTTTTTTTCTAGTTTAAATCTTTGAGTAGCTACAACTTGGGACGATTATTACGCGTAATTAACTATTATATTCATTCACAACACCTTTTTCTTCTTCGTCATTCTGTCACAGCAGGTATAGAAATTTGGGTTAATATCCCCTTATACCCCATTACAAATAACAACAACCTTTATTACCCCCCAATATAAGAAAATACCCCAAACTACCCATTTTCCTTTATACCCGTGGACCCCACTAGTTTTAATCATTGAGAAGAGCTATTTCCAAGTATCTTTTGCTAACACCAAGTTTTATTCTTTAATTTGGACAAATTATTCTAACTCCAAAAAATTGATTTAATCTGAGCTATTAAACGGGTTTATTTTCTTGAAAGAGTATATTGGCTGGAATATTTTCCTCGTGCCAATACTGCTTAAAAAATAGTGGTCTGGAATGTGTAACAATGCCACGTACAATTTCTTTAGAAAATAAAACCTCAAGAATACCGATCTAGAAAATGGTATCAGAGCCTAGGTTTATTAAAGAACTTTTATAATATTTATTATTGTTATGTAATTAACTTTGGTGAGGAGAATTTCTCGCGAAATTATGGATCTGGACAATTGTCCAAGATGTATTCCATACAGGAGATATCGTCAAATTTTGACGATGTATAGAGAGGAACACATACACAAGATGACATATTGGGAAGACCAATATGTTGAACGAGCCAATGTTGGAGCTTGCCAAGAAGCTTTGAGGCAATGCAATGTACAAGCAGCATATCATTTGGATTACCTTCAGGTTAACCAAATGTTATACGCAGAACTGGTGACCTTACAGGAGGCAGCCCATCGACAGGAGCATGGGTCTTAAAGGAGAACCAGACTGGAGCGAGATAATTCCGGATACATCTAAGATCGGCCTTGATCTTAGAGAAATCCAGAAGACGGTGCAGAATTATGGCAACCGCCATAATCATCTACCGATACAAGTCCATCAGATCCAAAACCAGATGGAGATGATGATTAAATATCAGAAGGAAACTCTTGAAATCCTTCATGATATTGAAAAAAGAGTCAAGAATCTGGAGGACAGACCAAGTGTTCCCGGAGGAAGGAGACGTATAGATTTCGGAACGGTTCCCTATTTACATCAAAAAGGGAAACCAACTGAAGTCGTACGACCAATGACCCGAGATGAAAAGTTCATTGCTATCATCAAAGGAAAATCCATCATAAATTAAGATGGATATGGAAAGGATGAATCTTGAAGATCTACAAGAACTTGTCGAGTCCTTTGCAGGATTAGGTATAGTGGATCTAAAGATGAATACAGGAGATGGTTCGGCCTTGGTTACTCGTGACCAACATCCAAGACCACCTCCACAACCACCAGTAGATCCCAATGTTGCAGAAAGTTCAGGATCACATCATGTGGATGAACCAATGCCACACGCTGGAGATTTTACCACAAGAGGAGACCCGATTGTTTTGGGAACTCGACAACGTTCCAAAAGGCCAGATCTTCAGAATACGCCTTATGGAAAGTCGCAGCTTAATCCGATACATCCATATGGATTAATGCTAAATCTAGATATTCTAGATTTCAAAAATCGAGAAGTCCTTATTGATGACTGGGCATCGTCAATGAGAATTGCAGCAGGAACGCTCGATCTTACTAAGGAATGATTCATTTTACTCCTTGAAATGAGTCTTGAAGAATCTGTAAAAAGAGCGTGGGATATGACACCACCAGATATGAGGAACAATGTAACTGCTGGTGAGTCATTGAAAGGAATTGTCGATAATATGGCCAAATTATTCAAAATCCATTTTATCGGCATAGGCTATTTTGAGGGAATAGAAGAGGAAAAGAGAAAGAGATATAAACAAGCCCTCTACTACCTCGAGTTACATGATATTTGTCATATTGACGAATATATCAAGTTATTCACTGAGTACCGATAGAAGTCCAAGGTGGATGACAAAGAAGTTTCGCAGCTTTTCTTTGCGAAGATACCAAGTCCCTGGAGAGAAATGCTCATTAGGGAATACAAGAGTGCAGACGATTTGGATACAGTGGCCAGAAGAATGTCTTTCCTCAAAGCCAAATTATCTGAATGGTGCCACCAGGCAGCACTCTACAAAAATTACAAGAGATTAAGAGGAATCAATAAAATGGTTCCCTTATGTTGCGAAGAAAATGACATCCCAACAATAGTGGGAGGTCAACCACGAAGGCATAAAAGGAGTAAGCAGAGAAGCCATCCTTACAGCCGTGGAAGCAACAACAACAGAAGGAGTCATAGGTCTTCATGGAGACCTAGGAGGATGTGGTCTAAACAAAAAGCCCGGAGTTATAAGTCAGGGCAAAGACCAGTACCAAGCAGGAGTAGAACCTCATCAACAGGTTCAAACCAAGGAGGTTCCAGTAGAACTATGGGAAGAAGAACTTTCAGGCGAGCTCACACTAGAGCCAATGAAAGTTTCAAAGACTGTAATTGCTGGACTTGCGGAGCAAGAGGACATATCTCAACAGATTGCCCAGACAATAAAAGGAGAGGTCTTAGACAGTTCGAAGCAACACCAGAATTCGAAGAAGCTGTCTATTACCAAGATCTAATACAGGTGTATCAATTTGAGGATCTGCCCTCAGATGAAAGCATCTATGAAGAAGAGATCTATTCGGATGATGGAAGTGAATCCACATCAGAATCAGAGTGAAGAAGAAATTCTTCAAACAATGAGAGAGAATATGTCAGGATTTCTCTCTCACACAACAGTTTCTCATAAGACTCTCATGAGGATTATGAAAGAGGATCCAAAACTTCAAATCTATGATGGTTTTACCATTGGAGCTATGGAAAAAGCCTTGGATAAGTTTGGAATTTGTAAAAGAAAACACCAAATTATCCATAGGGTTACTACGGGAGAATTCGTCATTCCTATGGAATTCACAAGTAACCTGATCGAGATGCAGTTGATTCCTTACCGAGAGGTTCAGGATATAAGGAATCAAGTTAAAAGAGAAGTTGCAAATACACTCTCATGGATTCATATCGGAGCCATAAGAGTAATCATAAAAGCAACTTTCAAAGAAGGAATTGATTCGTCTCTCAATCTTGCTATATTTGACAAGCGAATCTCAAATCTCAAGGATTCATGCCTTGGAGCAGTTACCGGAAACTTGTGTGCAGGGAAACTGGCATTCAATGTCTATCCTAGAATTGCATACAATCTGGGAGATCGAGATTTTAACAGAGTCCTAACCCTTCATCAGGATTTTAAAAGAGAAGACTTGATGAAAGAAGGGAATAGACCCTACTCGATCACATACAAGATTTCCTATGCTCTCTCGAATTCACATCATTCTGATGTATTCTTGAGAAAGGAATTTATCGAAGTTCCAAAAATCTTTGATGATTTTGCCAAGGTGGTCTTGCCAGAACTCATTGAATCTCCAACAATAAAGGAGATAGATATGAAAATACAAGATCAACCGATCTTCAATCGGAGTCAAAGCCTCAGAATGGAGACAAAGAGAATGTCTTTCCAACAAGATAGACTGATGAGTAGCAGTCGTTGGGAAGAAAGAAGGCCTAGTACAGTTCAGCGAATCCCAGGTGTATTCAAAACACCAGGAGAGCTAAAATGTCCAGAAGGCTGGAGAGCAGTTGAAGTAATATTTGACATCAACCAGAAGGATAATATTTTTCCTTGTGATGTCCTCTATTACCTGCAACAACCGATAGTTGGTAGATTTCAAGGATGCCTAAAGATGGGTGAAATCGAATTGACTATCTCCGGAGTCGCAGGAAGAATCCCAGAACAGTTAACACTGGGTCTTAACTTTCTTGAGGATCATATGTCTTGGGAAAGATTACAAGATAGAATGGAGTTTACAGTGGCTGATAAAAGATACCGAATCAGATGACCACTAGTCCATTCTCTATATACATTTCAATTGGAATGTTATATACGGAATACAAGGCTGAATATTTCGCAGCCTATGTTGATTCAGGAGCAGGAATATATACGGCAAAGCCGGAGGTTTTTCCTAAAGAAATGGGAGAAGATCTGCCAGCCATTGCAGGACGAGATTTCTCCAAAAGGATTCTTATCCTTAACAGAGGAATCAAACAAGCGGAGATTATGATCGGAGGTGCCGGCGATACCCCATGTATAAGGTGAAGACGCCACCAATTTATTTCCATGATACAGGAGCAGATGTTTTGCTAAGAAACAATTTCCTACAAACATTCAAGCGATTTACACAGGAGAATGAGACAAGAAGACTTATTTTCACAACGTTATGTGATCATAAGATTATTGTCCAAAGATTGCGGGAAGCATTTTACAGAAAAATGCATTTTCCTTTTCGCAGCAAGCGTGGTGATGAAGCCAAACTTCGACATCCAAAAATGGCGGATAAAAGAAGATTTGGTGATGCCTTATTATCCTATCGACAATTTGGTCCGAGACAGAAAGATACTAAAAGATGGGATACTACCTTGTATTCGTTCAGAAGACAAGGAGAAGAACGAGTTCCTCCAGAGGCAATTGCAGAATTGCGAAAAGCCATAATGGAGAATCCACAGAGTGATGTTACCATTGAAGAACAAATATCACTCGAGGATTTCAAGAAAAGGATCCAAAGGAATTACAATGAAGATCCTTTGGCATGGTAGGACAGAAACGAGCTCAAAGCATCCCTAAAGGTTAAACCTGGAAAGGAACATGAGTTCGTGAGACTCAAACCTATCCTGATGAATCAAAATGATCGTGAGGATATGCAGAAGATACTTAAGGAACATCTGGACCTTAAGTTGATATCACCTGGAGTTTCTCCATATAGCAGCCCGGGATTCCTTGTGAGGAATCATGGGGAAATCAAAAGAGGTAAACCTAGACTTGTTATTAATTACAAAGGGATTAATAACATTCTGGAATTTGATGGATACTATATCCCGAGTAGAGAACACTTGGTTAACTGTATCAGAGGTGCCAAGATATTCTCTAAATTCGATTGTAAGTCTAGTTTCTACCAGATTAAGATGGAGGAAGAAAGTAAGAAGTTCACAGCTTTCTCCACACCACAAGGACACTATGTCTGGAATGCCATGCCTATGGGTTTGGCAAATGCACCCCAGATATATCAGAGAAAGATGGATAATCTCTTCAAGGATTATTTCAACTTTATGTTCGTCTACATCGATGATATTCTCATTGCATCGAAAAACATGAAGGAGCATCTCAAACATTTGATAATCTTCTCAGATGTTTGCCATAAGGAAGGATTAGTGCTTTCCGAAAAGAAGGCAGTAATTGCAACAAGACAGATTGAATTCCTCGGAATTGAAATCGATGAATCTGGAATCATTCTACAAAATCATATTGTGGCAAAGATACAAGGATTTCCAGATGATCTCACAGACAAGAAATAACTTCAAAGCTTTCTCGGAGTTGTTAATTTTGCTGGAATGTTCATCAACAATCTAGCATTTCACAGGAAGGTGTTCAGCCCATTACTTAAGAAAGATGTTGTTTTTAAATGGGAAGATGAACATCGAGAAGGGATTAAGCAACTTAAGGAAGTCTGTAGCAAGCTTCCGAAACTTGCTATACCCCAAGACGAAGATGAACTGGTTCTTTACACAGATGCCAGTGATCATTGGTGGGCAGCAGTTCTTATGAAAGCCACACCAGACGGAGAAGTGCAATGCAGATATTGCAGCGGTCTGTTTTCAGATGGAGAAGCAATCAGATGGCATATCAACGAGAAGGAGTTCTTTGCAGTCAGAAAGGCTTTTAAGAAATGGCCTCTCTTTCTATTGGCTAAAAAGTTTATCCTAAAAATTGATAATTCAAGTGTCAAAGCTTTTTTGAAAAATAAAATTGAATCTAAACCAGAAAAGGCTAGGATACTTAGATGGCAAGCTGAATGCCAATATTATGATTATGATATTGTCATTGTGAAATCTCACGAAAATGTTCTTGCAGATTTCTTAACACGAAATGGAAGGACACGTTGCTGACGAGGTCCTCAAACGAGTAAGACATCTCAGGGAAAACCTAGAGAGTCTTGAACGAGAATTTGGGATGTTATGTCTCAATGCCGAAGTTGCTGGACGACTTCAACGAGAAGATCAGAAATCCGTTTCTGATCTAATACGAGCATGCCAATACGCTCAGGGACATATGTTCCAAGCGTTGCATAAACCTCTTCTCCAGGTTGCATCTTCTTCGGTGCTAAAAGGAGAACTTCGAGATCGGGACTCTAACCCGAAGGCTATGGATTCAAATATCATGCCTGCGAGTGTTACAGGTGATGCATTCCTTGAGGATGTACCATCAGTAACGAATGTTGAAGCTCAGGTGTCACAACCCGAGTCTTCAAGTCAACCCAGTACCTCTGGGGTTAAAGAGGTCGAGTTGAACCTGAGGCCGCAGACAGGCAAAGCTAAGGTTCAAACTCACACTAACGAGGTTTCTCCGTTGCAGGTTTATCAGCGTCAATGGGAGAAATTAATGACGAGAAACGGTATCAACCCGGAAAGAACGACAGTTGATATCTCGGGAAAATATCCCAGGGTTTGGATGAAACCAGGCAGTCATCCAAACGAAGTCCAAGAATGGTATAACTTCGGAGCTCTTGCTTCAATTTATACTACATCACCAGGATTCCCAGAAATCTCGAAATTACCGAGATGGATAGGAGAAGCAGTTCATGAAACCTGGACAAACAATCCACATTTGTCCAGAGGAGACATCCTGGAGCTCTATTTCATTAGTGCAGCTCCAGAACCAGCTAAAAAAGGCTTCCATGAGGCCTTTCATTTTATCAAGCTTCGGAGACCAGACGGAAATGCCTTAAAATACATAAAGACAACATCCCCGGAAAAGGTACCGATACTGGTAGGAGCATTTACTGAAGATGAAGCTTCTACACGACGAGCTTGGGGACTTTGGACTTGTCTAACAGAGATGGACAAGGTCAAGTACTCATTTAAGGTCTTCCAGAATTCAGCCAATGGATCATTCATGCTGAATACAATGACTGGATCGACAACAGGTTTCGCAGAGGAACTTTTTGAAACAAAAAGAAAGATCCTTTGGGAAAACAAGATTCCGGCGAGCAAAGACACTTACCGGAAATTCTGTAATATGGCACACATCGGAAGATGGATCGATCGGATTTGTCAAGCGTGCCCCGAACAGAAAGAACCCGAGTTTGGGAAAGGATTCCGACCCAAACCCGACCGACAGGTAGCTGGATCCAATAAAGACAAGGGCCCAGCACAAAAGAAGAGGTATCCCCGGGGACCACAACGACCAAATTATTAAAGCGCCCCCGACAAAGTTAAATGGGATAGGACGAGAAATCACATGGGTTGGACCATGTGAAGAAATAAATGATTCCCCGACAAATCCAACCACCATCACATGGGATGGGTCAAGGGGAAGAAAAAGAGGACGAACACTAATAGCTGAAAGTGACTTCCCAACAAACTTTCACATGGGAGCACTAAGGAAAGCAGCCAGCTCATTCAAGAGGGATTGAAATCCGCATTTCACATCCGGATTTCACTCTATAAATAGAGAGAACGAAGGAAGCTAAGGACATCGAGCATTCCCCTCAGTTTTCTTCAAAACATCTATCTTTCTTAGTTTCTTCTGTAATAGTGAGAGTGTTTTTAGTTTATGTGTTTAGGAGTTCAAGCCTTCTCTATGAGAGGCTAAACTAGTAATTCTCCTCCCAAAAGGAGATTACATATGTTGTAATAAATATTTCTAAGTTCTTAATAAAAGAAAGGTTTTTGCTTTCAACATGCGTTTCTAGTATTATTAAGTTCGTCCCCTGGAAGGAATACTTCGTACATCTGGTGTAGGAAACGAACCAAGGTTGTGCTGTACAGTTGCTGAAGGAGCTGGATAACTTGCAGACCATCTTCCCTGAGGGTTGAAGTTGAACAGTAAGGAGCTGTTCGTAGAACGGTCTGAGGGCAGTAATTTTTCAGCTGGTGGCTTTGCAAACCATCTCACCTGGTGCTGTTACGGTCAAACAGAGGTATGAATTTTAGGGGATAAATTTATTTTACGGAAGCATGTTGGGCCTGATTTTATTTTTGTATTCTTAAGCCGGATATAATTAATGGTTTGGAGTGGAAATAATAAAATGTTGCATGGAAACAAATTTTGGAAGTTGGTATGAGATCATTAATGGGCAATGATTGACTTTTGGGGTAGTTATGAATATAATATAAGGAAAAAGGGTATATTGGGATAATTTGTTATATTTGGGGGTAGAATTGTATGTTGTTATATGAAAAGGGGTAATAAGGGATGGGAACCCTATAAATTTTGTGGACAATTTTTCATGGAAGATACACTATAAATACTTCGGCAATGTTTGGAACGAGAATATGTAGGATTATGAAATTAGAATTTGAAATCTTGAGTTCTGAAAATATGAGTGAATAGTTAAATTTATTTTTATTTTTTTTATGAGATTTTATAGGGTAGAATATTTTTTGTATATGTTAATTAATTAATACTTGAAAAGGTATGAATGTTTAATTTTATATTGTTGTTTGATGTACTACTACAATATTATTACTCTACCCACCGTGAGCACATTAATATGTGTCCACAGTTGATGTATCAAATATCTAATATATCTATTAATTTCATTTTTCATATAATTAGGGGATGAGATCATTACGAGCAATCAATGTCGTGAGCATTTTATCAATTTTCGTGTAATAGTAATGACGTGATGATTGTAATAATAGAAATTTATGTACTTATTGAAATTTGTATATTAATAGATTTGAATGTATGATTAATTATATTTTTTTTTTTTTGTAAAATATGATGGTATTTGAATTGATTTTATAATCTCAATTTTAAATCTCTAACAAACAAGAATTTGATATGAAATCTCAAATCACGACCGACGAATGTTCTTCCAAACATTGCCTAGGAAACATAATCCTTTGTTTTGTTTTTTCCAAGAATTTTATAAAGCTCTTTAAAATTTATTTTGAAAAGTGAAAAGTTAGTGGACTTTGCGGGAGAAAAAAAAAAATAGATTGAGGTTTATATTTCAAGTTGTTTTATTTATTAATTTATTTATGTGAGCTTTCATGAGTAAACTATATTAAAAAAAATAAAAATGACAAGTAGGAGAAGCGGTCCGAATTCCATACAAGACAAAATAAAGAGAACGGGACCCAAATTTATTGTTATTTTTTTGTTCTTTTTATACGATTTCACACGATTATTATATAGTTTGTTAACTCATAAAATGATTTTTCATACGTTATCCCCTTATAAATTTAAGATTTGATGAATGAAAAAAAAAAGGGGAGAAGAAGGCAGACGGTAGGAGAAGAAATTTGGAGCAATTTTCATTTTTTTTTTATTTAATTCATAAGGGTAAAATTGAAATTTTATTATTTTTTATATTTTTTAAAATGAAGTGTGTTTAGAAATTTTTGGGATGCTAATAGCTGTGCCCTTTGTTTTTTCCAAGAATTTTATAAAGCTCTTTGAAATTTATTTTGAAAAGTGAAAAGTTAGTGGACTTTGATGGAGAAAAAAAAAAAAATTAGATTGAGGTTTATATTTCAAGTTGTTTTATTTATTAATTTATTTATGTGAGTTTTTCGTGAGCAAAATATATTAAAACAAAATAAAAATGACAAGTAGAAGAAGCGGTCCGAATTCCATACAAGACAAAATAAAGAGAAAAAACAGGATGAGAAATAAAACAGAAAAAGAGAGTGCAAGCATGGCCATGGAAGCTCAAACCTGGAGCAAGAACTCCTTGTCCTTCTCCAACCTCTCCAATGTCTTCCCTTCCAAAGTGATCTCCACATCGATGCTCCTCCCCCCACTCTTCCCTGGGTACAGATACACCATCCCATCGAACCGGTTGTTCAGCCCGCTCCGAACACTATCTGGCCGGCCCCACCCGAAATCCACGTCGTAAACCTTGAACCGCGGAGAGCTCCCCACCGCCACGCAGTTCACTCCGGCGTCCTTGAACGCGAATATCACCGGCTTGCTCTCCCACTCCTCGTTCCTCTTCTCGATCGCCGCCGCGTCGTGCGACTCGATGGCGGACCGGATCACGCCGGCCCCGTACTCGACCGGGTCCGCCAGTAACAGACCGGCCCCGGTCGCGGTGAAGATCGCCTGGATCAGGTTCCCGAAGTAGCTCTCCGGCATCGGCGGGTCGACCCGCTTCCGGCAGTCGGCGAACACGGTGAACACCGTGTAGTCCTCCGGGCCCAGCTCCCGGGCACGTGTCACCGCCTGCCACACGTGCGCCGACAGCGACTGGAACGTCGAGAACGCCTTCGTCGGGCTACCCGCGTTGATCTTTGACTTAATCTGGTCAATGGCTGACTCCGAGAATTTGAAGACCTTCTCGCGGAGCTGAGGGGCGTCGCCGTTGGATGCTGCTGAGTTGGCGTGCTCGGGTGCATCGGACGGCTGGGAGAGGTCGAGCTTCACTCGGGTGTTGCGCGCCTTGGTGCGCTCGAGGAAGGGTGGGACCGAGACGGATGTGGCCCCGTTGCAGATGGCCGCCCATGAGCTCATGAAGTGCCACGTGGAGGTACCATCCAGTATAGCGTGGTTGAAGGCACAGCCAATTACCACTCCATCCTTGAGTTTTGTGAGCTGTAAATACACGGCAAAATTTAATGATATTAATGATATAGACGTTGCAGTTAATTCTGTTCTAGAGTACTCATTTAGGTGTCACATTTGATAATTTTTTAAAAAATTATGAAATATTAATAATAGATTTATTTAAGATGTAATATATAATACACATCCTCCAAATAATGTATATAAGTATAGAACAACAACAATATAATTCATATTATAATGTATATACAATCACATAAATATTTATATGTAAATATATATATATATGTATATATATATATAGGAATTTTATGGTGTAATGAGATTTTTTTAATATGTAACATCCATATAATCGAGCAGAAAATTAAATGTAATTTCCACAATGTGGGTAAAATAGAGTATTAATGTGGAAAGCGTTAAATGATTGTAGTGACAATGATAACGCAGTCAACTAAGTCCTTAATAGGCCATAAGTCTTTTTTGGAGTCCTAAGTTTTTGAATTATTGTATTTAATAATAAGTGGTTATTGTATTTTTGATCCCGTCCTTACACTCTATTAATCCTCTATGGAAACATCATAATGATTAATAATAGTATTATTCATAGACATAATATAAAATGTCATAAAATCCTCTTTCATTTATTTATTTTTGAAGTAATAAATCACTCTCTATTAAAAAGACTGAAATTAGAGAATTAATTGCTTCCAAAATGTAGAAATGTCCTACTCCAAATCAAGATAAGAATACAGTTGGAAATGAAGGATTTTAAAATTTCTTTAGCAATATGTTTTCCTATCATTATTTAATGTGGTCCACCCGTGTACCATGCACTGTTAAATTTACATTATTTTGGTGATTAATTAAAATTGTTGTCTAAATTATATAATTTTAACAATGATATACATTGAAAAGAAAACGTGGATATAAAATGAGACAAACTATTGTATTAATGGAGCGGTCGAAGGAAGCATTAAACTTCATTAATTGCTCTTATGAACTTTAGTTATGTTGTCACCAATAGACCAACTATCTAACCCCACAATGAAAATCAAGATCTCTATTAATAGCATCCAAAAATAGTTGATACAATTTCCTTAGTTTCCCTATATATAGCTTGATAGATTTGATTTTAAGTTTATAGTTTGAAAATGATTTTTTTTTTTCAATTTAATTTGTGTCTAAAATACATTTTGTTTACCATTTCGAAATTCCAAAGATAAAAACTATTACCTCAAGAACTATAAAATAAAAATATTTCGTAAAGACTTAATTCGTGAGTTTAAAGTAATAAATTTATTTTTCAAGTCCTGGATTAATATTTCAAGTCCCTAACTACTAATTAACCTATATTTCGTATCTTAAGCCGAGAAAACTCCTAAAAGTTAAAGATTATCATATAAAAATAATATTCTCCTACCCGTTGTGGATATCTATTAAAATGTCAACCACTAATTTTTAAAAATCATATTTCTTTAAATATTGTAATCTGAAATTAATGATAGTATGTAATTTTTGACACATCAGCAATGAGTATATTAATATAGGGATAAAATCAATTTTGGTCTCATAACTATCGCTTTTTTCGCAAATAGTCTCATAACTATTTGTTTTTTCATGTAACTCAAATAATTGTCCGATTTTGGTCCTAATGTCGCCGGAAATTTCAAAATCGATCGGAAAATTGTCACGGGAGTTGCACATGACATCCAACTTGGGGTTTCCGGCGATGACTAATGACGTGGCGTGCCATGTAATTAGAATTAGTTTTAATACTTCAACCAATAGAATAACTACAGGTCATGACACGTCATTAGTTATCGCCAGAAACCTCCAAATTGGATGTCATGTGCAACTCAAGTGACAATTTTCCGGTCAATTTTGAAATTTCCGACCGATTTTGAAATTTTTGGTAACATTAGAACCAAAATCGAGCAATTATTTAAGTTACGGGACTAAATTGAAAAAACAAATAGTTATAGAACTATTTACGAAAAATACGATAGTTATGAGACCAAATGTGATTTTATCTCATTAATACACGTACTCAGGATGGGTATAGTAGCGAGACTTGTATCATTACACACGCATTCATAATCTTTTAACTCAAATTCATCAATTTAAACAACAATAACTTTAGGTAGAAAAGTTGGTGACAAGGATGAGCATGCAATAAATAGAAGAAACAAATAAAGCTGAATTAAATTAAATGCAGTTAGTTACCTGCACAGCCAGCAAGGGCCTTTGCAGCCCCTCCAAGTTCAAGACTTTGTTGTAAGGCAAAAGCTCCTTGAACTTGGAGGTCCCCTCCTCCGCCGTCAGCTCCGCCACGTCCACCTCCGGCGCGGCGGCGGCCACCACCTCAACGCCGTCCATGTCATCATCGTACACCACCTTGAACACCCCATCCTCATCCTTCTCCAGCTTCCCAGCCAGCTGGTGAAACTCCTCCAACACTATTGCCAGCCCATCTTTCAATTTATCCACTACCTCCTCGAACTCCTCATGACCCCCTTTGTAGATCATCAGTTTCTGGTTGTAGTAAAAAGCAAGGTAGGGAAGATCAAAAGTGACCAATTGGCACTCTTTTCTCCCAATTGCTTTCTTGGGCTTCACGTTTGTCTTGCTTACGATTTCAACATTGTCTGATTTCTTCTCGCCCTTTGCAACTTCACCTGCCATTGCCAAAAAACCTTAAATTTTCTTGAATGTTTTATGTAAGAAGATTGCTTGGTAAATGGGGTTTTGGAGATGTGCACATATTTATAACTAAAATGGGGTGTCAAATTTGATGTGGTTGGGGATTGCATTTAATAATTTCATGAGAGCAGTTGATAGACATTTATTGTCTTTTCATCGCCACTGTATTCTTTGGTGGGAGTTGAGTTGAGACTTCTCTTTTGGCCCTTCTTTAATTATGATAAGTTCGGATTTATTTTTTAGATTGTGTTTTTCTTAATATCATTATATATATATATAAAAATATATATGTTACCAATATTATTATATACTAAGAACATATTGTAATGCTAAAAATATAGAACATGAAACAGTTACTAAATATTAGATTTTGAGTTTTTTTTTTTTTTTTAACTAGCTCTAATCTCTACCTATATTTAAATTAAATGTCGATAAAAACTTTGTTGCTCAATTTACTTGACCTTTGGAAGACATGCCTCATCTCCGTAGGTATAGCAAAAGATCAATTAATAATGATATTTTTGTATATATAATATTTTACTTACATATTGGAAACGACTATATTATATTCGTTCACATCACTTTAAAAAGAATAATAAATAAATAAGCAAAAAGACAATAGATATGAAAAGGTAGAGTTTTAGCTCTTTTTTATAGTCTAAAATCGTTACTCAGGACACGTAATGGCGGTATTAACATTCATTAATATGAATTACATGAGTCAACATCATATCAAATATCTTCAATCTACTAATACACATTCACATTTCTTTTAACATTAATACTCATTATATATGGTTCTCTTAATATCCACCAACTCATCATTATTTATATTTTGCATCAACTAATTACATTTATTTTTTGATTATAACTTTAAATAATTAGTTGTTTGAACAAAAATTATAATTATCAATTTATTAACTTATTGAATTATGTTTAGCAATTAGTAAATTAAAAAAAAGAGTCGAAATTGATTATAACACATTTATTTAGAGTATAACTCTTGTGAGAGTGAGACTGTCATGCAAATCTAATTTCGAAAGAAGGATCAACCCACACCCTACAATTCACATATAAATTGGTGAAAATGAGTTTTGTTTATGGTAAATATAACTTTGTCTCATGGATACTATACGTGAGATTATCTAATATAATTTTTTGTGCATTATATATGGGTCTCACTCAACTTATTTTATAGTTTATATCAAATAAATATATTAATTTTGTATTATGATAAATATATACAATATATTTGGAAATAATTATTTTTCAGGATCTAAAAAAATTATGATATATAATGTAAACATATATAATTGAAGAGATATAATATTTAAAAAAAAGTTGGAATTAAAAATTTTGTCAAAAATCGAAAAAAGAACAGAAAATCGATAGAAAAAGCTAGAATTGGACCAATTGGTTGGACTTAGTGCTTAATATTAACTCATCATTTTGTATCACATAGATGATAGACATATGAGTTAATTGTCGTAAAAAAACACCTTCTTTGTATAAATTTTAAATTTAATTTTTTTTTATATTTACAAAAATAACATGACCTTAAATTATTATTATTATATATATATATATAAGCACACATAATTTCGAATATTGATTTGTATTTGTCTTTTTTCTTGCTAACATGTCTATTTACTGAACATGTCTCTTGCTAATATGTATATTTAATAAATTTATTATTTTTACAATTGTTGTATAATTCATTATATTTACTTAAATTACAATTTTAAACAAAATTTTAGATCATTGCAAAAACAATATAACTTTATTATATACATAAGGGCAATTTTGAGCATCTGTCAGTTTGAATTTTTCTGGTTAACCCAAACTGCCAAAATGGATATTAAAAACAAGAAATTCACACATTAATGAAATGACATAGTTTGTCTCTCATTTCTTTTATATTAGATGGAAACCACGTTATCTCATTAATTCATGTATTATTTTTATGGCAATTGTACATGCGAAATATTTACGATAATCATAAAGGTTATGATTTTTTTTAATATACATGTTGGTAGTTGTCGTGTCAGGTTGCAAGGAAAAGTTCGAAGGCTGATCGAATCAAAATTCCATCATTACATATAAGGTTACGTTAGTTTTGCGCCTCTCCAAATTTTTAGTTAAAATTACAATTTAAGTAAATGTGGTAGTTTGTATTACAATTAATCCATAAAATATTAATAACACACTATTAGCACATACCATTTCAATTTGCACATGCCTTAGATTTGAACAAATTAGGGTGTACGAATATGATCATAAAGAAATCTTGTTGACGTTTGGTTCAAAATTTAATGAGTGAATCTTATGTGAGACTGTCTCATGGATCATCTTACGTGAGACGGGTCGGTCAATCCACAACCCACACTTCACAATTCACGTATTAATTAGTGAAAATGAGTTTGATTTGTGGGTCAAAATGATCCGTCTGACGAAAACTATTCGTGAGACCGTCTCACACAAGTTTTTGTAAAATTTAATTATGAAACTTTTTTGGACCAATGGGATTCAAGAAAACGACCTCTGGTGTGAATGATGTCATTAATTTTATATATTAATGGGGAAAGTTTGATAATTTTGTGTAGTATTCTTTCATTTTATCTGCATTTCAAAAAGGTGTTATAAAGATCCTTTAAAAAAAAAGTGTTATAAGGATTATGAAAATTTTAACCAATTAATATATAAATTAAGGTTTAATTGTTAAAATAAAATATAAAAAAAACAAATGACACCATCATTTTAAAATTGTAAATTAAACCTTTTTTAAATCCCTTGCATCGAATATTTACACAATTGTGGAAGAACAAGTAGGGATGGCAATATCGACCCGCCCCGTAAGAGAGATGGGGTGGGTCTGGATATTATATACACCCCGACCCGACCCACCCCGCCCTGCCCCAACCCGCATTCATTAAATATATTTCTTAATTATGTATTTATCTATCTCTTATTCAAGTTGTATACTTTGAATGGATGAATATTTCTTACTTATTGTTGTTATTAATTAGAATTTTATGATCGATATATAGAACATTTTATTTATGCTTAGCAAGTTAATGATTTTAATTAAGTTTGTTTGAAATTATCCATATCAAATTGTGCAAAAAAATTTAAATTATAATATATTTATTGAAAATATGTAAAGAGCGGGGCGGGGCGGACCCGCCCCGTACAGGGCGGACCTACCCCGTATAGGGCGGGGAATGGGGCGACCACCTGTGGCTCGTGGCGGGGCGCGGGGCAGGGCGGGTCCGCGGGGCATATGCACGGGGCGGGCCTGGGTACTCAACTACCCACCCCGACCTGCCCCATTGCCATCCCTAAGAACAAGAGCTACAATCGCTTATGCCTGAAGATGCCCTTGAGCACGGAGCTAGTTTTGAGTGGAAATCACTAGCTCATCTTGATTAACGGATAAATTTCAAAACAAAATCCAATTTATATATTAGTTATTAATTTTAACTCAAATTTTGAAATTTCTCTATGCACTTAATTTAACCTTATTTTTCAATTTAAGGCTTCATATTAGATTGAATTCTTAATTCAATAATAGATAACATATGAAAATTGTTTCAAAATTGCACTATCTTGTCTTAATTTATCCAAAATATAAATACGTATTGAAATATAAATAAATCTATAAACATAAATAAAAAAAATGAAAAAGAAGAATGAGAATAAAATATAATTTTGTTTTGAGTTGAGAACTCAACCTAATTTAAAGCCTTAAATTGAGAATATAAGTTAAATTAAACTTTTTATTAAAAACATTCAAAATTTGAGTATAAAATTGAGAATTGATTAATAAACTGGGTCTTGTTATGAGATTTTTCTTTTCTAAAATTAATGAAGTTAAATGCTAGCAGCTGGTTAGTTGGTTTGAGTTTCAAAATCTCACTAAAATATATTTTCTTTATTTCTTTACACCTAAAGATAATTTAGGATCATATTACATACATGGACAAATAAAATACAGAGCTATTTCTACAACTTTTTATGATTTTGAAATTACTATGGAGGTGGTTATATAAAACCTGAATCCGCGGCTAATTCAATTTATAACCGTTCAAATTTTCAAGATTCAACTGAATGTATTCAATAATCGAATACAAATTTGGTGTTAAAGAAAAAAAATAAAATAATAATTGCCTCTTTTCTTTGGCCCGTTCCTCTGTGGGTATTAATGACACCTTATCACATAACATGGTTGCTCACCGATCAATTTATGCATTGTGCCATAGTTGTCTTATAGATCCAAATATGATTTAATGATTGTGTTTCGAAACTATTAGTATTGTGCTATTGTAGTAATTTCAAACGTCTAAAGATAATTTTCAAAGATAAGAAAATTTATACAAAGCCTCTTACAAATAAGTGATCACAATCGATCTTATGTTTCATTTTGTTTATCCCCTTATATGTTAGTGTCATATTGTACTTATATATACTTCAAAAAATCTGAAATGGTTTTTTATAACATGTTTTTTGATTTAGAAAATAAAGTTTAATTATTTTGCACTTGTTACCTTTTTTATTATTTGTAATATAATATATATTATAGAATAATGTTAAGTCATTTGTTCACATTTTAGCTAGAAAATGGGTTTGAAGTTACAATTTGATAAATTTTATTAGTTCATGTTGCAATCTCATAAAAAAAAAAATTAGGTTGGAAAATGAAAAATAAATCAATAATTTATGTTGTTTTTTACATTTAACCCTAAGTAAAATTGTTAAATAAAATTAAAAACTATTATTATGTAATCGATTGGATCGTCGGTGGGACCGCCTAAATTGTTTGAATTGTCAACGATTAGTCAATACAATTCGATCATCAATTCAGTTCCACCAATATTGATTTAAATGCAACTAATTAATATGTATTTAATCTTTTTGTCAGTTTGGTGTAACTACAAAAACGACTGAATTTCAAAGCGTAGCTATCAAATGCTTAATTAGGGCATGCAATGATGCAACAAACAAGGCAACAAATAACTGCACAAATTAAGAAGTTAATGCAATTAAGTTGTTAGAAATAGTACGTTTTTTACAACACATATTTACAGACACATGGTTCTCCTACCCACATTAAATCGTGACACATGATATATCATGTGGTCATAAATTTTGGACCTATATAATCAATTAACTCTTTTTACATTTTTGTGAAATACATCAGCTAATGTCTATCAGATCACTATCTGTGTTTTTATTATAAAAAAAATGTAAGGGATGTTCTTAATTAATTGTCCTACTTTGACCATTAAATCATCCTAATAATTTAATTAAACCTACTCTCTTTAAGTTTGTCTCGAGTTGGGATTAAAATTGAGACAACTCAAAGCTTCAAGAGAACTTTTTGGTGTCTCAACTCTTTTCTTATTCTTTTTCTTTTCTTTAGATTTTAAGCATCGATATAAATCTCTGTATTTTAAAGTTTTAAAATAAGTTTGTCTCGATATTTTTTATATTTCTCTTGATACTTGAAATGTGGCAAGATATAAAAGATCAATCATTGTAAAAGTTTTTTTTTGTTCGAATACATACATATATATACAGATCAATCATTGTAAAAGTTTATTTTGTTCGAATATATATATATATATATATATATATATATATATATATATATATATATTAAAAGAATGACTTATGTGTCCGTGTCCCTAACCTGCTCCAGCCCCATGTATAAACATATTTTTTTCTCTTATTTTTCCTCTCTTTCTTCCTCTTGGCGCGGCTGCTTCTTCTCTTTCTTTTTTTTTCTCTCTTCCTTCCTATAATCCTATTATGTCTTCCAATTATGCGCGTTGTTCCTTTCTTCTTGTTTTTTCCCCCTCTCTTCCTTCTCAATTTCTTCATATGATTGCTACAAATTTAAGGTTCTTATTTTTCTAATATTCCAACAAGTTCTTTTCTTCCTAATTTGTATAAAAATCTAGAGATTTTATTTTTCAATAACTTGTAATTTTTATATCTTACTCTGATTCATAGCAATATACTATATAATTTATGCAATAAATACCAAAGTTGGTTATTGATTGAGTAATATGAATTTGCATAAATTTTGGGGAAGAAGATGATAAAAATCTTGTATTTGAAAATTTTAAGACATGCGGTATTATAGATTTGTTCTGTAGGTATTACAAATATGAACTACATGTATTATATAATTACATGCTTGAATGATATGTAGGTTATCAAAAATAGTTTTGAGGTATTACAGATTTGTTTTATAGGTATTAAAAAATATGAACTACATGTATTACATAATTACATGCTTGAATGATATGTAAGTTATGAAAAATAGTTTTGAGGTGTTACGGATTTGTTCTGTAAGTATTACATACATGAACTACATGTATTACATAATTACATGCTTGAATGATATGTAAGTTATGAAAAATAGTGTTGAGGTATTACAAATTTGTTCTATACATATTACATACATGAACTACATGTATTACATAATTACATGTTTGAATGATATGTAAGTTATGAAAAATAATTTTGAGGTATTACAGATTTGTTCTATAGGTATTACATACATGAACTGCAGGTATTACATATTTACACTACAAGAAAACTGCCCGACAGTGACGGATTTTAGTGACGGAAATATTCCGTCAAAAATTTGTTACAGAATAGTGACAAAAAAGATTTTTTGACGGACTTGTAACGGAAATTGTTGACAAAAACTTTTCCGTCAAGAATTCTATCAAAATATTATGTAGTGACGGATTATTCCATCACAAAATAGTGACGGATTTATATCCGTCACTATTTTGTGACGGAATAATCTGTCACTAATGAATTCTAATTTTTGACGAATTATACTTATTCAAAATAGTGACGGATTTATATCCGTCACTATTTTGTGACGGAATAATCCGTCACTAATGAATTCAAATTTTTGACGAATTATACTTATTCAAAATAGTGACGGATTTATATCCGTCACTATTTTATGACGGAATAATTCGTCACTAATGAATTCAAATTTTTGAAGAATTATACTTATTCAAAATAGTGACGAATATAAATCTGTCACTATTTTGTGACGGAATAATCCATCACTACATGAATTCAAATTCAATTATTTGATAATATTAATTATTTTTTAATTAAATATGTGATAATATCATTTGTGATTATATGTGATTATTAATAATATTATTTGTGATTATTAACAATCAAGAAAACCCTAAAAATATGTGATAATATTAAAAAAAATTAATTAAATTAAATTTGAAAAGTTTAATTATTTTATGATGTTATCTTATATAATTATTTGCATTAATATTATCTTATATGACCAAACTCATAATTTTATAAAACTAGTATTTTTATAAAATATATTAAAAATATGCACTAGTATATTTTATAATTGTCTTAAAATGAAATTAGATTAAACATTACTAAATATATTAATTAGTCATTAATCTTCCAATTATATATATATATATATATATTTGATATATTTTTATATATCAAAATAAAAAAATATTTTTTTTTGATATATAAAAATATATATATATTTTATATATATATATATTTTTTTGATATATATATATATATTGTTAACCTTTTAAAAATATGTGATAATAGAAAATTGAAAAATATCAAAAATACTTATAAAACAAATGCATGTAGAATATTATTACATAAAACATCAATGGTCTAGTGTTAGAGCATCACCTTGAGTTCAGTGGTGTGACGTGTCGGTGGTGTGATGACATGTCATCATGACACGTCAGTACTATGATTTTAATGACGGAATTTTCCGTCACAAAATTAGTGACGGAAATTCTGTCAGAAATTTAGCGACGGAATAAAATCCGTCACTAAAATTTAGTGACAAAGCTCCTTTTGACAGAAATTTTCCGTCACAAATCCGTCACTAATACATATTAGTGATAAAATTTTTGGTTTTAGTGACGGATTTTTCCGTCACTGTCGGGCAGTTTTCTTGTAGTGTTACATGCTTAATGATATGTATGTTATGAAAAATAGATTTGAAGAAGAATAATAACAAGAAGATAGAGAAGAAGAATGTACAAAACAAATAAGAAGATTAACAAGTCGATAAGAAAATAGATTAAGAAAAAAAAGGAGAAAGAATAAGAAAAAAAAAAGAGGAAAAAGAAGAAAACAACATTGTTTCTACATAATACCTTAAGGGTAAATATGTGATACTTGAAGAGTAAATGTGTGATACCTAAAGAGAAAATGTGTGATACATTCGCGTAATACATTATATACAATCAGGTGCGCGCGGCGCACACCAACTACGGTGTGGCCACGCGTATATAAGTTTTTGCCATATATTAAATTGTGGATTATTTATTAATCCTTTTGTTGATGAAAAGGGGATATAAACTAAACTAAAAACCCCTAACTTCGGTCTCTTCACCAGTTCACCCTCATTAACTTTAATTAATTACTGTTTTTTATTGGTCTCATGAGCCTAAATTAATTGGACGTTAAAGTGGACCTAAAATAGACCATGCATCCTCACAACTTGATTGAGAAAATTACTGATAAAACAGATGCATGCATACATAGTATATAGTTGGAATTTTCTATTAGTTATAGATATATAATGTTGAACTTCATTTATAAAACTTGTCAATATATTGGTCATATCATTCAATACATTTTATATATCGATCTATACTTATATAATAGCAATAAAGTTTGGATAAAATAGTAATCTATAAATTTAAATGTATATAAAAGTACTTGTTATAATTTTAACGATTACCTAAGCTATATCGTTCCGGTACAATTTTGCCAATTTTTGTGTTTACGTTTAATTTTCTTAGATAGCGGATTTTACTTATAGAACGTTTTTGCTCACGCTCTCTTCATTGTTGCTAATGACACATGGCAAGGATATGATCGGTCAAGCATAGCATCTTTCTGTTATTGTCTCGCATTTTTTGGTGTGAACTCTTTCTGCTTTCTTTATGAATTATTGGTAAACTTGCTTCGATTCGTGAAAGATAATAATTTCGCATTCTTTTGTGTTTCTTGCAGCGAAGATGGTGAGAATGCAAGCTTTGTTTCTCAAGAAACAAAGTTAAAATATGGACGAAGTTGTCTGACTTGCTTCATTGTTGATCAATATTCCAGATTGGTTAATTTAAAATAGTGACATTTGTTTTCTTGGCTATTTTGAGATAGTCCAATGATGTTGAATTATGTTTAAAATTTTGAAAAGGGGTTGTTTCCGCCATCAAAATTACTTGGTAACTTTTGTTGATTTGATCTGTACAATTGTATTTTTGTCTGCTATATGATTGATGAAATGTTTGTTTGAAAATGTCCTTCATTTTAAATATAAAATATTTGTCTCTAATTAGAACATTCTTCCCACTTTTATTTTTTATATGTTTTTAATTTAATAAAAAGTTTCTCAAATAAGTGAATACTAATTTTTTTGTAATCATTAAACATAAATATATATATATATATATATAGCCTCTTTGCAGATTTTAGTTTTTGATATAATGTTGTACTATTTTTTTAGATAAACTAAATTGATGTCATCTGAATACCAACAATTATCGCATGTTTTTGACAATTTGTTTGAAATGTGTACAATCTATTTTTTTTCCTCACAAATATTATTAAGAAAAATGCCTCTCAAAATAAAAATGGAAGATTTCCTCACACGATATAATGATGGTGCAGGCCATTCTTTCATTGCCTGACTCATTGGTTGGGTTTGTGCAAAATCGTGGTCATTTATAATATTTAGAAGATACTCCTATAATTGTTCCTATAATTCCTATAATAATATTAAAACAAAATTATAAATTTTTTTTTGAAAAAGATGCTTCCTCTGTCCCAAAAAAATAGTCACAATTTCTATTTTGGTTATCCCAAATTATAATCAATTTCATATATAAATGATATAATTTCTCTAAAATGCCCTTATTTAATATTTGTTTGAACTATTAATCATTCCCTATTTTTTTAAAAGTCAACATAGTAAATAAGGGCATAAGTGGAAAGTGATGGGTAAAAATTATTTTTTCAATAATATTAAACATATTTTATTGTTTTATTAATCTGTGTGTATGTTCAAATGTAACTATCTTTTTTAAACGGATAGAGTAATCGTCTAGAGTAAAATCATGTATTAAAAATTATTAAAGTGGTCTGGGATAATTAATGTATAGTAATTGTAATCCAGTTATATATTTGACCAAATCTTTAAAAGGTAAAAATATCCTTATCCAAAAACAATCAATATGAAGAAATTGCTATGTAAAAAAATTAATTAATTAGTTACATATTCATTGTGTGACATAGATTATTTGGGAGATAAATTTGATGAATTCAAGGTAGAATTACCAGATCTCAAAATTTCCTTAGTGACAAGGTTTCTAGCTCTATTGATGGTCATGAAACATAAATACAAATGTTCTTCCAACTCATCAAGTTGTTCGATGAAGCTTTGGTTGTTCTTCTTCAGCTGCCAAGCCACTTCTTCACTGGCTTGGAGCCGATCTTCGGCTCTCTCCACCCACAGCTGCAACAGCTTATCCACGCGCTCCAGCTCATTGTTTAGCCGAGTCACCAGCCGGCTTATAGTGTCCAAGTCTCTAATCAGTATGTAAGTCCCCTTAGCCGCTTCATCGAGCTGAGCCGACCACCGAGCCAGCTTCTCTATCGAAATCAGCTCGAGTGAAGAAGCCATCATCCCCGGTGCCGCCACCAGCAACACAAAAGCGTGAGCCGCGACAATCACAAGTAGTGAAGCCGTGAGAGCCACGAGAAACACAGCCGAGCCATACTTGAGCTTCTTGAGCCGCCGGATTTTGGACTGTGTTTTGTCGCGGCGTGACTCGAGCCGTTTGAGCGTGTCGGAACAGCTATTACGCACGGCTTGGAAACGGCTCATAGATGGAGCCGATGGGGTAAACGGGTTGGATTTCGAGAATAGAGTGACTCGGGTCACTACCACGGGTAGATGCTTTATTTGCGGGTTTGACCCGTTTTGAGAGGGCTCAAATGGGTCTTTAATTAGGGATTTGTATTTTCTTCTCATGTGGTCAATATCTTTGAGGAGGAATCCGCATAAATGAGAAGCATCGGATGTGTTAGAAAAATAATCACTCAAGAGTGGCATAATTTTTGGATGGATCCGGGTCGTACTCAAGATCCGTTTTACAGTGGATTGATTCGGGTCCAAAAGATGCTCGGCAAAGAGCCGATAGGATGGGAGCCGAGCCGCTGTGGTCGAGCCGAGGCTTCTGTGAGTTGTGAGATGTCCTTTATTCAGAGCAAGAACATGTGTCCAAAAATCATTATACGACTCTGTACGAAAAGCTTTAGCATACTCTTCTCGAAGGTCCACGTTTTCTGGGTCTGGATCGTCTATTTGGCTAACTGAATACATGAATTAAAATGTTGGAAATAAAAGTCAATAACGTTTAAACAATTAGTTAAAAACATCGAGAAAATATATCATTAGTATCATGAGATTCTAGTTAATTATCAATATGTTTACGAAATTTCTTTATGTACTAAAATATTGTTATATTTTGGTATAGAAGTCTTGGTCTTGTTTTGATTTGGTTATGTAAGATGTAACTTAATTTTAATTTGTTAAAGAGAACGAATAAAGAGACAAAGTACCTGATGAAAGACATATTTATTAGTTAGAGAGATTAATCTGGTTTATCATATAATAAACAAAATAAAAGTTTAGCTAGGTCAAGGTGTACGAAAAAAAATATACACATATATGGAGTAACAAAGCAATAATCTCTATATTAAGTAATGTTATGAGTTTAGAAGCAAGTCATCACGAAAATGGTATTATTAATTACTATAATAATCAAATGGATAAGAAATCAGTACTAAAAAAACAACAACGACTTACGTGTGTCTGATTGTTTCATCTTACAAATAACTTCTAAATTATTCAAAATAAGAAATAAAACAACCATTTAAAAGTGTTAAAAAATATTGTCTCCCCAAAAACATGCAACAAAGAAGCTGTAAGGTATTTCTGAATTCAACTTATTCTTCCTATTTCAATATGGAGAGTTGATTTAAAATAATAATAATAATTAATCAGTTCATATATTAAGTTAATTTATAACATAAAGGTAATATATTGTAAAATAAAATTTAATTGGAATAGAGAATTCAATTCGGTGTGAATAATGGGAACTACACTGGTATCTATATATAAAACACAATTACCACTACATGTGAACAACTTGTTGATTCTTGAATGCAACTTGAACTTCATTCTGCTTTTATGATTTGAACTACTACTCTGAAAAGAACAAAATTAGAAAAAATAATATTGTGATCAAATGGCATAATAAAAAAAAAGATAAACTATTTCCCTAATATGAAAAATTATATGTGGATATTCTACCTTAGAAGAGGATGGAATCAGCAATCTCTTACTGAAAATAGTTGTTTAGAAAAGAGTAGGGAATTATGTATATGATATATCAGAGCTTTTTATAGATTGAGTGTGAAATTTGAATGTTATTGCTTTTCTTACAAGTAATTTAATCAACTGTTTATTTGTTTGTTGTAAAGTTAAGGTTGAGGTTTTTTGTTTTGTTATATCTTAGAAGGAAGATAAAAGTATATGGATGAGAAGTGCCCAACTGGCTGAGGCTGCCAAGGAATTAAATGGTAGCCAATTCTTCAATTTTACTTAAATTAAATATTAAAAAAAATATGCATGATGTGGATATAATGAGTACGTGATAAATCACATGGACAAGTGTTTTATATCTGTGTACGTGGCAGATCTGTTGGCAATGAGGTATATGGTAACATATTTGTCTTAAATTCTATATTGTTACTCTTTATTGAGATATTTTAGCGTTTCAAATTATGTTGTCTTTGTGGAATTTTGTCCCATTAGATTGTACGCGGTTTATGTAGTTTTGTTTTTTTTTTCTTTGGTTGAAAGGACAAATTTGACATTTCACAGAGTAAATGTATACATATAGGTACTAGTGCACATATTTCTTTCCACTTTTCCCTCATACGAGCACTAAATACTGATTTAAGCGTTCAAATGCATGTGTTAGAATCTCTTTCAACGTGTTTTTTTTGTAGGTTTTTCGAATATCGATGTTTGATCATCATTGGTATATATTAATTCTATCATTAATAGAAAATTAATTTCCCAAACTTTGTGATTTTAGTACGTTGGTAACATGTGTTCTAGGTGAATGGAGGATCATTATTAGAGCACCTCCAATTATGCTACCTATTGGAGGAAGATGTTGACATGACATAGGAAGAAGAAGGGAAGATGGTTGGGGGAGGTGAGGTAGAGGGGAGGAAGGAGAGAGGGGGAGAGCTTTCTCTACCCAGGAAGTAGAGGAAAGAAAAGGGGAGAAGTGGACCCCACCACTATTAAAATCTTTTTTTTTTAATTTCCCAGTTACTGTAGCTAATTATTTTTTTTAATTGCACTCGAAATTACTATAGCAAAGTAGCCGTTTTTTTTTTTTTTTTTTTTCCTTTCATTCAGCAAATCCACAACACTTTCTTCACTCAATTATGCTCGTTTATAGCCGTTAAAAAACGGCTATATATCCAAAAAAAATTTTTTTTTTTTTAATTGAGAATCTTTCCATTATAAATACATGATCTAATTCAACAATTTCTACACACTCTTTACAATTTCTATCACTCTTTACAATTTTCAAATATCAATTTCTACACACTCTTACACATCTCATTCATAGAATTTTCAAATATCAATTTCTACACACTCTTACACAAATTCATTATCCTTCTCACTCATTCACAATTTTATTTCCAAATTATCAAACATGTCTTCATCTTCAAACTCATTCTTCGACAAGAGCGATAGTGAGAGCCTCATCGAGTTCATAATGGATGACAATACCGATAAAGAATATTTGGCGTTACTCCAACAACAACAGACACTTCTTGACATACCACAAAGTTCTTCTGGTATAACCAGAAAACGAAGAACATATGTGGAACGAGATCGTGAGGGGGCACACACTAGACTTTTCAATGATTACTTCTCAGAAAATCCGACCTGGGGCAGTGACGTGATTCAACGGAGATTTCGAATGGGTAAAGATTTATTCTTGCGTATAGTTAATGCATTAGCGTCCCACGATAAATATTTTCAGTGGAGAGTTGATGCAGCTGGAAGAAGAGGTTTCTCACCACTTCAAAAATGCACGGTGGCCATACGTCAACTAGCATATGGTGGTCCTGCTGATCATTACGATGAGTACCTACGAGTTGCTGAAACAACCGCTATTGATTGTTTATTTAATTTTTGCCGATGTGTGATTGAAGTATTCGGTGAATATTACTTGAGAAAGCCTAATGTTGCTGACTGTCAACGCTTGTTACAATTACATGAATAGAGGCAAGGCTTTTCCGGAATGTTGGGAAGCCTTGATTGTATGCATTGGGCTTGGAAGAATTGTCCAGTCGCTTGGAAAGGTCAATTTACAAGAGGTGATCACGGCGTACCAACAATCATACTTGAAGCGGTCGCGTCTGTAGACTTGTGGATATGACACACTTACTTTGGAGTTGCAGGGTCGAATAACGATATCAACGTGCTCAACCAGTCTCATTTATTCAACGAAGTTTTACAAGGACGTGTTCCACCTGCTAATTTTACAATAAATGGTACGCGATATAATCAAGGATACTATCTTATAGATGGAATCTATCCTGAGTGGGCAACTTTTATGAAGAGCTTTCAATGTCCTCAAGATCCAAAGAGAAAGAAGTTCAAGGAAATGCAAGAGGCTGCTAGAAAGAATGTCGAACGGGCCTTTGGAGTGCTTTAAGCTCGCTGGGCAAAGATTAAAGGTCCAAGTCGTTTCTGGTACAAGAATAACTTGAACGATATCATGTACGCTTGCATTATTTTACATAACATGATAATTGAGAATGAAGAAGATACAACATCCGATTGGTTAGACGAACCCACTAACTCCGATAGTGCTCCACAAGTAATTCCAGGACCCGATAGAGCATTCAATGACTATCTCATAAGGAATTCTCAACTACATGATAGAGAGAAACATCATCAACTTCGAGCCAACTTGATTGAGCATGTATGGACAAGATTCGACAATAATTAGCTAAATATCAATTTATCTTCCAACGAATATTTTGTTATTTTGTAATTTTTATAAATGTATTGTCTTTTTTTATTGTATTATTTCATGTATTTATTTTCAATAAATTTAATAAAATATTATCCAATTTTATTTCATATTTTATTAAATTAAATTAATAATTAAAATTTGAAAATTAATTATATCAATTGAAATATTATAAGTTTTTATTTATTATAAAATAAATAATAAATAGATATGGTAAATTAATAAAAATGTACAAAATTGATGAGTGATTTAATAGTGGAACCATGAATAGTTACTTTTGGGTAGAATGGTTGGTGAGGTATTTGTTTAGCATAAAAACTCATCTGAGATGGCTCACGGATAGTTTCCGTGAGACGGAATCCCATCACCACAAATAACATGTTAATTGTTGGGTTTGGATGGTGGATAATTGGGTTGTGGGTTGATCCGTCTCACGTAATGCATTAAAATTATGTGAGACGGTCTCACAAGAGACTTACTCTTTGTTTAGAGATAGAGGTTTTTGTACTTTTGAAGTGGCGATGACGTGACATCAAAAAAACCCAAATGTTGGGTGGCACCGTTGGTGATGCTCTTATAAAAACACAAATAATTCTATGCACCAAGTGCACGAATCCTAAATCCGTGTAAATAGATCGACTTGATATAGGGGTGCATTTCACGCTCCCACGCGCGTCTCACGCGCCCAAATCCTAGCCAAAGTCCTAGTTTCGCAGTTATGTTGGTCTAACATTTTAGTTTGGCGAACCTAACCTTTTAATTTGTCAAACCTAACATTTTAATTATGTTCGCATAACCTTTTGCACTGTATGACAAATCTATAATACATTTCAAAACCTTTATGTTGTAATAATATAACATTTATGCATAATAATTTAACATTTTCATTATAATAATATAATTTTATGTTATTCTTTAAGTACATAAAAGTTATGATATTTATATATAAAGGTTATAAAGGTTATACTAATATAGCGTAAATGTTAAATTATTATAACATAAAGGTTAAAACATACTATATAAATTTTTATAGTGAAAAAAGTTTAAGTAATATCACTTAAAGGTTATACTAATATAACATAAAAGTTAGACTCGGTTAACATAAATGTTATATAACTTTTCATTATATTTTTTATACTGAAAAAAGTCTAAGTAATTTTACTTAAAGGTTATGATATCTGTACATAAATACTAATATAGCATAAATGTTATATTTGGTTAATATAAATGATATGTCATAAATTAAAAAATAAAAAATAAACCTGGACGTGGACGTGGATTCGGGTCGGACCCGACCCCATATGTCCAATTATATGGATCATGATTCATGTACTTGGTGCACACAAACACTACTCTTATAAAAAAATAGGTGGTGGCATGGGAATTACTTGAAGTGAAAATAAAATAATTTCTCTTTTTTTCTGATTTACCATTATGCTTGTCGGCGTAATGAAATAGTATTAGGAATTAGGATTTAGGCCCAATCCGAATTTAACTCATAAATAGGCCCATGAGACCAAGATATTTATGTCCTATTCATATATTTCAAATTTTTGATGGCCCATCAACAAATACTATAAACACTTTTGTTTTTCTTTTTTAACCCTATATGGACTTAATGCTATGTAACATAGAAAAGTCACATAATTTTAACAACACTTTTTATGCTCACAAGTCACAACCATAGGGCATCTCTCATACTTTATTGAATGAAAATACAATTTCAACTCAAAACATGCACACACTTCAAGAACTTCAGTTATAAAAATTAGATTAATACCAAGCAGGCAGCCAAATCAATTTCCCCAAATAATTTCTGATGCCCCTCAATAATTATATGAAAGTTACTGGATCAATTTTCAGTGCAATTTTTTATCAGAAATATGATATCATGTAAAAAAAATTTAAATTGATATAGTAAAATGAAAATATCAAAAAATTATATGTAAAATGTTAAATCAATTATAATTGTGATGAGTTTTTTTACTAGGATGTAACTTACCTACAATGAAAAGAAATATCATGACGACAAAAAAAAAAAGGAAAAATACTACATTTGTCACCTTTTTTTTTTTCAGTAAAATCATGATCCAATTGACCCACCAATCAAATACAATCCCACATTGTAAATTCCCAACTATAAATTAATGTAAGAGTAATAGAACAAAGAGAAGCTAAAAATAGGAAAAGCATAATCATACAACAGTTTTCTCTTTTATTAAACACAGAATTAAATGCAAGAGAAAGTAGGACCTCTTTTATTTTTTCTACATTTTGTGATGTTATTCCTATTAATTTAAACAATATCTTCCTTGCTGGGGATTTCTGAAACAGACTTCGTTAATTAAGACTCTTCCACTAGGAAATTCTATGTTTTGCTAAAGATTATTAGTATTTAGACTCACTGAATTTCTTGAAATAAAACAAAGTGTATTTTTAGCTATTGTTTTTACATAAACTAATCAGTTTGGATTTTCTATACCAAAAAAATTTCATCATACTTGTATACCACATTAAAACTATATAATTTTGAATAAATATGAGTTTTTCAATCTAATTGTCAATTCCAATCACTATTAATTTTTACATTTATCGTACATATGTTTAATATAAACATATGGTATATAAATGAGATAGAGGTTTTTAACATCCATTATTTGATGTAAGCTATACAAAAATAAGATTTCAACACAAAGTATCATTAATTACAAAACTAAACAATATTTTAATTAGTTCAATAACTTAAAGGGATTATGTAACAAACTCTCAAGTTTCAATCAATTATTATATAACTCTTGATCATTAGAAGAAAAGGAAAACCTATGGAAAAGTTGCATGAACCATGACCGAAGACGTTTATCTTTTGAAACATAAAGAATATACCCCAAAATTAAATGTTGTATAGTTTGTACCATACTTTAATCATACTTTTCTTAAGATATATTTAGAGGAGACTAAACTGCTGGAAAGTCTACCCTACGCAAGAAGGTATCATCTTAAATTACATGATATGTGATACCCTTCCATTTTCAAATTAATAATTATTGACCAACATTTTTACTTTTTAAATATATGAGCAACACATCATATAAAACTATGATAGTACTCGTATAGCTGTAATAGATTTAGATAGAAGCACGAGAGATGTACTTATAAGTGCCATAATATCTTTTTGTTGCCTTATAGCATACTTTTGTATGATTCATCACTAGAATAACTTAACTTTATATTTTTTTTTTAAAAGTGATATAAAACCATTAATTTATGGATATAATATCATAAAACAAAAGTTGTGATCTACACTACAAACTTATTTTCACAATTCAATCTCCACTCTATTGCTTAAACATCTCACAAATTGCTACTCAATTTTATTTTGGTGAGTGATGTACAAGTTTGAGGTAGTACCTTTTTCTGAATTTTTGTTTGTTATGTAAACATATTTATTAATTTTTAGAATTTTTTTTTTCTACAGCAATTAATACAATTGAAAATACTTATCTAACTTTCATTACCAAAAGAACTCTCCAACTAAAATATCAACACGTCACTTAATCGAAAATCCTCACTTTTCAATTTTCTCTTACAATTCGGTAAAAAGGAGTATTATTGAGTACTAGTCTTTAAATGCATTTAACACCCTATTTCATTTATTATATTAAATAAAAAACTTATTCTTTTTTTTTTGGAAATTCTGCCATTTTTCTTGTTAGGCTATCTCCAATGTCACCGTAAAAGCGGTGGCAAACTCAATTTTTGAGTCCAAATCTTCTCCAATCCAACCTCAAATGTTGACTCATTTTGCCACTTGAGAACACTATGTGGCAAAATTCCCACCAACTGTTCACAAGGCAAATATTTTTTTTCTTTTTGATTTAATTTTATGTTGTTTATTTATTTACTTTTATTTGATTTATCTTCATTTAATTGTATCAAATATTTCATCTAGTTAACAATTTACTTTAAATATTATATGTATTACATTATGTGATTTTAGATTTATGAAAATTTTAAAAATTCAAAAACATATAATTATGTAATCACTATGTAATTTGAAAAATATGCTAATTTGGAAGGTTAGTGACAATCATTTTGTAATTTATATTTCTCTATCATTATGTAATTTTTATTTTTCTATTATTATGTAATTTGTTTTTCTAAGCATTGCATTATGTTATATGACTATGTAATTTTCTTTAGTATTAATATGTATTTGTGATGAATTTTATAATATAATTTTGGTATTTTATATCAATTTTTTTTACAAGATTTTTTAATTTCATTGAAACATTATATATTTAATTTTTCTATTAACTTAAGTAAACAAACATTTGATAAAATAGAAAATATAAGAGAAAAAATGAAGAATATTCTAAAAGAATATTCCAATTGAGTTAAAAGTTGAATTTAATGATTGAAGATAATTTTGATATTTGTAACAAATTTGGTGGTAAATCCAAGTTTTGAGTCCAAATTTGCCTGGAGATGCTCTTAGGAGAATCTTGCTACTTTGATTGTTATATCAATGTTATAGTGAATAACAACACAGGCAGGCAAAAATCAGATTATTGTCCTTTTACAATTCACTGGTGCACCACGTCTCAAATCCATGTTATACTATTCAATTGAAATTTTTGTGTTTATTCAAGATTAAATAGTTTTGACGTAGTGTAAGTGGAACAGAGAATTTGGTACTGAGAGAAAGAAAAAAGAAAAAACAAGAAGAATCAGGTTCCCAAATACCAAAATGGGAATCTAGTAATCATCATCTCCATCATCATAACCCAAATTATCCTCCACACGATTCGCCGCGTCATCAGCAATCTTGTCCTCCACCGCATCGAATCCCTCCGCCAGTGCGAGTCCACCTAACACCCCTGCAACCGCACCCACAGCCAATCCCGTCCCCATTCCCCCGAACTTACTCTTCTTCTTCTCCTCTACGTAACCCCCCTGCTGCTGCCCGTAGTAACTACCTTGCCCGTAACCCCCTTCACCGTAACCCGGCTGACCGTAACTCGGAGGAGCGCCACCGTAAGCAGGATACCCCGACGGCGGAGCCGCGTAGCCCGGCGCCGCCACGTAGGGGTTCCCATACGGCGGAGCCGTATACTCTCTGGTCCCCGGAGCCGGAGGGGGTACACCGTAAGGAGGCGCATAATAGGGATCCGGCGCACGATAGCGCGGCTCGCGGACGCTGACGCTGATCTCCACCTTCCCGTGAGGCCGGCCAGAGGGGCGTTTGAGATCGAGTCTCCTCTCGGCGAGTATCCCCAATCCGACGTCGTTGACAACGTCACGGAGGGGGAGCTTGGCGGATCCGATGAGCGGCTTGGTGCCCTCGGCGGCGTTGGCGTGGACGATGTCGATGTGGAGCGTGGAGTCTTCGATCGGAGAGCTGAAGGGGATGAGGAGCTTGTGGTTCCAGTAGGGGGAGGTGTCGCCTTCGTCGTCGACGCGTGTGGAGCACTTGCTGCTCGGATCGACCCAAACGACGGCGTATGGCTTGAGCTTGCCGTGGCGCCAGTTGACGTTCTTGAGGTCTTTGGCGGAGGTTATGGTGACTTCGACTTCGTAGAGCGACGCCATTTTTGGACGATGAAAAGCTGGATTAAGAAATTATGGAGGCGATGAAATTCAGATAATGGTGCGTTTGGGAAGTAGGGGTTTATATAGGGGTTGGAAATATGAATATAGAGAGTGGAAGAATCTTCTCAAACTTTGAAATCATCGAGAAGGTTTCATCCTATATTCCTATGAAATATTTTCTTTAAACGACCATTTTACCCTTTGGCGAAACCAATTTTTTCTCCACAACTTTTAAATTAAATTTCATAAAATCTTATATTTTATTTTTATTGTATTTTATTAAACTATAGTGATTTTTGAATATTTTACATATTTATTTTGTTTCTAAAGTAATAGTATTTTTGTCATTATTCTCACTGAATACTTTTTAACACCCATGTATGACATGAATATGAGTGTATCGTTAACTAAAATAAAAATAATAAAATTATAAATTAAAAATCACAGAAAAGTTTCGGTTTAGTAACAAAATTTTAAATTGTATAGACTTTATACAACTCAAAAAATATATTAATATGATGTGAAAACACATGAATTTGTCCTATTATGATGATTAAGATTGAAAATTGATTAATACGATTCGATACTTAATTCTAGATTAATTGTGATTGATCACTGCAAGCTTATTTAAACTTAATCTGGTATAGAGAATATTTTTGATACAATTTCTCATAATTTATTGTTATTATAAAATTGATGTTAATTTTCCGGATAAAATTTACAGATACATTCAATCAATTTATTCATGTTTGTTGTCATAGTGACAGTCGAATAAAATACAAATAAAAATTATTGAAAAATGAAACAAATATATATATATATATATATATTGTTTTGTGAAAAAAATTGTTTGTTTTAATTTCCACATCAATTTTGATATTATATATTAAACAAATGATAAGACAAGACGATACCATTTTCTTCCCATATCATTAATTTTTATTGTTATTATGTTTAACAAACAACATGACATGAAATATTGATAAATTGGTCACGTTGCAAGATCTCGTTAGAGATGAATGGTGATTTGATTCGTAAGTTAATATTAAATTTAGAATTTATGAAAAAAAAAAACTAATAAATTAAACGGAGAAGGTAAAAAGAAAGGGAAAAAAAAACGAAACAAGTTACATTGCTAGCTAATTCAAATCATGGGATTAATTTATAAAATTCGATTGTTAAAACAATCTCCTATACAAAATTTTCTCATATATTATTTCTTCTTATTTTGCCACTACCGATTTTAATTTTTGAATTTAACAAAAACACACTTTTCAAGAAGATATAAGATATCACTTTGAAAAAGAAAAAAAAAAAAGGATACACACATTTATACGTAAGTATAATTATGTTTAAGAAGCATACGAAATTGAAAATGAAGTGAATGGTGAAAATGATTTCCCGAGTTTTATATGAGCAGTTGAATGACTATCATTGGTCTAAAAAATAATAGTGTTCAATCATAGTAGTTCAATGACTATCATTGGTCTAAAAAATAATATTAAATTATATGAATAGTGGGTTGTTCTATGCCACCGATCTAGATAATGTCTGAACCGGTTGGTGTTGTGTATATATATTGATATTTACATACATATAATAATATTATTTTCAGAATTAGTCATTACATATTTTCTTAAAGTAATATGATAATATATTTTATTTTATTTAAAAAGAAAGAAAATGAATAAAGGGGTGATCTTCGATGTAAGTGTGTTATTACGTAAAAAAAAAAAAAAACGCACACATACATTTTGGAAAAGACTGTTTATTTTAAAAGACATCTTTTAGAATAAGTGTGACTATTGAAGACACATTGTACATATCTAAGTAAGTGATTAATGTGATTATTTTTCATTTATACGCCCTTCAATTTTTCTTTTATTTTATATAATGAGTATTGTTATTTGGTCGAGTTCTATTCTCAAGACTTAAAAGAGTTATTGTAACCTGAAAGAAATTTTTGAGTTACAGCTTTCTTTTTATCAAAGTATGGATTTCTTGAGAACCATAGCATAATGTGATAAATTTATACCTTAAGGAGAATGTGTTCATATGCCAAACCTAGATATTATTAACTTTGTTTTCTTGTTTTATTCATTTATTACTTTCACTAGATTTCTTCATATCCACAATTTATCATACTCATACATCAGGTAGATGTATGATAAATTTGATGAAAAACATAGTAAAATTTTGGTTTTTTTTTTTTTTTTTTTTTTTTTTAATTCATGATTCTCTCTTTTGTACCATGTATAATATGTCTATCGAGTTCGCACTATTCAGACCGGTAGCAAAGCATAAGTGTACAAAAGAATATATCTAAAACTTTTAGGGGCAGGTTAGTCAATTTAGATGGGGGGCCATTGATTGACTTTAGGGGTTGGGATTAGAACTAGATGGTAGCTAATCGAGGAAGGGTTTTCCTAGGTACGAAATTAACGAGGGAGGATTTCTTTCTTAGTCAAGAAGACTTAATACGTTTGAATACATGTTAGTGAGATCATCTCACGCTAGTTATAATTCATATTATATGAATTTATGAAATTAAGTTTTATTTGTGAACGATGAGGATCCGTGTCTGAGAAATCTAGTTATATGAGATGAGTCAATTCATAATTCATACTATATGAATTTGTGAAATTAAATTTTGTTTGTGAGTAATGAGGATCCATGTCTGACGATAACTATCTATTAAACAATCTTACATAAGTTTTTGTAAACAAGTTTGTCTTTTGATGGTGAGATTTAACTTAATTTACATTATTTTTCTAAAGAATTCATTATTGTTAATTAGTTATTTGGTGATTCAAAATTTCAAACAATATCATTTTTTACAATCAGAAGTATCGTAAACATTTATTCAATTCGATCTCATTTAAGGATTGTTTTGAAAGTTTAATTTTATTTCCAATTATTTATCTTTTTAAACTTTTATGCAACTTTATTTCAAAATTATACCTATCACAATCACTAATTTTCAACATGACATGTTAAATTGAAGCTAAAATTAGTAATTTAATAAAAAAATCCTTTTTTTTTTTTAATTAATTGATTGATACTCTTAAAAATTATGGATCATAAATTATTTGATTAGTTAGTGGTATATTGTTCCAAATTTTATGTTTCTTAATTTTTAACAAAACTCTAAAATAATATTTATATAGGATCAAATGAAGAATTAAATTCATGAATTAATAAGGAAAACGTTAAAGAAGCAATCAAACAAACAAAAAAGATAAACATGAACGTACGTTGTGATGGAACTAGAATTGGAAATCTCAAATGTGTTCAATGTTTATATTTGCCATTTAATCAAAGACTCATTGAGAGATGACATATTTTTTTAACACCGTTGAATAGTGATGCCAAATACTCTACGATTACGCGGCTACCACACGGACTCGAGTAGGGGTGAAATTGTAAATGCGATTTGCTAGTTGCACTTTATTAATTTTTATTTTTATTTTTTTAGTTACGATTGATGAGGGGACCGGCCTAAAACTTTCCTGTTAGGAATTTCCACATATTATTACGAAATGTTAGGATTATTCGATTTGCTTCTACAATTTTAAAATCTCTACTCAAATTCGTCCATCCAAATAGAGTCTAATGGTCATGGAACTTTGAAGTACTGATCGGGATGTCTATAAAATGGTAGATTGACTAACCGATGTTTGCTTCTGCTTTGCAACTTTTAGTCGCTATGAAATGGTTAATATATGAAGGCTGAATTATGCATTAACTAAATAAAGGCTGTTTTTCTTAATCTCTCTTGCTTGAGCTTATTTACAATTAGAAATAGGTATCTTTTATACTGTAAGTTTGGTGTTGAAAGAAGTTAACATCTGTGATTTAATTGGAGAGCTATATTCTGTAAGTTTGTTGTTGAAAGGAGCTAAGGCTATAGAGAGCTATATTTTGTGATATTTCCTTAGAAAGATGCATGTTACGACTTGAAAATGTTTTTCAAGGGACAAGTTTAATATGTCTTTTTTATAACTGGTTATCTCATGGAAGTTTTTTGTGAAATATATTCATTATTTTGTGATTATATAGGTCTAGATAGTGCATTTGATGATCTTATAGTTTCATCATATATGAACAGTTTATTTTTTGTTATATGTTCTCTGAAAATTAAAAAATTATCTTAACTCAACTCACTAGGAGATTTAATACTTCGTTATCTATTAGAGAGGTGATGCTAAGGGTTTAATCTAGACATTTTTAACAAATAGTTGTGGTTTCAAAATTATTTTTAAAAATAGTGGAGGGTGTTTCACTAATAAATAATCTACGTGAAGTCACTAATGTTTAAGCGACTTTTTAAAAATTTGCAACAAAATTCGTGCACAATGGTGTGGCTACATCATGTACTTCTTGGGTGTCCTTTAGAACAGTGGAGTAGTCTGTCACTGGGTTTGGATTGTAGTGCATGCAGTCTAGTCTCATCAACTTAGCTACTATTAATATGTGAAATTTGAAAGTTGAAGATGATTGTTATAAAATGTTCATTTCTTATTTCTTCACTACTCTTTCTTTATTCTTTCTCCTCTTACATTTTGATTGTTTCTCCACTTAACCAGCGGTCAACTTATGGAGTTATTCACCCACATTTCAAATGTCTCATATTCCACTTTGCAGAGAGGAATAAAATTTTCCTTGATAAATATATGTTTACAAAGAGCGTATAATATATACAATCAAAATTACAACAAAATAAATCAAGATCAATCCCTATAATTAAGCAAGAGAATAATATCAATTATCTCTTCCTATCATCCCCCTCAAGCGAGACGTGGGGTGTGCTCCACTCGAAACTTGCTTCTGAAGAACTCAAATAATGGTCGAGGAGGACTCTTGGTGAAGATATCTGCAATCTGCAACTCAGAGGAAACAAACTGAGTGATCAGTTTACCAGAAGATACCAACTCGCGAACAAAATGATAGTCGATGTCAATGTGCTTAGCTCGCTTATGAGCAATGTGATTTTAGCTTAGAAAAAACGGCGATGTTGTCACAGAACAAAATAGGAGAGTCTGAAGAAGAAACCCGAAGCTCTTTGAGAAGATGAGTAATGGAGATCATTTATGAGTCAACATTATCAAGAGTTCGGTACTCGGATTCACAGCTAGAACAAGAGACAGTAGACTGTTTTCGAGCACTCCAAGAAACCAGATTTCTACCAAGATAGGTGGAGTACCCATAAGTGGATTGACGAGTCTCTAGACATCGAGCCCAATCAGCATCAGAGTAGCCCACTAAAGATGGAGATGAGTCAGAAGAGAATGATAACCCATAATCCGGAAAACTCTCGACATGTCGGAGAATTCGTTTGATGGCTTGAAAATGCTCAATTGTTGGATGTTGAAGAAATTGACTTACCAAATTCACAGCGAAGGAAAGATCAGGTTGTGTCACTGTAATGTACTGTAGTGCACTAACAAGAGATTTGTATAATATATGATCATGAAACAAAGGACTAGAAGAAGCTTGTTGAAAACCAACAGCTAATGGAGTGGAGACAGGTTTAGCATCCTCAAGATCAGCCCATTTAAGAATATCCAATTATCTCTTGCTATTACATTTGAAATGGTACAAGCACAAGTTATGGCAATAGACATTCAAGCTATACATCGCTATCAGATCGTCTAACTTTTAGTTTGAATATCACCCCAACAAATGATGCAACAAAACACAGTATGTATTAGATAGTGAGCCTATTGTAAATGAGGCTCGATGTAGAGGAAAACGAAATAGATAAAAATATCGTTGTAGAACTGACCATTATTTTTAGTATTTATTTATAATTGTTTGATATATTTATTTCCCTCATATATTATTTATATTTGAGATCATTTATTATATAATTAAAATTAACTTACAAATAAAATGACTTACAAATGGAGTGAATCATTGAATAATACTTACCTAATCTTAAAGATATAACTAACCAACACATAAATATTTATAATACACGAACTAAGTGGTAACAAAATAAGTTATAACTAGATTTAAAAAAGAAATCACTGAAAGTAAGTTGTCACCTGTTATCATTAAACTCAATAACAATTGCCACCTCTAATGGCGACTCATTCGAAACATCATGACAAAACTCAATGCACAAAATTCAGAGTCTCCAGACGAAGTCGCATCCAAAAGTCGCGATTTCACATAAAAAATTAAATTGTTAAATTTCCACAACAAAATCTTAAAATTGTTTCCAAACTACAATTATTTATTAAAGAAAAGCCTTTAATCTTGCTCTTCAGTATATTTTATTCTTTACAAGGTTTTAACATTTTAAATTCTACTCACTTTGTCTCAAAAGAAAATTCATGTTTTATAACTGTTTAGTTGTTTAGTACTCACGTTTTATAACTAAAAAAATAGTTGTTAGTAAATAATTATTATTTTGGGAAAGGGAATGGGGTATCCTTTATTTCCAAACATTATAAATTTTATCGGATATAAACATTATGTGGAGTTAATCATTGAAATATATTTTATAAATTGTAATTGTAAATATAGATATAGATTATAGATGATAGGTACAGTACAAATAAATATAAATTTCAAATTTGTAGGGCGCCAGATGCAAATAAAATAAATTTCAGGGGCTCAAAATGAAATACCCAACTCCTGAAAACCCTAAACCCTAGACGCGAACATCGAATAGCGGCATTATAAATGGGCCTCCATTTTCCTCTAACCACTCTCACAGTCCTCCCTGGAACACTCGCATAGTGCAAAACAGTATCGTTAGCAAATTCTTCAGCCATGGTCGGAAGAACCCCAAACAGAGGTGAGCTACTCTCTCCAACACGGTAGAAGAAATTCACTGTACGTTCAATTAAATTTTAGTGTGTTAACTTGTAATGCTTTTGTAGGCCGTGGCAGAGGCGGTGGACTTAGGGAAGGAAGAGGAGATGGAGGTGGAAGAGGAAGGGGCGGCGGAAGAGGAGGATTCGGCGGCAGCGCCATGAAGAGAGGCGGCGGCAGAGATGGTCGTGGCGGAAGGGGCGGCAGAGGCGGAAGAGGTGGAGGAATGAAGGGAGGAAGTAAGGTGGTGGTGGAGCCACATAGACACGAGGGTGTTTTCATCGCTAAGGGGAAAGAGGATGCACTTTGCACAAAGAATATGGTTCCTGGGGAAGCTGTTTATAATGAGAAGAGAGTTTCCGTTCAGGTTTGGACTTTTAATGAATTCATTGCTTTATTAATTTACATTTTCCCTCTTGTTATTGTGATTTCATCGAGTTACATGAATATAGATGTAACTTTTTCATGGTATTTGCAAACGGTTGTTGTTTTACATATGTTTTCTGATATGATCTTCAGGATTTTATGCCTGTGTGAATTTGGTTAATTTGTAAATATTGGGGGTTTAAGACATTTTTTGCTAGTTTTCTGGGATGTTTTCTATTGAAGTATGAAGTGTAAGTTTGAGCTGATTGATTTAAAGCTGTATGTGCTTGCTTGTTCATATAGATTAGTGCATTTGCCTGCTGGTTGTGGTTCCTTTGGTTTAAACTTTCAATTCAGTTTCCTTGATAAATTTTGCTCTAAGGATTCATTTGTTCTTTTTAGAACGAAGATGGGACGAAGGTTGAGTACAGAGTATGGAACCCTTTCCGTTCTAAGTTAGCTGCTGCCATCCTCGGCGGTGTGGATAATATTTGGATTGTGAGTTAACCAATCTTGCCTCTTCTTGTTTGCATTATTGTGCTTATAAACATTCATGGAGCATTCATTTTAAATAAATTCATTTGCTTTTGATTAAGAAACCTGGTGCTCGTGTGCTTTACCTTGGAGCTGCTTCAGGAACTACTGTTTCTCACGTTTCAGATATTGTTGGTCCTGTAAGTTGTTTTCATGTTGCAGTTATAATGTTTCATGAAGCTTACTTGGTGGTTCTTGTTAAATCTAATTTTCTCATTTGTTCTTCAGGATGGGGTGGTGTATGCAGTTGAATTTTCTCACAGAAGTGGTAGAGACTTGGTGAATATGGCAAAGAAACGCACTAATGTTATCCCTATTATTGAAGATGCAAGACACCCTGCCAAGTACAGAATGCTTATAGGCATGGTGGATGTCATATTTTCCGATGTTGCTCAGCCCGACCAGGTCTGGTTTTTCTATCATTCACTTTTATGATATTTTCCTCTGATTGAACAATTTAATGTTATATATTACACGGCCTGGTACCTGTTGTTGTTTCTTCTGATGGTGGTTCAGTTTATTGGTTTTATGCCCTTGCAGAGGATCATAGCATCTCTAGAATTCTGAAGAGAATGCTTGATGATCCTTTCCCTGATTTCATTTCTTTCTTAATCTATAATGTAAAATTTTCTTATAAGATAGTATATATACATGTATATTTATGTTCTTTTGATGCAGTATTCTCCCCTTCCCCTTCCCCTTCCCCCTCCATCATATATTTTATATTCCATATTGGTAGAATTATAATTTAACTATTTGGTATTTCCTTGGGTTGGTTTCCAATATGTTTTCTATTCTGTTCCCTATGAGTATGCAGATGAGGAGTTATACTCGGATTCCCCTTCAAGACATACTGGGTGATGAAAAAACGAGTTTCTGATGCATTCTTTTTTATAATTTGTCTTATTTTCACAATAGATAATTTCGTTGTGTTACCCACAACTTATTGCAGTACTATTACTAACTACTATGATTTGTTCTGTCGATTTCTTCCTATTTAATATTTCAGTTCATGAGTAAAAATTTTCATAAGACTATATATATGTATCTTTTTTTAATGCAGTACTCTCTCTCTCTCTCTCTCGCCCCCCCCCCCCCTCTCCCTCTCTCCCCATCCCCCTCTCTCTCTCCCTCTCTCCCCTTCATTGTGTGTGTGTGTGTGTATATATATATATATTTCATTTTAGTGAACTATAATCAACTAGTTGGTATTTCCTTGGGTTGGTTTTCAACATGTTTTCTTTTTCCAATTCATGAGTAAGCATATGAGGAGTTATACTCGGATTCCCCTTCAAGATATATTGAGTGATGATAAAACGAGTTTCTGATGCATTTTTCTGTATAATTTGTTTTATTTTCTCAATAGATAGTTTCCTGGTTTTTTCCACAACTTATCATGAGTACTATAAATAACTAGTATATTTTTTGTTCTGATGATTTCTGCGTATTTTATAACTTCATTTCATGAGTTATCAGATGACAATTTTCTCGGATTCCCCTTCAAGACATCATGGGTGATGCTAAACCGAGTTTCTGATGCACTTTTGAATTAAATTTAGTCTGTGGTATGATTCATTATGTTGGAATTTGTAAGTAGTAGCTTGCTTTATATTTGAGAATTTAATGTATATCGTGTTTTGAAAATAGCAGCTACCTTTGGAGCCTTTCATGTAAGTCTTCAAGCAAAGATAATTTTGCTTTGCATTATTGTTTAATTCATCTATCATCTACGTATTATCTTCTGCAGGCTAGAATATTGGCTTTAAATGCATCATACTTTCTCTTCTGCAGGCTAGAATATTGGCTTTAAATGCATCATACTTTCTGAAAGCTGGAGGCCACTTTGTGATATCAATAAAGGTATGTTCTGTTCATAACTGCATTTATCATGGTAGTAAATAAAACGAAGGTTTATCTAATGATTTTATCAATGATGCTTGAAATTGCTGATTGTTTATACTACATTGTCGATTCAGGCAAACTGCATAGATTCGACAGTGCCTGCAGAGGCCGTGTTTGCACAAGAAGTAAAGAAGCTGCAGGCGGATCAGTTCAAACCGTCTGAGCAGGTTACTCTTGAGCCTTTTGAGCGAGATCATGCTTGTGTTGTTGGGGGTTATCGCATGCCAAAGAAACAAAAGCCTACCACCTAGATATCTTTGGTTTCCATTTTGGGATCTCAATGCAGATATCTTGTGTAGTTTTTCATTTGAGCTAATTTTGATCTCTCCTGTTATTAGTTTTACTTATGTATGACTAGTGACTTGGCATTAATTTTTGTCGTGGGATTTCATCTTGAAGGGGAGCCACGGAACTTAAATCATGTTTGGAGTTGAGAAATATGATTAATTATTCATTTATGTTCTCTCTTTTTGATACATGCAAGGATGGAAATATCCTGATATATCCGTCTTTTGGAGGGTGCGATATGGATGTAGGGGGTAAAAAAAACATTTCTAGAATACTGCAATATATTGCGAAATATCGATATTTGGTTGGTTGATATATTGCAAAATAATGATATCTCTAAAAATTTGAGATTTTTCCAAAATAGTGACAAATGTAAACCTAAATTAACAACTAAAAAGGTGAATAATGTGTATATATCAAGGATGGATGAATTCCAAGGCTAAACCACTCGAACAGCGAATGCATTAGTTTAAATTAGTAATTTCTGGTTCGTAATATCTTGGCCTCCCCACTTACGCATTCGCTCAGTTGTCTGCTCCACCTAATAATTCACACATACTTGTTTTAGTAACATAACAACAACAACAACAATCTAAACATTATGAGATCGACTATTCTTCATAACGAGGAAAAATAACTTAAAGGGCAGCAAACACTAACCTCTTTGTTCCAGTTAGTTTTGTAAAGCACCAACGATAGTAGCAATGTCTGTAAAGCCATTCCTGCAATCATTCCACCCCACAGTCCCTACAGAACATAAATCTAACATAAAATCTTTGGGTTTTTATTACATAGCAGCATTCCAATGAGAACGTTAGCAAATGCAACATAATTACGTAAGTCTTGAATAAGTGAAAACTATTTACCACAACTCCAAGATTAGCCCCGTAGCCTAGAAAATATCCGAAAGGCAAACCAAAAACATAGTAACACGCCAAGTTAATATACGCTACGAGAGCTTGCCATCCGCCTCCTATGGCAACACCTGCATTGCTTATCCCATAGATTTAGATACGCAATTGAGAAGATGGCTAAATAAGAAAGTGAGACATATGTGTTGGAATAGAATGCCTGAGATAACTGGCTGGATACTGTTGAGAAGCATTGTGATCCCGAGTAGGCCTGAAAGGTGGGCCACAGCCCGCCGCATATCCTCACTATCCGTAAAAATGATTGAAAAGTGATTTCTAGTAGCAAGGACGAGAATCATGCAAAGAATTCCGATCAAAAGGGACTGAAACAGCGTCACATAGACTGAATATCGTGCTGCTCTTGGATGCCCCATGCCAAGCTCATTCGAGACACGAACACTAATTCAAAAGACATGGAAATGTTATTGTACAGAAAAAGCAGAGCAATTTATCAAGATTTTGAGTTCATATAATACCCACCTGATTGCAGCATTGACTCCTATGAACACCATTGTTTCCCAACCATCAATATTCATACTGAACCACAAAACAAAAGAAAAGAAAATCAACAATTTCATGAAACAAGAAGATGAAGCTGAGTCTGATCTAGGCAATGCTCACCATATAGAGAGGGAGCCAACAGCAGTGACAGCGTTGTCAAGATGCCCCGTTAGTATAATAATGCTCATCATATACCAAATCTCAAGACAGAGCATAACAGCAGACGCCAACGAGAGCTTGACAAAGGGCCAAATGTCCCGAAAAGCAGCCCAAGAGAAGCCCTTCCACCCATCCTTACACCAACCAACCACGTAAACGAACTGGGCGATTGCAGTGCACCAGCTGGTGAGATCAAAGGCTATGGCCGCGCCAGTTGTCCCCCAACGAAAGACGTAAACGAAGAGCCAGCAAAGCAGGACCTGTGAGGCCAAAGCAAAGGCTGCAATCCATGCAAGAACAGAGACTTTGCTCTGGGCTTGTAGAAACTTTTGTGTGGGGAAAATGACTGCCAGAGAACAGAGCTGGGGCAGGATCAGGAGAGTGTAGATGCCAGCTGGATTCGCTATCTCGTCGCTCTGGCCAAGGAGCTTCAGAATGGGGGTGGCCAAGATGTAGAGAGGTGAAACGAGGATGCAGGTTGCCAAGAGAATGATTATGGAACGTTGCATGTAAAGCCCCAGCATTTCTACTTTGCCAGCTCCAAATGCTTGCCCACATAGAGTTTCAAGAGCACTTCCCATGCCAAGCTGCAAATATCTTATATCAACATGGATGAAGATCATGCAATACTTCTTGGTACATTTTTGGTCAAATATTATGCCAATTTGTCATTTTCGTGACTTCTTCATAGTTTTCTGCTCAAATACTTTGCGTTGGACTATGGCTGACTTATTGTTGGATATTTTAGGGTATTTTTATGTAAGGGTAAAAAGGGCAGAGTACATATTAGAACTCAGCATTTTCTTGGGTTCAAATATCGTCCACACATATATACTAATTATTAAAAATAGAGCCAAGGATAGGGCTATACACAACTAGGGCTATACACGGGCTCGGGGATGACCATCCCGTCCCCATCTCTACGAGTCTAGCAGCCAAAAAATTACCCTGTCCAGGGACATCGACCCAATTTATTTTAGTTAATTTTCAATTTTTTTTTATAGAATACCTTATAATATTATTAATATTATTTTTAATGAAGCTTAAATAAGTCATTTCATAATGTAAGTTAAACAAGTTAATCATATCAATAATATATTATATAGTTGATTTTTTTTAAATAGTAAAACAAAATATAATATATAGTAAGCTTCAACCACAATAATATCAGAACCTCCATTATTGAGTTGTTTTGTTTGGACTCATCTTTTTCTATCAAGTCAAAGAGAACTGGTAGCTTTTCATATGAAAAGTCACTATATACTCCCTCCGTCCGGGCTAATTTTGCACACTTTTCTTTTCGGGATGTTCCGGGTAAATTTGCACACCCCCGAAAAGGAAATTAATTTTTACTTTTGCCATGATTTTGTTGATTTTTCAACTTAAAAAGCAAAAAACACAATTACTTTTCTTATTCCACGTGCCGGGAAGGATGTACAAAATTAGCCGGTACGGAGGAAGTATAAAAGGTTGTTTTAGTCTAAAAGTTTTAGTAGCATAATATCCTCATCAATATACTTATTTGATTATTTGATTTTTAACAAGGTGGGGGTGTATATAGATTATAGACCCACCCAATTTTTAAATATATGTATTTAATATTTTAGTCAATTAATAATATTAATTAAAAACACTTGGCACCTTTTACTACAACTCAGCATTTTTCACGCTGCTCACCAAACTCACCACCACCACCACCTCCGCCGCCGCCGCCACCCAAGAGAGAGAGAAAAGAAAAAAGGCAATGAAAACAGTATAGAAATTTGAAAACTGACCAAAAAGCCGAAAGAGAAGGTGCTGACAACAGAGAGTGCAATGGAGAAAGCAGAAAGCTCAACATCTCCGAGATGGCCGACGAAGACGGTGGTGACGGAGGTGGTGCTGTACTGGCACACTATCTGAAACGCTATGGGCCCACCTATTCTCCACACTTTCCCCGATTCCATGCACAGTATTCTCCACCATGCCTTCATCCCCTTCACCGCCACGTAGTCTCCGTCGTCTCCGATCAGCTCTGCCTCGCCGGACCTCCGTTCCACCAGCGGCGCCTCCATTTGCGGCGGTGGCACCTTTTCCAGATCCCGAAGACACTGATTTATTTATGTTGATCCTACAAGATTTTTCTTTCCTTATCTATATACTACTTGTTAATATTCTAGCGTATATTTTTTGTTTATTATTTATATTTTGATGGGGATTGGATTTAATATTATTAATTTTTTTGTTAATTTAGTGTTGTTGGTGTGAAATGATTGTAGTTTCTCTAGAAGTTTTTTGGTTTAGAATTCTAGATTCTAACCAATATATATAAGAATCATCTCCAACCTGTTGTAAAAACATCCAAATTTTATGCTAAGTTGGTATTCTTTTTTTTTTTTTTCATTTTTTCATTTTATGGTAAAATATTGTGTGGTCTTTTATTGTTTCATACTACTAGTTGATTTATAAAATAAGAAAATTGTGTTTTTCTAAATTGTTGTTGTTTGTCGGATATCCTCAAAATCAGTTTATTGTATTATTCTTTGAATTTATATTTCTGATTAATAAGAATATCAAATAATTCACACCCAAATATTTTTCTTGTTTTCTAATGAGTGGTAGTTGTGAGGCTAAAAGTCCAAAGGTGCACCGCTTATTTTTATAGTGTGTGTTATGTTTAGTAGAACCTCCAGATAAAATTTAATCTAGAATTTGAAATATGACAATTTTTTTAGATGTTAGAATCAGAAATATAGACTATATAATCGGAAACTGAATAAATCATCAATATTAAAAGATGAGAACTTATTAGTTAACGTTACAAATTGGGTCAGTCAGCTCCTAAATTACGAAATTAGCCTTGTATAAGAAAATGAAATAAAAGATTGTGCAGATATTGGTTCAGTGGCCGACTATCGTTTAAAAGCACTTATCCACAGTTGAATTTTTGAAAAACTCGATTCCACTCGAAATTCTTTTAATATAAAATCTTTCCACAAATATAATTCCATATGAAATTAAGGATATATTTGGAAGGGAAATACTTAGAATTGAGGAAATTATGTTATAAAGATGAACAGTAGAAATGTATGTTTGTTTGAAGGTATAATAGGGTATGATATATTTTATACTATTATTTAATATATATTACATACCTAATATTTATCAGTTTCCCTAACCCGTTTGTCTCGAATCCTAATATATGATCCAACCGGTTTCTTTCTTTCTTTTATTTTCTTTTCCTAGTCTTTTTTTTTTTTTGAAAAGAATATCTACAATGAAGTGTGATTAAAAAATAATTTCAAATAAGGTTTTCATTAAAATGATGACAACGTCCTTTTTTATTGAAAAAAATTGTTGGGATCTTCGAAATCGTTTCTGTGTTAGAACAAATTCCAAATTCATGAAATTGGAAGCAGTTAGGGTTCTGTGGTATAAGGAAGAAATAAAGGTGGCATCCATGTGTTTTGTTTGGATCCTTTCGTCACATTATTCTTTCTTTGAGAATCTGAATTCGATCTTTATGTTAGGCATAATGCCCATGTTGATATCATGATATGTTTATCTACTATTCTATTCTAATATTATCCATTTCTTTTGATTGGTTTAATCCATTTGATTTTGTTCTTGAATTCTAAATGACACCAGTACTTTATTGAAATTCATACGTACAAGACAGACTGGTCATAAGTTAGAGTAAGATGGATTTATGCTTAAGCGTTAAGGAATTATTTTTTATGAGGTCCCAATTTTTAGCAAGATGGATTTGGGCTTAAGGACTCGTTGTTTATGGGGTGTCACTTTTTATCCAACTCTAAGTGTATATAATTATTATATTTGTTGTATTTAGCTCAATATATTATAATTGTTAATATTACATTTTTTTGGCCCAATTTTTGTTTAAAAAGAAAAATCAAACTAGGTCCATTTGACTTAAAAATCAAACAAAAAAGAAGTATATATTGACTCTTGATCTATATGCAAAATGTATGAATTACAATTTTTTTTCTTCTTAATTTTTTCAGATATCTAATTTATATTTATCGTGTGCATAAAAATATTTGTTTTTTCTTCATGAGACCCCTTTTTGGCAATTTTCTCCCGAAATATTAGTGTCGGTCCTACTACATACCATATTTAGTTTATTGTGAGGATCAAACCTAAACTCATCATTGCATAAGTTTTTGTATCTCGTTTATACTCAATCTCAGAGAATGTAATAATATTATTTCATCCAAAATACTTTAGACTTGAATGATCAAGTAGTGATTTAATATGTTTCATAGAATTGTATCATCAATTTCAACTTTATGTTTCATTTTATGTTTTATTATTTTTAATTCACAGTAAGTATCAACTAGTGATATCATTTTAATGTGTGGCGATTATTTTGAAACACTGAAATTGAATAGATGATTTTCCTCGATGTCTCAAAGAAAGAAGGATGAATTAGTACAAATTAGTGATAATTACAAATCGCCAATTGGATGGATTTTGTGGCTGTAAATCAATGTTAGTAAAGTATTTGAGAAATAAGTTATTTAATTCTCTAATTTTACATTTTAGGATTTTATCTATTAATTTGTTTATTTTAATCCTGCAATTTTTGCAAAAACACCTATTCAAACACGCTCTTACTCAAAAAAAAAAAAACACTGATTGCCATAAATGGACCAATAAAATACTGCAAGACTATCATTCTAAGTCCTAAAATCTCAAATGATAACCCATACAAAGGGGGGAAAATAGTAGTGATAATAATACAATGAAAATATGGGCAACATGTCAAGTTTATAGTAGCAGTAAAGACTTATAGTTTTATGGGAAGCTTTCCAACACCTGGTTTTTCACTTGCAATAAATTCGCATTCGCTCCGTAGTCTGTTCAACCTGCGTAGATTTCGTCATACACAAGTTTCAATCGTATCAGAAACTTGGGATCATGAACTTTTATTAAGATGTTGACGGAAAACAAACCTCTTTTTTCCAATTAGTTTTGTAGAGTACGAGCAAGAGTAGCAAGGTTTGTAGAGCTGTTCCAGCAATCATGCCTCCCCAAAGTCCCTGCAATAAGAGATGGAAATTGGGATGTGAAGTCAAAATTTGCAAGAAATTGCTGAGATATTACTTACCATAACTCCTCGATCAGCAACATAGCCAAGAATGTATCCCAGTGGCAAACCAAAAATGTAGTAACAAGCCAAGTTAATGTAAGCCACTAGAGATTGCCATCCACCTCCAACCGCAACACCTGCAATAGGGAAAAGACGATTACTATTATGTTTTTTCATGATGTGAGAGATGAGGTAATTAGTACCTGATATCACTGGCTGGACACTGTTGAGAACCATTGTGATTCCAAGAAGGCCTGAAAGGTGAGCAACTGCTCGTTGCATATCTTTGCTATCGGTGAAAATGATACTGATGTGATTTCTAGTAGCAAGGACTATGATCATGCAGAGAATTCCAATCAGGAGTGACTGAAAGACTGTGGCATAGACAGCGTATTTGGCAGCTCTTGGATGTCCAAAACCAAGCTCATTTGAGACTCGGACACTGAAATAGGAAATAGCGGGAAATTAAGAATTGGAGTATCCATTAAGTATGAGAATGAATCCACAGATTGAGATTTACCTTATAGCAGCATTGATTCCAATGAAAATCATAGATTCCCATCCATTGACATTCATGCTGCAAGTTCGGGATTAGAGATTGCAGAGAACAAGATTGTGTGCAAAAGAAAGACAAATAAAAAGTTGAACTCACCAAATAGAAAGGGAACCGACTGCATTCACCGCATTTTTAAGATGGCCAGTTAGAACAATGATGCTCATCATATACCAAATTTCAAGGCACAACATCACAGCAGAAGCAAGTGATAGCCTCACAAATGCCCATATCTCCTTAAATGCAGACCAAGAGAAGCCCTTCCATCCATCCTTACACCACCCCACAACATAAACTAATTGAGCTATCGCGACACCCCAACCCGTGATATCAAATGCCAAGGCAGCACCAGCACCGCCCCAACCAAGGAAATTAAGAAAGAGCCAACACAACAAAACTTGCAAAACTAGAGAAAATAATGAAATCCATGCAAGAACAGAGACTTTGCTCTGGGCTTGTAAGAATTTTTGAGTGGGAAATGTGACAGCAAGTGAAAATAGTTGAGGAACAATGAGATATGCGTATACTCCAGCAGATTTTGCAATGTCATCATCTTGGCCGAGGAGCTGGAGTACTGGCGTCGCAAATATGTATAGTGGCAGAAGGAGGATGCAAGTTGCAAAAAGGATTATAATCGAGCGTTGCATATACACTCCTAGCATGTGCACTTGACCAGCACCAAATGCCTGCCCGCATAGTGTTTCAAGGGCACTCCCCATGCCAAGCTACATCAATGCAACTCACATTACCTCTTCTTCATCTTTAATCAAATCTTATAAGGTTCAACTCATCCAGTAGACAATTCAGCAACTTAGTTAGCTGCTTTAAAGGGATTCCTCTGCTTTAAGGCCCTTCTTAAGACATTTTCTAACTCGAACTTTTTATCCATTTATTATATTGAAACAGTTAATGTTCTTCTATAATCTCATAACAAGTGAACAATTAAGAAGCATGAAAAAACCATACTACATCATTAAATTGCTCATTGGTTCCCAACCTCAATAGGACCATGGCATGGACCACCCAGTCTACAAAAAGACTACTCTCCTAGTCTATCAAGCACCAACCTCTATCCTTGGAGTATCAAAGATATTAAATTAAATGTTAAAATAATACCCCACTTTAAATGTTTAACACCTTATGCTTCTGTCATGGAAAAACATTCTCAATAATCTATTACAGGGTCTTTCAAGAAAATTCAGCCGTCATAACAGAGAAAGAGTGACAACCTGGAAAATGTAACTTGGCAGGAGTAGTAATAGTAATAATGGTAAAGAAGTAGTGTTGGTGCCAGGGCTGTGCACTGGTCTTGGAGATTACCGAAACCGGATTGAAACCCGAACAAAAAAAGTTCCAAACCAAAAATCTGAACCGAGAACTAAACCAAATTGGACCAAATCGAAGAACCGATTTAATATATATATATATCATTTATTTTTCTATATCTTGATATAATTACATAATACATATTTTGATTAAGTTAATAATTTTTAAAGCTATAAATAATTTACATTTTTTATTTCTTAATAATTAATAATACTGAACTACATGCTAATGACTCTTATCAAAAAAACATAAATCTTTTTAAATTATGAAACTTTGTAACTTTTAAAATGAATTATGTAGTTTTTAATTGTCAATAAAACTTTGTTAATACACGTTAAATTCATTTTCTGTTATTTATTTTTCTAATTTAATTTGGTGCATTTCAACTTATTTGTTTTTTGATTTTAATTTCTTTTAAAATCTCTAAATATCCGAATATTCGTCCTGAACTGATCCAGACCCACCCGAAGCTCCGAACTGAACCGAAATTTGGTTTGGTTTGGTTCTGGAGATCTTTTATTTTGGTTTGGTTCAAGAGAATCAATTTTGAAATTCTCCGAAGTTTGGTTCGATTCCGGAGATTTTCAAATCTCCAAACCAACCCGAACCATGCACACCCCTAGTTGGTGCTATCGTTCATCACTCGTGTTGGCCTATGAACTTCTAACATGAAGCTAGGTTCAAATATCAGGAATGGACTTTGACATGATCATGATAATGATGTTGTAGGATTCTACATTTATCATACGGTTATACAAATAAATGTGGATTTGCTAAACACCATTATATGCGCCATCATAACTTGGCGTAAACTTCACCTTTTGATAATTTTTTGGCAGAACTTATCTACCAAATTCACCATTCCCTTCACTGATAATAGAATAAAACGTTGTACTACCATAATTCAATGGAATTTTCTTGTGATTCTTTCACATTTTACACCATATGCATTCATAAGTTGGTGATTTTTTCTGCATTTCGGCTACATCTTCATGCTACACTCCTAAATCACACTATCCTTAGATTTCACTGTTCTCACACAAAATTTAAAGCAACGAAACATTAATTGACAACAATAATTAATTTAATCTTTAATTAACCAAAAAAAATTGACATAATTATGTTAACGCTATTAGTATATTAAAATAACAGTTATTATTAATTAACAAAAAACGAATTACTAACCATGAAGCCGAAAGAGAATGTGCCAATAACCGAAACGGCGATCGAAAAAGCGGAGAGTTCAACATCTCCGATGTGGCCGACGAACATGGTGGTGACGGAGTTAGTCCCAAACTGACAGAGAATTTGAAACGCAATGGGGCCCCCAATCATCCACAAATTAACCGTTTCCAAGCAGAAAACCTTCCATAACTCCTTCATTCCTGTAACTGGTAAATAGTCCCCGTCATCGCCGATCAGCTCGTCGGAGCTCCGCCGCTCGAGAAGCGGCGCCTCCATTGAAACAACCGAAACGAAGTCAGAGAGAAAAACGGACGACTGACTGAGTCTGTAATCCTCCGATCGGTCACTCACTCACGCACACACACTGATGTGTGTATGTGTGTGCTAGTAGTTGGTTTTGTTACGTGAGTGAAGTTGCGTTTTACATATTTTCACTTTTGACCCCCCAACTCCCTTAAATTAAAATGCAGCCCCTCAAGTTTTCGTGGTTTACTCAGAAACTCAGATTTTGTAGCAACTTATTAACTGATAACATAATAAAATAAAAATAATTTAATATGTATATTTTTACTGCGATAAATACAGAAATATCAAATTTTAACTTTTTTTTCCTGAATATAATTATAAATTTTAGTAACTACATTTTGTTGAGCTATTTTTTTATTCTTATATTTATAATGAATTGATGATGAGTTTCTTATAACATATATTTATTAAGGTCGTTTAAACTTAATAAGGTTTTGGTCCTCTCAACAATACATGAGTTATATTTCAACCATTAAAAATTGATTGGATTACATCCAAATTTTAATATTCTGATTTGAATGATTTGAAATTCAAGCATATGAAATGAACAAATTTAAATTCTCCATGACTAAAATTGGAGTTTAAGTCACTCAAAAAGTATTTGAAAACAAGGTGATAGGATTTGATATCCAATTGTGTATAATCAATCCAAATAAATAGATAAATTTATTACTATACATTTCAAATTAATCTTCAAATCTTTTCATCCCCAAATTAATGCAACAGAATTGATCAGAATAGTCGAACGAAGCTTTATTGTTCATAACTATCCAAAAATATTAGCATTTACTATCTAATAAGATTTACTCGCCTGGAAAAAAAAAAAAAAAGAATCTATTTGTTTGTTTGTTTGAATTTTTACGGTAAATATCATTACTTTTTTGTTTTTATAATTACGTATAATATGGATTGGTTTTCTTTTTATTTGTGTATATCCGGAACTTTGCAAATTTTAATATATATATATATATATATATATATATATATACACACGTATAATATTGTATTTGTTTTTAGCAATATTGCATGTGTTATTACTTGTTAGTATAAGCTAATATTAATTGTAATATTTTGTCTGGCCATTAGAGAAGTGTAATGTGATATATCTTTTGTTCAATTAGGCTCCGTTTACTTTGAGGGATGATTTAGGATAGTGACATTTTATCTAACTTTATCTGGTATTTATTTTGATGAAATAACAAACCGGATTATTTTTACTTTGAGGGACTTTTTTTTTTTTTTTTACTTTATCTAGTGACATTTTACTTTGAGAGACATTCTTTTTTTTTTTTCAAAAAAAAAAAAAAACCAAGTTATCCTTCCGACGAAGGATAAAATGTCAAAATCCGGATAATTCATTGGATAATTATCTAGATCCCCACCCAAGACTTGAGATAACATTAGGAAATTATATTTATATCTCTAATAAACATTAAACATTTATATAAAAGAAACATTTAACTAATATCATTTTTATCCTAACCTAATAAAAAGATAGTTTCTCTAAAATGTGAATTCTATGTATTTTCCATTCCAGAGAAGCAAAATATATAGCTTTTCAAAATAATACCGAAATCAAATTGTGATTTAAACAAAATGCATGGAATAACAACTTATCTTTATTTTGCCAGCAAATAACTTTTATTAAATATATCATGTGGCACAATTTTTAAATATCAATAATAGTAATGACAATCACAAACTGTTTTTAATGTAAATGGTATTATTCATTTTGTATAAAACAATATTCTCCATACTTGTCATAAGTTTGGTAGTGACATATCTATTTATATAAAATAAATGAAATATTATTTAAAATAAAAATATCGCTAAATTATTGGATGTGTATTTCCCACCCTAACTGGAAATTTATAACCAGCCTAATCCTATATAGCACCACATTTAGGGGTTTTTTTTTTTTTTAAATCTTGTGTAAATTAAACAACACCCCCTACTATTCCATTTAAGTGTCGTTTTCATTTTTAAAAATAAAAAATAATAAACATAAAATTTTAATTAATATAATCCTAACTATTTAAGAAATTTAGGATTCAAAATCCGAAAGAAAATCGAATTTAATTCAAAAAAAATCGGTGTCACTATCAAATTCCTATATTGTAGTAAAAAGTTAATTCTCAAGAAAATTAATAGATTATTAAGAATAGTGATAATCTTGAATAAAATTGTATAAAAATTACAAAATAAACAAATAACAACATTGAACATTTAGATTGGCACTTAAGTTGAGGGTCTATACTGAATTACCAATACCATTTGCGATGACTGTGATTGGGTACCATATGCATTTGGGCCTTTCCTTTTAAATTTTAATTAGGCCCTAATTTATGGGCTTCTTATTAGGTCTCACACCGGATTATATATGGATTGAGAAATAAAGAAAAGCATATAGCTTAAAATATTTGTAGATTTTTTTTTAAAAGATATTCAATTTATTTTTAATACTATTTCAAAGGTGTATACTGTTTTAACTTGAAACGTAAGAAAATCAAATAGTTTAACTTTTAAATAGATATTTAATTCATCACTATCTACACTATTGATTAAGACAAGACTTAAAATTGTCCAAAGTACCTTGGGACATTCATATTGTTTTTTTTTTTTTTAAGTGGGGTTGGGTTAATTAATTGTCATATTCTAACTTTTAAAGATATTCAACTCCATATTGCAACTACTTGTAAAAACATTTTGCTCTAGTTTACCTTTGGAAGTGAGTGTGTTGACCTACAAATATCAAACAAGAGATTTGGCTCAATTTTGAGACAAGTACAAATAATATAATTTAAAAGTAGTAGCTATGAAAATAAATATGAATGTTTTCTTATTAGGCAAAACAAACTTTCTGAATCTCTTAATAAGCCGGATTCATATAAGGGTGAAGGGGGGATTTAAGTACAATTCTCAACCAGCAAAAAATTTGTGTCGCATTTAAAGCCTCAATTATTACTTCAATATTGGTCCAAATTAAAAGGCACAAAATTAAAGGGCCATCTCATCATATTTTCTACATTGAAAACAAATACGATTGTTACCTGAAGTAAGTCTATATCATCTACATAATAAAAAAGGTACCATTTGATGTGGCTGGACCAATTTAAGTACATCAAATAATTCAATCTTCCAAGTTGAATCAAAAATAGGTCATCCCCACTAACTATTCATTACAATTAAAGAAATTCCATGCAATGCCAAAATATATTCTTGTGAACTCAATGGAATTAGCACCAATACAATTGTACAAGCAATGAGTAATACAATAGTTTAGAATTTACCTGGCCAACTGATTTGGGGTCAGCCTTAATAGATCTCCATATAACTGAGCATCAATCTGAACTTAAATGGAAGTATAATATAAGATTGAGTCTTAAACCCTATAATATTTAGGATTAATATCAGTGTATCATATATATTGATGTGGATATTTTTAATATGGGCTTGAGATCTAACTGAAGGAACGAGGTATGTCCAATAAGACACAAAGTTGAAGACGTCAGATCTGCCGAAGACGACCAAAAGTTCATTTTGAAGTGGTTCGAGTCCGGTTTTAAGAAACTCAAATAAAAGACTTGGGCTCGGTAGGTTTGGGAGTTTAATGTAATTAGGGTTTCCTTATTAGAAGGAGATTGTCATTTTTACCCTTATCTTGTAAAACATATACAAATAGTTGAAATAAACTTTTCCATCAACTTATTGACTTTTCAATAAATAATATATCACCCTTTAGCATTTACTTTTTTAACTCTTTATCTTCTAACCAATTCTCTCGTGTATACTAATTCGTGAAGAGTATTTTTCATATACTCATATATATATTTGACATATTTAGCAAGAAATATATATATAGTCACCAATTATTAATTTTGTGGAAATAGTAGTCCCATGGAGGCTACTTCTTGTATGATTCTTGTTTTTTCTACTATGCTAAGAAGTCTAGACAAGGCAAGTTGTGAGAGTCCATTAATTTTGGATCATGCTTTTGGAATCCTCTTTCTCATCATGCATGAAGCAACAACTAGAAACACATTTATCTCCACAACTTATCTTCCTCACATTAGTGCTTTGCTTTTTATCTTCTGTTCCACAAAGTATAAGAATCCAAAGCTCCATGACTTAAATTTTTAATTCAACGCCATGTTGGACTAATTTATTGGCAACAATCAATAAATAAAATATGGGAAATGCTGGAGTCCATTTTGTATATACATGCAAAATAAAAAAATATTTATTCGACTAGTTGTATTTTTATGTGAAGTTATGTAAGTTTGGAAATCAGAATGTAAGTTTTTTTTTTCTATTTATGTGTATTTTATATCAAAAATACGAAGTGTTGATTTAAAGAGAATAAAGTGTTAAATTTTTCATAATTTGTCAATAATAAATGGATGGGTATACACACCCAAAGAAAATAAAATACTAAACACATCCCAAAAATGGTAATTTTATATCTTTAAATTTTTAAAAATTGAGGAGTATTTAATATATTCAAGGGTGTATGTCACCCTATATATATATATATATATATATATATATATATATATATATTATATTATATGTATGTGTATATATAGCATATGTATGTATATATATAGTTTAAGACTTATTCTTTCAAGAATAATTTAGTTTTGAAATCTTAACTCAGATTAGAGCATCCTTCCTAATTGTAACTCAAAAGGAAAACATGATAAGGTGCAATACGACTCATTTGCTAAACACAAAAATTATATCAGAGCTTCATTATCTACAAATAAAATGTAAATTGTAGAATAATTAGATTTTTGAGAAAGTTTCACAAGAGCTACTCTTTGTGAAATTATAAAAGTCAACACTCATGACTCAAAACAAATAAGAATTAAATGAGAATGCAGTGTGAAAAAAATGAAAATCCAAAACAAACTAAAACAAAAGGAAATGGTAGTTATGCTTTTCGAATATCTAAAATCACTCCCAAAAAAAAAAAAATATGTAAAATGTGAGTTATTATATTAATGCATCTGGATTGAACAGTTTAAGAATGAAATTTGAAGTCTATAATAACAACTCATTTAAGTTGTTGATGAGTTGAATCTATATTCCATAACCTTCATAAAAAAAAAAATTATTGAATTTGATAAATTTATATGAAGTCATTTTCTGTCAAACCTTTTCCTGAATATCTTCAATAAATGTATTGTTATAATTTTATAAACATCAAATACTTCTACGAAAGAACAATGGTACAAAATAAAACCATATTTCATTTATTAGGCCCAGAGAGAGAGAGGGTCCGGTGGGGCAGGGGATTCTGCGGATTAAATCACGTGCGTCCGTTTTGAGAAGCCAAAAGTCGCTTTCAGCGAATCTTTGATGGGCACGTGTACTGAGAGTGGATCTGATTGAAGATCGACGGCTACAAATAATCGAGGCATATTTACGGCGCTCGGCGCACTTTAGAAAGAAAACGAGCAGAAAGTGAAAAGGCATATACATATATATATCATCAGCTCGGCGCAAATGAGATGAGCCGTCATGTTAATGTTATTCCTTTGATTTGACAAGTCAAAGGATTACCGGCTATACCCGGTTATGATCACGGATTACGGATTCCCTAATCACTGGGATGTTGTTGTCGGCTAGTCACGGAAACCGAAGGGGCAAGTTGACGGTAATACTTCATTTTTAATATCACACCCTAAATTATATGGAAAATACAATATTTATCATTTATATATAAAAATATATATATATATATCATATATTCATATGTATATATAATTGGAACATCAATGTTGCATTCTTGAAAAGGTGCTAGACCTTAAATTTGGGGTGCGGCTATCCGCACCCCATCAAATACTAAACACATCTCAATGCAAGTGTTACTGTTCACATGTGTCTAGTAATATGTGGGGTGCAGATAACCGCACCCTAAATTTGTTAGATTCAATACATATGCAAAAACATCACATAGTATGAAAGTTTTTATTTAAAATTTATTTTACGTGTAATTGACATATTAATAATTGATGCATTATATATATATATATATATATATATATATATATATATATTTCGCAAGTAAAATTAGTCTTATCTATTTATTGTTTTGGTTTAACTTATTTAATCACATTATGGTTCATATGAAACTAACATTTTGTTGAACATGTATCCAACAAAATTGTAATTATACTATCAATAATAAACAATGAGTATTGTATAGGGTGGAATCTATTACTTAAATCCATTTGTATATTTAATATTTAATTTAATTTATTAATTCGATTGCAAACATATTTATTGAAATTATCTAAATTTGTATACATTTCATATTATTCCATTCGTTAGTGCTAAAATACCAAATAAATGTAAGTTTTGTGTATTTTTCCAAAAAAAAAAAAAAAGATGTAAATTTACTATTTACTCTTCAACCTAACCGCTAGAAAAATATTTGCACTTTTGCCTATTTTAATTTAAACATATTATTCTGTATTTTATATAAGTTCTAAACTGATTATCTGATTATTGTCTCGTACAATTATTGTATTTAATGTGTTCTTCAAACTAGTCATATGAATATTTTACTCTATTATTTATTTATTTTATTTTATTAAATTTCAAAATTATGGTAGTATTAAATAGTATTAATATTAAATCAAATTGCTGACTAATTAAATATTACATTATAAAGAAAATTAGTTAAATGATATATATAATATATATATATATATATATATTGTTATATAATTGTGCTTGAAATCAATTGTATTCGACTCTAATTTTTATTCAGTTTCACACACAACAAATTTGGTAAGAAAGACAAATATTTGAAGAATATTTATTGATTCGAAATACTCTTTTTATTCGGATTTTAACACCATTGAATCCTCTTTGAAATTCATGTTCAAACCAGGTTTAAGTATCAAAATTTATGAATCGGTTTAAGTATCATAATTTATAAAAATACTGTAAAATATTTTTTAAATAAATTACTCTCTTTGTAGCCATTGATTTAGCAGCAGATACATCACTCACCTTTAACAAGATCGTAGGTTCGAGTCACTCAGCTCCAATTGGAATTCCAAAAAAAAATCTCCAAATGAAATATAAGTCAAAATATCCTCGCCGTTGTTTCCAACTTTCTCAAAGGCGTGTGCCAAAATGAAGCGCGTGTCACCCTCTTCAAAAAGCGCGTGTATACGCGAGAAAGCACTTTTAGTATATGTGGTGGAAAATACTCATTTAAAAAGGCAAAATATTCGCTTAAAAAATAAGGCCAAGTTTTCTTTTATTAGTACAGTATTATTTTTTTTTATACTAGACTTCGATAATATTAAGATTTGAACTAAAGCAAAATTTCTCAAAACCCACTACCCTATGCTTTGCTCTGCGTTGAATAATATTCTATATTAAATTAGTACTTCTAACAAATTATAAATTAGTGAATTTATTTATATTTTTTATTTAAAATTTATTTTATTAATACAATTAAATATAATATTAATTCGAATTAATTTAATTTGAAAACTATACATAAATAACTCAAATAAAATAAGATGCATAATGAAACTTAGGTTCCATGATGTTAATTTGTTATAAACAAAAATTATATTTTATATAAACTGTATTTGAAATGAGTCTTATATTTTCTAAAATTAATTCACAACAAATACACTTGAATTTATTACATTTTGCCTAAGTGTAAATTATTTCTACATTTTAATATTATTTTTGCCTAAGTGTAAAAAAATGTAATTAGAATACCATTATACTTTAAAATTTGTTTGAGTCGAAAAGCACATTCTCTCTTATCAATTTGTTGCATGTGCATTTGTACAACATATATGAGTTTCACATCTTTAATGATTTGATGTACAAAAAGATCTAAAATATTTCTCTAATAAAATTTCTATCTTACAGTTAATATACAAAATGGATATAAACCAATGGATCGAATCGATCGATTAAATCCATAAATGTGGATAGAAATCTGTGTCTTTTCATTTCGTAACTTAATTGCTATTAGTATTATTATTTTTATTTTTTCAATATCAAAATAATGTTTATTTATTGAAAACATCATTAGATGATTGATACAGAGGTTTGGTGAAGGAGACCCTAATTTAAAAAAAATATGTTAATTAAACTTAATGTAAAGTATAAGCGAGAGGCTATCTCTAAATTCTTTAAAAGTTTATAACGTTTGAAAAAACAAAAAAACGCGTGCGTAGTTATTAATATTACAAAATAAATTCTAAATTTCAAAATAAAGTAAAATTAAAATATTCTGTATAAATAATCTAAGCTCTAGTGTCCCCACCTATATGTTTATCATTTCTCCTTCTTAATCTAAAAGTCAAAGTTCAAAGATTAATGTGTATAGTACTGAACGGAATGTGGGGGAACTTAAGTCTATTTAGATTAACGGATTTGACCAGTGATTTGAAATTCCTAATAAATTAGTAGATGATGTTTGGAAAAAAATATATATATATATATATATATATATATATATATATATATATAGTGTTGAAATCCATTACTTTTATTTTAAACTAATTTTTCAGTAATATAAGTGAATTTTAAATGATTTCAAATCTCTCTATCAATGGAAGGATTTGAGAATAGATTTGAAATTTCTAACCATAAACCATTTATGAAGTTATGATAGATATAGATTTGAAATTCATTCATATTAAATTTGAATTTTAAATTACTATATCCAAATGAAGACAGAGGGGTGATACTGGGATGTGTCAATCCGGATTTTGGATCGGCAAAATCATGATCATGTTTGTTATGAGATTTGCAAAATCATATAACTCTCAATTCTCAATATGTTGACATCTTAAATATTATCATATTTTATAAAATCTCAAAACAAAAAAAAAAAACACAAAATTATCAAAATCCACATAATTCTCAAATCCAAACTTGCAAATCCACCAATGCCTTAGTCCAAACTTATAGTTAGAGTCGGTTTGTATAGGTGGATTTTAGGAGGGATTTGAAATTTATAATAGCAAATTCATCGATGGTATGTGGATAGATGTGAATTTGAAATGCATCACATTCATTTTAAACTAATTTTTGAGTTATTTAGATGAATTTGAAATCCATTTATTTTAAATATTAAATTTCAAATCACACTCTCAAACACAACCTTAGATTGTGTTTGGATAGAGTGATTTGAAATAAATGATTCGAAATGAATGGATTTCAAATCCACTCAATTTCAAAACAAATGTAATAGATTTTAAATCCACATCTATCCAAATATCATCGATATATTTACTATCATGAATTTCAAATCTCTCCTCAAATCTACTACTCAAATGGACCATTAGGCTTCATTTGGATAGAATTGTTTGAAATTCTCGATTTCAAATGAATGGATTTCAAATAAACTTAAGTTGAAATAGATTTGAAATCCACCAAAATGATTCCAAAATTAATTCAAAATAAAAGTAATGAATTACTAATCCATATTTATCCAACTACACCAATGAATTTATTATTATGAATTTTAAATCTCTTTTTAAATCCAACTATTCAGATGTACTCTATGAGTGAAATTTGAAAGGTTGTGGAGAATTGGTAAAGATGTTAGGTCTAGAGAATTTGTAAGATTTCTTTGGCGCATATGAAAAGTCCTACAATAATATTTGACACGTGCAACAATTGACACCTAGGCAACAATTGACACCTAGGCAACAAATGAGGGAGACAGAGAGCTCTAAAAATATTATTCACAAACATTGAAAGTATTAAAAAGTTAATTAAATGCTTATGTTATTTTTTTTACTTTACTATAACAAAAACAATTTCTTATATCACCCTCCTTTCGATAAGTTTTAATCATTTATTTATTTTGTTTCTATTCTGTTATTTAAATATCATATAGAGTGTTACTTTATATATACATAATAATACTATAAATCATTACAACCAAAAAAATTCTCAAAATTAGACTTCTAAAACAGTTCTTCTTTTAGTTTGCTTTTTCTATTTTAACTCAAAGTGTGAAACTTTAAACAATTAATTTACATATGTTCTTTGTCCTTTTAGTTTCCCCTAACCAAAAATTTGACCTTTATACTGTTCACAACAATATTTAATTAACTTTTTATTTCTTATATTTGTTATTTTAAAAAGAAAATGATATAACAATAAAATACAACTAAATATGAAACTATCAAATAAATTCAAACACAAGAATGAATTATTGTTAGTAAATAAGAAAAACAATGATTACTAAAGACCTTTAACTAACATTTCAATGTATGACAAGTTTACGAAATTGGGTAATGAAGTGTCCGAAAAATTAAACATAACGTATGAAATTAATATATCATAATAAATGACACATAAATAACATATAGTTGACACATAGGCGAAGCCGGATGAATATTAGAGGTATATGCAACACAAAAAATTATATAAGACAGATAAAACCTCACATGTAATGGAGCTTCGTGTAGTATTATGGGAAAATCTGTTTTGATCGTGTTGACTGGATTGACTCATTTTGACTAATTCATATAAATTTTGATTCACATAAAATCTTATTTAAAACTGTCATAGATAAAATATGCACGATAAAATTTAGAATTTGAAATATAAAATATGAAAGTCTAAGTATCACAAAATGTGATGATAACAGCATCTGAGTAATGGAAAGTAGGTAAGGACATCCATTAGATCCTATATTGTAGGATAGGATCAATTAGGATGGTGTTTGGATGTGAGCAAATATGTGGTCCGAATAAGAATTGTTTGGTAATGGATAAGTGGCTCCTATTTCCTATCTTTTTATTTCAATCACATAAATACAATTACATTTAAATATTCTTCTTCTCATCATTAAAGAACTATCAGTTTCCAAGTGATCGATTACTAACCTTCTGAATAATATGGATATAATAATCCGATTCTTTTAAACTAATTACTAAAATGAATTTGCAAATTTTTTGTATTTATAATAAAATATCGTGGTCAATTTATTCATATTGTTATCTTACAACTCCAAAAAAACTATGTTAGCTCTCTTCTATAATTTATGGTACAACAATGAATTAATTTATCACTCCAAATTCGAAGCTGACGAAGATCAACTTAATAAAAATTAATATATATATATATATATATATATATGATATAATAAGTATAGCATTTCAGAATAATGAGTCATTTAAGTGCTACAATATGAACATTTTTCTCATACATAAAAATGTAGTCTTTTTTTAGGGGAATTTTTTTTTTTTTTTTATAAAAAACATGTTTATATTATTTAATCAATTTATTCTTTAAGAGCATCTCCAACACTGTACAATTTTTTACTGTAAATTTAGCACTATATTAATGTAAAAACTGTCATTCATCTCCAACAACACTATTTGTTGCACAGAAATAGAATATTCCACCATATTCCTTATAATTATTATTTTTTATGTTTTCTTTATTTATCATATATTTATTATTATATATAATCATTGTTAATTTATCATTTTTTTTATCTTTATTATTTTATAACTTATATATATATATATGCATTTAAGTCTTATTTAATATAATTATTTAATAACAATGTATTACATTAATGATGGTTTTAGAAAAAAATTCAAATTAAATGAAAATAATTTAGTTAATTTTATGCCATATGTTAATATTGTATTTATTATTTGTGTAATATTTTAAATTTTATGTAATTTAATTATAATTGTTATTATCATCCAAACAACATATTATAATAACATTCAGAATATAAAGAAAACAAAAGGAAGAAAAAAAATGAATGAAAAGAACAAAAGGAAGAATGAAAAAAAAGAAAAAAAAAAGAATTGAAAAGAAAAGAAAATTAATGAATTAAAAAAATGAAAAAGAAAAAAAAAATACCGCAAGATTTCACCTTGCGTTAACCTAGTACAAGGTTGACGGTTACAAAAAATTAGAGCAAATTTTTATAGCAATGTTGGAGATGAAAATTTACAAATTCGGATGAGAATACAATAATGCTGGAGATGCTCTAACAATTTTCACACGTCACAATTCAATTTAAATTATATAGCAGACATAAAAAATCAATACCATACACTTGAATTGGTTTTCCTCTTGTCAAGTCTTAACCTTTCATTTAAGAGTATGAATCTTATAAAATTATCTCACTGATCTAATTTTGTGCAACAAATCAGTTCACGATTCATAATTTACAAAATAGATATTTACTTGAAACATAGATTGAAATTGTATATAATAAAATTTCATCTCACAAAATATTTCATGTGACAATCTTGTATAAGCTTTTAGATTGATTTATTCAGATGAAATTTAATTTCAGTGATATCTAGAATTTTAATGATTTTCTATTTCAACATCATCAGTTTTAGTCCCGATACCTACAAGCCCAAATTTAGGGTAATTCCTGATCAAAAAGAAAATGTAATTCACATAAATATAAAATGATACCATTTTACATATAAAAATATTAATAATCGACACAATTATTTATATATCAGGTGTACAGATTGGGAATCGTACAACTAAATCAACTCCCAACCCGGTGATACTTTTGATCACGCGTCCCGCGCGTTCCAGGTTCGCACTCAAACCCTAGTCTCGCGCGTCTAACATTTTAGTTATGTTCATCTAACTTTTTAGTTATGTTCGCATAAGTTTTATGTTTCTACTAGTTTAACCTTTTACAGTGTATAACATATTTATAATACATTTTAAACTTTTATGTTATAATAATTTAATATTTATATAATATTTAACCTTTAAGTTATAATAATATAACTTTTATGTTATTCTTTAAGTATATAAAGATTATGATATTTGTACATAAAAATTATATTAATATAACATAAAAGTTATACTTGTATAACTTAAAGATTACCGCATAAATTAAAAAAATATAAAAAATATAGACACGAATCCAGGTCGTACCTAACCCAATCCGATCATGCATGCGCTCAATTGCACTGATTTAGATTCATCCCCCTGATCCCCATAAACACTGCTAAATAACCAAAATAAGAAAACACTATTTACGATTCATTAATTACACTATGGTAAGATCAATAGACGAATCAGAAAAGGACACCGATAAAGTGATGCACGTTGAATAATATTTGGGTCACAATAAAAGTTAGGTTCCTTTTGCACTTACTATCCATTAAAAGAAATAAAATTAAGAACGTAACTGGATTTAGTCGAATCCAACTATTACGAATTTGAGTTTGATTATTATTTGAATGAATTGGAGTTTAATTTCATGATGACATTTAAGGTCTCTGAATTTAATTGAACTTAATTGAGTTTAAACGAATTTAATAAATATAAATTATATTACTCATCAATTCATTAACAAAATATACTTTATATTCTGAAAAATATAATATGTTATCTTAAATTTATAATTTAATTATAAAAATAATTGATCTTCAAATATTTATATATTTATCATTACTAAGGGTATAAAAAATATATATCAAAATATTAAACATTAATATTATATTTCAACAGTTACAGTTAGTTCGTGAGTCACGAGCAAAATAACGTCAAACTTAATTTTGTTTGTTTTTTTAATATATCACAATAAACTATTTCAAATGAAATTTTATCGAATCGAACTTCAAATTGGTCACGAATGATTTGATTCATTTACATCTCTATAAAACTTTATATGAAATTGTCTCACAAATATAATTTCATAGGACGGATCAAAACTAATTCATTTTCATAAGTCAAACTTTATTTTATGGATTATAAATTGTGATTTAACTTATCTCACATAATTAGATTCACGAGACATTACAAAAGTTCTACTCTACATATCAAAAATAATCAGGAAATAGAAATATGAATTAAAAGCAAGAGCATTTTTGTCCTTGATTAATAATTCTCATAACTAATTTTTTGCATTTCTCATGTTTTCTCTAAAAAGAAAAAAAGAAAAATAACATCCCTCTATATATATATATATATATATATATATATATATATCGTGAGATGATTCTAATAACTTTACAAATTACAAGAAATGTCGAATCAAAATACATTTATAATTTTCTTTAAGATGAAGGGCAAGAATTTTGATAACCACGAGATGTTGAAGTTATGTAGCTAATAAGATGTCTTTTTTAAATTTTAAGGTGTCGTTTGATGATTATACATAACTTTTGCTTTAGATACATAGAACCCAATTTGATCACACTTTTTGACGATTGGTCACATGTTTATGGTTTCGATTACAACTTTTGAGAAGTTTTCGTGGCTTTTTATATGCATCTATAACCACTTATGTTATGTGTATATGTTACACTCGAACGTGTAACTTATTGCATACATCTTATCAGATTTAACGTTTTAAAATTAATTAATAGAACTTTTTTTCATTCATTTATTATGTACTAACATCATGAGAACTTATTTGTTGTTTGAATTAATCTCGAGGAATTTTTTTTTTCTTTTTTTGCTTTCAAAGTCTTAATTATCATCTCTAAATTATAGGTACTAATCTCTATCAATCATTTAAGAAATAGAGTTATTATTTCTATATTGTAAATTGATTTAATGAGGAAGAATTATATTGATTTAGATAGATCTTTATTCGAGTTTCCATCATATTGGAATGGTGGCATAATTTAGTCACTCATCATCTCTTTTTGTGGTTGGGGGCATTGCCACTTTAAGGGGAATCAGAATAACGTCTCAAGTTCAACACACTGTTTTAATGTATGACTTGATGGATGTTAGATATTTCCTCTATTCCATAATATATATATATATATATATATATATATTTGTGATTTTATCTTTTTTAAATATCATAAATATATAGAAATAAAGTAATATTTATTTAGTTCATTGGTTAATATATTTTTATTCAATTTAACTTTAATCTCGCAAATATTAAAGGAATTAAATATTTAATAGTATAATAGAGAATATAATAATTATTTCCTATATATGGGCATAGCAGGAAATTTATTAATTTAACTGATTTTTTTAATAAATTATTCAATTCGTGTGAAAACAAACTTATATATAGAATGAAAGAGATTATTTCTTATGATGGAGTAATTTAAAAAAAAACTATGTTTTATCTCATATTAATTATACGAAATCAATATATGCCATATATTAACATGTCATGATTTCTATGTCGTTATTACGATACATTTTTTATTTTATATATGAATACAATAATTACTCTATATCAAACTCATAATTAATATTAAAATCCAAATTGTTTTCATAAGACACTGTCACCGATAATCACGCGGCATCAACCATCCGATGCAATTTGGATGATCACGATTTAGATTATTTGATATAATTATTTTTAATGAATATTATTTTGTTGGCAAGGCACGTTTGATGCAATAAATAACTGTTATTTTATTAAAATAATTATAAAAAATTATATAAGATCATCTCACATGATATATTCAATAAGAAAAATATAATTACATAAAAATAAAAAGAATAAGATCATTTTAGATATAATTCGATGAAACAGAGCTCAATTATCTTAAATTTATTTTTCACAAGTTATTAAATGAGATATGTACCAAAAATACAATAAAATTTATAATAATGGACAAAAATACCATAAAAAATAAGAAATGTACCAAAAATACCACTTTTTTTTATAAAATGACCAAAATAACATTGAAACACACATGTGCAATCATTGAATAATAACTACTTCCAAGTTTTATTTGTTTGATTCAATCAAATTTTCCAAGATTAATTAATAAAATTCCAATTCAAAGATTGATTAGATCCGGATCTCAAAATGGTATCAGAGCCTAGGTTTATTGAAGAAATAATTTACGATTTATATTTACAATATTGATTTTATTCCTAATGGAGGAGAAAATCAAGAAATTATGTATCGTATTGCCTATTCTAGCAAAACCACCCATAAGAGCCATTGTTAACCATTGGTCCTTAAGGCGTATTCTCAAAATCCCTATATCTACAGCTGTAGCAATAGGAGCATGGTTTGGTAATACGCCAATTTGACCACTATTTGTAGATAAAATGATTTCTTTCACTTCTGAATCCCAAACAATTCGATTAGGGGTCAGTACACAAAGATTTAAAGTCATTTCTTCAAATTGCTCTCCATTTCTAAGTTCATAGCTTTCGAGATAACACAAGTTTGAGGACGATGACGTCTAACAAGGATTGGAACATAACTGTTCCTGATACTTTTAAGATCTCACAAGATCTTATGGAGATCCAAAAGATCATCCAGTTTTATGGAGGTCAGATGGAGATGATGATTAGATCTCTATACGAGATCCAACTAGAAGTTTCAGATCTAAAAATAGAAATAATAGGTTTGAAAAAGAAGTTAGCAAAAGGATCCAATCGATCCATGAATGAACATTTCAAAGATGCGTTTGGGGATAAACCAATTATTCCCAAAGGAAAGGCTACAGAGATCCCGAAGCCTAAAAGTCAAGAAGATCTAATGTGTGAAATCATTAGAAGAGTGTGAGATGGAGGAATCATGAGTTGATATCTTTGAGTTAACCGAATCACTTTCCAATCTTGGGATTGTAGATCTGGTTAACATTAAGATGAACTCTCTAGTTCCTGATCCAGAAGAAAGTACGAGTTCAAACATACAAGCCCCAAGGGCAGAGGTCGAATCCAAGTTAGATACAGAAACTTGGAGACTAGGAGCCAGAGGACAACTTGGGAGGAACAAAACAACTCCTAACAGTCCGTGGGCAAAGACGATGTTGGAGCCAACACACCCATATGGGTTGGTAATCACAACTGATATCATCGATTTTCGAAACATGGGAAAATTAATCGATGAATGGATGACCTCATTAAAAGTGGGCTCAACAACATTGGACATAGAAAAAGAAAACTTCATCAAACTAATCGAAAGTAGTCTGGAAGGTTTAACGAAAATGGCTTGGGAATCAACATCTACCCAAGCTAAAGAAGAAGCCTATTTCGAAGATAGTTTATACGTTATCATCGAAAAGGTCGGAAGAATGCTTAAGGTCTACTTCATCGGAGATGGATACTTTGACCAAATCAAATAGGAGAAAAGTCGAGAATATACAAAAGCCCTATATGCTCTCGAGTTAAAAAATATATGTGCGGCAGATGAATACATCTATTGGTCCGCAAATATTACTTCCAAACGGAAGTTCCGTTGAATGAGGCAACAAAGATGTTCTTCACAAAGATCTGTAGCCCATGACTAAAAATGTTGATCCAGTTCTACAAATTACCACCGGGATAGGTCGACACAATCGCAAGAAGGATGTCTTTCTTAAAAGATAGACTGCGAGAATAGTGTCAAAAACAACCATTTAAAAGAACAAGAGAAACTCAGAGGATAAATAAAGAACTCATTTTTGTTGTGACAGCAACGATTTTCCTTCTGTAATTGGAGAATCAAAACAGGTGAGATATGGAAAGAGAAAGAAATACTTCAGAAGTGTATCTTATGTCAAGTCCAGAGGATCACAAAGAAGGTCTTCCAACCAAGAAAGATCATGGTGGTCCAAATTCAAGGCCAGAAGCTACAAGTCTGGTCAAAAATCTAATATTTCCAAATTTTCTTCACAAGGATCTAGATCCACAAGGAAGATAACAAGAAGAGCACCAACAAGAAAAACTTTCAAATGAGTTCATACTCGTACAAATGAAAGTTTCAAAGATTGCAATTGCTGGAAATACGATGCGAAATGTCATATTTCGCAAGACTGCCTACAAAAGTAAAGCAAAATTCATCAGTTCAAGCCAACTGCAGACATTCTTGATGTGTTTTCTACGGCGATTTGGTACTAGTTTACCAAATATCAGTAAGATGATTGTTGATTGGTCTGGAAAATATCTACGATTGTGGATGCTTGTAGGTGCAAATCCACGAGACGTTCAAGAATGGTATGACTTTGGAGCTATTGCTTCAATTCTTACCACTGCACCAAGTTTTCCGGAAATCTCCAAGTTACCGGAATAGATTGCTATGGTCGTTTACGATTCGTGGCAAAACAACCCATATTTGGGTCGAAGAGATATCCTAGAGTTGAAATTCATATCAGCGGCTACGGAAATTACAGGTAAAGGGTCTCATCGGATTTTTCACTTTATAAAACTACAGAGACCAGACATGGTGGCTTTCAACAGAGCTAAAACGCCACCAACAAGCAGCCTTCTAGTGGTCGCCTCCACTAAAGATGAGATATCTACAAGGCGAGCATGGGAATATGGGTCTATCTTACAGAGATGGACAAAGTCAAGTATTTGTTCAAGATTTTCCAGAACTCTGTGAACGGATCCTTCCTGTTAAACTCAATGACAAGAAACACGACTGGATTTACTGAAAATCACTTCGAAAATCTGAGAAGCTTATCTGGGAAAACAAGATTCTAGCGACAGAAAACACAAGAAATAAGGTATGTAACATGATACATATCGGAAGATGGGAATAAAGAATTTGTTCTTTCTGTCAGTTACAGGAGAAGCCATTGTTCGGACAAGGCTTCAAAATCAAGAACAACCAACCCGATCAACCACAGAAGGAAAAGGGTCCAAAGAGGGGTTTTTAGAAATTAAAATCCAAAAATGTAAAAGAAAACGAGTCTAATTAGACTCAATAATAAATCTCGTGTAAGAGGAAATTCTCGTTTAGAGAAATTCTCGTGTAAGATTAAATTCCCATGTAGGATTTAATTTTCATTTAGAGACAGGATTAAATTTTCGTGTAAGTCTAGGATTTAATTCTCGTGTAAAGTTGGATTAATTCCCGTATAAAGCTAGGAATTAATTCTAGTGTAAGGTAGGATTTTAAATCCTCGTGTAAGATAAGATTCTAATTCTCGTGGAGGATTTTAATCATCGTGGAAGACCACGTACTACACCAGTGGAATATAATTTCTGTGTGAAGTTCCCGCCATGTGCGAAGAGAAGACGAATTCGCCAAGAAAGTCAAGACTCCACCCGACACGGTGAAGTGGGTGGTCCTACCACAAACGAAAAATTGATAACTACCGAAATAATGTAGATAGTGGGTAGCCTTGACAGGCCAACCACCCGACAACTAATAGTGGGTGAACCACTCTCCACTAAACGATGGTTGATGGAAGCTGCAGTGGGAGAAGGGAAAATGACAGAAGACAAACGAAAGAAGGAATCTGCATTTGAAATCTGCGGAAAATGCCTATAAAAATAGGCCTCCCGTCATTTGAGAAGGACATAAAAATCGACCATTTCTTGAGCACTTCTCTTCAAGTATAAGTGTTTAAATTTTAAAATTTCTAGTTTATAGGGGATTCCCCTAAGAGTTAAGCCATGATCAGCTAAATCAAGTATTCTCCTCCATTGCGGAAAAATAGTATTGTAAAATAAATCTTTATTTTATTTCTTCAATAAAAGAAATACTTTTGTTTTCCTTCATGCTATTCGGAAGTCCTTGAATATTCTATGCAATTAATACCGGCAATGTGTCTTCCCGTGATCTCCTTGAAAACTCTACTAGGTGTGTAGGAGTAAGGATTGGATCTGGATTTTCATTGTGAAGATGGAGTGGAACCACCGACTACGGGCGTGTGGTTGGATCGTTGATCCGTAAAAATCAGCCAGAATCAAGAGGGTCAGAGACAAAAACAAAGGTATGTATTAAACAGAATTTGAAAATTAAATAGGTAGCATGTTAGGCCTGATATTTGATCAGTTTACTCTTTATTAGGATCTAATTAATTAACTAAATGGATTGGAAGCATTAAATGATAAAAGGGAAAATTTTGAATTTTGGAAGTTAGTAAAAGTTTTATGGTAGTTTTGTCCATTTATTATATTTGATGGTATTTTTGTCCCAAATTATAGTTTTAATGATATTTTTGGATGCTATCCCTTATTAAATTCTAGATTTTGAGTTGGCTAATTTCACCTAATTAAATGCATAAGATTTCTACTCAATTAATTAATAACGTGAAAACAAGAATTGTTTTTTTTGTTTTCTTCTTTAGGTATAGAATTCAAATGCACCATGAAGTTTTTTTTTTAGAAAATAAAGACATCGAATTTTATTTTATTTTTTATACCTGCTTCAATTTAATAAAGATGTTGGGCCCCCACCAAACCGACCTCACCTAGAGGTCGGCCCAAGTGGAGACCGGACCGGCCAAAAGGCCAGAATCGGCTTGAGAGAAGACCAGACAGGCCAGAAGGCCAGAGCCGGCTTGAGAGAAGACCAGACCGGCCAGATGGCCAGAACCGAGCTTGGACGGAGACCGAACTGGCCAGGTTATTTCTGGGGATCCATGGCCAAGTCATTTCTGGAGATCAGGTGGAAGGCAAAAAATTGAGGTCATCGTCACAAGGAGAGCAGGAAAGATTTAGTTTATTTCAAGGAGTCTTCATGAAAGGAAACAAATCAAGATCAAATCGTATCCGATTTAGATAGATTTTAACCCAATTTTTCCTTATTTAGATCCTAAAATCGGGGGATTTGGATCTTATTCACTAAGTTTCGTATCATTACATTTAGTCTATAAATAGGGCTCTAACCCTCATTAAAAGGGGTTCGAAAATTATTGTATTCAAACGATTAGAGTTCTTTACTCTCAATTTTATGTAAAAAACGTTCTGTCCGGTCAAAATTGATCGACCAAAACAAGCCGAACAAATTTGCCCGAGTAGGCACCTGGCCATTCTTTTTCTTATTTCATTCTATTTTTATATTTTTAGTTCGGTTCGATTTATTTGAACCGAATCAATATTTTGGATCCGAGTAGGCATCGGGCCATTCTTTTTCTTATTTCATTCTATTTTTATATTTTTAGTTCGGTTCGATTTATTTAAACCGGATCAATATTTTGGATGTTTGGCTAGGATTTTGTGCTTTACAAAATCTGACGTCAAAAGGTATCAAAGGTTTAAGTGCTTATATGTCAAGCATTAGTTAGAGTATATTTTAAAATCAAATAAAAAATAAAAAATCTCCCTTTTAGGTTTGTTTGGTTGATAATTAATATTAATCGTGTACTTCTGGCTTCTGGCTTCTGCCTTTTCTGTTTTACAAAGTTGTGGTTCCAATTTTAATCCTAAGATACAATCACATATTAAAATACTATTTAAAGTTGACATAAAGAAGTTGGTCCAAATCCATGAGGGTGGTATTGAATTCATTTCGATCATAGGATCAACTTAAGTACTACAATTAATATTATATTTTCTCTTAATTTTGTGTTATATTCGTCCCCTTTTAAAATAAGTATCATTCTTAAATTTAAATTTAATTTTAAATTGAGTTTTCCCCAGCCAAAATTTATTAATATCATATTTTTATAAAATTGATTTGATCTTCTTTCCAATTTTGAATAATTTTTTTTTTAATAGTTAAGGATATATTTATCCAATTTTTATATTATTTAATCTATAACGAAAATTTCAAAATGACACTTAATTTAATACAGAAGGAGTAGTAAATAAGTGATGCTTATGAAAATTTAAGGCTTTGTTTTTAGACTTGGATTTGCCAATTCAAATTAGAACAAAGTTTCAATCTTAATTGATATAAGATTTACAGAATTCTATAACTTTTTTTATTTTCAATACATCATTCTTAATGATTACATCAATCTTTCCAAAAGTAAATAATTGTACAACAATATCTACTTTTTCTACAATTTTCTGTGTAATCGTGACATTTTAACTATAATCACAGTATCTAATAAAATCTTACAATATTATAAAATTATCAAAATCCACAATTTTCAATAATTTATTAAAATCTCAAATTCAAATTTTCAAAATCTTTTAAAAGATTGATATGTGACATAAAAACTCGGAAGTGCTTGGAATCAACTAAATGTTGGTAATAAAAACACTAAACATAGCCTTTGAGTCATCCATAAATAGGAAATATACCAAGTCAAACACATATTTAGCACTGCGATTGCGATTTATTATTATTATTATTATTATTATTATTATTATTATTATTATTATTATTATTATTATTATTATTATTATTATTATTATTCACATTAATTGTGTTGTACAAATTAACAAATACGGGGAGCTTATTAGCATTTATAACACCACTTTCTAACTGTAAATTTAATAAGGTGTTATTAATATATCTTATTAATGCACCATTATATGCACTGATTAGTAAAACAACAGAGTTTAAATAAAGAGTAAGTTTCTTGTGAGACCGTTTCACGGAATTTTAATACATTGTGTGAGACGAGTCAACCCACAACCCAATTACCCACCACCCAAACCCTATAATTCATATGTTACTTATGGGTGATGGGCTCTGTCTCACGTAAACTATCCGTGAGACCGTCTCACATGAGTTTTTGTGTTAAATAAAATACTACCAAGGGAGATTATTTACTTGTGTAAGTAATAATTCAGAGGCATTCATATGAAATAATTAACAATTTCAAACACTAGATATAAGATATGAATCTTAGAGAAAATTACACTTGTGAGAAAAAAACACATCCGTAGAATTATATAAATATATTTAAAATCTCAATTTTTTATACAAGTTTTGCTTTAATTTATATGCTTATTTTTAATTTTTATGTAAAAATTTAGAAAGTAACGATTTAATACATTTTTTTCACATAAAGTAAGTTGTTCTGAAACCAATATTAACTAGTCTAATCTTTATTACATTTGGTGTTATACTTTTTAATTCTTGATATTTAATACATATACATTATGTGTTAGTTAATGATGTCATACAATACATATAATGTGTTGTGATTATTTTGAAATAAAAAATGTAAATCAAATGTAATAAAAAATCTCATGTGAATATTAACTGATAAAATTTATAAGTTACAATGAGTTTAGGATAAAAATAAATAAATTTTATAAATATGGCGAATGTAATAACGTTTCCATAAAAAATGTAAACTACAATTTTCTAAAATAAAAGGAAAGGCAAACAGCGCCTAGCCAAGTAAGAAAAGGTTTTGAAAAGAAAACCGACACGTGTCGGTCGTAGGAAGGAAGCATGGCGGTAGCCGGTAAGCAGCGGTTGGGTAGAGTACGAAAAATTGGTGGTGTGGTCCACGTGTACAAATGATGACGTAAGATTCGTGATAGTGTGGACCCCATTCAAGACCAGTCCTCCATCCTTACCTTTATTCTTACACTTAAGTCTTTGCAACTCTCCTGTCTCTGTCTCTCCTCTCTCAGGGGAAATGTGATCTTCTTTTCTCTTTCTTTATTTTTCCATTTATTTTTTTTACTACATTTTAACTAGTCTATTATTAATCTTATCATGAATATACATACTTTCAAGATATTTATTATCGTATACTTTTATTTGGTGTATTATTATTGTACGCTTTGTTTTTTTTTTTTTTTTTTTTTTTTTCCGTTTAGAAATAAATTGTTTTAGTTTAACTTATTTTGAAAAATATGTTTTCGGACTATGTTTAGTGTCGTGTTTGCAGTATTGTGTCTTGTTGTGTCATTTTTTTTACAAGGATATGAAAGCATCTGCCATAATAATTGTTAATAACACTAATCGTTGTGGGTTCCATATGATACATTTTTAATTTAAAAATTATGTTCATTTTAAAAGCATATACTCATATCAATTTAATATTAATAATCGGTCTCATAATCCACCAATTTTATTTCATATTCACATCAATTAAAAGCCAATTAATTTTTTAAAAATTTTCAATAATGAATTATTCAAATTATTTCAAAAAAAATGGTTTATTAATCATGAGATTAATAATTTGCAATTGACGTTCTAATAATATTAATTATTATTAAATATTAAAATATATATGTATCATTTTGAAGGGATGAATTTATACAATTAGAAATCATACATATTAAAGAATACATTTAAATAAGGAAGACAACTTAAAAACACAACACTTAAAAATAAATATCATTAATACTTGTTAAAATATCATTGCGGATACTCTACATAGTGTATATTTGTATCATGCTATTATTTAATGTAAAAAATTATTCACAAAAACCTACATAGTGTATATTTGTATCATGCTATTATTTAATGTAAAAAATTATTCACAAAAACTTATATGAGACGGTCATACAGATAGTTATCATAAGACGGAACTTCATTACTCATAAATAACATGTGAATTATAGGATATGTATTGTGAATTAATTTGTTTCACATAATAAGATTCTTAATTGACTGACAAGAGACTCAATGTAAATTATTATCTCTATCTATTATCTTTTTTATGAACACGATTTAATTTACACAAGACAAGTATTAAATGAACAAAATTATTAATATTGTGTCATGTAAATCTGAGTTTTAGATATCAACAATATATATCATCTCTACTCACGAGGTAGATGGAAGAGTAAGAGAGGGAGAGAGAATTATGGGATTGTACTTATTGAATGTGGCATTTAATACACAATTAAAAGTTATAACGATATTCTGGGTTTTGAATCTTGATTGTATGCTTTTGAAGATAGAAGCTTCAATACATATATTAATCTCTTAGCCTACTTTGTACTTCGAGTTTCTCTCTAAGATTTTTTTATTTTCAATTTATGTAATATATCTTGAACATTTTTATTTATTTTTATGTTATTCTATTTTAAATTATTGAGATGTGTAAATTGCTGGTAGGGATGGTTAGAAGAATAGTTGTCATTTGATTAAACTATAGTAGTAGTACAATTATGTGATTTTATTGTACCTAAATACAAATGACGGTGTTAAAAAAAAAAAAATCAGATATTTGATTTAGATCATGATCCTAATAAATCCACTTGAATCCAAAGATTTTTTTTTTTTTTTTAACTTAAGTTTGAATAGTGCCCAACATTTAAAGCCTGACATAGAGGTAACAACAAATTACATATATATAAAGGGTTAACATCACTATTTACCACAATTCTTATAATGTTGTATCAAATATACCACCAAATATAATAGTGTGTATAAAATACCATCAAATATAAGACCATACATCAAATTACCATCAAATATAAAACCATACCCCAAAATACCACAAAAACATTAAATGTCCTATGTTGACTTCTAACAACTTCCATGATTTATTAATTACATCTTTTATTATTTAAATAAAATATATTCCATTTATTTAATTATATTCGAATAATACGTAAATTGATCAAAATCAGGCCCAACATGCTTCCGTAAAATTAATAAAATCCCTTAGAATTCGTACATTTCTTTGACCGTAACAACACCGGGTGAGATGGTTCGCAACGCCACCAGTTGGAAAATAACTGCCCCCACACTGTTTTACGAACAGCTCCTCACTGTTCAACTTCAACCTTCGGGGAAGATGATCTGCAAGTTATCCAACTCCTTCAGCAACTGTACAACACAACCTTGGTTCGTTTTCTACACCAGGTGTATAAAGTACTCATTCTAAGGGATAAACTAACAATACTAAGAACACATGTTGAAAGCAAAAACCTTTCTTTTATTACGAACTTTATAATAAATATTTATTACATAAGTAATCTCCTATTGGGAGGAGAATACTTGTCTAGCCTCTCATAAGAGATGAGGCCTGTACTCGTACACACATAAACTAAGAACACTCAAAATATTACAAAGATTTTATTGTAAGAAAACTAAGGAGAATGATCGATATCCTCAGCTTCCTTCTATCTCTTTATTTACAGATTGAAATTCGGACTTGAAATTCGGATTCCAAAACTCGTTGATCACCAGCTGGCTTATTCCTTTAGTGCTCTCATGTGATAGTTTGTTGGGGAGTCACTTTCAACTAGTTAGTGTTCTTCCTCTTTTTCTTCCCCGTGACCCATCCCATATGATAGTGGTCGGAGTTGTCGGGGAATCATTTATTTCTTCACATGGCTCAGCCCATGTGATGTTTATCTTTTCTCGTGACTCACCCCATATTTGTTTGTCGGGGTATCTTTCTCTTAAAAATTTGGTCTGCGTGGTCCCCGCGGATAACGTTTCTTCTAAGTTGGACCCCTTTCTCTTTCAGACCCTTGTTCATGTTGGTCGGGTTTGGGTCGGAAACCTTTCCAAAACTCGGGCTCTTTCTGCTCTTGACATGTTTGGCAGATCCGATTGATCCATCTTCCAATATGTGTCATATTATAGAATTTTCGGTAAGTTTCTTTGCTTGCCGAAATCTTATTTTCCCAGAGGATTTTCTCTTTGTTTCAAAAAGTTCATCTGCAAAGCCTGTTGTTGATCCTGTCATGGAATTCAGGAGGAATGATCCACTAGCTAAATTCTGAAAGAACTTGAAAGGATATTTGACTTTGTTCATTTCTGTTAGACAAACCCAAAGTCCTCATACTTGTCTTGTAGAAGTTTCATCTTCTGAAAATGCTCCTACCAGTATTGGAATTTCTTCCGGTGAAGCTGCCTTTATATTTTTTAAAGCATTTCCATCCGGTCTCCTTAGCTTGATAAAATGAAAAGCTTCATTGAAGCCTTTCTTAGCTGGTTTTGGGGCTGCACTGATAAAGTAGAGCTCCAAAATGTCGTCTTTGGACAAATGTGGATTATTTGCCCAAGTCTCGTGAACGGCTTCCCCAATCCATTTCGGGAGTTTCGAAATTTCTGGGAACCCAGGTGATACGGTATGGATTGAAACTAATGCTCTAAAAGTATACCATTCTTGAACTTTGTTTGGATGACTTCCTGGTTTCATCCAAACTATTGGGTACTTTCCAAAGATATCAACCACCGTTCTTTCTGGGTTGATTCCCTTTCTAGTTACCAACTTCTCCCATTGTCGTTGATAAACCTGTATAGGAGAAATTTTAATCTCGTCAGTTTGAACCTTATTTTTGCCTGTCTGTGGCCTAAGTTCAACTCTCTCTCTTTTACCCCAGAGGTGCTGGGTTGACTTGAAGACTTGGGTTGTGACACCGGAGCTTCAACATTCGTTACAGTTTGTACATCCTCAAAGAATGTATCACCTGTAACACTCTTGATTATGGTATTTGAATCTATAACCTCCGGGTTAGAGTCTCGTTCTCTAATCACTCCTTTTTGCACCGTGGGAGATGTAGCCTTGAGGATAGGCTTATACAACGCTTGGAATAATTATCCCTGAGCGTATTGGCATGCTCGTATCAGACCAGAAACAAATTTCTGATCATCTCGTTGAAGTCATCCAGCAACTTCGGTATTGAGACATAACGTCCCAAATTCTCATTCTAGACTCTCCAGGTTTTCCCTAAGATGTCTAACTCGTTTAAGGACCTCGTCAGCAACGTGTCCTTCCATCTCGTATTAAGAAATCTGCAAGAACATTTTCATGAGATTTTACAATGACAATATCATAATCATAATATTGACATTCAGCTTGCCATCTAAATAATCTAGCTTTTTCTGGTTTTGATTCTATTTTATTTTTCAGAAAAGCCTTGACACTTGAATTATCAATTTTCAAGGTAAACTTTTTAGCCAGTAAGAAGAGAGACTATTTTTTGAAAGCCTTTCTGACTGTAAAGAATTCTTTCTCGTTGATATGCTATCTATTTTCTTATCCGTCTGTATACAGATCGCTGCAATATCTACATGACACTTCTTCATTTGGTGTGGCTTTCATAAGAACTGTTGTCCACCAATAATCACTGGCATCCGTATAAATAACCCGTTTATCCTCGTCCTGGGGTATAGCAAGTTTCGGAAGCTTTTTGCAGACTTCCTTAAGTTGCTTTATACCTTCTCAATGTTCATCTTCCCATTTGAAAATAATATATTTTTTAAATAATGGGCTGAACACCTTTTTGTGAAATGCTAGATTGTTGATGAATATTCCAGCAAAATTAACAACTCTAAGAAAATTTTGAAGTTGTTTCTTGTCCTTGAGATCATCTGGAAATCCTTGTATCTTTTCTACAATATGACTTTGTAGAATGATTCCAGATTCATCGATTTCAATTTCGAGGAATTCAATCCGTCTTGTAGCAATTACTGTCTTCTTTTTTGAAAGCACTAATCCTTTCTTGTGACAAACATCTGAAAATATCTCCAAATATTTGAGATGTTCCTTCATTTTCTTTGATGCGATGAGAATATTATCAATGTATACGAACATGAAGTTGAAATAATCTTTGAACAAATTATCCATCTTTCTTTGATATATCTGAGGTGCATTTGCTAGACTCATAGGCATGACATTCTAGACATAGTGACCTTGTAGTGTGGAGAAAGCTGTGAACTTCTTACTTTCTTCCTCCATCTTGATCTGGTAAAATCCAGACTTGCAATTGAACTTAGAGAATATCTTGGCACCTTTGATACAGTTAACCAAGTGTTCTCTACTCGATATATAATATTCATCAAACTTTAGAATGTTATTAATCCCTTTATAATTAATAACAAGTCTAGGTTTACCTCTTTTGATTTCTCCATGATTCCTTACTAAGAATCCAAGGCTGGAGAAACTCCTGGTGAGATCAACTTAAGGTCCAGATGTTCCTTTAGTATCTTTTGCATATCCTCACGATCATTTTGATTCATAAGGATTGGTTTGAGTCTCACGAACTTATGTTCCTTTCCAGGCTTAACTTTTAAGGACGCCTTGAGCTCGTTCCTATCCCACCATGCTAAAGGATTTTCATTGTAATTCCTCTGGATCTTTCTTTTGAAATCCTCCATTGATATTTGTTCTTCAATGGTGATATCACTCTGTGTATTCTCTAATAAGCTGTTTAATAATTCAGCAATAACCTATGGAGGTACTCTTTCTTCTCCTTGTATTCTGAATGAATACATGTTATTATCTCATCTCTTGGTATCTTTCTGTTTCGAACCAAATTGTCGAAAGAATAATAATGCTTCACCAAATCTTCTTTTATCCATCATTTTTGGATGTCGAAGTTTGGATTCATCACCACGCTTGTTGCGAAAATTGATTGGTATTTTTCTATAAAATGCTTCTCGCAATCTTTGGACAATAACCTTATGATCATATAATGTTGTGAAAATAAGCCTTCTTGTGTCATTCTCTTGTGTAAATCGCTTAAATGTTTGTAGGAAATTATTTCCTAGCAAAACATCTGCTCATGTATCATGGAAATAAATTGGTGGCATCTTTACTTTGTACCATGGGGTACCGCCTGCTCCTCCAATCATTATTTCTACTTGTTTGATTCCTTGATTAAGGATAAAAATCCTTTTGGAGAAATCTCTTCCTACAATGGTTGGTAGATCTTCTCCCATTTCTTTAGGAAAAATCTCCCGTTTTGTAGTACAAATCACTGCTCCTGAATCAACATAGGCTGCAAAATACTCAGACTTATATTCAGCATATATCATCCCGATAGAGATGTATATGGAGAATGGACTAGTGGTCATCTAATTTTGTATCTTTTATCAGCCACTGTAAACTCCATTCCATCTTGTAATTTTTCCCAAAGTTTATGATCCTCAAGAAAGTCGATACCCAGTATTAATTTTTCTGGGATCTCTCCTGCAATTCTCGTAATAGTCAGAACAATTTCACCCATCTTAAGGCTTTCTTGATATCTTCCGACTATTGGCTGTTGTAGATAATATAAAACATCACAAAGAAAAATATTATCCTTTTGAGTGATATCGAATATTACTTCAACTTCTCTCCAGCCTTCTGGACATTTCAGCTCTCATTGTATTTTGAATACACCTGGGATTCGTTGAACTGTACTAGGCCACTTTTCTTCCCAACAACTGCTGCTTATTAGTCTGTCTTGTTAGAAAGACATCCTCCTCATTTCCATTCTGAGGCTTTGACTCTTGTTGAAGACATGTTGATCTTGAATTTTCATATCGATCTCCTTTATAGTAGGAGATTCGATAATCTCTGGTAGAACCACCCTGGCGAAATCCTCAAAGATTCTTGGGACTTCGATAAATTCTTTTCTCAAGAATACATCTGAATGATGTGTATTCGAGAGAGCATAGGAAATATTGTAGGTAATCGAGTAGGGTCTATTCCCTTCTTTCATCAAATCATCTCTTTTGAAATCTTGATGAAGGGTTAAAACTCTGTTGAAGTCTCGATCTCCCAAGTTGTATGCAATTATAGGATAGACATTGAATGCCAATTTTTCTGCATACAAGTTTCCTGTAACAGCTCCAAGGTATGAATCCTTGAGATTGGAGATTCGCTTGTCAAATATGACAAGATTGAGTGGCAAGTTTCCTTCCTTGAATGTTGCTTTAATAACAATTCTTATGGCTCCGATGTGGATCCATGAGAGTGTATTCGCAACTTCTCTTTTAACCTTACTTCTGATCTCTTGAACCTCTCGGTAAGGGATCAATTACATCTCGATTAGATTACTTGTGAATTCCATTGGGATGACAAATTCTCCAATAGTAACTCTATAGATAATTTGGTGTTTTCTATTTCGAAACCCAAACTTATCTAATGTCTTCTCCATAGCTCCGATGGTAAAACCATCATAAATTTGAAGCTTTGGATCATCTTTCATAATCCTCATAAGAGTTTTATGAGAGACCGTTGTGTGAGAGAGGAATCCTGACATATCCTCTCTTATTGTTTGAAGAATTTCTTCTTCACTCCTATTCTGATGTGGATTCACTTTCATCATCCGAATAGATCTCTTCTTCATAGATGCTTTCATCCGAGGGTAAATCCTCAAATTGATACACCTGTATAAGATCTTGGTAATAGACAACTTCTTTGAATTTTGGTGTTGCTTCAAACTGTCTTAGACCTCTCCTTTGGTTGTCTAGGAAATCCGTTGAGATATGCCCTCTTGCTCCACAAATCCAGCAATTACAATCTTTGAAACTTTCATTAGCTTGGGTGTGAGCTCGCCTGAAAGTTCTTCTTCATGTGGTCCTGCTGGTACCTCCTTAGTTTGGGCCTGATGAAGAGGCTCTACTCTTGCTAGGTGCTGGTCTTTGCCCTGATTTGTAATTTCGGGCCTTTTGTTTAGACCACATCCTTCTAGGTCTCCATGAAGTCTTATGACTCTTTCTATTGTTGTTGCTTCCACGGCTATAAGGATGGCTTCTTTGTTTTCTCTTTTTATGCCTCCGTGGTTGACCTCCTACAATAGTTGAGATATCATTATCTTCGCAACATAGTGGAACCATTTTATTGATTCCTCGGAATCTCTTGTAGTTCTTGTAGAGTGCTGTCTGGTGGTACCATTCGGCTAACTTGGCTTTTAAGAAAGACATTCTTCTAGCCACTGTATCCAAATCGTCTACACTCTTGTATTCTCTGATGAGCATCTCTCTCCAGGGACTTGGTATCTTCGCGAAGAAAAGTTGCGAAGCTTCTTTATCATCCACCTTGGACTTCCATCGGTACTCGGTGAATAAATTGATGTATTCGTCAATATGACAAATATCATGTAACTCGAGGCAGTAGAGGGCTTGTTTGTATCTCTTTCATTTTTCCTCTTTCAATCCCTCGAAATAGCCTATGCCAATAAAATGGATTTTGAATAATTTGGTCATATTATCGACAATTCCTTTTAATGATTCACCCGCCATGACGTTGTCCCTCATGTCTGGTGTCGTCATATCCCACGCGATCTTTACAGATCCTTCAAGACTCATTTCAAAAAGTAAAATGAATCCTTCATTTGTAAGATCTAGGGTTTCTGCTGCAATCCTCATCGCCGATGCCCAATCATCGATAAGGGCTTCTCGATTTTTGAAATCTGGAATATCCAGATTTAGCATCAATCCATACGGATGTATCAGATCTAGCTGTGACTTTTCATAAGGCGTATTAATAAGATTTGGCCTTCTAGAACGTTGTCGAGTTCTTGAAACAATAGGATCTCCTCTTGTAGTAAAATCTCCAGTGTGTGGCATTGGTTCATCCATATGATGTGAACCTGAACTTTCTGCAACGTTGGGATCTACTGATGGTTGTGGAGGCGGTCTTTAGTATTGATCACGTGTGACCAAAGTTGAACCACTTCCTTCGTTCATCTTTAGATCTACAATACTTAATCCTGCGAAGGACTCGGCAAGTTCATGTAGATCTTCAAGATTCATCCTCTCCATATCCATCACCTTTAATTTATGATGGATTTTCCTTTGATGATAGCAATGAGTTTTTCATCTCGGGTCATTGGTCGTATGACTTCGGATGGTTTCCCTTTTTGGTGTAAGTAGGGTACCGTTCCAAAATCTATACGTTTTCTTCCTCCAGAAAGACTTGGTTCGTCCTCCAAATTCTTGACTCTTTTTTTAATATCATGAAGGATCTCAAGAGTCTCTTTCACCATCGTCTCCATCTGGTTTTGGATCTGGTGGACTTGTGTTGGTAGATGATTATGGCGGTTGCCATAATTCTGCACCGTCTTTTGGATTTCTCTAAGATCTATAGAGATCTTAGATGTATCTGAAATTATCTCGCTCCATTCTGGTTCTCCTCCTGTCATCAATGATTTTGATGAACAATTTCTTGGAGGTTCATCAGTTCGGTATATAGACACTGGTTAACCCAAAGGAAACCCATGTAATATTCCGCTTGTCTTTTGCATTGTCTCAAGGTTTCCCTATCCGCTCCTGCATTTTCTTGTTCAACATATTGGGCATTCCAATATGTTACCTGTTCTTGGTGTTCTTGTTCATACATCGTCAAAATTTGACGATATCTCTTGTATGGTATACATCTTGGACAATCGTCCAGATCCATATTTTCGCGAGAAATTCTCCTCACCAAAGGTTAATTGCAAAATAGTAAAAAATATAACTTAAAAGTTCTTAATAAACCTAGGTTCTAATACCATTTTCAGGATCCGTTTATGTTTACGTAAAAATCCTTTTTAGATTTTATTTTCATAGGAATTTGTACGTGACATTATTACTCATCCCAGACCACTGTTTTTTAGACAATATTGGCACGAGAAAAGTATTCCAGCCTATATAGTTATTCCGTAAGAAAATCGATCTTTAAAGGTTAAATTTGGGATCCGGATATAACAAATACTTGGAATAGATTTAATTAAATAAATTTGGAAAATATAAATTAATATATTAATGAAATCAAAGAAGCATTTATTATCTCATGATTGCACTTTAATATCGTTATGGTACTTTGGTCAAAATTGTGGTAGTTTTGGGTATACTATTATATTTAGTGTTATTTTGTACATACTATTTATATTTTATGGCATTTTCTATACAACTTTATAAATTTAATGGTATTTTTATGCATTTACCCTATATATAAAAGGGGATAAAAGCTATAGATAAAAATGATATGAAACTGTTTCACATATATATAAATTTATGAGATAAAATTCAATTAGCTATAGACTAAATCAATTTTTCAAAAATTCATGTATGGATTGTTCATTGAAAATCACTCTCATAAGAATTTACTTGAAAATACGCGGATAGATTCAAATTACATAATTTGGATCATCTATTATATATTGATATTTTATTATCTTAAATACAGTGTTAATCAATAATTATTTATACAAATTATATTTAATGATTATTTTGAAATGCAAAGCAAAACATATCTTGGAATATATAATCTCTTTTTGCAAATTGCATTCATATATATCCTCACGAGTCACACCATGTCAATTCATTTGCTTTTTTCCGTTTTCTTTTTAATCATATATCTTTTAGTTAACATGTCAATGTTTGATGTGGTTTATTCTAGTTGTGTTTTTTTGTGTTTTATATCAATTTCTGTTGATATGTTTTGTTTAAATAAATAATTTGTCACTCTCCATTAATCTTTACAAAAGATATATGTGTATTTAAATTTTTTATATTGTAAATAATATATATGATATTAAATAAATGCAAACTAGATATTTTCAGTTCTTTTAAATATGATGGACAACTACACTCCCACCACATTTTCCCTTAGAAGAAATAAATTAATAATAAATTCCACCACTTTTGACTTGTGCACCTTAATTATAATTTATACCTACAAGGACCATATCAACGACCACTTACAGGACAAAATAATTAGGTTTTATCACAACAATTTCGGATATTCTTTTATTAATTTAATCTTCTTCTTTTTTTGTGGTAATTATTATAACAAAAGCCTTTAGTATATTATGAGATGAATGGTGATTGGTGGAATCTTCAATTTTGACTTTGATCGCGTTAAATCATTTGATATATGTGATATAATTACATTTTTTTTTTTTAAATTTATGATTAGTTCGAATAATCTAGTTTAAGACATAGCTTTACTAAGATTGATGCAACTATGGCCGAATGAAGCCTGTGAATGTTGATATATATTGATTCTTTTGTGTTTAGAAAATGAATATATAGTTGGTCATTGGATACTTTAACTTCATTCACGATTTTTTAAATTCACGATAAATGTAATTGTTGTACAAACTTGAAGCGAGTGGTGACCTTTTATCTAAAAAGAAGAGTCATTGAATCTCCATCAAAATGAACAAAGCAACAAGATATATTTAGAAATGAACAATTGTTCACTCTTCTTCTCAAAACAACGATGAAAGACAACAATAGATGTTATGCTCTTTTGTCTAAAAACAACAAGATTTTCAGATTAACATAACAATAAAACAAATTTAGAAATGAACAGTTGATCAGGTATGCAACTCAAATTCTGATTAACATTGGGCTATTGCATGTTGGATGATACCATAATATAATTTGTTTAATTTGTTTAACGATTATCTTAGTATATATGTATTATATACAAGAATATTAAGATTATGAATGACAAATAACAAACTTTTTTTTTGGATGAAATTAATTAAAATATGAGATCTTTTAATGTAATCCAAACAATTTTGAATGTGATTGTTTTATGTGTGTTGACGTCAGATTTTATAGAGCACAAAATCCTGGTCAAACACCAAAAAACTCTATCAAATAAATCGAACCGAACAAAAGTATTAAAATCGAATAAAAATGAGAAAAAGACGGTGCCCGGAATTGTTTTTTATATAAGATCGAGAGTGAAAAGCTCTCTAATTGCTTGAATTACAATATTTTCAGAAAACCCATTTTAATGGGGTGTAAGACCCTATTTATAAGCTAAGCTCAAGATACGAGACTTGGAAAATAAGACTCAAATCCCTTGATTTTAGGGTCCAAATAAGGAAAAAAAACGAGTAAATCCTATCTAAATCGGATATGATTTGATTGTAGATTTGTTTCCTTCTTTGCAAATCATTTCTTGAGAGATTAAGTCCTTCTGCTCTTCCAGGATGATGACCTTAATTTCTGGTCATCCCAGTAACCTCCAGAAAATGCCTCGAGTGATAATATTTCGGCCATGATCTAAGCCTAGCACCCGGATTGGTATGGTCATGGACTGGGCTCGGTGTGCCAGGACTGACACCGACTCAGGTTAGCCCCTAACTCGAACTAGGTCCATGGCTCGGGCTTAGGATGACCACCTGATCGGGTCGGCCCCTGGTCAGACCTTAGTCTCCCCCCTGGTCGGGTCAGCCCTCGGCCCGGTCAACCTCCTAGTCGGGTCGGCCTTCTCTTGGGACGACCCCCTTGGTCGGGTCGGCCACCTGATCGGGTCGGGATTTATCCTATCTCTGGTCGGCCCACAAAGGCCGACAAATCTCTGATAGGTTTGTGATCTTATCTTGGTCCACTTATTTATAACGAGTTCAAGTATTGGACTTGTGCTCTTTGTCCTCATCTAAATTGAGCTCACTCTCGGCTCTTCTAACCTCGACTCATTCGAGCTCTTCCAACTTTGGTTCACCTCGGCTCGTCTTAGGTATTCCAACTTTAGCTTATTTGAGGTCATACAACCTTAATTCACCCCGGCTCATCTGAGGTCTTCCACCATTCGCTTACCTTGAGCTCAGGTCGAACCTCGATTTGAGTCAGACACCTCGATCTGGGTCAACATGGGCTCGGGTCGGCCACTAGGCTCGGCCCCATCTGGGTTAAAGTCAGCCATCCTAGACTCAGCCACACTTAGGCTCGGGTTGGCCACCCTAGGCTCGGCCCCATCTTGACTTAGCCATATCTAGGCTCAGGTTGGGATTGATCCTGTGCTCGGCCCCATCTGGGCTCGGCCAAATCTGGGCTTGGATCAGCCACCCTGGACTCAGCCCCTTCTAGGCTCGGGTCGACCCCAACTTGGGTCAGCACTTTGCTCGGAGTTGTGGTCGGTTCAGTTTCTGGTCGGCCACTTCTGGTCCTCCATGTGTCAGGTTTTGTTTTCCTCGAGTTAGGGGTACAACAATGTGGACTGCCGATATGGAGATATTTATGTGGAGCCATTTATATATAATTTGATCATATAGTAATTAGACCGAATAAATTTGTCTTTTTGCTACAAATTTTTTATAAATATTGAACATCAAATTAAATCATAAGATGATTATACGATAATATTGAGTAATTATCTCATATTCATCATGATTCTTAATTTTCAAGTTTCAATTTATTTAAATGACTATCATATAAATTTATAGATGAGGATCCATGCAAAGTAGAAAAAAAAATACAATTCTCTCATTTGTTAATTTTGAAACTGAATAAATAGTTTTAAATAGTTTGAAATGTTCAATTTATAGTTGGATTCTAAGTTAATCATTTGTTAGTAAATTAACTGTAAATGAGCAATATAAGTAATTGACGAGGTTGGCATAATACCTAGTTGCAATAAATTGCTTATGAAGGATATTACTATATGTAGTGATTATATCAATGAACAACTCAATTCTATTGAGTATAATATTCTATAATTATAAGAGTGTAGATTCGAATTGTTTATTAAAATAAAATCGACATTAATAGGTTGAGCAAATTAATACAGACAAAAACTTATATACAACTAGTGCATGGACCCTACAACCGTGCACATGGGTCGACCTGACCCATCACGCGCCTCTAGGTCGCCGACAAAATTTGCCCAAACATGCTCCCAGGTGTCTGACATTTATATTATGTTAAGCATACCTTTTAGTAGTGTTAGACATACCTTTTATGTTATGTTAACTATACTTTTTAGTTGTGTTAGACATATCTTTTAGTTATGTTAGTCATACCTTTAGTGTTATGTTAAGTATACCTTTTAGTAGTGTTAAACATACATTTTAGTTATGTTAGACATACCTTTTGTAATATTAGTTGTACCTTACCATTTTTTTTAAACTGACATATTAATACTTTTCATACCTTTTAGTTATATTAGACATACATTTAGTTATGTTAGTCATACCTTTTAATTATGTTAGTTGTACCTTTATATATATTACATAAATGTATGTTTATGTTGATATAAATGTATAAATAATCTCATATAAATGTAAATATCTACAACTTGTGTCAAATTAGGGTTTATTGAAATCTGAAAATAAGGGTATCACTAATATAACATAAAGGTATATCTAACACAACATAAAGGTCAGGGCCAAAAAAAAAAATTACACGGAAAAAAAAGAAAAGAATGCGCGGATTCGGGTCGGATTCAATCCAACCCGACCCGAATGCATGGATTTAAGATTCATGCATTAGTTGCACACCAGTCCAACTCTTTAATATAATAGTTCAATTATTTAATTATTCAATTTGTTGGAGTTTATAATTATGGTCCATGGTCGCCCATTGGTCTCAAATTTTTCATAATATTTGGATAATTATATAGATATTTTTTAATTGCAAAAATATCTGATATTTTACAATATTGACAGTATTAGGAATAGAAATATAAGATATTCAATTATGAACTAATTAATTGAGATTCAAAATCTTAATTAATTGGCATGGGTAGGATTTAGAATTCTATTCGCATAAGGAAGATAATTAAATTAAGGTTTGAATTTTTAATTGAATTAGAATGTAGTTGGATGAGAAACTTAGTAATTAGAAAACCAGATTTTCTCCCAATGAAAGCAAAAAAATACACCTTTATTTCACAAAATTTTTTATACACTGAATGCATGGATCTCACTCAGATCGACCCGAACGCGGCTCTGATGCATCCACAAGCACCAGGTATCCGCTCAAGTATATTATACCTTTTAGTTATGTTAATCATACGTTTAGATCATATTAATCGTATATTTTAGTTATGTTAGTTATAGTTTTATGTTATGTTAGTCATACATTTTTAGTTATGTTAGTCATACCTTTAGTAATGTTAGTTGTACCTTAACATTTTTTTAGACAGACATTAATATCTTGCATACATTTAAGTTATGTTAGATGTACTTTTCTATATTACATAAATGTATGATTATGTTAATATAAAGATATAAGTAATATCACATAAAGATATATATGTACAAATTGTGTCGAAATTGTGTTTTTTTTTTAAGTTAAAGTATTACACAAAAATTATGATATTTATACATAAAGTGTGACTAATATAGTATAAAGGTCAGTGAAAAAAAATACGGATCCAGGATGACCTGAGTGCGCCATGCACTAGTGCATAGGAAACCTACACAATTAATTTGAAGAAGAGAAAAAGATGTTAATTTGAATTTTAAATGTTTTTCGTTTTGTGGTTTAAATTTATTGAATAATTCTATTTCTTACACAATCAAGTAGTCCAATCGTATCATCATATGTGAAATGAATGATTTAGTGAGATATTAATAAGAAATGTTATGATCTTATATCAAATGAATTATTTAGTTAAGAATTCAAAATTGGACACCTCGTAAATGTATGGAAAAAATATTATATTATTTTTATCTGTTTTTTTTTTTTCCTAAAGTTTTTCAAACATTTCTTCAAAACGTACTATAAGTAATTTATTATATTATTAGAATACAGAATTCGGTTACAATTAATCATAGAACTATGATCATATTATATGTTCTAGCTAACAGGCTAAATTTTGTTTTTACTCTCATGTGAAAAATAAACTAATACTTAGATCTTAAAGGAAATTTTAATTTATGCTATCATTAAATATTCTGATATTATTTTAATGTCTCTTTTTACACTTAGAACAATGGAAAAAACATTCGACTTTAAAATATTGTCTAATTAAAAGATGCACACCTACCATTCATCTAACCTGTGAGTGACATCATTTTCATGTTCGTATTCATTGTTAAGTGAGCACAATTCTGTGCCGAAATTTCTCCATAAATATATTAATTGCCACAAAAAAAAAAAAACTCTCCACCTTTTTCAAAATTACAATTTAACCCCACTTTTTTTGAATTTATCAAAAAAAAAAAAAAAAAACAACATTTTTACAAACTTGCATTTAATCTGGACTCTTTGAATTTTCCAAAAAATCAGACTTATACTCATTGTTGTATTTTGAAGCACAATTATATTATCCAACGATTTGAGTTCACGCGTCAAACAAAATAACATGTTAAAGTCGAATTGCAATGGTGTGTTAAAATCCTAATTTTATGAATAGTCCTAATTTTATGTACATGTCCAAGTTGTGATCTCAAAAGGACTCAAATGTGATTCAAATTGCAATAATATGTTAAAGTCGTGAATTTTTTTGTCAATTTTTATAAATTGGAATGAAACTGTAGTTTTGGGCTAACGATGATTTTTTCGAAAAATTCAAAAAGTTGAGATTAAATTATAATATTGAAAAATTTGATGATATATATTTTTTCTTCAATCAATCCTACATTTTAATATTTTGGTTTGTTTTGATAATCTAAAATATATTAAAATAAGAGAAATTAGTAAGGTTAGCTATTTATTTATTTATGCTAGGAGCATTGAAGAAGGGGAGTTAATTGGTTGAACCAAACACGGCGTTAACGCATTAGCATTTATCTCTAAAACACGAAACTACCCTTCCTTTATAATAATGACAACAATAATCAATCTAATAGCTTCAACTCCAAATAACTCTCTCTCTCTCCTCTCTCTCTCTCTCTCTCTCTCTCTCTATAAATGCAGCAACCTTACGAAATACTTTCCGGTTAATAACAAACACTTTCCGGCGTCCACAATGTCTTCCGGCTTCTCCGGCGGCGTACCCGATTTCTTCTCCGCCGCCAGAAGATCCACAAATATGAGCAACGCTTTCAACGCGCAACAGCAGTTTTCCTTCCGTTCACCTGTCTCCGGAATTCTGCCCGATCCGTCCGGCCAGATCCGCCGCCCCGACTTCGCCGGAGGAAAGAGGTCTCTGGAGGAGTTTCAGCAGTTGCAGCAGCAGCAGAATCAGCAGGGATTGGGGTTTTATCTCCGGAACGTGAAGCTGAGGCCTAATTACCAGCACGCATCTCCTATTTCCCCCCTCTCTCCGGTGGATTTCTCTCCGATTTCCTCCATTTCGTCGGAAATTTCCTCCGGTTCTTCGGTTTCGAATTCTCTCAACTCACGCTGTCGCCTACCGATTCTCCAGCAACATCGTCTGCAACCGTTGAATGTTTCCAACCGAAATGTTAACAGTAATGTATCTAGGGGGGTGTATTTACCGAATTTGGTTCAGAATGAGGGATTTGCGAATAATTTGGGGTTGGAGGTTTCGGCGGTGGAGTCGGAGAAGAATATGATGAATCATCGCCTTCAGGAGCTGGAAAAACAGCTGCTCGGAGATGAAGAGGATAACGGCGAAACTGTTTCCGTTGTTACGAACAGTGAGTGGTCGGAGACGATCCAGAATTTGATAGTTACAACTCAGAAGCCTATTTCTCCTTCTCCGACTTCATCTTCTTCCTCGTGCTCTTCCACCTCTGCTTCACCGCCGCTGCCCTGCCCCAAGCAAGCTTCGATTGACGCCGCCGTGGCTATTTCAGAAGGCAAGCCGGAAGTCGCAGCTGAAATCCTCACGCGCCTCCAGCAGGTAGCCAACGCTCGGGGTACATCTGAACAGAGGCTCGCCGCGTACATGGTTTCCGCTCTGAAATCGCGCGTGAGCCCCACGGAGAACTCTGCGCCGGCGTCTGAGATTCATGGTAAGGAACACACTGCGTCGACGCAATTGTTGTACGATTTCTCGCCGTGTTTCAAGCTCGGTTTCATGGCGGCGAATTTAGCGATTCTCGAGGCTATGTCGGAGGAGGAAGGCTGCGACAGAATTCACGTTCTGGATTTCGATATCGGGCAGGGCGGGCAGTACGTGCATTTGCTCCACGCACTGGCGGCGAAGAAGAACAAATCCTCCTCCGCCGCCGCGGCGCTGAAGATCACTGCCTTCACAGATTTTCCAGTCGCCGGAGAAGAGAAGCTAAGGATGGTGGGAGAAGGTCTCAAGGCATTGGCCAATAAAATTGGGGTTTCTTTCAGTTTCGATTTGAGAAATCTGAACATCAACGAATTAAATCGCGAGAAATTGGAGGTACAACCCGACGAAGCACTGGCCGTAAATTTCGCATTCAAACTGTACAAGCTGCCGGACGAGAGCGTGACGACGGAGAATCTCCGGGACGAGCTGCTCCGCCGCGTGAAGGGGCTGTCGCCGAAGGTGATGACGGTGGTTGAGCAGGAGATGAACACGAACACAGCGCCACTGACGGCGCGCGTGAGGGACACGTGCGAGTACTACGCGTCGCTGTTCGACTCACTGGACTCGACGGTGTCGAGGGACAACTCGGAGCGAGTCAAGATCGAGGAGGGTCTGGGTCGGAAGATGGGCAACTCGGTTGCGTGTGAGGGGAGAGATCGCGTGGAGAGATGCGAGGTGTTCGGAAAGTGGCGGGCCCGGATGAACATGGCCGGGTTTAAGGCGCGGCCGATGAGTCAACTCGCGGTCGACTCGCTCAGGTCGAAGCTGAACTCGGGGACACGTGGCAACCCGGGATTCAGTGTAAACGAGGAATCCGGCGGCATCAGCTTTGGTTGGATGGGACGGCCACTCACCGTCGCATCAGCTTGGCGTTGATTTCACTTTCTTTTATTTACTTTTTTTATTTTAATATTATTACTACTAAGTTTGTTTAATTGATGTATTAATTAATTTAGCCTTTTCATGGCAAAAAAAGAAAATGGAGGAAAACAAAGAAATAAATGGCGTGTATTTTTTATTCCTCTAATTTTATTTTCAATTTTTTTTTGGGCTGATTTGAGGTAGTATAATGTTATGTAACGTTACTTTTTCTTAATCATTTTTTAACCTATAGTCCAATATATTGTTTCAAATCATCTTGTAAATAATATATTATTTAAAGCTATTTGGGTATCTAATGATGCATGAATTTCGTGTCAAAAATTAGGATAGATGATACGTGAACGTCGAGTCTATACGTAATTATGTATTTCAAAAACCTCGTGTGACATAATCATATATCATCATAATAAATGTCTCTTTTTATTTGATACAATTTTGATTAGGTACACACTTTTAAAATGCACACCTACGTATTTTTTTTTATAAGAATAATTACTTTAGAGTGTCGTATAAGTATATATCGATCATAATAAATGTATTTCATTTTATTTGATACATTTTTGATTGGTACACACTTTATGAATGCACACCTACATATTTTTTTAATAAGAATAATGACTTTTAGAATGCAACATTTTTTTATAAGAATAATGAAAACTGATGCCAACAATTGAAAAATGATATATAGTTTCTTTGATAAGCACTTTCTCCGATAAGAATAATGAAAAACCGATAATATACACAATGAAAAATAGAAGAATTAAAAATTGATGGACACCACATGAATGAAAAACTAAAAATGAGAAATGATAGACACGAGCGAAAACCTAATAGATGAAAAAAAGCGCTTAAAATGTTCATTTTAAGGTACATATCTCGTGTTTTATTGTATCATATAATTATAACATTGTTTTACATTTGACACAAATAAAAAGTTAATTGGCCTCACTGAGATAAGGTAGTTGGGGCTCAAATAGACTATATATAATTTACAAAATGGTTAGAAACAAAGTTTAACCTAGATATTTTACCAATATGGACTGTTAGTGGAAATTGTCTTTGAATTGACTATATTTTCTTAAATAAATTGAAGTTTCTTATTATTATGTGGTTGGTTGATTTGAATATTAGTGTTTCTTTTCCCATTATTGAAATAGAAATAGGAGAGATATGGTTTCCACCCACTTCATATAGTAGAACATCTTTTTTACTCGTAACAAAATAAAACATATTTTTAATTTTACCCTCGTGTCCTGAGTGTCAGTACTCTTTATTTGCTCATTAATTTTCATTTGCACCTCATACTCTTTATACCTTTCATTAATTAAAAAAAAAAATACTTCTTTCTACTCCTGTAAAAATCAGGTACATTACATATTTTTCGAAGCTTATTTCAATTTTAATTTACTTTTTTGATTAAGTTGTTGTATTTTTACCTGATTATATGAATGGAAAATTTGAATGTAATTTTATTGTATTAGCTGCACCTATTAATGATTCATTAACTAGTACTAACAATTATGACTTAATATATAAAAATTGGAATATTATAACCATAAAATCCCATATGAATTCAAATTATATACATACTTATATAATAACTGCTACTATATATCTATTGGACTTTTTCATACATACGTATTAATGTAAGATAATTCATTAAATTAAAGCATAAAAAATGTTGGGTTGGATATGGTTTAACAATCCTAGTCTCGTGGAACACATGCGATATTCTTGTTGATTGCCATGAAGTCGTATATTACATTAATTTAGTCATTCTATTCAATATTTGCTATCCAATATATTAAATGTAGTACTTATTGTTATTAAATTTGTTTTTACTGTTTATTATTAATCTGTGAATGTATATGTAAGTATAAGTTTGTTTATAAATATACTTTTATATAATAAATACTGGAGTACATTAAAAGTATTAAAATAGTGAAAATTCCTTTTCTTTTAAAAATAAGTACAGAAGAAAAAGTTCATCTTATGACATATGATGTGTTTCATCGTCTATTTCATTGATTTTCTCAATATATGTCATAGTTGAAAATGTAATTTGATATATTGAATGTGTTTTCATTATGATTAAAAAATAAAATATAACATGAAGTATGACTTTGTATATTATGTAAACTTTTTTGTTTTTCTTATTTGATCACACCATAAAGTTCTTGATTATTTTCACTTGCAACCTAAAACCATTCTCTGGTCTCTTTTCCGGCCAAATTAAAATTTGTTTTTTTTTTATTGAAATTGAATCAAATGAAAAAAAAAATTGAGGTTTTCTTTTGGTTTAAGATGCAGAGTGTTTTGGCATTGGTTCATATATTTTTGATTAACAAATTACAACATCAAACTCGATTATAGTCAGAAAATTGATCAGAAAATTGACTATAAATTGAAAAGTGAAAATAACCATAAACTTTGAAATACAATTTAAAAAAAAAACATATAATAGATTGCAAAATGTAAAATATATAATTTCAGATTATTTTTAATTGCAATTCTTATATTATTTTAAAATTGAAAATAAAATACATGATTGAATAGTAGATTTCATGTATAGAAAAAGATAGGTTCACGTGCGCGCCGTAAGGAGGAAGAAAATCGATTTTGTTTCGATTTTAGCACTTAATTCAATTCACCCAACATTTTACCAAATTTGCTGCCTAAAACATTTAATAATCTTTACTTTCTTTTCTTTTTTTTTAAAAATTAAAACTATGTCAACTTGTTCCCACTAATATTATATATTCATTTCTTCTAGTTTGGTGCTAAGAACCGTCATAGGCACATAGATTTTTGCTGTTGCGACTCCATCTAACTCCAACTCATTTTCCTATATAAATATTACAAACCCATTTTATATATATTTCAAATATGCTTTTGCAAAATTCATTTACTTCAAGAAATTTATACATATTTAATACACACCGGAGATGAGAAATTTGTTTTTAAATTGGTTTGGTGAGTAAAGTTTTGACTTTACTTTTACCAATTTTTAAATTGGTTGGATTTAATGATTTTATGTTATACTTTGACAAATACATAACTAGAATATCACAAAAACTCATGTGAGACAGTCTTACGGATAGTTTTCGTGAGACGGAGCCCCATCAACACAAATAATATGTTAATTGTAGGGTTTGGATGGTGGGTAATTGGGTTGTGGGTTTATCCGTTTCACGCAATGCGTTAAAATTCCGTGAGACGGTCTCACAAAAGACTTACTCCTAGAATATTTGTATTTGTTATTTATAAATCCGGGATTAGGAATGGAAAAGTGATAAATATACATGGATTAGTATATTTAATTGACAAAATATCAATTTGGCCCTCCACCTTTGTCCAATGGAGTAATGTGGTATTGAAGTTTTATTTGATACAATTTAGCCCCCTTTTTTTATTTTTAAAGTGCAATTTGGCCTTTTTGACAGAACTTTATTCGATTTGGCCTCTTAAAGCTTTTAAAGTTACCCTTTTGTCATTAGTTTATTATGAAAATAATATTCAGCTCATCGTGCCCATGGGATTAAAAAATTTAAATTAAACTTACTAAAGATAAAAAAAAATTAAGTACTATTTATATAAAAACATATATATTTATGGGTTTTGTATGCACATCACATAATTTAGTATAAAATATATTTCTCAAATAAATTTATAGTTTATTATAAAATACAAATTTGAAAAAACTATTAAATTTCATTAAGGAATAAGTTTGGAAATTTTGAATAATCATTTTTAATCAAGCCATTTTTATTGTAATATTCCTTTTTTATTTATTTATACTTTTCTTTAAAGTTTTAAATTAAAAAAAATCAAATTATAAATGATTTATATATTTGAAATCTAGCATGTGTTATTTTAAAAATTGAATTAAAATTTTAATATTATTTACTAATGTTTAGTATGAACATTAAACTTGATATCATTAAATATCTATATTATTTAGCTTTAAAATTCTATTTCATATAAATTTAATTTTTTTTAAATGAAAGTAATATGAAAAAATGTATGATTGACTTGTGATACATATGGTCTTATTTCCATATATATAAAGATGTATTAATCATAAAAAAATTCGTATCTTATTGATTAGGAATTTGTTGGGTTTCATGACTCTTATAAATTACAAAGTAATTGCTATGCACAATTCATCCACATAATCGCAATAGGTGTTCCTGTCGCAAACATCTTCAACAAATTCACACAATTCTATTTAATTTTCTAATACAAGAGGTAAAATACATCTTTGATTTAAAATTAACTTTGAAAAATAAATATATAATATATAAACCAAAAAAAAAAAAAATTATTTCGAAATCATAAAATGTCTTATCACACTAATAGATGAGGATGCTATTTCTTTCATACCAAAACAACCTAGGCTTTTTTGTATCAAAATTAATACAAACTAGATTCCTAAAAACAGCTCATTTTTTATTGAGTTCCATGCCCAATATACCCAAAAGCATAAAGGATTTATACAAATATACCCACTCAACTTTAATATTATCCCCAAATACCCAAAAGTAAAATTTTGCAGGGTGTGGGGCATAAAACTGTTAAGTGTCGGTACGGATGAGCAGGCTTGCATACATGCAATATATCGAAAATTTCGTTAAATCCTGAAAATTAGGGTTTAACGAAAATTATGGTTTATTTTCGTTAAACCCTATTTTTTTTGGGTTTAACGAATATTAATCTAATCCCGTTATATTATTAAAATAATTAAATATTTATCAAATATAATAATACTATATTTTCGTTAAACTCCAAAAATAAAAGGTTCAACGAAAACAAACCTTAATTTTCGTTAAACCCTAAACAAATTAGGGTTTAACGAAAATTAATTTAATCCCGTTATATTATTAAATTAATTAAATATTTATCAAGTATAATAATAACATATTTTCGTTAAACTCTAAACATTAAGGGTTTAACGAAAATAACCTTAATTTTCGTTAAACCCTAATTTTTTAGGGTTTAACGAAAATTATGGTATATTTTCGTTAAACCCTTTTTTTTTGGGTTTAACGAATATTAATGTTTAATCCCGTTATATTATTAAATTAATTAAATATTTATGAAGTAAAATAATACTATATTTTCGTTAAACTCTAGACATTAAGGGTTTAACGAAAATAAACCTTAATTTTCGTTAAACCCTTAATTTTTAGGGTTTAACGAAAAATATGGTTTGTTTCGTTAGACCTTTGTTTTTATGTGTTGAACGACAATTATTTATTTTTCGTTATACTATTAAATAATTTTCGTTACATTATTACAAAATATTCGTTAAACTATCAAATTATTTTGTTTAAAGTATCAAATAGTTTTCGTTAAATTATGACAATATTTTTGTTCAATTATCAATGAATTTTGGTTATATTATTAATTTTTTCTTGCAATTATCAAACAATTTTCGCTAAATTATCAAATAATTTACGTTATATTATTAAATTATTTTCGTTAAACAATTTTCGCTAAATTATCAAATAATTTACGTTATATTATTAAATTATTTTCGTTAAATAATTTTCGTTAAGTATTTGTCATTTGATATCATTCCAATTTATTTTCATGATTTGATATCATTTTGATCTTTTGATTTGAACACGTATATGAAGTTAATTTTGTAACTTGTGTAACAATTTTTTTGTCTTTTTGTTATACTATTCATTCACGTGTACAAATTTTTTCACTTTTTCTTTAAACTTTTTCTTTTACTTTTCAGTGATTTGATCTTTCATTCACGGTAAATATCATGAAATTTACAACTCCATTCATTCACTAACATTCACCATTCATATTTAAAATTTTGAAGTTTGAGAGTATTGATCCCTCCACCAATCTTAGAGGATTAATTGAGCTTGAAATCACCACCAATCTTAGAGGATTAATTCAGCTTGAAATCAAGTAAGTGCAGTTTAGTTTATTTAAAGTTTATTTAATTTAGAGAATAGTTGAGTTTATTTAAACTTTAATTTGTTTAGTCATTATAGAGAAAATTTTGGTTAATGTTGGATGATCAATTTTTCTTGAAACAAATTGATATATATTTCTTGAAATATTTCACGAAACAATTAGGGTGTGATGTAGTACAAAATTAGTGTTTTCCCGGAAAAATGATGGATTAACAAAAATAGGTATGATAATTTTGGAATAATCTGTTCACAAACACACTAGGTTAATTATTGTCCGTGAATAATTTTCGTTGAACTCTAAGAGGATTTTATTGAAAATTGTTTTTTAATTTAACGAAAAATTACTTGTTTATATTTCGTTAAAAGTAGCAAAAAAAAAAATAGATTAACGAAGATTACTTGTTTAATTATCGTTAAACCTACAAAAGAAGGGTTTAACGAAATTGTGTAATTTTCGTTAATCCTTAAATATTTTGTTGAAAAATGTTGTTTAATTTTCGTTAAACCTACAAAAAATGGGGTTTAACGGAATTTATGTTGTTGTTTAACGAAAATTGTTGGTGTTTCACGAAGTGGATGTTGTTGTTTAACGAAAATTGAAAATTAAACCACCTAATTTCGTTAAACCCTACGAAAATCTAGTTTTTAATCTGTAGTGTAATGTGGACTATTGTATATTATATAATTGTATTTTTTAATCTGTTATGGAAGTTAACTTGGACTAATCCTTAATGGAATTTTAATTTTGTAATTATCGTTTAACTTGGTCTGTTTTAACAAATTGTTTGTTTTCATCACATCCTTTATTTGTTTTTTTTTCCAGTTCAATTGGACTGATGAGTTTGTCAGTGGCATTGTGGCATGGAGGTTACTGGCAAGGTTTGCAATATGTAAATGGTATTCATGAAGTGATAAATCTTGAAAGATTGACATATGAAGATTTATTGAAATCAGTTCATGCGACAGTGCATGAGGATATGAATTATTGGTTTTATGTGATCCATTCTCTATTGGAAACAGATGGAGTCTTGAGGAAGAAAAAAATCAAGACTGATTCTGATTTGCAAGATTGTTTTACAGAGCAGTATGGATACTTGGTTATTTTCGTTACGTTGAAAAGGATGGACGACGGAGTATTGGGTGGATCTTCTTATCAATCCGGGGGGACACAACAAGGTGGTGAAAGTATAAATCCATTCATTGAGGAAGTTCGAAATTTGAATTGCTCGAGTGTTCCGTTAGGGCAGCTGGACAACCAAGAGTTGTATTCAAGATGGGGTCTAAACGATGGCTTGTTTGGAACGTCTTCAAATGTAAGGTGGGTTACAGACGACGGCTTGGTTGGAACCTCCTCAAACTTTCAAGACCTTAATTTGGCCCCTCCCGAAGAAATTGAGGAACCAGAACCTGAAGACCATGATCATCGATCAGGTAATCAACTACTATTGCACTTATCATATGTGAATTTGTGTATACGATTAAGGAAGTTGTTCATATTTTTTTTTTGCTAGATCGAAATGTTGAAGCAGATGACTTCGTATTGGACGAAGAGGTAGAGACAGTCTTGGATGAGGAACAACGAGCAGCCTACGAGCAATTATGTGATGGCATCATGCGAGCTGAGTGGCACATTCCAGATATACCTGAATTCGAGGAACCTACTGCAAGGCCAGATGAGCATCCAACTGGATTGCAAAAAGGAGCCTTGTTCGGCAGTAAAGAAGAATTGCAGCGTGTAGTTGGGTATTATCATATGGAGAATCAAGTCCAATTTAGGGTGGACCACTCCGACAAGCACCGATGGGCCGTGGAGTGCAATCAAAATGATTGTCCTTTCTTACTCACAGCAAGACAGAAACTCGGTGTTTGGAAAATCGCCAAAGTCGTCTTGCCCCATACATGTTCGTATCTTCTCAGTGCTAGTACTTCTCGTAGGCTTCCGTCCTCTTTGATTGGAGATTATTTTACCCAAAGGCTCCGGAAAGATAAGTCTGATCTCGCTCCTAGGGAGATCATGCGAGAGATGAATGAGCGATATGGATTGAATTTGAGTTACAAGCATGCTCGGTTGGTAAGACGTCATGCACTTTATAAGGCGTACGGTGATCCTCAGACGTCATTCCACATGCTTCCAGCCTACTTAGATGTCTTGAAAGAACGGAATCCGGGTACATACACTGCGATTGACACAAAGAAGGATGGGAAATTCATGTATGCTTTTTTTGCGTTGGGTGCATCCATTGTTGGCTTTCGTCAATATTCCAGACCTGTTGTAGTGGTCGACGGTTGCCATTTGAAGGGGCAGTACAGGGGTATTGGTTTCGTTGCTGTGACTAAAGACGGAAATGATCAGATTTTTCCTATCGCAATTGGGATAGGAAGTGTTGAGAACGATGAATCCTGGACATGGTTTCTCAAACAACTCCGAGAAGCCGTTGGTTGTCCCGATGGATTGGTTATCGTGTCTGACCAACATGTTAGTATCGGTAATGCAATTGAATCTGCATATCCCGAAGCATCTCATGCTCTTTGTTGTTTCCATCTTCGTCAAAATCTAGCCAAATATGGGCTCCATTTGGTTGGGCTATTTCACACGGCTGCGTACTGTTACGATGAAGATACATTCAATAGGTATGTCGAACTTCATGTCTTAAATATGCATTAAGTTACCTAAGACATTGATGTATTGCATTGGTGATTGTGTTCTTTTTTTGCCAGGTGCATGTCTTCTATCAACAATAGTGGTATCCAGGGCGCAGCCGACAGTTTGATTCGAGCTGATGAGAGTAAGTGGGCACGTGTGAAGTGCCCTGTTCGAAGATTCAACTTCATGACCTCTAATGCTGCTGAGGTTTGGAATGCTCGGCTAATCTGGGCTAGAAAGTTACCAGTTTGTTCGTTCTTGGAGGCTGCTCGAAGGGTGATTGAAAAATGGTTTGTCGAAAGAAGATCGGCTGCTGATGAAAGAGGCTCAACTTTCACGAAGTCAGTGCACGACAAATTATCAGAATTTATGCGGCAAAGTCGAAATATGGAGGTCGAGAGAATGGGCAGGCAGAAATTCAAGGTCACACATGGGCGAAAAATATTTTTGGTTGGCCTTAGCGACGGTGTTTGCAGTTGTATGTATTTTCAAATTGAGTTGATGCCATGTGCACACGCCTGTGCAGCAATCAGGTACTCCTATATACTGTTCCACTGCTTAATTTTAAATAAGTTTAGGGTGTTCTTGATATTTAACTGAATCCGTGTTGACTGAAGTGCTGCTAATGAGCAAATTGCCTCGTACGTTGCCCCTTATTATACAACTCACTGTTTGAGGGGGATGTGGGCTTGTGAAGTTATGCCTGTGCCAGATCCGACGGAGTGGGTTGTAGATGATGCGACGCGAAAGAAGTCATGTTTTGCCCCGGATCAACCAAAACAGGCCGGTCGACCAAGAAACAGACGAATACCTTCTACTGGTGAATGTAGAGGAGTGCGCCGACTAAAATGTTCACGTTGTGTCAACCTGGCCACAACTGCACTACATGCACACTATACATCCCCCCTGTAGATGGTCTATTCAGTGTAAATCCGGATCAAGGCTTACATCAGTCTAGAAGAAAGAAGCAATGTTTTGTATGTGGGTCAGAAGAACACAACAGACGAACGTGCCCGAGAAATAGAACAGCTTAGCCCGATTGTGTACAACATTGTTTTCAAATAGTTCTTTAAAATTTAGTGGAGTGTTTTTTGTATTTTGCATGGAAACACTCATATCATTAGTATGTACCTCCTGATTAAAATGTTATATTGATTGAATTTATGGTAATTTTCCAAAATATTGATTTTGTATAATGAATATATATGGTATACAATCAAATCATTATATATATGGACGATATATATATATATATAATAAAAATAAAAATAATAAAAAAAAAATAATAATAAAAATAATAAAAGAAAAAAATAATAATAATACATTAGTTCTCCAAACGAATTTTGAATTTTGAAGCATTTATTAATTGTTTTCTAATAATCATATTTAACAGAAAGCATTTGATTTTTAAATAGGGTATATTATGTCAATGATTTTTTTTAAGGTTATTTCTATTACATATTTTGAATTATTTATTATGAAATTTAATTCTCATCTTTATAAAACCAACTTAAAGAATATTATGTATATATAAATATTTATAATATATATGTATATAAATATAATATTAAAAATAGGAAGTATATAACTTAATAATAATTATAAATCTTCATGAAACATTATTTATGGCCTACCCACCCCCACAACCACCTATTGAGTACACTTACATGTATTTGAAATCACATGTTGTTATCGGGCTTCACATGTTGACTCAAATTTTGTTTTCAAGCATTAAGTTATTTGGGAAATCAAATACTAGACCCACTTCCTCCTCTATCAAATCGACAAACCACTTCTCCTTCTCCATCCTCTTCCCAAACTTCTTCTCCTTCACGAAAATATCCTATCTCAATCTCCAAAGTTCGTTAAATACGTGAAGTTCGTTAGATCCGTGAAGTTCGTTAAACAAAATGGAAGAGGTTAGAATCATAACCGATTTATTTTTATGCACATTGTAATGGAGAATTTCGTTAACAATTTTTTGCTGCAATTACATGTTAGCATCTTCTAGGATTAAATGTTGCAATTTTTTGAGAATTACACGTTGCAATTTTTTTGTTGATGTCATTTGATTTAATTTTCCATACAGTTATTATTTTGGGAAGGGAAACCTCCGAGTTAAGCCTTCAACAAAAAATGACTTTGTTGGCTTAACGAACAATCACACTAGGCACAATTTAGTTCGTGAAATGGTGTTTTGTTAGGATTTAACCCTAAATTTTGTAAACTTCGTTAAACCCTATTTTTATAGGGTTTAACGAACAATCACAAAATACTTCGTGAATCCGTGTTTTTTAGCCCTTGGCGAAATTTCTTTAAATTTCGTTAAACCCTATTTTATAGGGTTTAACGAACAATCAAACTGTTATGGATTTAGTTCGTGAAACATGAAGTTTTTTAAGCCTTTAACGAAAATTACTGTGATTGTTCGTTAAACCCTATAAAAATAGGGTTTAACGAACAATCACAGTAATTTTCGTTAAACCCTATTAAGCCTTTAAAGGAAATTTTGTGATTGTTCGTTAAACCCTATAAAAATGGGGTTTAACGAACAATCACAGTAATTTTCGTTAAACCCTATCATCTAACCTTCAAATTACGTAATTTTTCGTTAAACGGCGTTTGATTAAGTTTAACGAACATAACGATTTAATGTTCGTGAAACCCTTAAAAAATAGGGTTTAACGAACAATAGCCTTTTTTTGTTAGTTAAACCCTATTTTTTTAAGGGTTTCACGAACATTAAATCGTTATGTTGCATGACCTCTTCGTGAATGTTAGAATTGAATTAACTGGCTTCGCACATTACGAATATTTTTTTCGTCGATGTTCAATTTTTCAAATAGTTGGCTTATGATACTGTTTGTTAATGTGTAGTTGGCTTTGGAGTTCGTTCGTGAGGACTTGCAGGGTCGTGTGGCCTATATCAATGGGTATGTTCGATTGGCAGTACTCGATGAGATTAAGGCACAACTTCAAGTTGTCGGCCGAAAGTATTATCGAAGCTTTTGGAAAACCAGTTTCGGCCATTTTTTGATGTGGAAGACTGGAAGAGACTCATGCAAGGCCATGTTACACGTCCTCATGTCATATGAGGTGCGTGGACAGGCGGTCCCTGCAAACGAGAGGTGGTTTGTTGTGGGTCAGGACATACAAATTTGTCGGTTCGGAAAGAAAGAGTTTGCCCTTGTCACCGGCCTGAAGTTCGGTGACTCGGCTTTCAACCCTGTTGGGGATCACACTCCACCGGAAGGGGCAGTGTACTGGAGGGTGCACGCCGAGACAGATCGAGTGACCGTGTCTGAGCTTCGTGCTCGATTCGCATCGGGCGAGTTCAAAGATAGTGCAGAGGACACAGTGAAGATTGCTAAGATATTGATCCTCCACCTAATACTGCTTGGGGTGGACGCCGGCAAATCAGTTGTCGATGAATGGATTTGGACATTGGTGGAGCAAGAAGACTTGTGGGAGAGCTTTCCATGGGGGAAAGTCAGCTTCATCACCCTTCTGAGTTACATGGACAGACTACCGACCACTCTTCCCGCTCGGTCCTACACATCACATTATCATTTTTATGGATTCTCCATAGCCTTGCTGGTATGTCCCTTCAATTTTATTTGTAGTGTCATTTAAAAGTGACACTAACACAATGTTGTTTGCTTACCAAGTTTACAAATATTTCTTGTTCAGATATGGGCTTTTGAGGCGATCCCTATTACCTCGTCATATGTCGGGGCCAGATTGGGAGGGGGAATAAATATACCCCGATGTATGAAGTGGAGTTTGAAGAGGTCCGAGTTGGACGTTACACCTATACTGGAGGGCCCGGTATTTTCTATTTCTTTATTTACTTACTACTATAAGTTGATCTTAAATGACTATTACAAGTCGTACATTGAATTAATTCTGGTATTTATATGATGTCCCCACAGGTCGAGTGTTACCTGACGCTTCTCCCCACACCAGATGAGCTGCTTCAGACATACTGGCAGGATATTGATGACGATGTCATGGAGGGGGTCCAGTTCGTCAAGCAACGATGTGGTCGTCGAGCTACTTCATCGGCTCGTAGGGCGCATGCAGCAACCAGCACTGATCCCGATGCTGGTGGACCATCGGGAGGCCGTACTGTCCGATCAGATGGACTAACAGGTGGACCTTCAGGAAGCCGTACTGTCCGATCAGGTGGACGACGGGCCTCTGCAAATACCATTGAAGAAGAGACTAACGAAGCAGGACCACAATGCCCGTCGTTCGACGAAGTCCCGATTGGTCACGGACAAAGCTCGGGGTCGAGTGACGACTTGTTCACCAAATTGACGGGATGGATGGATGCTCGGTTCGACAAGGATATTTCCACTCTTCGAGAGAACATCACTCAGGATGTGGGGCAGCGCGTGACAGAACTCATGCCTGGTATGATTCACGATTATGTGAAGGCGTACTTCACGTCGACCTTTCAGGAGCCACCTCCACAGTCGTCATTTGCAGGGGTGCAGTCGTTCATGACACCAGCCCCAGCCCCAGCTGATAGGGTCTTCCCAGATGGCTCCGACACACCCTCGACGATACCTTTTGGGTACAGTGGCGTTCAAGAGTCAGCCCGACTTCCTCAGGTCCAAGAGATTGGTTCTTTTGGACCTGAAGCGCGACGGAGAGTTCCTAGTCAATTTGTGCGCAGTCCCTTCTTGCCGGACGAGCCTTCTAGAAAGATGGGGGCCAAGCTCTCCGAGTTCAAGGCCTACTACATGAGTGACAACAGCAAAGTGTTGGGGTAGGCATCCATGTTCCTTCACATTACTCTTTTGGATTTAATAGTATCTGTTTCACATTATTCTTGATTAAGTTTTCGTGTTTTTATCGTTACAGGTGGAACGTTGGTATTGGTGTGATAGTCGGGCCAAGTTTCTTCCGAAATTTCGTTGATTCGTCGTTGGATCTGGATTTCGAGGTAATATTTATCCTGTTTTGTGATTTACCAGAGTTGATTTGTAAAAATTTATAATTTATACGTCATTCCTATCTAATACAGGCCATTGATGCGTACCTCGGCGTACTACAGAGTTGCCCAGAAACAGCCAAAATACATTCCAAGTTTCCCGGGAAAATCCAGTTGGTGGATACCTATCTGTTCGTAAGTTCTAATCAAAATGTTATGGTAATTACTCAATTTTTGTTCTATAACCACTGATAAGCTTTTGTCGTAAACGTAGAAAACATGCGAGGAAATTTGGAAAACAAAGCATGCCGGCGAGGATGACGCATCCAAATACTTGTCGGAGGCCATGGAGATGTTCACAACAGAACAACTGGAGCGTGTTGCGCCCTATGTACGAGGGTCGAGGCCGAAGTGGAATTTTATTAAGCCATGGTGGGATGACATACAAGTGGTAAGTACTTAATACGAATGAGTTAGTATTCTTTTTATATTTTTCAGATAATCGGTTAGGTATCTAATTGTTAATGCCAAAATTTTAGGTCCAGACGATAATGAACCTGGACGGTCATTGGGTTGCATGTGCTATAGATCTCGAGCAGCAGCGGATCTGTTTGGCTGATAGCTTTAGGCATCGGTATGCTAACGAACCTGAGTTAATCCAACTCCGTATCTGACAGACCCTCTCACTCCGTCGAGTTTTGCCACGAGTGTTGGAGCACTGTGGCTTCTATGAGAAGGTATTGGCGCAGGGCCGCAGAATTCCAAAGGGTATCCCTGAGTTCGCAGTCATGACATTACAAGAAAACCTATGCTACAGGCAGCTGGACCACCACTCATGTGGGATTTGGTCATTACTCGCGATCGAGAGTTGGATGATAAAGGAGTGGCCAAGGACCACACTTCAGACCAAGAAGGGGATCAACGGCGTTAGGAAGTGGATGGCCTTAGTTGTTTACACAAACTCCACTGATGGTGACACCGTACCTCCTTATTTTTTTTTGTAGTAGAGTACTTTGAACTTGTATGAAATAATCTTATATATAATTTCAGTGTCCTAAAAGTTTGTCACTTGACGAATCCTCTAAATTTCGGATGACTCCTCACAGACTTCAAATATTTTATACATTCTTGTTGAATTGTCAACCGTATCGAATGAATGGAATTGTAAATTTATTGCTTCGTGAATGTAAAAAAAAAAAAAAAAGAGCAAAACCTAAATTTCGTTAAACCCTGAAAATATGAGTTCAACGAAAAATCAAACTATTTTGGTTAATTTTTGATTTTTAGGACTTTCATGAAAATTATACGGGTTTAACGAAAATCGGTGTAATGAATGGAATTGTAAAACAAAAAAGTAGGCATACATTACGAAAATTATTTTCGTTGAAATAAATTTTTACATAAAAAGTTTATGTAGTTGTAGACGAAAAACACGAAAATTGATTTCACAATTTCATGAAATTTATTTAGTAATATAACAAAAATTAATTAATTGTCGTTAAACAGGGTTAACGAAAATAAACCAAAAGCTAAACCCTAAAAATGTAGCCAAAATTATGGTTTGATAATTACAAAATTAGTTATTAATATAATAATTTAACGAAAATTAATTAATAAATGTTCATATTAGATAATTTGATAATTACGAAAATTAGTTATTAATATAACGACATATTTTTCCAATTTAACGAAAATTATTTAATAATATAAATAAAATTAATTAATTGTCGTTAAACCATAAAAATTAAGGGTTTAACGAAAATAAACAACAATTTTCGTTAAACCCTAAACATAAAGGGTTCAACGAAAATTAGGTTTATTTTCGTTAAACCCTTTAAGGAAATCATTTAACGAAACTTCATTCATAATTTCACGACAATTATTTAATTATGAATCATATTAGATAATTTGATAATTACGAAAATTAGTTATTAATATAACGACATATTTTTCCAATTTAATGAAAATTATTTAATAATATAAATAAAATTAATTAATTGTCGTTAAACCATAAAAATTAAGGGTTTAACGAAAATAAACAACAATTTTCGTTAAACCCTAAACATAAAGGGTTCTACGAAAATTAGGTTTATTTTCGTTAAACCCTTTAAGGAAATCATTTAACGAAACTCCATTCATAATTTAACGACAATTATTTAATTATGAATCATATTAGATAATTTGATAATTACGAAAATTAGTTATTAATATAACGACATATTTTTCCAATTTAACGAAAATTATTTAATAATATAAATAAAATTAATTAATTGTCGTTAAACCATAAAAATTAAGGGTTTAACGAAAATAAACAACAATTTTCGTTAAACCCTAAACATAAAGGGTTCAACGAAAATTAGGTTTATTTTCGTTAAACCCTTTAAGGAAATCATTTAACGAAACTCCATTCATAATTTAACGACAATTATTTAATTATGAATCATATTAGATAATTTGATAATTACGATAATTAGATATTAATATAACGACATTTTTTTCCAATTTAACAAAAATTATTTAATAATATAAATAAATTAATTAATTGTCGTTAAACCAAAAAAATTAAGGGTTTAACGAAAATAAACAATAATTTTCGTTAAACCCTAAAAATAAACGGTTCAACGAAAAGTAGGGTTTATTCGTTAAACTCTTAATTGATAGGGTTTAACGATAATTTCAATATATTGTTTTTTTAATTTCCTGCAAACTGTACCCGACATATAACAGAATCTCTGCACCATTTCTGAACAAATGTGTTTTTGGGTATTTGGGGATAATATTAAAGTTGTGTGGGTATATTTGTACAAGTCCTTTATGCTTTTGGGTATTTGGGGGTATTTCCTCTTTTTTATTTGCACAACGTATTTAATAACTTTGAAATTCCTATTATGCTTTTAATTGAGGTGTTAATTAAACGATGATAAATATAAGTGGTTAATTCAAAAAAAACATTAATCATAAGAGTGTATTAGAAAACTTAACGTACAATACTCTTATGATGAAATATCCTCAAATACCACAAATCAAATAGTGAAATAATTTTTTTACCACAAAAGATAGTTCTGTTATCTTTTTACCATAAATCAGGAAAGTAAAAGTTTAAAAAGAAAAAAAGACGGTGGATTGTGGGAGTTTACACAATATGTCCATCATATAGGGTTACACGATATGACCATATTGTGTAATCCTATAACATGAACATATCGTGTAAACCTATACAATCTTGCTAATTAAACGATATGGACGTATCGTGTAAAATTCGACAAAAACTTGAATATTTTACTTTTACCTGAAGAGCAATTTTATTTATTTTCTTCATTTGAACTAGAAAAGTAACAAAATTATTATTTATGGTAGAAAAATAACCTCTTACATAAAATGTGATATTATATCAAATAAAATTATAGAATCACAATCATTATTGCTGGTACAATCATACTCTTAATAAGCAAAGTAATCTTCAGTTGGGGACCAATATAAAAGAAAAAATGGATTATATTTATGGGTTAAAAATAGTAGTTAAATGTTGCAATTTAGAAGAAGGTGAAAAGACTTAATCTGATCTCGAAAATTGTGCAATAATTCCAAGACTTCATTAATGGTAAGAGGAATGTATGAGCTTGAAGGCCACGGTGCATGAATCAATATCAAATTAATAATGTCACTACTCTCTATTTGCTTATTGATATTTAATTGGTATCAAAACTCGGTTTTTATTTTTATTTTGGTCAATTTTATCATACATCCTAGTTGCAGCTTCATATGGACTAGTGCTCTTTTTTAATTATATTGTTTGATTCAAATTGTAATATTTAGTGTTAATTTGATCCAATTTTTCGATGGATCAACATGAAACAATGACTCATGTAGAGATGATATTCATCAGAAATTAAATTATATATCGTGAAATAAAAATAAAATTTAATAATATTCATTTTGATACAAAACTGATATTTAGTATCCAATGTGATAAAAGTGATATATATTATATTAAGTTTGAATTTTGAAGGACTACTTAGTGGATTTAAATAGAATGTGGAGTTTGTAGCATACACTAATTAAACAAAGACAAAAGCAACATTTTTTTTATTATTTTTGCAATTTAGTTCTATTTTAAAAAATCACAATTTAATGCATGAACTTTTTGAGCAGGGAGTCAGTCTTTAGTTTCGAATTTCTACATAATAAAAAACTCATCAGCAAGTCTGGTCATATATCCAATTACTAAATTCAAAAATACATGTATTAAATTAATATATTTAAAAAAGATATAATTAAAGTGAAGAAAGTGGTAAAAGTCATGTTTTTTTTTCAATTAACCCTTTGCTATTGCTTAATTTGAATATTTTATATATGGGTTAATTACAGTTTGCAATCTGAATTGTTTGTTATTTGAATTATTTTTTTTTATTAAACTTTGAATTGACCTACTTTTTTGTATGAATTTTAAATTTAATATTTTTTATCGTATTAGTTAAATACTATTTGATACGATAAAAAATATTAAATTTAAAATTCATAATAAAATTAATTAAGTAGATGGATTCAAAATTTATAAAACCAAATTATAATTGATGCATGCGTGGAAGTCCACTCACCAACTACTACTATCCAAGCTTTTATATATATATATATATATATATATATATATATATATATATATATATATATATATATATATATTATGTGTGTGTATTTGACATGCATTGATTACGATTTCATTTAAAAGATGAATTTAAAAGACGATATCGAGTTCAAAATTGACTAACCATGTGAATACAACATAATATTCATGCTTAATTGAGATATGTGAACTTAATTCTTATATGCTAATCTAAATTTAAAGTGGTCTTAATATATATTTAAAGAGTTTGTCTCTTGTGAGACAGTCTCACATGCGATGAGATTTAAGTATGTGTTTAATATAAGTATGTATTTTTCAGCTGTAAGTATGTGTTTTTTAAGTATGTTTTTTACAATAAAAACATGAGTTATTTAAGTATGTCTATTATAGTCATAAGTATGTCTTTTTCTACTATAAGTATGTCCGCCGCATGTGTGACGGTCTCATATGAATTTTTATGATATTTAAAAGTATGATCCTCATGATTATACTATGATAATAATATCCTAACTAATGAGAGATGATTGTGGTAACCAATTAATGATCAAAACTATTCATGGTGCACTTTATGAGTATTAGGGACATGCACATGATTACCATGAGTATGCATGAGTCCCTTAACCTCTAGATCGGGGCCTCTGTTCTCTTGCCTTACATCATTCCAATATTATTCTTATAATAATTATATTTCCGATCAATATTTATTTATTTTCTTTTGCACTTTTTGTTACACTTTAATGGTGAACATATTGATATGTGCCCACAATCAATAAAAGAGCAAGCCTGTTAGACACAATTCATCATTTATGTGGTGGTTCACTTGCAAATATTAAAGAGATGAAGAAGTGATCTAAACTTTTGGATATGCATTTTCTTTAAAAATATGACTTATAAGGTTGTTAAGATTGTGAGGCGGATTAATTTATAATCCATAATTTATAAAATAAAAATTAATTTTTTAAAATAAATTTATGTTAGTGGATCAATCATATTACCCTATCCATCATGTCAGATATCTAGTATACTTACTAATTTCACTTTTCATATAATTATTACACGTCATCTGTGGGTATATTATGAATTGCCCACAATGTACATTTTATCATTTTGAGTTAGAGTGGATTGCAGGATATCAGAGTTTCGCCTCTCATAATTATAATATATATGTTATATAGTTGATTTAAAAAGTTAATTTATTGTTGAAATAAATTAGTAGAGCAAATAGCCCACTATACCACAAATGTTATAAGAAATAACTTAAATACCACTAATTATAAGAAAGTTACCAAAATGACACAAATGACAGAAAAGTACATTTACAAGCCCACTTTTACTGTGTTTGAAGAGACATATAATGGGGGCCCAACTAACAATCAAATCACAGTATAATAAAATAAGAGAAATAAAGACAAAACCCTAATTTTGGCCGCCACACAATTTTTTCGTGTAAGAAGGCACAACTTTTTTTAGGGGTGAAATTCGTTTAAGGGTTTACAAAATTAAGGGAAAATTTCGTGGAAAGGGATTATTAAATTTAGGTTGGAATTCGTGGAAATTTTGCAGTGTTTGCAGTGTTTGAGTTTTGAATTGTTATACGAAAATTTGCAGATTGTTTGATTTTTGAATTGTCACACGAAAATTTGCACTGTTTCAACATTGTAATAATATAGGCATTAAATGAAAAAAAAAATACACTATTACACGAAATTTTTTGTACATTATTACATTTTTTTTACATTATTACACGAATTTTTGATTTATTATAAATTATAGTAATTTAACATTATTACACGAAATTATTAACATTTTTAATAACATCTTAACATCTTATTTACATTATTACACAAAATTTAACATCTTATTATTACACAAAATTCAACATTATTAAACTATTATAAATTTAACATTATTATAAACTATAGAAAATTGTTATAACATTATTACACGAATATTAACTATAGAAAAATCAAACAAGTCATAAATTTTTGTGTAACAATACAATGTTGAAACACTGTAAATTTTCGTGTAAATATTATTATTTTGATTATTATTTTGAGAACATTATTACATTTGATATTCACATAAGAATTCGTGTAAATATTATTATTTTGATTACTATTTTGAGAACATTATTACATTTGCTATTCACATAAGAAATCGTGTAAATATTCACATAAATAATAATCAAAATAGACATAAACAAAATATTTTAATGTGATGTTGACATAAGACTCAATATGTAATGTTCGTGTAAGTATTGTTATTTTAAATCTATAAATAACTTATTTATTTATTTAATTATTGGAATATAAAATTTTAATGTTCGTATAAGCCTATTTTGTTTAATGACATTAAAGCCTATAATAATGATATTTTCTTGTAATAATCTACAAAATTCATATTCGTATAATAATGTTAAATCAAAAAATCGTGTAATAATGTAAAAAAAAATTCGTGTAATATTTATCTTCAATCCCATCACTGAAGCACTGACATGATATCAGTCTTCAATCCCATCAAACACTATTCAAATTGCGACCGGTCAATTTTTATGGTATTTTGGGTCAATCCTTATATTTTATGGTAAAAAAGTGTTAAATTTATACTTTGTGGCATTTAAGGGATTTCTTAGAACATTTGTGGTATAGAAGACTATTTGCTCTAAATTAGTATAGAGACTTGAGAGGGGTGCAACTTGAAGTGAATGACGTCAGCTTACGACACACCATATCAAATGCGTTTGGGCAGCCTATATATAAATGCTCATAAAAACCTCCGCGGGAATAATTATGGCTACACCTATACTTTATCTAAGTTTTCTCTTTAAAAAATAATAAATAAATATGTACTAATAATAAATCAAATATAGTAAGTTGGAATATGAATAGAAGATCCTTTTGTGATAATCAGGAGGGGTAAATTTGGAATAAATGTTGAATGACAGTTAAATAATCACATAAACTCATGTGAGACGGTTTTATGGATAGCTATCGTGAGATGGAGTCCCATCACCTACAAATAACATGTGAATTGTAGGGTTTGAGTTGTAGGTGATTGAATTGTAATTTGACCTGTTACACGCAATATAATAAAAATCTGTGAGACGACACAAGAGATTGACTTTTAAATAATTAGAAATAAAGTTTGATATTTAAAGTCATTTACCTAGGATGGGGGAGTTAACTTTCAAAAATTATTAGTCAATGAAAAAAGGGACATTTGCAAACATGTTTTTAAAATGTATTTGGATCCGTGTAATGCAATCAAACCCGCAACCCAACATATAAATATACTTCATCCGTTTCAAAATAATTGTCATTTCAACATTTTTCATGCAGATTGAGAAGGTCTATGAAATGACCGATCTACCCATAATTAAATCTACCCAAACACTTTGAAATAATAAAACATTTAATAAGGAATTATAAATTAGGGCAATTTTGGAAGAATTTGGAAAAATGTTTTTTGAATTCTTATAATGACAAATATTTTAAGACAAATATCAAATGTTGAAATGACAATTATTTTGGGACGGAAAGAGTATAAATTAATGTATTGGATGTATTACATAAAAATATTACCTTATTTACTGAAATATAATGTAAGAGTATTATTACTCACATTATTAAAAGACATTATTCACATAACTAAAAGATATTATCTATATAACTAAATAAAAAGATATTGCATGTTTGATAGACCTGAAAGGATGTAGACACAAGTATATATAGGAGCGTATGGGGATACATGGGTGCATCCGGACTTCCAAAAATTGATCGGGTCAGATCAAATCAAGTTGCACGGGTCATGTACTAATAGCATAAAAGTTTATATGTAACTAATACTTTTAGCATATAACAAAAAAAGGAAGTCAAATAATAATGTTGATCAACATATAAAGATTATATTCCATTACAAATGCAAGGTTTGCATAATTAAATAACAAAATATGTTTAATTGCTAATTTAGATAATATTACATTGCAATACCAATAATATAAATTTAATTTTTTGATAAGATGATGAGATACTTATAAGTTATAAGTAATCATTAAATACTTCATTCATCCCACTAAAATAAACAACAATCATAAAATTTCCTACAAATTAAGAAAATACATAAGCATGGTTGGGTAAATTCTAAGTTTTTTTTCTATATTATTCATACATTATCCTTACACAAACCAAAAAAAATAAATAATGAAGCATCATATAAAGGTGAATTCCGTTAATAACAAAATGCATTAAATAAGAATATTTCATTCACCTAAAAAGCTAAATTATTGGTCCCAAGTGGTTAGAGGTTCAGAGAGAGGTTCAGAGAGGTGAATGAAACTCTATCAATTTTGCATTTTTAAAACTTTTAGTGAAACAGATTTCTGATTTTATAGAGAAGCAGTAACCTGACTCCATCAGAAACCTGACAGTAAGTTGATTCAGGTTTCTTACTTGGTGATCATAGTATGCAGCGGAATAAACTTAAGAGATAGAGTTTTCTTTCACAAAAATACTTTTAACAGAAACCTTATGTAGAATGCTAAAGATGTATGCAGCAAGATATATCAATGCAATGTAACAGGTAGATAAAAGCAGTAAACACTTATGGCTTATAGTGGTTCGAAGATGGTGTAATCTTTCTACGTCTACTCTACCCCTTTTCTGAGGAGGAACTTCGTTAAGTCAGTTCGATTTACAAACTTCAGCTTTACAAACCTCTTTCTAACACAAGTTTACCTACTAACCCACACAGGGTACAAAACTCACACAAAGTTATAAAGTCTACACAAGACTAACACTTAGCGAGGATCTAATCCTTTCAACTAAGGACATCAAACTAAAACAACTTAGCACACAACAAATGGTTAAAAAGTATATGAATTCTTCAACAGGTGCAAGCTTGAAACAGTCTTGAACTTGAAAGCTCTAAGAAATGATTGACTACTTCAGAAGGTTGAGTGACTGAGCTTGAGATGTTTGAGAGATTGATGGCTCGAGAAGATTTGCAAGAAGTCTTGATAAAGCTTCAATAGTCTCAAAGGTCACTCCCTCCTTCTATTTATATCAGTAGGAAAATGTCTGTTGAAGAAAGACATTGTCCTTGTTCAAATTTGAATTAATCTTCAAATCTTTGTAATTAAAGCACCTGGCAAAACGGGGTGCAGGACCTCGTCCTTCATTGTTCCGCATTAATGGCGCCACTTCTCGGCTACAATACTTTGGCAGATCCGCGGGTCTAGGTGTCACAACCTGATTGACTTGGCACTGACTTCTATCTACTGGTAACTTCGAGCAGGAACTAATCCTTATACATCACCAGAATGAACCTCGTATATCAACAAAAAAGATAGAGGAACTTACAGTCTTCTGCCCGGATTGCAGTGGTTGTTAACAGTTCTGTTCCTACTTCCTAATCTACGTTAGCTTTTGGTTTCAGAACAGCTTCCTGTTCCTGAAACCTGCTGTCAGCTTCCTGTCGCGATAGCTTCCTGATCCTGAACAACTTCCTGTTCCAAAATCCTGCAGTCAGCTTCTTGTTATGCTGCTTACTGGTCTAGCTCCTTGATCCTGTTTCCTTATACAGTTAAAAAGTCTTCAAGCTCAGGATCCTGCTAAACTCAGTATATGCTACTTTCTGGTATATACAACTTACAAAACAAGACTTGGCAAGTCTATCTTAAACAACCAGAATTCCACCTATAAAATGTGGAAATTGGGTATTCTAACTTTCTAACCAAAGTTACATTATCTCATCAAAATCTATCAGAAATATCCAACACACCTAAAAAGCTAAACTATATTTATTTTCACATAGACAAAATGTGAAAGAGAGTACATCATTACATAGAATTGGAAATCTAAACAGAATCCTAATAAATGATTGTAGGAATGAGAGAAGTATTAAAGGGGGTTGGGATAATAATTATTGAAATTGAATGAAAAAAATGAATGATGATGAGCAATGTGAATGTAAGCCAGCCTGAAATTTGATGGATATTTATTGACATGTCTAATGTGGCATTGTTTCCTACCACTAATATTTATTTATGCAAATCAATTTTTCTGCCAAAAGCTGGAAAACTTTATTAAATGTATATTGGGTTTCTTTTATTTTGCATGTGGAAGTATTCGTTTAAATGATACATATACATTGCACTTGAATATGGTATGCGTAATTCAATGTATTTTTTGTCGTATTCTTAGAAAAAAAAATGTATATTTTGTTTTTGTATTTTTTTTTTTGAGTCAGATTTTCATATTTTTATAATTTTGCATGTCGAGTATTTATTTTTGTTTGTATTTCGAATTTTTGAAGGTTTATTTATAAATATTGAGTAGTTATATTTGTTATTGCATTAAAATTAGGTCCTTACATCAGAGTGGAATTCATTATATTTTTAAAATATGAATTTTCTTTTTTTAACAGACTAAAATCGTCTTGAATCTATGGTGTGGGCCTCGTGGCTCACAAAATGCTAAAATTCGTTTGTTATGTAATTCTGACAAATCATGTTTGATTTATGATTTAATCTTACCTTGATGCTACAAAAAAAATATTAGCTTAATAATTATTTAATCTCAAAGAAAATGTGACCCCGGCCAAAAGATTATTTTATTTTATATAAGATGGTGACAGTGAATTAATTACGTGAGATTGTTAGGATTTTAAAAGCAATTATGGAGAGTGAGATTGTTAGGATTTTTTAAAAGCAATTATGGAGAATTTGATATGAACGGAAAATAAAGAACAATCATTTATTGATCTAGCTCGTCAAACTGATTACCTCTAGGGGCACTACCAAGTCAGGAGATCTACTAATTTCGCAAGTACGTGTTGTACAATTAGATATAATGAATCAGACAGTTATTTATTCAAAAAACTAGGTCATAGCCCTAAAACCCTACGTAACTCAAACACTGTCCATATCACAATGTATATCCTAACTGATACACCCTATTGATATATCATCAATATAAATAAATATTAATATTAGGCTGCATAACTCAACAATCTCCCATGTGGAGACTGAATATCAATATTAGTAAATAAGGCTCCATAACTCAATAATAATATTAGGCTACATAACTCAACAATTAAGGATCATAATGTGGGTAGGGTATCCTTCCATTCAGATGTACTCATAACATAACCCCTATGCATTTCATTTAAAAATTACTTATCACTATCTGCATATTATCCATACCCATCTAATACTCGTTTACTACACATAAATACATTTTTATGTGAATTTAAATGAGTATTTTAAATGAATGGTTGATCCATTTTGAAATTATATTAAATTAAAGAACAATAATGTAAACCAACAAAAAAAAATGCAATCAAGAATTCTTTAAAAATATATAATAAATACCAAATAATTCACTAAAACAAATATTAATCATGAGTACTATCGGAATATTTATAAATAAAGCTCGAAAAACAACTGTACAAACCACAAATTTGTACAATTACTTTATATATAAACGGGTACGGACAATGAATACCCAAGGGTATCCTAATGAAATTTCTTTCCCCTTTCCAAATCCGTTATAATCACGTTTAAAACTATATATACCCATCCTATTCTGGTTTGGATGGATTGAGGAAATTGGCATTCAATCCAAACCCATTTAATACTATTCTTCTGTCATTATTAAATGGAAATTCCTATAGCTCCATGGAAAAGTGAACCTACTTTTAGGCAGAAATGTTTGACAAGTAGTTATTGGGTTGATAGGAATGCAGAGTGTAGCATATCTCGAAAGATTACAGAGAAGGATAATTTGGTAAATGTGAAGATTAAATATAAGAAAGGATTGGAAATAGGAAGAAAGAGAACAAAAATTGGGTGAATGCAATCAATCCCATCTTCAGGAAATGATGTTTGGTCAACTAATCTATGCACACACACAACCCCTCACTTTTGGGATTTTGGATAACTACTTTTAACTTATACGTTTTAAACTTGACTTTATGCCCAAACAAACAATATAGTCTACTCGTTTCTTTTTAAATGTATATTAATAGTGAAATTAAAAAATATATATATTAAATTTAATAAATGAATATAAGTAATGAAAAAAAATTGCACAATTTTTGTGTATGTGTAGTCGAATCTAGAGTCAATTACAAATTTACCACGTAGTTTATTATTTATTTATATGAAAGATCTATAATTTAATCAAACATTTATATAACTATAGTAGGAAATGATTTTTTAAAATCTATTTTTACATAGATTATTGTAAATGACATTTATAAAATGAAGTAAATGTACCTCAGAATTAAGGGCTAGACGGTTTTATACGTGTTCATGTAACTATAATGTTCTTCATAATTGAATTTCATGCATCACTATGATTTTTTAAATAAGTAGAATTTTTATGCAACAATTTCACAGATTTAATTTTATGAGATGAGTTAACCCACAATTCAGAGTTGGTTTTATAAAATTTACTTGTGAAATGTATTATGAGGTTAATAATGATCTCTATCTCAACCTGATTTAGATTTCTAAGTTTTTAAATATATTAAAGCTGCTATATAATTTAGATTAATTGGGCCCAACAATTCCTTTCCATTCATCATGTAGCCAATCTAAGCCCAATAGTCTAGGCCCACTTATCCATAGACGACGGCGTTCTTGTAAATGTAGCCCACGACAAGGTTTCTCTTTTAGGAAAAGAAAACCTTAAAACTCACGCAACGGATCATTGTCACTCGTTACTCATGAGAAATTAACAAAAATATCACCTTAACATACCACTTAAAAAAAAAAACCTTTTCAATATTAATTTCATTTAAAAATGTCACTCATGATGGAACTTGGAAGGTGTCAAAATGACATTTATCTAAGTTTCCTATTTATTTATTTATTTATTTATTTAGGAGAAAAAACTGAACCTATAAATAGACACAAATGTGGAGGCCCATTGGATATCAATAGGCCCAAAAAAATTTAAATTCAGGCCTAAAATAATTCCATACAAGGGGAGTTATGGACCAAGCCCATCTATCATATAATATTATAACCTTTTACACCCTAAAAACGTAGTGTGAAATTATTGTCCATTGTCCTCTCAATTTTTACTTTTTTTAGGTGTAAAATATGACGTATATAACAAAGTCATATTCAACTATGTCAATAGATATATTTTCAAATATAATATATCATAGTATAAGTAGGGAAATTTTGATTGAAACAATATGTAAATACAAAGAGAAACTATACAAAAACAAAAGAAAAGAAGTTGTAGCTTTTTTTCTTGCCCAATTTTTTTTTTTTTTTTAATTTCCAATGGTTTCAACTCTATATCTAACTCAATAAATTTGTACTTCTCTTGATCAAAATCACACTAATGCTTCCGAGTTTCTATGTAAGAATCTTTTTTCAATTCTCAATGATTCTTTTATTAAAAAAAAAAAAAGTGCATTTTATATAATCTATAGTTATGAAACTAAAGCCCTTTAATTGGGCTTAAATATAGGGATAATCTTGAATTGACAAGTGTAAATGATACCTAAACAATAAAAGAGTTAGAAAATAGGCCGTATAGTCTGGAAAAGCCCAAAACGAACAACATCATATCGAAATTCTGGGTATTCAATCGTGCAAAGGAGAGCCTAGTTTTTACTTTATCCATTAGCTATATGTCAATACAATGATACCTTTCTTGGTGAAAACCATCTATCTATAAATTGTTTGGTGAAGAAGACATTAGAAAATGGGGTTCCAACCCAAGTAAACTGCAATACTTTTTCAAGACTTTGTTAGTGTTGATAAGACAATGTGAACCTAATTTAGCAAATAAATCCTTAATTGGTGCTTCATCCAAACATTTCAAGATTTGTGATTTGCCTCAATTTGGAGGGGTTGGACTATTGCTCTCTACAATTTTCCTCTTCCCTTTTGGCTTTGTCTTCCAACCCTTTTCATTTGATTGGTTAAAATAGGGAAACATATGATGCATAGGGCTACTATATAACAATATTAATAGACAACAAGATCCTATTTATTTATTTGTTTACTTTCTAATAGAGACCAACTGGGTGGACATGGATCACAAGAATGTGTGATGTGAGAATGATGTATAAAACACAATAGGTTTAAGTACTCCGATCCCACCAAAAAAAAAAAAAAAAAAAAAAATCACAACATTGTAATTAAATTTTAACTCAAATTTTCAAATTGTAAATTAGTGAATGAAAGTTTGGGATTTTCCTAAGTTCATGTTTGAAACAAACTTGTAGATTGAGTCAACGAATCTAACAAAGCGATTACTTTTCAGCTCCAAGTCAATAAATCAATTCATTGAATTTGTGACCATATATAATATGTTTTATTTCCTAACATTTACATATACTAGCTAATAGTTCTAATTTCAATGGGTTATAACGCTTGTTCCTAATACAATTTTTGCATTTTATTTTAATGAGCTAGACAGATTGGAAATGAGGTAGACAATAAAAACTAGAAAACTTGTGTGATTCAAATTCGAATCATAATTATCATAATCTGCATATTTATAAAGGTGAGGTACCATTTAAACTAAAAGGCTATGGTTATGATTCTTATACTCTTACTTTAGTTATATGTCAATGCAAGAAAAACCTATTTGGTAAAACCATGCCATCTATGAATTGTGTGGTGAATTAGACAAGAAAGTGTGAACCTAATTTAGCAAATGAATCCTTTATTTGGTGTTTCAACCACACATCTGAAGTATTTTGTGCTTTCCTTCAATACAATGGTGTTGGTGTTGGAATATTGGTCTCTAGAATTTTCTTCCTCTTTTTTTGTCTTAATCTTCCTACCTTTGTCCTTTTTCATTTGATTGGTTTAAATAAGGAAAATAATTATGCTGAGGGGCTACATGATGACAATACACCACAAAACCCCTATTTATTTATATAATTTCTGATAGAGACCCACTTCAAGGATCACACAAGAGAAAATGTTTAGAATCTTGGAATTTAAAGACAGACATATATAAAAGAGGGCTCAATAATTAAAATTACTTATTCACAGATAGCAAAAATGTTCGACTTAAAAAAAACCCAAAGGAAATCTCAATAATAGCCACTTTCTAGAGGTATTTAGGATATTTTTAATATAAAAAATGGTTAAAAAACGATGGTTTCTTATGTTATTGAATAGAAAATATTGCCCACTATGTGTAAGTTATTGAAACAATTTCCACTACAAAAGAGAACAAATAAATTAACAAAGATAAGCAGACATTATTTTATGAAGGGAGAATGCGTTTTATGGTGAATTAATGTCGTTTTGTGTTTATTTTATACATTCTTTACATAAGAAACTCATACAAGGATGACTTTAACTATTGCATTCGGTATATATAATATAATGGTGTTAATTTTACTATTTTAATAATAAAATAGGTCTTGTTTCAGAATAGATATTATTATGTTAAGTGTGTGTATAGTGAAATTCCATTCAATTACTTGTATGGATCAACACATGGACTTTGAGCTTCAGTCTAGTTGTCCATCCCATGATTACAAGTTTGGGATATATCTAAATCTTTTTATTGACTTTTTGTGTGACTTGATGAAATAAACTGAATTGTAAATTAGTTTCTTGCTATAAAAAAAAAAAAACCATCAAAATGTGGTAAATGTGTTTAATTACTTCTACAATTAAAAAATAATAATTGATTTAAAACATTGTCTAAGCATAATTTAGGGAATGAATTAATGTACACGCAACTTATTAACACTGAATTTCCATGTAAACAAGTTTCAATTCAGGTTGATCAATCTCAAATACTTCTTTTATTCCAAATAAACACCCTAATTAATAAATTAAAATGGATTACACATGAGAGATCATTTTTGGAAAATTTACATATATTATATAATCTGCATACATCCTTAAAAGGGCATTCTATAGACGTGAGAACAATATTTGCCTTATTTTTATTGAACTCCATTAATTGAAAATTACCAAAAATAAATTTTTATCAAAAAAATTAAGTAATACTTAAAACACTTCTGGAAAAAAGACATAATATAAAAGTTCATTTTTAGATTGACCTTCATATCGAATTTTTTTTTTTTTCCAAATAAAATGGAAAATAGTTATGATTTAGCGTAGACAATTAATTGTAGCTGGAGTTGGACTAAATTAAAAAAATAAGATAAGAGAAAATGATAGTGGGTGGTAGCTAGCTAGTGTGATGTGATGCACTTGGTTTAAACATTTTGGTACACTCAATTATGATGTATAAAGAAGAGATCAATAAAGTCAAACTATTAATTAATTAAATTGCAAATTGAAATAGTTCCTCAATTGCCTATTCTGATGTAGATTGATTGCAAGATTCTTATAAAAATGTCTTTCTTTGATCAAAAGTAGACTATTATTAAGAATTAAATAACAGTTATACAGACCAATATATGACAAATCTCACAAAATGAGAGAGAGAGAGAGAGAGAGATTAATCCTACTCATTGCTAGGTCATCCCCAGTGAGGTGGTCAGACATAAATTGAGTTTTATGTTTTGATATTCATGGCTAATTATATTTAAAAATACTTAAAGTTGTCTTAATTCGTGAATTTAATTATCTGCATTTAGGATTGTACATTAATCAAATGAGTAGCAGTGTGGCATGCCCTAGATTATTTCAAAAAAAAAAAAAATCCAATGAACATATGATAATTAAGGCTATTATAACAAGTCAAATACTTAGTTTTAATAATTAAAATATATTAAGACTAAGAGAAAAAATATTTAGACTTCATAAATCATAGAAACTTATCAAGTCGAGAATTGTTGAGCGCACATTCGATTTGAAAAACTTTGAGTCGAATTTGAGTTTTTATAACTGATCCTAAATAATTGATGTGTCGATTTGGTTATATTACAATTTTAAAAGAAATGATGATTATTAAATACGATTGTTTGTTGTGTGAAAGAAAGTTTATTTTTTATTTTGTATTATTTTATCTTATCACATTAAATTGTGTATATATGATAGTAAAAGGTGTAAAAGAATAAAAAAGAAAAGAAAAAGTAAAAGGAGGGAAGAAAAATAGAGGAAAAGGAGAGATGAAATTGTGGGTGCATTTTTGACTTTTTAATAGTTGTGGGGCCCAACTGGTATAACTTTGGGAGGAGGGATTAGGTGGTTCTCTCCGTGGATATAAAGCAAACGCGTCTAGAGAATACTAAATAAATTAATAAATACAAATAAATAAACAATATTAAAATAAATTTTGGAAAGCAAAATAATAATGCTACTGCTGCTGCTTTTGTATATTCTCTGCTATATTTATGGTTAAGGTATAAATGCCATTATGGGATGTAAGTTTCCTTTTTTTTTATTTTTAATTTTATTGTATGTTTTGTCTAATATTTCAAATAGTTATTATATGTCATGCACATTAAATGATATTTTTAATTAATATGTAGTGTATATTAAAAAATTTAATATTAAATGAAATATTAATGTAATGAAGACTTTTTTTTTTTTTTTGCCTCTAGAGTTTTCTTCCATTTCCTTGGGGGAGTTCATAGAAATTTTAATTTTTATGCTTTATTGCTAATTTCTTTCTTTCTTTCTTTTTTGTGAGGAAAATTAATTTCTCCCTCTTTAGAATATTTTAGAATTATTTGGTTTTAATTTTGGTTACAACTGCATCATAAAAATTGGGGAAAAAATGTTTTAAATCATTAGATTTTTAATTCTCTATCTTTCACCTTTTGATTTTTAGTCTTTTATGTTTGCAAAGTATAAATTTTTTAGTCTTCTATATTTGGCTCATTAGATTTTTAGTCCTCTATCTTTCACATTTTGATTTTTGGTCCTCTATATTTACAAAATATCATTTTTTTAGTCCTTTTACCTATAATAGTAGGTAACTTTTTTTTTTCTTCTTAATTATATTTAATCTTAACACCAATTTTTTCCATTCATCTAACATGTCTAAATTAATATTAATAATTAAAAATTATATATTTCATCCCGATACAAGTGAGTTAGAGTTTTGTGAGTTTGAGAAATAATATATTTTATCCTCAAAATTGATATTAAGCTATTAACAAATTTATTTTTCACAAATTATACATTTTGTGCCGAAAATAGATAACACGAAAGTAAAAAAATGACATTAATCATATTCTGCTAGCTCTCAAATTACACCAAATGATCCATGGGGTTGTTGTTAGTTCAATTCTTCAATAGATAAATTGATGTAATTTGAGAACCAGCAGAATATGATTAATTTATTTTTTTAGTTTTGTGTTATTCGATTCCAACATAAAATGTATATAATTTATGAAAAATAAATTTCTTAATTGCTTAATATTTATTTTGATGCTAAAATGATTTATTTCTCATAGTCACAAAACTCTAACTCACTCGTCTCGAAATAAAAAATAGAATTTTTAATTATTAATATTAATTTAAACATATTAGTTGAATAAAAAAATTGGTGTTAAAATTAAATTGTAATTAAAAAAAAAAAGTTACCTACTATTGCAGGTAAAAGGACTAAAAAATAATATTTTTTAAACATAGAGGACTAAAAATCAAAAGGTGAAAGATAGAAGACTAAAAAATGATATTCTTTAAACATATAGGACTAAAAATTAAAAGGTGAAAAGTAGAGGACAAAAAATCTAATGAGTCAAACATAGAGGACTAAAAAACTTTTTTTCCCTAAAAATTGTTTGAATTAAATCTTGTTTTAACTAAAAATATGTATTCATAGACTTAACCTTATGGTAGGTACATCTTCAATAAATCAGGTGTTATGTTGGAATCCTTCATTCCTAATTGTAACTCAAGAAAAAAAAAAAATTGATTCAAATGAATTTTGAAACTTTTTCAAACTTAGTAGATATCATCGCGATGAATTTGGTCATGTTACAACTAATAACAACATAAATCTATAACAAGCATTTGGGGCTTGTAACAAAATAGAAAGATCAAAAGTTTGTAAGAACCAGTAACATAGCATGTAAAAATAAGATACATGCAACATGTTATAATGGTCAAATCAAGTCTGCAAAAGGATTATGTCTACTAAAGTGTTGTTGATTACTTATATAATGTCCCCAACAATACAACGATCGATGTCTTTGAGGTAATAGAATTCTAATCTTCAAAGTTTACACGAACTAGAATTAAGAAGATGAAAACTATGGATGTTGGAATTTGGATGCAGAAAAAAGTGTAAATTTAGAACAATAATTTTTGGCAATTTATCATTCAAAAACATTAACTTTTGTAATTTTGAAATTAGAACACTAACTTTTAATTTGAGTTATAGGACAAAATAATTTGAAATCCCAAAATTTCGGGACAAATCGCTCGTGCAATGCGTGTGCTCCTTCGATTTCGAACTTTTTGAAAATTTCACTCAATTCAAGTTTGAATCTAATTGAAATCGTCAAATTAATTTGAAGTTTTTATTTGACTTAAGGAGTAGAGTATTTTGGCTTAAGAATACATTTTTTATTTAAGTTTTAGAGGAAATCATATTTTGGTTAAGTTTGGGATGATGAGAAGAAATCGTAGAATAATTTTATTTTTTGTTGGTACCAAGTGGTCAAAGGTTCAGAGGGGGTGAATGAACCTCTATCGATTTTTTAAACTTTTTCAAACATATAACTGATAATCAGGTTTCTGTCTCACTTAAGAGGACAGTATCCTGTCTCGAATCAGTAACCTGGCCCTAGGCTAGATCAGGTTACTGTCCCGGTATCAGAATGCAACGCAACGGAATAAACTTGATAGAGTTTCTGATGAAAACCAGTTTTCTTTTTCAAATATGATTTTAGAACACACGTTTATCAGGATGCTTATGATAGATGCAACAAGATAGATATGTAAGCAATGCAATGCAACAAATAAAATAAGCAGTAAACACTTATGGCTTATAGTGTGTAATCCTTTTACGTCCACTCTACTCCTTCTCTGAGGAGGAACTTTGTTATGGTCAGTTTGCTTTACAAGACTCGTCTTTACAAACTTCTTCCAAAATAAGTTAAACCTACTAGAATCCTAGATTCCTAGGTCTAATCCCACAGGGTTTACAAACTCCCATACAGGGAAACTCTCCCACACAGGGAAAGATAGCCTACACAAGACTAACAAACTTAACAAGGATAAAATCCTATCAACTAAGTACACCAAATAAAACAACCTAGCACACACAACACAATGGTTAAAGAGCAAGTGATATCTTCAATTGGTGGGAAGCAGTCTTGATCTCTGAAAGCACCATTGCTGTTATAGATTGCTCCTAGAAGGTTGAGTGGCTGAACATGTAAAAGCTTGATAAGCTTTGGGAAGTATATGAGTTTCCTCGCGACTCTGTTTAGCAATCTCTTCAATCAGCCACACTTTCTATTTATAGATCTTGAGAGTTTATCCGTTGGGAAGTATCCGTTGAAGATTGATGCTTCTCCTATTTGAGTTTAAGCTTTGATCTCCAAGATCTTCTTTGTGATTGCATTAAATGCATCTGAGTTGTTCGTGACATGAGCATTTAATGCGCCCACTATTTGCTTCTGGACCTTTCTGACATTCTTGCTGACCTGTCTAGTCGGTATGGGTCCATGGCTGAAGTTCATACAATGGCTACTTGATGTAAGTTAACTTGTTTCTCTTTATGCTGCATGCTCTTCCTGATACTGCATAAAGGAGAGTAGCACTTTAACTTTCCAAAGATCCGTTGTCTACTTCCTACTTTCTCTGTAGATAGCAGTAGGTCCTTCTTGGTTGCTGTTTAGGATGTGGTTTCACTCTGCTTTATGTTTCATACCAGGATTCTATTTCAGAACAACTTTTTGTTTCTGAAACCTGCAGCCAACTTCATATCTGTTTACTTCCTGCTCCGCGCCAGCTTCCTGATACTTATCAACTTTCTGTTCCTGCATCCTGTTTCTTGTTAACTGTTGGCAGCTTCCTGCTTCCAGTTTCCTTCTTTCCTTTTTCAGCATGTCGTCCCTTATAACCTGCTGTTTACTTCTTGCAGCATCATATCTGCCTCATATGTAGATACTTCTTTTAGCTTGCTGATCCTTAGAAGTATTCTTATTTCTTCTAAAGTTGGTTTTCCTTATGACTTGGAAAACCATTACATGATCTTTTCACAAAAGAAGAATAGGCTCATAATCATGTACAGTGTGGAGTTTAGGTATCAATACCTTAAGCAAACTGTTCTTTTCTTATTGTGCATATAATTTTGTCTTATCAAGATAACTACTGAAATATCCCAAACATTTTTGTTTTTCTTGAAAACCTTTAATCTCATCAATCATTGATAATTTAAAACTTCTGATGCTAAAAGTTCACAACCTCCACTAATCTTACCAACCCCAACCCATATTTTAATTTATATATGATTGTAAGCAAATTGAATCGAGTAACAATATCTTGATACTATATTTGTATTTTAATTATTTAATAAATATTCATATTCATTTAATATTTAAATAATAAATGTGATCCATACATATTCTTTTATTATTCGAATAACAAATTGCTTCATATTTAAAAAATTACACTTAATTTCATTTGATTTTTTTCTTCATCCATATAAGTTGTGTAATTAAAATAAGGGTTAAGAATATATTCTTATCCAAATTATACATGCTTTCACACTGTTTTATATAAAATTTGAAGTGTTATATTTCGTCGTATAAACTTTAAATTTGTTACATTTTATCTTTTTTAAATAAACTTTAAAATATTGTTTTACTTTATCGTATGAACTTTAGATTTGTTACTCTTTCAATTCCTGGATTAATTAGTTTCAGCTTTTCAAACCCGTATTTATAGTTTATTTATATATATCATTTGGGGTTTGGACCGATGAAATAAATAGATATTAATAATTTATTAAATATATATTATACTCTCATTTGTATTAGAAGAACATTCGAGTCTTAAAAAAAAGAAATCTTATTTGAGTTTTTATTTGAATTTTTCGACTTCATATTCGAACTCAAATATTGAATTGAGTCAAAAGTATTTGATTCTTTTACATAACTATTATATTTATTTTGTTTTCTTTCTGAACTTTTTTTTTAATTCTTGTGGACTTTTTTTTTTTTTTTTTTAAGTATCTATGTATTTGCAAGCATCGCGTGCAATGCTATTATAGTGGGTTAGTGTGTTTGTAAAGAAATCCTTAATGCCATGTTCGGAAAACAAAAACTAAAGAAGAATTGAAGTACCTTGGTCACAAGAACATGATATTAGCTTGTAAATGACTTCAAATTCATCATTATTGTACTAATTATTCCTTGGAACAAAGTAATTCATACATTTATGGTTTCAAATGTCACGCTTGGCTTCATGAAACAAGCCTTCGAAAGTGAAATAATTACATAATAGATTTTGTTAGCAATTATACATTTTATGTTTTTACATTAAAAGTTGGATGAAATTATATATTGAATATAATTAATTTTATGAGACAAAATTTCACTATCCACAAATTTAACTCATTTTTACAAGTGAATTTTTATTTTGTGATTCACCAAATTCCACAAAATTAAATTCTTGACACGGTAATATAAAAATCCCAGTCTTGTTATTTGCATCCAAACTTACAATGATTTTAATATGATTCCCACTACTCATGCAAGATACCACGTAAGGTGTGAATCATTTAAACGACTTCAAGTATAGATTTAACTAGGATTATTTTAATAATTATTGTTGACTAATAAAGAATATAGTGAATATTGTGTTAAAGTCTCGATATCAATTGCCCAACCCATGAGGTGAGGAGTGTGCAGTGAAAGAAATTGACTTCTCTTTTAGTAATGTTGGTTTGTAAAAATGTTTATTCTACGAGTTTGTGAAAAATGACTGTATATAAAATGTGATAATAGCCATCATTGGATGTAGATTTAGCTTAAATTACAATTGTAAATTAAACTATTACATGCTTTTTTACTAAGTTATCCAATTTTTGAGTATTATTAAATCATTGTTAAATTTTATGAGTGAAATTAATTTCAACTAACTACTATTTACAGTGGAATATTTCACTAAATTGGCTTAGATAATGGAATATTCCACCCAAGCTATCCCCGGATCGACCATTAATATCGGGAGCTATTGGGATATTTCCATTTAGGTTTTGATGAGACAATATAACTTTAGATAGGAAGTTAGAGTACTCATTTCCACCTTTTATAAGTAGAATTCTGGTTGATAAGTTTATCCTAAGCTTTGTTTTGTAATGTTGAGAGTATCAGAAAGATGGAGAAAACTGTTCGTAACAGGTTCCTGGACTTGAAGTTATGTTGATATCTGATTTCAAGGAAGGAAGCCAGAAAGCTGAAGAACAAAAAAGGATCAGTAAGTAGATGAAACAGGAAGCAGTTTGGAAGACAGGAAGCTGACTGCAGGTTTCAGGAACAGGAAGTTGTTCTGAAATAGGAAGCTGACTGCAGGTTTCAAGAACAAGAAGCTGTTCTGAAACAGGAAGCAGTTTGGAAGACAGGAAGCTGACTGCAGGTTTTAGGAACAGGAAGCTGACGCAGATCAGGAAGTAGACACAAAACAGTTAGCAGCCACTACAACCTGATCAGAAAGTTGTAAGTTCTTTCTATCCTTTCAATCGCTATATGAGGATTATTCTGGTGATGTACGAGGATTAGTTCCTGCTCAAGTTATTAGTAGATAGAAGTCAGTACCAAACCAATCAGGTTGTGACACCTGGACCCGCGGCTCTGCAAAAAGTACTGTAGCTGTGGAGTGGTGCCATTAATGCGGATCAGAGAAGGACAAGGTCCTATACCCGGTTTTTACAGACACATTAATTGCAAGGAATTTGAAGATCAAGTTTGAATTGCAACAAGGACAATGTCTCTCTTCAACAGACATTTTCCTATTGATATAAATAGAAGGGTGGAGTGACCTTGGAAACTACTGAAAAATTGATTATCTCTCAAAGCTCTCAAACTCTCGTGCTATTCCCAAAGCTCTTCAAGTTCAGTCACTCAACCTTCGAAGCAGTCATTTCAAGCACTCGAGCTCTCAAGTTCAAGGCTGTCTTCGTGTTGCACCAATTGAAGATTTTATATCCTTTTAACCTTTTGTGTTGTGTGCTAGATTGTTTTACTTTTGGCATCCTTAGCTGATAGAATTTGATTCTTGCTAAGTGTTAGTCTTATGTAGGTTTTGTAACTTTGTGTGAGTTTTATACCCTGTGTGGGTTAGTAGGCAAACTTGTTAGGAAGAGGTTTGTAGAGCTGAGGCTCGTAAAACAGACTGACTTAACGAAGTTCCTCCTCAGAGAAGGGGTAGAGTGGACGTAGAATGATTACACCACTTTCGAACCACTATAAATCATAAGTGTTTACTGTTTTCATCTACCTGCTGTATTTCTTTGATATATCTTGCTGCATACATCATCAACATTCTGCAAAAGGTTTCTGTTAAAAGTATTCTTAAGAAAAGAAAACTGTTTTTCAAATGAAACTCTATCTTAAGTTTATTCCGCTGCATACTGTGATCACCAAGTAAGAAACCTGAATCAACTTACTGTCAGGTTTCTGATCGAGTCAGGTTATTGCTTCTCTATAGAATTAGGAATCTGTTTCACTAAAAGTTTTAATATCACAAAATCGATAGAGGTTCATTCACCCCAAAACCTCGCATTTCAATAGAATATTGTTAAAAGTAGTTAGCTGACAACTTGTTTCGTCCGCCACAATTCAGTAGTCATTTAATAATGACTCAAAATTCCGGTACATTAGTGCAAAAAAATGTACTAGTTTAATTTGAAAACTGTAATTTATTTGTAGATTTATATAAAAGATTTAAAGAAAAAATATTTTGATGCATTTGGGTGAATTTAAGAAAATTTGGGCAAAGTTGATGTATGTGTTTCATGCATGCATGTTTGGGCGGCAAAGGGCGTCCCTCTTCTCGTACCCTTGAATCCACAAGTACCGGCCACCCAAAAAGGAATATTTATTATTTGATCCATATCCCGACATAAGAAGTCCAACGGGAGTAAGGCTTGAAACGACAATCCATAAAAAAACACCAACCTCTTGGACTGCTACGAAAAACACCATCGGATTTCAAAGTCGCACGATCTAATTCAAAAATTTCACGTGGTATTCCCCCGCTTGCTTGTTTTTGGTCAAAAGATGAAATTCTTAATGATAGTTGGTTGTATTCGCCGCGGTTCCAAGTTAATGCCAGATAAAAAGGATTTGCGACCAGAGAGTCAAATAGGTCGGGAAGAAAGAGTCCAGTTCCGCGCTCCACCAAAGCATCTACAGGATAGTACTCATGTGTGTTAAGCATAAGTAGTACCAAGATCGAGTCCTAGACAAGCGGATCTACTAATAAGATAGAAAGGGCTTTTCTTGCTTGTTTAGTAAAGAATATCCTGACGATCTATTATTACTTGCTGGCCCTGCTCCAGGATTACTTGGTCGATCACAAAGCATATCTGTTCCTGTTTTACCAGGGCAGTTTTGTAAGCTCTAGAATACTGCAGATTTGTTTAACTCACACTTTCAGCACTCCATAGGAACATTTATATAATATAACTAATACTACAACTAAGTTTAAATTTGATTTAGTTGTATCTAAGTAATTATTAGAGGGGAAATAGCTCTCCTATAAAATGGGGAAGATACTTTATACATATCGTATACCATGCTATTGAGTAATTTATGATACAATTACTATTTTACACTAATAATCATATATTCAATAAACTCATCAAGTGTCTTCTAAAAAAGACACACACAAAATAAATTGAAAGGGAGTAAATTCTTATAGCATCCAATAGATCTAACTTTATGCGACTGTTTAACCCACAAAATAGAGTTAACTTGTAAAAATTGATTTGAATTGTGAATATTAAAACTCCATCTTATAAAATTATATCCATAAGACAATCTTATAAAAGAAATAATAGTTCGGGTCAGTTTCACACATCAGCCCTCTTTTCTAACCATTACCATAATAGACTAATTATTTTAGTCACTTTTTTATGAAAAAACCAAAATACTCAGAGAAAATGGCTAAAACAATGCATCATTATATTTTAAAGTCAATTTGAAAGAGCATTTCATTCAAAAAAATTGAAAATGCTAATAAAGATCTTTTTTTTATATTTGTGGGTAGAAAACATTTTACTATTTCTATATGTATATTTTAATTTTAATTTAACCTCAATCTTATAATATTTTTTATGTTGGACAAAAGAAATACTTGAGAAAATGAAAAGAATTTGGAGGGCAAAATAAAAGGAAAAGATTTTAAAAATTGGTGATAGGAAGAGCATCTAGGGATGAGGTCCACACAAAACTCATCTGGATCCTCACCATTTTCATATCACATCACCACTCATCACCTTATCTCCATTATTCCATTCCTATTCTCTTATTTTCCAAATTATATCCATATTTCCAATTCTTTGTTACCCCACCACAATCCCAATGAATAAATAATGATATTTATGTTTTTTTTTTCTAAAGGTGAATTCATTAATGATATATATTTTTTTATCATATGTAACATATCATATGCTTAAATATAGAACATGATAAAAGAAATTTAAAATTAACAAACTAAATCGAAGAAATAGAAAAGAAAAAATTTCACCTTCATGAAGGAATTGAATAAATCGAAGAATAATGCAGTTTGAAACTAAAACAACATCTTAGTGTTTAAAAGGGTTTTGTTTTGGGACAAATTATTGGGTGGAATCGTAGCATCATGCGACAGTCAAATCAAGTCAACACATCTTGATCGAAGTCAACACGTAGATCAATTTGTAACATACAATATTTTTTTGTATATGTATCATGTAATATATATATATATATATATATATATAATGCGCGATAAATTTTAAGATTAATTTGAGAAATTGTAATCTGATTTAGATTGTATAATATTTTTATAGTAACATGCAATATTTTTATACATATCATTTAATACTATTTAATATTTTTATAATTTTGACAAGTAATACTATAAAATACTTTTATGTGTCTCAAGAAATATCCTTATGCTTATCGAGCAATACATTTGAAAATTTATAATTTTAACAAGTTCTACTATATATATATATGATATAAAAATATTACTTTATAAATATTAATAAATACACACAAAAATATTTCATTGTATGCGGTTGACTCGGGTCAATGGAGTTGGAAGTGGAAACCAGAGGTGTCATGATTGTACTAACATGATTATTAGAAGATTTGGTGATCATGTCTTGTGTGTGTATATATATTTTTAAATTTATATAAGGTAGTCTTTAAAAAAAAATTATATATTTGTGGTATTATATATATATATATATATATATATATATATATATATAAAGAAGTGAAGAGGCACAACCAAATTGGTAAGACTTATGATGACATGAGAAAAAACCCTTCAACAATATAAATTTAAACCTAATAATTAAAAGGAAGTGAATAAAGTAAATTAATAAAAAGAAAATGATGGACATTAAGAATTGTGGGAGTTATTATCTCTCTTTCATTAAAGTAAATTAAGAGAAAGGAAATGATGAACCCTTGCCACCATGATTCGATTAAATGAAACCTCTTAAGAAATCAAATTTGTCTTTTGTTGAAGATGTGTTTTGACCAAATTGATTTGTGAAATAAAAATTATGACAGTTTTTCATCAAATGATCATTAAAAAAAATAGAATTCTGTTTTTGCACGGCATTGTTGGAACAAATATATTTAGCATATAATTTCTATATTTAAAATTATACACAGAAAATGAGTAAATAGAAAAATGTACTAACTTGTATTCTTTCTCAAATTAATCAACACATAGACTTCTTTCTGTAGTGTATTAAAATAGAGGGCGACACTTGCGTGCCCCGGGACATGGTGCCCCATTAATTTTTTTTTTCCTCATCGCGCTCTCTTATGATATATTTTTTTTCATGTGAAAATATCCATGAAATACCTTTCAGGTATCCATATGTATACCTTAAAGGTATTAATGGAATATCTTTCAGATGAAGGAAGGTATCCACATGAATACCTTTCAAGTATCCATGGAATACCTTTCAGATGAAAGTGTGCGCACGGCGTGGGAATACCTTTCAGATGAAGGTGTGCGCACGGCGTGGGTGTGTGGTTTGTGAGGTGTGCACGCGACGTGGGCACATGGGCGCGCGGTGTGCGCGCATGGGCTCGCGGTTTGTGAGGTTTTACAGATTTATCTTATAGGTATTACAAACATGAACTAAAGGTATGTGATACCTGAAGAGTATAAGTGAGATACCTTTAAAGTAAATGTGGGATACCTATCAGGTGCGCGCGCTCATGCGCGCGCAGCAGGGGTGCGTGGGCCTGGGATGGGTTGGGAACACGGATCTAAAATCCGTGTCCCGGGCACATATAAGTTTTTGCCTAAAATAGAATATTTCAGCCCATAAAATGAGTAAATAGAACAACGTACTAATGTGTATTCTTCCTCAAATTAATTAACACAGAGACTTAATTTTTGCAATGTACTAAAACATAATATTTCACCCTTTCTCTGAATTGTTGAAGACTACGGTTGTTCCCAGCATCCAACTGTGTATTCTTGTTCAAATTCAGCACTCATGAATTTAAGAAGTCAAGAACTTGTATAAATGTATATCTCAGAGACAATATTCTTAGATTGATCGATATAATGAATTGAATTATTGATTCATTTATTCTTATTAGCGTATCCAGCTCCTCTTATTTATGTCTATCTACAAACACAAAAATTCTCAAAGAGATCTACGAGACTTATCAAAGAAAGACAATTCTTGTTCCAAAAGTACTTTTAATCATCCAAGATTAAACGATGAGTCTGCTTCTTCCTTCTCAATTAACTAACTTAACAATCATTTCTTATTTTACCGTTATATTTTTTATTCAACTCTCATATATATATATATATAAATTTAATATATTATATTAATTATTATATAATTAATAAAATATATACTTCAAACACATAATTTCCATCAGACATGCCCCACGGTAAGACACAACGACATGCTTTTGATTGACAATCCTGCGCACAACTAACTCCCATTTTTTCTTAATTAACATGTTATTGCAGTTCAACATCTCCTATCTCTTCTAGTGGGTCCTAGGTCCTACATGTTAATAACAATACATCAATGTGATGTCAATAATACCTTATTCTCTAATGCATGTGCTCTTTAGATTATTTAAGTTAAAATCAATATTAATCAGTACGCAAAAACTTATATATCGGGGACACGGATCTTAGATTCGTGTCCCCAACCCACCCCGGTCCGTGGGCTGTTCCCACGCGCCCACACCGCACGCACCTGACAGATATCACACATTTACTTTAAATGTATCGTACATATACTCTTTAGGTATCACATAACATGTATATAATGTATTATGTTCAGGTATCACATATATATTCTTCAGGTATATCACACATTTTCTCTTTAGATATCGTATATTTACTTTTCAGGTATCATATATATATTCTTAACGTATTACACAAGTATCTTTTAAGTATCACGCATATTACTTTCGAGTATTACATATCATTAAACACGTAATTATGTAATACATGTAGTTCATATATGTAATACCTATAGAACAAATCTGTAATACCTTAAAACTAATTTTCATAACTTACATATCATTAAAGCATGTAATTACGTAATACCTTTAATTCATGTTTGTAATACCTATAAGACAAATCTGTAATACTTTTTAGTTCATGTTTGTAATACCTATAGGACAAATTTGTAATATCTTTTAGTTCATGTTTGTAATACTTATAAGACAAATCTTTAATACCTAAAAAAAAAAAAAACTGAGGAAGAACATGCACAACTAAGAGAAAAAAAAATTAAAATGTACGCGGGTCGCCGGGACGGGTTGGGGATACGGACCCAGGGACACATAGGAGAATCACTCTAATCAGTAATGCAAATTATCACTTACAGTGAGATTGATTTTTTTTTTTAAGCTTTATTGCAAGTCTAGAATTGGAGAACTATCATAATAATTTTATTATTTTGTTTTTGTCCTCTCCAGTCCTCTTATGGAAAATATCAAGAATTTATTTTCTCTTCTTAAGAAAATTGTACGTATTTGACTTTTGTAATTTCAATTTATCTACACATTGATTTAACATAATTTTCTTATTTAAAAAAGAAAAGAAAAAACACAACTGTCACAAATTGCTTCTAACATTGATTGTGTCGAGATTAAAATTATCGTTTAGGCGGTTTCATGTCTTAAAGCTGCCCTAACAAGTTTTTTGTGAACTCTCTCTCTTCATTTTTGTACAATTGAATGTATTTTTTAGATTTTTTTTTAATTTACAATTTTCTGATTCTCTCTAATGCTTTTTTCTTTTCTTTTTTCCTTAAAGATTCCTTAGAGAGTTAGAGAGTTGGAGTAATTCAGGTTCCTCATATTCATTTTTCCAATTCAAATTTCACATTTTTTTGGGTCAAAAAATTCCTAATATTTTTTAAAGGAAAAAATATTAACAAAAAAAATGATAATTAACAATAACATGATAACACCGAATTGAAATTGAAGTACACTTTTTTTTTTGTTCATCTATGTGCATATGGTGCTTGTAATTTTGTTATTAAACTCGTCTTGTTATCGAGAAAAATAAATCAAGTTAACTATAATTGTGTTTTTACATTACATTTTTGAGTAAGTAAAATTACTATTGCTTTATTTAAAAAAAAAAAAAATCCTTCATCAAAGTAAAATTATTCTAAGTCGTGAAGTATTGAAATTACAAGCACTGAATTAGGGTTTACAAATGTATAATATATTAATGTATAGTAAGCTTGTAAGGATGTATTCAATATGAAACCTTATTTTCATTTCATGTGCTCCTACATTGGCGAATGAGTTTTTCCACGTCTTGACAAGGAACTCTCATTTGCATCATTCTTTTAGTATTTGGTATTGACGATCATTAGCTATTGGCGATCTTTGATCTTTATTAATGATTGAAATTAATGATTTTAATAAATTGTAAGCACTACTAACGATTTATAGCTTGTTTTTGAATGAATATAAAAAATACATATAAAGAAAAAAAAAAGTGAGTACAATAAAAGAAGAGGAAAGAAGATATCACAACTTGACATGACTTAAAAAAAATGCAGGTCTCATTAAAATTCTGATATACAAAAACTCAATGGAAAAAACCTATATCACGGAAAAAGAGCACCACACACGACTAAAACCGATAAGAACATTATCTGGAAAAATCCCTCAATATTAGATAACTAAGCATAGTAGGTGCCGAATTCCACCCATGAAACTCAACTTCCATATTCAATAGCTTGTTCGCCACTTGATTCCTGTCTTGAAAAATATGAGTGTTGGGAATAAATGAGAAAATGACTGTTGTAAAGAGAAGAATATAGGCAAAGAAACTGAGGCTTGTGGAGAGCACAATTTCCTTAAAACAAATTTGTCCCCACATAATGCTTGAGGATTGAACAAACGTTTGTGTCCCAAGATACAACGAAAACCAATACCAAGCTTAGCACTAAACTTGTACTCTAACAAACTGAACTAATGTCTGAAAAATATCACCAAAACTGAAACGATAGAAAGAAATTTGAGCAATGGAAGGAAGAGGAAAAAAAACAATTGCAAGAGAATACGTGTCAGGGGAGGCCTTCTTGGAGCGCAAAAGTTCATCAGTATACTGAATTGAAATATAATTGAAGTTATAAATTATGGTGTTAAAAAATTATATTGTGATTGAAAATTTACGCAAATTTCGTAAATTTTTAAGCAGTCTAAATGTTTTATATGACACTATTAAAAAGAATTGAACTTGATACACATTACATATCAACAACAAAAAAATTGCATTTTTATTTGAACTAAAATACGTCCACATTTTTTATTTTTAAATAACGTACATTCATATAAAATAATTTTCTTACCCATAAAATTGCTTGGAGGGTATCAAAATTATTGAAAATTCAATTAAAATAAACAGTAAATTTTATCTATCCTAGTCTTAACAACATGCACTGTACAATTTATGTCAAAAAATTTAACAGTGTGCTCCCATTATGCAAATATTTTGACTGTAAATAAATACTGTAAAATTAGCAATTACTCTACACTGAAATTACTTTGAAACATGCATGCTAACCATTCGAGACATTATTGGTGGAGTATAATATCTTTTAATAATAATAGTCAATTGGTGGCGTATAATATATTATAGTCTACTAATAGAGAAAAGAAAGCCAAGCTATATATATTATGAAATGAATTTAAAAATTGAGTTTAAATCGTGAGAAATGTGATTACTTGTAATTACCAAATACTTTGCATAGATGTACGAAAGTAAGCTGTAATAAAAAGGGAAAAATTGTGCACACATAGATCAAAAATAATTTATCTTAAAAATTCCAAAATAAAAGGCATATATATATATATGAATAAGTTTTATGTGAGACCGTCTCACGAATCATGTTATGTGAGACGGGTTAACCCATAACCCGCATTACACAATTCACATGTAAATTAATAAAAATGGGTTAAGATTATGAGTAAAAATGATCCGTCTCACGTAAACTATCCGTGAGATCGTGTCACACATGTTTTTGTGTATATATAATTACGTAGAATATATTAATTATATATAAAATACTGTTTAATCTTATTGAAGTGTCATTTCAGTTATGTTTCAGACATTTATACAATTTTATCTCAAAATTATCCTTATTACAATTCATTAATAATTTACTAATTTTCAATCTAAAATGTCAACTTTTATCTAAATCTAAAGATGTTGTTAGGATTTCTTTGAAATTAAATATTTTTTTTCAAAAATTTGCATCATAAAATCCTTGATTAATAAGGGATATGTTAATTCAAATTTTATATTCTTTGATTTTTAACAAAATTAAAAAAAATAACACTTGAATGAAAAAATATTATTTTTAAGAATTTACTTGTAAATAATTACATATAAATAGAAGAAATAGACTAGAAAAGAAATGTTTCCTATATCAAACAAATTTATAGATAGATAGATTCCAGAAATAGATTTTATAGATCCTAAACTTAATTAATATGAACAATTAGAGTAAGATTAGTAAAACACAAATAATTAATTATCAATAATAATAATTTGGTGAAAAAAAAGGGGCAGATGTGATTGGTGAGATGGAAAGAAGTGATCAACGCCGCTAATCAGAGTGTTGACCGTAATTACCCGACAAAGCGGAAGTCGTTTACGAATAGGACTAGGGCATCAAGGGGCATTACGGTCATTACAGGAAATCGCCGAGGGCATTTTGGTCATAGTGGGAAGCATAAATAGGTGGTCAGTGGGGCGGATTTACTCCTCCAAAGCTCTTAATCTACATTCTACGCTTCTCCTCTTCTCAGAAATATTCTAGAAGCCGAGATATCATCGTCATCGGACGGCTGGTAATCGTTCCAGGGTTCAAGATCCCGACGGAGATAGAGATCCGATTTGACTGCGGCGGCGTTGCGGCGCATTCGCCGTTTTCTCTGTGAATAATACTTGAAGCGGGCGGATTTTTCCGAGGATTTCAGTGAAGTTTTACGATTTGTATTTGAGATTTGGACCATCGGCGGAGGGTTAATCGGAACCGTTACGGTTATTCGCGAGGTGATTTGAGTTTTGGACCATTGATGATACACACAGGTATATGAAACCCTAAGTTTTTTGATAATCTGCGTGATTTGTGTGTTGGTTGTTTTTCTGTTGTTGTCTTCACCGTCATCAGACAAGGAATCTGCCTCTCGAGATCAAGATCTGTTCCCAGCAAACATTCTAGGGTTTTCTAGGACCGGATTTGAGTTCTCGGTCCATGATTTGGAGATGGAGATCTGAATCTGATAAATTTTTCGGGCGAAGACTTCGTCAGCCAAAGCAGATGCTTCGAGTATTTTGGTTGAAGGATTTGTTGTGCATTATGTTGACTTCGAGGATCGATTTTCACATCTTCTCTAGCGTTTCCAGTGAATAAATTGCGGCCTCTGGCCAAATGCATATTATTGCATCACATGGAAATCTGCTGCAGATCGAGATCTCGTTGTAGGAAATTATTTTAAATTAACCATGATGAAACGGGCCTATGTCTGATGGTCTTTGGCGACATCGTTCTCTGATTTGCCTGGTTCTGATTGCCAAAGAGGCTGCAGGATCGAGAGAAAAAGGAATAAAACTAGGGGTTTTGCTTTTCTTTGTTAACATAAGAGTAGCAATCGATGATTTAACGGACTGGGGAGATTGTCTCAAAATTTCAGAATATTTGCTACATTTACGTGGATTTTTATGTGTCTTTTATTGTATAGCCACACCCCTTAGATCGGAAGCAATAACAAATGCTGGTATATACTTATTTTAAATCTTGATTGAAGATGGATTAAATCTTCATTGGTTGATTAATTCTGCCACTTCAGATGATTTGAAGACTTTCTAATGTTAAAGGCCCATTAGATCTTTTTGTCTATTCACTGTTTACACCTGAAGGATGCAAGCTATTGATTCTCATGGGATGAGAGGCCTTTCCAAGCTCTTTTTTGCCATCATTCTTTAACCCCAGTACTTAGGCATGCTATATATTTGCTATAAGTGAAAGAACTCTGATCTGTTTTCATTCCCAGCTGTTATTGCCCTTCTATGAGGTAAATGCTGAGAATTATGTAGGGGGAGCATTGATCTTGAATTAAATGAAGTGTGAAAGATGGTGTGCATATTCTTGGTTAATATATGGTATCTTTAATCTTGATGAAAGTTATGTTTCCTAGACTTGTTCATGTGATTGAAGTTCTTGGTTTGATCCTAACGCTGCTTTTCTTCTTTGCTGGCAGCACACATGGGGATCTGTGAAGATCGAAGAATTTGCTGTTAGCAGCCCGTGGTGAGATTATGTTTCGTGGTTTTGAACATTGCATAGATAGGCTGTTTATGTGCTGTTACATGAATTGTTTGACATCTTATATTTATTAAGGAAAGATGCTTCTGTGACAAAGAGGTTTTTACTAAAATGAAGTTTGAATACAGAGTATTGATGTGTTAATGAGTGGCATTTTATGAAGCTCTTGAGGATAGAATTTATGTGGCATGACTACCACAGTTAAAATTTGTAGAAAACACAACTTACATCTGATGTATGCTCTTAGAATCTATTATATATACATATATCTTTTCCTGAATATCTTTTGTTTTTGGCAGACTAGCTTGTGTGATAATTTATTCAGGACGTTGATATAAGTTGAGCTTAAATCAGAAAAGAAGTCACCTCCAGAGGGGTCTGAGAATACTTGGTGGATTCATCGTTGATGGGATATAGCCCATATCTGCAAAATAATGCTTAGCAGTGTGGGTCTTGAAGTGATGAACTCCACCAATCCAGAGTTAAATTGGAAAACTGTGACAAAAGGAAGGCGTTCAAGGAAGTCAGTAGCTAGAAGCTTGAACAGTGTTGTTAAACTAGGCAATTCTATTAGCCCCAAAAGAGTAGGAGATTTTTCTGAGTCTGATTCTGACAAGGTATAATGTAAAAGATTGATTATCATTGTTAGATATTAATTCTAGTAAGCTCTTCAATAACTGAGCATTCTCTACGTTAATGTGGCAGTTTGGTGAAGTGGTTCTTGGACAGTCAACTTCTGGTAAGTCAGAAAATGTTCCGCTCAAGAAAAGGAGGCATTTACTTCAATCTCCACCACCTCATCCCTGGGCATCATCTTTACGCGGTCAAGACTCAGCCTCCACAAGAACACGATCTTCACCATTTTCTGAAGATCATGAGAAACTTCAGTATCCTAGTTGTTCATTGGGTCAGAAGTCCTCCAACTGGCATTTGATGAGAGGAATCAAAGGATCTGCTAAAGTTGCGCGTGGTAATGGGTTTGATGTTTTATGTGATCAAACAGTAAGTTACGATGATGCAGGTGACTTCTCCGGAATTGAACTTCTCGCAGCAGCAGCTAGCATGGATGACGATGCTGATAAAAAGGATCTGCTAGAAGATTCTAAAATGCAAAAAAACTCCGATGCATCCAGTTCTGAAACACTATCTAAAGTAGGTGATGAGTTAGAGAATTCCTTGAGTGAAATGAACGTGCATGGAGGTGGTATGGATTGCTCTCAGGAGAGATGTTCTGCATCCGCTTCTAAGAGTAATTGTGGGAGCCTGGAGGATGAAACTTTGCTGAAAGTGAGTAGACAGCATTGGGATCTAAACACGCTGATGGATGCTTGGAATGAACCATGTGATGATTCAATTGCTGGAAATAGCTCAAAGGATGTTGATGATATGCATATGGAGGGAGAGCAGAAGGTGTCCACTGACCTTGTGTGTTCTGACCAAGGTGGCATAAGAGACGAGTCTTCCAATCTGAAAACAGAAGAAAATAAGTCAACATCAGATATAGATAAAAGGACCTGCAGTGAGCCGTGCAGCATCGAGGAACGTTTACAGGAACCGCGAACGAGTGTTCATTCAAATGCTCCCATCGAAGCCAGTGAAAAAGATCCTGATGATAAGAATTCAATTCAGGTCTTAAGCTGTGATGCTGATATGAAAAACCAGAATGAAGTTGCAATTTCAGATGTTGTTCTTGACAATCCTCCTTTTACAAAGCCCTGCTGCTCTTCTGATGTGCTGGTGTCTGGGAATAAAACCAATAGCATTTCTGATACTATTGCTGTAACACAGGATGAAGATTGTTCTAGTAATATCAGTGAATGTGAGAGAAGTACTGCTCCTGATGGAGTTGATACAAGGACTGAAGATGTCAATGCACGTGATGTAACAGCATCTGAATCTGTGATTGATGTCCAGCGTAAAGACATGGAAGATTCCCAAGAGACTTTTGAACCCCCTGGTATTTAAGAATTCTTTGAAATTTACATGTTAACTTGTTTTGGCAATTGTAAAAGTAGTTTGAGTATGCATTTAACTTGATTTTATACTCCATTCTAACACATTATTCTTCTTCCCACAGGTTTCTCTACTCAAGATGCTCAACCTGTACCAATAGCTGATTCAAACAAACAAAATGATGGAGCTATTGTTTCTGGTTGTACAATAGCTGATTGTCAGAGGTACTTAGAGCCAATTGAACTTGATACCAAGCACGATGGTAACCATGATGAAGAACTGAAAAAGACTAAAATGGAAGACACTTGCAAGAGTTCTAGTGCTGGAGCACAATGTGATGGCCGACGTGATTCAGAAGTTTCTCAGGATAATCATGTACCCATGGTTGATGGAGATGACCTGGCTTGTTTCCAGGAGGGGTATGATTCTCCGTACGAGGATGGAGAGCTGAGAGGTTCGTTTTTGTGCTCCTGGGAAGACAATGAGATTGAAAATGAGTGTGTTGACTATGAATCTGATGGAAGAAATGGAGATGGTTCAGATGCTGCCGACTACCCCGTGTCTGAGATTGTTGAAGGCGGTTCTGAGGGTTCTCATGGCACTCGGAGAAGTCTATCAATGAAAAGATCTCCAGAAGGTAGATGTAAGAGCGGTCCACTAAAGCAGTCTTTGAGGAAGCATTTTGTCAAAGACGACTCAGACAATAATGAGATAGCAGGAAAGGGATCAAATGCAGGATCAGGTACTACAGTTGAGCAGTGTATGGAAATGGTTATTGAAGAAGATGATGACATTAAAAGGAGACAGTTAATTGATCGAAGAGATGTAGTTGATGTCAAAGTGACGGACATGGATGAATATGCATCAAAAATGACAGCAAGGAGTAAGCTTCAATCTCGTATTGAAGGGCGGTCATCTGCAGATGCTACTTACGGGAAGGACATTTTCTTTACACATCAATGCAGGTAGGTTTACCAATATTGGTCACTCTACTTTCGTATGGAGGGATTTTATTTGTAACGTTTAATATCCTACTAACATCTGTTGTGTTTATTTGTTTAGACCACGTCGCCTTGGTGGTTCATATTCTCGAGCTGAAAGGGAAGTCAGTCCTGACAGATATATGGGTAGATATAGATCTACTACCGCTCATGGTGAAAGAGATGGAGTTCATCAATGGACATCGTGGGGTTCAAGAAGGCGCTTTACCTCAAATTATCAGGGAGCTGAGGGTCGTAACCATACCAGACCAAGAAGTAAAATTAATGAATCTGCTGACAAGATTGGTGGGGTTGACTTCCATGATCCAAGGCCAACTTCTAACTATATGCCGAAAGGCTTGAACAGGCCACTCATGAGGAGATCATCACCTGTTGTGGAGAGGGCTGAATATTTTGGTGTAGGTAGAAGAATGCCTCCAACACGAGGAGGGGTTGGCAACTATAGAGGCAGAGGAGGGGGGCATTATTCGCAGCAGCGCGCTGGTAGAGATTTTGTGGAGGATTTCGAGCCCCTACCTGACGATGGTGGGGCCCCCGTTCGCATTCCACGCTATTTATCCAGAAGGGAAAGAAGCTTCTCTCCAGGTGTTGCTAGGAATAATGCTCATATGGGTTTGCCCCGAAGAAGATCTCGCTCAAGATCCAGAACACGTTCTCCTAGGGTATGGCACTCCCACAGAGAACGGATAATGGGTGGTGGTAGAAGGCCAAGCAGGTCCCCTGAATTCAGGTCGGAGGCTAGGATGGAGAGAATGAGGGTACCGTTTTCGAAACCCTCTTTTGCAGCCGAGTATGGGGGGGAGGGTTACATGTCCCCTTCTAGAGGTCGGTTCTCCCCTCAGAGGAACTGTCGATGGGTCGACGATCACAATTTTGCAGAAAGACGCAGAAGATCACCACCACCTGGGAGACTGTTGAGGCGCACTCAAAGGTTCGAGCCGGCTGGGGGTCGGTTGAAGTTGTCGGATGAGTACTTTAGGCCCGTCATTAGGCCTGGAAGATTCTCCTTGATGGGTAATGGTGGTGGTAGGGAATGCAAATTAGAGTCGAGTTATGAGGATAGAAGGCGAGAGGAGGGTGGTGAAATGATGCATCGAGTGGTGCAGCATTCGGAAGATGGGAACAACATAAGGCGGTTCCGGCACAATGCAGGTGATAATTTTGAGACCAACAGTATGAATAATGAGGAAGAAGTTGTTGTCAGAGTAGGCGAGGCGAGGGGGGATCATGGGGTGGCCGCTCAAACTCCGCAGGAGGAGAAGAGAGCATCTTTTAATATCTAACACATTTCATGCTGATCTGATATAGAAAGGTAGATAACCAAGGGGGGTAGGTTAGGAATTTCATACCAGCCTTTTTTACGCTTTCTAGTAGTCTCTTCTTCTAAAGTTAATTTTTTTTTTGTTTTTAATTTTTCAAAATTGGTTAAATATTTTGGAGAAGGGGGCCTCGTTTAGTTTTAAAGTGTAGGCCTATGCTATTATGTTGGTTCTTCCCCCCCTTGCTTTTGTTTTTCATTGTATATGAGCATGCTTTGCTTTGCTTTGGAAGAAAAAGCTTCTTTTATTTTAGAAGGCTGTCTTTAGAGCTTACATGGTATTTTGTTCATTGTATCTTTACTTTATCAGCAAATTTGGATAAATGTCACCTTGACATTTGCAAAAATAATCATCTAAGATATTTCTTCTATGGTTGCACAAAATGTACCCACGATTATACGTGAAAATTTTGTATTAAAGTAATGTTTTTGAGAGTTTTTTCTATTCCCAAACAATTCTCTGACTAGTTTGAGTCAATAAGCTAAGTCCATTAGTTTGCTGGTTTTCATTTAATTTGTTTGGTGGATTCAATGAAGACCAATTATGTTAGTTTATTTTGTCATGTGAAATGATAATGTAGCATGTTATTTTATTCTATAATTCTACATGTAATTTTACACAAGCTCCATTAATCGATACAGCAAATTAATGACAAATCTCCATCAGTATGCAAAAGGATACAGTAATTCCTTTCCGTGAATTCATATTTGTAAGTCACCAGGTAAAACTAAAAGATTGATAATGCATTGAACCAGATGAACATACTTCAGCTATATCTTTTCTCATCTTTTCTGGGCCACTCACAAAAACACCAACGTTGGATCCTTCAAACTCAGACAATATTTCTGCATATCAAAAACCCCATTCTCTCAATATATAAAAGAGGTGATCAACTCATAATCTCATAAATTTTTATACAGCAAAAAACTTACTCTTGAAATTAGGCCTTTCACCATAATGTACTGTGGTAGCTTGCTCGAATGATTGGTGCAGAAAGCTTTCTACTTCTTTTTCAACCTCATACAACAATGATCCTGGCTCTGCACTTTGGATCTGTTTATTTTCTTTAGCATTCTGTTTCTTGTTCCAAACAAAAGCTAGAGTTGCAACAATCAAAAGAGACACACACAGCAACAAAGCAGTGATGATCGATCTTGCACCATGTGAGTATATCGCATTGGTGTTGTGATCAATCGGGTATATGCAGTATCGGTTGAACATGGAAAGTAGAAGAAGAAAAATGGCAAAGGATGACGAGATAATGGCTCCAAGCCATAGCCAGCTGCTTGGGCCCAGAACTGTGGAAACTGATGTGTCTAAAACACTTGGCTTAAACCAAATGGTTTTGGGCAGATTTTGGCTGTTTGTTGACGGTTTTGTATCTCTAGTTATGTAAGCTTCAATCTGCAGATTCAAGCGTGAGATTTCATGAGAGGATCCAGCAAACGGGACAAGAAGATTGAGCATTGTGATATCTTGAGATTTCTTGAAAGCAGCAACAAGAACAACTCTTGGGGCCTTTCCATTCATGTTTGCTATGACAATGAGTTCTCTAATGATGGATATAAAAGGTGTAATTCCACTCCCACCACTCACCAGCACTAGAATGTCATGCCTATGCAAATAGCTCACCAATTAGTTTAAGGAAGAGTGTGTTTCTTACTAGTAAGAGATTGTGTGGTTTTGTTTAAACCTTAGAAATGAAATTGATGGAGGTGCATACGGGCCTTCTACGGATACTTGAAGATGATCTAGTGGTGTTGAAGATGAAAGAGACTCATAAAGCTTCTGAGACCAATTTCCTTCACTTTTGATGACAATGCTTAGGCGTTGAGGGTCCATTTTGTTGTTTGAGGTTATGGTGAATGGATGCCATTGTAGCTTCGATAAGCTCTTCACATTGATGAATATAATGCTTGATGGATTATAACATAGTCCTAGCAATAAAGGGTTGTCGAAATTATCAGTGTTTGATAATGAGGAGTTGAGTTCTTGATCAAGAGTTTACCAAATTATAACTCACTTGGATCTTTGGAGAAGTTGAGTTCTACAGCCTGGCAAGGTAAAATACGAGCAGATATAAGGCGTACATTTCTCTGGGATTGTAAGAATCTCAAATACCGATCAATCAAGAAAAGGTAGAATCCGGGTAGCATGATGCAAGAATAAGAGAATCCTATGTGTAAAACAAAGAAAACAACGAAAACTACGTATAGATGATGTGTGTAAAAGAAGAGCTCAAATAGTTTTCGCCTAATAACTGATAAGCTTGTGATCCAAATAGCTATCCCAGAAAGCAAAGCTATTTCTCCAGCCATATTCGACACTCCAACTTTGCTCCATTTCATCATCTGAAAGCTCACAAAGTTACTGCTGAATTTGATATTTCTATGCATAATGAATAAATTGTACAAAAAACAGTTATATATACCTCAGAGATCTGATGTGTATTAGCCCAAAAAACCATGTAACACAGACCATGAGCGAGGAAGATGGTTAGAACCGTATGGCCAAGCCAAATGTGGTACTTAACAGAGGACTCTGAAGTGAGTCCAACGAGGCGTAGGATTGATGATCCACGAGTCACTGGGAAGAAAAGAAAAGACAGACATATATTGCCAACGAGGCCTAGCAGAAGAGCTACGCTGTCTAGCCTAACCTCCCACCTGTTCCAATGACACCTCACACTCGTTTAAAAAGGGGAATAAGAGAATCAAATGGATAGTTTAGGTTCAAGAAAAAGCATCTTACACATGATATCCTATCTTTGATGAAGATTGTGTGGTGATATTCTTGAACATGCCATATACATAGGCTGAAAATGACCAAACCAAGAGAGTAACGAACGTTGATAAGAAGCATAATTCTGTCCAAGAGACGATGCCAATAGGGCCCGTTGTAAGTACAGGTTGTGTCCATGAGCCCAAATTTGAATCCTTTGGGATTCTGTTTTAAAAAGGTATGAATGGTTACTATGTTGAACAATGTAAAAAAGGTTTTAACTTTTGAAACATACCTATCGTTGCTATCATCCATGTACTTATCCAGATGGAGATATATACATCCCAGTGTGGCAACAAGCAAGATGGGAAAAGAGTATATAAGAATATTTGTACCTACAAACAAAGAAGCAATAAGTTATGAAAACAGATTGTTTGATCAATCTGTTGGGTTGAGAAATCGAACCTTGTTCACCCAAATAGGTTGAATTTGCTTTAGCATTGATATCAGGCAACCAATGCAGCCAAAATGTATTTGTTGGCATCATTATCCAAATCATAATGTAGCCCAGAAAAACCACTAGAATCAGAAGCTTTATTGCTAGCTGAATGGTCCTAGCATGTTGGCGAAGAATCGTCTTGATCTTAACTGAATCCATCTGTGGATTTCTCTCTGTTTGAGAGTGTGTATCCCATGAAGGTTAGATAGTCCTAAATACAAGGAATAGTTCTTGCATGTGTACAAAAGAAGAGCAAGAACAGGACCAACTTTATAACTTGTAGCCACTGTGTGTGTTCACATTTTAAAAAACCAGTTTGTTAGCCAAAATAGGAGTTTAATAACGTGCAACATAATCTCTGCTGTTGACTTTGATAAATATAAATAAAAACTTGAAATGATAATATATCATAGTGAACAATATATTGCAAAACCATTTCTCATTAATAAATACTGCAAAAATAGTCATCATCACATTAAATATTGCAGAACAAGATCCGTCCAATCTATCAACCACATTTGTCAAATAAGATTAATTAAGAAAAAAAAAAGAAGAAGCTAATATTAACTGCAATACAATAAATAATAAATGAGAAAACTAATATATATTCATAGTTTCACTATGACTTGTGTTCTCATTGAGTACTAAATACAATATACAATATATATAATTGTAAGCATTTCATTGATTGAATTGAACAATGGGGGATCAGTTTATTACAGTTTTATGGTATGACAATATGCTCTATGTAATCCACTAAAGCCATGAACACGACTTTTCAACTTTGAGATGGGAAACATGATTTCTTCAGTCGCCAAAGTAGCTACTTTTGCACCTCTTGTGACCTAAGAGTTGTTTTCTTCAGTATCTGCAAACTAAAATATCGAGTTATGGCTAAATAACATTGTCATTAGAAAGCATGATTGAAGGAAAAAGACAAAAGTATGAACTATCATTTATAGAAACAAGCAATTCATGCATCTTGACCACAACAGTGAATTTAGGAACTAAGCGAAGAACTTGATACTCAATTTGATGGCATTCTGATAGGATACTCAATCTAATGCTTTCATTTGGCTTTTCTTCTGTCACTCATGTTAATCTAGTTTGGCTGTTAAGAAGCAAATTACTAGATCATGGATGTATTTTACAACAAACTAAGCCACTCATTAGTTAATGGCTCGAATGATCACGTGCATAGAGACTAAAACAAGTGCAAATAGGTTATAGGTCTATGAACAAACATGCCAGAGTCAATTAAGAACAGATGAAACAGACATCATATTATTAAAAATGATTGATGATGATAGAAGATCTATTCTTGGTCCATGTCTATGTAATGCATTCATAATGTCAATCTACATATATTTGTTATATTATAGTTCAAGCACAAAACAAATGGCCTTACAGCAATGAATTAATGATATATGAAAGCATGTGAAATAAACCACCAAGACCTCATCAACCCACTATGATCCATCAAGTTAATTTCCCAGAAGATCAAAGATAATCAAAGAAAGTAAACTTCAAAGAAATATCATTCCTTATAGCCAAGAGGTGCACAGATAACTAAGTTTGTTATCAATGAAATGAAGGTGATGTACACTAATATATCTCACCCGGTACATAACTTGGATGCGCAAGTTGGGAGAATTAAGTGGAAAAAAGGAATTTTACCTTTCTAATCATTTGATTCTTGTTCTGCAAAGTTGAAAGCCTGCATTGTGGTCATATCATGAGAATGCAAAAACCACAATACATAAAGAGATGATAATAGCTTAATGACAGAAAAGATGGAATGTAAATGATCTGATCCACACACAAACCAATCTGATCATGCTTGGAATGTAGAAACAAAGCGTTCAACCACATAGTCAAAAAGTACCTGCTATTAAATTCTTTGTTATGCAAATCAGGCCCCTTTGCTGCTCATTAAAGGGTAATGGTGAATGATCATTTTTCAATTTGACACCATAACTCATGTTGATCCTCTGTTTGGCGAATCTGTCGGGAGTATCAGGAACTTCCCATATCTGATCAATGTCCATCTGATCCATCCTTTGTGGGTCAAACAAAAAAAGCAGATTGAAGTAATGTACCAGGTACCAGGTACCTGTCAAAATTCGAGAAAACTTCTTGCTTGAAAAGATATTTCTTCTCAGACATGTTCATCAAATTTCTCAGTCTGTTTTGTTTGCAACTGAAATTTCGGATGTTAAAATCAACTTATTTTCAATGTTTTAATCCAACAACGCATGGAGATTGTGGATGCAGTAAAGTTGAGATTTGGTTATCGTTTATCAAAAATTACCAATTATGATAAACAAAATTATCGACAGTTAGGGGATACAAATCAATAGAAAAATCCTGCAGGTTGAGCATGCGCCAACCATTAGATGGAGTTTTATTCTAAAGAGATTTTGAAGCAAAACTATACAAAAATCACTGAAATAAAACAACTATCAACCAAAATCAACTGATTTGAGAAGTTGGAAATTGAAATTCATGGCCCCCAAGTTTTGGTGAGTAGGTTTTGTCAAATCCACCAAAATCTCTCAATGAGTGATGGATATCAAATTCATATCAATCCAAACAAACACCATTGAATTTACTACAGTGGATTTCAAATCCATCCTCAAATCCTTCAATCCAAACACAACCTAAAGGGATATCAACATCAGCATGAACTTCAATAAATTTGCAAGTCTCATATTACAGTCTAATGCAATTTTAGAAAGAGAGAAGTTGTCTATGTTTAATGCAAAAACTTGGTGCTGATTTTGATTATGTAATACAAACTGCCTAAGGAAAAATCCAGGGATACCTTCATCAGCGATGCTTTCTTTTCTTTTGAGCCTTTCCAGCTGAAAAAGAGCTTGTCGTGTATCTTGAATTAGCAAGCTCGCGAGGTACAGAAGCACCAGATGATTTCAGAATTTCAACCAAATCGGGGAATAGTTTCTTGTCCTCCTCATTCACAAACACAATTGCTGTACCATCTTCTCCCATTCTAGAGGCCCTTCCAATTTGGTGCACATACTCTTTCATGGAATTTGGCATGTCAAACACAATAACTTGCCTCACGGACAGAAGATCAATTCCTCTGCCCAACACTCCCGTGGCCACAATCACAGTAAGTTCCCCAACCAAAAAAGACCTTAATATCTCCCTTCTGTCCTTCATTGTTTTCTGTCCATGTATCGATTGAGCTTTCACCCCAGTTGTCGTTGTTATGGCTTCAGAAAGGAGATCTGCCCCAATTCGAGAACCCACAAACACCACAACCGGTGGCTTAAAATGATGTTTGCTTGTCAATATATCAAAGAGCTTTTGCTTCTTTTTATTCGATTCCACCCATATTGCCAGCTGTTTAACAGCCTGACTAGGTTTGTTGGGCTTTCCAACTGATATAACAGTAAGATCTTTCACCATGGACCCTGAAACGATTTCAACTTCTTTTGAAACTGTTGCAGAGTACATTAACACTTGTGGCTGGGACAAAGCCTGAAAAATTTGCATAACTTGCTCATGGAATCCCTTTTCAATCATGCAATCCACTTCATCAATGACTAGAATTGATACAGTATCCAATTCAAAATCATGCTTGGTTAGAAGATCAATGATTCTTCCTGGCGTCCCCACAATCATTGACACTCCCTGCTGAATGCGATGTACTTGTCCAGCCATGGCATCACCACCAACCACTAGTGCAGTCTTAAAGGGCAACCCTTGACCAAGTAACTTTGCTTGTTCCTCCACCTGTATACCGAGCTCTCTAGTAGGCGTGAGAACCATTGCTACTGGTTTTTGTGGGTTGTTTTTGAGCTTCGCACAGCAAGAAATTACCGGGACTAGAAAGGAACAAGTTTTCCCTGAGCCAGTCTCTGCTGAAACAAGCATGCTCTGTCCGATCATCGCAGATGGGATCGCCTGCATTTGGACAGGTGTTGGCATTTCATACCCAGCAGCTTCTAAATTTTGAAGGAGCTTCTGAGGAAGATTACAAGAAGCAAAAGACAAAATTGGTTCTGGAACATTAACTCCCTTTACAGATATTTCGAGTTTTCTCCTGAGCTGCTCTGTCTGACTATTAGTTAGACATTGAGGTTCTGATTTATTGTTTCCATCTCGAACATAGTAGCACTCATCCCTTGCTGGAAGTTTTATAGAGGACGGCTGCGCAGGGGAAGCCTTTAATTTTGCTACCTGGCTGAGAAGAGACTTTTTACACTCAATACTGCAAATATCATCATCAGTCTCATCACATATATATTCACCATAGCGGCCGCATATAACACACAAAGGTTCTCCAGGCAAAGCATCTCTTTGATCCCAACATCTTTCTTTCACATCAACCTCTGCACCATGAGTTAAAAGGATAAAAATTAGCCAATAAAACTAAAGCAGAATAAAATCTTATCCCAGAGTCCAAGTCCTCATCCCATACTACGACTTCACTCACTTTTCAAATATGATTTGTCATTTACAACACATTCATCATTGTTTATTTATATATACCTTTAGATTATCACAACTAAATACAGTATAATAATACATCACCACTGTCTAGACATCATATGACATATACAGTAAAAGTCCAGGACTACCAATATTACAACAAACAAAGATTCTTATTATTTACTAGCACCCCAATATCCAAGATTGTGAGTCCAAAAACACAGAACCTCAGAAAATCCTAGCCCAAACATAACCTTAGGTCTACATTCACAAGACTCGAAATTGTTCCATCTTGACGTCGCAGAAAAGTTAGAAATCCGACCCACATGCACCTATCTGCAAGAAATCGCCACTGTACTAATATAGTTGCTTACAAAAATAGGGGAGAGATCAAAAAATTATTTTCGTCTAGAATAGGCGGATTTGAGTGAAACCTTTTGCACAAGCCCTATATTTGGAATGGCAAGAGCCACCAGGAAAGAAGAATGAATGGTGATCAACGCCATCATTCAAATAAATAGCTTCCAAAGAAGCCAAGGGTACGATACAAATAGGTAAAACGCAAGTGTAATTACTAAAAAAACATTATTCAGTATACTCCATTGCAATTGATTACGATATAAACACTCAAATTGCAGTCTCCCCCTTCATGTACTAATTCATTTGTTCATATAAATAATTAACCTAACCTTCTATCAGCCGGAAATGGTATAAAGGAAGCATTATAAAACTTTCATGCAATGAAGAAATAAACTTACCATCTTCGACCTTCATAACTTCGTTTGCGCGCAGTTCGTCGTCGATTTTTGACATAATTTGTGAATTAATTGGATGGGACAGGGAAATTGAAGAACAAAAAAAATTGACAGACAAACAAAGAAGAAGAGGAGATTAAAATTACCCAAAAAGGGCAAAAAAAAAAAAAAAGGCAAGCTTGATTAGGGTTCGTTGCCAATTTTGCCCCAATTTTTTGTGCCTCCAATTATCAATTGGACGGGGGCCACGCGGCAGATGGGTTTTGTAAAATACGGAATTTGTAAGAAAAACTTTAATTAGAAGAAACAGCAATGACATAAATTTAGGAAATAAAATTGCACAATGAATCTTGTCAAAGACCATTATCCGTTAATTAAGATTGATAAATTTTTGATATTTTGACTTGATAGATAGTGTGTAAGGTCAAAAGTACCATTAGTTATATAAATTATAAATATAGTATTGATGACACAAAATCCCTCTTATTAGTTGTTTATAATTTAAATATTTATAACATTAATAGGTATATTCATCATAGTTTTCCACACTATTATTTGTTGCTATGAAGACATAAAAGACTCCGGAAGAAATAAATGTTTTCCACACGATTATAAATCATGGATCTTATTTACAGTAGAACAAATATAAAAAATATATGAAGCATCATTCTCACACTCACACTTGCTAATATACATAGCAATCAATAGAATATTTCAATATTACAATGATTGATTACCAATTAAAGCTGATAGATTCAAAGTAGAGGTTTTTGGCAGAAGCAGAAGCACAGAGTTTGGCAACTTGATGCCTCATGCTCTTTGGCCCGCAAACCAGAACTCCAACCTCCGATTCTTTGCAATCCAAAAGTATCCCTGTCATTGCCAATTTTCTACATAATAAGCTTCTTGTTTTTCTAAGATAAATGGCACAAAAAGATGAAAAAAGGGAAAATTAACAATTTTTGTCATGTAATTCAGGTATGATCCACTTTTTATCGTTAATTTCACTTTTCTTCAAATTTGGTTCTCCAACATTCACGTTTTTTTTTAATTTGGTTTGGATATCTATTTTTCCTACATGGATGTCAAAATTGTTGACTTAGAGTTTCCAATTCTGGCATTTATGTAGATAGAAATTAACATTTCGAGCAAAAATTTGCTAATCAAAATTGAAAAAATGTGATATGTGGTATATAATATAGTTGACAAAACTTAAATTATAGGACGGAATTTGAGAATTCACAAAAACTTCTGTGCAACTGGTGCACCAGTTGCACCGTACCTTTATGTTATAAATATAGTATCTTTATGTTATAAATGTAATACCTTTATGCATGTTCATTTAAAAATGTACGAATATTTGTACATAAAGGTACTACATTTATAACATAAAGGTTTTCTGTGCAACTGGTGCAACTGCACCAGTTGCACAGAAGTGTTATTCTTGAAAATTTTCCAAAAAGGGTTAATTGCAGAAAAATCACAACCTTAATTCGTATTGTCATTTTAACAAAAAAATTCTCTATTGATCAAAATAATATAACGTTATTTGTCTACTATATGTTAAATTTTTTTGAAGTTCTTGAAGTTGACCTTCGTGAAACTGTTGTATCTGGCAAATATATATATATATATATATATATATATATATATATATATTCAAAATTGACAAAGGTCGATAAAAAACATACTACATGTATAAAGATAGGTTTTATTTTGATCAATAGTAAAAATTTTGGTTAAATTGACAATTTGAGTAAATATTGCGATTTCGAGCGATTAACCCTAATTAAAAAAAAAAACTCACTCTTTAGATCAGGTCTAGCACCAAAATGCACTTTGGTGGATTGAACAAGAGAGTGATGATGAGTGAAGCTCTCCACATCTCCATCAGAAACACACGAGAAATCCAGGTTCTGAATTTGCTTAATTTTCCTCTTCTGCCATAGCACAACTCCACTTGTTCCTGCAAACACACACACACATACAAGGAACATGTCCCACAGAATCTTGTAGCTGTAATGGTAGTTCTCTCCCCTCTCCTCCACCGGATATATATGGTAGCGCGTTACGAATCCGAGGAGCAGTAAGAAGATGACAAACGAGGACGAGATTATGGCACCGAGCCATAGCCAGCTGTTCTCACCAAGCACTGCAGATATGTGTGTGTCTGATGGATCTGGTTTGAACACCTTTGTCTCGATCTGGTTGTCTGTGTCGTCGAGGGGCTTCTCGAGTTCTTGGGTGACGTAAGCCTCGATCTGAATCTGCAGCTTGGAAATGTCTGAAGGAGCGATGGAGGAAGGAAGCAGGAGATCGAGCATGGTTAGATCGGCGGTGGTTTTGAAGGCGGAGATGAGGAGAATTTTAGGAAGTGTGTTTGTGTTCGTGTTCGTGTTGGATTCTCTGGTTTCGGCGATGATTTGGCGAATTATGGAGATGAAAGGAGTGATGCCACTTCCTCCGCTTATCATCACCAAACATTCCCGCCTAAAAACAAATTCAAACTTTGTCAGCGCGATAGATTTAAAATCATTTTGGGTTTCATAACGTTTTACTTTTCTGCACAAGGTTCAATAAAGTATCTATTTTCAATTTTGATTTTGATTCAGATTTTGCTAGAAATTGAAAACTTGGAAATTTTTCATGTGCTAGCCCCATATGATGTCGAATTAATTAGTGGTTTTGGCTCCGAAACTCAAAATTTTGATTCGGTTAATTTGTGGTTTCAGAATGAATTTGGAAAGGAGGATATTTTGACATATAGAATATGTATTTTGGTTGAAATTTGAGCTTTGGAAGAGAAACACATGTTTAATTACCTTAGAAAATGAGATGATGCAGGTCCATAGGGTCCTTCAGTTGAGACTTGAAGATGACCCAAAGAAGAAGAAAGTTGGCTGTACAATTTCTTGGTCCAACTTCCTTGGCTTTTGATCACAACACTCAGCTTATCTCTCTCCAACTCACTGTTGGATATCACTGTAAATGGATGCCACTGCAATTTGCACACACTTGGAACATGTAGAAACAATGTACTACTAGCACCATAACACAATCCTATAATCAAGAAAAATAGTAAATTAGATCATTTAGTAAAAACAATTACTCATGATCATGAGATCAATAACCTGGATTCTTGGCAAAGGTTAGTTCCATGGTTCCGTTGGGTAAGAGACGGGCCGATTCCAGCCTAGACTGTCGTCTGGATTGTAGGAAACGTAGGTATCGATCGATGAGGAAGAGGAAGATCCCAGGAAGAATCATGCAAAGGTAGCCCACTCCAACATGGAGCATGTAGAAAACAAGGTAGACAATGTAGAGATGGTGTGTGTAAAAGAAGAGTTCAAACATTTTTCGTCTCACACGACCGAAGCTCGTCCCCCAGATCACTAACGACACCACGAATGCAATGACTCCGGCAACGTTTGAGAGATATGTACTGCTCCATTCAAGCATCTGCAATCACCATTCACCTCATTCTATTATTGAAATGTATCATCAAGATGAATAAGGATAGACTTTGAAGAGTTTTCTACTATGGATGAGGAAAATTTTAAATTATTCGTTTGATAAAAATGAATAAAAACATGTTTTTTTTCAAAATGAGATATCAAATGACATAAATGCCCTTAAACTAGAGAATTTAGATCTTGATGGTATGTAGCTTCGACATCTTTGATCTTTATATCTTGACCATCGAGATCTAAGATTTTGCCAATAAAAAACTGTAACGTTGATGGGATTTGCAAGTATTAAGGGTCTTAGCTTGTGAATGGTAATTAAGCTTCAAATTCTAACTTCTTGATGGCACAATTGCAATCTATCTAGACTTTTTTTTTAGGTGTAAAACATAAAATTAATTCAAAACACACCTAGAAACAAATAACTTTGAGATTAAATAGAAAATCGACCAAGAGATTTTAGAGAGAAAATCATTTTCCACATATGTCAAAGAGAAAGATGGTAGAAATGGTGGATGAGATAATTAGACATTTAAGTTATTTAAAAATAATACTAAGAGATACTTATTATTTTATCATGGATATTGAGTAGAAAGATAGGAGAAGCATGTACCAGGTACATTTGATCAGTCATTGACCACCAATAGATAACAAATCCAACACTATGGGCAGCAAACAAAACAGTTGAAATATGTCCAAGCCAGATATGATACTTGATGCTGGATTCCGATGTTATCCCAAGCAAAGGCAAGATCGATGATCCTCGAGTCACTGGGAAGAACAAGAAAGCCCAGCAAATGTGTCCAATGTATCCAAGCCTCAAGAACACGCTTCGAAACTTGGCTTCCCACCTTCAATACACAACAACACGCTCTGTCAAAACTTATCTTCACAAACAGTACTGAAATTTAAGCAGTTTTCGACACGATACTTACACTTTTTCTCCCGGTGTATGCATGTGGAGATGTTCGTAGCTTACATACAAATAATTCCCAAGAGACCATATCAGAAGCGCAATAAACATGGCCAAAAATGTAAGCTCCACCGCGCTTACTATCCCTAGTGGCGCCATCACCATCATCGGTCGTCTTAGGCCATCATAGTAGCTCTTACCACTACAATAAGTTCAACTTGATCTTTAACATTCAATATCTTCTTGAAAGAAAATCTTAATTTTCGTCTTGTAACTTAGGTTTTGTCAACTTTTTTACCATCAATTTTATGTATTTCAATTTTGGTCTGATTTTGCTCAAAATGTCACCTTTTGTCTATGTGGACAAAAATCGAAAATTCGAGCAAAAACAAATGAAAATTGTGAGGAAAAAAAGTGGTAGTGAAGTGACTAAAATTAGAATACTCATGCTTTTCCCATATTAAATTAATCTAAGTTACAATGAAAAAAATTGGATATTCTTTTCCCACATGTAATTAATCAATAGAAAGTCCAAACTATATACCTTTGAGAATTAGATTTCTTCTGGAGATGTAGATAAACACATCCCAAAACAGAAACGAGCATAAGAGGAAAAGTAAACAAGACAAGATTTGTCCCTGCATAGACAAAAGCAAGATGAAGAAGATATATATGTAGAGATCGTGTACACGAATATCGAATACGAGAAAACATTACCTTGTTCTCTAAAGTATGTGGAGTTGAACCTCTCATTCAATTTGGGAGTCCATGAATTTTTGTAAGTTTTTGTAGGAAGCATGATCCATACAAACATGTACCCCACAAGCACTATGAGGAAGAAACTCTGCCATATTGCTCCAAATTTCATTCTAATCAAATCCTGAATTTCAACAATCAAAAGTTGTTGTTGTGTTAAATAATGCAAACACATATATATAGAGATATGAAGATGCAATACACCTCATCATAGTGAATCAAGAAAAACAGCATGATTCATGCATAAGTACTAAGGTTTTTGTACTAAATTTCACTTTTACATGCTTCTATACAACTCTAAAACTAGTGGATCAATATAATTCTTTTTCCGTTTCATGGGGCTTAATACTATGAGACCGTCACATATCAGTTTTTGCGTTATTTTATATGAACTCAGAAGCTCACATGTTTGGTAAAGAAATAACACTTTTTTTTGCTGATTTATTTTCATCATTGTATTAACTGACTGTATTTTTTTTTTTCCATCTTTTGCTATCAAATTATCTACTTAGACACTCAATCCCTTTCTCTCAATTACCATAAATAATGAAAGCTAATATTTCTCAAAATCTTGATTTTAATAGCATTGACAAAGATTGATTTCAACAACTTATTTGTTGGACAAATATAAATAATATTTGCAGCAGACATGAAGACACATATAGAATTTTCTAACAATAAAATAGTTCTCTTACCTACAAAGGAAAAATGAAAGCATAATAAGGGATAATCTTCCAACAATCTTCCAGCTTCTTTTCTTTCTTTTTTTTTTTTTACCTCTCCCTCTCTCTCTCTCTCTCTCTCTCTCTCTCTCTCTCTCTCTCTCTCTCTCTCTCTCCTTCCTGTTTATTTATCTATTTATTTATTGGATATTAAATGAAGGATAATTCTCTTCCACCACATATTTTTTATGCTTCCGGTTGTGCAAAGAATTAAGCTGGTTTCAGATTGTCATCATCTTAATCATTAAGTGGGGCCAACAATTACAAATAATTTCTCATCTCTATTTTCAATTTTATTTTAGCCCTTAACCTTTTAAAAAATCTCACTTCAGTTCGTCATAAATTATTGTTCATATCATTATGTCCCTAAAGATCATAACTTTACTATTGTATGAATATATTTGGTAAAATCATAAACAAATCTCAAAATATTCCAAATTTAGAATTCAATTACATAGTGAAATACTAATATAAGAAAACAAATTAGTGATGGATCTTCTAATTATCTTCAAAATAAAACAAGCTAATAATTCTTTTTATAACCAGTATAAAGTCATAACACAATTTAAATGTCTTTAATTAAGCAACATAACAATTTTTATTCGATGATCTTTTCCCATTAAGTGTTCATATTTCTTGTTAACTTTACACTAAGATAAAGAAACTTTATTAGTTTCATTTGCATAATGAGGGTTTTCATAAATTAAATTAGGAGTTATTACATTCAAGGGTTAAGTTTCAACCAACAACTCATAAATTACATTTTAATATTTATATTCATTTTGTTCTACCGAATTAATCTAGTAGTATGTTATCATTTGTTAAAAGATCTTGAACTATTTAGAGAAATTAAAAAGAAGTAATTGATCAGTAACGTCCCTCAGTATAATTGAATGTTAAAAGAGGTGATTAACACATTACATGATTTACATGATAGAAAGTTAGAAGGATTTGATTTTCGAAAGTGATAAAATGTCCATCATTGACAACTTAATTGAGGATTATAAAAAAATCGATATGAGATATTAAAGATAGGATGAGAATGATATAAAAATTTGAATGAGGGACTATTGATGATATTTTTACCTAAATTAAATTAGGAAAGAATATTGACAATGCATCGATCCTTCTATAGGTAAATAATGCAGTACGAGTTCCAACATGAAAGTACCATTGCTAGTACAGTTGACTCTTGGTAGTCAACCTATGGCTTGTACATATTTGGCTGATTCTACGATGATTAATTAAAAAAAAAAAAAAAAAAGAAGGTTCTCTCTCTCTCAAAACATATTAATTATTGAATATTATTCATGTCAAACGCAACAATATTTTATAAGAAAAAAGGAATAAATGCATAATCTAACGAGCAGTCACGTATTTTTGCGGCACAACTAAAGTAGAATCATAAATATTGAAAACTGCATTTCTTTGTCGTATTATCGCTGTAACTTGTAGTAGTTATTGATATTGCCCCAAAAAATAAAGAGAGAAAAAAAAAATTCAGGCCTTGTTGTAAACAAAAAAACACACATTTTTCTAAATTATAATTGTATTTCGACATATCGAGTTCACATATCAAACAAAATATATAATAATATGTTAAAGTTGAATTGTAAAAATGTATTAAAGTCGTGAATTATTTATATAAATATTAAAGTTAAGATCTTCAAATAATATAATTATATATAATTCGAATTGCGATATGTAGTCTATTAATAAAGTCCTTTTTAAATTTGTTAAATTAAAAAAAAAATCAGTGTTGAATTGTAATTTAAAAAAAACATGGTGATTTTCCCCCTTTTCAATTAAGCTTATTTGATTAGTATATACTTCTCTTATTACAATATTTGATATTTTAGCAAATAAATCTGTGTTATTACAATATTAATATATAAATGGATTTCCGCGTAGCTGAAGGTGGAAAAAGATAACTTACAAAATCTATATTTTATCTTTTATAAATGTAAAAAGGAATAACAAGTAGGAATACTTGACATCAAACCTATAAGTTTCTCATATTAACTTTTTTAACAATAAAATATATAATAATTATTAATATGACTAATTACTGACTTCAAGTTTACATATACTAGACTTTAATAATAGCTACAAGAATGTTAACTAGATTTATTAAAATAACATATGCTAAACTTCAATAATAGAAATTATTTTACATAAATAAAAACTAATATAAAGGATATGTGTTGATTAAAAATGATTCTTCAAATTTATTAGCTGATGAAATTGAATAATTTTTTCAAATATATGTTATAAAATGAACTATGAGATTTTTGGAAATTGTGACATTTATTTTTTATCATTTAATTGAATTTATTTTTTTAGGGAATTATTCTAGACTTGAAAAATTAAATCAAACAACAAAATGATGGTAGAGTTGAATAATGTAATAACATAGCAGAAAATATTTTTTCTTCAAAAATGAGTAAATAATTTATTTATGTTCATTTACAAATACAAAATATGTTTCAACAATTAAATAATATTTTAATTACACTTTGTTATATTTAATGCTTAATCCTACTTGGTGATATGTATTGCATAAAATTATAAATTTATTTTTTTCATATAAATTATACTTAAATACAATTATTGTAAAAAAAAAATGCTATTAATTAATTGAGTATTTTATTGTAGATCCTAAAATGAATTCTCCTTGGGTCGATGCCCGAGCGGTTAATGAAAACTATCTAATTTGTGCTATACATGTTCTTGTAATGATCCGAACTTCTAGAAAGTTCATAGAATATTTTAACTCATTTTACATCTACTAAAAATTTATACCTTAGTTTTACTTTAGTCTGATTAGTGTGACATTTGGGTGAATATGGTCGGCACAACAAAATGCAACCTAAAGCGTTCAATCAATAAAAACCCAAAGGCGGAAAAAATCTAAAACTATATAAGACATACATAGGAAAACTTTTTTTTAATTAAGAACAAAGTAATACTACAAGCAAGCAAGTAATAACTACATTCAGAAATGATTGAACATAAAAACACATGCTCAAGCAAGAAAAACTCCGATAAACATCTCTATCAATCCAAATTCACCTATTTATATTCACCTATTTATAGAAAAGGAAAGCCTAACTAACTCACCAACAAACTTTGTCAACTAAGCAAGAAAATAGTCAGAGCTACTACATATGCTTTAATCAAAACACTGCAGCAAGCTGCACGAATGTATAAGTATCTTCTTCATAACCACGATAAGCACATCGGAACATCAATATCTAATGTAATAGCATATATCAATATCTAATGTAATAGCATATTTGCTCCGAGTTGGAATATTATACAACCAATGTATAAGTACCTTCTTCATATCCATGAAAGCACATACATGAATATCTAATGTGATAGCATATTTGCTCCTAGTTGGAATATCATACAATCAACATGACTATCTCACGACAATATCTAATGTGATAGCATATTTGCTCGTACAACCAACATGACTATCTCACGACAAGCACATCGGAGCATGAATATCTAATGTGAAGTAGATCGTGTATTTTTCTATTTCTGGGGATGCATCACTTTTCCATCCCAAAAAAGTAGATCGTGTATTTTTCTATTTTTGGGATGCATCACATGATACTAAATTGCCAAATCCACTTGAAAATTTGAAACATATATAGAAAGACTTACATTTACTATGTTTTGTATATTTAATCTATAATTTTGTGTACTCTTTTATTTTTAAGCTAAATAATGTGTAAATAAAAAAAATTACTAGAGTACATGGAAGGTAGTTTCACTTTTTGTTTACAAATTAATTAATGTTCATCCGAAATATGAGCATAGCAGAATTACATTTCATTAAAATATAGATACACAAATAACATTAATCGATATCTCACAACAACATGAACAAACATTATGAAATGATCTAGAGTTATTAGTCAATTTGATTTTTCTAAAGAAAAATATCACATCAACCTCAACCCTGTACTAGTTCATCCTCAACACTAAATGTACCTTCAATCTCAATCAATTTGATTTTCCTAAAGAAAAATCATCTCAACAATATTAAAAATTATCTCAAAAGAAAAATCATCTCTAACAATATTAAGATTCATGAGCAGTAATATTAAGATTCATCGTCAACACCGAATGTACCTTCAATCTCAGTCAATTTGATTTTTCTAAAGAAAAATCATCTAAACAATATTAAGATTCATGAGGAGTAATATTAAGATTGTACCTTAAATCTCAATCAATTTGATTTTCCTAAAGAGAAATCATCTCAACAATATTAAGATTCATGAGGATGAGTTGTTTAATGTTTTTTTTTCCTTTCTAACACAAATATAAAAGAGTTGGACTGGTGTGCACTAAATGCACATGCAATCCGGGTTGATCCAGATCGACGAGTTTTTCTTGTTTGCCTTTTTTTTTTGTGATTTATGTGTTACCGTTATATTATATTAGTGTGACTTTTATGTACAAATATTCTTACCTTAAGAGTTTCAGCACAATTTGTACAAGTATATCAGCACATTTATGTACATATTCTTACCTTTATGTAATATATAAAAGGGCAACTAACACTAAATTGTATGAGTAATATCACATAAAGGTATGTAGTATCAAAGGATAATATATATTCTCATATTTTGTATAATTCTATGTATCTCTATGATTGATTAATTGATTGATTGAGAGAGATTTTAGGAAGTTTGTTGTAACTCCCTCAATCTATATATATTGTTGTATCATTCTTTTGATCAATAAGAAAATATTTTTCCCAATTCTTTATGGTATCACGAGGGGTTTCGATCTAAACCTCATTCACCCATCACACACCGCCGCCTTCTTTCTCTGTCACACACACCATATCAGATCTTATTGACACGTCTGAGAAAACCTCCACCCCTCCCACCTCCCACCCACCAATTGTGCCGATTACGGCACATCATCATCTTCCTATACAACTTGATCATACCAACTATCCCTCATGGCGGGCTCATCTTGTGGTACTTTTACGTGGCCATAACATCCTAGGGTTTGTTGACGGCACCAACAAATGCCCAACCCTCCTAGAAGATGGCTCCAATGCTGAGGATGTCACCCATTGGATTCGTCAAGATCAGCTGTTACTCGCTGCTATCTTTGGGTCTCTCACCGTCATTGTGCTTCCTTTGGTCGCATCTGCCAGTACGGCCGCTGACGCTTGGGCGATTCTCAATCGCTTGTTTGCTGGAAAATCTCGAGCTCGCGTCAATCAATTGAAAAGTGACCTGTATCGCATCCAAATGGGCGATCGCACGATAACTGAATATCTTCACTATGTCAAGGTGAAGACCGACGAGCTCGTACTCATTGACCAACCAGTCTCTTCTGACGATCTAACGTTATTTGTCATCAATGGTCTTGGCCCCGACTATACCTCCATTGTCGGGCCAATCCGGGCTCGTGAGACTCCTCTCCAGTTTGAGGAATTACATGATCTTCTTATTGAACATGAGCTGTCACTGAAAAATCAGGAATTTGCTCAACGACAATTACTTGCCACAACAAATACTGCTCGCTCTCAATCCCGTGGTTCTGGCCAATCTTACCGAGGACAGCAACAGTCCAGTCGTGGTGCTTCCTCTCAACGTGGCTATTCCAATCGCGGTGGCAATAATTCCTCTGCTCCGCGTAACTCTCAATCCTGTCGTGGCTCCTTTGGCGGTCGTTCCTCTAATACAGGTAACTCAAATTCCTCTGGTCGTTCCCAAGTTACTTGTCAGCTTTGTGGTTACACAGGACACACTGCTCTTTATTGTCGTCGTCCCCCAAATATGGCAAATTCCGCTCAATCCCCAACTATCAATACTGGACTGTCTTGGCTTGTTGACTCGGGGGCCTCTCACAACCTCACGTCTGACTTGGGTAATTTATCCATCCACTCGAAATATGATGGAACAGACGAAGTTCACATTGCTGATAGTACGGGTCTTCCAATCTCTCATACCGGTACATCTCATCTTCCTTTTCCTACTCGCAAGTTTATTTTAAATGATGTCCTGTGTGTTCCTACGGCCAAGCAAAATCTCTTGTCAGTTAGCAAATTTACAGAAGCTAATCGTGTCTCAATGGAATTCTTCCCTTCTCATTATGTGATTAAGGATCTCAACACGGGGACACCTCTGCTTAAAGGCCCTTGTCAGGATGACGTGTACCGGTTATTTCCCCCTACCATATCAGTTGGTCCTACGGCCTATGCTGCAATTGGAACTCGTACCTCCTCCTCCTGTTGGCATGCTCGGTTTGGGCACCCCTCTTCACACACTAGTTCTTTGATTCTCAATTCTTTTCAATTACCTGTAATAAAATAGTCCTGTTTTGAGGACTCGAACTGTGTTTCCTGTCGGTTGAGTAAGGCTCATAAACTGTCTTTCTACAAGATATCATTTACTATTTTTCATTCTTTGGAATTTATTTATGCGGATGTTTGGGGCCCTCGCCGGTTATTTCTGTGGATGGTTATAAGTATTTTCTGTTGATGGTTGATTTATTTACTCGTTATTGTTGGATATATCCATTACAAGCTAAGTCCGAAGTTGCCTCTATTTTCCCTCAGTTTCGAATTTTGGTTGAAAAACAATTTGAGCATGTTATTCGGAATTTTTACTCTGATAATGGAGGTGAGTTTACTGTTTTACGTTCATATCTTAACCAAAATGGCATTTCTTGGTTTACTACTGCTCCCCACACCCCCGAGCAAAATGGACTTGTTGAGAGGCGCAATCGTCATAATTTGGAGGTTAGTCGAGCACTCCTTCATCATGCGTCTCTACCGCCATCTTTTTGGTCTTTCGCTGTGCAAACGGTTGTTTATTTAATCAATAGAATGCCCACTGCTGTTTTACGTAAGCAAAGTCCATTTCATACTCTATTTGGTACAGTCCCAAACTACCTGAAGCTTCGCATTTTTGGATGTCAATGCTTCCCATGGTTGAGTCCTTATTTGCCTGGAAAACTCACGCCACCATCTCTCTCTTGCATATTTGTAGGATACTCCACGTCTCAACATGCGTACAGGTGCTTTGATCCGAATTCTGGCCGGATTTATTTATCTAGACATGTTCGGTTTCATGAAGACATTTTTCCAGGTGTCAGTCCTTCATCACTTCCGTCCTCTGGTCAGCGGACCCTCACCATCTCGGTTCTCCCAGAACTCACACACTCATCCAAGTCAGCTCCGTCGAGTGAAACTTCTGCATCACCTCCTGCTGTTGATCACGGCCCAGCTGTAATTACCGCACCTGTTGTCCCTTCACCTGCTATCACCCAAGAATCTGCCGCAACTACCATTCAGCCTGAAGGTGCACTATCTTCTGCACCACGAGATCCGCAGCCACCTGCTGCCCACACACATAGAATGAGAACAAGAAGCCTTAATAACATTCACAAGCCGAAACGTTTTCTTGTGGCTACTAAATATCCGATTCCAGAATCTCTTGAACCAACTACAGTTAAACAAGCTCTTTCACATCCACTTTGACAGGCTGCAATGGCAGATGAGTTTACAGCTTTGCAAAAATTCGGTACATGGGACTTAGTTCCGCCACCACCCGGTGCCAATATCATCGGATACAAATGGGTTTTTCGTGTCAAACGACATCCCGATGGATCCATTGATAAGTATAAGGCCAGATTGGTTGCCAAGGGATTTCAGCAACTTCCTGGAATTTACTTTCGAGAAACCTTCAGTCCCGTCGTAAAACCGGCAACAATTCACACCGTTCTCTCCATTGCACTTCAGTTCAACTGGTCGTTGCGACAGATGGATGTTAGCAATGCTTTCCTCCATGGTTCAATGGATGTTCCTGTGTATATAAGTCAGCCTCTAGGCTTCGTTGATTGTACTTCTCCTGGACATGTTTGTCTTCTCCGGCGTACATTATACAGGCTCCGGCAGGCCCCCCATGCATGGAATAATGCCCTTTGCTCGGCTTTCCTCTCGTTTGGTTTCACTCAATCGCGTGCCGACTCATCTCTCTTCATCTACCGTCGACAATCTGTCACACTATTGGTCCTTGCTTATGTTGACGATTTAGTAATTACTGGCTCCTGCACTCGCACCATTTCAGCCCTCATACGACATTTACATCATGCTTTTGTGGTGAAAGATCTGGGTCCATTGACGTATTTTCTTGGCATCGAAGTTGCATCTTGCCGGGAAGGTCTATTTTTATCTCAACACAAATACACGATTGATCTTCTTAAGCGGTTCCATCTTGACGGTGTTAAACCTCTCACTACACCAATATCACATAAGTCGTTCTCTGTCGAAGGTTCCACTGATGCCACTGAGTATCGAAGTGCAATCGGAGGACTCCAATACCTCATATTTACCAGACCAGATATTGCCTTTGCTGTAAACAAGCTTGCCCAGCACATGTCTTCTCCTTCCGCTCCACATTGGGACGCTGTAAAACGTTTATTTCGATACCTGAAAGGTACACTTCATCACGGGCTTCTGTTGCAGAAATCACATTCTCTTCAACTTACTGCCTATACCGATTCTGATTTTGGTGGGGATCTGGGTGATGGAAAATCCACCTCTGCATATGTAATCTTTCTTGGCTCTAGCCCCATTTTTTGGCGCTCTCGTAAACAACGAGGTGTCGCTCGATCATCAACTGAGGCAGAGTATCGAGCTTTAGCTTCCGCGGCATCAGAGGTTTGTTGGCTTCATCATTTATTCAGTGAATTGGGCATTGTCTCTCCAACGCCTCCTCGCCTTCTCTGTGACAACATGGGTGCCACACGGCTTGCACTCAATCCAGTTCAACACTCCAGAATGAAGCACATCGCTATTGACCTTCATTTCGTTAGAGACCTAGCGTCTAAAGGTCGACTATCTGTCGCATATGTTCACACAGATGATCAACTCGCTGATTTGCTCACAAAACCATTGCCTCGATCCCGGTTTCAAACTCTTCGATCAAAACTCTCCGTCGCCGATAGGACGTCGATTTTGTGGGGGCGTATCAAGGGATAATATATATTCTCATATTTTGTATAATTCTATGTATCTCTATGATTGATTAATTGATTGATTGAGAGAGATTTTAGGAAGTTTGCTGTAACTCCCTCAATCTATATATATTACTGTATCATTCTTTTGATCAATAAGAAAATATTTTTCCCAATTCTTTATGTAGATCCAAAAAAAGCGTTGAAATTTTTTTTTTTTTCTAAGTTACAGTACATAAAGATTATAATATTTATACATAAAAGTCATTCTAATATAACATAAATGTCACATATTTATAACATAAAGATCAACACATAAAATCTAATAAATAAAATTGGCGGATTCAGGTCGGATCGACTCGGATTGCACGACTCTTAGACCCGTTCACCTGATACACAAGAGTTTTCGCCAATATAAAATAGGTTAGATTCATGAGGAGTTGTTTAATGCTTTTTTTTTTCTTTTTTCCTTTTTAACACAAATATTTTATATCTTCAAAATAGGTCATAATTTATTAAGATTGCAATTAAAGAAACAAGAACAAAAATTTAGAAGAATGATCAATTTAGAAGAATGACTATTTTTGTCTATATTCACACACACACACACATATATATATATAACAAACTATTTCATTAGCTTTGTAAACATCTATTAGTTATGTCTTTATGACATCTGTCTTTCAAGGAAACAACGGGAACAAATATATCTTTATAATATAATAACTTTAAGCACATCGGAATAATTTAATAATTATATTATTTAATTATATGTTACTTAATCAATTAATATACTTATAATAACCTAACACTATAGAATTGAATAATATAAGGGAATGCTGTAATAGAAGTTTTATTTTAGTATAATTTGAATTAATATCAAAGATCTTTTGTATTCCTACTTATTTTTTCTAATCAAATTCAACTTCTCTATGTTACAATTGTTAGATTGTTTTATTTAATGATATAAACAAACTAATTTCTTAATTATGAAATATATTTTATAACTAAGAACAAAATATAAAATGAAAACATAAACATATTAGAAAGCTAATAAATAATTACATGTTCTTGGATAAGTATTAAAATCATAATAGAAATGAATGAATGTTAATAATTTATTAATGGTTGAGACCTTCAAATTACCCCTTAATATTAATGTTTAAAAAATTAATAAAGATAACAAAATATATTTTGATAATTTGTTTTTATTAGTGTTTCATGTCGTATTTTATTTTGGTTACGTCATCTTTATCTTAATTAGTCTTTAAATATAGAGAAGTCTCTTGTGCAACTGGTGCGTGAATCTTAAATCCATGCACTCGGGTCAGGTTGGGCTGGATTTGTCCCGAATCCACACTTTTTTTTTTCTTTTTACCCTAACATTTATATTATATTAATCATACATTTATATTATATTAGTCATACATTTATGATATATTAGTATACATTTATGTCCAAATATCATAACCTTAGTGCAATACTTTAACTAAAAAAAAATCATTGACATTTATACTATATTAGTCATATATTTATGTACAAATATCATACCTATATTAAGATACAACTAAAATTATTAAATGTATGACTAATATAACTAAAATGTATGACTAACACTACTAAAAGGTATGACTAACATAACATAAAAGTATGACACCTGGAAAATGTTTGGGTGAATTTGTGCGCGATTTGGTGGTGTGTACGGGTGTGTGGCGGGCGTTGTGATAAGATCGACCCGAATGCACGAACCCTAAATCTGTGCACCAAGTATATAGAAATTTTTGTGATAAATATATACAATCAGACTTCTGATCAAAAATAACAAGTAGAAATTTTCTTACCAGAAGACACATTCTAAAGAAGGCTATTGTTAAAAATATAGAAGTGGAAAAACAAAAAAAGGAAAAAATATCACATTTAAAATTGTAAATACAGGTGGTGGTTATGTATTCACATTGGAGGATTTGGAGTGGTTCAGACAATTTTTATTTAGAATTATTTAAATAAACCCTAAGGACAAATATTATGTTTTATAATTTTTGAATAAATATGTAATACTAATACGTTATCTTTATATATATATATATATATATATATATATATATATATTAAAGTAAGATCACTAAGAACACTTGTCATGCTCATATTATTTTGACATTAAATATGGTTAATTAATGATTTCAAATTTTATGTTGTTAACAAAAATTACTAAATAATTTAGATATGTGGACTAAATTTATCTAAATAACATATGTTAGATTTCAATATAGGAATTATTTGCATATTTGAAATTTGTTAAATTTATAAAATTTTAAAGAAAAAATATAAATAAATAAAAAAGAAAAACACTAAAATAAAGATGAGCTTATTTAAAATGATTGTTCAAACTATTATTTTAAACTTATTAATTAGTGAAAATTTGAATAATCCTTTATTGAATTTGTATTTTAAACTATAAAATTTATTTGTGAAATTTTGACTTTCAATTTTTTATTATTTAACTAAAAAGAAAAATTAGAAATTGTTATAGATTTTACCAATAAAAAGCAAACTAAAAATAATGATGGTTGGGTTGAAGATACAACAACCATACCTATATAAATTATTTTCAATATAAATAAAAAATTATTTATGATCCTCTACAAATACAATATATATTCTAACAATTAGATCATTGTTTAATCATATTACGTTATATTTAATGTTGCAATATTTATTACACAAATCATAAATTTAATTTTACTATATTAATAATATTTAAAATTTTCTAATTTGATTAAATTAAATTTATTTTTTTGAAAAATCTCGTATAATACATTTGCCCTATACTAATATATATATATATATATATATATATATATATGAGATTTACCACATGACACACCTAATTTTTTTCATATTAATTTCTTTTCTTTACAAATAAAATCTATAACATATAAATATAATTCTAAAGCTAACTAATAAAGCTAATTAATTATATTAAATTTAGTGTTGATAAAACATTACTAAAAAAATAAAAAAAATTATCTTAAATTGTTAAAATAACACAGGCTAGAAAATCATTTTATATATTTAAAAAATTTAGAAAAAAATATAAATAAAGAAAATGGTAAAACAAAAGTAGACCAATTCAAAAGGATTATTCAAACTTTCATTCCTTTGAAACTTATTAATGAATGTAATGTAATAGTTTTTACAAATATATATTATTAAATAAACTATGAAATTTTTAGGGAATTTTGATTTTCATTTTTTTTATCATTTAATTAAACATTTTAAATTTTGACTATAAAATCAAACTAAAATCATGGTTGAATAATATAATAGACATGACAATACATATTTTTTTAAAAATAATAAGTAAAAACATTCATGTTCCTTTTATCCTTTATAAATGTAACATATGTTTAAACAATTAAATACTATATAATCAGATTGTGTTAAATTTAATAATAAATTAAACTATGTGTATTGCACAAAACAATAATTATATTTTTTTTCTTATATAAATAGTAAATATTTTTTAATTTTACAAAATTTAATTTAATTTTTTAAAATCTGGTGTACTACACGAGCGTATACTAGTGCTTAAAGATGGGAACAAACAAAACATTAAACGATATTTTTTTACAAATGTCGTTAAAACTAACGAAAGAGAGCTTTTTAACTATTTTAACTAAGGCCCAAAATTAATGAATATTAATGGGCCACGTTTTAATTTATAAAGCCTAAATTATATACATCTGTAAAGCCCATCTGCATTCAATTGAAGCACAAAAATTAGGGCACGAGCCAATAGCGCAAACGAGCTTCAAGAAGAAGTAGCAGTTTCCGGCACCGAGAAGCTTCATTTCCGGCGATCTGCAGCCCTTCTTGCCAACTCAACTAATACTCAAAAATTAGAGCAAAAAGAGAAGCAATTGTGCGTTAACGAATTTGAAGAAGGTTAGTATTAGTTTTTTTTTTTTTCTCCCGGCATAATCGAAGGTTGCTTGATTACTAACATTTGCCAGTTAATTTATTGATGCATAATGGAGACTGCAGAGACATTAATTTGACGAAATTTTGAATGTTTATTGTATTGTGTTGAATTTTAATGTAATTTACTGAATAGTGTTGTTAGAATGGTGATCGAGCACGTGCTTTTTTTGTTTTTTTTTTTTAATTGCAGGAAAGTAATTATGTGTTCTCTATGAGATTATGATTCTGTACAAAACCAAGATCATGCATGGAAACAAAGTAAATATTTAGTTGGATGAGTAAATTCTTGAATAATTTTCATAAATTTTATATATTGTCAAAGGCATCTCTAAGTTATCAATGTAGTGTGGAAGCTTCACCTTGAAAGTTGGTAATGAGAATACTTACGGATTCAATCTTGAGGTTGGGGGTGAAAGTGTGTGAGTGGGGTGGATAGATGCAAGGCAGATGTGCTTTCGAGTTTCAAATAATACAATGAATCACTTATGAGATAGGGAGGCTTCAAAAGACACGTGATGTTTTTTGATACAACTGCTGGCTTTAGAATGTAACTATTTTTGAAAAACGGATCAATCCTAAAGTAGTTTCAGGTCAAGCTTATTTAGTCTCTGAACTATATATTTTATTCCTAATTAATTATGTTGGGCTTTGATGCATGGAACCATCATTCCTGTTCAGATTATCTGAATAGTTGCTAATTTTCGTGTCTTTCCGGGGCTTTTGGCACCCACCTTATGAAGTCTGTGTTTTTTATGCCTGCATGGAAAGTTTGTCCTTGCATGTAGTAGTAGCAAGTTTCCTGCAATGCTCGTCTTCATTTTCCTCTGTGTCCCCCCCACCTTCCCACCAGATGAATGTTTTGACTTTCTAGATCTTCAATTTCTGATTCTGTGGGTGGTTTTACCCAGAAATAGTCAAAGGAATTAAATGGCTTCGTGGTTTTGGCCCATAAAAACTTATTGAGAAATAAAGACATCTTATTGGTTGAATATTTGAGTATCGAATGTTTTAGGCTTGTAAGCTCCGCTTTGCTTAATGGTACTGGAGACTGGTTTTTCCTCCTGTATAATTGACATTCTCATTTTGTGATTCTGCTTTCTTTTTTTTTTCCTTCTATATGGCACCCTTTTAGCTTCAAGATAAGGGATATGATTATATCCATGTTTATTGTGTCTTAAAGAGATTAGACAAAATTTGCAAACCTTATTTATAAAGAAGTTCTGGAGTCTAGACATATAAGGGAGATTTTAGGGAACAAAGGATTCTGTATTTAATTTTCTGTACCTGTGTTAGTAATATTTAACTGTACCATATTTTTACTTTATGTGCACCCAAGACAAAAGGTCTAGTACTTGCCTCCCAGGTTGAAACCAACCCTATCAAATGTTATGTGAATATGCAACACCTTTTCTCTTTAGGAGTCCACTCATTCAAAATCAGTAATTCTTGACGCCTCTTGGTCACTCAGTCATAATGAATTAATTGATTATTTCAGGTAATTGATATTCTCCTTACATGGATGCCAAGTTTTTTCGCTTTCTTAAGATTGTCGGGGTTGGTTTCAAAGCAAGAGCAGAGGCGGAAGGCCGTCTCTTGTACCTGAAACTTGGTTATAGCCATGAGGTTGAGCTGAGTGCACCACCTGCAGTTCGGGTATTTTGCTTCAAGAATAACGTGATATGCTGCACCGGGATCGACAAAGGAAGGGTGCATCAATTCGCTGCTGCAGTTCGAAGTTGTAAGCCTCCAGAAGTTTACAAAGGAAAAGGTATAATGTACATTGATGAGGTCATAAAGAAAAAGGAGGGAAAGAGGTCTAAATAAGAGATGCTGATGATACTACTGATTCTTGGGCTTCTGTGTTTGAGTTTGAATGTTTTCATAAATTATGAAGAAGCTTTGATGATTGTTTCCACATTTCCAATTTCCATAACTTCCTTCCTTAAGATGGCCATTCAACAAAGTACATCTTAGTGATGTCTAATATTGTCATTTCTCTGTAGCAAAATCGATCAACTTTATCTAGGGCAAGCTACACAATTTCTTAGATTATTGCTAATTCTTTATGGGATAGGATGGTGTTGGTTGGTAGAGTTGTTTATGGGTTGGTTCGGACAGTTTATAAGGCTTATGTTAAACTAAACCATCTCTTCGATTTGAGAAATAATGGAACCAGAATTAAACCAACAATTGGTTTCTGTTAACTTCAGATTTATTATATCTCAATATTAAAGCAAAGTGTTAGTCTATGGATAAATTAATATTCTGAACTATTCATGAACTGGGATGCCACATAACAATAGAACTGAAGAAGAAAAGGCAAGGAAGCCACTGAATTGCTTGTTGACAATATGAACTGAAAAGGTTTGCATTAATGATCTAGTGTATACTCAGTTGTTGCTTTACATGTATCTAAGAACTAGCATTCCAAAACCAATGCCCAGAAATGTTGCAATTGATATTCCAAATATACCAACAAGAATTCCAGGTACAACTAAGGTGGCCCATCCTTCTGCTGTGGCCATTCCACATGCTGTTGTTGGACCTCCAACGTTCGCATTTGATGCAAGCAGTATTAGCTTTTGATCAATCCGAAACAATTTTCCCAGTCCAATGATCACAATAAGGTGAACAGTCACTTGAACAAACGCAAACAAGAAAATACTTGGAGCTGTGTTGATTACGTTCCACACACTCCCACTTGCACCCAGAACAGCAAAAAATATCTGATAAAACAATATCAGACATGAACTGAATCAGAAAAGTTGAAAAGGTTGGCCAGTTTTCTAGCTGAAGTCAGACAATACAAGTTGTTAATAAAAGGTTAATGTTATAGTTGTTCAACTAACGATGAATGAAAATTTTGAAATGCCAGCAGAATATCATATTATTACAAAGTTGTCATGTGTGTTACCTGCATTAATATTAGAGCTAAAGCATCACCAGCAGGTGCCAGGTAGCGAAAGTAACTTGGAAGCAAAGTTGCTAATATGACAACAATGGCTGTAACTGCAGGAAGTACACCTCCTTGAATTCCGAAAGTTTTTGAAAGAAAATTGGCAGCTTTGCAGATAGCAAAGGAAACAGCAAGTGCCGTAGCCATCTGGGGCACAGAAAGTTTGCTCTCATTTGACACTGGACATGAAGAATCGGCTGTGCACAGATTGAACTGAAAGTCAGTTCCACAAAGTTACTCTACAAGCATGAGCAAAGAATAACAGGAACAATTCATTATAGTATAAAATCTAATAATATCTCAAATGTTTATAATCGGAATATCCAATGAATCATATACTGGCTGTTGAGCATCTATGTTTTCTAATTTTACATACCATCAGTCACTTTTGCAGTCTCTGGAGGAATTTTGGAGGCCAATGCAAACAAGAGAACAAAGTATACAGCACATATGACATTGTCCGCAGCTACACCTGCAGCAACAACCGATGGAGAAACACCAAGTGCCTCACATATTGCAATGTAATTTATTGCTGCATTAACCAGAACAAACTGCAATGACATGAATGAAGAGGCAAGACATTTGTTTTAAAAACAGATATGTAAATATTGGGAGAGGGTGAAAGAAAATCTGACAACACAACCAAAGGGAAACTTTTTGGAAAGCAAAAGAAATCCTAACATACCGCTACTGAGACACCTAAGTGAGTTGATGTTTTCTTTCTTAAAGTAATTTTGCAAACAGGGCTTGAAGTTTATAATGGAGTATATTCCTAACTTAAAGTAATTTCTTAAAGTAATTTTGCAAACAGGGTTTGAAGTTTTATATTGCAAACAGGGCTTGAAATTTTATATTGCAAAACAGGGCTTGAAGTTTATAAATTATAATGGAGTATATAGTTTGCACACATTCTAATCATATCCCTAACTTGTCCAGAAAAACAATAATAGAGAGGTCAAGAAATGCAACTACCTTTTCAATCTGAGTTCTTTACACTTCTGAAATAGTTGTAATTGATCGACATTATTTTTAACATTAAAGAAAAGGCCTTGATTGGTGTTATTTCCTCAGTGCATTTTCCTTCTTCCATGAAAATGTGCTTGGGGAACACATTCTCATTCTCTCAAACTATTAGTCAGTCATCCCTTTAATTAGACTACCAAATGTCGACTATATACAACTACAATAAAACAACATTAACATTACACATAAAATTGAAAATGTTTCCTAGTAACCACAACAAACAACATTACAAGGGATTTGGAAATTGTCACCCAAAAGGCATCATTTCATTTTTTCAAATTCACTACCCAGGGTACATTCTCCAATGATAATTTTCCAGAATGCCAATAGAAACCAAACAAAGTCTTAAGTCCATGGGACTTCATGATGTTTAAGTTGATGTAAGATCACAATGAGAGTTCAAAATTACTTGCCTCCACCAATATAACTACCCATCAGAGCAGAAGCTATTTTCCAGTTATCTGGACCAAGGGACCGCATGGGCACCATGAGGAAAGCCACTGCTGTCCCAACAGTTGTTGCCACTGAAACATCAAAGGAAATAATGAAAAAATTAAGGCCTTCCAATGCTCTTTGTAATCTTCAAATATCTGGAAAAAAATTTATAACCATAGATCAGAATGAGAAAAGCTCACCCAACAAATTTAATGCCAGAAATATATATATATTCACTTTCACTTAAAGCTAAAACACGGTGTTGAAAAGATTGTTGCCATGGGATAAAATCCAGAAGTAGAACTAGATAATATGCCATTGATCCTCATTTCTGCCTAAGTCCATTAAGGAGGCAAGACGCGCTCATGATGACAATGAATTTGGTTCTATTAGTAGAATAAAGTGGCCAACTCATAACAAGTTTTAGAACCAAGAAACTTACAAGTGTTACTCTAAACAGTGTGTCAATCTCTGCACCATCAATGTGAGCCTGTTTTCAAGTCTAGCCTGCTGATATCCCAGCCTAAGCAACATTAGATATGCTTGAGTTACATCAGAATACTCTATTGTTTAAGCTGAAAGGACAGAATAGAATTTTATGTCCATTAGCGCCTATTGATGCTTACTAAATGTTTTTGTTCCTTTTTGTATGTCAAATTACTCAAAGAAAACCTATTTTACAATAACTCAGAGTACATAAGCTAATAGGAGATGTAAGCGGTTGTACCTTCTATTCCACCATACCATCTTACCATTTCCTTTTCATCACATTGGAATATATTAAACATCCTTGAACGAAAACCTATCAGCCCTCTGATCCAAAATTACCACTAAACTTTACACCATATGCAAACATCTAGGAAGTTAGGTAACTAAAGTGTTTAGACACAACAGGTGGAAGGTAGGTAATGCAGATGTGTTGATACTGAGGTGTGATTCTTGATGAAGCATGGAAAAGACCTTTCGTGTTAAATACCCCAACTTAAGCCACCAACATACATTGGCAAATGCACATAGACAATACTGTTTTCAAAAAAATTGGCAAGTTTTGGCACATAATCAAATCCTTAAAAACAACCATTACTAGTTAGTACATCCAATAACGTAACTTATGTTTTAACACTCAACAACTTCACTAACAATTGAGCAAATGCAAACATTAATTAGACAAGTATAAACCAATGTTGCTTCAGGGAGTAAAGATACAGACCTGACCCTAGCAAGAAAGCCAAGAACAACGTCCCAGTGGTCCGTATAACCTGGCGCAAATCAGCTCTAAACAGCAGTAATGGTATTGTGAGTGGCAATAAATACTGAAACACCACAGAGTAAGCCGGTGCATCGTGCGGAATAATTCCTAGATTACTTGCAGCAAGCCCAACTAAAATACTCACTAGTGCAGCACTAACCATGCTCCCTATCTTTGTCTTCTCAGACCTTCAGTCCATTCACAAATAAATCATTATCCAATTTTTCTCAAAAGTATCAACAAAACCAGTACACATGAACAAGAAAGCTAAAATCTAAAAACATTATAACGAAACAAACACATGTGTAAGCAGAATTGGAGAAAACAAGCAAGTAAACAGGAGTGGATGATTTGGATTACCAAAGACCGAAAGTGCCGGTGGCGAAGAGAGCGGTCCACAGACCCCAATTATCATCAGGAGAAACAATCGGCGAGTTATTAACAAGAAAATTGACAATTACAGTGGTTTTATTTTTCCTTCGAAAATTTCTGAATGATGAATGAGATGTAGTGTTTGAGGGGTGTTTGTAAAGCAAATTGCCGCCATTATAGAGTGTATGGAAAGCTCGCTGCGATGGAGAAGAAGGTGAAAGTGCCGTAAGGTTTAATGGCACAGATAAGGACGCCATTAACGGCGAGCTGTGAGCCTGTGAGAACTGATAACTCAGCGACGTTCACGAGGTTTACCAATCCGGTACCATTTTCATGTGTGTGCAGTTCTTGTTACCAGTGAGCTGTTAAAAACATTTTAGGAAATAAAATTTTACCATTTTAGTTAAATTACACTATTATTGTTACAATTCAATATTTTTAAATTAAAATTTAATAGGATTAATAATTTATGAAAGCCTTCAGGCACAGCCAACCAAAATGAATTAATTGTCGGAAAAATCATGAACTTTATTTAATTTGTAATTTTATCTAAGTTTCTGAATATTAACAAATAGAACATGAATTTTTATATTTTTTGCAATTTTAACCGGGGACAGTTTTCGGATATGATTACGTTAACGCTGAAGTGTAAAATTGTCAGAAAAACTATTATCAGAAAGGTTGAAGTTGAAAAAGATCGATGTCATCAAAATGAAAGAATACATCCTAAAGTGCAACGATATCCGAAAACTGCCTCTGGGTTAAAATTGATGTGAAAATTCACGTTATATTTGTTAATACTAAAAAATTTAGTTAAAATTAGTAAAGTTGATGATTTTTCTTATAATTTACCAAAAAAATTACTAATCATGCTAGAGGTTAATTAGACAGAGGTAAGTTTGAAACTGAATTGTTAAAAAGACAAAAGAAAAAAAAAATCATGAGATCTCATAATAATATTTCAGACAACATATGCCCTGAAGTCGTATAAAAGGCTCATTCATGATCATAATAATAAAAATGTCACATCTACCCAATCTCTTCTACAATATGTATTTCAACCCAAGCTAAATCACTCATATACTCATATACAGAGGAATTGACATTTTCATAAGTGAAAAAACATGAGATTAACAAATGCATCATCATAATGCAGCTAAATTCATTACAACTAACAATACAGACGATATCAATTAAAGGCAAAGAATTTTCGACTAATTTTCCAGTTCACGAGCACAAGCAAGAACAACGTGCATCTGGTGAACGAAACTCACATGAATCTCAGAACGGCTCGTCCAAAACCAATACCAAGAAAAGTGGCGATCGCAATGCCAAAAATGCCAGCAAGAACACCAGGAACGACTAAAGAAGTCCATCCTTTGGCAGTAGCCATACCACAAGCCGTTGTGGGACCCCCCACATTCGCGTTCGATGCTATAAGCAACAACTTGGGATCAAACCCCAACACCTTCCCCAATCCGAGGATGATGCCTAGGTGGACAACAATCTGGACCAGACAGAACAAGAATATACTCGGGGCTGTTGTCACAACGTTCTTGATGCTCCCACTTGCTCCAACAACAGTGAAAAACACCTAATAATTTACGACAAATAGCAATCGATTTTTCTTATAATGCAAGGGAGAAATAAGGTTTATCATAGATGCATAACTAGAGTTGTAAATGAGATAATACAACTCGTGGGCTACTCGGGAATGACTCGAAAAAAAACCAAACTCGATTCTAATATTTTCAAGTGGAGCTTTCGATCTCGAGCATATTAATATTCGGCTCGACAAACTCGCGAGCCTAATCGAGCATAACCGAGTATATGTTAAATTTACAATTTTGCCCTTAATAATTTATTTTTTACATTAAATTTTTCATTTTCAATTTTTTTAAGGAATTTAACTTTTTTCATAAATATTTTTCAGGCATTGAGTCGAGCCGAGCCGAGATCGAGCTTATCGAGTTATTGTCGAGTCGAGCTCGAGCATTAAAAAAATAAGTTCGGTCGAGTTCGAGTTGAGCTCGCGTTTGACAGTACTTGGCTCGGCTCGATTCCTTTACACCTCTATGCATAACATACCTGCATCAATATTAGTGCCATGGCTTCACCGGAAGGCGCCAGGTAAGCAAACTGATTCGGTAATAAAGTTGCTAGAAGAACAACGATAGCTGTAATGGCTGGAAGGCTGCCTCCTTGAATCCCTAAATACTTGGTTAAAAGTTTCCCACTTTTGCATATGGCGAAGGAGACAGCGAGGGCCGTTGCAGTCTGCAGCACCTTGTTACCAGATGTCGATTCTTCGTTAATTCCAGCATCTATATAAACATGACTGAGTCATATATATATATACATACATATATGTACATATGTAGAACTAAATGGGAATCGAAGAGTATCAAATGCACCCACCAGATGTCGATGCTGAGGTCTCTGCAGGTATTTTAGAAGCCAATGCAAATAATGTGGTGAAATATACGGCGCATATAACATTATCTGCTGCTAATCCGGCCGCTAAAACTGATGGAGATACTTCGAGAGCTTCCGATATGGCAACATAATTGACAGCTGCAAAAGAATAGAACGCATTAGAGGGTGTTTGGGTGAGCTTATAAGCTCCTTAAGAGGGTTTGGTAAAGATTTTAGATAAGATCTTATTTCATCCTAAAATAAGATGTTAGGAGTTTATAAGCTCTTTTCTAGCATTTTATAAGTTCCACTATTTGATTTATCCAAACATTTCAACAACTTATTTCTGAAATAAGATAAAACATAGAGGGTGTTTGGGTGCGCTTATAAGCTCCTTAAAACATCTTATAAGTTGTTTAGAACACCTTCAAATATGATAATTAAAATTACACAATTGTCATTACTAACATCTTATAATCCCAACCATCTTATTTATCAAAACACTTTAACAACTTATTTTTAAACTTAAATTAAACATCTTATAAGCTCTCAAGCTCTAAAAATAAGCTTAGCCAAACACCCTCCTAATAAGCTCTAAAAACATCTTATAAGACAGAAGAGCTTATAAGCTTAGCCAAACACCTTCTTAGTTACATTCGTTATAAAGATAACGACAAGTCTTCATCCATGGAAACGCAACAAGAACTATGCGACTACAGGTCGTCCCAAACAATGACCGAAAAGTAGAACCCAACCCAAACAGCAATCCTGAGATATGTAGGGAAAACATACTAAAATGGATTCGATTAGCCCTTGATTCTTGAAGAAACTCAAATCAATAGGCCATTGATTTGTATATAGCCAAAACATTACACAATGCTACATAACTTTCAACTAGACATCTGCATTAACAAACTTGTAATAATAGACAATACCTCCACCAATATGCCTTCCCATGAGAGCAGCAGCTATCTTCCAACCATCATCGCCAAGAGCTCGCATAGGCACCAACACGAAAGCCACAAATGTCCCAACCGTCGTTGCAACTGCATCACAAACACGAGAGAGCCGGCCTCACTGACACAATCAAGAAACAACTCACACTCGAACTGTTGACTACCTGATCCAAGTAAGAAAGCCAACAGCAGTTTGCCCGTTGACCGAACAACACGGCGCATATCAGCTCTGTAGAGCAGCAAAGGGACAGCTAAAGGAAGCAGAAACTCCATTACAACATTATAAGCTTCTGCTTCACTTGCTATGATCCCCAAATTGCTCAATGCCAGCCCCACTAAAGTGCTCACCAATGCACCACTCAATGCACTCCCAATCTTGGTCTTCTCTGACCTTCAATTAATCACTACAATCAATAATTTGAACAAATAAAGAAAATTTGAAGTAATTATTACCATATTCCAAAAGCGCCAGTGGCAAAAAGGGCGGTCCAAGTGCCCCATTGATCTTGCGGAGAAATGATTGGGAAATTCAACTGGGCTTTAGCAACTACGTTTCTTGCTGAATTCTTGCTAGAAAAATTCAGGGTTTTGTCTCTGTTAGATGAACAGGTTGAAAATGAGGGGTGTTGAGAAGACAGGGTTTGAGTATTTGGAAAGTGGGAGGCGTTGCGGTGGGGTGGGAGACACCGCCGTGGCGCCGCCGGCGAAGGGTAGTTGACGGGCTGTAAGAAAAGCAACTTAACGGTCATTCTTGGAGAGTAGAATGCCGTCGACGGCGGCGAGTGGTGGCGGTGATGGATGCAATTATTTCTTGAATTCAGTTTCTTTGTTACTTCTGCTTCTCCGACCGTTTTGCAGAGCCTTGATATTTTAGTATTATACAAGTTTTTATTTTTCGTCTTTGAGAAATAATATTAGGATTATGTAAGAAAAAAACATAAATCTTGGATTAAATTTCGATTAGAGTACGAACTTTTATTTATAAAATACTGGAAAATTTGATAATAATAATAAAAAAAAAGAAGTTTATTAACTTCACACTATAGATGAGAATACCCAATAATTTTAAATTTTATGACAATGTTGTTTGATATTTGGAAAATTTGATGAAAATGTTTCACTACCTGTTGATTCTTATATATTATGAAATACACAAAAACTCATGTACGTCAGTTGTATGGATTTGCATGGATTTAAATCTATGCAGTTGGGTCGGCCCGACCTAGATTCGTGAGTTTTGAATTTTGTTTTTCGAATTTTATGTGTTGACATTTATGTTATAAATGTATGACATTTATATTAGACAAAAACTCATGTGCAACCGTCATAAAAAGACATACTTATAACCGTAAAAGATATACTTGAATAACTCATTCTTATACTGTAAAAAACATTATTATAAAACACATACTTATAGCTAAAAAAATACATATTTATACCTGCAAAAGACATACTTGAATCATGTCGCATGTGAGACAGTCTCACAACAGACCAACTCTTTATATTGTATTAGTACGACATTTATGTACAAATATCATTACATTTATATAATTCTCGAACTCAAAAAAAAAAAAAAAAATTCAACGTATTTTTGGGATCAAAATACATTTATGTGATGTTAGTTGCACATTTATATACTATATAAAGGTATGACTATATTAATATAAATGTATAAGTAATATCACATAAATGTATGAACAATATCACATAAAGGTATATATGTATAAATTGTACAATTTTTTTTTTTAAGTAAAAGTATTACATAAAGGCTAGTATATTTGTACTTAAAGATCATATTAATATAACATAAAGATCACACTAATACAACATAAGAGTCAACACCTGAAGTGAAAAAAAAAAGATACGCGGATTTAGATCAACCCAGATTGCGTAATGCACTAGGTGCACAAGAGAATCACTCTATAAAATAATATTATAATTTTAGATTTTATTAAGCATAAAGTAAAAAAAACAAAAAATTGTCACATCAACAATTACAGGTTGATTTACGTGCTACAGTCAGTTAAAATACATTCTTAATAAAAAATTAATTTTTTTTATTAAAGATTAAGTTTTCTCATTAATAGTGAAAAGTTAGTGAGCAATTTTGTCAAATTTTCCTACGATCTATAAATTATCATGCATCTATATATGTTGTCAATTATAGATAATTTTAAATAAAAAATCTCAATTATTTTTATTGATTATTCCTTCCATTTCAAAATAAGTGTCGTTTGGGAGTCTAAATTGTTTCAAATTAAGTATCATTTTAGACTCTTATGCAATTTTATTCCCAAATTATCCCTATTAATATTTTTTAGCTAAAATTTAGGAATTTAATATGATATTTTTTATGGAATTAATTTGATTGTTTTTTCAGTTTTGAATCCTAAATTCTTTCATTAATTAAGGGTATATTTGTTTAACTTTTATATTTATTAATCTATAATAAAAACTTGAGAACGAAACTTATTTTGAAATGAAGGAAATATTACTACAGAAACTATAATTTGGTTTGGCACATGATCTTTCCATATTTAAATGCAAGCAAATTAATTTATTTCTCTTTCTTTTACTTTGTAAATTCGTAGTCACCTTTCAAAATCTAGTTATACACTCACAAACTTCTTCATCTACGTGGTGTTAAAGAACTATTCATACAGATAAAAAAACTAAATATGAATATAATCATAATATGTAAATTAGAAAAGTAAGTTGCTATACAAAAGACATGTATCGTAGTGTTATCTTAAGAATGTATCTTTATGATGATGTTGATACAAAAGACATGTAATACTATCTTAAGAATGTGACTTTATGATGATGTTGATACAATGATTTCTGTCAACATATTTAATTTTTCTTTTTTCTTATTTAAATCAATTATCTTAATTTGACTACCTTAGAGATATTTAAGGAAGTTTGTTATTGGAAGATCTTTTAACCTAAATCTAGAAGATTTGGTTCTTCTTTTATCTCGCGTATTTTGCAGATTCAATTAAAGAGAGTTGACCAAATCAAATACCCAACTCTTATTTTATAGGAATGATTTGTTTATCTCTTATAAGGGAGAACATGGGTATATTGGAAGAAAGAGAACGTGACTCATGAGATAGAGAACGTGTGAAGAAGAGATCATAGAAGAAGAGGCATGAAGTGGAGTTCATGGAGTTATTGGAGTTCAAGATGTTTGAGCATTAAAGTGGAGATCATGGTGAAGATTATAAGATCATGGAAGTTCATGAGATTTATAAATAGATGAATTCATTCTTGAAGAAAATACACAGATTCGACAGAGAACCAGAGAGCAATAAGATAGATATATTCGAGTCTTATATAGTCTGTGCATGTTGTCTTGTGTGTTGGTTACATAGTGTACAACACCTCTGTCTCTTTTCATAAAAGACTTAGAGTTTGCATACTCTAGTATTCTTTTCTTAGATAGGTTGTCTTTGAGTGATCAACTGAGTGTAAACGTTCTTAGTTTCGCTTAGATACATATATAGGACGTGTTGAGTGTTTTAAAGAGATTCTTCTCCAAAAGATCTCTTTGTGTCTTTGTATTCTCCAAAAGATCTCTTTGTGTCTTTGTAGGTGTTCCACGAGTATCATTATATACTCGTGGATAATTCTCTTGTCTTTTTATCTTTTCAGTTTTCCGCTGTGTTATCCATAGTGTTGTCAACATCACAGACAACATTACGTCTCTGATTTTTTCTATAGTTTTTATTTTCTTGCACAGGAGCATACGGATACACTTTCAATTTTTTAATGAACATATCCCAAAATATGCTTGATATTTCCGTTTTTTAACATAATTGATACAAAAATGGATTGTCACGATATCTCCCAAAAATTTTCTATAAAATTTTATAATGAGAGAAACATAAAATGAACATGAAAATAAGCATGCAAGTATATGAATGTCCAGACTTCTAAGGACACAATTCATAACGTTGGGATGCAACTTGTAACAACCAAACGTATAATAAAATAATGAGATGTTACAGAATTAAAAGACATATATGCACGTTACAGTATATAAAACAAGAAAGTTGGTTTTATGACAACAATAAATAGTTAACTTAAGCTGTTGGTTTATGTGGGCTATTAAGAAAATTAAAGTGAGAAAAGGGAAAAAGAAGGAAAAAAATGAAAAACAAAGTTGTGAGTATCGTGATTGTATTTCTAATAGTGATTTTTATCATATTATGTGAGACAGATGCACAACGAGTTGGCAATGACGATTATGATTGAGATTATATAGAATGCATATGGGATTGCACGAATGAATGTGATAGTGGCTTTGTACCCTCCGAGAAATGCAATGAATGTATAGCAGAAAAGTGTCGTTCCATATCAAAATCACCAACAAATTAAGAATGTAAAGTAGATAAAAAATATCTAAGTATTATATATATCATGAACTTTATATGTTGCCGTGAAACAATAAAAAATCTATGCATGAGTGAATAACAATTGTTGGAAGAATTCTTATCCCAATGTTTTGAATTTCTTCACAAGAAAAAAAAACAACAACAATAATAATAATAATAAATAATGACTAACGACCACCCACTTCAAAATTGATAGAATTAATTTCAAGAAACACATAGGTTGTGTTTGGATTCAAGGATTTCTAAATAAATATTCTAAATAATTAAGAATAAAGTCAAATTAACAAAAAAAAAAAAAAAAAACTGTTACATCAACAATTAAAAGTTGAGTTAACAGAACATTTTCATCAGTTTTTCTAAAACTAAAAGGTATTGTCATAAAATTTTATAGTTATTAGGTTTATTCACCAATAATGTAAACTTAATGGACAGATTTTTCATAATTCCCTAAAAATATTATTCATATTATGATAGTATTTTATAATAATGCTGGCTTCATTTAAAATATTGGCTTTTTTTAGTAAATGGATTAGGATGCAATTTAATGGGCCGAAGCCTGTTAAAGGATCATCACACTTCTGTCCAAAATTCAAGTCCAATTTCAAAAAGAATTATAGTTGTACAAAGGGATTTGATATTGTTTATTTTATTATTATTGTAAAATCAGAGCGAGTCCTAGACATTATTTATTAAGTCATTTATTCTCTCAAAAAGAAAATGTTTAAGTTAAACATTTTTTCTTTAGGAAAACATTTCTTAAACAAAATAATTCATTGCACAATGTATAATGATAAATACAAAATTTGTTTTGTAGAACATAAAAGCCCCTTATCATGAGTATCAGTATGTATTTCTTTTATCCCTAAAATCATATTTATTTAACAAGCTAGTTTATTGCTAGTCAAATATACGGTCACTATTTTTTGTATCTCATAATGTTGAATCTTTTGAATATTAGGGTTTAGTATTTCTTGATGAAAATAATAATAATTGAGTTTAAGTGGACAAAAACTAATGAACATATCCATTTCTTTTCATAACCCTAAAATCTAACATATAACAATGTGGAGTTGAATTTGTTGATTTTCGGATATGAAGGTATCAAATTGACTACATTAAACTCGCATGCCCAACAACTCATGTGTGTTATTTAAAACGTCTTTCCAATTATATTGTAAATCTTTTAGATAAACCTCTTAAAGAATTAGAAGGTCTGTTGTACTATGATGTGTGATTTGATCAAAATTATGATTTTACAGATTCGGAATGAGGAACTGTCATCCCAATTAATCCAATTAGGGTGCCCTGGATCTAACGTGTGATTTGGTAAGAATACTACGAAACTCAAACTTGGGGTTGTAGTCAATACTCCCAAATTAAAAGAGAAATTGATCTATGGTCGATTTTGAAATAAATAATATTTTTATATCAAAGTTTATTGCAAGAGTTGATGTTTCACTACACCTTCAAAACAGAAAAATCAGATAAATATAATTCAATACTAGGTTATCCATATTGCTAATAAGAGGTTCAAAATTCCAAAATTAGCACATAATGAATTTTTAAAAAAAAATGCATTCTATTTAATTTTTTATTTATGATTATTACAACAATTAATCGTCAACTTGACATCATGTGCCATGTCGGCAAGTCCCAATTCTTTGCCAAACAAAAATCGACACCAATTAGAGGTTTTTGTAGAGGGCACCCACCACTAATAAGAAAAGACAGGTCTTTTGTCATAATGAATTATTGAAAAACTATTAAAATAAATAGGAAATAAATCACGATAAATAAAGTAGTGTTTGTACATTGTAGATGTGCTTAGTTTGCAAGCATTAATCGCAAAGTGCCAATAAGTCATCGGATTTATTTGAATAAGTATTGAAAAATAAAGAAAGCAATTTAAGTTTTAAGACTGTGGGGTGGGTTGACTTGTGTTTGATGTTGCATTGCACCCATGTCTTCGTTGGTGCTAAGTTGGGAAAAATAAATGAACTTTTTTTTTTATCTGAAATTTACCTTTTCAGATAGTGAAGTCATTTTTTTTTTAATTTTAAATAACTATTTTCAGTGGATAAAAAAGCTAATTTATTTTCTTTCTATACGATATAATTGGATGTAAATCTGATTTAAATAATTTTAATTTATAAAGTTCAAGAATATGTTATTCCCTTAATGCTACCCCATCCAGCAAGCACTCTACCCAATTGGGATTGAACCCACTCTAATATCAAACAATGTTCTTTTTTCTTTTTAATGAAACTCATTACTTTAATTGGCGCATTTGAATTTCTTGTGTAGATCTTCGTTTGACACTTCTAAATTTGTAAAAATAGAAAAAAATCCTAAACCATCAGTGTCAAATAATGTTGATAGTTCTTGTTCAATTATCATTATCTGATGATGTAGATTTTTGTAGGGACCCTAAATTCTAAAATAAAAACTATATATAATGTTATAAATAAAAAAGAATAACACGGTACCTTTTATATACTTAGATGGAGTCCTTAGAAGTTTACTTAATTTCCTAAAGAGTTTTCATATAATAATTTCTTATTATATTTTAAACTTATATTGTATCTTATTAGAGTATATTATGCAACAATGAGTACAAAATTGTATTCCTCAAGATTCTAGATATGAATCATGTCACACATATCAAAAAAATGGTTTGAGCATTAAGTAAAAAATGTGTTAAAATACATGTTGCATTTTGATATTAATCCTAAAAAAATTATCTTACATTACAAAATTCAAGCACAAATTCACTACACAAAAACTTACATGAGACTATTTCATGAAAACATAATATCTGATACGAAACTTCACTACCTATGATCTAAATCTATTTTTTAAAATTAATTTCTATTTTGTAATTATGAATAGATCGGTCTTACGAAATTAAATCATTATTAATTTGAAAAACCATATTAGTTAACCGCAAGTCATTTGAGGCAGAAAATGAGGGTGCGTTTGATTGGAGTGTTTAGGTGGGATAGGGCTATTTAACCAGGATAAACCTGTGTTTGGTTTGTTGGTTTTGGGGCCCAGGTTAAATATAGGCCCGGGTTCAATTTAGGTAAAAGTGGGTTAAATAAACCCACCAAAATTGGTGGGTTTATTTAACCCAATGTAAACCAATTTTCAAGAAGGTGGCAAAATACCATATCTACCCTTACTATTCAATTATTAAGGACAATTCTATCCTTTGTTTTTTAAGTATTTATTCAATACTATTATATAATATCATTAATATTTATACACCATATATTAATAGAAATACGCATAATATTTATACACATCACATAAATTATTATAAAAAGTATCTTTTACATGTTGACTCATTCCTATCCCTCGACCATAACCCAACTAACCTAAATAACCCAACACACGATTCAAATGTTGTAGACAACCCAAATTAGTTAAGTTTAGATAAGAGACAATCCAACATTGAATTCTGTTATTCCAAAAAATCTGACCCAATCAACTGTTTTTTTTCAGCTTAAATATGGATTTTGTTTGTACTTTTGGACCACTTCCTCACATGCGCGCAAAATATTCACTGACACACTGTTAATTTTTAATATTTACTGTCTTGCTAATATTTGCCATTTGTTTTGTACAATTTGCATAATACAAATCCTATTCATTATTCTCAACGCAAATCAATGAGAACAAATTGAAAACAAAGTTTTCTTGTTTTGATTGAATTTATTAGCAAACATAAGATTTCTTGATTTTTCCGGTTAAAATCAACGCTCTAGCTCCCCGTAATTTATGGTTTTTTTAATTTTTTTTTTTTTTTTTATTGTAGTTTCAACCATTTTTGTCATATTTTGTTACTTCGATTAGTTGAATCACTTAATCATAATAAAATTTGAAGTGAAATATACTTGCATCTTTTGAATACATTCTCTTTCTATCACAAAAAACACACTTATGTTCAACCAAAGTCTCGCTCTCATTTGCGCGTGTAGATTTGTTGCTATGTTAGTTTTTCTACAATAACTTACAAGTGCATTAATCAAAACAATAAAAACTGATATAGAAATTAGTATATTAGAGAAACTTATTCCTCTTTTTTTTAAAGTGTGAGTCTCTTGAAAGAGCGTCTCACAAATTTTTATTGCATTGTATAAGACGGCGATCCACAACCCAATCATCTACAATTCAAACCCTACAATTCGCATGTTGTTTATAGGTGATGGAACTCCGTCTCACGGTAACTATCCGTGAGACAGTCTCACACGAGTTTTTGTATTTTTTTAATGTATTTTTTTGAGCAAATAAATAGAACTATATCATCCCAACGCTTTGGGTGATATACACATTGATATCTCTCAACTTCAGGTCATGTTACAATATCTAACAGTTTCAAATGAATTTGGATACTTTCTTCATGCAGGTTGTTGTTAAACGTCCACCAACGAACATTGAAAAATTTCAACAATCACTTTTGGAACTCAGGCCAAGCCTATTTCGAGTGATAAAAAGATAATTTCGTTCAATCGAAAACGAAGACTGGACCAAGCCTAGTTCGAGCGACAAAAAGATAAACGTCTATGCCTCTTCATATTCCCCAAATACCAACAAAATAGTCTTAGATGAGTAGCCAACTTTGCGCATTAATTCTTCACTTAATAAAGTTCGGTTTTGAAAAGTTAAACATGATATCATCATCTACTTGAAACGCAAACTAGTTCTATAATATTTAATTCCTAAAAAATTAAACTTGCAGCGGATGAAAACATGGTCAAAGTCGGGTCAACAGTACCCTCTCTGTCAAACTAAACTTCAACACATGCAACATAAACATCTCAGTCTTGGAGTGTGAAAATAGAAAAAAAATCAATGAGTAAAGTTATTAGGACTAGAGATGATTTTGGTCTAGTTTATGTATTGCAAAATGGGACCATGACTCTTTGCTCGACACAATAGGTATTGTCGGCCAAGTTCAACACAAATTACTCATAACTTGTTGATTTTAAAACGACCCATTTTGACTTTCCAATAAGAATACACACAAAGACTGGTCTTTCCTTCTCCTATGCAAATACGCAAAATCATACACAATATTCTTAATTTTCAATCATAGTTTATGCTTTTACTAGCGCATGTAAATTGTACATCATATTATGTATATGTAGTATATATTAGTACAATGCATGATACTACACCCCTTCCAAAAAAAAAAAAAAAAAAAAGCCAATTTACAACAATTTGTATTAATAATTTGTTGATTTTAGACTACCTACAAAGAATAATATTTTTTTCTAAATTTTTTCCTTATTTTCTTACTGCTCATAACTTTTGTTAGGACCCCATCTTTTAACCTTAAAAAATAGATATGGTGATTATTTTATGTATATAATTATAGCTATTACAGGTTTTATTAATACGGGTAAACAACCTAAAAGAACAAATAAATTAAATGGAGGTACTAACAAATATGTCACAACCATTTATAATATAGGGGTGAATGAAATAATATAATTCGGGATCGATCAAAAAAAAATAAATCATATTTGACTTGAAAATAATCGAGTCAAGTTTAAGCTATCAAGTATCTTTCGATCTCAAGTCGAAGCATATTAATACTCAACTCGACAAGCTCAGTAGTCTAATCAAGCATAATCGAGCATATGTTAAATTTACAATTCTACCCTTAATAATTTTTTTTTTTACATTAAAATTTTCATTTTCAATTTTTTTTAGGAATTTTAATTTTTTCATACATATTTTTAAGTAGTCAAGCAAACCTGAGCTCGAGCTTATCGAATTATTTATCGAGTTGAGCGAGCATTAAAACAATAAGCTCGACTCAATTATAAAACTCGAAGCTCGAGTCTGGTAGTACTCAACTCGGCTCGGCACGACTCATTTACACCGCCTAGCAACATAGGGACTCTCTTTCAATTGTCAACTTAAATCCATTACATGGTGCTACCTGCAAGCCCTTATTAGTGAATAGTGATATTGCTCAGAACAATGAATACATTCAACTTCAAGAAGTAAAATTGTCTCATTATCTAACCTCTTATTATTCACTTCAAACTCCACAATTATATATAATAATCCTAAGATTCATCACAGAAATGGTGATAGTAAACAAAACAGAGTAAACAATGTATGATGAGTGAGGAAAGTGCTATTTTTGACAAAAGAAGTGAGTAGACAAGTGCTGCTACATCACACTGGCAACTTTGGCTCTACATCCAAAAGGAAATACTTCCCCAATTTGTCTAACTTACAAATCATATGAAAGGGACCCAAGAAATTTTTCAAGAATTTGGATTTCTAACATTTAATGTCTTTTATAATCTGCACATGCAAAGTTCAATAGTCAAACTCTCTGCTGTTACTTGCACTAACCATTTTTCTACCTTTCACTGCTCTAATAATAGTGGATTTTCATTTTGTGACCCCATTATTACAATCTTGAAGTAAGTTGTGATAAGCCCTCCACTTTTTCAAGAATTTGCTCCAAGATTTCTGCTTTCCATTTCAAGAACCAAGATTTTGCTCCTCTCTCTCCTCTCTCTCTCTCTCTCACTCACTCTCTCTCCCCTCAAAAACCCAAAACCCAGAGAAGTTGAATATTTATGGGTGGAAGGTTTCTTCATTATCCGTGTTTAGTTCTCTCTTTATGTCTTCTATCAAGTGCTTTTACTCCTCAAGATAGTTACCTAATCAACTGTGGATCAAAAGTTACTACAGTTGTTGTTGATAACAGACACTTTGTGGGGGATTCAGTGGAAAGTGGTTCAGATTATTTATCAGCAAAAGGTAAATCTTTTCCTCTCACAAATCCAAACCCATCTCCCAATTCTCCTCCTCTTTACACCACAGCTCGAGTTTTCTCTTCTGCTTCAAGCTACACATTCAGCATCAAGAACACTGGGACCCACTTGGTTCGTCTCCACTTCTCTCCTTTCAATTCTAACAATTATGATCTCAGAAATGGGAAATTTGGTGTCTTTGCAAATGGGGTTTCCCTTTTCAGCAGCTTTACTGTTAATTCCACTCTTCTTAAAGAGTTCTTTTTCATGGTAGATAAAGATGAGCTTGAGATTCTGTTTATACCTTTTAGTGACTCTAGTTTTGCTTTTGTGAATGCAATTGAAGTGTTCACTTCCCCCAAAGATTTCTTCATAGATGCTGGGGGAATTGCTCTGATTAGCCCTGATGGAATCACTGAATTTAAGCAGAATGTTTCATCCCAAGTCTTGGAAACTGTTCATAGGGTTAATGTTGGTGGTTTAAAGTTAACCCCTTTTAACGATTCACTTTGGAGATCTTGGATTCCTGATGAGGTCTTTCTTGTTTTGAAATCTGCTGCTAAAATTGCTACCACTAGTGATCCCCCTAATTACCTACCAGGGGGTGCTACTAGGGAGAATGCCCCTGATAATGTATACATGACTGCTCAGCAAATGAATGTGGTTTCCAATTATAGGTTCAATATTACGTGGGATTTCCCAGTTAGATCCGAGGATGATATGCACTTTGTGCGCTTGCATTTCTGCGATATTGTGAGTGTTGCTCTTAACACATTGTATTTTAACATATATATAAATGGTGTCACTGCCTACAAAGATGTGGACTTGTCTGTTCTTGCATTCCATAGCCTTGCATCTCCTTTTTACATCGACTTTGTTGTTATGAGCAAGAAAGGCTCCAGTGTCGTTCGGATTAGTGTTGGCCCGTCCGATTTGAGTAACACTTTGAGAAAAAATGCTATTCTTAATGGGGTGGAGATCATGAAAATGGTGAACTTTGTTCCTCAATTAGTAGCATCGAAGAAGAGAAGCAAGTGGCTTGTGTTGGGTTCGATTGTTGGAGGAGTTCTCATGTTGAGTGTTGCGTTTCTTGCAATTTTAGCTGTGATCAAATGCAGGACGAGAAAGCCAAAAGCAATAGCGAAACCAAGACAAGCTGAAAGTGGCGGTTGGGCTTCTTTGCGCGTGTTTAATGGTAGCTCTCAGGCGACAGTATCTGAAGGAACCGTTCTTGCTTCTCCGGGCCCGTATGGATACTATGGCTTGAAGATCCCATTTGCTGATCTGCAATTGGCTACGAATAACTTTGACAAGAATCTGATGATCGGGTCCGGTGGTTTTGGCCTTGTCTACAAAGGGATTCTTGGGGACAACATAAAAGTTGCTGTGAAACGAGGTGTCCCCGGCTCAAGGCAAGGAGTCCCGGAATTCCAAGCTGAAATTACCGTCCTGTCCAAGATTCGCCATCGCCATCTGGTCTCACTTGTGGGATATTGTGAAGAGCAATCGGAGATGATTCTTGTTTATGAGTACATGGAGAAGGGGCCATTGAGGCACTATCTATACGGCACTGAGTTTCCCCCTTTATCTTGGAAGCAACGTCTTGAAATATGCATCGGTGCAGCCAGAGGCCTTCACTACCTGCACACGGGCTCGGCTCAAGGCATCATCCATCGTGACATCAAATCAACCAACATTTTGCTCGACGAGAACAATGTTGCTAAGGTTGCTGATTTTGGCCTTTCAAAGTCGGGCCCGTGTCTCGACGAGACTCACGTAAGCACCGGGGTTAAAGGCAGCTTCGGTTACTTAGACCCTGAATACTTCCGTAGACAGCAACTCACTGATAAATCTGATGTTTATTCATTCGGGGTCGTGCTATTCGAAGTTCTGTGTGCTAGGCCAGCTGTTGATCCATTGCTGAATCGGGATCAAGTGAACTTAGCTGAATGGGCTATGGAGTGGCAGAAGAAGGGGATGATCGAGCAAATTGTCGATCCTCATCTTAGCAATCAGATAAAACCGAGTGCTTTGAAGAAGTTCGGTGAAACAGCTGAGAAATGCTTGGCTGAGTATGGTGTCGACCGGCCTACAATGGGCGACGTGTTGTGGAATTTGGAGTATGCTTATCAGCTACAAATGAATGGAGGGCAAAGGGAAGAGGAAGGAGTGAGAGATGTTAATAGTGAAGATCATGAAACGAATATGATCGTGCCGGGGTTGCCAACAAGCCGGGCTGGCGTTGACCAGGACAACGATGATGGTGGTTCAGATATATCGACGAGTCGGGTTTTCTCTCAGCTGCTAAACAGTGAAGGGAGATAGAGCACTGAGTAGATAAACAGCTTCCATGTATTACAAGCATCTATAGTTTCCTTGATGAAGATGTGCAGGTTTTCTTGAATTTGATTTGGACATGGATGAATGTACCATGTTGAGCTCATGGTTCAAGGTTTCTTGGTCTTGTTCTCTGTAGTGGTAGCCCCGCGGCGGCGCAGTGGTGGTGGTATCTTTTGAAGATGTAAGTAGGGATTTTTACATAGTGCTTGATTAAGGAGTTTCTGCAATTGTAAGTTTGGAACACTGTTTGAGATCCGTCTGATGGGTCTTATTTTGTGAGATCGGTTAATCCACATCTCACGAAATAAAGGTTGACATATGCAAATGAGTTTGAATTGAGGATTGTGGAATTTCATCTCACAAAATTGTCTCACAAAATTATATCAATGAGATGATATTATATAAATTTTTGTGTTTTATTGTATCTGGTAAATGTTGTTTATGACTCCCATGTACTTCCGGAGAGAAATTTCAATCTAGAGTAATTTTTTCGATACTAAAATAGAAATGTTGGTGTTTGGCTTTTGCTGATTTAATGGAGTAATGTCAGAATTAATAGGTCAAATAATTTAAAGAGTTTAATTGTTTATTTAATTTATTGAAGTTTATAGTTATGGGTCAATGGTATTCGATTCATCTTTCTAAGTATAACATTATGAAAAATAGTTTTTCGTGAGATTTGAGAACGGGTACGGCTATCCGCACCCCAGAATTTACTAAACGCACTCCATTCCTAATAGGAATGGGGTGCGTTTAGTAAATTCTGGGGTGCGGATAGCCGTACCCTTTGAGAAATTATGTAAATATAATTTAATTTCAAAAACATTTGGTATTCTACGTTATTCACTATAGTATAAATTAAATAAATATGAATTATTTATTTATAATATTAATATAATCATTAAAGTTGATGTTATAAAACATATATCAGTCACAATTATATTAAAATTGAGACTTTTAATTAATTGAATATGATTTGGAATCTTAATTGAATTAGATTAACATTATGAATTTTAATTAGGTTACAATTTTAGTAGAAAAAGAATCCTAATTAGATTATGATTCTAATTGGATCGAGAACTAACAGAATTGATTCTGTAAAACAAACCCACATTCTCTTTCCCTCAATATACGCCACGCTGAGATGAAAAAATAAAGGGTCTAATTTGTGGATTCATCGAGGCATATTTTTCTTGTTATAAATAAATTTGATATTGATGATGTGTTATTATATATATATATATATATTAAAGATTGATTTTAGAAATTCATGGCCGTTGCTACCGTTCAATTTAACCGAAAATTTTATCTTATTGAACCCGAATATGATTTGGGACCTAATAATTTCCGACGCCTTTTGAATAATATTAGAGAATTTTTTTTTTTTTTTAACAAGTGTTATGTTGAGGTGGCTTATTGTTCAGAATTCAGATTTCCCTCAACTTTAATTCTTTACTTTTAGTTTTTTATTTTGGTCCGCACCACCTATACAAATCATGAAATCAGATTGTCAAAATCTAGATTGCTTAATTTTAGCATGTCTCAGCATAATTAAATTATTCTAATCAAATTGATTTTCATATTCAAAAACCAATATATTTAGGTAAAAACTCATGTGCAGCCATCGTACCGTGCAAGATTGCATTTATAGAACAAAAAAGATATATTTATAACCGTAAAAGACATACTTGAATAACTTATATTTATACTGTAAAAAATATTTATAAAATACATATTTATAACTGAAAAACACATATTTATACATGTAAAAAACATACTTAAATCCCGTGACGTGTGAAACAGTCACAAGAGAGGCCAACTCATATATTTATAATCCATCAAATCGTTAAATGTTCAAAGTCGTGCAAACGAGCCCAATCATGCCAAAGACATAATCGACAAAAAGTAAACAAAAGAAGTGATAATTAAAAAATATTTTTATCATATATGACTAAGTTTGAGACACCTCAACTCAATGCGGCATAGTACATTGTTTGGATAATCCAAAACGTGACCAAAAGGGTCCAAAAATCCAATCATTTACTATCAGATAATTCCGCGTTTCATTGTTATTAGTATTACTGAATTTTAACAATTAATATAAATTACATAAAGTCATTATTAAAATAATCTTGATAAAGATAGGTGAAAAATGTAGTAAGTAGAAAGGAGATCTCTTTTGCAAGAATGGAAGATGGCGATGAATTCTACAGTAGTAAAAGATTAATCAATTTTTTTTACTTAGCATTGCAAAGAAACGATTTTTATTCCGCAAATCCCATCACTATATTAATAATAATATTCACCCGTTTGAATTCTTGCGTGAAAAAGCATATCCGTACCCTTATTTCCACTGTTCATATCCCAATCATTTCAGCTCTCATTCCAATTAAAACCCGCAATATCTTGAAAATCGTTGTGGGCTGATAAAGGGTTTTGAATTCTGTAGAATTTGTGAAGAAGAAGAAGAAAAGGGCGTGGTGAGGATATGGCGGAGGTGACACTCCATGTCTATGACGTCACTAACAGCGGCAGTGATAAAACGAACAACACTATAATGCAGATCAATAAGATCTTCAAGGATGGGATTGGCCTCGGTGGAATCTTTCACAGCGCTGTTCAGGTTTCTGAAATGATTTGTAGTTTTTCGGGATTGTTTTGAAATGGTGTTGCTTGTTTGTGTGTCCTTCAATTGGTTGTATTGTGGATTTTTGGATGGGTTTTAGTCCTAGTAATTTTCTACTTGATTTGAATTATTGGGTTTCTGTGTGAATTCTGTTGCTTGAGGTTTTGATGAGGGGTTGCCTTTTTTGCTGGTTGAATTAGTGTTGAGTTTTCTTTACTGTCATTAGGTGGGGGTGGTTTTGTGTTGGGTTTAGAGAAGAGAGATTTGATCTCAAAATTGGGTGTGAGTTTTGTTTGTGTTTGATTCAGGGTTCTTCTATGTTAGTCCTACGCCTTGAGTTAAGTGTCGGTGTAGCCGGCTTTCATATGCAGGATTTGACATGATATTTTGTTGGATGAGTGAAGATTCGAATATTTGATGTCATATGCCTTTTACTTTATACCGTCTGTCTTAATTTCTTTTGACTGTGGTCTGTGGGCCTGTGGCTCCATGTTTGTTAAATTTTTGAAAGGAGTCTGGATAATGGAACTCTTTGTTTAGAGTTCTATCTTTTCAACTTTGTAAGTGTAGCTGAATTGTTTACATATTTTTGGAAAGATTTGATGAAGTTTACTCTGTGAAGTAGTGATTTTTATCATAACCATCAGGGCTGATATTGACTTTTTGGTTTGATGGATTGAGGTTTGCATTGATGATGAGCTTATGGCGTGTTGTGGCTGCAAGTTCCCTGATACCCATTCAAGAAAACATATTAACTAATATCAAGGCTATGAAAGGAAATGGGATGTGAAATAAAACATGGTGGTAAATGATGGTCTTGTACCAATTAGACGATGGCCCCTACCTCATTTAATAGTCACCTTGTTTTTCAGGATGTTGAGAGTGGTTACCTTAATGGGTGTCTTATTTTGCTTAATCCTAATACTTGGTTCAGTGCATTTTCTAGCATCATTTAACTGAGCATGACAAAGGTTCTACTCCAGCATATGTTCATCTAAATGTTGCTATATTTGAAAATGTTTGGGGTGCATGTTGTAGTTGCAAACTACTTTTGGTGATAGCTGCGTATTCTTTATCATCCACAGTGATCCATTCCTTTGAAATTGATAAGCCACATCATTAGATTTGGTTATGGCATGTTGACCCTCTCTTGTTCACAAACTAAAAGTGAAGTGGGAGATACTATATAATTCATGAATCAATGCTATGAGGAGGGGCGCTTTTTCACGCTCTTTAATAATGCTCTTATTTTTTCAGTTCCAAGATTCCAGCAGTATACACTCATGTCGGAGAACTTAATGAAACCTCCTCATTAAGTTCTCATACATGAGTATGTACTGCTCCCAATATGCATAAGTTATGTATTGCATTTTGCGTTCTCCTCCCAATATGATATTTATCTATTTCCTTAAAGTATATATGTATTTTGATGTGATTTCAGTTCAATAATAATGGATTTCATCTAATGATGTTAAATGAGTTTTTGCACATATGACGCTGAGGTGCTATTATGCTCTTTTAGCTGATCCTCACTTGCTCAACAGGTTTATGGAGATGAGGAATGGTCATTTGGGTACTGTGAACAGGGTACTGGAGTGTTTCACTGTCCATCAACTAAGAATCCAATGTATACTTACCGTGAAAGCATTAAACTTGGACAAACTGCATATTCCATCTCCAAGGTTAATCAGATACTTAGGGAACTGAGTAGAGAGTGGCCTGGAGAGTCTTATGATTTGTTAGCAAAAAATTGCAATCATTTCTGCGACGAGTTCTGTGAAAGGCTAGGTGTGACAAGGCTTCCTGGTAACTGCTTTTCCTTTGAAGTCACTCTTTGTTTTTTTCCAAAAGCATAAGATTTGGTTTAGAGTGGATAGTGCTGCCTATCTGTGTGAAATTATGGTTCAGTTTACTTTAAAGAATGAGCAAGGTGATGATTCTTCTATTCATGGATAATTGCTTCCAAATACTTCAAGTAATCAAACATTGACCACCCTTAAATAATTTGAGTTGATCGGATGTTTACCTCAATCCTTTCATTATCTCCGGCCTGTTGTCTCTAGGAATTTAAATGCAGTAACTTGGCAGTCATTACTTTTGCTGAACAATCTTGATCAATTTTGAAGTTCCTAATCCATTTAAAACACATTCAAGCCTGTGAAGAATGGTAGGTATATTGTTGTTAGAATTACTTGAAATTGTTGTGTGTAAAATATATTTTTTTGATGAGGTTGTCACATTGGCAGATATAATATGGATATTTACAAAATGGGAGGTGGTTTTCCACTAGGCAGCAATTGAAATTCAGGTTTCTTTGATTGGACATTCCCCATTCTATCTTATACCATGTCTTTTACTTCTTCACCAAGATTCAGCTTAAGCCATTTTCTGTTGTGTGAGCTCTGTTAAACTTTGTTGATGCTTTGAAGCCATTATTTGATTGTCATACTTCTTTTTTTAGTGTGAATTATGTTTTTTTTTAATGAATTTTTTTTTGATACATTGTCTTGTGATAAATTGATACTTATTGCTGAGCAATTCATATTACATTTGGAACGATCATAATCAGCATTTTCTCTACCATGTTTCCTGGTTTTGTGCAAGTATGATCTTACCAGATTCGTAACAGGGTGGATAAACAGGTTTGCAAATGCTGGGGATACTGCTATTGAAATAGCTGGAAACACTGCCTATAGAGTAAGATTCTTGTTTATGTACAGATTCCATGCAAGTCCTTTTTGGAGCCTTGTTTCAACTTTAGCTATAGATATCTGTTTGCCACATATCCCTATAGGATTCACAATTAACAACCTTTTAGTAAACTCTTGAAAATATGACACAATTGATTGATTATACTCTCATCTTATATTTCACTGTAACTAATTTTGATTGGTTGCTTCTTCAGTTCAGACAAGCTAAAACGGAAATAATAACTGCTAGCAAAGTGGCATACCGTTTCTTGGCAGGTATTGCATCAAACGTGGCTCCAGATTCCCCTGGCGATTCTAATGGTGGAACTCCTAGATTACAACCTACCTGGTTCAAGAACCTAGTTTTGCCCGGTGCTAAACCATCTACTAGTTCGGAACTGGAAAATCAAGAACAAGACGCGATAAATCAGCCACACAGACAAGATGCAGAAGCACCATTAAGGTTAAACTCTGATCGCAATATCTGATGCCAAGTTGCCCCATCATTTAACTATGAACCTCTCTTGGAGTACCAAGACATTCGAGGGTCCATAGGCTGTTGACATTACGTATTGTTGTAAAATGTTCGTTCAACTTTGATTCAACATTCATACTTTTTATTGTTTAATGTTAGCAATATTTAGATTACTTTCTGTTAAGGAAATCTATAGCAACTCTTCCAGTTGAATTATTTGTGTAAAAAACTTGAAGAAAATTTCCCTAGTGTCATCAGTCATGTAAATAGTTTGGTGTGAATACAGACCTGAAAAACATACAAACCCACCATTTGGTTTAAAAGATTAGCAATTTTAGGTATGTAGTTTGTTTCCAGACAAGATAAAAACAAACATGTCCACCAAAATAATAGGGCAAAACCCAAATCGAGACGCATTCAAGCAACCAAAAAAGCATTAAAACTACGAAGGTGAAGTTTAAAAAACAGCGTGAATGATGATACAAGTTTGGTATCTCACAAAAAGGACATGCGAGCTCACACTCCACAGATGTTATGTACAGAAAATTATTCGAAACAGAATCCAACAACTCGACCAGATCATCTCCATTGTTGATTGCTCTTACCCTCTCAGCATTCGGTTGAACACATAAGCATCCACCTGAGCATCATCAGCTATTTTCAGTGACGAAACAGCCTGAGCAGCCACATGACCTGCGGATAAACCATACCCTTCCTCGACATAACAGTGAGGATACATGTCTCTTCCAAAAGGATCAGACGAGACCACCATGTTCGAATTTCCCCAGTGATTCCACACGCCCCCGTATCTATGAGCATCAGAAACCCATCCGATATTTCTGAGAGCACACTTGGACAGATGATCTTGGTAATGTTGTCCCCCTACAATGATGTCCATGTTGCTAGCATGGTCCCACGAGGCCAGCCCCTCATCCTTCTTCAGCATTAGTTTACTTGAATCGTCCGAGTCTTCGCCTAGTAGTACATGCAGTGCAACTGCCTCGGCTATGGCAGCACCTTCTTCGTCGAGCCTCTCCTGTTCTTCTTTCTTTTTCTGCTTCTTTTTTTCTAGCTCCGAACGGATGGCTGCAGATGTAGCCAATGCCTTTTCCAATCGCCTCTTTTTCTTCTCTGCCTGTTTGATCCGATCAATCTCGTCCTTAACTGGCTTCTTCTTCGATTTTCTTACACCAGCTGTCGCTACTTTAGCACTGCCTTCCATGATATCTGGTCACAATGAAAACCTAACAAACGCTATACTGTCCTAACAGCTCACCTTCTTTCCTCTTTGTTTTCTTTCCCTAGAAAACTTTGCTATTACGTATACATTATCTAATCGACTATATGTTTCTTTCCTTTAGAAACCTGTTATTGAATACTTAATGAACTGAATTTGAAAACACAAACATAAAACACTAAATGTGATAAAAATTATACCTACACCCACTCAGGTCTGAATGAGTACCTCATTTTACGCACACTACATTCCCAAAACGAAATAACAGGAGATAGGAGAAGTGAAAATTGGTAAGCGCTTATCGATCTGCCCTTCATCATTGTTCTCGATTTTTCACAATCCTTGCCACCCACCTCACAGATTAATTAGAAGAATAACTCAATTGATATGAATATGAGTAACAATAATTTTCTGTTTCAAAAAATTCACATGGCCTTCCCTCCTGCAATAAGCAAGAATAAGCTTAGAAGACGGCACTGAGACCGACAAAAGGTAATGCGCCGTTCAAGACAAAAAACACCAACCAATATATCGACAGTGTAGCGACAAAAAAACAAACTAAGCATCAAATAAAAGATAACATATAGATATGCTAACTTCCCTATGACAAAAAAACTAACATAATGTATAACAGAGTACATGTCATGAGACATCAAGAACCATATCGTACGTAATCTAACAATAGCCACTGAAAAAATTTGCAACACTGACAAATTCCAAACACCACATAAGAATCCATGAAGATCTAAAACATGCAGATAACCAAATAACAGACGAATCTGATTGAGCAGTTCTAATTTAATTCTTAGAAAGGAAAAACAACCTAAAATAACCAATCTAACTAAACTAGAATAAGCACCCACACCCATTTTCACAATGAAAAGATTCTAATTCTAATCAAAATTACAGAAAAATTAAGTAATAACAGTACGAGTTGATTCACCTCCATTATTTCTACATCTTAATTAATTGTGAAGCTTTGTAATACAACGCCAGATTTTAGATCCCTAAAAAAGGAGAACACCAATCAGACAAGTCCACAAGAGCTGCAGATCTAAAGACTAGAACTTTAAATATATCCGCGAATAAACCCTAACTCAATTACGTAATTCGATTAGCATAAGCGCAAACAACTCGAACACGATCCAGTGAACCCAGATCCCTAAATCTCAATTCGACAAAAAATCCAATCCCTGTATGCATTATTGAGCATCGGATCAAAAAAACCCACATCACAAATTACGAAACTTCATACATCGATTAAAAAAAGACCAAAATTTGGAGTGAAAATATAGCAAACCTGGTGAATCGAGGAGAAAGAAGAAGGCCTCCCGACAAAGCAATTGAAGAAATTAAAAGGAAAAAAAAGGAAATGGAAAACGAGAAAAGGATGAACTTTTAGAGTGTGGATCTGTAATCAGTGGGCGTTGAGAGAGAGAGAGAGAGGGATAGAGAGGAGAGATAAAATAACTGATCACATGAGATTGCCGGTGAGAAGAGACGGGGATGAGTAGGAGAAGGAAGGGTAGAATTGGAACAACGGAAAATATTGCCACGTGTCGGTTAAAAGAGAGATATCAAGGTTTCTGACTTTTCAATTTTTTACATGGGGCCCACTGCCTTGTAAAATTTGTATTCTATTTTTCTAAAGAAATCCTCTGCCGTTTCATCATTTTCAGATTGATGAATCGACGGCTCGATTTGATTTTACAAGCTAATGTGACGTCGTATATCGTCATTCTTTAACCGGCGGAAGGGGGAATAAACAGAAATGTGTGCTGTTAGATATCAACTTAACATTAGATGCAAATCATGCAATATTGCAATAGTTATTGTAATTTTTTTTTTGAATGAAGTTATTGTATTTTTTTAAGAGTGAGTCTGATCTTACAAATCTAGTTATTCATGAAACGGGTTAATTTATGAATTATTTTTCATTATTCACGTATAAATTTATGAAATAAATTTTGATTATGGATAATAAGAATTTATCTCATGATTATAAAACTATCTAATATAAGTTTTTTTTAAGTCTTTCTAAAGGTAAATTATGGGGATTATATTGAACCGAATTCATCTGAATATTAAGAGGTTCGTCGAATATGGTTTGAGTTCAGCTTCAACTCGATTCTGTATAATTTTATTAAGTTTGTGAATGGCTTAAACTTGTGACAAATGTCTCGAAAGTTCAAACCCAAAAAAATCAGCTGTCCTCATCGAGGATTGGAATTTTTTTCCTTTAAAGACAATGTTTAAGATGATGCAGCATATCTCTTCGTATTTTTCGTAAAGATTTTGTTGAATTGAATCTCTATCAACTCACTCACTTTATATAAGTGGAATAACTTTTCTTACTCAAACTTATGTGGGTATTAAATGAAAATTTGTCAAGTAAAATTTTTTTTATGACCTTTTCTTTTCGGAATAGTATATTGAGGTTTTTTTTAAGACTTCTAAAAGATTAAAATACCAAACTTGTATGGAAGTTGGGCCAATATTTGTGGGCCAAACAAACTGACAATTTCTTTTTGGGAACCTACCTATAAACAAATTAAATCTGCATAAAATAAACAATTCTTTTAACAAATTAAATAGGGCCTAATATCCACGCACACCATAATTCATATAACTAAAACCCAAAACTACAATTCATATAACTAAAACTCAAAACTACCGCTCACTATAATAAATATCCCAAACTACCGTTCAATATAACAAAATATCCCAATATAATATAAACAATGATTGTCCATGTTGACTTTTACAAACTTTCAAAATTTTCAAAATTCTTCTTTTAGCTATTTTTATTCTGAGCTAACGTTCAAAACTACCTCATAAAACATATAACTAAAACCTAAAATACCATCAATAATAGAAAAATACCCAAAAATACCACAAAAGTGGTAAAATATCCAAAATGTTCTTGGAGCACACATGCAATCATTTTAAAAAAAAATCAGTGTAATTGTAATATGATCATTTTGATATTAAATTAAATCATAAGCAATAAAAGTGTAAACATTTTGGGGGCTAAAATGAGAATATTAGGAAAGTAGGGGGGTCTGAAAAAGGATAATATTACGCTGATGAATGATGAGTTCCCTAGATTTGGATATTCCACTGTACCTGATTTCCACTCTCCCCAGACCTCAATCGCCATTTCCACTCATCACCATTTCCACTCATCACCATTTCAGATTTCAACCACACACACTCTCTCTTTCTCTCTCTCACACACACAGCGACGGCCATTTTTGAGAGATTTTCCGGCGAAAGCTAATCCAAGCAATGATATCTCTGCACACTGTCACTAAACCCTCTACCCTCCATTTCCGCCCCAAAAAACCCTTCAAAAGACCACCCAAAACCCTAGCCCCAATCAACTCTCTCCTCCAGTACAACCGCAAGCCGCAGCTCGCCGGAGAAACGCCGCGAGTGGTCGTCATTACCTCCGGCAAAGGCGGCGTCGGGAAAACCACCACCACCGCCAATATAGGGCTCTCCCTCGCTCGTCTCGGCTTCTCCGCAGTCGCCATCGACGCCGACGTTGGCCTTCGCAACCTCGACCTCCTCCTCGGCCTCGAGAATCGCGTCAATTACACCGTCGTCGAAGTGCTCAACGGCGACTGCCGCCTCGATCAAGCCCTCGTTCGCGACAAGCGATGGTCGAATTTCGAGCTCCTCTGCATCTCCAAGCCGCGCTCGAAGCTCCCCTTAGGGTTTGGCGGAAAAGCCCTAACTTGGCTTGTTGAAGCCCTAAAAAACCGCGAAGAGGGCGCCCCTGATTTCATTCTAATTGATTGTCCCGCCGGAATCGACGCCGGATTTATCACCGCCATCACGCCTGCCAATGAGGCGGTGCTGGTGACAACCCCAGATATCACGAGCCTCCGAGATGCGGACAGGGTCACCGGATTGTTGGAATGCGATGGAATCAGGGATATTAAGATGATTGTGAACAGGGTGAGAACTGATATGATTAAAGGGGAGGATATGATGTCGGTTTTAGATGTTCAGGAAATGCTAGGGCTGCCTTTGTTGGGGGTGATTCCTGAGGATACAGAAGTGATTAGGAGCACGAATCGGGGGTACCCGTTGGTTCTCAACAAGCCGCCTGCTCTGGCCGGATTGGCATTTGAGCAGGCGGCTTGGAGGTTGGTAGAACAGGATAGTATGAAGGCTGTGATGATGGAGGAGGAACCCAAGAAACGAGGGTTTTTCTCCTTCTTTGGAGGGTAGAACAATGTGATGATTTGGTTCGCTACAATTTATGGAGGAGTAATCTGTATAGTAGGAAGGAAGTGAAGGTTTGCCATTGTTTCCTTTGTTTTTGATTATTTCATGGTTTTTGTGTGAGGTCTAGGTTATGATTAGGACTTGCTACTTTTAGTTGTGATGGATCATGTGGTCTAGGAAGCAAGAGCTAGTTATGAGAGGAAGGATCATATGAGTTGGGGGAGAGCTCTTTAAATTTTGATTTCTATAAATATGTGCTTCATTCTTTAGCTCACACGTTTGTTCATTCATGTTTACATGGCATTATTTGTTCAAGATTTGTTTTGTCTTCTTTATGTTTGTTCTTTGGAGATAGAACTTGGAGTTGTGTTTTGCCATAAGCCATTGTTTGGTTCTTTTACTTTTTGGGTTGCATATGACTCTACATGTATGGGCTAGCCACTGGTAGTTGATATCTAAACATATATTTGACACCTTCATGGATGTTGAGGGAGATTAAGAACGGGAGATTAAGAACTCTTGACACCGTGAATCCCATATATGATAATGTTTGTGTGTATTTTCAATAGCAAATCAAGGTTTTAGTTTCTGTATTCACTTTAAAAAGTTAGCAGTATACATCTATAGTCCTTCATTGAAAGTGAATGCATACATATATGTTCTTCTCCTCCTCCTCATTTAAGATAACTTCCTTTGTTTCATCTCTACTTCTATATATATAGACTATATGATAGTTTATTATGTAAGATATATGTGAAACTTATTCTATAAGATACTTAAAAATTATATAGTTTTTTTTTTCTTTTTTCTATTTGTTGATAGTTTGGGGGGAAAATGACAAATCTATAAAATGTGTCAACTTCTGAGAGTCAAAATAACGTAATAAAGATAAGAGTTTCTCACAAATTATCGAAATAGTTTCCGACAAATTATCGTAAGAGTTGTTAGAATGCAACACTACCAGGTTAGGACATTTAGTACATGGCTATATTACAAGATCCAATGGGAGTATGTTCGATGGAATAATTTTGTTACAATCTTATTTCATGCTTCTGGCTCTCTTGTAGGTTGTTGAATTCAGATAATGTCCAAAATGTTGTGTGTTTATTATTGGACATCTTTCTATCCTCAGTGCGTTGTTGGTGTAGAATGGCCTTCGCGATCGTATGATATATTTGATGTTTCATCTTCTCTTTCATGGTTATGTATGTTGCTTTATGATTTCAATTTATTTTTCTACATATAGAATTACAGATGCATAAAGTAACAGTTTTTTCTTCATTTTTTTTTCCCCTCAAGTTTGAAGTCCATTGAAATTCATGATTTGTGGGTTCTCACCTTAGAATGAAATGTAGCATCGTCAGTTTCGAACGAATTGTTACAGTTAAAATTCCGAAAACTCAAATTAACTTATAATAATTAATGTTAAATTCATGGCTTAATTATATATATATATATATATTTATATCTATATATCTCCTATTTTTTCCTTCCAAAATTGTAATTTAATTCTACCTTTTAGAATGGGTGGGACTATCCACATCCCACCCTTTTCTAAATACACCCCATTTTTAATATATCTTAATTAAACAAATAAAAAAATAAGAAAATTCCAACTATACCCTTTATGAATTAAACAAAAAAATTGAAACCCTTCTCCTTCTCCTTCGATCTCTCTTTCTCCCGTCTCTCACGCGGTTTATCTCTTTAATTTCTTGTTTCCTCAACTTAATTTTTTTAGAAATGAACAACAATATATTGATAAGCATGACTACATGAAAATATATTTGAAATAAACAATATAAAAAACTCACTCGAAAAATGGCATGCTACCTGGATAAGTCGAAGACTCCATTTCGTTTTCTACTTGAACAGATCGAACGTTGTACTAAGCGTTCTACCTAAACAGGTCGAACAATCAGTACTGCGTTCTACTTATTCAGGTCGAATATACAATATTAAGTTCTACTTGTTCAGGTCGAACACCCTTTTTCCAGTGAGTTTTTTAAGTTGTTCGTTTTAAATATATTTGCATACCCCCATTGTGATTATTTCTTCACAAAACAAGCATAAAATATTGGGGTATGTTGATATTATAAGTATTACAAGGTTCAAGGAGGGAGAAAAAAATAGAGATATGTATTCTACTTAGACAGGTCGAACAATCTATTATGTGTTCTACCTGAACAGATCGAACGCTATATTGTGTCTTCTACCTGAATAGATCAAACAATCAGTACTGCGTTCTACCTGTCTAGGTCGAACATGCATTATTCCATTCTTCCTAGTCAATTTGAACACCCTTTTCCAGGAAGTTTTTTACATTTGTCGTTTTAAATATATTTTCACTCTCCATTATTATTATTTCTTCACAAAACAACTTAGAATGATAGGGTATGTTGATATTGTAAATATTATAGGGTTCAAGAAAGGAGAAAGACCGAGAGAAAAGATGGAGGACGGAAAGAAGGGAGAGAGATTTCAAAATTTTCTTATTTTAATTCTATAAGGGTAAGATTGGAATTTTTTTTTAATTAAAATATTAAAAAAATGGGGTGTGTTTAGAAAAGAGTGGGGTGTGATAGTCCCACCCAAGAATTTATAACAGATCATTTTTATGCATGCGTGTCCGATTCAAGGCGGGTTAAGCAAAAAAAAAAAGGAAAAAAAAAAACATAACAAATCAACACATTTCTAAACTTGAAATTTAATTATGACTCTGAATTTAGTACAAAAACAAGATTTTAACATACTACTACAATTTGACTTTAATATATTATTTTGCTTGCACATGAACTCAAATTTTCGAATTATGTTTCAAATTGTAATATTGTATAACAACCATAACTTTTGTTTTGTTTTTTTTGTTTTTTTGTTTGGGCCAAATAGCCAAAAAAATCCAATACTTTTTGGGTTTTTGTTATTTTAGCCAATTCTTTAATTTTTGTCAATTTATTCATGATTTTAAGAATTAGGTGTAATTTTGGCCAAATCAAGATTTGAGTCAAAATTTAATGAGGTTGATCAATACGTGGCATAAATTCCATACACATCATCATAATCAACTTGGCTAATAATACTATTTGTTCCACTTGTATTCCCTAAAAGAAGACGACGAGGATCGGGGAAGCCCTTTCTTCTTCCAACACTTAAGAAGGCGACGCGTGAGTTGGACTCTTCGTCACCACCGCTGGATGATTGATGGCTATCACTGTTGCCAGAATCCATATTCAGATATCTCTTTCTCTCTCTTACTTTTAGAGAGAGAAAAAAATCACAGATGACAGACAGATATGGAGAGAGATTTTAAACACTATCAAGTGATAAAGCTTAGAAAGCCATCTCTATATTTTCAGAAAGTCCCCATGATTTAAAGTTTTGATGATCTTCGAGAATAATCTCTAGATCTGTTTTGCATTGTTTAAGAATTAAGATTTCATGAATATGGAGAGAGAGAGAGAGAAAGGCTTCTAGATTGCCATTTATTCATCTCAGAGAGAGGGGGTGGCTTCAACTGAAGATTTTGCACTAAAAAAGATTAGAGTGGGGTCCGCCATGAGAGAGGGAACTCTGTGTTTTGTGGTCATATGAACCTTCTGCAATTTTAATTAAGACTTCTTCTTCCTTAGGGAGTACAGGTGGAACAACTAGTATTGACAAGAAGTTGATTATGGTGATGTGTATTGAAACTTAGATTATGTGTATGCCACTTGGTTGTCAATTCTATTGAATTTTAACTCAAATCTTGATTTGGCCAAAATTACACATAATTCTTAAAATTATGGATAAATTGACAAAAATTAAAGAATTGACTAAAATAACAAAAACCCAAAAAGTATTGGATTTTTTTGGCTATTTGGCCCTTGTGTTTTTTTTTTGTTTTTAATTGCTAAATTCAATAGGTTAGTAGTCAATTGAAAGGTGGCGATACTCTATTACTATCAATTAGGCCTAATATCATAAGCAAACTCAGCAATTGTTGTTCTTCAACCCTTCCAATTCAGTAGTTGGGAGAAAAGTCGTAATTTGTGAATTTTGTAGTGTTTTTAATGATTAAATGAAAAATACGAACATAGTAGGTAGATTGATGTTTGAATGAAGGGAGTGAAAATGATGAAGAGAGGAAAAAAGATGAGTTGGGAAAGTGAGGACGAAGGGAGAGGGATTTAGCAAAAAATTGCTTAATAAATAAACATAGCACCTGGGAACCGCGACTTTCATTTTTGGGTATTTTTGTTTTTTTTTTAAATTTAATTAGAAGTCGCGGTTGGCAACCGCGACTTTAATTTCGATTTTTTTTTTAATGGGAGTCGTAGTTGGCAACTGCGACTCCATAACGATTCCATATTCACTGAGCACCGCAGTAAAAACTCAACCACTTTCTCCTCTCCAATGAAACTCTGAAACTGTAAAAACAAAGAATTTGCTCAAAAATTACTTTCATCTCTTTTACTCCAATGGTGTGAAGTGTCCAACAGTAGGCTTCGTGTTTGTTTTCAACTCAACTACAAAGTAAGATGCTTCTCTAATTCTTTTTTTTTAATGTAGTTTTTCATATAAATATATAAATTTTTGCTTGAATTGATGAAATTAATTAGTGAAAATTTGTTGTCTGTGAGTGAACAGAGAGGGAGAGAATCAGAGAGGAGAAGACTGTGTGTGTTTGAGAGAGAGGTGGGGGTTTATTAATTTATTATTAACATTGTTTAAATTTTGGAGTCTGCTCATCACATACCATATTGTTTATTAGAAATATTTTGACATTAGAAAAGTAAGAAAAAGAAATTAAAAAAAAAGAAAAAAAAATGTAAACGAGGCTAAACTAAGCAACAGAGGAGAAAATTGGCTAAATAATGTACATACCTTTTTTACCTTTTCAACAGTTTCAATATTATTTTTATTTTTGTATTAGTATGTGTATGGGACAATTACTCCTTGAATTTGGCTAAATATTTTAGTTAAGTTTAATTATTTTAGTTACAAATGAATTTTATTTTAAATATTTGTGCTAAAAATAATTGCTTTGAGTCAATTTGATGATTTGTTTTTTTTGTTTTAATAATTAAATTTCAATTTTATATCTAATTAATTATTCTAATGTGATTTTCATCATATGTAAATGTTGCAAGTCTCTTTTTTTGGTTGAAAAACACTTTATCTATTTCAACTAAAAATTAGACAAATTTCTACTCAATATTTGTGAGATGAGTATGAAAATCATTGTGATTAGGTAGATGTGTTCACGGTTCGCGAACCGCCAATCCCCAAATCGGAACCGAACCGTGGGGGTCACGATTTTGGCTCCGAACCGGCGGTTAAACCGAAACCGCCGGTTCGATTTCCGGTTTTTTCAATTTTTTTTCTTTGGGTTCCGCATCTCAGTACCGCGGTGCCCATTCTGGATACCGCGGTATCGGCTTCAATTTTTTTTTGTTTTTTGGGTTCTGGATCTCAGTACCGCGGTACCCATTCTGGATACCGCGGTATCGGCTTCCAGGAGGTTCAAACACGTTGTCTCAGTACCGCAATTTTGATTTCTTGTAATATAAAGTTTTTATGACCGGCCGTTGACCGGCCGGTTCCAAACCGCCAGTTCCGAACAGCCGGTTCCCGGTTTTTAAAATCGCTTGAGCACGTCTATGATTAGGTCCAAAAAAATTAAAATGATATTTTTTTATAAATAATTATAAGTCTAATTAAACAGTTATCCAAAACATACCAATGTGTTTTAAGTAATTGTATTACAATTAAACAAATATGCATAATCTTATATTTCATTATTTCTTTTATTTCTTGTGATTTTGGAGGTTATCAAGTGATTCTCTTAATATGTTCTATAATTTGAATTGTAATATCTTATGTGATTTTAGGATGGACTTCCAATGCTATTATGGTTCACGTGATGATAGATTGTTATATAAGCAAGAAAAGCATAGATCACAACATATACAAGATGGGAGTACAGATGACACATTATCTATCAGACGGGGCGATAATCCCATTTGGGAACTTTATGTTAATGACGGATTTCACCATACAGTTATACAAAAATTACATCATATGGGCTTTTTGGGTGTTCTGCAATGTGGTCGACTTAAGTACGATTGTCATTTGATAATTGCTTTAATTGAGAGATGGCGACCCGAGACACACACATTTCACTTGCGTGTTGGAGAGGCTACTATAACACTATAAGATGTTGCTATTATTTAGGGCATACCTATCAAAGGCGAGCCAGTCACGGGCATTGATATTCAAAAAGAATTTGACACTTGGGTAGAAGATTGTAATGTGCTTTTAGGCTTCCGATCCACAGCTGAACAACTTAGGACATCTGGCAGGATAAAAATCTCAGCAATAAAGAATCATTTATCGAGTTTTCCTGTAGATAATAATAGTTCAGAACAACATATTGAACAATACTCTCGTGCGGTCGCTTTTATGATATTTGGGTGTATTATGTGTCCCGATTCAACTGGAAATGCAATCTCATTGATGTACTTACAACACTTTGTCAACTTGGACAAAGTTTGATCATACAGTTGGGGTAGTGCTGCTTTAGCTACATTATATCGTGAGATGTGCAATGTATCAGAATACACCAAAAGATTTATTAGTGGTCCAATCACACTATTGCAGGTAGCAATTTTACATTATTTTACTAATACTGAATTTTTTTTGTTTCTTTTACGTTCTAACAAAAATTATGTCAGATTTGGGCATGGTCGAGAATGAAGCATATTATGTCTATGCGCATTGGAGAGCCGGACATGACCCTTATATTTATTGATAATGTGGCAATATATCCTCCATACGGTGCACGATATATATTACATATTCTTATTTCTTAGAACTTGTAATAATTATAATTTTCTGCTTTAATCATGGAAAATTTTGATTGGGGTTGCTAGGTGGAAGACATCGAAAAGTTATGTTGCTTCTGGAAGGAATTTATTACGAATGTTCAGACAAATGCTTGTTGTATTGTCTCAAGATGGGGTAATTATTTAAATTCATGAATGTTATGTACTATTTCTAAATGTAATTGCAAAGTTAAATTAAATATGAATTTCAATTTATATTGTAGTTTGTTTGACAACCATATAACATGAACTCACCTGAGATGTTCATGATTCTGAATTATGGAGATCGAGGTGTCCATTGATATGTTATGCTCGTGTTGAAATGCATCGTTCTAATAGAGTTTGTAGACAATTGGATACATACAAGATGTCCCGGATGATCCAGATGATAAAGAAATGGATATTGTTTTACATAATTGTGATCGTACAGGCCATGTGAATCGAGATTGGAGGGATTTTTCATGCTAGATATGTACAAGAATGGAAGGATGCATGTGAATATGAGGCAAATGAAGATTATTCACCAATTGGTAATGAATCTGACACGGTAGAAGATTATAATGAGTGGTATAATAGAATTACACGTCGTTTAATCTCTCCTTTGCATAAAATAGAAGATACTGGATTCCAGCTTAGAAGTGCTACTTTGGTGGATATTGTGGTAATTATATTTCGATGAATTTCTTTACCGTTATTATACTAGTTTGTATAACTAATTAATCAATTTTTATTTTTCAATTATTGCAGGTTGATCAATTTAGATCTATAGGCCTCAATAATAGATCAAGGGATCGTGATGATACATTCAAATTAAATGAGTTGTTGGATAATTATCTCACCCTAGGTGATGCAGTCGTGGATGCCTATGATGATAGATATTGTCCACGAGATGTACCTCATGACCCTCCCGAGCAAAGTGAACTGTCAAGTTCGAGACAACCTCATGTTTCAAACACAAGACATACCACCAGAGATGAATCAAATTATATCTTCACATCTGATACAAGCATACTGTATCCACATGCATATCTTTATTCATCATCAGATGCCTTATTGCTCACTCCATATGATCATGAGTCTCCTTATTGTGGATTAGAGGATGCAAGAGATTATGCATATCCATATTATGATAACTACATGAGATCATATGCAACACCACATCAGCAATTTCGAAGTACTCCTATTCCCTTTGACATGTCGGCTATAGGGAATGATATTTGTGATAACTTTTCTGTCGAGCCTTCACGAGATACTAATGAGCCTATTCAGAATTCTAATGATAATGGAGGCGTTAGGTTGCATAGGGGGCATAGGAACATTAGACGACGTGGTTGCGGTACTGGTGGTCATTACTTCCATTATTGATCATGTGCAATGCATCAATTATTGACTTATATTTTTGAAACCTAAGACATCAAGTATTTGGTTGGTAAAATTATGATTTCTTATTTGTGATTTTTTCTAATTGACTTGGTGCTTCTTGTTTTTTTGCATTTGATAAGTTGTGTTATTTGATGCATTTCGGGGCTTTATTTCATATGATTTAAGATCGAAAGTCAGAACAAGATAATAAACACAACGATAATAAGCTGAAACTTGCAAATTTTTAATGGGATTTAGTGAATACAAAAAAAGCATAGAAATAAAGTATCAAACATATAACTAGCAAACATAAAGCACAACAAATATTTTTTTGTGAAATTTAGTGAATACAGCCCAAATAGAAATAAAATATCATACATATAACTAGCAAACTTAAAACACAATAATATTTTAAACCAAAAGTTCCACCTTTGTCGATATTGCATTTTATCATTTGCAACCATATCACTTCCAGCTTTAGAACACATGTTAGCTTATGTATCTCTACAATATTAGAAAAAAATATTATAAGTGAATTTTGCCGTTGTTCATATTTTATGATTTCCTATCCAACGGAGCTGTCAGAATGGATTTCCGAGACAACTTTTTGGGACGCAAAAATCACATGTTATAATGTTCTTCGGTGGGGGAACGTAATCTTTGATTACGGGAGTTTCCGTGGGTGAGTTTTCATAAAATCTGCTGCCGTTGTTCATATTTTATGATTTTCTATCCAACGGAGCTATCAGAATGGATTTTCGAGACAACTTTTTTTGACGCGAAAATCACATGTTATAATGTTCTTCGGTGGGGGATCGTAAACTTTGATTTCGGGAGTTTCCGTGGGTGAATTTTCATAAAATCTGCAGTCGTTGTTCTTATTTTTTGATTTTCTATCCAACGGAGATGTCATAATGGATTTCCGAGACAACTTTTTTTGACGCGAAAATCTCATGTTATAATGTTCTTCGGTGGGGGAACGTAATCTCTGATTACGGGAGTTTCCGTGGGTGAATTTTCATAAAATCTGCTGCCGTTGTTCATATTTTATGATTTTCTATCCAACGGAGCTGTCAGAATGGATTTCCGAGACAACTTTTTTTGACGCGAAAATCTCATGTTATAATGTTCTTCGGTGGGGGAACGTAATTTTTGATTTCGGGAGTTTCCGTGGGTGAATTTTCATAAAATCTGCTGCCGTTGTTCATATTTCATGATTTTCTATCCAACGGAGCTATCAGAATGGATTTTCGAGACAACTTTTTTTGACGCGAAAATCACATGTTATAATGTTCTTCGGTGGGGGATCGTAAACTTTGATTTCGGGAGTTTTCGTCGGTGAATTTTCATAAAATTTTCTGCCGTGCGAAAATCACATGTTATAATGTTCTTCGGTGGGGGAACGTAATCTTTGATTACGGGAGTTTCCGTGGGTGAGTTTTCATAAAATCTGCTGCCGTTGTTCATATTTTATGATTTTCTATCCAACGGAGCTATCAGAATGGATTTTCGAGACAACTTTTTTTGACGCGAAAATCACATGTTATAATGTTCTTCGGTGGGGGATCGTAAACTTTGATTTCGGGAGTTTCCGTGGGTGAATTTTCATAAAATCTGCAGTCGTTGTTCTTATTTTTTGATTTTCTATCCAACGGAGATGTCATAATGGATTTCCGAGACAACTTTTTTTGACGCGAAAATCTCATGTTATAATGTTCTTCGGTGGGGGAACGTAATCTCTGATTACGGGAGTTTCCGTGGGTGAATTTTCATAAAATCTGCTGCCGTTGTTCATATTTTATGATTTTCTATCCAACGGAGCTGTCAGAATGGATTTCCGAGACAACTTTTTTTGACGCGAAAATCTCATGTTATAATGTTCTTCGGTGGGGGAACGTAATTTTTGATTTCGGGAGTTTCCGTGGGTGAATTTTCATAAAATCTGCTGCCGTTGTTCATATTTCATGATTTTCTATCCAACGGAGCTATCAGAATGGATTTTCGAGACAACTTTTTTTGACGCGAAAATCACATGTTATAATGTTCTTCGGTGGGGGATCGTAAACTTTGATTTCGGGAGTTTTCGTCGGTGAATTTTCATAAAATTTTCTGCCGTGCGAAAATCACATGTTATAATGTTCTTCGGTGGGGGAACGTAATCTTTGATTACGGGAGTTTCCGTGGGTGAGTTTTCATAAAATCTGCTGTCGTTGTTCATATTTTATGATTTTCTATCCAACGGAGCTATCAGAATGGATTTTCGAGACAACTTTTTTTGACGCGAAAATCACATGTTATAATGTTCTTCGGTGGGGGATCGTAAACTTTGATTTCGGGAGTTTCCGTGGGTGAATTTTCATAAAATCTGCAGTCGTTGTTCTTATTTTTTGATTTTCTATCCAACGGAGATGTCAGAATGGATTTCCGAGAAAAATTTTTTGTGACGCGAAAATCTCATGTTATAATGTTCTTCGGTGAGGGAACGTAATCTTTGATTTCGGGAGTTTCCGTGGGTGAATTTTCATAAAATCTGCTGCCGTTGTTAATATTTTATGATTTTCTATCCAACGGAGCTGTCAGAATAGATTTCCGAGATAATATTTTTTGACGCGAAAATCTCTTGCTATAATGTTCTTCGGTGGGGGAACGGATTCTTCGATTTTGGGAGTTTCCGTGGGTGAATTTTCATAAAATTTGCTGTCGTTGTTCATATTTTATGATTTCCTATCCAACGGAGCTGTCAGAATGGATTTCCGAGACAATTTTTTTTGACGCGAAAATCTCATGTTATAATGTTCTTCGGTGGGGGAACGTAATCTCTGATTACGGGAGTTTCCGTGTGTGAATTTTCATAAAATCTGCTGTCGTTGTTCATATTTTATGATTTTCTATCCAACGAAGCTGTCAGAATGGATTTTCGAGACAACTTTTTTTGACGCGAAAATCTCATGTTATAATGTTCTTCGGTGGGGGAACGTAATCTTTGATTACGGGAGTTTCCGTGGGTGAATTTTCATAAAATCTGCTGCCGTTGCTCATATTTTTTGATTTTCTATCCAACGGAGCTGTCAGAATAGATTTCCGAGACAACTTTTTTTGACGCGAAAATCTCATGTTATAATGTTCTTCGGTGGGGGACCGTAATCTTTGATTTCGGGAGTTTCCGTGGGTGAATTTTCATAAAATCTGCTGCCGTTGTTCATATTTTTTGATTTAATATCCAACGGAGCTGTCAGAATGGATTTCCGAGACAACTTTTTTTGACGCGAAAATCTCATGTTATAATGTTTTTCGGTGGGGGAACGTAATCTTCGATTTCGGGAGTTTTCGTGGGTGAATTTTCATAAAATCTGCTGCCGTTGTTCATATTTTATGATTTTCTATCCAACGAAGCTGTCAGAATGGATTTTCGAGACAACTTTTTTTACGCGAAAATCTCATGTTAAAATGTTCTTCGGTGGGGGACCGTAATCTTTGATTTCGGGAGTTTCCGTGGGTGAATTTTCATAAAATCTGCTGCCGTTGTTCATATTTTTTGATTTACTATCCAACGGAGCTGTCAGAATGGATTTCTGAGACAACTTTTTTTGACGCGAAAATCTCATGTTATAATGTTCTTCGGTGGGGGAACGTAATCTTTGATTTCGGGAGTTTCCGTGGGTGAATTTTCATAAAATCTGCTGCCGTTGTTCATATTTTATTATTTCCTATCCAACGGAGCTGTCAGAATGGATTTTCGAGACAACTTTTTTGGACGCGAAAATCACATGTTATAATATTCTTCGGTGGGGGAACGTAATCTTTGATTACGGGAGTTTCCGTGGGTGAATTTTCATAAAATCTGCTGCCGTTGTTCATATTTTATGATTTTCTATCCAACGAAGCTGTCAGAATGGATTTTCGAGACAACTTTTTTTGACGCGAAAATCTCATGTTATAATGTTCTTCGGTGGGGGACCGTAATCTTTGATTTCGGGAGTTTCCGTGGGTGAATTTTCATAAAATCTGCTGCCGTTGTTCATATTTTTTGATTTAATATCCAACGGAGCTGTCAGAATGGATTTCTGAGACAACTTTTTTTGACGCGAAAATCTCATGTTATAATGTTTTTCGGTGGGGGAACGTAATCTTCGATTTCGGGAGTTTCCGTGGGTGAATTTTCATAAAATCTGCTGCCGTTGTTCATATTTTATGATTTCCTATCCAACGGAGCTGTCAGAATGGATTTTCGAGACAACTTTTTTGGACGCAAAAATCACATGTTATAATGTTCTTCGGTGGGGGAACGTAATCTTTGATTACGGGAGTTTCCATGGGTGAATTTTCATAAAATTTGCTGCCGTTGTTCATATTTTATGCTTTCCTATCCAACGGAGCTGTCAGAATGGATTTCCGAGACAACTTTTTTTGACACGAAAATCACATGTTATAATGTTCATCGGTGGAGGAACGTAATCTTTGATTACGGGAGTTTCCGTGGGTGAATTTTCATAAAATGTGGTGCCGTTGTTCATATTTTATGATTTTCTATCCAACGGAGTTGTCAGAATGGATTTTCAAGACAACTTTTTTGGACGCGAAAATCTCATGTTATAATGTTCTTCGGTGGGGGACTGTAATCTTTGATTTCGGGAGTTTCCGTGGGTGAATTTTCATAAACTCTGCTGCCGTTGTTCATATTTTTTGATTTTCTATCCAACGGAGCTGTCAGAATGGATTTCCGAGACAACTTTTTTTGACGCGAAAATCTCTTGTTATAATGTTCTTCGGTGGGAGAACATAATCTTCGATTTCGGGAGTTTCCGTGGGTGAATTTTCATAAAATATGCTGCCGTTGTTCATATTTTATGATTTCCTATCCAACGGAGCTGTCAGAATGGATTTCCGAGACAACTTTTTTGGACGCGAAAATCACATGTTATAATGTTCTTCGGTGGAGGAACGTAATCTTTGATTATGGGAGTTTCCGTGGGTGAATTTTCTTAAAATCCGCTGCCGTTGTTCATATTTTATGATTTTCTATCCAACGGAGCTGTCAGAATGGATTTTCGAGACAACTTTTTTTGACGCGAAAATCACATGTTATAATGTTCTTCGGTGGGGGAACGTAATCTTTGATTACGGGAGTTTCCGTGGGTGAATTTTCATAAAATCTGCTGCCGTTGTTCATATTTTATGATTTTCTATCCAACGGAGCTGTCAGAATGGATTTTCGAGACAATTTTTTTTGACGTGAAAATCACATGTTATAATGTTCTTCAGTGGGGGAACGTAATCTTTGATTACGGGAGTTTCCGTGGGTGAATTTTCATAAAATCTGCTGCCGTTGTTCATATTTTATGATTTTCTATCCAACAGAGCTGTCAGAATGGATTTTCGAGACAACTTTTTTTGACGCGAAAATCACATGTTATAATGTTCTTCGGTGGAGGAACGTAATCTTTGATTACGGGAGTTTCCGTGGGTGAATTTTCATAAAATTTGCTGCCGTTGTTCATATTTTATGATTTCCTATCCAACAGAGCTGTCAGAATGGATTTCCGAGACAACTTTTTTTGACGCGAAAATCACATGTTATAATGTTCTTCGGTGGGGGAACGTAATCTTTGATTACGGGAGTTTCCGTGGGTGAATTTTCATAAAATTTGCTGCCGTTGTTCATATTTTATGATTTCCTATCCAACGGAGCTGTCAGAATGGATTTTCGAGACAACTTTTTTTGATGCGAAAATCTCATGTTATAATGTTCTTCGGTGGGGGAACGTAATCTTTGATTTCGGGAGTTTCCGTGGGTGAATTTTCATAAAATCTGCTGCCGTTGTTAATATTTTACGATTTTCTATCCAACGGAGCTGTCAGAATGGATTTCCGAGATAATTTTTTTTGACGCGAAAATCTCTTGCTATAATGTTCTTCGGTAGGGGAACGGATTCTTCGATTTCGGGAGTTTCCGTGGGTGAATTTTCATAATATCTGCTGCCGTTGTTCATATTTTATGATTTCCTATCCAACGGAGCTGTCAGAATGGATTTCCGAGACAACTTTTTTGGACGCGAAAATCTCATGTTATAATGTTCTTCGGTGGGGGAACGAAATATTTGATTACGGGAGTTTCCGTGGGTGAATTTTCATAAAATCTGCTGCCGTTGTTCATATTTTATGATTTTCTATCCAACGAAGCTGTCAGAATGGATTTTCGAGACAACTTTTTTGGACGCGAAAATCTCATGTTATAATGTTCTTCGGTGGGGGACCGTAATCTTTGATTTCGGGAGTTTCCGTGGGTGAATTTTCATAAACTCTGCTGCCGTTGTTCATATTTTTTGATTTTCTATCCAATGGAGCTGTCAGAATGGATTTCCGAGACAACTTTTTTTGACGCGAAAATCTCTTGTTATAATGTTCTTCGGTGGGGGAACGTAATCTTCGATTTCGGGAGTTTCCGTGGGTGAATTTCGTAAAATATACTGCCGTTGTTCATATTTTATGATTTCCTATCCAACGGAGCTGTCAGAATGGATTTCCGAGACAACTTTTTTGGACGCGAAAATCACATGTTATAATGTTCTTCGGTGGAGGAACGTAATCTTTTCTTATGGGAGTTTCCGTGGGTGAATTTTCATAAAATCTGCTGCCGTTGTTCATATTTTATGACTTTGATACCAAAAGGGAGCAGGATCGAGAGAGAGGATCGGGAGAGAGGAAACATGCCTATTGTGAAATTATCAAAATGTAACATAATCATAAATCAAAGTTATAAAACAGAATTGAAATAATCGAAATGCATAAATAAGTAAAAACAATATTAAAACATTAAGTTTATTAAAGGATAAGGATAGGTACACTGGAGAGAGGATAGAGGGAGAAGAGAAAGGCGAGTCAGTACTCAAGCGTACTCCTCACTTACACACTTCTAAACTATATATAGAAGAAAACATAAATTACATGTCATACAAATGACATTGAAATTGAAATTAAAGTAAAGGAATCTGCATTTGTAAAATGTGGCCGACATAACTTTTGTCTTGATAATAAAGTCTTTGTAGATAGTGGAGCATCTTGACTCTGTGGCATAAAGTAGTCATCTTATCTCTGTGGCATAAAGTAGTCATCTTTTCTTCAATCTTCAATTAAGTACAGTATTCTTGTCGATCTTATCAAATAGCATCTGGTAAGTCATTATCAATCCAATCAAAAAGTCGAGCTGGTCCTAGAACTGCTGGTTGAATAAACCAACCATCTGGTACATATCCTTGTGAAATACAAAATTCTGTCTCTGGATAAGTATGGTTATTTATCACTAATCTCTGATTAATCCCAGCAACTAATCTTGTCCAAATCTTTTTTACTCTTAAGAATTTCAAGTTAGGACGTAAAATTGCTTGAATATCATCCTGTTCATCTGGTAATAATTTGTGATCAAAATAAGCCTGTTGTAAATGATCATTCCCTTCTTGTATCATTCTTTCTTTTCCAAATTTGTACCTTATGTAACCTTGACACCTAGAACATTCTGAAATATGTCTCCTAGCTAACCAGTACCCACAATCTGGAGTAATCTCTTCCATTAAAAATCAAAAGGATCCTGTGCATCAAAAGGATCAGAAGTAGATTCATCAGATTTGGTTGAGGAACTCTTGTGGCTAATGAAATCAAAAAACTGGCTTTGTAAATCTGGATTTTTCCTAAGGTTTTCAAAAAACTGATCATTGGTAGAAAAGGTAGATTCATCAGTCTTTTGTTTTTGTTTCTCATTTGTAACAGGATTTTTTGTAGAAGGTGATTTGGAAGTTGATTGAGGAGCTTTATCCTGAAACTTAAGTCGTTGGCCTGTAGCTAAGAAATGTCGAACATCATTCTCACCACAAAGAGATTGGTCAAATTTCTTCCACCATCTAACCTTATATTTCCTAATAAGGGATAAAGTAATTGGTTCAGCAAAACATTTTTTAAAGTCGAATTCCCATGCCACAATCCAAGGGCATTTAAACTCTGCATAGTAAAGTAAAGTCTTCAAATAATTCTCAGCCGCACAATTTGTAGAAAAGACCTGTAAACCTTTGTGAACACTTGGTGGTAACATAGAAATATTGGGACCTAATTTCTTCCACCATTCAACAAACCAAATGGGGAAGGTCTTGGTAACACCTTCTTGAAAGTTAAAAAACCATGAATGTGTTCCTGGCCTAAGAAGCATAAATCGATACCAGGCTTTCTTGTAATCCCCATAAGTAAAGGTTTGTGGATGAAAATTGTCAGAAAACTTTCTTTCATTAGTATTCCATTCAGAAGGGGTAATGACCTTCTTAATAAAACACTTTGAGTAACAAGTATAACCATTCTGATCTGTAATGTGAACGAACTTGCAGGAATTGGTATCATGTAAAATGTACTCATAAAAATTCCTGGTTTTGAATATATTGTCTGATTCCCAAAGAACTTCGGGAGAGTATTTAGAATGAATGAAATCATGTAAATCTTCCGGAGGGGTATGAATTTTGGTTAAACAAATATGCTCATGCCAATCATTGTAATGATAAGGGAAATCTGTATTGTTATCAAGTGAGGGTTTTGTAACAGGTTTTGGAGGTGCATTTGGTGTGAAAGATCTTGGTGAAGAAGAAGCAAGTATAGTATTGTATGCAAGTTCTGGCTTTTGTGGAAGTGAAGGAAAATCTTGTAAAGGAGCATATCTATTTGGTCGCAAAGAAAGATTGGTTTGTGAGGCTTGTGGTATTGGAACCATTTGTCGAGATTGTGTGATTTGTTTGCATTTGGAAGAGTAATCTTTGGAAGTTGTAATTTTCTGATCCATCTGAAAATAAAGAAAATCAGTTTCCTTGTAAAAATTCTCTTGTTAAGAAATCTGGTAATGAATTATTTTCTCCTTTGATAAATTCTATTTCAAAATCAAACACACTCAAAATAGCCTGCCATCTAGCAAATATTTGTTTTGAAACAATATTTTGTACATCTTTTGTCAAAACTTCTTTAGCAGATTTACAATCTATTTTTAAAAGAAATTTCTTATTATATAAGTCATCTTGGAATTTTGAAATACACAAAACAATAGATAAAATTTCTTTCTTAATGGTAGAATAATTTTTCTGAGAACCCAACTAGATTCCAGAATGAAAACGAACAAGTTGTTCTTTTGAATTAAATCTTTGTTTTAGTATGCCTCCATATCCTATATCAGATGCATCTGTTTCTACTATCATAAAAGCATCTGGGTTTGGAATACCTAGACATGGAAGGGTCTTAACCTTTTGTTTTATCTCTTTAACTATATTTGTATGGGTTTCTGTCCATGCAGGAGGATTCTTTTGTAAACGCTGATATAAGGGTTGACAATACTTTCTAAGATCTGGAAAAAAGTCAGATATATAATTAAGACAACCTTATCTTTGTAATTGTGTTTTGTCCTTAATTTGGTCAGGGAACTTATCAGTGAATCCTATAGATCTATTAATAGGTTTTATTAAACTCTTGTAATTATCATGTCCTAAAAATCTGATAGAAGTCTGGAATAACTTCATCTTACTCTCAGATAAAACTAAACCATTTTTCTTAATAATATAGAATAAAGTATTCAAATGTTTAAAATGTTGTTCTAAATTTTCTGAATAAACTAAAATGTCATCTATGTAAACAATACAAAAGTCACTATAATTGTTAAATATGTCATTCATTATTCTTTGAAACTCAGAGGGTGCATTCTTAAGTCCAAAAGGTATAACATTCCATTCAAAATGTCCAAAAGGTACTGTAAAGGCAGTCTTATATCTATCTTTTTCTGATATTTGTATTTGCCAAAATCCTGATTTTAAGTCAAATTTTGAAAATATCTTTGCAGAATGTAAACGATTTATTAAATCTCTTTTATTTGGTATAGGGTACCTAATCCATTGTAAAACTTTGTTTAAAGGTTTATAATTAATAACTAATCTAGGGACACCTCTTTCTAACTCTGCCTGCTTTACTACATAAAAAGCAGAACAACTCCAAGGAGACTTAGAAGGTCGAATTAAATTCTTTTTTATTAAGTCTTCTATTTCTTTCTTACAATGTTCTAAGAATTCTTGATTCATTTGTATCGGTCTAGCTTTTGTAGGAATATTTCTATCATTAAAATCTTTTTCATAAGGTAAATCAACTATATGTTGTTTTCTTTGCCAAAAGGCATTTGGAATATTACTACATAAGTCTTTTATAAATTTATCTTGTAATTCTTTAATTCTTTTTATCATATCAGTATCTTTTAATCTTTCTTCTATTTTTAAATAAGGTATTTCTTCTTTTAAATAATTAATATGTTTTTTCTTTCTACTAATAATATTAATTTGTTGAAAAATAGAATTATCTTGTAACATATTAACATCTTTTTGTTGTACAGGTATCATAAAAGGAAACTCTATATTTTTACCATATATATTTGTTCTTATACCATTATGATCTACTGTAAAAGGATAAATTTGTGTTAAAAAGGGAGATCCTAATATCAAGTCTTGTGATATATCTTTTACTAAAGTAAAAACATTCTTAAAACAATATCCATTGCAACAAACATGTGCTTTAGACAATTTGTACTTTATATTTAAAGGTTTTGAATTAGCTGTATAAAGTTGTTCATGTGTTTTTTCATAATATTTAGAAGGTATAATACCTTCTCTTATAACATTTTGGTCAGCACCTGAATCACATAAGGCTATAACATCTAAGTTAAAGTTTCCTATAACAATTTTAATTTTTATATACCATTTCTGAAAATTGATTTGTTGTATAAAATTAATAAAGTTATTATTATCTAGTTGATCTTCTATAGGAAAATTAACTTCTGGATGTATAGTTTGACTTGTGGTTGCCATATTCTGAGGATTAAAGTGTTGTGTATATAAATCTATCTTAGAATCTATATCTAAAAGTTTATCATTTAAATCATTATCTTTTTCTTTCATATGATTAATCTCACTTTGTAACTGATTAACTTGTTTCTTTAAAGTATTAATCTCATTTTGTAAATCTCTAGTTGTTATTTGTCTAAAAATATTCTGACTAGGATATTTATCAAAAATTTTATTTATACTAAAGTCTTCTTGTATAGATATCTTCTTCTTAGTATCTTCCTCAAAAATTAAATCTTTTAATTTATGAATATAATCTTTCTTAAGTTCATCATTTGGTAATTCTTGTAATAAATCAAATATAGCTTCTTTCTTATCTTTTGTAATAACATTAATGTGACAAAGTCCATTACAATTACTATCACTTTGGTCAGATGATGTTTTAGATTTATTTTCAATAATATCAGAATCAGAACTATCTGACTCACTATCTTCTATTTTTCCTAAAATATTATTAAGTTCATATCTTAATTCTCTAACTTTGTTTTTCTTCTTAAAACACTTATCAGCTGTATGTCCTGGTTTATTACAATTCCAACATATAATTGGTTTTTTGTCATTTGTTTTATTATTATCTTTTCTATTATAATCTTTAGATCTTTTATGTTTTTTATATTTACGTTCTTTTGTATATTCTTGTCTATCATAGTTTCTAAAACTTCGTTGTTTTTTCTTATAGCTTTTAGAAGGTGGTTCTATCTTAGTAAGACCAAAAGTTTCACAAAAACTACCTAATTCTCTTCTAGTATTTTTCTTATCATCCCTATATTTATTTTGAAGTTTTAATTCAGAACATAAAGTCAAACCTTCCTTTTTAATAAAAGCAAATAATTGTCCATATGTTAATTCTTCAAATGGTATATCATCTACACCTATTTCACTTCTTAATTTTTGTATAATTCTTTCAGCAAATAATTTTGGTAAACCCATTATGAAACGTTCTTTCCAAAAACTAGAACTATTATCTGTTCTTCTTAAAACTTGGGTTAAAAAAGTATCTTTATACCATCTATAATCTGTTAAAGTAGGACAATGTAAATTTGTTAAAACAATTTTATTAGCATTAAACTCTTCTTTAGGATTTCCTATAAAATGCATAGATATTGTAATTATCAATTGTTCACAAGAATCACTTTTCTCTATATAAATATCTTCAGTTCCTTCTTCTAAAACTAAAGTTTTATGATGTAAAATTCTTTGTTTATCTTCCCTTGTTAAAGTATTATCCCACCAATTTTTTAAACATCCTGTAAAACCTTGTGTAATCATCATACAAGCAATTTCATCAGAATTATTTTGTATCATATAAGCTGCTCTAGCCATATTCATTTCTTGTAAAACATTAATTATCTCGTATTCTGATCTACCATCTAAATTCCATTCTGTTATAGATGTACCATCATATCTTGACTTGGTAAATTGATTTCTTTCTTCATATTGTATATCAACAGGAGTAGGTCTTCTATAATAATTTCTTGTATTATTATTTGTTTTAAAAAATGGTCTTTTTCTATATATTCTATTTATCTCATTATTATCATCAAAATTATCTTCTACTTGAGTAATAATATCTTGATCACTTTCTGTACTAGAGGATTCATCTTGTTCTTTTGTATTAGCTAAACAACTAATTTTTGGTTCGGAAGTACCAATTTCAGATAATTTTGTAGATATCTTTGATAAAATACTATCTGCTGTAGGATTAAAACTTACTTTTGTATTTTCTAAAATATTACTAGCATGGAAATAAGGTTTTGCAATATCTTGATGAAAAAGTTGTTTAATATCTTGTCTAAGATTTTCTTTTCTAAATTCATCTAAAACTTTTTCTTTTCCTCTTATAATTGTCATATTATTAGATATGTGATCTACCTGGTTTGCTATAGTATTTAAAATCTGATTAGAATAATTATTCTGTTGGATAATTCTATTAGTATCTTCACTTTTACTTGTAAGTTGTTTAAAAGGATCTGCTATTGTTTCTCCTTTAAAAGTCTGTAATTTAAGAGTTTGTAAAGGTGGATGTATGGAAGAAATTACTTCACTATTACTTTTCAAAATCCATTTTTTATGTAAAGATGTATTAACGTCAATACTTGGTTTTTGTAAAAAATCATTTATTCTTTCTTTAGATAAAAACACTTGTAAAAATGTATAAAAGGGTATATTCGTTCTTAATCTTTTCATGTCAAGAATCCATTCTTCTTTTAATTTCTTTCTAACAGATTTATCTAATTGTTTATACCATTGAATTCGTTGTTTATGGTAATCACTCTTTCGTTCTATAATCCAAAATTTAATAAGCAAAAGATTCCTAGTTTTAAAGAAGAAACTTTGTTATTACAAATAGATGTTGAAAAACCAAATATTTTTGTTCCAAAACTTTTAAAATGGAATGAAATAACTATAAAAGATGAGATTTTGATAGAAGATCCAGAACCGGTTAGAACTATAGAACAAAATAGTGTAAAAGAAATTATACAAGATAATAATGGAAAAATTTTATTAAGATTTAATTCATTTAGAGAAAATAGATTTGATACTCCTATATCTTCTAGAAGAACTTATTCTAATGCTAGACAATCATTTTCAAAATTTTCAGACTTTAATCAACAATATGTTTTTAGAACTCCTATGCCAGAACCACATATTGATAATTCTCAACCTACTTCACCTACTACAGAAAGTATGATTAATGTTATTACAAGTGGTAAAGCTTTTGAGCCTTTATTAGAACATTTTTATGATTTCCTATCCAACGGAGCTGTCAGAATAGATTTCCGAGACAACTTTTTTTGACGCGAAAATCACATGTTATAATGTTCTTCGGTGGGGGAACGTACTCTTTGATTTCGGGAGTTTCCGTGGGTGAATTTTCATAAAATCTGCTGCCGTTGTTCATATTTTTTGATTTTCTATCCAACGGAGCTGTCAGAATGGATTTCCGAGACAACTTTTTTGGACGCGAAAATCTCATGCTATAATGTTCTTCGGTGGGGGAACGTAATCTTCGATTTCGGAAGTTTCCGTGGGTGAATTTTCATAAAATTTGCTGCCGTTGTACATATTTTTTGATTTTCTATCCAACGGAGCTGTCAGAATGGATTTCCGAGACAACTTTTTTGGACGCGAAAATCTCATGCTATAATGTACTTCGGTGGGGGAAAGGATTCTTCGATTTCGGGAGTTTCCGTGGGTGAATTTTCATAAAATTTGTTGTCGTTGTTCATATTTTATGATTTTATATCCAACGGAGCTGTCAGAATGGATTTACGAGACAACTTTTTTGGACGCGAAAATCTCATGCTTAATGTTCTTCGGTGGGGGAAAGGATTCTTCGATTTCGGGAGTTTCCGTGGGTGAATTTTCATAAAATTTGCTGCCGTTGTTCATATTTTATGATTTCCTATCCAACGGAGATGTCAGAATGGATTTCCGAGACAACTTTTTTTGACGCGAAAATCTCATGTTATAATGTTCTTCGGTGGGGGAACGTAATCTTTGATTACGGGAGTTTCCGTGGGTGAATTTTCATAAAATCTGCTGCCGTTGTTCATATTTTATGATTTTCTATCCAACGGAGCTGTCAGAATGGATTTGCGAGACAACTTTTTTTGACGCGAAAATCTCATGTTATAATGTTCTTCGGTGGGGGAACGTAATCTTCGATTTCGGGAGTTTCCGTTGGTGAATTTTCATAAAATCTGCTGCCGTTGTTCATATTTTTTGATTTTCTATCCAACGGAGCTGTCAGAATGGATTTCCGAGACAACTTTTTTGGACGCGAAAATCTCATGCTATCATGTTCTTCGGTGGGGGAACGGATTCTTCGATTTCGGGAGTTTCCATGGGTGAATTTTCATAAAATTTGATGTCGTTGTTCATATTTTATGATTTCCTATCCAACGGAGCTGTCAGAATGGATTTCCGAGACATCTTTTTTTGACGCGAAAATCACATGTTATAGTGTTCTTCGGTGGGGGAACGTAATCTTTGATTACGGGAGTTTCCGTGGGTGAATTTTCATAAAATCTGCTGCCGTTGTTTATATTTTATGATTTTCTATCCAACGGAGCTGTCAGAATGGATTTGCGAGACAACTTTTTTTGACGCGAAAATATCATGTTATAATGTTCTTCGGTGGGGGAACGTAATCTTCGATTTCGGGAGTTTCCGTGGGTGAATTTTCATAAAATTTGCTGCCGTTGTTCATATTCTATGATTTCCTATCCAACGGAGTTGTCAGAACGGATTTATGAGACAACTTTTTTGGACGCGAAAATCTCATGCTATAATGTTCTTCGGTGGGGGAAAGGATTCTTCGATTTCGGGAGTTTCCGTGGGTGAATTTTCATAAAATTTGCTGCCGTTGTTCATATTCTATGATTTTCTATCCAACGGAGCTGTCAGAATGGATTTCCGAGACAACTTTTTGTGACGTGAAAATCACATGTTATAACGTTCTTCGGTGGGGGAACGTAATCTTTGATTACGGGAGTTTCCGTGGGTTAATTTTCATAAAATCTGTTGCCGTTGTTCATATTTTATGATTTTCTATCCAACGGAGCTGTCAGAATGGATTTCCGAAACAACTTTTTTTGACGCGAAAATCTCATGTTATGATGTTCTTCGGTGGGGGAACGTAATCTTTGATTACGGGAGTTTTCGTGGGTGAATTTTCATAAAATCTGCTGCCGTTGTTCATATTTTATGATTTTCTATCCAACGGAGCTGTCAGAATGGATTTTCGAGACAACTTTTTTTGACGTGAAAATCACATGTTATAATGTTCTTCGGTGGGGGATCGTAAACTTTTATTTCGGGAGTTTCCGTGGGTGAATTTTCATAAAATCTGCTGTCGTTGTTCTTATTTTTTGATTTTCTATCCAATGGAGCTGTCAGAATGGATTTCCGAGACAACTTTTTTTGACACGAAAATCTCATGTTATAATGCTCTTCGGTGGGGGAACGTAATCTTCGATTTCGGGAGTTTCCGTGGGTGAATTTTCATAAAATCTGCTGCCGTTGTTCATATTTTATGATTTCCAATCCAACGGAGCTGTCAGAATGGATTTTCGAGACAACTTTTTTTGACTCGAAAATCTCATGTTATAATGTTCTTTGGTGGGAGACTGTAATCTTTGATTTCGGGAGTTTCCGTGGGTGAATTTTCATAAAATCTGCTGACGTTGTTCATATTTTTTGATTTTCTATCCAATGGAGCTGCCAGAATGAATTTTCGAGACAACTTTTTTTGACGCGAAAATCTCATGTTATAATGTTCTTCGGTGGGGGAACGTACTCTTTGATTTCGGGAGTTTCCGTGGGAGAATTTTCATAAAATCTGCTGTCGTTGTTCATATTTTTTGATTTTCTATCCAACGGAGCTGTCAGAATGGATTTCCGAGACAACTTTTTTGGACGCGAAAATCTCATGCTATAATGTTCTTCGGTGGGGGACCGTAATCTTCGATTTCGGGAGTTTCCGTGGGTGAATTTTCATAAAATTTGCTGCCGTTGTACATATTTTTTGATTTTCTATCCAACGGAGCTGTCAGAATGGATTTCCGAGACAACTTTTTTGGACGCGAAAATCTTATGTTATAATGTTCTTCGGTGGGGGAACGTAGTCTTCGATTTCGGGAGTTTCCGTGGGTGAATTTTCATAAAATCTGCTGCCGTTGTTCATATTCTTTGATTTTCTATCCAACGGAGCTGTCAGAATGGATTTCCGAGACAACTTTTTTGGACGCGAAAATCTCATGCTATAATGTCCTTCGGTGGGGGAACGGATTCTTCGATTTCGGGAGTTTCCGTGGGTGAATTTTCATAAAATCTGCTGCCGTTGTTCATATTTTTTGATTTTCCATCCAACGGAGCTGTCAGAATGAAATTCCGAGACAACTTTTTTTGACTCGAAAATCTCATGTTATAATGTTCTTCGGTGGGGGAACGTAATCTTTGATTTCTGGAGTTTCCGTGGGTGAATTTTCATAAAATTTGCTGCCGTTATTCATATTTTATGATTTCCTATCCAGCGGAGCTGTCAGAATGGATTTCCGAGACAACTTTTTTGGACGCGAAAATCTCAGGTTATAATGTTCTTCGGTGGGGGAACGGATTCTTCGATTTCGGGAGTTTCCGTGGGTGAATTTTCATAAAATTTGCTGCCGTTGTTCATATTTTATGATTTCCTATCCAACGGAGCTGTCAGAATGGATTTCCGAGACAACTTTTTTGGACGCGAAAATCTCATGCTATAATGTTCTTCGGTGGGGGAACGGATTCTTCGATTTCGGGAGTTTCCGTGGGTGAATTTTCATAAAATCTGCTGCCGTTGTTCATATTTTTTGATTTTCTATCCAACGGAGCTGTCAGAATGGATTTCCGAGACAACTTTTTTTGACGCGAAAATCTCATGTTATAATGTTCTTCGGTGGGGGAACGTAATCTTCGATTTCGGGAGTTTCCGTGGGTGAATTTTCATAAAATTTGCTGCCGTTGTTCATATTTTATGATTTCTTATCCAACGGAGCTGTCAGAATTGATTTCCGAGACAACTTTTTTTAACACGAAAATGTCATGTTATAATGTTCTTCGGTTGGGGAACGTAATCTTTGATTTCGGGAGTTTCCGTGGGTGAATTTTCATAAAATCTGCTGCCGTTGTTCATATTTTTTGATTTTCTATCCAACGGAGCTGTCAGAATGGATTTCCGAGACAACTTTTTTTGACGCGAAAATCTCATGTTATAATGTTCTACGGTGGGGGAACGTAGTCTTCGATTTCGGGAGTTTCCGTGGATGAATTTTCATAAAATTTGCTGCCGTTGTTCATATTTTATGATTTCCTATCCAACGGAGCTGTCAGAATGGATTTCCGAGACAACTTTTTGTGACGTGAAAATCACATATTATAATGTTCTTCGGTGGGGGAACGTAATCTTTGATTTCGGGAGTTTCCGTGGGTGAATTTTCATAAAATCTACGGCCGTTGTTAATATTTTATGATTTTCTATCCAACGGAGCTGTTAGAATGGATTTCCGAGACAACTTTTTTTGACGCAAAAATCTCATGTTATAATGTTCTTCGGTGGGGGAACGTAGTCTTCGATTTCGGGAGTTTCCGTGGATGAATTTTCATAAAATTTATTGTCGTTGTTCATATTTTATGATTTCCTATCCAACGGAGCTGTCAGAATAGATTTCCGAGACAACTTTTTTGACGCGAAAATGTCGTGTTATAATGTTCTTCGGTGGGGGAACGTAATCTTTGATTTTGGGAGTTTCCGTGGTTGAATTTTCATAAAATCTGCGGCCGTTGTTAATATTTTATGATTTTCTATCCAACGTAGCTGTCAGAATGGATTTCCGAGACAACTTTTTTTTGACGCAAAAATCTCATGTTATAATGTTTTTCTGTGGGGCAACGTAATCTTCGATTTCGGGAGTTTCCGTGGGTGAATTTTCATAAAATTTGCTGCCGTTGTTCATATTTTATGATTTCCTATCCAACGGAGCTGTCAGAATGGATTTCCGACACAACTTTTTTGGACGCGAAAATCTCATGCTGTAATGTTCGGTGGGGGAACGGATTCTTCGATTTCGGGAGTTTCCGTGGGTGAATTTTCATAAAATCTGCTGCCGTTGTTCATATTTTTTGATTTTCTATCCAACGGAGCTGTCAGAATGGATTTCCGAGACAACTTTTTTGGACGCGAAAATCTCATGCTATAATGTTCTTCGGTGGGGGAACGGATTTTTCGATTTCGGGAGTTTCCGTGGGTGAATTTTCATAAAATCTGCTGCCGTTGTTCATATTTTTTGATTTCCTATCCAACGGAGCTGTCAGAATGGATTTCGGGAGTTTCCGTGGGTGAATTTTCATAAAATCTGTGGCCGTTGCTAATATTTTATGATTTTCTATCCAACGGAGCTGTCAGAATGGATTTCCGAGACAACTTTTTTTGACGCAAAAATCTCATGTTATAATGTTCTTCGGTGGGGGAACGTAGTCTTCGATTTCGGGAGTTCCCGTGGGTGAATTTTCATAAAATTAGCTGCCGTTTTTCATATTTTATGATTTCCTATCCAACGGAGCTGTCAGAATGGATTTCCGAGACAACTTTTTTTGACGCGAAAATCTCATGTTATAATGTTCTTCGGTGGGGGAACGTAATCTTCGATTTCGAGAGTTTCCGTGGGTGAATTTTCATAAAATCTGCGGCCGTTGTTAATATTTTATGATTTCCTATCCAACGGAGCTGTCAGAATGGATTTTCGAGACAACTTTTTTTGACGCAAAAATCTCATGTTATAATGTTCTTCGGTGGGGGAACGTAGTCTTCGATTTCGGGAGTTCCCGTGGGTGAATTTTCATAAAATTTGCTGTCGTTGTTCATATTTTATGATTTCCTATCCAACGGAGCTGTCAGAATGGATTTCCGAGACAACTTTTTTGGACGCAAAAATCTCATGTTATAATGTTCTTCGGTGGGGGAACGGATTCTTCGATTTCGGGAGTTTCCGTGGGTGAATTTTCATAAAATCTGCTGCCGTTGTTCATATTTTTTGATTTTCTATCCAACGGAGCTGTCAGAATGGATTTCCGAGACAACTTTTTTTGACGCGAAAATCTAATGCTATAATGTTCTTCGGTAGGGGAATGTAATCTTCGATTTCGGGAGTTTCCGTGGGTGAATTTTCATAAAATTTGCTGTCGTTGTTCATATTTTATGATTTCCTATCCAACGGAGCTGTCAAAATGAATTTCCGAGACAACTTTTTTTGACGCGAAAATCTCATGTTATAAAGTTCTTCGGTGGGGGAACGTAATCTTCGATTTCTGGAGTTTCCGTGGGTGAATTTTCATAAAATCTGCTGCCGTTGTTCATATTTTATGATTTCCTATCCAACGGAGCTGTCAGAATGGATTTCCGAGACAACTTTTTTGGACGCGAAAATCTCATGCTATAATGTTCTTTGGTGGGGGAACGGATTCTTCGATTTTGGGAGTTTCCGTGGGTGAATTTTCATAAAATCTGCTGCCGTTGTTTATATTTTATGATTTTCTATCCAACGGAGCTGTCAGAATGGATTTGCGAGACAACTTTTTTTGACGCGAAAATATCATGTTATAATGTTCTTCGGTGGGGGAACGTAATCTTCGATTTCGGGAGTTTCCGTGGGTGAATTTTCATAAAATTTGCTGCCGTTGTTCATATTCTATGATTTCCTATCCAACGGAGCTGTCAGAATGGATTTCCGAGACAACTTTTTTGGACGCGAAAATCTCATGCTATAATGTTCTTCGGTGGGGGAACGAATTCTTCGATTTCGGGAGTTTCCGTGGGTGAATTTTCATAAAATTTGCTGCCGTTGTTCATATTCTATGATTTCCTATCCAACGGAGCTGTCAGAATGGATTTCCGAGACAACTTTTTTGGACGCGAAAATCTCATGCTATAATGTTCTTCGGTGGGGGAACGAATTCTTCGATTTCGGGAGTTTCCGTGGGTGAATTTTCATAAAATTTGCTGCCGTTGTTCATATTTTATGATTTCATATCCAACGGAGCTGTTAGAATGGATTTCCGAGACAACTTTTTTGGACTCGAAAATCTCATGCTATAATGTTCTTCGGTGGGGGAACGGATTCTTCGATTTCGGGAGTTTCCGTGGGTGAATTTTCATAAAATCTGCTGCCGTTGTTCATATTTTATGATTTTCTATCCAACGGAGCTGTCTGAATGGATTTCCGAGATAACTTTTTTTGACGCGAAAATCTGATGTTATAATGTTCTTCGGTGGGGGAACGTAATCTTCGATTTCAGGAGTTTCCGTGGGTGAATTTTCATAAAATCTGCTGCCGTTGTTCATATTTTTTGATTTTCTATCCAACGGAGCTGTCAGAATGGATTTCCGAGACAACTTTTTTTGACGCAAAATCTCATGTTATAATGTTCTTCGGTGGGGGAACGTAGTCTTCGATTTCGGGAGTTTCCCTGGGTGAATTTTCATAAAATTTGCTACCGTTGTTTATATTTTATGATTTCCTATCCAACGGAGCTGTCAGAATGGACTTCCGAGACAACTTTTTTGGACGCGAAAATCTCATGCTATAATGTTCTTCGGTGGGGAAACGGATTCTTCGATTTCGGGAGTTTCCGTGGGTGAATTTTCATAAAATCTGCTGCCGTTGTTCATATTTTTTGATTTTCTATCCAACGGAGCTGTCAGAATGGATTTCCGAGACAACTTTTTTTGACGCGAAAATTTCATGTTATAATGTTCTTCGGTGGGGGAACGTAATCTTCGATTTCGGGAGTTTCCGTGGGTGAATTTTCATAAAATTTGTTGCCGTTGTTCATATTTTATGATTTCCTATCCAACGGAGCTGTCAGAATGGATATCCGAGACAACCTTTTTGGACGCGAAAATCTCATGCTATAATGTTCTTCGGTGGGGGAACGGATTCTTCGATTTTGGGAGTTTCCGTGGGTGAATTTTCATAAAATCTGCTGCCGTTGTTCATATTTTTTGATTTTCTATCCAATGGAGCTGTCAGAATTGATATCCGAGACAACTTTTTTTGACGCGAAAATCTCATGTTACAAAAAAAAAAGTATTTTAAATAATAAAAATTAAAAGGAATGAAGGACTTACTGTTGTCTACGATGTTGTTCTTCAAGGTATCGTTGCCTTGCACGTCTAGTTGTCTGATCCATTTCATTTCGAATACGAGATGTTTGATTCCTCCCTCGACCTGGTATATTCCGAAGAGTCTGATAATAATATAACTCAAAATCTGCATCATCCCAATAACTTTCATCCATGTATGATACAAATACTCCTGAGTATGTATACTTATAATGCATGACACTATAATACTTCTGTATAAATGCTTCAGCATCAATACGATATTCACGACACACATGTTGAGCATGAGAACAAGGGATCCCAAATAATGTCCATTTACTGCATGTGCAATCTCGTTGTCTGATATTCACAGTATGTCTATTGTTTCCTCCACCATATCGTGATCGTGTCATCACTTCTGCAATCCCTGACTCATTATGAAATTTGATTACAAAGTTACTTACCGACCATTCCTCCCACTTTCTGTACAGCCTATCTGCATAAGTTGTCCATCTATGATGATTTTGCAACATGATATTTGCACTTGCAAGTTTTTTACGAAAATTTTCTGCAGATCTGTGAAATGTCAAATCCACTATAGCAGATAATGGAAGCCAACGAGCTCCTTTTATAACTCCATTAAAAGCCTCTGATACATTGGTCGTTAGCATTCCACAACACCATCCACCATCATATACCAATGCCCACTTCTCATTTTCAATCTCCATCAAGTATTTGTATGCTTCAGGCTTAATACTTTTAATCTCCTCAAGTACTTGGACGAACTTATTGACTTGGTGCTCTGCCCCCGCTCGCCAACACAAGTCTTTAATTTGAACATCCTTGAATTTACTATTGACATTTGAGCATATGTCTTAAGCAATATCTGTGAACGATGTAAGTAGGTACAAAATCAGGTATCTCTTTAAATGCCTGTAGAATACCCAAGTGTCTGTCAGAAATTAGACAAATGCCATCCAATATCCCTTGCAAAAGATGTGTATTTATCATTTCAAGAAACCACTTCCACGATGCTAAAGTCTCATCGTCGACAAGAGCATATGCAAGCGGCAAGATATGTTGGTTAGCATCCAATGTGACTGCAACTAACAACTTGTGTTTGTACTTTGTATACAAATGAGTATCGTCCACACTTATAAGCTTACGACAATACTGAAATTCATCTATGCATGGTTTGAATGCCCAAAACATGTATTTTATGATCTTTTGGCCATCATTTTGAGTGTCATGGTGCTCCCACTCAACAATCATCCCTGGATTTGCCTTTTGAATAACTTTCATAAACTTGGGCAATTTTTGAATTGAGCTCTCCCATGTCCCATAGACATTTTCGATTGCTCGTTTTAAGCTGTACCACGCCTTGATATATGAAATGTCAAAATCCACAACATTTTTCACATCAATGATGACTTGAGATATTTTACATGATGGGTCTTTTCTCACTGTGGATACCAAAATAGAAACAATATAATTCTTGTCAAGATTACAGTGATCACTAGACATTGCTGTCATCAAACAAGTGTGGTTCCCACCATACCGCGTGATGGTGAAGAAACTTATACCAACTTTCTTCGATGCTCGAAGTTTCCACTGACACTGTCTGTGTGGAATGTTATGCTTGCATACAACTTTCCATAATTTTGACGTACTCTCAACTACTTTGTACTCACGCTTCGCAAATCTGATAGAGTGATCTTTTACTGCCATGATAAGTCGGTTCTTTGATTGAAAAATCATGCCCACCTTCAAATTACCTTTGTTGCTATCATAGAAACTTCCCCAACTCCCGCAAGAAATATCAATTGAGTCCGCCTCTATTTCTCCATAAATAGTTGAGAAGTATGGAATAGTTGGATGTATTACCGGTTGAGTTTGTGTTGAAGATGTTGGTACATCCACTTCATATTGTGGTGATGACATATGATGTTGCCCTAATGTCTCCAAGATTTCATCAACAGGTGTTTCATCTTCATCATCTTCTTTGTAGACATTAGGACAATTCTCATCTGGTTCAGAGTCAGATGGCAAATGAGGTCCCAAATTATCTGCTGGTTGTTCTATATGATCAGTAGTTTCAAAAGATTCAGTATAAATTTGTGAATTCAATCCACATACAGTTGCAACACAATCTCTAGGCTCATTCACAACTTCCCACATACTACTTGACTCAACATTATATCCCATGTTTGCATAATTTGATGTCGAAACACCAATGTGGAAGTCTCCGAATCCCATAGATGTCATCCCTTGTGTAACCATATGAATGTCAAGCACACACTCAGGTGGTGGATTGTATGACTCATTTAAATTGAATGTATGAATATCATCCAACCCTTGTTCTTGCAGCTTAGTGCTTGCGGTATTATCCTGTGAAAGTAACGATATGTACACACCCCATTCAGTTCTCAATGTCGTATGTGGGGGAACAATGTTGTCATTATTTTGTTTTGCTTCAATATAAATGTGCATTTCGTCATTTCCTTCATCTGGATCCAAAAATATCTGAAGTTGTTCATCATTTGCTATTTGAACCACAGACTCCATTACCTGATCAAGTACATTCGAGCCCATTTACATGAAATGTTTAATTGGTACTGATGACTGTCGATGTGGGTATACTCATACACTTTCGAAACCAACTCAGAAAATGATGTGTTACGTTTAATTCTGAAAAACGTCACAGGGTCACGATCATATGTCACCGACCACTTATCTTGTGATACATGACCTCCAAAATACACCAATACTGTAACATTCCTCTTAGGTGCCATACCTTCACATTCTAAAATATATAAATACATTATGAACTCATCAATATTAATTAAAAGAATCAACTAATCATGATTTGTTTATACATAATACAATACTTCTATTTTTTAACTATCACCTTTTTGATTTTTTATATCTCTAAACAATGTATGAGTGTCATGTGTTGTAAATTATTCTATCATATATAAATTCAAACAGTGCAACACAAATACTCCCGGGCTAAATTAAAGACATCAAAGTTTAATTTAAATAATGAAAGTCAAATTTGAAGAACTATCAAGAAGTGATTAAAACAAAACCAAAATTATATAAATCTAAGGTAGTTAAATTATTAAGTTGTTTGTATGTATGTTTAATATTAATAATAAAATTATATTTTGTATCTCAAACTCTATATAAAAAAATTCATAAAATGTGCATAAATTATGAAGACAATTAAAATGATGAAGGAGTTGAACTTACCAATACAACAAAATCAAAAAGAAAGTAGCAGTTGTTGAAGGTGGAATAAAGAAGAGAGTAAGATGAGAAAGAAAATGAAATGTTGCTGTAAATGATTTGTGGTGGAGGGGAGGAAGAAGGAAAATCGAGTAAGTAAAAAAAAAAGAGGAAGTCGCAGTTGCCAACTGCGACTCCCATTAAAAAAAAAATCGAAATTTAAAGTTGCGGTTGCCAACCGCGACTTCTAATTAAATTTAAAAAAAAAAACAAAAATACCCAAAAATGAAAGTCGCGGTTCCCAGGTGTGACTTCATTGTTGAAATTTTGCAGTCGCGGTTTCCAAGCGCGATTTGCTGTAGTTTGCTAAAGACCTAAAAAACTCCTTATTTTCACAAATGTTTATTTATTAAACAATTTTTTGTTAAATCCCCGACGAAGGGAAGCATGAAAAAGGGTAAATCAATGATGCCCCATGTCTTTTCTTCCTTGAAATCATAAATCAGAAGAAAAGAAGCATGAGAATAATGGTTATACACTACCAATATCAACAAACCTCTTCCTTGTGGAACCACTTTTGAACAATTGCTGACTTCATCCTAAGTTGGGTTTCAATACAATTATTGTAAAATTTTCTGCAATTCTCGGAGCACCTTTCGTCCAACCATTGTTATATCACCTATTCGACCAAAACCATAAAGCAATCAACCTTGTTTCCTATATTGATAGACAATAGTCTTCACTACAATAGTCACATAGAATAAGCTGCCTACCTGCCCCGAGGGTTAAAATTATCATCTGACGATTAGGATCCTCGGATACCATATCGACCAACTTCTTCACCACATTCTCCTGATAAAACAAGAAAGACTCTAGAGTAAATGATCAACATTTATAGATGGTGATAAAGCGGCTATGGCAGTAATTTTCAAGCTGATTTTCCATTAATCACATCCACTTTCAAAACCCTGTTGAAGGCACTAGACAAGCTAAAGTGAAGGAAGGCTGTCTCAAGAAAAGAGAACTGCAGCTTTCTTGGGCAAAATCAATTCCTGAAATTTAGATACTTTCCCACACTTGCTGTTCATGACTTGGTCCACTCATGTAGTTGGGAATTGTATTATTGTCTATAGTCAGTCTTAAGTTTATGCTTTCATCTAAACTGAATATTTGGTGGCTCAGTTTTTATTATTTTTCTATAGTACATATTGCACCATACCTAATTTGACAGTGAGTCCTTCACACTCAAGTTGCCATATTAAATTTTCACAAGTTAAGGTACTTTCCAAGTGTGAGATTGTGCTTTGGAGATAGAGATGTTGCCAGAACTTATGGTTATGAAAGTGCAGATATGTGCTGAAAACAAAGGCTTTTCCATACCAGGCATGGGATAAAATTGCATGTTTGGGTGGTTATAGACATAGCCAGATCCTTTCCGCTGATATTCCAAATGTTAGTTTCTCTGGCAGCATATATCTGTTGTTGTAGATCAAGATATGAATCGCAAGAAATGTCGATTGCAAAGATGTCCTAGCACTACTATTAAATACCTCTGTGATTACAACTTCATCAGCTTCGGTAAATGCAGAGGCGAACTCATTCTTTAATGCTGCCAGACGACTGAAAAAAAAAAAGGAAGATGAAGAAGCACAAAACACACGCACTCAGCATAAGCACAGCCCTGTAACTGATTAACTGATCATAAAACTGGTGACACATGCATCATGAAGTAGAAACCTGTACGTGTGAGGTTGGAAAACAACCAAAAGTTCTTTCGAAGGAAATGTCTTTCTTGCTGCTTGAAGAACAGCATGGACTTCAGTGGGGTGGTGAGCATAGTCGTCAAAGATATGGCATCCATGAACTGCACCAATCAGCTCAAAACGCCTGGAAATACCTTTGTAATTTTTCAAATGCGATTTAACTGTATCAATTGATTCATAAAGTTGTCTATCACCACCAAATATAGCACTCAGTGCAGCAACAACCTGCAGAAATGAAAATGTGAAGTGCCTTCAGAGAGCAATCACATAAGATTAATTTGAAATGCCAATGGATCTAGTTCACTAACCCCACAGATGAATTGAATGAGTCAGATTTATGAAACATAAGAAGTCATAAAACATCAATTTCTGCAATGCTTGAAATTAAAACATCAGAAACTTGACAGTTTTTTACCGTCACTCACAGCTAATGAATTAAGAACATTATGATCTCCAGGTACTTGCAAGCTGATGTCACTGACAGGTTGCCCCCTGTGACACTGTGAAAAGCCAGAACAGATAATATGACTGAAAGAAATGTAATGAGATTATTTCAGAAAGAAGAAATACAACTAGATACAACATAAACAAGAAGGAATAGACAGGGCTCTCAAAACCACATATACATCATATTTAAAGAACCACGGACAATAAGCATGGACATTGTTGGAAAGAAACATAATTCCCAGAAGAGTATTTGCATTAACAAATAGAAAAGTTTTAGCAGAAAAGTTATGGCATTGGGATTTGTATCAGTTGCTCTACATCTAACAGAGTCTACTTTAAATCATGAAATCAGAAGCCCACCAGTTGATAGTCACAACCACCAAGAGAGTTTGGAGAAACTGACAACGCGTGCCAATCATTGTAACTTGACAAGCCAAAAGTTGTAACTTTGTATCTGTTTGAACATGACTGGGCAGGAATACACTCCACGTTATTGGCAGCATCAGATACCCCTATTGGGTGATTCAGCAGAGAAAAAGCACCCAGATGCCTGAAAATAGGTCCATTTTAAAAGGCTATCACTGTATTGGTTGTCTCTTACAAGTGAATCTGTGATCATGTCAGCAAGCATGAAGAGGAACATCTCAGAGAAATAGGATAATAAATAATAAAAGATTGAATAATTGAGTGCATACCTATCACCATAGAGAATAAGGTGGCCATCAGTTCTTACATGCCCAAGAAACTTCCTGAAAATTGCTCTAACAGCCTCCTAATTTGGTAAAAATGTTGTGTAAGATCAAAGGCAAAAGCTAAAATGTTGACAAATTGTCTCGTGTTTTCAAACTAAATAAGCTGAACCTCATCTTTATATATATCAACATGCTCCCAGTCCACATTTGTTACTATGGCTATATGAGGTGATAATCCAAGAAAGCAAGCATCATATTCATCAGCCTACATGAGAAGGAGTACAATATTTAGCCATCAAGATTTGAGACGGTCTTGATGCCAAGTTGCAGATGAAGCTCTGCAGTTCCTATAGAGAAAATAGGAGACTGGACTCTCTTTCATTGAAGAGCTTCGTCATCATTTATGAATAAGATGGGCAAAAAGGATTATATCCAGCCAATAGCTCATGGAGAAGAATTAGTACAGTAACTTTATGCTTCTCATAAAGAATTATGAGTACAGAACAATTTATGGATAATATCAGAAAATAGGAATACATCATAATAGCTCATGCAGAAAATAAGCAAGGTTACCTTTTGATTCCCATAAAGAACTATGAGTAACAATTTGCTGGCAACAAGCTCATCTCTATTCATCAAAACTAGTCCTACTACGTATTTACAGGAAAAACCATACCATTTACTTGTTTTGAGTGGCATACCTCCAGTACAAAGTTGGGAGAATTCCCACAAATAACATTACCTCCAGAAAACTGCAGAATCATCAGAAAGATTCAGCATACAAGTTAAGAACACGCAAAGACCCATAAGAGTTATAGGCAACAGCAATGGAGTCAACGAATTGTAAGCCAAACTAAAGGTGCATGCGAACCGAAATAAAAGTAAATGCATGACAGATGAAAAAATTAGACAGTTTTGAAGTATCAATTATCATAAAAAATCCACCTCTCAACTTAAGCAAACCAAATGCAGTACCTGTGGCACTTGTGCCCCAATAACAGCTGTAACATCATCTCCCATAGCATTTAATACATAAGCTAGCATGCTTGTTGTGGTACTCTTTCCTATAAGTTGAAATAAGTGGATTCGACTTTTTACAAATGAAACATCAAACTGTGCAAACAAAAGAGAACAGCAATACAGATAAGATAAACTGACTAGAAACTGAGCCAATGTCGGACAGTCAGCAATTTAATTAAGAATATATACTTCATATATTCTCCATATAAACAAAATCTAGAACTAGCATTGGTCAAGACATTATCATCCATTCAACTGATATTTAATAGTCCTCTACTCCTCTTCAATTGAATTGTAACCGAATGAAACAGTATTTCCCTCCCACAATTGCTACTTCTGTTACTTATAACTTTTACAAACGTTTGGCCGTCTAACTACTCTCACCCTTCTTATATATATTTATATATTAGACACACGAGCCTGTTAAAACACACAGCCCCAAAATAACCTCAGAAACTACATCTCAGTGTTTAACTTCAAGTCCACCAGGAAAACACAACTATTCTTATCCCACTGAATTTAGCCACCTACATATCACTTCCTGATTCCATCCCAGAATCCAGTCTCTTTCCTCATAAACATGGAGTTCTCCTAATTTCATACTTATTGTAAGCATGTCACTTACAAACATGTGCTTACATATCCTGCAATTTATTAGAGTGACTAAATCCAATCAAGAATAAAATTACCATGGCTCCCACTGACCGCAATCAAGTTGTAATCTTTGGTTATCTTTCCCAACCATTGACCTCGCTTATACCTAAAACACAAGACACCATTCACCATCCAAAAAATGCGCATCATACATCCAAAATAGGCAAGGAAAAGAATCCACACAGAATAAAAACTACAATAGAGTTTACTTATGCAAAACTAAAATGTCTCACACAGGTATTCCACGAGATTTGGCAATCAAAACCTCCACATTATCTGGCGGAATCGCACTCGAAACAACAACTGCATCAGGAAAACTCAAAACATCGCCATCCCCACGCAAATTCCGTTCTGAATGACCTACATAAAGTGACGCACCAGCGTCTTTCAATGCATCCATGTAACTGCTCCACACCATATCCGAACCAGTAACCGTGAAACCCTAACCAATTTTCACAACGCAATTTCAGTATTTCACCAGTTACCTCAAATAAAGCACACTGAACAACATATATCGAAATATAACAACTTGTTTTAGCGCAAGCATAGCAAGAGCAGACAATCCACAGCCTCCAACGCCGATGAAATGAATCCACCACCTCTTTCCAACACACAAGTCATTGTTGCTGCAGGCAGAGACCGATATTCTGCGAAAGGGGTTTTGAATTGGGGGTAGGATAAGAGACGACGTTTCCCCGGTCTGCCGCCTCGGAATGCGGCGCCTGAAATGTGGGTTCATCGGCGGTGAGGAACGGCGAGCGGTTGCTCGGAAACTCGGCGCTGGCAGTTTCATCTGACGAGCTTAATTTTCAGTTGAAGATTGGAAACTGAAGCTCAAAAAAAAAAAAAAAAGAACCTTAAATAGTATCCACATATGAAATATCAAAATTGCCCTTCTCTTCCTTTTCCATCCTTTCAAACCATGCCACTAACTCTCCCTCATTCTCCCTCCCACCCTGACCATCTCCATCAATATTATTGAAATTTATTGCTTGTTTATCTAAAAGTTATTACTCGTATGTTGAAAAGTAATATTTGTTTTATTGAAAGTTAAAGTATTACTTATATGTATAATAAAAATGTATTATTTGGATTACTTTCTATATTTATAATCTTAAAAGTAGAATTCACGATCTTCATCATCTTCCTCATTAATATTTTTGCAAATAATTTTATATTTTTGAGATAATTCATTTTTAATGTATAAAAATAATATTTGTAACGAAATCAATATTAATAATCTAAATTTAAGAAGATGTGGAAGAAAAGGAAAAGGGAGTAGGAGTATAAATAATCATATGAGGATGGCCCTGATTTGGTATCCAATTCGAATCTCAAATAATTCTATTCACGTGTTACATGCATGTATTTTAACTAAATCGTACCATATATATTATGACATAATATTTCACCATATTTAACCAGTGGCGAACCCAAGATTTCAATCCAGGGGTCCGTGTTGATTAATAAAAAAAATACAATAATTTTAAATTAAGAATATAAATTTATCAAAATTTAATAGAGTTAATATATTATTTTATAAAATTATAATAATATCCAAATTAGTAACTTAATTACAACCCAATATGAAAACATCAACGTAAAAAAAAAAAAAATTAAACTAACACATTACACCATTTTTTTTTATATTTTTAGTGTTTTAAAATTGGTGCATGATATTTTCATTACTAACACAGTATACATTGGAATTAAATGAAAAATGAATTAAGAGAGAGAGAGAGGGGGTAAATAATGTAAGAAAGATTCTTGGAATAGATTTGTGTAGACTATGTGAAAGAAAAAAAAAATGAAGAAGGAGAACACATATCTACATTTTCTAATTTATTCTTAATACTGAAATACTCACACAATATCAAATGAAAAATCTTATCAAACTCAAAGAAATTATCTTAAATCACTGACTTTTTTGATAAAGTAAAATGAAAACCCTCAATACTTAATAGTATATTGTTGGCAACAAACGAGATAAATAAATTGATGAAATCTAACAATGAAAAACAAAACAAATTTCAGTTAAATTAAACAAATTAATAAGATAAATTTTGTTCTTAAATTAATTTATAAAGGGGGATTGAGTAAGAAAATACTTAATTAATGACAAAAATACCCACAGACAAATACAAATAAAAGTTAAGAAGAAATAGATGAATGGATGAGAATGTTAAATTAAATTATGAAAATTAATATATTTTTTTTTTAATTAAAACATGAAATTACTAAAATACCCCTATATTTTTTTGAAAAATTCAGGGGAGCCAGTGCCCCGGCCCCTACATGGGTCCGCCCCTGTTAATGTAACATATGGTTTAATACTCAATCATTATATTTGTAATCCAAAGCTCGCATTTGATCGAGTCATGTTCACAACGCCCAAAACGTTTAAAAATATAATCTCACAAATCACACCTCAAATATTTACACAACTCTCTATTATTAACAACATATAGTGTTTGAGAATCCAAAATCCAATCCTCAATCACCAGTAGCTCAATAATCAATTTGATTGAACTCATGCTCGAATTTGAACTTGATAACACATTATAGGTGAAAGGCCCAGTCCATTTTCATTCTTTGATTTGATTTTTCACCGATATATTTCAATATGATGAATGCATTTGTTGCCCATATCATCAATGATCTTTTATATATAACATTTCTAGCCATATAAATTATGAACTACGAATTTCATTTGACAAACACAAAATCGGGCTTATAGTAAGACCAACGAGACAATCCACTCAGGCCTGAAAAATTTAAAAAATTTTAAGGAGCCGTTTATATATATATATATATATATATATATATATATATATATATATATATATATAATGTATAATTTATGAAGTCATGGAATGAATGTGGCCTTGTGATTTGACTCCTTTACACCTACATTGCAAACAAGGTTCAAATCTTGCTTCTTGTAATCAGAAACTAAGTTTGTGCTTGGTAAGACTCTTTGGTTTTAGGCTCCTTTTTTATTTCATATGATGGTATAAGGCTTTGATTCCTTGGTTTTAGGCCTTTTTTTTTCCCTTTTATTTTGGTTGTTAAACCTCATTCCTTAGTTTTATGCCTTTCTTTTAATTGAAATACCAAAAACGGTTGGTTCGTTCGTTCATTCGTTCTTTCTTTCTTTTATTTATAAAAGAAAATTAGAATTAAAGCAAAGAAACATAAAATAAATACAAGAATAACAAGAAGAATGCAAAGTTGGAGGAATAATAAAGAATAAAGGACAAATTCAAAGAATATCTCAATATAAAAAAGAATTGTTATGTAAATTGAAGCACTTTTTAATTTTCTAATTAACCAACACCATAAAAAATATGTAATTTTTACTAACATGTTGATAGTGCTTTGAGAAAATTGTGTGATTATTGATTATTAGTTTATTTGAATGATAATTTAATATTTTTAATCCAACTTAGTATATTCATTTATGTATATCATCTATTTTTAAAATTTCATCAATCGTTAATTTGACAAAATATAATTTAAATTTCTATATTTTTGTTTGTGGTTGTGCCATTGAGAAAAAATGATTGAAAAGGGTTTTTTTTTTTTTTAATTCAAACTCAAACTAAAATAATATTAAGTACACCTGGACAAACAATATCAATTATTCTCCCACCATCATAGTGTAGGCAAATCTCCACTTTGTCTTCAATTTCGTCCATTTAGAAACTCAGTTCGAATTATTTGTTCTATTTAAACTGTGTTGGTTCTGAATTTAATAAGGTTAATTATATAAATTTAGATTTTGAAAATATTAAAATCCATCATTAAAAACTATTAATGACTGAAATTTACCCTATTAAACCTATCACTATATACTAACCTCCTAGTTAAAAGTTTTGGTGATAATGAGATTTCGTCATTGTTGTTGTATTATATTTAATGACGAAACAATACCGTCACTAATAATTCATTAACATTAGACAAAAATTTATATACACATTGTGCATGGATCTGTGATTCATGCACCACTTCTGATCCGACCCGTCACGCGCTCAGACGCGTCTGCACGCGCCTCTAGGTCGTGGATAAAATCCGCCCAAATATACTCCAAAATGTCTGACTTTTATGTTATGTTAAGTATACCTTTTAGTAGTGTTAGACATACCTTTTAGTTATGTTAGACATACATTTTATGTTATGTTAACTATACTTTTTAGTTATGTTAGACATACCTTTAGTTATGTTAGTCATACCTTTAGTGTTATGTTAAACATACCTTTTAGTAGTGTTAGACATATCTTTTAGTAGTATTAGACATGCCTTTTGTAAGGCTAGTTGTACCTTAACATTTTTTTTAGGTTTAGTTAAGTATACCTTTATAAGGTTTCTGTCTCAATAAGGTGACATTTATGTATTATTAAGAATATATTTTATAAACAATAAGGTGACCTTTAAGTATACCTGAAGAATGCGCACCGTGCGCACTTCTTTAAGATTTTTTTTTTTTTTTTAATATCTCATATTATATCTTTTCTCACGCTGCCACTCCACATACAAAATTCTCATCTCACACATGATCTATCTCATCTATCTCATCATCAACATATACAATTTGCATCTCACATATCAACATAAATTTTTTTTCCAAATCATCAACATATACAATTTGCATCTCATATATCAACATAGATTTTTTTCCCAATTCTCATAATCAATATAATTTTTAATATTTTATATTATTATTCACATAATTTTTTCTCACTCTACCACTTTACATACGGAAGACATAACCCCTCATCAACATCTTCACATATTTTCTTATCAATTCTAATCTCAAACATAGATCTAACCCTCATCAACATAAACCTTCTTAACAATTCGGATCAAATTTTGAAGGTGGGACTTTCTCTCTCGTTGCCTCTGAGAATTAGTCAATATTTTTTTTCTAAATTTCATTATATTTTTTTTATGTTTTCCATTAATTTGGGTGACATATTATTATCATTTTTTTTATGTTTTCTATTGATTTGGGTGAGATATTAGTTGAAATTCTAAGATTTTCAGCGTTAACTAAATTTTGTGTAGATGGAAGAAGATTGTCCAAATAATTTGTTTATCCCGCAAGTTTCAGAAGAAAATAAACCTAAAATCGGGCAGGAATTTCTCACAATCAAAGAAGCATTTGATTTTTATAATGCTTATGCAAAGGAGACAAGATTTAGTACAAGGTTGCACAACAGTAAAAGGAACAAGGAGACAAGTGAAATAATATGGAAATCATTTGTATGTTATAAGGAGGGTCAAAAGATCTTTTTCCCAATTCTCATCTCGAACTATTCCCCGATTCCTTTCATGGTTAGCATCTATGAGATGAGAATTGGGAAAAAGATCTATGTTGATAGGTGGGATGCAAATTGTATATGTTGATGATTTGGGAAAAAGATCTATGTTGATATATGAGATGCAAATTGTATATGTTAATGATGGGATAGATCCATGTGTGAGATGAGAATTTTGTATGTGGAGTGGCAACGTGAGAAAAGATATAATATGAGATATTAAAAAAAAAAAAAATCTTAAAGAAGTGCGCACGGTGCGCATTCTTCAGGTGCGTGCCTGATCAATTCTCTTATTAAGAATACCTTTTATAAACAGAACTAAAATGAGTCAGTTATATATACAAGACATTCACATCAATAAATTCATCTTCATCAGTAGATAACTCAACTATTTCATGTGTATTTGAATGATCATCTATCATAAAATATTAAGAACACGAAATCAGATACAATTTTATATTTTTCAAACTGATAAAGATGGATTTTTAACTTTAAAAATAATAGTCTCGCATCGCGATATGGAGAAGATGAGGTCTGAGAGAAATAGAGAACGTCGTGCTTCGAGAAAGAAAGACAAAAAACGAAGAAGAAAGTGAGAAGAGATGAGAAGAAGAAGAGATCGAGAAAGAAAGACAAAAAAACGAAGAAGAAGGAGAGAAGAGAAGAAGAAGAGAGGTGCAGCAGACCTAGCAGCGTGAAAGTGAAGGGAAAAAAAAAGTATATATATTTTCTGTCTGGGCCGGGTCAGATAAGTGTTGCACGGATCTTAAAATCCATGCAATTGGTTCATGTCAGCCCCACTCTTAACATAATGACAAGTTCCATCATCAAATTTGTCATTAACCCTCATTAAATATCATTTTATGATGAAATATCTCCTTGTTATTAAGCAAGGAAAACATTTTTGGTAAATTTCATTGAAATTTTGGTATATTTCAATTTCAGTTTCGGTGAAATCATAGTCGAAAATATATGTTGGAAAGTTAAAGATATTTCGTCGAAATTTTGGTAAATTTCATTCAATTTCGATTTTAGTGAAATCTTAGTAAATATTTTTTTTACCCCAAAATATGAATTTTATAATGTATGACACTAGTTGTAAGGAAAAAAATATATATTTTGTACCCAAATAATATTATAATTTACACATTATAATTATAATGTGTATTAGATCAACAAATAATTATCAAAGTTGTAATAATTCCTTCAAATAATTGCCTCAAATAATTTTTGCAAATAATTATCCTATATATACCATACTCCAAAGTTCAAACACTAGACCAATTGATTTCATAAGAATGCAAAAGAGTGGTGACTATTTCCACTCAAACTACAAAAAATCCACCAAATGTCATGCAAAAGTATGGTTGAAATTTACGTGAGCAAAAGTGCAATCATTCCAAGCATAGAAAATCATCAATTTTTAAGAAGATTCAAACATGTACCAACCGAAATCTTAGGCCAATCCACTTATTCAATCCATGATATTACAGTTGGAAGAGACAAATGAGCATATGAATGACATATTTATGATTACATTCAAAATCAGTCTATTGTTATGAGTCATTACTAAAGTGTCTAAATCATGATGTCATATCATTTTATTCGTTTGAACCTCATAGGAGTTCATTTTGGTATAAAGAAAAATGTATTTAATTACTTTAATTTCTCATGTTATTATACCGACAACATTTATATAATAATTAATTTCTATATTTATTGTAAATATACCATGGTGTTCAAGTGTTCCACGTGTCTTCCAATTTTTTATCTTTTATCATGCAAATAAGTGGGGGTTTGATTTTTTATCAACTCTCTTGATGCATGGTGTTATTTCAGGTACATTTGTATATACTAACATAATACACATGCGTTGTATGTCAGATATTAAGGTTACATAAATTTATTTATTATATTAATATAATAGTTATTTATTAATTATTATTTTTCAAGGTATACGAATTTCATAAATGACAAGTAATTTTCTTTAATATTCAATCAAATTAGTTGAAATTATATATAAGTATATGATAATACAAATTTATCGATTAAATTATTGTGTGTTTGAAACTAAGTGTCTTGTTATGTTTCTATGTAATATATATGATTGATATGTGGAAAATATGTGCAATTTTGTGGTGATTAATGTGAAATTTTATGATCGTTTATTTGATTGAATGCACTATTTTTCTACAAATATGTGATTTGTGTCTCCAAATACTTTATAAATTATTTTCTTGATTATTTTAGGAGTATTTGAGAATTTTTTAGTTAAGAAAGACGAGTGCAACAAGACGTGAGGTTAATTGGGTCATTCTTGATTTAAGAGGCCAAAACAAAATTGAAGAAAGGAGATGAGTGGATCTAAGCCCACTTTAATTGAAGAATAAAAAAAAGGACTTGGGCCAAGAATTTAAAAGAAATGAATTATAAAAAAAAGGCTCATTCTAATTGTTTAGGGCAAGGGGTGACGCCAACATCCAAAGAAGACAACCCTATTTATTTGACTTTTTTCTCCAAGCAAGAGAGAGTGGACGTGAGGGAGAGAGTTTAGACATTAGGTTTTAGAGAGAGAATTGAGTTGACAGAGAGAGTTTAGGATTAATTCATATATTCTTTATTTGGAGGTTAATTTTTATGGATTTCTCAATTACTTTTGTGGATTCGATTTCAAGGATGCTCGATTAATTTCTTAATTTCGGTTAGTAGGGATGTTTGAACCCGTATATCTAATTATTTTCTAATTAATTCCGTATTCCCTTCTCTATCATCTTGGTGATTAATGCATTTGATGAATTAAATTTAGAGAGCGTATCCTAGGCTGTTCAATTAAATAGGGTTAATTAGCGAACATATCCTAATTTAACTAATCTTAAGAGACGATTCGGTTTAACAGAGGTTGTTGTTAGATTAAATAGGGTTAATTAGCGAACATATCCTAATTTAACTAATTTTAAGAGATGATTCGGTTTAACAGAGGTTGTTGTTAGACTAGAGGTGATAATTCCATGATAATCTGAAAGAAGGGGTAATACATTGATTGAGAAATAATTGATATCGGGGGATAATTGAACTATTAACTGGAATAGTTGCATATATTGATTTCTTGTTTAATTTGCTTTCTAGGTTTTTAATTAACTTAGTGATAATTAATTAATCTCAAAACCTCCCTCATAATTTGTTATTTGATTAAATTGAATATAGGTGGCATAGTTAATCATCACTTCTCGTGGGATCGACTCTTACTTACCATAGCTACTAGTTGGTTAGGTTAGGAAATAAATTAATAATTTTATCACGTTACGACACGCGGTTAATGATTAGTTGGAGTAAAATGAACTTTACATTATTTTTAGCATAAATATTTTCATAATTAATATTAAGAAAACAATTAATTTTATTTCATTTGTTACATACGTTATAAATCCTATTTATAATTTCAAGCCTCTTCAAGTTCAGTTATATAACTAATTGTGACATTTTGATTTTTGTTTGTTGTTACTACCTATTATACTTCTTCAATTGTATCATAAACTTATTGGTTGAATGTGGATGTTAATTGGAGTTGAAATGTGATCATTCACTGCTTTGCAAATCTCCACCTCATAATATTTTATATATCAATTTTGAATTTATTTGGTCATTTTACAATTACTTGAATATTTTTTGATTTTCAATTTGTTATTTTATATTATTTAAGATTTCATATTTTAACTTTAATTTTCAAACTTATTAAAATTGGATTTTGATTTTCAATACATGTTTCAAATCAATCATCTCAAATCAATCATCGCATGTTGTTTAGAGAAATGTTGAAAATATTTAACTAATTAAAGTTCAGAAATAAAAGAATTAATTGAAAATATACTCACTTCATCTTAAAAAGGATAACCATGTTTCTCTAATGTACAATTTTTTATTTTTAAAAATGTACAATCTTTTGTAATGTATGAAAACTTATAACGTACCCTCTACTTACTCATTAAATTCATAATTTAAGATTGGTTATAAACATGTTCATGAACGTTCGTTAATATTTCTGAACATGTTCAATAATTATACAAACAAACACGAACATCATCCTAATAAAATAAACAAACAAACAAACATAAACAATTCTCATTCATTTAAGTTCGACTTGTTTACATCCCTAAGTGGATGAGCGGGTTCAATCAAGTTGGAAATACGGATCCTAGATATATCTTGTAACTTATGTTATATGGGAACAACTAAAAAAAATCTATTTAACATATCTAAATTAATCATATTTATACATAAAGTGAATTAAGGAAAAAACTCTATTTTAATATATATAAAAGTAGGGTTGCACTCTCAAGACATTGACAAGTGGAGCTCTAAAGTATTACCGGCCATCCAAGGACAAAAAAATCGTGAAATATCATCGATTTTTCAGCGATATTTCGAGATTTTGAGGACTCCGATAAAAAAAAACACCGGACATTTTTTTTCGTCAAAATATTGCGAAAAATCGGCAAAAATCATTTTCGGTCAAAATATCGCGATATATCGCGATATTTTGGAGTACTGTGCCACGCGTGGCCACCACGCGCCTGATTTCTTTTTTTTTTTCTTTTCTTTTTTTTTTCCTGCTGATTTCTTTTCCTTTTTTCTTTTTCTTTTCTCGTTTTCTTTTCTTCCTTATTTCTTTTCATTTTTTTCTCCCTTTTCATTATGAATTTAATTTAAGTGAATTTTTTTTTTATGAATCTTTTTATGGTGTATTTGGAGGATATCTGTTCGAGTTATTTATTTCTCTTTTTATATATCTATATTTTTGTCTATGAGTGATTAGTAGAGCAAACAATTACTTTAAACAAATTTAGTTAAATTGTTTAAAATAAATTAGTACACTAGCATTTAGGTTCTCTCATAATTTAATTAAGTTTAGTTAATTTTTTGAAATTTAATAAAAGGATTATGATGTATATAATATTAATGTATTTCTATATTTATTGTAAATATATCATTTTATTTGAAATTTAAGTTCAATATATGTATTAATATTACTTATAATATTATGTAAAGTACTAGATATATTTTTCAATTATTTTTACAAAGTTTTTATATTTTCCGTAAAAAACCGATATTTCCACCGAAATCAATATATCCGTCGATATTTCAGTAAAATCAAGATACCGATATTTCTACCGATACCGATATTTTTATCCTTGCGGCCACCTCAGATTTTTAAATAATTCTTAGATGAAAAATAAAATTTTTAATTGCTTACTATCAATTTTGATGCTAAAACATTTTATTTCTCAAACTCACTCATATCGGGATGAAATATATAATTTTTAATTATTAATATTAATTTAGACATGTTAGATGAATGAGAAAAATTGGTGTTAAGATTAAACATAATTAAGAAGAAAAAAATTACTTGATATTATAGGTAAAATGACTAAAAAATGATATTTTGTAAATATAGAGAACCAAAAATCAAAAAGTGAAATATAAAGGATTAAAAATCTAATGAGCCAAATATAGAGGACTAAAAAACTCATATTTTGTAAGCATAGGAGACTAAAAATCATAAGTGAAAGATAGAAGACTAAATATCTAATGAGTCAAATATAAATAAAGGGGGCAAAAATCATTTTTGGCCTTGTAGGAATTTTCTATTCTCAATTGTGGCCCATTTTCAGGCCTTTTTGGCCCAGACGATGAGTTCGTCTAATTTTTAACGGGGATACCACGTGCGGGGCACGTGGTCGTTAAGTGGCTTTTGTCATTCGCGCGTTCCAGAGAAGGAGACAACTAAAATCGAATCCTAACAAACCCTAAATTCCCAAATCACCAATTGTCAAACCTAAATCCTAAATCGAAGATTCCCAACCAAAAATCTTAAAAATCTGCAAATTTTCCCTAATCCTTTACCCATTTTGCACAAGTTTTACAAGTTGACACTGATATAGAGCAATGGGTCGTCGTAAATCCAAAGTTCCGGCTAAGTGCAGTGTTGAAGGAGGTTAGTTTTCAACCCTTTTTTTTGTTTTTTGTTGTTATTGGAGATGTTCTAGGGTTTGTTTATACGTTATCGAGGTTTCTATTTCTGCCTTTTATGGTTTATCTGTTCTGCTTATTTAGGGTTTCGAAAATGATGGTTGTTTATTTGTTTTGTCTATTGTTAGAATGAATGTATAGGTTATGTGTGGAACCCCCCTTCTGCAGCCTGTAAAGCATATTTATATTGTTTGTTTATTCAGTGGAATGTGTATTGTTTAGTGTGGTCCACTAGTCCTGTGTTCTTTAATTCTTTATTGAGAAAACATGTGGGCTTGTCTTTGAATTAATATTAGGGTTAAATGCAAAAAACAACCCAAATAGACTTTTTTCATTTTGCAACCTAAACTTTTTTTTTTATCAGATTGCAACCTGAACTATTAAAATTTATCAAATTGCAACTTTTGAACCATTTTTCAGCAAAAACGTGAACACTTGACATACACGCTAACTTCATATAAGTGTCACATTTAATTAAAATATTACAAAAATACCCTTATGTTTTCGGTGTGCCGGTTACGTGTTCTCGTTTTCATCAAAAATGGTTCAAAAGTTGCAATTTGATAAATTATAATAGTTCGGGTTGCAATTTGATAAAAAAAAATTAGGTTGCAAAATGAAAAAAGTCAATAGTTTGGGTTGTTTTTTGCATTTAACCCTTAATATTAATATCATGTGGGTCATGCTCTTTATTTGTTTAATTGAATCCTTTTTTTGTTTTTTTATTAAACTTGCAGAGGGTTCAAAAAAGGTTGGTAAGGATAGTTCTGTTTCTGATAAAAGTGGGGTTGGTAAGGATAGTTCTAGGGTTAGCACTGATAATAGGGGGGATGACATTGAACCTTCATTTGAGCATTATCATGAATGGGGATTAGATGGGGTTAATCCTGAATAATATGGGGTGGATGAAGGAGATAATAATATGACTAATGTGACTGATAACATAGACTTAGGATCAGATTCTAATGATGAATTGTTTGAACCTGATGATGATGATTCTGACTTTGATGATGTATTATTTAAAGATAACATAGACAAGGAAGTAGAGTGAGAGGGCATAAGTAAAGAAGATGTTGAGTTGAATAGGGGGAATGATTCATCAGAGGTTGAAGACTCTGATGTTGAATTTGATAGTGAGTTAGGATCAGACATAGATAAGGTAGACCCTAACCCTGTATTCAAGTCTTCTGCAGCCTTTAATCCTTCATTTGTAATAGGCATGAAGTTCCCTGATAAAAACTGTTCAAAGAGGGTGTTGTCTCTCATAGAATTAAGTCAAGAAAAAATGTTAAAATTACAAAAAAATGAGGCAAAAAGAATCTATGCTAGATGTATGAGGGAGGGGTGTGAATGACAGATCAATTGTCTTAAAGTGAATGGTGAAGAATCATGGCAGATAAGGACCTACAATTCTGATCACACATGTGGCAACAATTACAATTTGAAAAACTTAAATAGCACCTGGTTAGCTAAGTATTATCTTGAGAGTTGGAGGGAAGATCCTGGTAGGAGCTGTAAGGGTTTTAGGAGATTTGCAATGAAGGAGTTAAGTTGTAATATATCAAAACAAATGACATATAGAGCAAAACAGAAAGCCTTAAGAAGAATTGAGGGTACTAACACTGCACAATATGCCAAACTTTGGGATTATACACAAGCACTTAGGCTTAGGAATCCTAGGTCAACTGTAATAATGGGAGTTGAGGGAACATACAACTCAAGTGAAAATGTGTTTAAAAGACTCTACATTTGTTTCAAGACACTGAAACAGGGCTTCCTGACTGGTTGTAGGCCTTTAGTAGGGGTAGATAGTTGTCATTTAAAGGGTCCACATGGGGGTGTGATGCTAACTGCAGTGGGGATGGATCCCAACAACCAAATATTTCCAATAGCATATGCAGTGGTTGGTAGTGAAACCAAGGATAATTGGGTGTGGTTTCTTGAGTTGTTGAGGGAAGATTTGCAAATTGGAAAAAAGAACTTGTTTACCTTTATGTCTGATAGGCAAAAGGGATTGATTCCTGCATTTGAGCAGGTTTTACCTGAGGTAGATAACAGGTTTTGTGTGAGGAATATGAATGGGAATATGCAGATGGCTGGTTGGAGAGGTGCTGCTTTCAAAAGCTTGTTGTGGAAAGCTGCTAGGGCTAGTACTGTGGGTGAGTTTGACTCAGCAATGAAGGAAGTTGCAGCCTTAGATCATCATTGTTTTACTTGGTTGCAAGAAAGACCACTATCACAGTGGAGTAGGTCTCACTTCTCTTCTTATTCTAAGTGTGAAACACTTACAAATAATATGTGTGAATCCTTCAATAGCACTATCTTAGAAGCTAGGGAGAAGCCTATTCTGACTATGCTGGAGTGGATTAGGGAGTATCTTATGACAAGAATGACTGAGAATAGAGACAGGACAGAAAGATGTTGGAAAGGTAGGAGAATATGCCCAAGGATCAGAAAGATTTTGCAGAAGAGAATGGAGAAGGTGACTGATTGCATTCCAATGAAGGCTGATACTTATAATTTTGAGATTTCAGTTTATGATGGTGACAGATTTCATGTTGATTTGAGGGAACAGTCATGCACATATAGATGTTGGGAGTTAGAGGGTATTCATTGCAAACATGCATTAAGTGATATTCTTGCCCAATCCTTAGATCCAGAGCTTTTTGTCAGTGAAGTCTATTCAGTGGAAACATATAATAAGGTATATGAATCTGCTTTGGTTCCAATGGATGGTCCAGAACTATGGACTACAACAGGCTACATCCCTCCAATTCCTCCAAAATTTGGTAGGAAAAGAGGTAGACCAAAAACATCAAGGAGAAAGGGCAAAGAAGAGGAGAAATGCAAAAAGAAGAAGGTGGAAAAAATGCCTAGACAAACACCTGTGGTCCATTGCAGTTTCTGCCAAGATGAAGAACACAACAAATTGAAGTGCCCTTGGAAGCAATTTGCTGAAGAATTCCCTCATGATGATGAAGAAGTTTTTGTTGGTCCAGAAAATGAGCAAAATCAAAATGTAAGCTTAAATTTCACTTTCAATTGTCTATTCTGCAAGTTTGTGATACTTATTAAAATGACTCACTATTTTTGTGTTAATAAGGAAAATGAAGATGGAGATCCACCTATACAAGAAGATCTGACTCAACAAAATGTAAGCTTAAATTTCACCAACTATTCTATTCTGCAAGTTTGTGATACTTATTAAAATGACTTACTATTTTTGTGTTAATAAGGAAAATGAAGATGGAGATCCACCTATGCAAGAAGATTTGACTCAATAAGGTGGTTTCCCCAGCCCACCTCCACACACTCATGAAGAGCTGACTCAACAGGAAGGTTTCCCAAGCCCACCCCCACCCACTCAAGAAGACCTAACACAAGATGAAGGTGTCCCCAGCCAACCCTCACACACTCAAGTAAGGTTACTAATATCTGACCTTTTCAATTAATAACAAGAGTAGTATTCATATGTTTATTGTTTTGCAGGAAAACACATTCTGCAAGTCAGTTAATGTTGAAGGAGGATCAGCTCTCCTAAGTGCACCTGGATTTCTCTGTGTGAGTTTGATTTAACAAAACTTTTTGGTCAATCTAAATGTTTCTAAATAACTTCTTTTGTAATGTCAGCTTCCTCCTATCCCTGGAAGAGTGAATATAAGAGGACCTCCACCCAATTTCAATCCATCAGATTGGACAAGAAGTCAGTTAATATTACCTAGGCCTACAGCAAAACAACAAGGCATTCCTGTTCTTAAGCAAGGTGGTAAGAAGTTCACAAGTCTAGAAAATTTTAACTTTATTTGCAAGGGTAAGGGAAAGAGTAAAGCTAAGGATAATTAGTGTCTGCGGCAAAATGTTGTTGTTTTATGTTTATGAACTGAAATATACTGGGCTTATGATTTCAAGGCATGTTGATTGCTGGTAGGATTTTTGAACACATGTTGATACTAGGCTTATGATTTCAACACATGTTGATTGATGTTCTGATTTTTGAATACATGTTGATTCTGGGTTTATGAGCTATTATTTTGTAAAAACAACTACATTATCTATGTTTTATGATAATTCTGGTGGCAGAATCCATGTCTTTTTGTGTATGAACTGATCTCAATTATTTATGTTGATTTTGGTTGCATTAAACTGATTTTGATTTGTGTATGAACTTATTTGTGTTGCATTTTATAAATGTATATTTGCTAGATAGATGAAAATCTGCTCATATAAAGCTTAAAGGGGATATTTCACTGCTTACATAGGAAATTGCATAAAAAAGACATACACCTTCTAGACTACTACATATATGAATAACATAGGCTATTAATTAATTAGAAAGCATCCATTTGTGCAAAATAGACAAGCATGCTAGTATGACCAAGCATATAGACAAGTTTTTCTTCTTCTCCAAATTGCCAATTCTTTCCTCCATTCTTTTCAATGCATTGTACTTCATTTGCAGTTCGGTCTTCAGTTGCATTGTTTCACCTTTGAGCTGTGAAAAATCCCCTTTAAGTTCTGCAAACTTCAATTCTAGATTTGTAGCATTATTGTGTTTACTTGGTTCGTCAATCCATTCAAAGAAGTTGCATCTTTTTGCGGTCAACGAGTCTGGGCAGTTTTGGAATCGGCACCCTTCACTACCAGGTTGTCCAGAGACCCGAACCTTGGCAAACTTGCCACAGTCGCAACGCTTCGTCCCGGAGACGTAAGAATGGCTCGATGATGACATCTTCTCAACTTTGCCTAACTTCTTCAATTTGTGCTCTATATTTGATGATATATGTGTTGTATTGTGTTTTGGGAAGTTTGCAGCTTGTTATATAGTGTGTACTAGGGTTTCGTAAGGAAAAAACCGGGAAAACTTGGATCAAAATATTTTTTCCCACCAACTTTGAAAACTAACGTTTTCTGTTAACTGACTAACGGAGAGGGCTCAAATTGAGAATTTTTGGGCCACTTTTGAATATAGGGGCCACAATTGAGAAGAGAAAATTCCTACAGGGCCAAAAATGAATTTTGCCCAAATAAAGGACTAAAAAATATATTTTCCCAAGAAAAAAATTATACATAGATCAATCATTTTATAAATTTTCTTAATTTATATGAAAAATGCTAAAACATTAATTAATTTGGGAGGAGGAGAATACATATAGATAATATGTATATATATGTAAATAATTTTTCCAATCTGAAATGTCTTATATCAATAGCCCAGTGGAGTAGCCACCGGGCCACCGCTACTCCGCAACAAAACAAAATAATAAAAATTAAATAAGTTGAACCAAAACAATACATCTCATATTATTACTAACAAATCTCCCAATAATCGATAATAAATTATTATTAGGAAAATTAATCAGACTTATTAACTCCGAGTGGTGGATTGAAGAAACTTGTGCAAATGAATGAGCGATGAACCATTCTGAGCCACCGCAGCCCTGGCGAAACATTTGAGTTCACTGACTCGTTGCCTCATCTCTCTCTCCATCTTCGAGTCCATCAATTCAACAACTCGTTTCTCCAGCTCAGCCGCCGTCACGAATCCACCCGCCGCTTCCTCCAACGGCAACGCGTTCCGCACATCATCCACTATCACCACCCGATTCATCCTCTGTTCTGCATATATCGGCTATCCGATCATCGGAACCCCACACCACACCACTTCCAAAAGCGAGCTCCTCCCGCAGTGAGTCACGAATCCCCCCACCGAGTCGTGACTCAGTACCTCCTTCTGTGGGGCCCATGACTTTATCACCAAACCCTGACCCTCGGTTCTCTTCAGAAACCCCTCCGACAGCAGCACATCCAAGTCCACCGTCAAGTTCTTCATCTCCGGTGGGTTTCGCACCGACCAAAGAAATCCATGGCCGTTGTTCTCCAAAGCCACCACGATTTTCTTGAGCTGTTTCGCAGAAAACTTACCGTTTCTGCCAAAGTTAGGAAAATCACACTCTTACTAGGCTGTGTATCAAGCCATTTCAGACATTCATACTCTTTGCCGCTGGTTTCATCACCTATGATATCACTGATCAACGGGCCGATGAAGAAATGAGGAGGAGTCGGGCGGTTCGGAATGTGGAAAATTATATTATGGCAAAACTAATTCTCAATGATACAATGTGCAAATATATACAAGTACAATACGTGGGCCTTTGGGCCGTACCGCCTCAATGCAAACAATACAAAAAATAAAATCAAGATATAAAGAAATATGAAAAGTAAGAGCTACAAAAAAGACGTCTATGGAGCCGATGAGGGCGGCCTAACATGGCTCGTTCCATTCTCATTAACAGGCCCCCGCAAGATTGAGGCTCCATTGGAGACACCAATCTTGGAACGGAGTGTAGTAAACTGCTGAGTGCCATGTGATTTGGTTAGGATATCGGCAAGCTGGTCATGGGTAGAGATATATGAGACACAAAGGGAACGATTTGACACATGGGTTCGAACAAAATGGTAATCAAGGGCAATGTGTTTTATACGGGAGTGGAATACTGGGTTGGTAGACAAGCAGGTAGCTCCGAGATTGTCACAGTATAAGGTGGGGGTGGTCGGGATTGGACAACGAAACTCGTTAAGGAGGTTGGTGAGCCAAAGTATCTCCGACGAACAGGTGGCAAGCGCGCGGTATTCAGCCTCAATGGATGACCGAGCGATTGTACGTTGCTTTTTGGACGACCAAGAAATAGGACAACCACCGAGATAGATAATGTACACTGAGGTGGAGGAGCGATCATCAGGATTGTCGGCCCAATCAGAGTCAGAGAAGACAGTAAGAGAGAGAGATGGACTTTTGCGAAGTAGAAGTTCATGGTGAATGGTATTTTTGAGGTAGCGGAGAACTCGCTTGACGGCTGTAAGGTGGTTTGCAGTGGGGCGATGCATGAATTGTGAGAGTTTGTTAACGGCAAAGCAGATGTCAGGGCAAGTGAGAAAGAGGTATTGGAGAGAGCCAACAATTTGGCGATACTCCGTGGCATCTGTCGAAGGTGAGCCATCATCGAGACTGAGAGGGGATTTGGAAAGAGGATTAGCGGCTTCTTTAGCGCCAAGCATCTTGGTACGTTCGAGAAGATCGTGAATATATTTGTGTTGGTTGAGGAAGAGAAAAGATGATGTGCGAACCACTTCAATGCCAAGAAAATAATGGAGAGGACCGAGGTCTTTCACCGAGAAGTGAGAAGAGAGGGACGAGATGAACCGTTGGAGTTCAGAATGGTTGTTGCCAGTGACGAGAAGATCATCAACGTAGACAAGAAAGTAAAGAGAGACGTTGTCATGGAGATAGAGAAAGAGGGAGGAGTCGGAGACAGAGTTCACGAACCCATATGAAAGAAGGAAGTTTTTTAGTTCATTGTACCAAGCGCGAGGGGCTTGCTTGAGGCCATAAAGCGCTTTCTTGAGACGACAGACATGATTGGGGAACTGAGGATCAGAAAACCCAGGTCGTTGAGATATATAAACGGTTTCAGTGAGAGTGTCGTAAAGGAATGCATTGTTAACGTCGAGTTGTTGGACAGGCCAGTCGTGATGGAGAGCAAGGGTAAGGAAAATACGGATGGTGGCAGGTTTGACGACAGGACTGAATGTTTCATGAAAGTCGATGCCAGGGCATTGATGGAAGTCCTTGGCAACGAGACGAGCTTTATAGCGGGAGACAGTGTCGTCTGGATTGCACTTAACATGAAAAACCCATTTACAGCCGACGAGATTCGCATCGAAGGGGCAAGATACAAGGTCCCACGTGGCATTATGAAGAAGGGCGTTGATCTTGTCATTCATGGCGGCACGCCAGTGAGGGAATTTGAGAGCCTGAGATGCACAGGTGGGTTCGATGGATTCAGGAATGGGATGGCGGGTGGTGACGACGTCAAGGCGCTTAGGACAGGAGATGTTATTTTTTGCATGAGTACGCATGGGATGAGTGTTGCGGATGAGTTGTGAAGGGATAGGGGGACCGTCGGGTTGTGTAGAGGATTGGTCCAAGGAAGGGGAAGGAGCGAGGGTTTCTGAGGGGTTGGAGGACTGATGGGGATCGGCTGTCGAAACCAGCTTGGCTGGTGGTGATTGGCCAGACGGGAGAAGAGGGAGAACATGTGGTAAAAGCAGGGGAATAGATGTTGCTGCTGGGGGCGAGGATGAGAATGCCGCGATAGGCGAGGAGGGAGAAGTAGAGGAAGTAGCAAAGGGAAAATTATCCTCAACGAAGCGAACATGACGAGAAGTAAATGTTTTGCTTGTAGACGGGTCAAAGCACGAGTAAGCATGGTGGGTGAGATCGTAATCGACGAAGACACACGGCCGCAAGCGAGCGTCGAGCTTAGAGTCGGAATAAGGCCGAAACCACGGATAATAAAGACATTCGAATTGACGGAGAGAGGAATATGAGGATTTTTGGCCAAAGAGAGCGAAGTATGGAGTGGATTTGTAGAGCACTGGTGTTGGGAGCCGATTGATCAAGTAGACGGCAGTGGAGAAGGCTTGGGGCCAGAACGTGTGTGGGAGAGAAGCATGGTGAAGGAGAATTAATCCAGTCTCGACAATATGGTGGTTCCGACGTTCAACGATTCCATTATGTTGGGGCGTGTAGGGGGTGATTTTATGAGTAATGCCATGCAAGGAGATGAAGGATTGAAGAGCCGTGAATTCACCACCACCATCAGTGTACAACGTTTTTATTTGAAAGCCTGTTTGCTTTTTGACATGAAGTTTAAAGGATTGAAAGACAGTAGAGACATCAGACTTAAGACGAAGCGAAAAAATCCATATATAACGCGTAAAATGGTCAACAAAAATAACAAAGAATCGAAAGCCGTCATGAGAGGCGACAGGACTGGGACCCCACACGTCTGAGAAAACCACATCCAATGGGGCCTGACTCACTAAACTAGAGTTCGAAAAGGGAAGCCGGTGGCTCTTATTACACTGGTACGACGAACAATTAAATGAAGATGCTAAAAGTTTATGACTCGACTTAAGTTCTGTAGCAAGCAGCTCATTGGTGATCGCAACAGAGGGATGACCGAGACGACTGTGCCACAGAAGCGGAGATATTTTGGCGATAGTGTTTGCGACAGGCTGCGGGTGAGAGAGGGCGGGCAATGTGGTGGGCCAGACGTACAGGTTATCTTTGGTGGGGGCGCGGAGAAGAGTGTTCCTGGTGTGAATATCCTTGACAATAAAGCAAGAAGAGAAGAATTCAATGGATACATTATTTTGTTGGCAAAATTGGGCGACAGAAATAAGTTTACGTTTCATGTGGGGAACACAAAGCACATCATGCAGTTTGAAATCCGAAGAAAGAGTAACGGAGCCTGTATGAGAGATAGGAAGAGTCATGTTGTTACCTAAGATGACATCGTTCGGGCCCAAATGGGGCTGATGCAAGGAGAGATCGATGAGTTGGGAAGCAACGTGATGTGAAGCACCTGTGTCAAGGAGCCATGTAGTGGCATTGTCGGCGGTAAACTGATCAGAGGCAGCGGCTGGAGCAGCTGCATACGGCAGGCGTGGAGAAGCAGCAGTTGGCGTGGCGGCATATGTGGAGGCCGAGTTGACAGAAGCATGTCATGGTTTCAAGTGAGTGAAGAGGACCCAACACGTTTAGGCAGTGTGATTGGGTCCGCCACAGTAGTTGCACGTGACCGGGTCACGATCGCGACGAGATGAGCGAGGGGGCCCCCGTGGGTGAGAGGAGGGGCGTGGCTGGTAGTATCCAGAAGCAGCGGGAGCAAAGGAGTCTGGTGTAGGCAAGATACCAGGGGCCGGTGAAGGGGAGTGTTTACCGGGGTGGCGATTGTTGTTGTTGGAGCGCGAGGGCTGGCGCGGCGCGTTGTGATGAGGCGCGGCGGTGTAGTTGGCGGAAGGCAATTGGAGGGCGGTGGCAGAGTCAGTGTGATGAAGAAAGTTCTCATGGTCGCGTAATTTATCGAAGAGTTCTTCAAACAAAATGGGGGTTTCTCGAGTGCGGAGTACAACAATAATTTCTTTTTAGGAGGGACCAAGACCTCGTGTACAGTATATGAGGATGTCAGCGTTTGAGAGAGGGGCGCCGAGGGTTGAGAGTTCGTCGGCGATAGTCTTTATCTCCAACAAATAATCGGAGACCGATCGGGTTCCTCGTGAGAGATTTGATAGCCGATCTTTCAGATGGATAATATGTGATTGGGAACGTTGTGAGAAGATTCGTTCCAAGATTTTCCACGTCTCATGGGCGGTTTCGGTGGCACCCGTGAGAGGAACAATATCATCAGAAACGAATGAGAGAATGACATGCAAGATTAACTGATCTTGCCTTTGCCAACGAGTAAAGGCCAGATTTGGAGTAGATCCGGTGCTGGTAACGAGAGTTTCAGGCGGAAGAGCGAAGGAGCCATTGAGAAAACCCATCAAATCGAGTCCGAAGAACAACGACATAAATTGACGCTTCCATGTAGGGTAATTTTTATGCGTGAGGCGGTGAGGGAGATGGGTGGCGGCATTGATGTGAACAAGTGCCGGAAGGGAAGAGGAATTGTCACCGGTCATGGAGCCGGACGTAGTGGAGGAATTGGCTGAGGTTGTGTCAGCCATGGGGATGACGGCGCTGAAAGAAGTGGCCGCGGGAGAGGGCGGCGGAAATTGGGGTTAGGGTTATTACGCTCGTGAGAGTCTATAACCTGACTGATACCATGTGGAAAATTGTATTATGGCAAAACTAATTCTCAATGATACAATGTGCAAATATATACAAGTACAATACGTGGGCCTTTGGGCCGTACCGCCTCAATGCAAACAATACAAAAAATAAAATCAAGATATAAAGAAATATGAAAAGCAAGAGCTACAAAAAAGACGTCTATGGAGCCGATGGGGGAACACGGAACACACAGGCCGTTAGATATGACTTCCTTAGCTCTGAACTCGAGGGCATCGAACCCGTTGACGATGAAGCCGGCTGATTTACGCAGGTTTTTCGAAACGCCAAGGAAGAGCTTATAAGCATTGATGTGACGCGAAAGCAAGTCACTGTGGATATCCTGTGGGAAAATGGGGGGCATGCCAGGGATTTCAACGAAATCGTTAAGCTCTCCAATGTCAACAGTCATGGTGTCGTCCATGGTTTCCAGATACAAAAGCTGGAGTGCAGAAGGCGATCCATCGCTGAAGTAGAAGTAAGTGGGGATATTGAGTGTTGCAGAAATCTCACACGCAGAGTTAGAGAAGAAATCGATGACAAAGGCTGTGATTCTTGCCTTCTGGGAGATTTCTTGCAGGGCATGGAAGAGGTTAATGTTGTTGAGACGAGGAACCTCGAAGAAGAGTTCGGAGATGTTTTTTGTCATGTTTGGAGGGAGTGTAGGGGAGGGAAGGGGGTGGTAGGTGATGGAAGGGGCGGCGGCTGCGATGGAAGCGACGGCGGATTCGGCGGCCGAGCTGAGGAGTGTGATGGGAAGAGAAGGGTGGTGTTTAGCGATGAAGATGACTAACACTGCCATGGTATCCAAGTGTTCAGCCTCAACATAAAGAACCATCGTGTCTTCCATATTTCACACTTTGTGATGAACAAATTCAAGTGGGAGTTGTGAGTTTTGGTGATTAATTGTGAATGGTCAATAATCAATACATATAGACGACATGCGACGAGATATTGGAGTAATATCGAGATATTTATTTTCAATTGTGGCATTTGTATGCAATGATATAAACTAATGACAACATTTAGGGTATGTTTGTTTGAAGATTATGTAGAATTGGGGAAATTGGGGAAATCCGACTTTGAAACCCTGAAATTTGTAAGTAAAGATGAATAGTTAAAATTTGTGTTTGTTACTGTAAATGTCAAATCAATGTTGGAAAAGTTAGTATGTGAAATATTATATTATTAGTTGATGTAATAGTAATGATTGAATGATTATAATAAAAAAAATTTGGGTGTATATTAGAATTTGTGTATTAATAGGTTAAAGTGTAGAGTTAATTATTATATTTTTTTAAATAAAATAGTATTTGAGTGGATTTTATAATTCTAATTTAAATCTCCTAACAAACAAACATTTAAAATTTTGAAATCTCAAATCGAACATAGCCTAGTGATGGTCCAAGTCATCCGTACATTTGGCAAAGGAGTATTGCCGACTTCAACAATGGTCCGGTTCAATGATGTAATGGTTATATATAGTGGGGATATTAGGTGAAAACATTGCTTCATACTAATAAGTATATGATAAAGTAAGTATTTATATCAATTTGGAAAAGACAAGTATTTTACCCTTTTTTTTTTCTTGTTAAATACGTTCAATGCTCTTGAACTTCATGATATAACGGAGTTTCAGTGATGTGAAACTCGAGATTATAACTACTTATTGACTAATACTCCCTCAATTCTTCTTTTTTGAAGTGAGGTTTTCAAACTTTAAATTTTTTTCTGTTTAATTGACGTTTTATGTATTATTTTCATATATACTTCTATGATTAATTAATGTCTGAATTAAATACATTGTTAATGGGATTGCAGAAAACAAAATGGTCAAAGAAAAACTTAATTAATGAGGGGTATGTTAAGAAAATAAAATTATTTTTAATCTATGTGTAGAGCTGTAGGCCGTCACTTAAAAAAGAATGGAGGGAGTATAATATTATAATTAACTTTAATAGATATATTCAGCGTAAAACTTTAAACAAAAATGACATATATACAATAAATATAGAAATTATAAACTATATAAACATTGTATGATATCATATATATATATATATATATATATATTTATGTATTTCAATTTTGATAAACTTTTTAGTTATATACATGTTAAAATTATAATGTTATTTGTGTATAAAATACATATTTGTTCTTTAAAAAATGGGGCCACTAATTATGAAATTCTATTATAAAATAAAACATTTATTTTCTAATTTTTATCAAAATCAATATTTTCCAATATTTTCCATCGATTTTTCCAATGATTTGTATTGTGAAGTCACCGATATTGAAAATGTGATACCGATATTCTGACGAAATTCTATTACAACTCTGATATCAATAATGTGAAAAAATGGAAATTTTGGATATATTTTGGAGTATAATCGAAATATATTTTTTCAATTGTGTCACTTATATGCAAAGATATAGTCATCCGTACTTATGGCACTGTCAACCTCAACAATGGTCCGGTTCAATAATGTAATGGACTAATGGTCATATACTACGATGTTAAGTGAAAACATGTGTAATCTCTACCCAAAGTCTCTTACCCAATGTTTTTGTTTTTTTCAAATACATTGAATGCTTTTGAACTTCATATATAACATGAGTTTTATGATCAGACCCTAATTTTGTGATCTAACATAAATATCGTATCTAACTCGAGTTTCTTAATTTTAACATGAATATAGTAATTTAACCTACATTTATTTATGTACAATGGCTGGTTCACTCATCAATACATATAGACATGGGAGAAGTGGTTGGAGATTCAAGAATGGTAGATACGGTTCAATAGGATTTTCTTGTATTGGCCCATAATGGCGAATATTATTGGAAATATAATTTTATTGAAATATTGTGGGAATATGGGTAAAATTTTAAAAAATAATTGAAACTTTGTGAAGAAAGTGGAAATGATCGAATTGGATCCTCAATTTAAAGTTGGTATTTCATCTTGTATTACATTACTTTTAATTCATGTCATGTGTACATTGACGTGCGGTGGTTATTTTAGAACACCGGATGAAACACAATATGAAATAGAGGACCCTGATTGGGAAACGATGAGACATAATATTTTACATAGTACTAGCAGTGTACCCGCGCGTTGCGCGTCTTGCAATATAATTCAATTACTTTAATATAGTACAATTTTAATCATAATTACATAATATATGAGTATCATATATATATTTATATATATACACACTGTTGAATAACACTATTTATAATAGTACAATATAAAACCGTATATGTCTGATTTTATATTTCAATTATTATTGTTTGGGATTTTACGTATATGTCTATTGATCATGGAATAGGTATAAAACCGTATCTATCTTTTGAGGAGAACTTTTTTTATATAATTCTCTAACTTCCAATTCAATTAATTCAATATTTAGAATGTCAAATTACTGATTATGAGACCAAATTCCTTCGCACTATACTTAATTAGCTCATTTCTTTTTTCAATTGTTGGCTTGTTGTGAATTTTCAAAAGTTAATTGTGCTCCTACAGAAGAATCATCCAAAAGCTCTTAGGAAACCAAATAAATACTTGACTTTTATTCTCAATTCTTTGAATTGGTAGTTTTTTTTTGTTTTTTTTTCATTTTTCCAGGGTAATCAAAATGAAAATTCATGAATATACAGATAATTGAGGTATGTATCTTGATTGATATAACTCAAATTTTCATATGGATGAATCCATCTCAACCATAAACTCCTAACAATTGATATTGGGAAGGTACAAAAACTTCATCATAGATCAGAGAAGAAAAAAGTAAGAGGAGAACTAAAATTTATAACGACGAAAATTTAGAAGACCATCTCACATATGTGAAAGTGTTTTTGTTGAAACAACCACGCACATCTTTACTTATATAATCCAATGGCTTGTAGGGAAAGTTTGATTCAAGAGTCTTTGAGAGAAAGACAATCCAATGGCTTGTAGGAGAAGCCTAATTTAAAATCCTTGGAGAAAAAGACAATCTAATGGCTTTTAGGGTAAGCTTGATTAAAGAGGTTTGGAGAGAAAGATAGATTAAAAATTATTGAGTCATGAAACATTAAAAGAAAAAAAAATATATTTACACAGTCAGCATTGTGATGTGACATTTTTGAGCGGGAAAATGGCATTCCGGTAAATTTTTCCAACTTACCTGCTATTAGTATAGTATAGATTATAATTACTTTAATAGATATATTCAGTTTAAAACTTCAAACAAAAATGACACATATACAACAAATATAGAAATTATAAACCATATAAACATTGTCTAATATCAAAAAAAAAATATATATATATATATATATATTTATGTATTTCAACTTTGATAAACTGTTGTATACATGTTAAAATTATAATGTGTAAATTTTAATATTATTTGTGTATAAAATAGATATTTGTTCTTTAAAAAATGGGGCCACTCATTATAAAATTCTATTATAAAATAAATAATTTATTTTCTAATTTTTATTATCAAAATCAATATTTTACCAATACTTTTCGATATATTCTAGATATTCCATCGATTTTTTCAATGATTTGTATTGCAAAGTCATCTAAATCGAAATTGTGATACCGATATCCTAACGAAATTTCATTACAACTAGCTTCAATATCAATAATGTGAAAAAATGGAAATTTTCGAGATATTTTGGAGTATAATCGAGATATAGTCATCCGTACTTATGGCAAAGAAATGACTGTCAACCTCAACAATGGTCCGGTTCGATAATGTAATGGTCAAATACTAGGAATGCTAGGTGAAAACATGTGTAATTTCTACCCAAGTCTCTTACCCAATTTTTTTGTGTTTTTAAAATACTTTGAATGCTTTTGAACTTCATATATAACATGAGTTTCATGATCTGATCCTAGTTTTGTGATCTAACATGAACTTGGTGTTTTAACTCGAGTTTCTTGATCTTAACATGAGTATAGTAATTTAACTCGAGTTTTGTGATCTATCATATATGGGCATCATGATCTAACCTGAGTTTCATGATCTAACATTAATTTCATGATCCACTCGAGTTTTGAGATCTAATGTACTATGAAATTATTTGTTCAAGACTTGTTTTCTCGATCTTTATATTAATTTTTTCTTTCAAGATGGAACATGGACTTGGTTATATATAGGCTAGGTGCTGGTGGTTGACATCGCAACACATATCTGATCCCTTGATGGATTGTTCAGGGAGATTAAGAACTCTCGTCACGAATCCACCAGCCGCCTCCTCAAACGGCAACGCGATCCGCATATCCTCCCATCCTCTGCTCCGCATATATAGGCCAGGGAAGCTCTCCAATGTCGTCAATAGTTTCCAGATACAAAAGGCGATCCTCACACGCTGCGTTGGAGAATAAATCGATGATTCTTGCTTTCTCGGAGATCTCTTGCAGGACCAAGTGTCGAGGAAGTGTATGGGTGGTGTTTGGCGATGAAGATAGCCAACACTGCCATTGTTCAATGGTTTCTTCCATATTTCTGATGAGCAAATTCAAGTGGGAGTTGGATCTGATTTTTGGTGTTGGAGATTAAAGAATGGTAGATGGGATTCAATACCTTTAAACTTGTGTTCAGGAATCACCTACGCATACTCAAACTGCCACCACTTTAATACATATATATTCAACTCAAAACTTCAAAACAAAAATGACACATGTACAACAAATATAGAGATCATAAATTATATAAACACAGTCTGATATATATATATATATATATATCTATTACACTATATAAGTATGAATGTTTCGTCCATTTTTCATAATGCCAATTTTAACCCTCCTACATAATTAAATCAAATCCAATTAAATTAGAGTCCTAATGAAAGAAAACTCTTTATTAGGGATAGTAACGTAATTTAATATTTATTTTATGTTTCTATTTGATTATAATAAACGAGAGTCTTTTATATTTCAAACTCTTTTTTAAAAAATTACATGTTTTGATTATTTTTCTTTTGTAATCTTGAACATTTTGAATCTTAAACTAAAATTAATCTTATATTAATATATATTTAAAGAGTTTTTCAATGATATATTATAAGCATATTTTTGAATAATATTAATTTATACAAAAATTAATATACATCTAAGACGATATATATGGCAGACTCTAAGGACATGTGTTAACTGTATAAACTCTAGAATGCAATATCCTGGAAAAAACAACTTTAATACCAATTGTGTAGATTTGATTATCTTCACAGAAAAGAATAAGGCCAAGATCAATTAGGCCGCACAGGGAAAAATCAATGAGAACCAAAATGAAACAGGGGGAGGCGGGATAGGGGAGGGGTTAAATCGTAATTGATATAAAAATCAGCTATTATAAACCTTAATTACTCTTCGGATGATTAATTAATTCAATTAATTTAATTAATTTACTCTTATATCATCATACCATGTGTATATTTAAAATATATTATAATTATGTATGATTTGTGGGTGAAATAAATTTATAATTCTTCGTTGATAATCTGATATAAAATCAATCAAAGGGTTCTTTCATTCCTTTTTCTTTTCTCTTTTAATTTTCTTGAGCAAAAAATAATGTCCTAATTAAAGAATACTCTCTATATCAAATTTAATTAGAATTTCATTAGAATTCTAATTTAGAGTCCTAATGAAGGAAAACTCTTTATATCTAATTTCATTAGAAGTTTATTAGGATTCTAATTTAATATGAACACATCAAAAAATAATGTCCTAATTAAAGAATACTCTCTATATCTAATTTAATTAGAATTCTAATTTAGAGTCCTAATGAAGGAAAACTCTTTATATCTAATTTCATTAGAAGTTTATTAGGATTCTAATTTAATATGAACACATTGTGTGTGTATATATATCATTGGCGATAGTGGTTTGTCTTCAAATGTGTTTAATGTTTTTGTGATTGGTGACAAGAATTCGAGCAGATTACAAAGAGTAATCCAAGATTGAAGTTTACAACGAGTAATCAAAGATTCAAGTTTAAAATTTGAAATCGTAGGTTGTGGTAACAGGTATGTATGAGTTTATTTTTCAACTAAATCCAATAATTATAATTTATAGTACGATGACAAATTTTAAAAAATATTTATAAACATAACAAAAACTTATTTCTAAAATTTTTTAGTAACTCTTTTTTTTTTGAAATATATGTCAAAGAAAAGTGGCGATGTCTGAGACGAAATATATATGGCGTCAAAGGAAACTTGCTGGATAAAAGAGAAGATATGCAAATCTTAATGATGTTAAGAAAAAAGACCATGTAGAACATGTTTTGCAGAATCGTGAAAAGAGACAAGCAACATGTAATTTACAAGTTCAAGCAAATCTAAATAACTCTGAAGGTATATTTTTTTAATATTCTTTAAACTTTGTATTGAAGTACATTTGAAGGTATATTTTTTTAATATTCTTTAAACTTTGTATTGAAGTACATTTTTCATATAAAATTGAAAATTATATATTAATATATTTATCTAATTATAAATTTTAATGACAGAGGAACATAAACTAAAAAAAATGCCAAGTTGTATTCATTGTGGAGCAACAAGATTTGAGTATGAGCCTCCTACGTTTTGTTGTGATAATGGAAAAGTTAAACTTGCAGCTGCAGAAGTTCCAGAGAAATTGTACGAACTATACACTTCTCAATCGGAAGAATCTGTTGATTTTCGAAAAAATATACATTCATACAATTCCATATTCTCATTCACTTCATTTGGAGTGAAATTGGATAAAGAGCTTGCTTCAGCACGACGAGGAGTTTTCACTTTTCGAGTACAAGGAATGATTTATCACAATCTCCCAAGTTTGAGTCTTAATGGAAACAAACCAGCTAATTTTCAATTATATTTTTTTGATACTGAAAATGAAACTGCAAATAGAATGTGCCTTAATTCACATGTATCAGAAGGAATTGTGCGGAAGCTAACTGAAATACTAGAGGAAAATCCATATGCCAAAATCTTTAGAAGACTAACAGAGTATTCTTCTCTAGATGATGTGCAACTTTGTATCACAAATGATGTGAGATTAGATCAGCGAGTTTATAATGCTCCGACAGCAGATCAAGTTGCAGCTGTTTGGATTGAGGGAAATAATGATAATGTAGGGTTTGAACGAGATATTATTGTTAGTGTTCATTCCGGAGACCAATATAGAATAATGCATTATTTTGGATGTTATGACCCTTTACAATACCCTCTTCTATTTCCAAGAGGTGAAACAGGATGACACCAAAATATTCATAAGGAGAAAGGTACATATTTATGTTATAATATATTTCAAGAACATATATATTTTAGGAAATAATTAACTTTTTACAAAATTTAATTTTATTGGATTTTTTTAATACATATACAATTGCAGCAAATGTATCAAATGTCCTGAATGCTTCTAGACTTACATCAAGATCTACTCCAGAGGAAATTATCTCCCAAGAGCAAGAAGGTATGTACTACAATATACGTATTTCTGAAAAATCTGATCAAAGAGTTTATGTTCATTCTAATCATTCCAACCATTGTTTCTCATAATCAGTTGTCGTAAAAGGAAATGCAAAAAGAGTTTCTTGCAGAGAATACAGTTGTTATAAGTTACAAATTAGAGATCCAAGACACTCTACTCTATTATTTGCGGGAAGATTGTTACAACAATATGCAGTTGACAGTTATATAAAATTGGAGACAACAAGATTACAATTTTTCCGTTTGAACCAAGCAAATTTGAGAACTGAATTCTACCAAGGGATCATGGATAATGTTTTTAGAGGTGAATTTCGTGGTAGTGAAGTTGGATCGAGAATTTTTCTTCCTGCGTCATTTATTGGTGGCCCAAGGGATATGCGAAGGAGATATCTTGATGCATTGGCATTAGTCCAAAGATTTGGAAAACCAGATCTATTTATCACCATTACTTGTAATCCTGATTAGAAAGAAATACAAGAAAATTTGTATGAAGGTCAAAAAGGTCAAGATCGTCCAGATTTAGCTGTGAGAGTTTTTCGAGCAAAATTGCAGGACTTGAAAGATCAATTATTTAAGAAACAAATATTCGGAAAAGTTGTTGCACATGTTCATGTGGTCGAATTTCAGAAAAGGGGACTACCACATGCTCATCTACTTATAATTCTAAAGGGTGATTATAAAATTCATACAGCTGACCAGTTTGATAAGTTTGTATGTGCTGAAGTTCCTAATGAAGAAAATAATCCTCGAATATATGAATTGGTGAAGAAACACATGTTACATGGACCGTGTGGCGAAAAAAATCCGAAAAATTCATGTATGGAGAAAGGTAAGTGCAAATGTCGTTATCCATAAAAATTAGAAACTCATTAAAATATTTGTATCAAACTATATTAGAATTCATTAGTAATTAAATGTTAATGTTATAAAATTTTAAGTCATTCTCTATCTTTATTTTGTTTATATTTCACCGACTTTTAGTGATTCATTTCCACTCTAATCTTTAGGTAAGTGTAAATCTAATTATCCAAGATCTTTTTGTGAAAACACCATACAAGGTAAAGATAGTTATCCAATCTACAGAAGACGAAAAAATGGGGTGGTTGTTGAAGTTCGCAATGCTGAATTGAATAATCAATGGGTGGTTCCTTACAATCCATATTTGTTATCCAGATATAACTATCATATCAACGTTGAGATATGCTCGGGGGTGACGGTTGTAAAGTACCTTTACAAGTATATTTACAAAGGTCATGATAGAGTGGCAGTTAATCTAACCCACAATGATGGTGATAATGTGATCGATGAAATCAAACAATTCCAAGATGCAAGATGGGTGTCGGCTCATGAGGCATTATGGAGAATTTTTGAATTCAATTTAAATGAGATATACCCTGCAGTTTTCAACTTACAACTTCATCTGCCAAACAAACATTCTGTCACATATTGGAATAATCAAAATTTGGAAAAATTATTGATGGATGATTATACTTCCAAGACGATGCTCACAGAATATTTTTCTGCATGCGCTCAATGCGAAAAGGCTAAACAGTATATGTACAAAGAGTTTCCAGAGCATTATGTGTGGGATAGACAAAACAAATGTTGGAGAGAAAGAAAAAAAAGAGAAGTGATTGGACGTATTAATACAGCAAATCCCACAGAAGGAGAAAGATACAATCTTCGATTACTCTTGAATCATGTGAAATGACCAACATCTTTTGAGTATTTGCTGACAGTAGATGGTGTGCAATGCCCAACATTTAAAGAATCTGCATAAAAAAGAGGATTACTTTAAGCAGATGAAAGCATTTTTAAATGTTTAAATGAAGCAATAACATTTCAAATGCCACATGAATTGCGAAGACTTTTTGCAATAATATTGGTATTTTGTACACCAACAGATGTCAGAGCTCTATGGGATACATATTTCAATGCAATGTCTGAAGATTTCAAAAAAGAAACAAACACATCGTCATCTTATAGGGTAGCGAAAACCTTGAAGAGTGTTAATTTTTTTTTTTGAGAGTATGGGAAAAAGTATAAATTTGTATGATATCCCAATCACTGCTATGAAAATTGACGATATAGAAGGAGAACGTGGAAGAGAATTACGAGAAGAATTGTCTGTTGAAATTCCTCCTGAAGATCGAGAAGCTGAAACAAAGTTGAATGCTGATCAACATATGGCTTTTACCTTAATATTAGAATCCATTGAAAAAGAAAATGGGGGAGTTTTCTTCATTGATGGACCGGGGGGGACTGGCAAGACATTTTTATATCGTGCGTTGTTAGCCCATCTTAGATCAAAAAATCAAATAGCTATAGCGACTGCCACATCCGGAGTAGCAGCCGCATTGATGCCAGGAGGAAGAACAACACATTCACGATTCAAAATACCAATAAATGTAGATGAAAACAGTAAATGTTCCATTTCCAAACAAAGTGGTGCCGCAGAATTATTGCGTAAAGCAAATTTGATTTTATGGGATGAAGCTCCAATGGCAAAACGATGGACAATTGAAAATGTGGATACATTACTGAAGGATGTTACTGGAAATGATAAAGATTTCGGTGGAAAAGTGATAGTTTTTGGAGGAGATTTTAGACAAGTTTTACCAGTTGTCCCAAGGGCAACAATTTTACAAACAATTTCTGCTAGCGTGGTCCAATCATATCTGTAGCCAAGAATGCAGAAAATACCGTTATCTAAAAATATGAGAGCTGTAAAAGATCCCAATTTTAGTGAATTCTTGCTACGAATTGATAACGGAGAGGAACCAACAGATGAGGAAGGAAATATCTCAATTCCAAATGAAATGATCATTGAGTATGATAATGAAGAAGATTCTATACAACGACTCATCAATACTATTTTCCCAAACTTACAGAAGAATGCAGAATCAGCAAAATACATGACAGAGCGAGCCATATTATCTGCAAAAAATGAGCAAGTTGATAAGTTGAATGATAAGCTGATATCCATATTCCCAGGAGATCCAAATTTTTTTAATAGTTTTGATGAAGCAACTGATGAAACAGATAAACATTATGGTGAGGAACTTTTAAATTCTTTAACTCCAAATGGTTTACCTCCTCATAAATTGGTGTTGAAGAGAAATTGCCCAATAATTCTCTTAAGAAATTTGGATCCTTCAAATGGTTTATGTAATGGCACAAGAATGGTTTGCAGAAATTTTAGAAATAATGTAATTGATGCTGAAATCGTTTTTGGACAACATACTGGAAAACATGTGTTGATTCCTAGAATACCCCTATCACCTGCAGAAAGTGAAGGATATCCATTCCAATTTAGGCGTAAACAATTCCCCGTTAGGCTATGTTTCGCGATGACAATCAACAAAGCTCAAGGACAAACAATTCCTAATGTTGGTGTGTACTTGCCTGAACCTATATTTTCTCATGGACAATTGTATGTAGCTCTTTCAAGAGGGACTAATATGGCATCCACCAAAGTGTTGATAAATCCAAAAATGGGTAAAAAGGGGGAAAATACGAGAACCAAAAACGTTGTTTACAAACAAATCTTCAGAGCAGGTACATTACAAATCTCTTTTCATACTTTAGTATTTTTCTTTTTATTTAAGTAAAAGTCTAAAATATTTTTGTTGTTATAAAAGGCTAATTTTTTACTTTTGAAATTAGGAAAAGACAAACTTATAAAATTATCGGAAAGCTCTTCACAAATTTTCCCACCTCTACCTACATGTAATAGTTTGAAACTGAGAGTGAAGATGAAGAATCCAAATAAAAAGGTATGATATAATAATTACATTTTTATGGACTTAAAAAATAAAAAAATCTACAAATATGAATTTTTAGCAATGAATATTAAACTTCTTATACGGACATTGCTTTATAAAATTTGTGGATCATTTTGTTCTAGGAACCTAATGGTGCAGACAGGAGTGCAATTGATAAGCCAATGGACCCCACCAACACAAAATAGATGTGTTGCAAAGGCAATAACCTCTACTCTCCTATTATATAACCTCCCAACATTTGGATGCAAAATATGGTAATAATGGTGGCTCCCTCTCTGCATAAACAGCCATTTTTCATCTACATAAGTTTTGATCACATTTGACATTTTTCATCCATCATTAATTCTATACCACAGATACACAGGACAAAAACAAGAGAAACAATACAACTAACCATTGTTGTTTAGAGAAGGAGTTGAGTTGTGCAGTGCAAGGAGAAAGAGACCAGTATTCTTCATTGGACCAATTCAAATAAAGATTATAAAAAGATATGCAGGTGTTGCATATTATGACCCCACATTTCATTATCCTCTGCTATCATCTGTCATTATCAACGCTGTTCTATTCCTAATACTGATTTTCAAGTAGGAAAACTATTTGTCTTAAACTTCTTCGCAAATGCAGATTTTATGATAAATTTGATTGTGAATTAGACAAAGAAACAGAGAGTGTTTTGTTTATTCATTCAAAAAGTGCACTCAAACACTAAGATTACATAACCCTCTATTCAAACAATTTAAATAATCAAGAAAAAAAAGAGTTCATTAACGCATTTTCACAAACAGTTCATGTGCGTAAACAAATTCAGTTATTCCCTTGAGTGTATTAATCAGAGTGCCACCGTAGACAACAATGCAGAAAGGAACTTTTGTTTCACAATTAGCATATTTATATCGTGTGTAATATAATCTTCGATTCAAGAAAATGCTTACTTGACGGAATCTTCTATCTTGAAGAGCAAGGGCTCTATTTGGGCAAGGACATGGTCAGAAGGGGGTTCCGACTTGTGGGTCCCACCTTTATCCACTCCTTCATGCAGGCCGCCGGTCTCATTAACGACCACTTGATCACTTGTCCCAGACACTCCCAACTCCAGATTACTTAAAATATTCACTTAAGACACTAATTAGCTAGGTATCCTTTTTTTTTTTTTGTTTTTTACACATGATTTCTTTTTCTTTTTTTTACATAACTTAATTTTGCCTATCATTATTTTTTATCTTATTTCATTTTTAAATAAACTTTTTTTTCTTATTCATCTCAATTTGTTTCTTATTTTATATCATTCTTTCTTAGTTTATCTTTTTTTTTTTAATTCATGTCAATTTTTTTCTTATTCTATATCATTCCTTAATTTTTTTTTTTCAAATTCATCTCATTTTGTCTTAGTAAATTTTCTTATTCTATATCATTCTTTGAATATATATTTTTTCAAACTCATTTAATTTTATCTTAGTAAATTGTCAATTTCTTTTCTTCTCTTTTAGTTGTCATTAATATTAATAGTACTTTAAACTCATCTCATTATATCTCAATAAATTGTCAATTTCTTTTCTTCTCTTTTAGCTGTCATTAATATCAATAATACTTGGAAAAAATATTTGTTTAGACATATTTTTCATTAATTGTACATAAATTTAGAATTTGTCTAAAAGTTTCATGTACTTCTACATCTTTATGAGTAATCTCAACCATCTATTTTTTAATTGTAGATAAGTTTCATGTATCCTGATATTTATTGAGTAATCTCAACCACCTATTTTTTAATCTATTTTTTAACTGTAGGCATGATAAGTTTATTTTTAATTGTAGATAAGTTTTTTTAATTGAACAAGTAAAGAGTATTTTCTAATTTTTAAATAGACAATTAAGTTATGTAGAATTCATTATGGTTTGTTTTTTATTTTTCCTTTATTTATTTTGACTTTTGATAGGTTTATTTTTATTTATGCAAGAACAACTGATAAGAATGTTTGGATAATCATTTATAAATATTCCGGTCACCTTCTTATACATTGTGAATATTAGAATTAAAAAATAGATGGTTGAGATTACCCCATAAAAATTCTTATAAGAACTTTTAAACAATTTTTAGACAAGTTCTAGACTTATCTACAATTTCAAAAAATAGATGGTTGAAATTACTCATCAAAATCTACTGGTCACCTTCTTATACATTGTGAATATTATATAAAATTAAAAAATAGATGGTTAAGATTACTCTATAAAAATTCTTATAAGAACTCTTAAACAATTTTTAGACAAGTTCTAAATTTATCTACAATTTCTAAAAAATAGATGGTTGAGATTACTCATCAAAATCTATAAGTATATCAAACTTTTACACAATTTCTAATCTTAGGTATAATTAAAGAAAAATATTTTCAAAGTACTATTGATATTAATGGCAACCAAAAGAGAAGAAAAGAATTTGACAATTTACTAAGACATAATGAGATGAGTTTGAAAAAATATACATTCAAAGAATGGTATAGAATAAGAAAATTTGCTAAGACAAGAAATTGACAATTTACTAAGACATAATGAGATGAGTTTGAAAAAATATACATTCAAAGAATGATATAGAATAAGAAAATTTGCTAAGACAAAATGAGATGAATTTGAAAAACAAAAATTAAGGAATGATATAGAATAAGAAAAAAATTGACATCAATAAAAAAAGGGATAAATTAAGAAAGAATGATATAAAATAAGAAAAAATTGAGATGAATAAGAAAAAAAGTTTATTTAAAAATGAAATAAGATAAGAAAGAATGATAGGCAAAATTAATGAAAAAGAAAAAGAACGTAAAAAAACAAAAGCACGTAAAAAAAAAATTACGTAGAAAAGAATATCATGCTAGGTAGAATATCGTGGAACTTAAAACATACGTGTGTTGTCCAACGGTGGGTTCCTTATCATTATTATATATATATATATATATGTGTGTGTGTGTAATTGAATGATTTAAAAGTCATGGGATATAAACAAAATTATGGGGACGTAATTGTCGGTATATGATGGTGATTTTGATATATATGGTGATTCTGAAAATGATTCCGATTTAGTGTTGTTGGCGTTATTTTGTTATTTGCATTAGGGTAAGAATTGTAGCGATTATGTTAGCATTTGATTAGGTGTTTTGTATTAGGACACGGTAATTTAGTATTATTTATTGTGTAGTATTATTTATTGTGCTCCTTACGGTAATAATCGTGCTTTATGTTGCTTGAATTACTGTGTAATTGCTTAAATTGAAACGATGCTTTTCATATTTTAGTATTGGAATAGAATCCTAATTAATGTTTAGTAAATTAAAGTCCTAATTAAAAAGTAACTCTATATATAATTTACTTAGACGATTATTAGGATTCTAATTTAAAGTCCAAACTAAAGAAAACTCTTTATATCTTATTTAATTAGAAGTTTATTAGGATTCTAATTTAATATGAACACATTATATATATGACAGATTTGTATTATTTATAAAAACACATAACAAGTATCACGGCAAGAATAAAAGTAGATTACGATTATCTCAACAAACTTCTCTTCATCGGCATACTGGTTTGTCTTCATATAATTTTTATTTTTTATTCGAATTGCCCTCAAACTACTTGGTTTATGTTTAGTGATGATTATATTCAATTAATGGTTAATTGATGTGAACACATACTACTAGATTTTGATTGTGTGCTTCTTAGAAAAGAATAAATTTCAAGTAGAAGTCATTGATTTCATACTTTAATTTGTACATGAGTTGGTATCCAAAACTTCCAAAAAAATAGGAACTAATAAGAATCGTATCCAAACAAGTAAAGCCAAATCTAATTTCAAATTTGCACTTGGATGGATAATTGATAATTATCCAAATTAAACCATCAAACTAGAAACTAAATTTATTTTTTTTGAGATTTTATTTTATGTATTTTGTTTTTCACATACAGTTTTTTTTAGTGTGATCTATGGTCATGTGGCAGTATTAAAAAATGAAATCTATTTCATTGGTATTGTACCTAAATTCCATTAATTTCAATAATATCTTGTGTTATTATGAGTTTCATGTATTGTTTAATCATCTTATCACAAGATAAAAGATAGAGATGGCGAAGGAAGCATCTATGCCCATAAGACTTTTAAACAATTCATTATCAACACTTATAAAATATTAGTTTGTATTATTTTGTTATTTTGATGAGCGATTTATGTTGTGTGTTTCTCTTATGGGAGTTATACTACAGGATAAAACATGACGACAGAAACAAATGTACCCATAAGACTTTTGCAGATTGGAGAAAAAACAAATTCAATACGATTGAAGGTTTTAAGAGTTGGCCATCAAGTACGTTGTGGGAAAAACAATTCCGTGAAAATTCAAAAAATGATAATGATGGATGAAGAGGTAAGCAGATTTCAATAAAATTTTTGTTTCTATACTTCAAGAAAATTTGTGCACTGACCAATTTGAGAGAAAAATAAATTAAAAGTAAAGTCAGGTTGTCAAGTCGATTGATACTATTACTGGTCAAGTTTATTTTAGTTTTATTTGAATTGTTGTTTCAATTGTATTTGATTTGATTTTTTCATTTATTTATTAATCAATGTCTATTCTTGCAGGCAGTCCAAATTGGAATGATCATGTTTAATGATGACATCCAAAAATTTGGAAATGAATTCAAAAGAAACAACACATATTTGATTGAAAATGTGATGGTCAAAGATGCAAACACCAACTTCACATCGGTACATTCAGAAAAAGAATTAGTTTTAAAACAATTCAGCACCGTGAAGGAAACTGCAAACAATATTGACCAAAGCCACAATAAAAATGTCTACGTGAAGTACAACGACTTACGTAGCAAGCATGAGGAACGCACCAGATTTGGTACATATATTTCTTATTTATATTTCTTTTCAATAATTTAAAAAAATAATCATTAAATAATTTTTTTTGTTTATGTAGATATATGTGGGGTTCTTACAAGGGTGAAGGAAAGCATAATTGTCGACACCCCAAAAAAAGTGGCCGTAAGACAAATCACTCTGATAGATGAAGAGTAAGCATAATCTATCTTTTATAAGAAAGTAGCAAACAATATGTAAATTTAAATTACAAGCAAGACAAAATAATTAAATAAAAAATTCAATTAAATTTTTTTATTTCATATGTAAACACCACTCCATTGACGTTTCTCTTTGGGAAGACATGGCATTGAATGAAGGAATAGAATTGCAGAAAATTGTTGATCAAAAACCAACGATTGCCATTACAAAGGTCACAACAAAGGAATTTCAAGGTAAAACAAAAACTAGCCTAATTTTTTTGAAAGGAAAATAAAGACAACGAATATATGCAAATGTTTTGAGAATGAAATATAATTTTAAAATTACGAACTTTAATTAGGTGAGATCCAGTTGCAAACCACTTCGATTTCAACTATACAAATAGGTCTGATATCTAAAGAACTTGCAAAACTGTCGAGCATCGCTCATGATCCATTGGAAATATGCAAGTTGAGAATGACACAAAGAATAAGGGGAGGAAGAGAGGTTTCTCTCGAAGATCTTATCATGAGAAAAGATTCCCTCTCAAAGGTATGTAACTATATTTTCCAAACTTCTATAATGTTTTGTTCCGAAATATTAGTTGAGAATTGTACTTATGAAGCATTCTTTTCTATTTTATCTGTCTTAATTGTAGTTTAGATGCACATAATTTGCTGTTGATTATCTAACTACAATTTATACTCTATTTTCCATCCATGCATGTACATTATAATATATAAATAAATATTTAAATTATTTGGTAGTTTTTATATTAGACTTTGTATCATGTATTCATTCTCAATGTAGAATGCATGTTATTATTTCACTGGAGTTGTGGACAAGGTAGAGAATGAAACAAAAATATAGTACAACGCATGCAAAAAATGCACAGCATCGGCACCTAAAGATGACGGAAATACAATATGTAGAAAGTGCAAAGATGACCAAGTGCAAACAACACCAAGGTAAAAAATTAAAATTATAAATCACAAAATAAAACGTGCAATGACATGCAACTATACTTATATAAATTCATTGATTGCAGATATGTAGTTAAACTAAGTGTGATACAAGGTCATCTTGAAGCAACAATGACGATGTTTGGTGACACGACATCAATTTATGTTGGATGCTCAGTAGAAGACTACTTGAAGTCCATTGAGAAGGTAACAATATTTCTTTAGTTAAATGATTTCAAAAATAATAATAATAACTAAAATCTAAGAATTTTTATATAGATTGCTAAAATCTATCTTTCTTGTTCTTTTTAACAAAAAAATCATATGTAGGGCCAAAGCACATCTGAATACTACAGACGGTTGATCTTACAAGGAGCAAGTGAATTTCGTTTTCTAATTGTCCTAAACTACAATACGAAAGTTGAAGGAGGAAGATTGAGTGCAGTAGCTGAAGCAATAGAAAAGTTGGAACTCGTGGAGATAAGAGAAGATAAATTAAACAATACAACCACGACAATGACAGTAACAGTGGCCACTACAACAGATGATGAAAACAAGAAAAAACGAAGAATTAGAAAGACAAAAAACAAGGAATGTATCCACGTATCCAGCGGTGAGGAGGATCAGTCAATCAAAAATTTATTAACCAAATCACGAAGAAAGAAGACTAGAACGGAAAAGAAGATCAAACAAGAAAAGATATAGTTAATGGTCAAATTAGAATTATAATCTTTCGTTTTAGATTTATTATTCTTTTTTTTATTAGGAATAATGGAACTAGAATTTTTTAATCGAATAATATTTTTTTAATAAATTATTGTTGTTAGAATTATAGTTAATTTAAACACACTTAAAAAAAAAATTAAACAACAAGTAAAGGGAAAAAACACCCACAAAGTCAAACACAATTAGTTCACACGAGTTTGTCTCTCCACGTGCAACGCACGTGTACTCAACTAGTATATATATATATATATATATATATATATATATATATATATATATATATATATATTCTTAAAAAATCGGGTCACTCATTATAAAATTTTATTACAAAATAAACCATTTTTATCGAAACCAATATTTACCAATTTTCCCAATATATTCTAGATATTCCATTGATTTTAATTTCCAATGATTTGTATTGTGAAATTATCAATACAAAAATCTATACCAACACCAACCCTTCGCCGTTGCCCCCTTCCCCTGTCGTCCAAGCCATAAACGACGACAACGCATCACCGGCATCCCACACTGAAACACAGTGGCGGAGGGAGTATAGTAGCTGTACCCCCAAAATTGGAATTTCTTTTTAAATATTATATAAAAATGAATTTTCTTTTAATTTAAAATCACAGTTATGTCATTAAAATTAAATAATGATAAATTATTAATATTGTGCTTGTCAATTTTGAATTGAATACAGTCCCTCACATCTCACAATCGCACGATTCACAAAGCTATTGCTAGTGAATTAAGGTAGAAATTTATTTTCCTTTTTTCTAATTGCTTTTTCACATCCTTCTCGTCATTTTTTAAAATTATTAATATATTGTTTGGTTTAATTTATTAATTCGTTAATTTGACCAAGTTTGTTGATAAATTAGAGTTTGTATTTTTCTGTGTGTGTGAAATTGGTTAATTGTGTTTGTCATTAATTCTTTTTAAAGTTGTTGTGGGATATCTTAATTTGTCATTGTGGATTTATATATATATATATATATATATATATATATATATAATTGTAGTAATTCTTTTTTATATGATTTTATTCTTGTTATTTAGTACTAATTAAATTAGGATTGGATTTGTAACTTTTATTTGAGGTTTTGTAATATTTTATGTATTTGCATATTTTGGTTGTATGACTTTAAATGTTAAACAATGTTTATGTAAGGTTTTTTTTTCTACTACATTCGTCCCAAAATAAATGTTAAATATTATTTTAGGATTTTATACATATGTAGATGAAGGAAGTTAATAAAAAAAAAAAACCAGTGACCTACCCTTATTAAAAGTACAATAATTGTACTATCTATTTTCAATAGTCACTTTATACATCATTTTATTTGAGAATAGAAAATGAAGATATATTTGGTAGAATATGGGAAAATATTACTTGAATTTTTATAATAATATTTATTATGTGACTTTTTTGTATTGTTGCTAAAACGACTTATTTTGAGACAAATGAAGTATTATTATTTATTCATTTGTACCACAAATTTCAAAATTTTGGATCCGCCACTGCTCCAACACAACAGCCTTGCTTGCGCGACTCAAGTTCCAACCCACTGCCCTTTAGCATGGCCGGCAACTGCTTGTTGCTAGCGACCGACACTCACACCACAGGTCCACAACACACCCACACGCCACCACTTTGCACACCCACTCACTCGCAACAAAACACAACGAGAGAGAGAGAGGAGCAGCCACGGTTTTGCCATCTATTCACGGCAGTACCGACATCGAAGAAAATAAAAGGTGTCAGGATCTGTAACGGGCTCACTATGGACTTCGAAAGAAGGTAAGATTCAGCCAAAGAGGAAGACGGTCGTCGATGGACGGCGGCAGTGCAGCAGCAGCGCCGCCTTGAGATCATAGCAAGAGAAAGGGAGGTACGGATATATATCCATAGAGCCGGCAATTTGAGGCCCAGACAACCTGTAAATATTGTCAAGTTGCGCTCTAATAATAGTGACTTGAAAAATGTCGAAACTTTTTTGAATGAACAAAAGATAGCAAAAAAGTTAGACATTGTCTTCATTAATATTTTAATTTTATTAAATAAATTATCTTTAATTAGATATATAGAATACTATAATTTAAATTGTAAGTGTTAAATTATCGTATATGAAGTTCTTTCTCCATACAAATTGGTTTAAAATTTTAATTAATTAATATTCTTTTAATTTTAAAAAATAATTATGGATTTGGGCCGATTTGGCCCGATGACCCAAGCATGGTTGGGCCGGACTTCAATTTTATAGGCCCAATTAGAGGATGGGTCGGCCCAACCCAACTTTATCGTTTGGCCTATTGGGTTGGGCCGGACGGCCCAATTTGCCGGCTCTATATATCCATATGGGTGTTCGTTTTAATTTGGGGATCCCAAAAGGTTCAAAAATGCCTAAAAGAATAAGGGATCCCCCAACATGTACCCTAGTTCAAGAATAAAAAGGAATTAGTCTCAACATGGATCATACCCCAAATAAAAGTTGGGCTCAAAACTAAAGATTTAAAGATATTATTATATGGGCCTCATATTAACCGTGATAAATTTTCGATTTATTTTACTTAAGTTGAATTTTAAATCAGGACGTTATAAGTGTTACCCAAATTTTTTTCAAATATGTTCAATGCTCTCAAACTTCATGATATAACATGAGTTTCGTAATTTAACCCTAGTTTTATGATCTAACTCAAGTTTCATGATCCTAACATAAGTATAGTGATTTAATTCGAGTTTCATCATCTAACATGAGTTTCATGATCTAACTCGATTCGAGATCTATATATACCATGGTTTTATTTGTTCAATTCTTGTTTTGTCTTGATCTTTTATGTTAATTTATTCGATAAAACTTGGACTTGTGTTTCTCCATAATTCATTGTTTGATTCCTTTTCTTGGTTAAATATGACTACATGTACAGGCTAGCCATTAGGTGTGTAAATGAGATTATATAGGTCGTGAGTTATTTGGGATCTACTTGAAAACAAATTAAACTCAGCCCGGAAAATCGAGTCGAGCTCAAGCTACTCAAGTAGTTTTCGATCTCGAGCCCGAGCACATTGATACTTGACTCGACAAACTCGCAAGCCTAACGAGTATAACCCATTATATATTAAATTTACACTTTTGCTCTTAATATTTTAATTTTTTATAAATATTTTCATGTAGCGAGTCGAGACGAGTCGAGCTCGAGCTTATCGAGTTATTTTTCAAGTCGAGCTCGAGCTTCGAGTTTTAGAATCGAGCTCGAGTAATGTTAATCGAGCTCGAGCCCAACATTACTCGACTCAACTATACCCCCACTTGTGGTTGACATCTTAACACATATCTGATCCCATCATTGATTTTTCAGAGAGATTAAGAACTCTTGACACCATAAATCCCATGTATATGTTATAATATTTTTGTGTATTTTCAATAGCATCAAGGTTTTAACTTCTCTATTCACTTTAAAAGTTAGTAATATATATGTAGTCCTTGGTTGAAATTGGATGCATACTTATGTTGGTCTTGCTTGAAGTACTTAAGAAACATGTTATAGTGTTGTCCTTTCCTATGTGACTATTTGAGAGTCAAATAATGTAATGAAGAAAGAGTTTCTACGTATAAACTATCCAAAGATTCGATAGAATGCGATGCAACGGAGATAAGAACGTTTAGTACATGACGATATTCCTAGATCGAAGGGGTATGGTCGATGGAGATCATATTAATTTCATGGTTTTGACTCTTATTTGATAACACATCTAGTATTACTATTTCATAGCTATTTATGTTTCTTTATGGTTTTGATTTATTTTTCTACTTATAGAATTATAGATGCATAAATTGATAGTTTTTTCCTCATATTTTTTTAAGATCTAACTCGAATGAAATAAATGATATCATATAATATTAACAATTTCTTGAATTAGAGAGTGTTAAATGGGTTGGCCCACCAGCTCCCCCTCCCTCGGATTAGATGTCAACATTATGTATTTTCTTACTTTCGCCAATACTTGTGTCGTGTTGGGAATTAAGATGATCTTGTTGTTTCATTATTTCTAATTTCTTCTAAAATAATTAATCTGTGCTTCTTCAAAAATGAAAAAAATAATAAAATAAAAGGGGGCCTCTCAAAATAAAATCACATAATATTCATTATTATTAGATTATTTCAAATAAATATAGTTCTGTAATATATAATACTAAATAATGAAAATTAACTTATTAGGGAAATAACTTTAGCATAATTAATATTTTCTCTTAGAAACACTTTAATGATTAACAGTACTAAAGAATTAATGATTTAGCCAAAAAGATAGTATCTGCCCTCCCAGGATTCGAATAATTTCACATCATTATTCCTAATCTGTGAAAAGAATAGCATGTTTTAATAAAATAAGACAAGGTATATAATTATATGGCATGATAATTAACAAAATATCACAAAAAGTAATATGAAATCGTTTTGTAAATGTTTTTAAATGAGATGGAACCATAATAATCTAAACGTATGCTTACTAATCAATCTTTAATTTGTAGATTAATAATTATAAGTTTGATCCATCTCATCGTCTTATAAAATATGTACTCCTTTTAAATTCCAATATTCTCCACACAAAAGAGAAAACAGACACATAAGAACGAAAAAATATACAAAAAATTAGGCAAGGTTTAGACTTTGGTGCAATAATATTAGTCATTTTTATTAATATTCAATGTACAACATTATGGTGGTTAAGTGGGAAACAAGAAGTTGCACTATCTAAGTCGTAAATGAAATGGGCAGGCAATGACACTGCCACGTGTCGTTTACGATAAGAACTTTAAGGGTCAATAAAAATTGTCTCAACAACATAACATCTAGCAAAGTTGTTTATTAATTGATGAATTTCAATTTAGAAATTTAAATATATTAAGGTTGTCAAGATTATTGAGTAATTTTCTAATACAATTTATGTATGACGGATTCAAATCCTCTAAATTCAACTCCTCACAAATTGAATTTTTTCTTCTTCTTTTTTTGTATAATTAAGTTATCTACTAACAGTTAATGAACTATTTATGCATAACATTTTATCTACAATATCTAGAAATAAAGTAATATAACTCAAATTAAGAAATTTTACGTCTATATGGATGATTGATGTTAGCCTTATGTAAGTCATGGAACCTAAGAGGCTAAGAATATGGAACTCACTAATTATTTTAAATAGCATATCGACAATCAATTTTGAATTATTTCCCTTGAATGTGTAAAAGAATTTCATCGAATTATACTTAGTAGTGTCAACCTTTTGCTTGCATTGTATTATTTGGTCTACGTTCTACGTATTAGAACTGATAACATTCGAGATTATGCAGGATTATACACAAAAGGTCCTTTTTTGGCCCTCTCTTTAGCCCTATATCTCTTATCCCTAGGAGGTCTTCCTCCACTAGGAGATTTTTTCAGAAAACTCTATTTATTCCCTATATCTCTTATCCCTAGGAGGTCTTCCTCCACTAGGAGATTTTTTCAGAAAACTCTATTTATTCCCTATATCTCTTATCCCTAGGAGGTCTTCCTCCACTAGGAGATTTTTTCAGAAAACTCTATTTATTCTGGTGTGGATGGCAGGCAGACCTCTTATCCCTAAGAGGGCATCATAACACTGACACATCATCAAAGTGCTAATGACAATACCATGCCACATCATCATAGTGTAGCCACATCATCATGGTAAATAATGCGCGTTGTTTGGGATTCGAACCGGAGAGACATAGTGGTACTCCAACCACTAGACCACTAGTGTTTTATGTAATAATATTCTACATGTATTTTATTTCAATTTTTGATATTTTTCAATTTTCTATTATCACATATTTTTTGTTAATTTTTATTATTTGTATTTTTAAAATATTTTAAAAGGTTAAATATATATATATATATATATATATAATTGGAAGATTAATGACTAATTAATATGTTTAGTAATGTTTAATCTAATTTTATTTTAAGACAATTATAAAATATACTAATGCATATTTTTAATATATTTTATGAAAATACTATTGTTTAAAATTATGAGTTTGTTCATATAAGATAATATTAATGCAAATAATATAAGATAAAATCATAAAATTAATAATTAAACTTTTCAAATTTAATTTAATTAAAAAACAATTAATATTATAACATATTTTTTTGTTAATTTTTATTATTTGTATTTTTAATATATTTTAAAAGGTTAAATATATATATATGTATATATAATTGGAAGATTAATGACTAATTAATATATTTAGTAATATTTAATCTAATTTTATTTTAAGACAATTATAAAATATACTAGTGCATATTTTTAATATATTTTATGAAAATACTATTTTTTAAAATTATGAGTTTGTTCATATAAGATAATATTAATGCAAATAATATAAGATAAAATCATAAAATTAATAATTAAACTTTTCAAATTTAATTTAATTAAAAAACAATTAATATTATTACATATTTTTTGTTAATTTTTATTATTTGTATTTTTAATATATTTTAAAAGGTTAACAATATTTATATATATATATAATTGGTATGATTTATATATATCTTTTTTTTCTTTATAAAATAATTGTTTAAAATAATTTATGTTTTTTTGTATTAATTTTAAAACCAAACTCATTTTATCTTTATTTTTATTTTAGAAAAACATTCATAATTTATGAATTATGAATTATAAAACATAATTTTCGAATTATGTTTTAAAATAATATATAAATTTTGTATTATTATATAAAAGGGTGAGAGTAATATTTTATGTGTAGTTTCTTAATTAATTCAAAATAGTATTTTATAAAAATACTATTTTTTAAAATTATGAGTTTGTTCATATAAGATAATATTAATGCAAATAATATAAGATAACATTATAAATTAATTAAATTTAATTTAATTAAAAACAATTAATTTATAATTAACATAACACATAAAAAAAAGCGTTGCATAATGGGTTGTCTATTGGCAAAAAAGTACTATGAAAAGACAACGCATAAAAGCGTTGCACAAAAACATTGTCTTTTTTAAAAAAAAAGACGTCATAAGACAACCCTTTGAAAAGCGTTGCACAAAAGCGTTGTCTTTTTTTAAAAAAAGACGTCATAAGACAACCATTTGAAAAAGCGTTGCACAAAACCGTTGTCTATTTTTAAAAAAAGACGTCATTTAACAACCCTATGAAAAAAGCATTGTCCTTTCCACAAAAAGTGTTGTCTTTTAGCGAATTTTTTGAACTAAGACAACGCTTTTCGGAAAAAGGGTTGTAAATTTCGAAAAGACCACAAATTCATAAAAAGCGTTGTCTTTGGGGGTTGTTGTATCCAATTTTTCTTGTAGTGATAATAAATTTTCTCGGTCCCAACAATATTAATTTATAAAGGTTTTACGGTAACTAAAATGTATGACAACATAACTAAAATGTATGACTAATATAACTAAAAGGTATAAAGGTAGTACACGTCTATCTAAAATAATGTGGAGTACAACTAACATTACTAACAAGATATGACTAACATAATTAAAAAATATAATATGTGGGAGCGAGTAGTTGAGAGCGGAAATCAAGACACATGGGACGCATGAGAGCACGTTAGAGATGGTCCCAGTCGGTTTGACCTGTGTGCATCACCAGGTGCATAAGAGTTTTTGTATTATAATTTTAGCTCATATGTTTGAATTTGATCTAACTAATGTAAATCAAATTGAGCTAACTAGTTATAATCTAATTAGGCTTAATTGATTTGATTTTTAAGCATTATTTAAAAAATAGAAATTTTGAATTTTATTGAATCTGGGGTTTAGGTAGTGGGAATGATTAATAAATTTGTTTTTAATTAACAATCATCTTCAACTAGAGCATCAAATCATATGATTTAGGGTAATTTCAATTTGCTACCTGAACTATTTTTTTTTTTTCAGTGAGTATTTAAATTTAAAAAACTATACGATCATTAGCCATTCTTATTTTTAAAAAAAATCAGCTGCTACCCCAATCACATATTTTCCAACTAAAATTTGTCGGAAAACTTGAAAATGCAATTCAGCTCCAAATATTATTTAAAAATACATGATTTATATGTCAAAATGACCCTCTTTCAAAGTAAATTAAATTATAACTATAAGTTAATTTAACGATTCTTATTTGATTTAAATTTGAATTGAACAAAAATTGTTCAAAATTCTAAAATGATTTTTGTTCGATTTGTATCGGATCGAATAGGAAGCATGAAATCGATTTGGGGTTATAATTTGACTTCAAATAAGGATCATTTTGGCATACAAATCATGCTTCTTTTTTCTTTTTTTTTACTAATATTTGGAGGTGAATTGCAATCTCAAGTTTTCCGATGAATTTTGGCCATAAGATATGTCAAAAATTGAGTTAGGGTAGCATTCGGAAAATTTCAAAATGAATGACTAGTGACGAAAACTCTTTAAGTTTAGGCATCATTAAAAAAAATATTATAGTTTAGATAGTAAATTGAAATTAACCCTAAGATTTATTCTCCATGATTAACTTTTGTTTCAAGCTATTTTTTAGTTATTTTATGGATCGTCTATTTATATAGACATTTTGGTATTGTCCCGAATTTTTATTTTATATTTTACAAAATTGTAATTATTTCATCCAAAGATAAATTAATTGCTTTTGGTTTTACAAGAAAAAAAGTTTTTAGTGACTTGGAAAGAAGATATTGAATTTGTTCAATGATCTTGGGTGCATGGATTTAATAGGTTAGGTTGGTTTGAGTGACAACGAAAGGTTAGGAAGAACGCATTTTGTAGTCATGTCAGTCAACTCTAATTATGAAATTGAATTCACTAATTAATATTGGCTCTCATAAATCAAAGGGCGACACTTAGCGTGCCCGGGGACACCGTGCCCCCACCCCAACCGCCCCACCCATTCATTGTATTTTCTTTTTTTAATTTTTCTTTTCTTTTTTCCTTCTTAAACCTTAATTCTCTCTCTTCACTGCTTCTTCTTCTTCCTTCTTCTTCGTACGTCGTCTTCTTCTCTATTTATTTTTTCTTTTTATTCAAATCATGATTTGTGCTAGTAGATTGGAAAGTAATGGTATATTTTTTGATGAAGTTTTGGATGAATTTTAATCGATTGAGGATTATTCCTTTGAAGATGTGTTGAATTCGAAGAATTGTGTGGATAATTTAGGTTGTGGAATGGAGGGTTTTTTTTTTTTTTGATGGATAAGGGGAAGAAGATCAATGTATATGTATATGGAATCCTTGCATTCTTTGTTTTGCTAATAAATGACACTCACTTCTTGTTAGAGTTATGATGTGTTGTTCTTTCAATGCATTGATGTTAATAGCTTTGTTTTCTTGATGAGATTGTTGTTTCCATTTCATGAAATTAGTTGCAGAAAATTCGAGGAAGAAGATGATGAAAATTCGCATTTGAAATCTTAAATTTCCAGTCTACAGCACACTGATACCTTAAGAATATACAAGTGATACCTAAATAGTATATAAGTGATACCTTAAGAGTAAACAATAATTTTATTTTTTGATTTGATTTGTAAGATCAAAGAAGAAAAAATCTGATAAGATAAATTGTTAGCCATGTTGATTGGTAATTCATGGCCGCTATTTTCTCTTCTTGTCCATCTCAATATTGGCACTGCTCTTGTTGTTTTCCAAGAATTGCAAAAGAAAGAGATAATAGAGACAATGTGTGGAAGATAATAGAAAGTTTGTTAGAGACATCAATGAAACATAATTTTTTGATATCAAATGTGATACCTTAAAATAAAAGGTGTAATACCTTAAGCTTATAAATTTGATACTTTAATGGGTATAACTATGTTAAAAAAAATTTCTCTTGTTTTTATGTTTTCTTTATCATATAACTATGTTGTTTAGTGAAAGGAGTACTGGAAATATACCCTCTGTAATACCGTAAAGGTATACAAGTGATATCTAAAAAGTATATAAGTGATATCTTTTATTGAATGAACAACTAATACATTAAGAGTAAATATGTAATACCATATACTATAAGCATTAATACCTTAAAGGTAAATAGGTAATATCTTAAAGGTGCATATGTAATACCTTGTACTATAAGCATTAATACCTTAAATGTGCGCATATGTAATACATTATACTATAAGTATTAATACCTTAAAAGTAAATATGTAATACCTTAAAAGTAAACAATTTATACCTTAAGAACATACAACTAATACTTTCACTGAAAATCTTAAGATTTCAAATGTTTCATCATCTTCTTCCTCAAAATTTATGCAAATCAAATTTTCATCATATTTTTTGTCACTTTTTTTGCAAATCATGATTTCATATTTTTTGAAATTATTTATTTTCAATATTTTATTACTCATAAATAAGAGGGGAAAATCCTTATAAATGACTTCATGGCAATTTGGAGAAGAATGAAAACAAGAAGATAGACAAGAAGAATAAGAAGAATAATGTACAAAATAAATATGAAGAATAACAAATCGTTTAAGAAAAGAGATTAAGAAGAAGAAGGAGAAAGAAGAAAAAAAAAGAGTAAAAAGAAGAAAACAACACTGATTCTGCATAATACCTTAAGGGTAGATATGTGATACATGAAGAGTAAATGTGTGATACTTTCATTGTATATAATCAGGTTTGTGCGCGGAGCACACCCACTATGATATGGCCGCGCGTGGACGCACCTGGAAACGGCCCACGAGCCGGATTGGGTTGGGGGCACGAATCTTAAATCCGTGCCCCGAGTGCATATAATTTTTTACCTAAATCAAAACGGTATATTCTGTGATTTCAAGACCTTACAATTCCACACACTAATTTTTATTGGTGATGAGAATGGTTCAAAATGGTTTAATTAAATATTAGGAAATTAAATATTTGGAAAAGAATCAAAGTTTGAAAATTTTCAAGGATTTTCAAATAAAATTCCCAGAACCGAACTGGAAATTAGGTTCACTTCATTTGGAGATTTGAACATAGGCAAAGTTTTGCGTAAAATGGTCTCACGAATCTCATTACGTAAGACAGGTCGGATTTGACCCGTTCAACAGTTAACAGGTCAAATTAAAAGTCAACGATCAAAGTCAAGATCTGATTAACAAAAGTTAAAGGTAATACTTTTGTGTACATTAGGTAATACTTTTTGAAAGTATCACATTATACACATAAAAGTATTACATGGTACATATAAAAATAATACATTATAAGAATAAAACACCATGTAATACTTTTATATACATCATGTGATACTTTTTGAAAGTATCACATGATACACATGAAAGTATTACATTATGAGAATAAAACATAATATAATACTTTTGTATATATCATGTAATACTTTTTGAAAGTATCATCATGTAATATTTTTATGTATATCATGTAATATTTTTTAAAAATATTTCATGATATACAAAAAAGCATTATATGGTACACATGAAAGTATTACATTATAAGAATTAAGCATCATGTAATACTTTTATCTATACTATGTAATACTTTTTGAAAATATCACATAATATACTTAAAAGCATCATGGAATATTTTTATGTATATGAGATAATACTTTTATCGGTATCATGTAATACTTTTGAGTCAACGACGTTGACCGATCGTTAAACGGTGTTGATTGGTCATTGATCGATGTTGACCGTTGACAAGGATGGATTCAAACTTTTTTAATGGGGGGTACAAAATAACTAAAATATAAAATACGTGAAGAAATTTTTTAATACATAACAATCAAAGTCTATTACAATTGAAACCTACGAGTTTTCATTGACTGAAATATTTGCATTATTGACTCATTATCAACACTATCAAAAACCTCTTTTTCAATATATACAATCAAACTATCATTCATCCATTGATCTCCCATCCGGTTGCGTAGACAATTCTTTATGATATTCATTGCAGAAAATACTCTTTCAACTGTAGCAGTGGCAACCGGAAGAATTAAAGCAAGTGTTATAAGCAAATAAACCAAAGGATATACCTCGTGCTTTTTTGTTTCTACCATCTTTTGTGGAAGAGCTCCAATACCTTTTAGTCTTCCAAACACATCAGTAGAATGCATATCAAGGATATAAGTTTCAAGCTGATCATCAAGTGCCTCAATTTGAAATGTAGAGAAGTTTTGAGGGTAAAATTTAGTAAGGATGATCAATTTATTCTTATCAAAAGCCGAGAATGAATCATTCGGACATAAACATGCTACACAAAGTAACAATTCTGTATTTGCCTAATTGAAACGATCATTTAACTCCATGAGCTGTATATCTATGATAGAACAGAATACGTCAACTCGATAATGATGAAGATTTGTAACTTCAGGAGCTTTACGCATTGATCTGCATCGAGCTACAAATTTATCACTCATATTCGGAACATCAATATTTTCTTTCTTACAAAAGAAAGAAACTTGATCATAAAAAGAATCTCATCCTTCATCATCATCATTTGTAGCCATTTCTTGGCTATTTTCACTAGAGTCATAGTATTGACAATATCTTGATCTTTCCTTTGTAATGTCTTTGACAATTCATTTGTAATTCCTAAGTTGGCTTTCATCAAATGTAAGGTAAAAATAAAATTAAATGACTGCATCAATCCCACTAAATTATTCGCCTCACCCTTTTGCTCAGAACTTACCCCGTCCTCCAAAATTATCTCAAGAACCTTGATTGTAGAAGAAAACAAAGTGATCAAACTAATCAAAGTATCATAATGACAGCTCCATCGTGTATCACCTGACCTTTTAAGTGTTGTTTCTTGATTTAAACATTTTCCACTTGAAAGATCACCATTGTTGAGAGCACTAAAAATTTTCTCAACTTCTTTTTATGAAGAATGTCACACCTTTTGGAAGAAGCCCCAATAACATTTACCACACTAGTAACTGAAAAGAATAGTGTAGAAACTAAAATGTATTTTTTTGCAATAGTTACAAGAGCAAGTTGAAGTTGGTAAGTAAAACAATGAATGTAAAAGGCACATAGATACTCCTTCAAAATAAGAGCTTTTAAACCATTAAACCCCCTGCATATTACTAGCTCCATCATAACCTTGACCTCACAACCTCGAAATGCTCAAGTTATGTCTAGAAAAAAAAAGCAATCAACTGTTCCTTTTAGTGCAAGAGCAGTGGTGCTAGTAACATGTTCAACACCGACAAATCTTTCAACTACACAACCATCCTTATTCACAAAACGTAATACAATTGTCATCTACTCTTTCATTGAAATATCATGAGATTCATCAACTAGAATTGAAAATAGTGCACCTCTTATCTCTTCCATGATGATATTAATAGTTTTTACCGCAACAGCATTCACAATATCCTTTTGAATACTAGGTGCTATCAATTTGAGATTTTCAGGAGTGCCTTGTATAACATATTTAATATCATCATTGTGATCAGCATAAAACTTCAAAAGCTCAAGAAAATTACCTTGATTAATTAAAGTCTTTGATTCATCATCACCACGGAATGCAAGCCCTTGACGTAAAAGAAATCGAACACAGTCAATTGATGCATTTAACCTCATTCGATAATCTCTTCTATTTTGATTTGTCTGCTTGTCAAATGCATATTGGATATGTTGTTTCTAATTTTTCAAAGCTTTAAACCGAGCCCAAGCTTTATTATGAGCACTATTAGGACGTCCGACATGTTCTTTTAGTCTTTTTCCTTTTTTCCAATTCCTAAATCCTTCACCAAAAAAGTCGTCATGTGCTTGTTCTCCAGGTTTTGATTTAAAGAGATAACAACAAAGATAAAATACGACATCTTGGGATATACTATACTCCAACCAATTTGCATATTCAGAAAACCAATTAGAATTGAAACGCCTTGATTTTTTTCCAAAGATTGTGAAAGGAAAATTATGATTCAAGGGTTGACAAGGACCTCTCAATATGCATGTCCTTCGAACTTCATCTCTAATATTTGGATTATAATTCAAAATATGAATTCTTAACCCCGGATCTGTAGGAAGGTCTTTTATGTCTAAATTGTCCCTACTTGATTTTGCATTATCATCATTTTTTCCAATAACAAATGGTGGTTCTAATGCTCTTTTATAAAATCTTTCCATAGCTCAAATCCTCAAAAATCCCTAATGATATAAATATATCATAAGTTCAAACTCACCACAATTAATGCTCCTGAAATAAATTAAAATGTCATATTAATTATACTTTCTAGCTACAAAATAATGCACATAAAAATCTTTTAAAAAAATAACCCTAAAATCCTAATAACTGGGCGGCCGACACATATCTATTTTTCAAACCATAAAAAATTGAAAACCAAACTAAGTTAATCAATAACAAAATTCAATATATAATTAATGATGTATTACCTTTTTAATTGAACCGATGGTGGAATCTTCTTCACGAAGTTAGATGGAGACAACTCAACAAGACAGAGAATTAGAGAAAGGTGTGTTGGTGTCGATCATTGTGTATATATATTGGGAAGTAATTTGCTTTAATAATAAATTGTATATTTATATATTGTATTGGGTCACACCCACAAGTCATTCTCTATTAAATTATAGTAGGTCATGGCCAGATGACCCAGATGGCCTTATTGTTTTCATTCTAGTTGAAGTAATTACATGAAATCCATACATACATATATAGTAGTGAAAAAATTCCCAAAAAAATGTGGGGGCACGTGCCCCCCCCCCCCCCCCGGGTATATGAATCCATCCCTAGCCGTTGACTTTTAACTTTTAACTTTAACCGTTGGTTTTTTGACTTTGGTTGTTAACCGAGTCGGGTTGACCGAATGGGATCCATGATACGGTCTTGCACAAAACCTACTCTTGAACATAATGGAGTGGATCAGTTTGAAAATTTGAAAATTTTGAATTAAAAGACAAATAATATTCATTCAAATAAAATGCAAAAATTAATATATAACAACATTATTTAACTTAAATCTTAAAATATGTTCCGGATTCATAAAATAGATCCTTGTTAAATTATTACAATAATAGTCTGTCGGCTTTGAAACCAATAGTACTGTATTCAAAAATTTCTTTGAAGTTCTTTTCAACAACATATAAGTGACCATCAGAAAATATATTGTTTCAACCAAAAAAAAAAAAAAAATCATCTTTCTAAAGGAAAGAAACATGAACTTTATAATAAATTTAGATAAAGCATATTTAGACTTTTGATTAGGGAGATATGAAAAACTCATTTCATGATTTAAACTTGAATTCACACATGCTATACATTACTTTTTATTAGTTTTAAACTAACTATTTGATTAAACTGCTCCTGTTTTTAATTATTATTGTTATTCATTATTAATTATTATTTCCTCAGTTAACACAAAAATATTTTCAAACTCATGAATACTCGAAACCTGTCCCCTATTTTACTCTTAAATCTTAAGTCGCTTTATGGGATGGGACAGCTTCCTTTTTATCCCAAAACATTGGTATAAATTAAAAGTGGATCATCCACTTTGTAAAATTGGATTAAGGATATAAAGAGACATATATTCTTTTTAATTATATGTGGAATTGATTAGCCAAGAATTGAACACGTATAGCCTAAGGTGGCAAAAACAGATGATTATTAGGTAAATTATGAGAACCAACACTAAGTGGGATGAGCTAAAAAGCTTTCTTTCTTTTTTTTTTTCTTTTTTTTTTTAAAGAAATTTTAATTCTAAGTCATGTAGACATGACAAGCATGCATGTTTTTTTAGACTATTTAAATTGCAAATCATATAGACTTTCTTTACATTGGTGTAGCTAAATTTTGTATCATCCAATCCCACTAGAAGAAAGTTGGAGTGTTCAAGTTTTTCTTGTTCTTCTTTATAACAAATCATCAATCAAGGTCAACTGTTAGAAATAATATAATTAAGTATTAGGGCTTCATCTTCATGATTAATTTGTGGGATAATAATACTTTCAAAGTAAAAAACCATACTTTAAACTTAGAATTTTGAGTAATAATAAATACTTTCTTTATATTGCTTTGGAAAATATTAATTACTATTATAGAAATATTATTATCGCATTGTGATATTATTGCTTCGCATAAGTTTATATTTCCGATACATATTCTTTTTTTTTTTTTTAGACAACACATATATCTAAAACAAAAATAATATATTCTATTATTGTGATGGAACTAATGGATCCCACCCATTAAGTCAATATCGGTATGAATTTAGATCCTTATTAGTCGAGTTCAAAAATGTTTGGATCAATAAAAGGTGTCCAAATATTTTTAACAATCAATCTTAAATTGGATATTTATTACATATATTATTATCTTTCTCCCATAAAATTTATCCATTTTTCATTTTTCATTTATCCAAAAGGATAGTTCACTTTCTTTTTTTTAAGGGTGTATTTTATAATTCTGCCTAATGTGTACCCTTTAATATTCTTTAAGATTCACTATTTATATTGAATCATCTCTCAAACAACAATATGAAATAAAATAAGGGTATAATAAGAATTTCAAATATAATAAATTAATGTTTAGTTCAAATGAAAAAATAAATGTGAGAGGGATGTAATTTGCACGTCACAAGCAAACAAAAAGGTACACCCAAGTAACACAAGTAATAAACAAAATGAGTATTTCTATTACAAATTGTTTGCCAACCTAAATGCTAACAAACAACTTGCTATTCTTTCTAGAGATTTCTGGTCAAACCTACTTTGTCTTAATTTCAAACTCTTTGATTCAGACACCTATACACATATATTATTAAATTAAGTATAAATAAATAAATAAACCGAGACAGTTTTATGGATATACTTTCATCAGATGAATCAACTCATATATTGTAACTCATAAAATAAAATTTGACATATAAAAATGAATTTGAGTTATAAATAATGAGATTTCATCTACTAAAATTAAAATAAAATTTGACAAATAAAAATGAATTTGAGTTATAAATAATGAGATTTCATCTACTAAAAAATGTAATCATACAAGTTTTTATCTATTAAAATTAGGTAAGCTTTCAGAAGAGAATCTCGAAATCCTAATTTTATTTGTTGGATGAATGATGTGGCATGATTTGCCATGACTAAATATATAATTGCACATGGATGTTTTTGACATTCAATTCCAAGTGGCATCAATGAGTAAACCAATTAAAACGTAAACATGAAAATTTAAACTAATTGAATAAAAAATAAGAAAAAAATACTTTGCATTATTTGGAACCAAATTGAGGATGGGACAAATATTAGTATATTACCATCTTGAAACTTTGTATTCCATAATATAAGCGACCACCCTTACTCCATAACAATCTTGTACTCCATAACCCATGCTAAAAAAAAAAAAGCAATAATAATAATAATAATAATATAAAATAAAAATCTATATATATATATATATATATATATATATATATATATATATCAAGGAAAATTAAATCCAAACTTGCTGAAATAGCAACAACATAAAATGAAAATTAAATTGCTCTTGATAAACCAAAAATATGCAAAGTTAGCAGCATAAAACATAAATTGTTTAGCCAAACATTTCGATTTTAGCCGAATAATACAGGCTGAGATATGAAAATATATAACCAACCGTTTGTTGTACATCTTGTCAGCATGACACCGTGTCACCGTAAAATGTCCATGATCACCCCCACTCCTCATCCGCAACATGGCAAATGACCAAATCTTAAGAATATGATTATTAGAAGATTATTTTATGGATTTGAATCAATTCACATCTTATAATGCACAAAATAACTGAATTGTGAAAATTGATTTAGATGTGGATGATTAGACTTGGTGACAAAATTATATTAGTGAAATTAATCATCTAGTACCAGAAATGCTATCAATGCTACGTACCAATTAAGGTATGATGATTAGACATTCGATAATTCTGAGTAATAAGTGTGGAGTGTGCTTTCTATATATTGGTGTGACACTTTCACGAGAAACACAAAAAAACCAACCATGTGAATTCTGATTAAAACCAAACTATATTATATATATTTGTTGACTGTTGTTTTGATGGCCTAATTAATATGACTATTAGTAGGTAATTCTTCATGCTAGGTGTTCTGATGATGAATGGATTTTTGATTAATTTAAAAAAAAAAAAAAAAAGGCAGATGTTGAGCTCTATTTTAATAGATTCTTAACAAACCTTTATGTGATCAAAATATCATACAACAGATACGAAGATCATCTCTAGTTATATTGAACCTTTTGAAAATGTTTAAAAATCAAATTATACGAGATCATATCTAGACTATTTATAATAGAGTGATCATTTTTATGTGGGACTGTCTCACTTACGTGAAATAGGTTAACAAAATCTACATTTCACAATTCATATATGAATTTGTGAAAATAGGTTATGTTTGTTAGTAATAAGGATTAATCCGTCTCATGGTAACTACCTGAAACCGTCTCATATGAATTTTTGTGTTTATAATATATGTAAAAGTGGCAATCATTAATTTGGATATGGTTTCTGAAAATAATGCGTACATGCAATCATAAAAGATATTTCTACATAAAAGTAATAATTACTAATATTTGTACATACATGTTTAGTTGAGTGATATTTTGTGAAATTTCCAATGGGTAATTTGATTTAGTGTTAGATCTTTTTATTTTTAAATAAAAACGTCACTAGGGGAGTGACAAACCCCAGGATTTTAATCCAAGGGACCCAAATCGACTACTAAAAAAAATACAATGATTTTAAATTAAGAGTATAAATTTATCACACATTCGATAAAGTTAATATATTATAAAATAATAACTTCCAAAATTAGTAATTTATTTACATCTCAGCATGACAACGTCAATCTTAAAAAAAATTAAACACATGCATTAACATTTCTCTTATATTTTTAATATTTTGAAATCGCTACATAATATTTTCATTGCTAACAGAATATCAATTAAAATTATTGGGGGGGGGGGGGGGTTAAGGGACCATTAAAATTAGATTTGTGTTGGTTCCGTGAAATGAAAAAAAAAAAACAAATATGCATTTTCTAATTTCTTTTGAATACGGAAAACTCGTACAATATCAATTGGAAAATCTTATCAAACTCAAAGAAATCATTCTAAATCATTGAATTTCTAATAAAGTAAAATGGGAACCCTCAATATTCAATGGTATATTATTGGCAATAAACATGATACATAGATAAATTGATGAAAAAGTCTAACAACAAAAATAGAGGAAAATTCAATAAAATTAAATAAAATAATAGGGCAAAATATGTTCTTAAATTAATTTATAAAGGGAGATTGAACAAAAAAATACTTAAACAATTTAAATAAAGCAACCCACTGATTTATTAAATAAAGCAACCCATAGATAAATCAGTGAGTCTTATGTGAGACTTAACAAAGCAGTCCATAGATAAATACAAATAAAAAGAGAAGAATTGGTGAGGTATTGAAAATGCTGAAATTCTAATTTTTCATTTTTTTTAGGGTTAAATGCAAAAAACAACCCAAACTATTGGTTTTTTTCATTTTGCACCCTAAATTTTTTTTTTTATCAGATTGCAACCCGAACTATTATAATTTATCAAATTGCAACTTTTGAACCATTTTTCGATGAAAACAAGAACACGTAACCGGCACACCGAAAACATAAGGGTATTTTTGTAATATTTTAATTAAATGTGACACTTATATGAAGTTAGCGTGTATGTCAAGTGTTCACGTTTTTGCCGAAAAATGGTTCAAAAGTTGCAATTTGATAAATTTTAATAGTTCAGGTTGCAATCTGATAAAAAAAAAAAAGTTTAGGTTGCAAAATGAAAAAAATCAATAGTTTAGGTTGTTTTTTGCATTTAACCCTTTTTTTTAATTCAAATCTGTAATTACTAAAGTACTCCTAAACATTTTTTAAATTTTTAGGGCCTAGTGCCCCACTTGCCCTCGTGTACGTCCATTTCTGATTAGGGGTGACTATTCTTTAATTCGATACAATCTAATTTTTAAAAATAAAATAAAAATCAGAACAATTCAATTCATATAAAAAAAGTTTATTTCGATTCGTCAATACATCGTGATTTTGATTCAAATTTCATACAGTTCAATTATCTTCATAAATGTTTACCCTAATTTAAGTTTAAATAACTCAGTGCACTTTTCCTCTGTTTTTCTAAGCAAGTGGAATGACATTATCTAGCCACCACCGCCTTTCCCACCACAATGGCAATGTTGTAATTTCAACCCCAGTTTTCTGTAACTGCCGCATTTATTTATTTCTTAATTTGTTTTTCTCTAAAATAAAAAATAAAATAAATAATCTTCCAGCCATACACAACACAGTCCGATTCTCTATTTAAACTGAACAGAGTGAGAATGACTTAACCAAAGTCACATGTGGTCTACGTCCTTTTGATTTGAACCTCTCTCAAAACGCACCCAAACGGAACTCGATCCACCGTCCATGGCGGCCAGATTTTCCGTTTCTGGAACCATCTTCCAGTTCAAGCACACGCCATTTCTCTGCCCCAAGCCTACTTCGGTGGCCGCGCCACCTTCACTGATTTCCCCCTCTGTTCTCAAATCCAGAAGGAGGAAACCTAATTTGATGGTTTGCTTTGTGCTAGAGGATGAGAAATCGAGCGTTGCAACGGAATTGGAGGTTCTGGATTCATCGGAGAAGGAAAGCGGAGACGAGAATGGGCGGGAGCAAATCTCTGCGGCGGCGCGTGTGGCGGAGAAAGTGGCGAGGAAGAGATCGGAGAGGTTCACTTATCTGGTTGCGGCGGTTATGTCGAGCTTCGGGATTACTTCCATGGCGGTTTTGGCTGTTTACTGTAGATTCTCTTGGCAAATGGAGGTACTCCTCTCTCTCTCTCCCTCTCCCTCTCCCTCTCCCTCCCCCTCCCTCCCTTTTCAGGCTATGTTTGGATTGGTCCATTGGAATTTGCAAATTTAAGTCCATTAATTTACAAAATCCAAATTTTTGTTCCAATTCATCCCAAAATCAGATAATATTTTGTTCCAATCTGTTACACTTTTCAATTAATGACTAGTATTATAGTCTTTTAATTATCAGATGATATGCCATTTTAATTATATACTATCTCGAAGTAAATACAAGGTTTTAATAAACAACTTACACCCGCATTTTTATCCAAATATACTCCAGAAACATATGGGTCAAGATTTGGGGCGTGATTTATCAATTATTATAAAACAATAATTGAAAATACTTTCATTGACTATTAAAAGAAGATTTGTTGGAGCACTTTTAAGTTTTAACACGTCAATTTCTATTAGATTTATCATAGCACTTTGAAGTTGACACGTAATGGCCACTATTTTATAAAAATTATATTTGATTAATAAAATAATATATACTTTAATTTCAAATAGTATATAATCATTATATTATGTTTAATATTTATTATTTAATAAAACGATAAACCACAACAAAATTACTATTTATTAAATTCATTTTAAAAAATCTATTTTAGTTAAACGAGTAATAATATATAGAGATATAGTTTAGTTTATTTGATGGTAATGTTGTTTGTGGTGCAGGGTGGAGGAGAGGTACCTTATGCAGAAATGTTTGGTACATTTGCTCTCTCAGTTGGGGCTACTGTAAGTTCTCTCTTTTTCCTATGTTACTTTTACAATTTCAATAGCCATATCATATATATATTTTTTCAAATCTCCTTTTTTCTTATTAATTATGCCATGCTTTTCAAAATTGTTGTGTGCTATTTTTGCTGAATTTGGTGATGGAAAATTGTTGGTGGAATTAAATTGCAGGTGGGAATGGAGCTGTGGGCAAGATGGGCACACAAAGCTCTTTGGCACGCTTCATTATGGCACATGCACGAGGTTTGTTTCAATATTTTTTTAAAATTATCTATCAATTTACATTTGTGTTGTTTCTTGTAATAGATATTCATTTGTTGGGAAATTTAAGTATTTAGTACTCCAAAAAAGACAAATAATGCATCCCATTTTTTGTTAAATGAAATGCAGTCACACCATAGAGCAAGAGAAGGAGCTTTCGAGCTTAATGATGTATTTGCAATAATCAATGCTGTTCCCGCCATTGCTCTTCTTTCCTACGGCTTTTTCCACAAGGGCATTATTCCTGGCCTCTGTTTTGGCGCTGTGAGTATTTATTATTATTATAAATTTGATGATTATTTTGATTTATATTATATACATAGTCTCCATACACTGTATCTAGACATTAGGAATTAATAATATTTTCCCCACTTTAAAACTAAAGAAGCAAAATTTCTGGGTCAAAAATTACAGTCATGAGAATCACACATTCACACCACCTTATTGGTGCAGGGACTTGGAATTACGGTTTTTGGCATGGCCTACATGTTCGTCCACGATGGACTCGTCCACAGGAGATTTCCAGTGGGACCCATCGCCAACGTACCCTATTTCAGGAAAGTTGCCGCTGCTCATCAGGTATAAATTTATTCACATTAAATCCCCTTAATTAAGTTTTATTTCATACGTGTATTTTCCTATCAAAAATATTTTTATTTAAAAATTCGAATTGTAAAGTTTTTTTTTTATGATCTCATTTTTTAAATTACTTTCTTGTTTATATTTTAATGACTATTATTTCATTTAACTTTGATGTATGTTATTTTAGCTTCACCACTCGGAAAAGTTTAATGGAGTCCCGTACGGATTGTTCCTAGGACCAAAGGTTATACTAACTCCGATAATTCGATTATTTATTTTTGTATTTAAATTCGTACTATTGAAAATTAATTGTACTATCTTATTTAGTTATTCTAAAAAGAATATTGAATTGATGTTGTGCAGGAGCTTGAAGAAGTGGGAGGACTAGAAGAGCTGGATAAGGAAATTAACAGAAGAATTAAAATGTCCAAAAATTAATAATGGTTTTGTGGACATACTTTGGATTTTTTTTTTCTTTTATAATGGTTTTGTGGACATACTTTGGATTTTTTTTTCTTTTATAATAGAAAAATGGTTAGAGGTTTTTATCTAGCATCAAATGAATTTATATAAAAAAAATATATGTAAAAGAGTTTCTCCCCTAATATTCATGACTCAAATTTATTTTTAAAAGTCAATTTTTATTTCTTAGCTTGACTGTGGAATGGCCTAATTGGAAAAATCTTATAACAAGTCAAAAACGTCAAATTCAATGCTCAGTTAACATAAGTTTCTTGCACGATTTTTATTAATTTATGTATACCATATCACTATGTATATTCCTAGTCAAGTCACAAGTGGTGTTTGGGATTCATATTTGCTTTCGGGACTTGAACGTCAGTAAAGTTCGAAAACAAGAATATATATATATATATATATATATATATGAATTTCAATCTTCAAACAAGAATGTTCTTTTACATATTATGTTCTAATGGAAATAACAAATATTTCAGTATGATATACTCAAATGATAGCAAAAATTGAGCCCGATTGAATTAAAAACCGAAACCAATTAAATAATTCGGTTAGGCTGAAGTTTAATTTTAAAAGAAAAAGAAATGTATTTTGATTTTTTTCTGGCTACTGAAGCAGACCGATGCACACTCACTTCTATCCGTATGAATAATAATATCTTAAGTTTATAGGATATGTGATATATGATAAAACATAAAAAAATTCTGATAAAAAAATTAAAGATGTGTTAAAACTGGCCATACATAATGTAAATATGATATAATCAATATTAATATAAATACAATATTTTGCGATTTGGCGTGACATGGATGAGCCATCGCCAGTGAGCAGATACCGAATCTCCGGTCCCACTTGGTGGTGGCTGACGTCATCTTCCACCGTGAAGAGGCGGCCACGTCACGTCCCTCTCTCATTTAGTGTGTTGTTTCAAATCATGCCATTGAATATACTCGTTTAATATGGAATAAAAGACATGCCCTTTTTTTGTGATGTACTGTTTCCCACATTTTATGTGTCTTTTTCTGCATATGAGTTAGCCTGATTTCTTTTATATCAAACAAAGTTAATTAGAAATAAAGTTACAAAAATGGCAACCTTCCTTAATAATAAACTAGCCAGTTTTCATCAAAAAGTATATAATTAATAAAATAATAATAATAACAAGAACAACAACTACTACTAGCCAGTTGTCATACTACAGCAATATAAATATTAAAAGCAATTGATTATAATTTATAATGCTTATATATATTTAATATAACTAAGAAATATAGTATACATAGCATATAACTTTAATTTAAATTTTATGATAAACAAATAATAAAAAAGGAACACTACCAAAAATGCTCCATGACTTTGAACTATTGCTAAAACTGTCTTAAAAAATTATCATTTTATCATAATATTTTAATCTTGAAATTTGTTGCTAAAATACTCATTTACCTACACTGCAGAGCGCATACGGTAACCCAATGGCAAATTCCACCCAATATGTTCTTAATTGCTGATGTGGCCAAAGACAACATAAATGATTTTATTAAAATAAATTATAGAACTAATTGAGTTTATTATAGGAAACGGTTAACGTGATCTCTATAATGCACAAACTTTTATTGTGAAGACTATTTGCACTTTTTTTTTAACTGACTATTTGCACTATTTGATTTAGATTAAGCACTCCCACTAACATATTCATTAATTATCCTTGTTGATGTCTTTAAAATCTAAGATTACAACTACTAATCTTACATTTCGTATTTTAAAGGCCGGATGTAAAAAAGAAAGGGGAGAAAAGATTGAAAAAGTTGTGCATTTCATTGAGTTTTCTTTTCTTAATCGAACAACCGAAATTTCAGTTATTCCAACTATATTTTATACATCATCGGTTGACATATAAAGATATGTTCAGAGTCATGATTGATATTTAAGAACTATTTTTTAGATTTAAGTTTTTATTACTTAAATGAAAATTGAATGAGAATCAATGTTACTGGAAGTCTGAACATAGACAAATTTACAACGCTCTATAAATCTCACTTAACACAGTTGGAGAACCCAACTCTATTATTCTAAATGAATTAAAGTTGCATGCATTGCATGTACTTTAGATGATTTTATTAAAATAGTATACATACATATATTAAAAGAATGTTCTTAATCTATTAAATAATTATTTTTTATTAAATATATTAAATCATTATTTTTCAAAACATATAAAATAGAAGTCATTTCAATTTTGGCTATGTATGTAAGACATTTTCTATTTTTTGACAATCAAAGTATCCATTTCTCAATTTTGATCCTCTGTGATTTAAATTTTTCCAATTTTAGTCCAATTTTTAACTGAATTTTCAAAATTGTTGACGTGGCCCATCAGAATTTGGTTGCAAAGTCAGAATTTCCAACAACCACGTCGGCGATTTTGAAAATTTCGACCAAAATTGAAAAAAAAAATTAAAATATATAGGAACAGAATTAAAAATGGATACTTGATGTTAAAAATAAAAAATATCTTACATACAAGATGACAATTAAAATTAACCCTATTAAATATATAGATGTGACGTTGTAGTTCCAAATGCTTAAAAGATGTCATCATGTTCCACAAAAGAAGAGTTTCATCAACTCTCCTTTTAGATAGATGGATTAATTGGTAAATATTGTCGAGAAAATTGAGTGTAATTAGTGAAAGTATAGAAAATTATGAATACAATCCATCGATACTCTAGACAAGCATAGCGTTTAATTTCTTTCTTTTTTTCTGAATAATAATGGATTTTTACCTCTTTTCTTAACGAAGCAAGGCATACTAACCAACAAAAATTGACAAGCAAAAATAAATTAGTTTTCTTTCCAATCTATAACAAAGAGGAAAAAGAAAAAGAAAAACACAAAAAATTATATAAATCAGATTATATTTGACGAAATCCTAATATCTATTACTTATCGATCAAATTCATTCACACAAATTCACAAATAATTATTGCTTTTCACATAATTATCAAAGGATGAATTGTTTAGAGTTCTAATGTATCAATGTATCATTGGCAAAATCCATGGAAAAGGGAAAATCATGGCTGAATTATATACAAAAAAAGGCATGAAATTATACTGCCTTTCAATTTGTAGATCTTATTTCTTTAGCCAATGCTCATTAAAGCTATTGTACAATTTAAATCTAAAATTTCTCAATTTACATGTGTTATTACTAAAATCCCTTAATTCTATAAATTTCCACAGATTTTCTTGGATTATGATATTAAAATTGCTTTACTATTCTTTTCTATATAAACCCTTTATCATTTATCTCAACATTAACATTTCTCACATCTCCACAATGCACAATCACATGAAATCCAATGCAAGTATTCCATGATTTCATGTCTCATTTCAAAGCCATTTTACTTCATTGATTTTCTTAATTTTTCAATCTTGAATTTTTACCAGGTTATGGAGAAGTTTTTGATCAGTTTTGTACTAGGATTGCTATGTCTGAACACAGCAGAATGCATAGAACAAATCCCATATTCTGCGATAAACTGTCGAAAACACAGTGCAATGTTGACAGATTTTGGAGGGAAAGGTGATGGAATCACTTCAAACACAGAAGCATTCAAAGCAGCCATTGCTAATCTGAGCAAGGTTGCATCGGACGGTGGGGCCCAGCTCGTCATCCCCCCCGGAAAATGGCTAACAGGATCATTCAATCTCACTAGCCACTTCACACTCTATATACACAACCAAGCTGTGCTTCTTGCTTCTCAGGTTGTACATACCCTATTGCCTTGATTTCTAATAATTGTCACGTTTTTTTTACAGAGTACTATATATGAATTAATTATTAAACCTCAAAGTTTAATTTTTTTAATTTCTTGTATGAATATGTAATGTTGTATAGAAAGAGTCAGATTATCCTTTGATTGATCCATTGCCTTCATATGGAAGAGGAAGAGATGCTGCTGGTAAAAGGTTTGCTAGTCTCATTTTTGGAACAAATCTTACTGATGTTGTTATTACAGGTACTACTCATAATTCGCAATTACTAAACTTTGATATTCTCTTCTTTACATTTTTGTTGTGTTTAAGGGAAGTTTCATACGTGTGAATTATAAAATCACCATATTAGCCGGCATTTAATAGAAATCATTAGTGAATTCTACTAATTTAAAGCCCAGTAAATTAAAGTTGGAAAAAGTCATTAAATCTTCTTGTCTTGTTATAAAAAATGGCAATTAAATTGAAAGAATTTATATTTTGTAAAGAAACGGAAGGGGTAGAATTTATGTGTACGTAGTACTAAATTCCACATATTGTTTATTGAGCGAGTCTTATACGAGACCATCTTACGAGACCGGTCAACCCACAACTCACACTTTACAATTCATACATGAATCTGTGAAAATTAATTTTTATTTGTGGGTAATAAGGATCAATCTCTACACTCAAAAATAAATAAATAAATAAGGATCGATCTCACGATAATCATTTGTGAAATTGTCGTTGATTGTTTGGTTCCGAACATATACATTACAAATCGTTGATGGGAATTGACTGAATTTCAAATTTAAACCGTGTTTTTAGGCGGGAATGGAACGATGGACGGGCAAGGCGAAATATGGTGGAAAAAATTCAAGAGCCACCAACTAAACAACACAAGACCTTATTTAATTGAAATATTGCACTCAAATCAGGTTCAGATTTCTCAACTCACCTTGATCAACTCTCCATCATGGCATGTTCATCCTACTTACTGCAGGTATATGTAATTTTCTCGACTAAAACATGCCTAATATATGTTGCAATTTAAGACATTCAATTTTGTGTCACTGATCTTCTCTACTTGCATCTCTAGGGATGTAATAATCGAAAACCTAACTATCAAAGCGCCCGTCGATTCGCCAAACACTGACGGTATCAATCCAGGTTTGTATATTTTTTAAAATAGGGATAGTCACTGATGGTATTAGACGGGGTCAAATGAGTTGAACCGAGCCGAGTACAGCCAACCCCGAGCTCTTAATCAATCACAAAACTCGAGGCTTGAGCTTGACTTCATGGATATGCTCGGGTTCTACTTAATACCTAGATAATATTTATAAATAGCCTTAATTCCTAAAAATATACTTAAAAATAGAAATTTAATAAGTTCTAAAGGTTAAATTAGTAAATTTAACATATGTTCAGTTGTACTCAATTAAGATCGCGAGCTTGTCGAACTGGGTATTAATATGCACGAATTCAAGATTAAGAACTCTTTGAGTAGCTCGAGATTGAGTTTGACTCAATTATCTCTGAGTCGAATTTGATTTTTTCCGAGACGATCTCGAGTAGCTCACGAGTTGTATTATATCATTTACACCCCTATATTAGACTATTAGGCTAAGGTTATGAACAAAGCTTGTTTGTGTACAGATTCTTGCGTAAACACACGCATACGAGACTCGTACGTAGTCTCAGGAGACGATTGCATAGCAGTGAAGAGTGGGTGGGATGAATACGGTATAAAATACGGTATGCCTACACAGCATCTAAGCATCAACAGATTCACCTGCATTTCACCAGACAGTGCTGTTATAGCCCTCGGAAGCGAGATGTCCGGTGGGATTGAAGATGTTCGAGCAGACAACATCTACGCCCTCAACTCCGAATCCGGTGTACGGATCAAGACAGCAAAAGGCAGAGGGGGTTATGTCAAAGACATTTATGTAAGAAACATGAACATGAATACCATGAAGTATGCCTTCTGGATGAATGGAGATTACGGTTCTCACCCCGATAAGGGGTATGATCCAAAAGCACTTCCTGTGATACGGAACATCAACTACAGGGACATTATTGGAACAAATGTGTCAATGGTTGGGGCTCTTTCTGGGATTCAAGAATACCCCTTTACAGGGATTTGTATTTCCAATGTGAGTGTTGAGTTGGCCTCAAACAAGTCGAAGAAGTTGCCGTGGAATTGCAGTGACGTTGGTGGGGTGTCGAGTAGAGTGGTTCCGAAAGCTTGTGAGCTTTTGCCTGAGAAAGAGGTGGATTGCACTTTTCCTGCTGATAAACTGCCTATTGATGGTGTTGAGTTGAAGAGCTGTTTCGTTGCGGTTTAGACGATGTTTTCGCGCGTAGATTATGTCGTCGTTTGATCGAAAATGACGGTGTTTAAGGTCAATGGTACTGATTCAGTTCTTGGTAAGAACAATGTAAGATGATATATAGGAATGGAATCATGCTAGTTTTACTATGTTTTCTGGGCTTTAAGGTAGCAGAAAACATACAAGATTTGAAATAAATGAATTTAAAATAAAAATAATGGATTTCAAATTCTTCCTCAAATCATTCTATCCAAACGTAACCAAGGTATTGTAACACCACTGATATGCTTATACACGACGAGAGTTAGAAGTTTGTCTCTCAATCACATTTTCCTGAGAAAAAAAAAATAGAAGCAATGAAGATAACAACTAGAGGTGAATATTGAAAAATTGCAAATCCCATAACAACTAGAACTGAATATCGAAAATTTTAAGTAGGTTTCTTACGCAAAGTAGGAGATCGCGGGGCTCCAACATATGAATGATTTCTCCCATTCGGGGCCTCTTTACGACTTCACAATCCACACACCGGAGAGCAATAAGCAAAACGCGTTTGAGTTCTTTCATCGCAGGCATTTCAGGCAAATTCTCGTCGACTACAACATCATATCTTCTCTCCGCTACATTGTTTTTCACCCAATCAACCAAACATTCCTACATACACAACTTCATGACTTCAAAATCCTTTTATATAACAACATTTGATGAGCTGTGATTAAGATATCACTACCTCTATTTCACTGTCAATTGTTTCTATCCTAGTTTTCCCAGATACTATCTGCATTATAATTACTCCAAAGCTATAAACATCGCTCTTCGCCATTCGACAATTATAGTCACGCTCTGAAGCTTTGTAACTAGACAATCAACACAACATATTAGGCCAATGAATCAAGACCAAAAACACTTAATAGAACATAAATAGTTGCTATATATAATATATATACCCTGTTGGATGATCCCACTCGGGGGCAACGAGCTTGGTGATCCCAACATCCGAAATCTTGGGGTTCCATTGCTGGTCGAGAAGTATGTTGCTCGATTTTAAGTTACGATGAAACATTGGAGGCTCTGTATCTTCATGAAGGTAAGCTAAACTGTGGAAACAGATTATTAATGTTTGTTTTTTTGTATTAAGAAAACAAGAAATGTGAAGAAGTTGAGAATATATGACAAACCCTTTGGCAATTCCTATGATTATTTGCATTCTTGTGTTCCATGTTAGTGTGCAAACTTTGGTTGTGCTTTTGTGCAACAACTCCTTCAGATTCCCATTCTCCACATACTCATACACAAGCATCCTTTTCAATGTACCAAAATAGCTTGTTAAAATGTACTCAGTAAAATTAGGGTGAGCAATCAGTCGGCCAAAAAACGAACCGAACCGAAAAAATCAAAAACTGAAACTTGAATTTTTCAAAACCGAACCGAGTTGATTTACTCACAAAAACCAAACCGAATTGAATCACAATTTGACGATTTGGTCTAAAACCGAAACCAAAAGAGCCTAAGTTTGATCAACCGAACTAAACCAAACCACTTGGTTCAGTTCGGTTTTTCTATTCCAGTTCAGTTTTGCTCACCCCTTTAGTAAAGGGATAATTGCATTTTGCCATCTGAAATTTATACAGTAGGTGGAAAAAAAAAAAAATTTCAGATGACAATTTGCAATTAATCCCTAAAATTAATCCCTAAAATAAAATATGAGATAAAACACCAGACTACCTGTATGCTCCTTCACCACAATATCCAAGCAACTTCACCAAGTTCTTGTGCCTAATCAACACCATTGCTTCTGCTTCTTTAGAGAAGGCTTTCTTTCCAATCCTATATCCAAGAAATCACAATTAATTCATTATTTCAAAAAAAATAGAAAATCACTTTTGAGCTATGACTCAAATATACCTAAAACTAAACAAATTCTTGATAGCAACATGAGTGTTATCCATCAAGAAACCATCAAAAACCACCCCATATTTTCCACTTCCAATTATGCTTTCATATGACAATCCATTAGTAGCTGCTTCAATCTCCCTCAATGTGTAGCAGCTAACAGGCCTAGTCTCCACAGTATTACTATGGTCATCATCACAGCACATCACATGCTTCTCTGGGGTGGTAGTGCCCATCTCTACATCCCATGTGTTTCGCGATGACAGCCTCCGGTCCATGAAACGAGTGTTGTCGACATTGTTGGCAACCTTCTTTGATGGTGAATTTGGTGACTGTGTAATTATGTATTTTCTTCTGATTCTGCATAAGATGTAACCAAGAGTGATGATTAAGAGAAACGAGAGGAAAACGGCTATTGCAATCCATAATTTGAGTCCAAAAAATGGTGTTGGATTGGAGAGTTTGTGAATGATTGATGATACGTTGAATTTCATCATGTTTGATTAGTTTGTTGACATGATTTTTTTTTAGGGAGATAAAGGAGGAGAGTATGAGATTTGTGTATATATATGTATGTAGAATAGAAGTTCTGTTTAACTATAACTCCTTTTTTAATTTAAACTCTAGATATTTAACCAACTGAATTAGATTTGTTGGTGGATAGGATAGATTTCTTGTTTATTTTTCGATCTTTTGTAGTCATTTAAACTTTGAAATATGTAGTTGATTGTTTTGAATTTCTTTCACAGTTCTGCGCCAAAGAATTAGGTATCATTCTACGATTTAATTCTATGAATTCTTGGTCTATTTTTATTCTTAATTTTGCAATTCAGGAAATTTCTGATTTCAAAATCACAAACCGGGGAAGGGTTAATAAGCCAAATCTAGGGGTGAAGTTATGATTTGATGCTTTTTTTATTATATTTGAATACACATCTTTTTTCTCTTTTAAACCATCTGAACATATCTATTATCATAAACATTTTATTTTTCTCAAAAAAAAAACAAAAAATATAGATGTATAATAAATATTTATTATTATATTAGTGAAGATCAAGGATGAAAATATCGGTATCAGTAAAAATATCGGTACCTTAATTTTACGAAAATATCGGTGGATATATTTCGATGGAAATATCGGTCATTTTTTTTTTTAATATGGAAACTTTGTAAAAAAATTGAAAAATATATCTAGTAGTTTAGAGAATATTATAACTAACATTAATACATTTATTGAACTTAAATTTCATATAAAATAATATGTTTACAACAAATATAGAGATAAACTAATATATAACGTTGTCTGTTAGTGATAACAAAATTTTGTCAAAATTAATATATGAACTAATAATAGTTTGAACTCCTATGAGGTTGAGGTTCAAATGAATAAGATGACATGTCATCTTGATTCAAACAATATTGATGTCAACTTCAAATATTACACCAATAAATTAATAAAAAAAAGAAAAAAATTTAAAAAAAATCGCCAAGATTTGTAAAAACCGATATAACGCGGATATATCGGCGATATACCGCAATTTTATAAAGACTCCCACCGATATCGACATTTTACCGATATTTTCCGATATTTTGACGAAAAAAAAATTGCGTATTATAATTTCGGTATGTGAATTTCCCGAAATTTCACGATTTTTTCATCCTTGGTGAAGACTCGGACTTATACTCTACTCTACGGACTTGTGATTTCGGTATGTGATTTTCGCCGAAATTTCATGATTTTTTCATCCTTGGTGAAGACTCGGACTTATACTCTACTCTACGGACTCGTGATTTTCCATCATCCGCAGATTAGAATCGTCTATATCGCATCACTTTATATATTTATTTTTCTAAAACTATTTGTATTATCCCAAGTTAAATGATATGGTTAGGCATATAAATGAGATGATACAACTCATGACCTATTCGAGATCAACTTGGATTCGACTCGAAAATAATTGAATCGAGCTTGAGCTACTCAAGTAGCTTTTGATCTCGAGCCCAAATATACTAATACTTGGCTCAACAAACTCCCGACTAATCGAGCTTTTGATCTTGAGCCCAAGTATACTAATACTTGCCTCAACAAACTTGCGACCAATCGAGCATATGTTAGTTTACAATTTTATTCTTAATAATTTAATTTTTTATATTAAAATTTCCAATTTCACTTTTTTTTTAATAAATATTTTTCAATTACAAAATAGAACCAAACCGAGCTTATCGAGTTATTTGTCAAGTTGAGTTCACGCATTATAAAAATAAGCTCGTTCGAGTCTTTTGTGTCGAGCTCGAGTTTCGAGTTTTAGAATCAAACTCAAGCTCGAGCCTGGAAGTACTCAGCTCGGCTCAACTCTTTAAAACCCCTAGTTCCAGCTGATATGGCTGGTTGCTGTGTTTTAAGAGCTAAACATTAAAATCTTCATTTTGTATACAACAAAAACAGAAGATTTAGAAACTAAGATGAATTGCTTCTGCTTTCAAACAAATGAGATGTAATAAATACAGATTTATTTCATTTTCCAGTAAATTAACAAAAAAAAAAATTATAAGAAAATGCATTTTTTATCTATGGCTTTTCAAAATGAACTGGAGGAGGCATACAGGCCATCCGAATATCCCCATTGAATGGCTTCTTCATGAGGTGCAACTTTATCTCATATAGCTTTGGCCATAATTTTCCAGTCACTGTAAACAAAACAAAAGAAGACGACGAAGAATAAGTTCTACCATTCAACATTTTTGATCAATCATGATTTGTTTGCACTGAGAGTTCTGCACAAAAACACGTTGGGACTCACCAAAAATACGGTTCTGCTCCTGATCCCAGGCTATGCCATTCAAAACGTCAATGCCCTGAAATTTAGTGACGAATTTTATATTTGTTATATCTTTAAGGAATGAATCCCCTATTACATATTCAGGTAGCTACTCATCATGTAAAAGAAAAGTTACCTTGTATCCAGATGCTACCAATCCTTCTCTGTAATGAAATCAATCACTGATGAGCCGATTATAGGGGGGAAAAGGTTTATCAGATTCATGAATATTTAAAAGCGTAAACAGAAGATTGGACCTTAGACTTGGAAGGTATATCCATCCCAAGACAACACCATCTTTAGCAGATATTCTCGCAATGCAATCAGTCTAGCAGAGTGAATTTATACGTAAATTCATGGAAGATCCGATGTGTGTGGAAGGGAAAACGATGAGAGCAATTGAAGAACAGAAAACAAGAGGCTCGTTGACAAACCTGCCAAACATTTGACCATACTTCACCTCTCACGTACTCAAGTTCGTTTAGGTTGTATACTTCATCTCCTTTGTACTTGACTGTATGCTTTTCAACAACTGCATCAATACAAAGGAAATAAGACTGGAACAGGAAGACATGGGCAATATTTACAGCTAGCATCTCAGCTATGAATATATTGAGGAAGATTTGATAAGTAATATTGTGAATTCATTTCAGAGTTCAAAAGATCACACCACAGCACCCACCCTGCATTTTCTTCTAAACAACACACATTATTGAACCTTGTTTTTCTTCATAAGTTCAAAGTTTTCAATTAAGTTTCAAGCAAAGGAATACAATTTAGCAGACTAGTAACAAGAAAAGATTCACTTGCCTCTTGGGGAGGAAATGAGAAGAGGTAGGGAAAAAGCAAGCCAGCAGATTATGCCTAAATGGACTAGATATGAAAAACAAGAAGTGATAAGCACCAATCTCAAATGATGCAAACCTTTAAATGTCTGAGGTTCAATCTTATACAAGGTTGAAGTTCCATCACTTCCAAATAGAACTTTTCCATTAGTTGCCAATCCCCAACCATCTTGCATACGATTAGTAAACGTCTTAATCTGCAGAGGATGCAGAAGCATCCAGAGATACAGATCATCAATTAATAACCATAATTCCAGTATTTATCTAAATTGAGAGACCAAATTAACATGCAGAGCAACTAAAAGTTGATGAAACTATGGTTATTTAAACTCCATAATAGTAACCATAATTTAGATGTATATGTTAGTTTTTTAGCTTAATGAATAAAATATTGCTGGATATTGCTTCAACAAATAAATAATAGTATGAGTTTTTCAAATAGCTATGAAGGAGAAGCCCAATCCTTTACTATGTCTTTGTTAAGTATCATTAACTCTAGTCATAATCCCAGCTAGTATTAAAAGCTATGAGATGACCACCTAGAGGAAAGGAGAAAGTTCTTATCACCAACACCTAGTGATTGAACACATAAACTAGCATGAAAGATGCATCGCACTGTCTACTCCTAGAGAGTTTATGGTACTAACATCAGCTATCGACTTTTAGTAAGCCATATAATACAAACTTCTAGATGAAAACTAATATTAGACTATCATAAATTTAGAAATGTTACTATTTTCCTATAGCCAGACTAAGACAATCTACTAATATTCTTTTAGGCTTATAAGCTAGGGAGCCCTAACTTAACCCAAAACCATGGTCAAAGGTAAAGGGTTGACTCCCACTTATATACCCTTCCACACTTTCATGTGGAACCGATGTGGGATATTATAACAATCCATCCCCCTTCAAACCGGACGTCCACGGACGGCACACTCCGGGTGGCAACCCACATAACAAGGCCCACTTCCCAGGTGGCAATCCCCCTTGGGCCCACATCCGGGGTGGCAACCCCTGGGCCCAACATCGGGTAGCCCCTTTCAGTACCCCGCCCGAATCTGGCAAGTCGGACCAAATTGTTAGGCATATAAGCTAGGGAGCCCTAACTTAAGTGGGTTGACTCCCACTTATATACTCTTCCACACTTTCATGTGGTACCGATGTGGGATATCATAACATATTCAAGCCTGCAATTCTGGAACTTCCTAAATTTTCAGAACTTTAGTGATAAAATTTCTTTGCAAAAGTTAGGTTATCCAACATTGAAAGACATGCTAGGAAATGCCTCCCGATAAAATATTATTTCTAAATGAATTTATCAAACTGAAATTGCGTGTAACATGTATCGTATGAAATGACTCAGTAAGGTATAAAAAGGGGAAGCACAAACTTTGCTCAAGTTATTTTTGTCATAGATGAAACCAGTTTTCGTCAACCAATTAACTTGAAACAACCTACAAAAGTACATAAGATTAATACATTAGAACAGGTGAGTTGTTGTAAAGATTAACTGACAAAATAAACCATCATACAGCTTTTGAGTAGTTTTGATTACCAAGGCTTGAAAAGAATAATGATGAGACATAATACAATGACTGGAAAGACTGTGGCAAGTAATTAAGTTAGGTGGTCTTACTTTAATAGAGAATGAACAATTAATGAAATGTCTGTTCACCGAAGCACATCATCCAAAATAAGTTTTCTCCAACTTTGACAATGATTATATTCCAAATACAATTGTACTATTTTAAGGCAAAACACAATATTGGACCCAAAAAAAAAAACATTTTCCACACACCTGTCGCTAAGAAGAGTCAAACCCTCCCCAAAGTAAGAGTATGGCATTTTGTAGATGGCCTCAACCTGTAAACAAATACCAGAAGTTATTCAGATATAATAACTCTAGCTAGACCATTTCCTTAATACTTGAGTTTCACAAACAAGGTTTTATTCCCCAAATTCAATTTCTCTAAATCTGTAGTTGGTCATACTTTTGTACCTTCCCTGTCTTAAGAGCAACTCTCCGAACAGATGACTGCAATTTAAGATAAGAAAACAAAAATGTGTGATGTTAGCAAAAACAGCCACAACTCAAGGAAAAAATCTATATACAAGTGTCCTACATAATATTAGTATGGGAGGCCTGTAGCAGTATGCACTTAGGAATTTTTGAGTAATGTGGGACTAATTATTATTTGGGCATTCTACGAGTCTATTGACGTAGTGATCTTGGAAATCCCTGATCAGTGAATAATATAATTCAGGAGACTTTCTCAATACCCTTTAATAAGACAATATCCCCAAATATTACAACCACTACTTTGAACATACAGGCCATAACGTACATGTTAGCATTTGAGTGTTTAAAAGAAGCCATTTTCCGCTTCAAAGCCAATATCAAATATAGTGATCAGTATCTCTGATGCACAAGCTGTATTTGTTTAATAGATATTATTAGACACAGGTATTGATTGTTCTACAATCTACCTGTCAATCATAGCTTTTGGAACATCTAAAATATACTGCCATGAGGTGTGGTAATTTGTGTTTGGACATAACATGGCTTCAATACATAAATGCTCATGAAGACAAAACTGGAAAGACAACCCGAAACACACTCACACGTCCATTAAGTCCAGTTGATTCAAAAAGGGAGTCATTTCCTGCATAAAGAAGCCCCTGAAAAGCAAAGATGTTATGTTAATCTCAATTATAGAGAAATAACTTTCTACAATTAACAACTCCGTCAATGCAGACCAATCATAGAAGGCATAGAAAGGTGAAACCTCTACAGATGCGATCAGTATGGAAGACCACATAACCATAAATGTCACGACTCGTAAAATTCAACTTGATCATCCAAAACATAAGTAATAGACTAAGAAATATTTTTTAATTACCTGAAAGTACAATGCCATTTACACTGGACTTGTCCGTCATCATCCCAAAACATTTACTAAAACAGTATAACTCCAAAAAATACCCTCACATGATGCATATTGCAGACCACATTAAAATTTATAATACTCTAATGTATTTAGTACATAAATATTGCATAGAAAGTGTGTGTGTGTGTGTGTGTGTGTGTGTGGGTGGGGGGACATTCTTATAATAACCGACATTGAAAGTGGTGTTTCTTTTCATTAGGCTAAACACCCATTAGGCTAATATAAATAAAACAACAATGATTGATCAGAAAACAGAAATCACTTAACACATACACAACCACAAGGAATGGGAAATGGAGAGCAGAAAATGCTAGGGTTTTCATGCATCAAAATTCAGTAAGATTTACAAACTAATTGTAATCACTGACCTAAACACCTTTCGAAAATGATGAATCCCTGAAAGTAATTCGACAAACTACCAACAAATTCAATCCGCCAAATTAAATTACAAGATCAAATGAAAATGAAGCAAACCTGAGTGAAAGCATCGGGATCGTGAGGAAACTCATTCACAATTTCAATACTATAAATCCGATCGATATTTGGCTCCAAACCAACCGCGCTTCCCATGTTCGACGAAACGCTAAAAATAAGCATAACGCAAACAAATAAACCAGCAGAAATCAGAAGAGAGAGCATCCTGAAATTCCAAATAAACGGCGTCGTAGAAGGCGGCATGCGACTGTTGTGGGGATCAGTCGGATTAGAATTAGTCGAACGCTTCAGAGGTTTTCTCCTCTGCAATTTCATAGCCCTACCAAGAGGAGAGCTGTCATTGGAGGGGATTGCGGTGCCAAAGGGCGGAGGAGGTGGTGGCGGACCGGCGTTTGGGCTTTGTTGGTCAACGGTTTGACTCGACGGAAGAGTGGCGTTCCACTTTCTGTCTAAATTGCAACTTTACAACATACCAAAATCTTGAGGTTATATACTATCAATAAAATCAAATAAGATAGGCATGATTGGAAATTTGCAATAGTTGCAAATTTCAAATTATTGAGATTTAATTCAATAAAAAACTTACAAGTTTAATTATATCTTGCAATTCAAATCGTGGATCACCTTTTCCATATTCGAATAAGAATATGTGTGGCATTAATTATTCATTCGTTATACTGTCAATGTTAGTATGACTTAAAAATTATATAAAAATTGAACATATAAATATATAATCGATAAAAAGGTTGATCGATGATTTGATATGGAATGAATAACTAAACCCAAATAACATTTATTTATTTTGGGTTAAAATTTGCAGCTGAAATAAATGTTATGATTTTTATGCAATTTTACTAATTAAACATTACTTGTTTTCTAATGCTGAACAATATTAGGATTTAAAAGCAAATATCAAAAGTACCAAAGATGTTATTAAAATATTTTATTTTATTTATATTCAATTTTGAAAATATGTGAGTTCAATTAAGAAATGTAAAAAAATTAAAAATAAAATTATATTCATGTAAGTTATACAATAACTTTTTTTCCCTAGAAGAAAATGTTGATGGATTAGGTAATTGAAACTCTTTCTTGTTGAATATTTTCAATTTAGTCCACAATTTTATAATTTCATTTTGTTAATCGTTGAATATTTTCAATTTAGTTCACAATTTTATAATTTCATTTTGTTAAACAAATACATGATAATTGATATACCTATTGCGTATATATTATCAACACATATATTATACTGAAAATGATAAAACGTCCACAGTGGGCAACTCTTAATATACCCACCACTGACATGTATTAATTTTATCCCCTCATTATATGAAAAGTCCAATTAACAGATATCTTAGATGTTTGACATATCAGCGGTGAGCATATGTTAATGTGTTCACGATGGTGGGGTAACATGACTGCATATTATACATCTAACCTAAAATGGGAATTATGGTATCAAACATATTTCCTTATGAAAAATTGGTTCATTTCGACTTCAACTTTAGTGGATATGAAATTCATTAATTTCAAATTTTATATTTCAAATTACTCTATTTAAACACAACTTAAAATAATTTATTACTATCCAGAACTGAATATGTAAAGAATATTGTTTCCATTTCAATATCATAATAAAGAGTAGTGTTTGTGTTCACCAAATACATGGATCATGATCCATGCAACTGAGTACGCGGGTCGGGTGCCCAATTTTTATTTATTTATTTATGACATAACATTTATGTTTACCGAATATAATCATTATGTTTACCGAGTATAACTTTTATGTACAAATATCATAACTTTTAAGTAAAATTACTTAGACTTTTTTCAGTATAAAAAATATAATTAAAAATTATGTAACATTTATGTTAACCGAGTATAACTTTTATGTTATATTAGTATAACATTTACATATATATATATCATAACCTTTAAGTGATATTACTTAAACTTTTTTTCACTATAAAAATTCATATAGTATGGTTTAACTTTTATGTTATAATAATTTAAATTTATATTATATTAGTATAACTTTTATGTACAAATATCATAACATTTTATGTACTTAAAGAATAACATAAGATTATATTATTATAACGAAAAAGTTAAATTATTATGCATAAATGTTATATTATTACAACATAAAGGTTTTGAAAGATATTATAAGTCTATCATACAGTACAAAAGGTTATGTGAACATAACTAAAAGGTTAGGTTCGTCAAACTAAAAGGTTAAATAACTGCGAAATTAGGGTTTGAGCGCGTGAGAGCGAGTGTGGACGCGTGTGGAACGCGTGAAATGCACCCCGAACCGAGTTGACCTGATTGCACCGATCCACCTAGTGCACAAGAACATTTGTGAATAATAAATAGGTTTAACGGCTAAAAAATCTAAACATTTATGAGTTTTTACTATTTTTGTCAATTTTGCAAAAATTACCGAAATTCTTTTTGGCAAAAAATAGTAAATAAAAACTCACAAAAATTTAGATTTTTTTTACTATTAAACTTAGTAATTAATATTACACACTGCTTTAAAAAAAAAAACTAATACAACACATTAGAAAATCTTATAATAAAGCCAATTAAACAAATAAGAAACTAAATATATCGAATTTAGACAACGAGTATGATACAAATAAGTTTTATTTGTAAACAATTTTCTGAAAAAACCAAAAATATTTAGTAAAATAAGATCTAAAAATATTTTTTAATAATCAATATATAAAAGATTTATGTTAACTGATTAGTCTCATAATCGCGTTTTTTTTTTAATAACGAAGTATTAGAAAATAGTAGAGTTCAAAATATCGCGGCAAAAAAAAAAGAAGAAGATCGAGATAGGCGTAAAAGGCTCCAGAATCGCTCACTCTACTGCCTTCTCTCTCTTTCTAACCGCTCATTAATCGAACCTCCTAGAATTCTTCCCCTCACTATATAAATCCCTTCTCCCCCTCTCTCTCCTCAGTTCAAATTCCTGCGAAATATCTGCTCTCTCTCTCTCTAAGAAATCATTAATAGTTTTATATTCTTCGTTGTAATTTGTTTGTGTGCTTGATTCAATGGCGGAAGTGCAGATGGCCGAAGCGGAGACCTTTGCTTTTCAGGCGGAGATCAACCAGCTTCTGAGCTTGATTATCAATACTTTTTACAGCAATAAGGAGATCTTTCTCAGAGAATTGATCAGTAATTCGTCTGATGCGTTGGATAAGATCCGATTCGAGGGCTTGACTGATAAGAGCAAGCTTGATGCTCAGCCGGAGCTGTTTATTCGCCTTATTCCTGATAAGGTTAACAAGACGCTCTCGATTATTGATAGCGGGATTGGCATGACCAAAGCAGGTACTGCATTTGTTAGTTTTTGATTAATTGCTTGATTTTTATTTTACAGTCTTTGATTGAAAAATTTTGTGGTGGTTTGTTGTTTTACATTTGATGAATCGGATCTATATGTGAAATGTAGGAGTGTAATTTTGAAAATTAAGCATTTATGTATGGGCGTTAATTGTAGTGAGGTGATGGATTAGAAATTGATTATGTTGTTATGTGTGAAATCTGGCAGATTTGGTGAACAATTTGGGGACAATTGCAAGGTCCGGAACGAAGGAATTTATGGAGGCGTTGCAAGCCGGTGCTGATGTAAGCATGATCGGGCAATTTGGTGTGGGTTTCTACTCTGCTTACCTTGTCGCAGAGAAGGTCATTGTTACCACCAAGCACAATGATGATGAGCAGTACATCTGGGAATCACAAGCTGGTGGTTCTTTCACTGTTACGAGAGACGTTGAAGGTGAGCAGCTGGGCCGAGGAACCAAGATCACCCTCTTCCTGAAGGAAGATCAGGTACGTAACATTCAAAATTAACATTACGTTGTGTTGTCCTAGATCATGTGGATATCGTCAATCCAGTTATTTTGATAATCACATTTGATAATTGGAGATGAACTATTAGGATATAAACACTCAGAATTAACTTTACTAGATCATGTGGATGTTGTCGATCCAGTTAATTTTGATTAATCACATTTCACATGAATTACTAGGAGATTAACATTCTGAATTAATTTATGAAGTACTAGATCATGTGGATTTGTCGATCCAGTTAATTTTGATAATCACATTTGACAATATTAGATGAATTATTAGGAGATAAATTGCTAGTTAATATAAGAATTGTGATTATGTTACTAAATTACTAATAAGGCTCATTGTGTAATATGCAGTTGGAATACCTTGAGGAGAGAAGGATCAAGGATCTTGTGAAGAAGCACTCTGAATTTATTAGCTATCCCATTTACCTCTGGACTGAGAAGATAACTGAGAAAGAGATTAGTGACGACGAAGATGACGAACCCAAGAAGGAAGAGGAAGGTGATATAGAGGAGGTTGATGAGGAGAAAGAGAAAGACAAGGAAAAGAAAAAGAAGAAGATTAAGGAGGTTTCTCATGAGTGGCAGCTGATCAACAAGCAGAAACCAATTTGGCTCCGCAAACCAGAGGAAATCACCAAGGATGAATACGCCTCTTTCTACAAGAGCTTGACCAATGACTGGGAAGATCACCTTGCTGTAAAGCATTTCTCTGTCGAAGGTCAGCTTGAATTCAAAGCTATCCTCTTTGTTCCAAAAAGGGCTCCATTCGATCTCTTTGACACCCGCAAGAAGATGAACAACATTAAACTCTACGTTAGGAGGGTCTTCATCATGGACAACTGCGAGGAGCTCATCCCAGAGTACCTTGGGTTTGTTAAAGGTGTGGTGGATTCTGATGATTTGCCACTCAACATCTCTCGTGAGATGTTGCAGCAAAACAAGATTTTGAAGGTTATCAGGAAGAACCTTGTAAAGAAATGCATCGAGATGTTCAATGAGATTGCTGAGAACAAAGAGGATTACAACAAGTTCTATGAGGCCTTCTCGAAGAACCTGAAGTTGGGTATCCATGAGGATAGCCAGAACAGGTCCAAAATCGCTGATTTGCTCAGATACTACTCAACCAAGAGTGGTGATGAGTTAACTAGCTTGAAAGACTACGTCACAAGGATGAAGGAGGGGCAGAAGGATATCTACTACATAACCGGTGAAAGCAAGAAAGCAGTGGAGAACTCGCCTTTCTTGGAGCGTCTGAAAAAGAAAGGCTACGAGGTTCTCTACATGGTGGATGCCATTGATGAATACGCTGTTGGGCAGCTCAAAGAGTACGATGGGAAGAAGCTCGTCTCTGCTACGAAGGAAGGATTAAAGCTGGACGATGAAACAGAGGAAGAGAAGAAGAAACGGGAGGAGAAAAAGAAGTCATTCGAGAGCCTGTGCAAGGTGATAAAAGAAATTCTAGGCGACAAAGTTGAGAAGGTTGTTACTTCTGACAGGATTGTTGATTCTCCATGCTGCTTGGTCACTGGAGAGTATGGTTGGACAGCAAACATGGAGAGGATAATGAAGGCTCAGGCTTTAAGGGATAGCAGCATGAGCTCTTACATGTCGAGCAAGAAGACTATGGAGATCAACCCGGATAATGGAATCATGGAAGAGTTGAGGAAGAGAGCTGAGGCCGATAAGAACGACAAGTCAGTGAAGGATCTTGTGATGCTGCTCTTCGAGACTGCTCTGTTGACTTCTGGTTTCAGTTTGGATGATCCAAACACGTTTGCAGCGAGGATTCATAGGATGTTGAAGCTGGGTTTAAGCATTGACGAGGACGAAGCTGGTGGGGACGAGGACATGCCTGCGTTGGAAGAAGAGGGTAATGAGGAGAGTAAAATGGAGGAGGTTGATTAAATGATCAAACAATGGTACTAGTCTTTTTCTTTTTAGCTGTTTTACCTAATTTTTGGGGTTTGAGTATGGTTTATGTGAGAAGTTGAGGTAGTGTAGTTAAGTGTCTGTCTGTGTTCTCAGACTATCTTTCTATGTGTATTGGGTGGTCGTTTTGTTGATGGAACAGACGAGATTGTAGCTTAAATTTTTTATGGTTGATGAAATTCTGCTCATCATTTTCCATCAAGCTCAACTTTAAGATGAGAAAAATATCAATGGGGATTGATGATGAAGCCACTTAAGTAATAAGTGGAAGTATAACAAAAATAAATTTTTACTTTTTTTTCTAAATACTGTAAATGTTCTTGACCTGTTAATGATTCCACCACCACCTCTAATCCTCTTTTATGTTAATGGAAAAAATGAAGTCCTCTTTTATGTTAATGGGAAAATTATTCTTCATTTCTTTCATCTATTCCTCCTACTTCTTGAATAGAAACAATATGGTGGAATTCATTTCTTGGTTTAAGATAAACATTATTTTGAAGTATATAATATAATGTAATTTATAATTTTTTTTATCTAGATTATGAATTTAAATTGAAGTTAGTTAAATGTTTGTGAATATTTTTGATTTAATACTTAGTTAAATGTTTGTAAATATTTTTCGTTTTAATCTACAAGTTCTGTATTTCTTGGTGTAAATCTATAAGATATGTATAACGTCATAAAATATAAAATAATATATCACGATATAACGTTAGAAATATAAAATAATAATAAATCATTGTGCTTATCATCGTGGTCTTAGAATCACGGTGCTTGCCTCTCAAAGTGATTTAAGATTTCGGTGGTGACGAGCATCTCACAGTATCTAAGATCTCAATAATTAAAATAATAAATCTTAAAATTAGCTTTAATAAATAAGTAAATTAAATTCTTAAATTATTTTTAAAATTTTGAAAAATTATCTTATAATTGTAACAATTTTTTATATCGAATTTTTTTTTCCTAAAATCTTAAAAAATAGTTTTAAAATATTAAAAGTAACTATAAAATCTAAAATTATAATGGTAATTTGATAATTATTAAATCCAAAATTAAAAAAAATGGAGATAAAAATTGTTAGTTTAAATATATTAATAAAAATAAAATTTATTAGACTTTCATAAACATTAGGAGTGGCAATGGGCGGTTTTGGGGATGATATCAAATATCATTCCATACCAAATTGTCATATCAAATATCATCCCTGAAAATTTGGTGTGGGGATGGGGATTCACCACTCGGGGGACGGATTTCCCATGGGGATTCAGGTTTCCTAAATTTAATTTTCTACAAGTAAAATTATTTTTTTCTAAAACAATTTTCAATAAAATAAATATCAAAACAATTAAAACATCTGATAAACAATATCAATCTAACATAACATTAAATATCATGAAATCATAAATCTAGTCTTTAAAACAAAAATATGAAATACATAGTCAATATGACAACACAACCTGAAAAGTTTGACTGTATTGAATTGATTTAAAGTTTCAATTTCAATTTGCAATTTTAGATATTACATTATTAATTAATTGAAAATGAGCCGTGAGGAGTGAGGAATTGGAGTACTTATGGAAATTTTTGGATGTTTTTGTATATTTACTAAATTTTTTATACATATATATATAATATTAAACGGGGAACGGGGAATCACTTCCCTATGGAAAATTGTCACCTCTAATAAACACTTAATGTTGATTTTTTTTCACAAGATTATCATATCTATTATGTTTTTGTCAAAAGATTATGTATGATTTCATAGAGATGACAATTTCCGAAACTATCTATGTCGAGTGTCGTAGTTAATGGAACGGGGTATTCGATTGGGGACGACGATTCACCATCCATGTCGACTGTCGAAGTTAATAGGAAGGGGTATTTGAGTAGATCGATGATTCCTCGTTTAGAAACGATAGGGATGATATTTATGCCCCACCCAATAATCCTCGATCCTGAAACCGACTCCATTTGTATAGAATGGGGATTCCCTATATTTTTAATATTATATATATATATATATATATATATATATTTACAATAAATAATAACTTATCCCAACTTTTTAAATAATTTGCAACTTCGCCTCAAATAACTTATGATCTCATGATAATTGGTATTTATTTCTTGAGAATTGTCTAAGAAAATTATAAATTTTAACTTGTTGAAAAATAGATTTACTAAATTAAGTACTTTATGTAATGTCTTGGCATGAGAATGGTATTTTCATCCCTAGATTTACTTTGTTACCTATACTACAAATGCAAACAAAGATACTTTTCTAGTTCATCATGGATATTGGATGGATCAGTGTAAAAATATAGAGGGAATCTGGCAAGTCCATTTTCTAGTCATGTGGAGGAGAGATTCTAAGGATCCATAGAGTTTATCATATCAATTTACACAAGGCTTAGCAAGGCAACAGTAATTTAAGTAAACAGACTTGCAAGCTGCACCATCCATTTTATAAAATCTACACAAAACTCAAAGGAAAAAAAAAAAAAAACCAAAAATGATTTCAAATTTTTAATACTCAGAATAAAATGAAATCGAAACCAAAAGTTTCAATTTTAAGTTAATTTTAAAGTCCACTCTATATGCAATAGAAATTCTTCCTCCAAAACCTCTACTCAAATCAAATCCCTAAATCTGAGTCGAACTTTTTAACCACATCCATTCATTAAAAAGGACATGTTTCCACCACAAAAGGCCGATGAAATAGCAAAATATGACAAATCACTAAGGGTAAATAATTTTTAGCAGAGGCCATAGCCCTCACAAATTGAAAAGCACAACACAAGTTGTCGTTCGAACTAAACAAAATTGTAGATGGACATCAACGTACATTACCATATTTCAATGCAAAAATCCAGTTCCACATAATCTCATCATATGAATTGTTAACAAAACTATGAAGACATGAGAATGCGGTAAATTTAGCTTGAAGGTGCACCACCGAAGCCTCCAGACCCTCTGCCAAAACCAGGACGCCCACCAGAACCCTGCACATTAAACAAAGTTGAGGTTTGTATGATAATAAATCCAAGTCTATTCATTTTCATCTTGATGTTTAATATGCTGAAAACCCAAAGACATTGAAGTTTGAAAAGACCAAAATGCTTCAAAAGATTTTCTTTCAATTCAATCAATGAAGACACACATACACGTGCACATGCAAATTCATCGGAAACCTACTGCCCTTGGAAGTTAATTTTAACAAACCAATATTTCTTGTATTTTAACATGCCTCTCCCTTGTACTTAAGAATTTGTTTTACTAATCCCTCAGCTAAAGTTCTCATTGTGAACAATAACAGATGTAGAAGGGTATAGTAAATCAAATTAACAGTCAGAGGCTCAGTAAAACAACAATAAATACACACGGACTTTTAGTAACTTGAAAGTTTGTGGGTTCAATAAAACACAGTAAATATATAGAAGTGTTCAGAGAAATGAAACATGCAAATTGAAGGCCCAAAAGTTTTATTTATAGCCCATGTGTAACAAAATATAAATTAGAAATGCCCCGAGGAAAAATAAACTTATCAAAGTTACATTGGCAATATTTTCAGTGTAATTTGAATATACTTCAAAAATTCACCAAAAAACGAGCTACATGAGAAGGGGAGGTGCCAAAGATAACCAATATCCATTCTGGAGCAAAAACTTAGATTAAAGTTCAACTCTGGGAATCAATAGGCATTCTTGGCAATATCATATATATTTCACTCACAGTAACACACATATAAGCCGAAGATACGGGGCATCAATTAAAACAAAAACAGTAGAAACAACACAGCATACTAAAATCACTGAATAGAGAAAAAGAAAAGTTAAAAGTTAAAACTGCTAATTCAAAAATAGCACGAGTAAATGGACATTACCCTGAAGGAAGGCTGATAATCAGCAGGTGCTCCACCTTTCTCACCACCAAATTCACCTGGTGGACCTCTTGGCCCACCACGGTAACCATCTCGATCACCAAATCGTGGTCTGTCACCATCGAATCTAGGAGGTCCACTGTGACAACAAAACAAAATAAAATTTAGAAAGAAATGCACAGAAATAACTTTCAAAAGTATGCTCACGAATCAAAGAACAATAATAATGAAGTGATTAATAAATTCATTTTGTACCACCATGGACAAGACAAGACACCGTAAAAGAAGTCTACAATCATAAGTTCAGAAATTTTAACCGTACATAACTTAAACAAATCAACTGAGAATCCCAATAGAATTTCAACGAATTTCCAAGCATTTCAGAATGACAAAACATATTGATAAATAAATGAACATCAAATAATATTCCATTCGAATATGTCAAAAAATAGAAATCACCAAATACACTACCGACTAAGAAAACAGAAGCACAAAAATTTCATCCTCATTGTTTACAATATTCGAACTAAATAGAATCTCCAGCATAACTACAGTTCCAATTAAACAAACAAAAAAGCATATCAAACGCATAAACCAAATACCATAAACACATTAAAAAAACAATTTCAACAACTTACCGAGGGCGATCACCAGGGGGTCCACCCAAGGGACGGCCAAGGGGCTTAGCAGACTTCTTCAGCGTGGCAGGGACGATTTCCGATGGTAGGTTGAGGTATGTGCGGAGGAACTCAATTCCATCATTTGTGAGATACCAATAATAATGCATCCATGCGAAGGTCTCACGCACATATTCCTTCGACTTGAAACTCTGCATAAGCTTAATCACCTGCAGATTCGGGACATCAATGTCCGGATGCTTAGCCAAATTGAAATCCTTCTTCGCATAGCACACACCCTCTGCATCGTAGCATTCATAAACACACAAAATAGGCATCAGAAATCAATATACAAATGAACATAATGAAGAAGAAAAGAACTAAACAAAAATCTTACCTTGAAAGAGGTACTTGGAGATCTCTCTCCGATTCTTCTCTGGAATGATCTGTAACAAATAATTTCAAAATAGAGTTGAAAAACCGCATTTGCAGTAGAATTAAGAGTGTTAAACAGTAAACAAAAAAATAAAAAATTGTGCGATAATGGCGATGGAGAATCGACGCGAGATTTACCATAGCTGCTGAGTGATTGGCGAGAGGAAGAGAGGGAAGCGAACGGAGAAGATGCAGCAGCTACAAGTGAAAGGAACCCTAATGAAGAAAGAGATTAGGGTTTTTATGCAGTAATAAATTCAGGCCCACAAAAATGCTACCAATGGAAGGCCCATGGGTTTAACCCAAAGTCCAATACGGTTGAAAATATATGGACCTGGGTTGGATCCAGTCCCTGAAAAATACCCATGAGAACCTTTATAACCTTTTAAATAAATAATCATAATAATAATAATTATTATTATTATTATTATTATTTAGTTTTTATCACTTTAATATAGTGGCTTTCTTTTCTAACCACTAGCATAAAAACTCATTTTAGACATATTTCATCTAAAAGGCTAAAATATTTCTAAAATGTGAATAAAAAAGATGGTTTTCTTATATTTTGAAAGGACAGTTTTGTCCAGTAGAAAGTGACTTTAAATATGAATTTTTTTGAAGACTAATGCAATTAGGTCCTACGTTTTTAAAACAACATTTATTTTAAAACGTGTTTTTTTTGTTAGTACAACACTTGTTTTGGAATGTAGAGAGTATAAAAATGGCAAAGTCTTGGGTGAGATCGTCTCACGGATTCCATTCTGTGAGACGGGTTGGGTCAGATTGAACATAAAAATTATGTAATATTTTTGTATGTGTTATCTAATACTTTTCTATATATTAGATAATATTTTGGTATTATATGATGCATTTTGGATTTGGTCAGATTATAAGAAAATATGTAATACTTTTATGTGTATTAAATAATATTTTTCTGTATATTAGGTAATATTTTTGTATTATGGGATAATGACTCGAATTGGGTTGGGTCGGGTCGGGTCTCAACAAAATCACGCGGATCCTAGGGCACCCCGTGTGTTCTTCTTCCTCACACGCTAATTGTGTAATATATAATATTTTTGTATATATTAGATAATACTTTTCTGTGTATTAGGTAATATTTTTCTATATATCATGTAATACTTTGGTATTATGTCCATAATATAATACAAAAGTATTATCTGATATATATATATATATATAAAAGTATTTTCTATTATATACAAAAATATTACATAATTTCTTATGTTCGACCTGACTCGCTCTTATTTCAACCTTAAGGGAATAATTCAATATATCTACTAGATTATTTTAGAATGGCCTAATCAAACGATATAGGTCAAATCCATCCAATTTTTAAAAGTTATAATGATTGATTTTTTTTTTTTTTAGTTTTGGCTTTGTATGAGACTGAGTATTTACTTGAAAAGAAAACTACAAATTTTTAGTGGTCAGAAAATTTGTGAGTAAAGTCTTTTGTTAGATTGTCTCAAAAATCTAAATATGTCACACAAATCAATCCAAATACATTAAGTTATTTAATGCACAAATTTTTCTACATCTCTTATGGGTTTGGTAGCACCCAAGTTTTTTCTGAAAAATAGTTTATAATTTATGTAAATGTTTCAGTAATGATCAGAGCTAAACATGAGCATTGAGTCAATTACTATAACGCATTTGCCTAGGCTAAGTTTCACTACAAATTGTTCATTAATTAAAATCATGTTATGATATTTTTCTCATTTTGATTAAAAAAATTATGAAAATTAATTTAATTATGTTTTGATTACTTCATGAAAATGGACGCAAAATTAGAGACAAACACACATATGCTCCACCATACACACAATTTGATGCAAAAATTAGTTTCAATATAATTAGAGCTAAGGACAAGCAAACATTGATTTTGATGCTTTTATTGTCCCAACAATTCGATTGATCAAGAAAATAAATTCGACCCATATGAATTAATCACGGGTGGGATTCGAAAAGCAATCACTAAAGTAGAAAAAGCTAAATTAACTGAAGTTGCCAGCTTTGTGTAGACAATTTTAAAGTAAATTGGATAATTATGTAAGTGGGCAAGATGGAATTTGGCATACACCAAATTTGGTAAAATATGTTGCAACTTTTCTGCTCTTATCATATCTACACAAAGGCCAAAGCTATGATAAACATCGATAGATTAGATTGAAAACCATCAATTGATTTGGTTGAAAATCGAAAAGCTAATTTTTTATAAATTGAAAATCGAAATCGAAATTGTATTTAGTGAAAATCAAATAACAACTGAATCAAAATAATATTTCAATTCAGTGCTAAATTCGATTCCAACCGAATGCGGTCCCAACAAAATTATGAAAAAATTTCAATAAATTGGACATATCAAAACAATAATAAAATTAAAAAAAATCAAACCATAAAATCTTAATAACACCTATATTATTTTTTTATTAATATCCATCTTTTCATGTCAGGGATCCAACCATTTTGTATACTCCATTTATCACATGTATGAAGATTGATTGAAAATTTTAAAATAAATTAAGAATGTTATAAAAAAACAATTAAACAAGTAAATTTCCTACTATATGTGTATTTAATCAGCAATATATTAGAAATACTATTTAAAATATATAGTAAATATGAGTATGTTAATGAATGAGCTAAATAAATAACGTTTTACATAAAAATGACTATAAAGATAAAAAAAAACCTCGTCTATCCTAGTACAACTCAATGAAGATACTCTATTATCAGAAGAAAAATTAAATAAAATTTGATTTCGACTTTCAAAATAAGAATTTTTTATATTACCCAAGATGAAATATAATATGTAGAAAAAAGTTGGAGGAAATCCAAATTGTTAGGGAAAAAAGTAGTTTTATAATTTTTATGAAATTATTTACCGATTTAATTTTGCCGCATAGGGCACATATAAATTTATAAAAAATAGTTTAATTTATAGATAATTGCCTAATTGGACTCACATAATTATATTAATTTATTATCTGAAAAATATTTGCCATATTTGTGGTGGTTAAATAAATGTAGTACAGTTGCAATAGAAGATTGATACAGTGATAGGCAGCTTGCCTGCCTGCATGTACCTCGGGTTATTTGCTTTTCACTCTTTCTTCCTCAGCAAACTATCATTTTTCCCATTTTTAGCAATCAATTTCTCCATTTTCTTCGTTTTCTCTCTCCCCATTAACTACACAGTATGATTGTGAAATCCACCACATTTCTCAACAGAGTATTTATCGAATTACGAGCTTTCATCTTTTTGCTCTGCTTCAATTCATAGTTTTACTCTGTTTTTTGGTGGAATGGTGAACTTTCTAGGGTTTAATATTTGCGCAATTTTGTTTTCTGAACCTAAATGCAGATGAACCGCGGAAAATGATTGAAATATCTGAAGATCAAAGCTTAGGAGAACCGTCGGAGTTGGAAGATGAGTTTTCCAAGTAATTTCGTGACTTGTTTGTTGCTGTTGACTAGCTTTGATGCTGCAAATTTTCTGTGTATTACGTGCGAGTCTTTGTTTGCTTTCTTATCAAGTAAAATCTAGTGTTGTTTGTGAATATTTCAGTGAATTTGTGTTCCTACATTGAACGATTTCGTGTTATTATATTGCAGCTGTGGAAAATCGAAGATTAAGTATACAACAACTTTGCTTTTGGAACTTAACGAAGTGAAAGTGTGCCGCAAATTACCTAGAGATTTTGACCTGTTGATTTTTCGGTAAGAAATATATCCTCTCGATATGTTTTTTTCAGCTAGCTTTCAAATCATTCATACCATTGTCAGTTTGTTACAAAGTGAATCTCGATTTAAATTGATGTGTCTCTCATTATAGGTTGCCGATCATTTCAGAGCGAACTGTCTAGTATATGCTTCTTGATCAGGCATTTAACTGAAAAACACTGTTAGATATATATATATATATATATATATATATATATATATATATATATATATATTTAGGAGTTTTACACCATCAGACAGTATATCCATTAGATTGACATTTTGATTAATGAATCAGTATTGAGATTTTCTTCTAAGATTTCTAGTTGCTGGAGCTTTAAATTGTCTAAGAATCTTGTTTTATTATATAGATTCTAAGTTGATATCAATTTCAAAGCAGTGAACTTCATGGAGAATCTGATAGTACAATAAATCAGAAAAGCATATCATCTGTTCTTGGTCCACTACTGTGCGCTAGATGGAAATTGGGTTTACCTGGTGAAAGATGGGTCAACCGTTTGTGGATACCGAGCAATGAGAGTAACTTGCGAAGAAACTGTGGTTCAGGTATGTGCTAGTTACATATCAACCAGCATGAATTATTTTGCTCTAGATGCGACTAATTCTCTTGCTAATTATGCATGGACTGTGTGAACAATTGTTTCTCTGGCTCCTTATTCTGCTCTGGGGTGTTAGCTGCATTACTTTGTCCCACATTACTACTGCATCTATTTCTGTACATACATCTGAAAGCATGTTGCAATTGCTCTTGCCAATTGTTTAACAAACCTTTGTTTTCTGTACCAGTATATAGAAGAAACATTCATCAAACTTTGGTAAACTTGTATTGAAGTTATTTTAACTAAAGGAAAATGTCAAAGAGTCCTAATTTTATTTCTTCCACGCTTATCCTTTATATACTCCTAATATGAAAACATATGCACACACACACACACATGTTCCAACAAGAAAAAACAAAGTCTCAGAGACCAAACAAGCATATTAACTCTGGCTTTTTCATGCATGTTGCATACTGACTACTTTAGATTAAACATTAGCAAAGGTTTTAGGAAGTTGATGGGTCATCAACTGTTAAATTCATTGCCGAATGTAGGCATGTAATAATTAACATAATGAATAGCAAATAGCAACTTTTGAAATCACTAGATAAGCTATTAACTGAGATTAAGCTGAGATTCTTGATACACCACAGTGGCTTTAATTTTCTTATTACAACTTGTGTTATTGTCTAGAAAACAAGCATTACAAAGCCCATCATTTTTCATCCTGCTGAATCACTCAGAGATCTTTGTTTTGGTCCCTGGAACAGTCATACTGTTATTGTTCTTATGCATTAGGTTGAAGCTTGTTATCCTTGTTTGTAACCTCAAACAAAGGCCATTTCTTTAAGTACTTTTAATTTTGCTAACATGTTTATTTGTAATGCAGAGATAACACATGTTGTAGGTAAGCAGTTACCTCGGCAATCTGGATATGATACTGGGGTTTTGGATCTAAAATCCCGAAATAGTGATCCTTATCAACTTAGCAAGTGTGAAACCCCTTATCGCCCTCCGCATTGCAATAAAGTAACCTCAAAATGCTAGAGTTTCCTTTCATACATATTGTTCTGTTCTGTTGCATATTATGATATTAGTTATCTTAAAATTATTGAGTTCTATCCATGATCTTGGGTGCTCCTTCAAGGGCAGGCTGGCACATCAGAAAATGTTATTTTTGCTCTCACAGATGAAGAAAAGATCTGAATCTGCATGCTTCAAGCATGCACCATTATGTTTTTTTATGAACTGTGTTCATTCTTTATTTGTTGGTCCCACAAGCAGTTCAGGGAAGATCCTCACTGAGTGATAAAATTCATAAAACCATTCATGCATCAATTCCACAATTATTTGTAAATGATATCATGTTGGTCTATGAAGGAACGGAATGAGCTATTTTATTTCCTTTCAATTAATGTTGCAACTGTAGATTTCATGATAGTCCTCATCGCATCCTGATCTATAGAAAAGTTTACATTAAGCTGAGATAACATTAATCTAGAACAATATTAAATGATTATTTTAGCTTGCTTTGTAAGTTAGTAGCTGTGCTGTATCAGTTATTAAGTATTTCTACCTAAAACAACACACTGATTCTTCACAACCTCCTTATATAGACACAACAAAAATATTCATCATAAAAAGCTTGCTCTCAGTTTTGGTCAAGGAACTTTTTGAGGTGTTATATTGTGATTGTTGTGCTCATTATTCTTGTACTTGTGGCTTCCTTAAAGAATTCAGTGTCTTTCTGTTAGTTTTTTTGCTCTCTGCATATTAGTTACGAATGATATTCAAGTTGAGAAAAATTGGAATATAAATGACAGTGGACATTCACTATTTGAATGAGCTGCATGATTTTTTTGATCCATTGTATTTGTATATGTCCTTGTCATGACACTGAATGACAGAATTACATCTTCAATGCAGAAGGTGCAGAAACCTTTGGCTAATATTTCTGAACCTGAAATGAAATCCTCAAGGGAGTCTGATCAAATAGTTTCAGCTGATAGCAACGATGAAGGAAATGAGAAATCTGGGTATGAAATACCACTTGCACCTGTTGATGACTCCACAAAGAAATCACTTGGTGAAGGTTCACGGAGGAATAATGAAGGAAATGAGGTGGTAGCTGCTAATGAAACACTTGGGGAGACAATTGAGGATAATCAGCTTCCATTTGATGATTTCTGGGCTGAAATACTAGAAACTATCCATCCACAGCAAGAGCCAAGTATCTCACCTACGAATAATCATGCTGATACCCCTGATTTCTGGGCTGAAATATTAGAAACTATCCATCTCCAGCAAGAGTCGAGTATCTCACCTAAGAACACCCATGCTGACATCCCTGACCCAGAAGTAGAAATTCGTTTACCTGATGAGGATAGCCTGATTTCAGTAGACTACTCAGCCATGCCTGGAATTTCTAACTTCAGTAGTTTGGAAAGCAGCAATGACATAGCTGATTCAGAAGATGAAATCAGTTTGCCAGATGAAGACAGCTTAATATCGATCTATGATATGATAGCTCCTAATAGCTCAATGCCACGTAGTGACTTACCGAAAGCCAATATGATGTCAAATATGAAAGTTAACATCAGAGAGAACGCAGAATCTCTAAATGTTACCAAGCGAGGTGATCAATCTGCGAAAGTCAGTTGTAAAGCTCACTCATTGTTTGACTCCCCAGGATTGGTGACTCGTGGGAATCTGTATTCTTCACTATCTCATTCAGAAAAGACCTCTCTCCATCTAGGGAATGACCACATGAATTGCCCTCCAATGGTTATGATCCCAAATATTCCCCCTTGTTATATGCCATCTCCAAATTGCTTTACTCATTCTAATTTTCATCACCGATCTTTCCAAGAAAGTACTCTCACCAAGATGAAAACTAATGATTCTTTTTCCCAGTATTCAGTTTTACAGCAACCAAATGTTTCCTCTCAGCAACACAACCATTTAATGTCTGATGCATCGTCGTGCATTAATCCAACAAAGCAAGTGGCTGTACCTGAGTTGAATGCAATGCAGTTATTGCCCGTGACTTCACAACGAGCAGATTATCACGGCTTTGGAAAATCAAATGCAGGTAAATAATCTTATGTTCTTCCTTAGTTATGCTTAATCTGTTTTCAAACCATTCACTTGACGCTATATTTCCATCCCTTCACAGGTTAGATTGATTATCATTCTCCCTTTAGAGGAGCTCAATACAGTATCAAAATAAAACTATCATCTAATTTCTTAGGTCATATTGTGATCACCATTCTAATTTCCAATGCAATGGTTGTGTATTCTGATGTACTATCATCCAAGGAAATGAAACATTTCTTATTAGAAATCATTTTGTAGTAGTTTTGAGTTTGGTAATCCATGTTGTGCATCATTCTATGATGAAATTTGAAATAGTGTTGATTCATATATTGGTGCCTTTGCAGTGGATCCTATTGTTGTAGGAGGTTTTGGTGGTGAAGCAACATCCGGCTTCTCCCTCTGGCATGCTCGATTCTGAGGCGCTTCGGCTCAAACCCAGGCGAGCTTACATACTGTGAATTCCTTCCTATCATCACCTAATATTCGCAGATACTCAAACTCTATTAGTTCAACATAACATGCAATCTTCATCAATCATCAGGTAGTAGAATGACAATTGCAACGCGTAAAGAAAGATACAATACATAATTCACTGTACAGCCATCCCCCTTCACATTTTACTGCATCCTCTCAGGCTAGTGATTACCACTCAAGAGTAATACCTCTACATTTTGATGCCTTTTTTTTCCTCTCTGGAATTGATATTTGAAACAGAAATTTTGAGAGGTGAAAACTCACGACCATGGATGCCAATTTTTTTTTTGAAGAAATCATCGTGGCTATTTTTTTCAAATAGGAGGTGTCAAAGGGGCATTAATCCAAATTTTCCAAAAAAAAATATTTAAAGTGGATAATTTTACAAAAATTATTATTCTTACAGTTATATACTATCAAATATAATTAAAATGTAATGTATGATTTTGCAATTTCTAACGAATACGGTTTCAAGTACCATACGCGCATAGCAGCTAAACAATGTGGCCTGCAAAATGCAAATTCTTTAATGTCTGACAACCTTGAGATCTACGATTTGTCAGTATTTGATTAATAGATGATATTTTTTTGTATGCAATTGGTCATTTCACTTTTTTTTTTTTTTTTAAAAGCAACCTTTTTCTTAAAGGTCAAAAAGACATTTAGTTACGTGTTTTTCAAGATCTAGAACACTATTGCAAAATGTTTTTACTAATAAGGGGGAAAAGTTCAAGAAGGGACCATTTGCAGATGCATTTCTCAATAGTGAGAAATAAATCATGCATCAGTTCTTAAAAATAAATAAAAAATTACAAGAATAGCCATAAAGTGATATCCAAACGATCACTCATAAAAACAGTGATCATATTACTCAGGTGGCCCAGTTCTGTAACATGATTATATATTGCACCCAATGAGTATCTGCGCTGCCTACCTCAGTATAACAATATGCTGATATAGATACATTACTGCTCACTTATCCACCGTGGACACAATTTGATGCAACCACTGTTGCTGTGGCGAGACTGAAATAAATATTCAACTTATAGACAACCCTCAGATAGTGATGGTCACAGGAGTACAGAACACATACAAATAGGAAAACAAACACACTAATTCCCAAGATCCCCGTACAGAAAACAATCAAAACATACAATGACAGAATGCTGTGGATTTTATTAAACGAACAGAATTTAGTACATGAAGCGCTGAAGCAGCCTCATTATTTCTGTTAATTAAACAAACAAAATTCTACATCTAAAGAAGCTGCACAAGAGGATCAAAATTTGCATTTACAGAAACAGTTTTTAGAATTTACATTCCCGCAATACATTCTCTCATTTTATTTCCTCTAGCCAATATGTAAAAGGCACCATAACTACACAGCCAGAAGAGTTTATAACAAGATGCAATACTTACAATTATAGGATTTGACAACTTTTTATAGGAAATCATCAAAAGTTTGCCAGCAGCCTGCCATCAAAAACAAGTAGGTGATCTCGTTCAGACAAAGCTAGCATCTTCACCTGATAATTATTGGTTGAGATATAGTGATCAAGAAAAGACAAACAGAAAGAGAATGTAATTATTAATTGATGCTGTACCAGATTAGCCAGCATCCTCAGATTGAGTAAGAAGGATAGAATCAGCTACGTCTGAAGCATTGTCCTTCTCGGAGTCTAACTCATATGATGAAAGTACCCTTCTCTACAACAGCAGAAAATTAGATAAGATCACACCATAAGCAAGTGAAGGCACAGCTTCAGACAAATTACTACTGTCATATAAGATGCATAGCACAATTAGCTAATAGCACAGTTGACGGATGCACGGATAAGCGTAAGTAAACTGCCAACTTGCCGTTGAACCCAATACTTTGAAACTCAAAAGAAATTTTGCACTTACATGATCCTCAAAATCACGACTGGCCAAATTGATGGAGAGATTTCTTATCAACAATAACACCTGTTTTAACAGATAAGAAACAAATTATAAGATTCTAAATATAGCTCAAGGAATTCAAATGCCAATCAAGAGACTCAAATGTCTCGGATCAAAGGAAAGTAACATTGTGCTTGTCATTGAAAAGTATGAGGGAGAGAGTACGAGGGTTGGACGGTTATCATTTAACATCATCCTATCATATTCAGAATGGAACAAAGATTTCCTCAAACTCAATTTGTATTTTCCAGTTCTATCTAAGCATTTTAGATGCAGAATTGCATATACTGCTGTTAAGTATCCTTTTCTGCATCCTCAAGAAAACAAATGCAGATAAACTGTCTGTAAGAAAAATATGGGTGAAAATCAGAAAAAAATAATAATAATAACTCTCATCTGACAAATGCTGTTGAAGTGGTTATTGTACAGAGTGCAAAGTCTGAAAATAGAGAGCACAAGACAAAAAGGGTAAAACTGGTGCACAATATGGACATTAAGTTCTATTAATCTCCCAAGAAAAAAAATGATAACTTTAAGAGGCAAAAGGAATATATAGGATGATTGTGTCTAAACTTTAAAAAGTTCAGTCCAACACTGTTAGAGACAAGGAAATAGCAACAGATCACAGATTGAAATCCAAGCAAATAATGTAAATTCTCACGGAGAACACCCGTGCCTAGCCAAACGGCTTCCCCACAATTCTCCAAAATATTTCCCGTCCAAAACATGAAAGGAAAACAATACTTATAGTCTCAAAGCCCGTGGCAAAACAAGCCACGACAACTAATAATAATAAACTGCATAAATATAAACATAAGATATATTAAGCATAATTAAGGCCCAAGATCCTCATCCTTCTTCTTTTCCTTGGCCCGACGGTGATACGTAACAATTCCCTCCCCCTCAACAAATGCCTCGTCCTCAAGGCGGAAATCTGGAAACTGTGCTCGGAACAACTCTTCATCCACCCATGTCGTCTCTTCAACTGGGAACCCATCCCAAAGCACCAAAAACTGGGACACCGATCCTCACCCAAAAACTGGGACACCGATCCTCACCTCGCCATACAGCTCGGAAGCGCAGAATTTCAGCTGGGAAGTACTCTGGACCATCATCACCCAATTCTGGAGGCAAAATTGAAACAACCTGATCATTCCCCACCACTGCCTTCAGCTGCGAAACATGGAAAACCGGATGTAAACACGTGCCCGCGGGCAAAATGAGACGATAGGCAGCAGCTCCTATTCGGTGAGAAATCTGAAAGGGACCAAAGTATCTTGGTGCAAGTTTCACATTGAGATGCTTAAACAAGGAAGCTTGCCGGTATGGACGAAATTTCAAAAACACCCAATCTCCCACCACAAACTGAACGTCCTGACGGTGTTTGTTGGCAGCCTTGGTCATCCGATGTTGAGCTTTTTGCAAATGAGATCGCAAACTATGAAGGATCTCATCTCTCTCCTTCAAGTCATCTGCCGCTGACTTCACCCAAATTTCGGCCGATAAATATTGAATTGAGTGTAGGAGGTGGCCGACCATACATAGCCTCAAAAGGGGTACACCCTGTGGCCGAATGATAAATAGTATTAAAACAATATTCTGCCCAAGAAAGCCACTGAGCCCAACGCCTAGGATGATCTGAAACAAAACAGCGTAAGTATGTCTCGAGACACCTATCCATGACCTCCGACTGTCCATCAGACTCCAGATGATAAGAAGAAGTCATTTGTAGTTGCGTCCCGACCGTCGAAAATAGCTCCTTCCCAAAGGAACTCAGAAAAATCGGGTCACGATCCGAGACAATGGAACGTGGAATTCCATGCAGACGCACCACCTCCCATGCCATAGCTTGCGCCACCACCCGAGATGTAAAAGGGTGTGTCAAGCCAATGAAATGGGTTGCTTTGGAAAAACGATCCACTACCACCATAATTACATCTCATTGCTGTCAACGAGGCAAACCCGTGATGAAGTCCATACTAATATCTTCCCAAACACGTTCTGGGATAGGCAACGGTTGAAGTATGCCAGCAGGTTGCGTTGGCAAACTAGACAATCAGCCACAAAAGATGTTAGTTTGCGCATCATACCAGGCCAATAGACGTTGGCTGCTAAACGTCTATATGTCCGACACGCGCCAGCGTGACCCCCTGTCGGGGTGGCATGAAACTCCGTCAATAAGCGTTGTACCCAAGGGAAAGTAGGTGGTATAACAAGGCGATCCTTGAAGTATAATGTACCGGTTGTCGTACTGTACTACCCGCCTCGAGACTTTGAACAATGTGACTGTAAGCAGGATCTTGGCGTACCACCTTTCGGAGTGCATCCCATTCCACCCAACGTGGGAGTGAGACGGCCTCCAATTCTGCCCCCTCGTGTGACTCACAATCACGCCGGGAAAGTGCATCAGCTGCTGCGTTTGAGCACCTAGCTTGTATTCAATGGAAAAGTCAAATCCAAGTAGCTTCGCAACCCAATATTGTTGAGCCGGAGAAACGATAATGTTGCAACAAGTGTGAGGCTTCGATGATCGGTACGAATCACAAAGCGGCGACCCAACAAATAAGGCCTCCAATGAATGACTGCCAAGACAAGTGCCATAAATTCTTTCCCGTAAGTCGACTTAGTGGCATTACGGACAGATAAAAAAAAATAATCAGACGACCTCGTTGCATTAGGACAGCACCCAACCCACGACCGGAAGCATCACACTCGATGCAAAATTCAGCTGAGAAATCTGGCATGGCCAAGACCGGTGTTGTCGTGATGGCCTGTTGCAGTTGCTCAAAAGTTGTTTGCGCAGCTGGGGTCCACAAAAATTTCATCTCGTTTTCCTTGCGGAGAAGATCAGTAAGAGGTTGTGCCAACTTCTCATAATCTCGAACAAAACGACGTAGTATTCCATCAAACCCAAAAATTCCCGCACCTCGTTAACTGTCTTTGGAACCAGCCACTAGAGAACAGCCAAAACCTTCGATGGGTCCATGCGTACACCATCCGCTGAAACCACATGCCCCAAATATTCAATAGATCATTGGGCCCAAGCACATTTTTTGGATTCACAACAAACGAAGCAGATGCCAATAAACCCAAAACTTCCCAGAGATTGTCAAGATACGAATTCCAATCAAGACTATAAATGAGAATGTCGTCGAAGAAAACCAAAACGAACTTCCACAGGAATGGGCGGAATAGATCGTTCATGGCGGCCTGGAAGGTGGATGGTGCATTGCATAACCCGAATGGCATAACCACGAACTCATAATGACCAGAATGTATTCGAAACCCCGTCTTCGAAATGTCCTCCGATACAATCCGAATCTAATGATACCCAGCTCGCAAATCCAAACGAGAGAACCAAGAAGCCCCATAAAGTTCATCGAGCAACTCCTGAATTACCGGAATCGGGTACTTGTCTGGAATTGTGCACTTGTTCAACTCATGAAAATCAACACAGAAACGCCAACTGCCATCCTTCTTATGCACCAACAATACTGGACTCGAGTACGGGCCTGTACTAGGTTGAATTAGCCCCGCAGTCAACATCTCATTCACCAATCGTTCAATATCCATCTTCTGGATTGCACTGTAATGGTACGGGCGGATAGAAACTGGCTCAGAACCGGGAAGTAAAGGAATTCTATGATCACAATCCCATTTCGGAGGCAAGCCTGATGGAAGATCAATGACTTGCGAAAATTCTGCCAAAAGATCAGTAATACCCTGAGGTAGAGATCCAATAGAATCACAATTGAACTGTGACAGTTCCATAGGCCAAACCAAACAACAAGGGCAACCTCAGTCAGCTTGAGAGAGAAGACAGGCGTAATCTGACGCCTCGTAAGAAAGTGATCACCCTGCAAAAATACATAGGCACCCTTATAGTGAAAGGACATTGTGAGGGCAGCCCAGTTGCACCTGATTTCGCCCAACGTTGCCAACCACGAAACCCCAAGAATAAGGTCCACTCCCCCAACCGGAAAAACATATGCAGTAATAGAGAAATTCACTGCCCCCAACGTAAGCTGCAATTTTGGACAAAGTCCCTTAATAGAAGCCTCATTACCATCACCTAGACACACCGGAAAAGTGGCGGTGTCATCCACTGCGAGGCCCAAACGAGATACCAATCCTAGAGAGATGAAGCAATGAGTCGCTCCACTATCAATCATAACCAGGACTTCCGCACTGTGAATCAACCCCCTGAGTCTCATTGTACGTGGGCCATCTAACCCTGTCGCAGCTACTGCCGAAAGTTGTATAGACTGAAGGGTGGGATCTTCATCTTGCTGATCCAGAGGTACGGGCTCCTGTTCTAGCGATATCAGTTCCTCATCATCATCAAGAACCATAACACGTAATGAGCGATTTGTGCACACATGTAATGGAGAGTACGGCTCATGACACTTAAAGCAAAGGCCCTTCGCTTTAAGATCCATGTAATCTGAGTGGGACATCTGACGAAAAGGACAAAATTTGGAAGGGACGAAAAGGACGAAATTTGGAAGGGACGGAAGAACCTGCAGACTCCGTCTGTCAGCGTGGAAGTTGGTCAACCCTCTGTTGTTTGCCCAAAGTAGCAGAATCACGAGAAGGAGCGGTCTGAGTGGTAGGGGTCCCACTCGACCGTGGAACAAATGTGGGACTGAAACGACTACCTCCTGAAAAACCACTCTTCAAGGGTTGGGAACGAGATGGTTGACTGGATTGTTTGTAAGAGGGTGTGAAAGCCTCCACCGCTCGATCTCACAAGCCAATTGCATAGTAGCAGAAATTTCCTCAGCATCTTTGGAGCGAATACGCAGACGTATCTCTTCGCGTGGCATGAGAATCAGAGAGGTTTTGGACAGCCGTCATACGTGTGATGAATAATTTAACGTATTCATCCACGGATGCCGTCTGGCTAGTAGCAGCCAAAGCCTCATAGGGATTGATGCATGGATCATCTCCGTATTGTTTCAACAATTCCACAGTTAACTTTCGCCAACTAAGATCGGGAAAACGCCCTAACATCCATTGGAGCCAATGCAAGGCATCCCCATCCATGGGGATCATCGCCGTGTCCACACGCATATCATCAGGGACATTGTTAACGTAGAAGTATTGTTCAGCGCGAGAAACCCAAGCAGACGGGTTGTCACCCGAGAATAATGGCAAATCTAACTTTGCAGGAATAGGGTGTGGTACCATGGTCGGTTGAACAGGAGGTGGTTGATTAGCTGTCGTGGTCGAAGTTTCCCCAAGAGACGGTCCTTTTTCCCGCACCAATTGACGTAATAGGGATTGGACGTCGGACATCGTAGAACGGATGTCCTGTACGTCAACATGCAGAGCCTCAACGCGATTATCTAGGGCATCATGGCGTGCTGCAGACAAACCCTACCCTTTTTCTAAGGCGGCTACTCCCTTCTCTAACATACCCACGATATGTTCCAAGGAGTCAATCCTAGCCTCGCTTCTAGTCATCTCGCCGGCAGGGTTGGACCAATTTGTTAGAGACAAGGAAATAGCAATAGATCACAGATTGAAATCCAAGCAAATAATATGTAAATTCTCACAGAGAACACCCGTGCCTAGCCAAACGGCTTCCCCACAATTCTCCAAAATATTTCCCGTCCAAAACATGAAAGGAAAACAATACTTATAGTCTCAAAGCCCGTGGCAAAACAAGCCCACGACAACTAATAATAATAAACTGCATAAATATAAACATAAGATATATTAAGCATAATTAAGGCCCAAGATCCTCATCCTTCTTCTTTTCCTTGGCCCGACGGTGATACGTAACAAACACAAGTTGGGTCAATACTATGAAGGCAGCGGACTCTAAAGGAAAGTGCCAAAATAACCTTCCACTTCTCAAAGTAACTCACCCACAATTCATTGGGAGAAGAAAGAAGGGAAAGAGAGCAAATATATATATATATAGTCAATAAGACCCACATTGTCACCAATCCTTTAATATCATTTCAGTTTTATTTTTCCATTGACACATTCTTGTTATGTAGTAAGTAGAGGATCAGAAGCATACTGTCTCAATATCAATTGGATCCATCTTCTTCAATTTCTGCAAGTGATCAGTCGTGTTTGGATCAAAGACATTGCCAATGAAACTGTATACTTGAGCAAAATCTGGAAGAACTGCACTCAAAAGAGATAGTGATTACTAAATATTAAGGCATCAGGGATAGTAATAGATCTATATACCAACAAAATGATGCAGTACTAGAGATAGTATGATATCGCTTGGATCAATTCCATATTTACAGGACAATGAGAAAGGTCCAACTAGACTCCAGCAGATCCACAGAAGACAGAGGAAGCACAAAATTACCCATTACAAGGCCAAAGGAGAAATACAATTTCAGGAGCAATTTGGTGCAAGTTAAATATGAAGGATTACAGATAACATGGCAATGCCTGAACTATCATAAGCGAAAAATTAGAGCATCTATGCAATAAGCAAACTGATAATAAGTAAAGTGATTTCCAGCTATTTAAGACTTCAAAACAGTTGATTCCATACTCAAAAGAAAGTTACAGTTGATTCACAAATAATAACTAGATGCAGAAAATTGAAGGGCACCCACATACTAGAATACGCAAAATCAACTAGCTCTAGAGAAGCAAATGTCATAGCATGCAAAATTCATTGGCCAAAAATTCAAATGCACAATAAGCTCAACATAAAGCCCCAAAAAAGTTTATAGCAGATTTACAAATAAGGAAGAACGGATTCAGCACCTAGGTAATAAATACATCCTTATACTAAGTAATCTTGGATTGTTTCGTCATCAGATTCACAATGTGACAATGATGAGGCTTTCTTGAATATTATATTATTATGATTGATTTAATGAGACCCAAAAAAAAAACAGTATATTAGACCTTCTTGATGACTATCTTACTAATACTTGAATTACCTTTTAGTAAAATGGACAGGTAAAAAACTATAAAAAGTGTTTTAATGTTTTAAAAAAATGGATAAAACCAAAGGCAGATGATGCCTTAACCCTCCCCTCTTCTACATCAGGAAGCACAATGGCTTGTTTTATTTTTAAGTCATAGACCAGTATAAGCATATGTATATTATTGCAAGTCCAAGATTCAAATTGTTTAGTTATCTCACCTGTGGGCCTTGTCCTTGATGAGCTTTCGTTGCTACCGCAAGAGTTAATATAAGGCACTGATTGACCAGCAGATCTGGCATCACCTGCATCAGAAGTTCATTCGACAACGTAGTGTTGTAAAATTTCACGTGTCATTGCTTAGGCGCTTGCTTTAATCCATATTCAAAACAAAATGTTAAGTTCTATTCAGACATTGAAAAAGCCATAAAGCAGTACCAAAAAAAAGTTCAATAGACGGGAAGAGAAAAGCTAACCTCCAGTCACATGTGAAAAACTGACACTATGTAAAGGTTTATCTGTCCATCCAGGTATGGCCGCAGCAGAATCATGTAGTAATGTGGAAGGTTCTGGCCTCCTTACAAACCCAGTATCAGGAATGACAGGGGATGCTTGCAATGATGGTCTCTCTTTTAAAACAACTGGAACTTCAAATTACACAATAAATAAGCCAGGTTACTTTAATGCTTGTCTACTGGCTACTTCCAACAAGAGTCTATAGATGCTCTCTTACCAATTTTAGGAGCTTTCTGTGGATAGGGATGAGCAGCCTTCCTTTTCGGGCGAGGTGGAGGAAGATGTTCATTGGTTCCACTCTTTTGAACTTTAAGAAAGTACTTCTGTGCATGGCTACGTATCTACAAAAGTTACAATCATATCTCAGATTTTAATGAACAGCACAATAATTTTCTAATATAACTAGAGATAAAGAACTAACAATAATAATCTAGACCTTAATACTATCTCATAATACGATATCTCATAAAATCGTTTTCCAAATTTTCTCATCTATTGGGGCAACCCTACTTGCTTTCTAATTCATTCTTTCTTATTTTATCTTATTTAAGATATCAGTGCATCCATCTTAACATTCTCAGTTCTACCACCCTCATTGTAGTTCACGTTCATCTTTAGTAGTCCAATACTCTGATCCATGGAGCATCGCTGGCAACCAGGCCTTATTGTTGCTCTATAAAATTTTCCTTTTAATTTTATTGGTATTTACAACCACAAATTGTAGCATGGTGCACTTCACCATTTGTTACAATCAACTTGCCAACTTGAATACTCTGTGTAGCATCTTAATGAATTCCCGCATTTTCTTTTATAATAGATATTAAATATTTTTAAGATCACATGTTATCTCATACTAATAACAACAATATATATATATATATATATATATATATTTAAACTCCAAGTGCAACTAATGAGTGTCAAACAGCAAATATACTTGAACATTACTAATCACAAAGTATGGGAGTATGGGAGTATGGGAGTATGGGAGTATGCAAGCATTTTAACTCTATATTACACAATAAAGTTAATGTGATGATTTCAGCAGCTATGTGAAGTGCAAGAAGGACATCAGTAAGAAAAAATGGCTACGGAATCATCAGAAGGAGATTTAAATTAATTGAAAGCTAAGACTTCAGTAATACTAGTACCCAAGAAATACACTTGGATTCAAGAAACATATGGTACTAACAATAGCTTTGAATATGAAGCATAAAAGTACAAATGAATACCATGCTAAGGCAACTAGAGTTTTGTTTAGTTGACTAAACAAAGCTAAAAGGTTCCCATTGAGAAAACAATAAATCTTCCCTGACCATAGAAGTAATCATCTAAAGGAAAAAAAGTCTCTAGAGCATAAAAGCAAGCACAGCGGTTTTCTCACTCTCTCATGTCCGTATGTGTCAGTATCAATAACTAGATTAAGATAACAATTACACATTAGTTTTCAAAGAAGGCAGATATTACCTGAATAACTGATTTTGATCCGATAAATGCTTCGATCTTCTTCCAGTCACGATCAAAGCTGCATATAATAACAGCAATAATCTTGTGAATTGAAATAATATAAAGAGAGTGAAGAAAAGGTGTACATCAATTAAAGATGCATCGCAAAAGAACAAAATAAACCTTCCACCCAAAATTCCAGTATTTAAACACTCTTCCCTATTAGAGATATTGCAAGTGCAATAAAAGATGAAAATTCCCCCATTACACCCTTTAAATTTGCACATTATATCCTCCTCCAGAACAATCAATTTATTTCTCATTTCAATAGATACGAAAAGTTTAAACCTTTAAGTTACAGAGTGTAATGAGAAAAATCCGCCACAACAGGAAAACAATGACGAAAGAGAAGTCCTTAAAACCACCCTCCACCCAAATTTAAAAAAAAAAAAAAAAAGTTCAGCATATAATTATCCCAAAAAAAAACCTAATTTCAACAATTCCCTGCACCCTTCTCATGAACCCAATATAATTCAAATGAAAATTCAATTCTAAAAGATGAATATTCAAAATCCTTCCACTTATATCTACTAATTCTACTAAGCCGCATAATAGCTCAATCCGAACCCTAACTTTATCCACTCCAATTTCAACTCGAACATACAAATCTCACTTACAGCTGGAGTGCTTCGAGAAACTTGTCGTGCTCTGGCTCAGTCCAGCTCTCACGTGACTTGGTAATGGTGTATGGCTTTCGGATCTTCTTACTCGCGTCTTCCGAGGACGACGTCGTGTTTCCGGCAGCCGGAGATGAGAACAGGCCGATGTTCGGCAACGCCATGACGGTTGGATCCAAGTAGAAGCCCTCTGGTTGATTTGAGTTCACTGATACCATGCGCTGTGTCTGTGTGTGTATTTTCACCTTTACTGTGTGTATTTCTGAGGTTTCCGCTTTGGGTAAAGATTGGAACAAATACTGAAGACGTGCTGCATTTCCTTTTTTTTTGTTTCTCAGTTTTTATAGGAGCGAGCCGACCTTTTGGATTGGGTTTCTCTGTTTCGCGGCTTACAAGTAATTTGGCATCATCCAATAAGGATCCGCCACGTAAAGCCTCTATTTTGTCTGTAAGAGCACCACTGCACCAATAATTGAGCGTTTTTTTTTTTTTTTTGTTAAAATCGAAAAATCAATGGAGTCGAATTGAAAATTGCACCTTGTTTGATTTTGAAATTTACAAAATTTGGTTATTTCAATTCGTTTTTATTGGATTTTGAAGGAAAATCCATCAAAATAATTGAACTAAAATTAGGTTATGTTAATGGATTGAGATCCAATGCTATTAAATAGTTAGCTGTGGATTTGGAAAAAAAAGATTTTGCCAAAAAAAAATTTAATAATTATCCAAAAACCTTAGTCCTAAAATTTTAACAAATACGGTTATAATGATTGATGTTCGGTATTATATCACTTTTCAATTCAACTTGATGCTAAAGATGACAAAATTGATTTTTTGACCTTTTTATTTTGGATATCGAATCGATCTACGTTCATCTCTATATATCACGGTTTTATTAAAAATTAACATATCCCACACTCACATTGCTACATTCATTTAATCAAATATTAGTGGATCTCACGGTGCATATTCATCTGTTCTATTAACATTAAATAAATATATTCATAAACTAAGTTACAATATTTATTTGTTAATCCTTTAAAAAAAATTCATTATTTAAAAAATAAATAATTCATTAAAAATAATAGTAGAATTAAATAATAAACCATCAAATTCACACAATGAAAAAGAAATTTGCAGTCCAAACAGCCAAATTGTATGTTAAAATAAAAAGGGAAATTAGAACCTTCACAAAATACAAAAAATGGTCCATCCCCTAAAAAAGATGTGAAAAAAAAAATGAAAAAGATAACATGGTTGATGAATTACTGCAGCGTAGGTCCCAACTGCAACATGCATTGACGCGTGTGCACGTGCCATATTTGGGCTCGCCGTGTCATTAACGCACCTATTTGATGATTTTTTTAATTTTTTATTCTTTGATAACGGTCTGCACTAGTATAACGCAGAAACAGTGTTTCATCTCTAGCAGTTATGTACTAAATTTTACACAAAAAAAAAAGAATATACTATATTATTTCTAATTAATAATTTATTTAATCATATTTTTAATAAAAATTATAATTGGATAACATATTTACACATGTAAACATTATTTAATATAGTTTTAACTTTTTATATTTTAAATTTAATAAATAAAAATTAATATCATTAATTGATTGAAACTCAATGTAAAATGAAAGCAAAAACAATAATTTATTTTTATTGAAATGTAAATAGATGTTACATAGTGATAATTTCTAATTTTCTGAATTAGAATATTCTTCCCACAAATGATCAATTAGTGCATTTCGAAGTACAAAATGAGCATTTGAATCTCTAATATGTCAAAATCGACCAAGAAAATCCTAAAAGCGAGTAGGTTCATTTTTAGCAAATTCAATGTCCGAGGATGACACTTACAAGTTTTCTTCAATTGGAGCATTAAGATCTTGTTCATTCTCTATTATCATATTATGCATTATTATGCATGTAGTCATGATATCTTGCAAATCACTTTTCAACCAAAAAAGTGTTGGATTCGCCACAATTGCAAATCTTCTTTGAAGAACTCCAAATGCACGTTCCACGTCCTTTCTACGTGCTTCTTGTTTTTTCGCAAAATATTATTTTTTGGGAATAGTTTGCACAAGAGTCGTCCATTTGGGATAAATATTATCAGCTAAATAATATCTCTTATTGTATTCCTTTCCTTGAATGACATAATATGCTAGAGGAACAATGTCTATAGCAGGGTTAGAGAAAAGATAAGATGTCTCCAACACATTAATGTCATCGTTGGATCCTGACATCCCAAAATATGCATGACATATCCATAGATCATAATCAACTACAACTTCAAGAATAATTGTTGGAGATCCACTTCGTCCGGCATATTGTCCTGCCAAGCTGTTGGACAATTTTTCCACTTCCAATGCATACAATCAAGACTATCTAACATTTCTGGAAAGCCACGTTGCTTAACGATATAAAGTAGTCTAGTAACATCATTAGAAGTGGGTGATCTCAGATATTGCTCTCTATATATCTCCACAATAGCACGACAGAATCTCTTAATGCATTAAAGTGTCGTAGACTCTCCAATTTTGATGTATTCATCAGTTGCATCTGCTGGAACTGCATATACTAGTTGTCGAAATGCAGCTGTTAAGTTTTGGAGTGTAGACAAACCAAGTTTTCCAGCTGCATTTCTTTGTTGCACAAAGTAATGATCATGATTAGAAACATCACCAACAATACGAAGAAATAAATTTCGGAACATTCAAAATCGTCGACGAAATTATTTTTCATTGAATGTTGGATTTTCAGAGAAGTAGTCGTTGAAGAGGTTTTGTGTTGCTTCTTCTCGATCACGATAAATTGTCTACGGCCTGGAACTGAGCCTCCACTAGTAGAATTGATATTTTGAAGTCTAATAAATTCTTACATCCTTTGATTAATGTTGTTATATATTTGTTGGATGAGTACTTCTTACTCCATATCGTAACTAGTCATCCGTTGTTGAAACTCTTTATTAGATGAACTTGAAGAATAAGATGTTGCAAAAGGACCGACGTGATTGAAATCTATTTTTCGATTGTGAGACTAGTAGGATAGAAGAATAATGGATTCGAAAAGAAATGTGTAATCAATAGGAAAATGAGGTAGAAAATAATGAAGAAATCCATTATAGCATATGTCATTATATAATCAATAATAATTGAACTATAACCGTTGCTTTCAACTATAACCGTTGATAACTAACTCAATCTTTAAATCCCAACCCTTCAAAAAAAAAAGTTGAAAAGACAAAGATTTTAAGAAACACAATCCATGCGCTTTCAATTGTAGCCGTTGATAACTCACTCAATCTTTGAATCTCAACCCTTCAAAAAAAAGTTGAAAAGGCAAAGACTTTAACAAAGCACAATCCACATGCATTCAATTATAATTGTTGATAACTCATTCAATCTTTTCATCTCAACCCTTAAAAAAAGTGAAGATATATATCAATCCTTTTCTTTTAATCCTATCTATTAGATTTTTGTGATATTTTATACCAGGTCTTCTATAAATAGTGGAGATATACCACACATTCTAAAGCACACATCTTTCAAATCTCTTCATTTACATTATATTTATCTTCTCTTTAAAATGTCGAAGTCATGCAGTACTAATTATACAAATGCTGAAGATCAACATCTTTGTGGTGTCTATCTTGAAATTTCACAAGATCCAATCGTTTGTATAAATCAATCCAGAGATCAATTTTGGAAACATGTTACAAAAAATTTCAATTCTGATGTGTCAAGCTCTAACATAATGGGCGTAATCAAACATCAATACAATGTCGAATGCAAATAATTCTCAAAGATACTAGAAAGTTCAATGGTAGTTTGCGTAAGGTTGAGTATATACACCCAAGCGGTGCAAATGAGCTCAATATTATAAGTAATCATCTATATATTTTACTATTTTATGTGCTATAAATATTTTCTCAATAAATTTCAATATTGTTTGCAGATACGACGAGCAAATGAGTTGTTTCTGCAACAAAAAGGTAATAAAGAAATGTTTAAATTTGACCATGGGTGGTCTATTTTGAAAGAATATGTGCAGGTTGAAAACATAAGCGAAGTTTCAGCATCATTTCCATGGAAAATTGTTAATGAGTCTCCTATTTCTCCTGACCCTTCTCCAACTTCATTTTTAATCGATTTAAGTGATGAAAACATAAGTGATGGTTCTTCATCACAGCGGCTACAAGGGGTAAAAAAGTCCAAATTTAAAAGAAAATAAAGTGAAGATATATCTACTTTATTTAAACACTATGAAAGATGAAAATGAGAAATTACGAGAATTAGTGTCAACTTTGGCCGCAAATAGAGAGCGCGATATTGAGGTGCAAAGGCAAAAAGTTGAAGTACAAAAGAAAAAAATTGCACAAAAAGAAATGATTAGAGAAGATAACATTTTACTCATCGATTTGGACACGATTGTTGATCCCGTAAAATATGAGTACTTCCAAGAACAACAACAAATAATTATGCAGAAGAGGAGACAATCTCAAGTACCAAAACCTACTAATGTGTTTGATATGTTTGGACAATTTCCAGATTTTTTAGGGTCTGGATCTGGGGTTGGTCTCTCAGATTATTAGGTTTTATTGTTATTTTTAGTAATTTTATGTTTTATTTTCATGTATTTTATTCAATTTTCAGTCTTTTATTTTATTTTATTTTCATGTATTTTAATATATTTTCAATAATTTTATGTTTTATTTTCATGTATTTTAATGTATTTTTAGTAATTTTATATAATTGTTCTCGTCTCTTATATTTTTAATATTCATGTTGAAAAATGACACCTCTTGTGAATTTTAAATTTTTATATTATCAACCACAACATTCAAATTAACTACTTGTGTTATACTAAATTTTTTATATTACCATCCATGTTGGAATTAATATTTGTATTATATCAAATTTGATAAAACTAATAAATATAAAAAAAAGAATAGCGCTGAACAGAACGGCGCCTCATGTAGCGCCGAACTGATCCAATTGACAAAGTGGCGCTGAAGATAGCACCTTGCTGGGAGCATAATTATGGTGGTGGTCACTATTGTAGAGCACGGTTGGACATGCTCTAAATCAAGATAAACAAAATTCTCTATTTCATTTTCATATTTCATAGTTGGGAGATTACAATATTTTATTATTTGTTTAGTTTCTTTATGTTATAACAATCATCACATATTGTGTGTTTATTTTTATTGTTACATGTTTGTACATAAAATACAACTAATATGGAGCATCATATTGCTAGACTGGTTTAGCATGAAAGGTTATATTAGGTTGATTCACTTAAGTTAGATTTGTACACAAATAGGGTATTCTGCAAATTATTTATATATGATTGAACTCGATTAGTATTCATTTTATACTAATCTTAATGAACATACATGAACAAGAGACTTGTGTTTGTTTATTTTTATGTATATTGTTTGTTTAATGTTGATTTATTATTCATTCATTATTTTAATTGTATATTAATTTATTTATCATTCCATATTAAGTTATGTTTATTTTAGTAATGTGTTCTAATACAACTATTTGTAGAACTTCTATAGGCTAAGGTCAAAATGTAAGTTAATTAATTATTAATTCGAGCTTCAAAGGTAAAAATATTTGAGGTTTACAAGATGATGGTATTACTTAAAGACCCACAAAAATAACGTCATATTTGGCAACTCAAAATTTTAGCTTTGTTATTATTATATATAATTATTCATTTTTCTATTTTTTATTTCTTTTAGTTTTGCCATCTGTGTGAAGTTCATCAATCATGTTTTGAGATAAATATCATTTTAAATATATTTTTAGATTATTAGGAAGTCACAAGCTGTCAAACAAAACTCTAGTTTTGTGAGCCGTTAGTTTATCTTTTAGATCTTAAGTTTATTTCAAGTTCTAATTAAATTGATAAAGATCTTTCATTAATTGTATTTAAATTTATTATATTATTTATTTTTAATTGAGTGTTTATAAACATGTACTTTTAGTTTTTATATTAACAAGTTGGCTTTAAACATGTTCATGAATCATTTATTAGCGCTCATAAATATGTATGATTATTAAATAAATGAACAAATATGAACAAATCTAATTCCCATCGAGTTCCAAATGTTTATAACCCTAACTCCTGCTTGTAAATTGATTTCAAGAAATGTTGACTCATTCTCAGTTTCATCATAAATCTGACTCATTGTCAACAACTCAGCTTAACTAGACTGAAATTATATAGGCCATATGTTTGAAATAGTAATCATATACTTTTGTTTTAAGGAAATAATTATATACTTAGAAACGTATGATTAGGGCAAAAGCGAATCATATCACACTGACAAGCATCTACAATTGCATGTGTTGTTCGCAATTAATCATTTGTGTTTATTACTAAATAGATTTATAAAAAATAAAAAAACATTGTTTAAGTACTTTTTTAATATTTTTATTAAACAAATAAAAAATAAAAGGACTGAGAATTTTTCCAAGTGATGCACATTTGGTCATAGTAGTCTTCACCACTATAGGAATCTTCTCGGAGACGGCATCCTCTACTCCATAGTCTCCTTCGTCGATTCTTGACCGTTGACTAAACTTGTTGACTCTTTTTTTTTTCAGTATATAAACAAATCATGCTCTTTGCAATTTCCATCATCTCCAATTATTTCTTCATCTCCTTTTTACTCTATTTTCTTCAATATTCTTCGTCTACTGCTACTAGTGATTCTTCATCTCCAACTTTTCCCAAGAAAACATCATGAAGGTACGAGGAACTCTTTTACCGATGTAATAGAAAGTTATTCTTATTTCTGGTGCTGAATTACTTATTTTGGAAAAGCTGAGGGATCTATTTGTAAATACGGAATAATTTATGTGTTGTTTCGTTATTGCAGAAAGTGGTGTTGAAGCTGGATTTCGCCGACGAGAAAATCAAGCAAAAAGCCATGAAGAGAGTATCTGGTGTCTCAGGTTAGTACTTTTGAGAAATTGCATTTAAGCCCCGGATCTTTCACAATATTGCAAAACAGCCCCTGACTTTACTCGAAATTCAGGATTGGAGTCAATTGCGCTGGATCCAAAGGACAAGAAGTTGACAGTAACTGGGGACATAGATCCAGTGGCTCTGGTGGCGAAGCTGAGGAAGCTTTGCTATACAGAGATAGTCTCAGTTGGGCCGGCCAAAGAGCCCGAGAAGAAAAAGGAGGAGCCCAAGAAGGACGAGCAAAAGAAGGACCAGCCCAAAGAGGACCACGCGGCCCAGTTGCGAAAGGCCATTGAAGCATACAATCAACAGCTTCAACACCAGTATTACCAGCAGCAGCATCATCAGTATCAGCCATATCAGCAGCCGCCGGTGGCGGCGGTGGCGCCGCCGTCGTATTATAACCGGAGTGTGGAGGAGGATCCCAATGCCTGTGTGATCTGTTGAATAACCATGGAAGTTAATTGGTGAGATCAAAAGGAATAATTGGGTGTGGGGTTATGTTTAGGGTAATTCAAGAAGAGAGCTTTTGTTGTGTGTATATACAATATAGGGATATTATTTCTTCATTTATTTTCATCCAATACTTGGATTATAATTAAATAAATTTTTGTTTTTTTTCATATTTCAAGTTGCTAATTTCGGAATAGCAATTAGTAAAAGTGGATTAACTTATTCAACACAGTCAATATCAAACTCATAAAACTTGTATATAAAATTTAAGATTCGGTCTCATATAAGTATTTTTTTGGCATATTAAGTGTTGTTCAAAAAATAATAATAATCAAACTGGATTGGCCGGTTAAATCGATCCAATCGACAAAACTCGGTCTTAGTACAGTCAAGTTAGTAATCAGATTTGAAGTTCAACTTTGAATAATTCAAGTTGGAAAATACGGAAAACTACTGTGATTTCTTTAATAAAAAAAATAAAAAGGGAAAATAAGTTTTATAACTTCAAATATATTTTACTAATTGTCTTAACTCTCTTCTTAAATCTTTCAATACAAAGCTTAGAGCACATACATAAGTCTCTTCTCTTCTTAAAGTACTCATGGTTCATCAAATTCATCTATACACTTATCTATGAGGTTGATGTCGAGGTTATTTTAAATTTGATTATTTACTTTGTCATAAGTATTTTTAGCTATATATTTATTTTTTATTTATAATAATATATATTACATCATATAAAAAGATTGTTGTTACTTTTTATTAGATTGGTTGGAGATCGATTTGGTCTATCAGTTTGGTTATGAAACCATTGAGTTTAATTCTGTTTTTATGTTTTCTAAGAAGAAATTAAAAATTAGGAAAATAGTTAATGGAAAGTCATATATATCCAATCATTCTCAAATTTGTCCCTTAATTGATATTTCAAATTGCTTGTCAATTTTGATGAAGTTTCAAAGCTGATTAGATCATCATGAAATGGACACATCATGAAGTTGAATAATTAGTTTTGGAATTCAAATTCCATTCGAAGATGTACCAATAATTGGCCTCAGAAGTGTCCTTTCTTACTTTTTTTTATTTGGACAATTTAGGTCATCAAATAAGCCAATATTAAGATAAAGAGGTGACACATTATTTCATGTTCTTAGTCCACTAGATAAGCTTCAGAGATCATGATGTCATACGTTTTGATACAAATTATTAAGTGGAATTCTTGTTATTGACTTTTCATGTTTTGTTTTTCCTTGCTTTTTTTTTTTCCTTATCTTTGTTTGCAAACTTTTAAATTGTGGATCTCACTGACTTATTTAATATATATATATATATATATATATATATATATATATATAGTTGTTCTACTTCTTCAACAAAATAAGTTTGTGTTTGTGCTTATTTTAGTTAGATGTTATGTTGTATTTGAAATAAATCAGAATTCGCGTAAAGCATAAAATCATTACATTTAAAAAAAATAAAGTTAAAATCGAGTTAGTCAGGTTTAGATTTCTCTATAACTTTAAATCATTACCACGATTGGTCAGAGATTATCACTAATACAATCACACACACAAATAATCAAACATACTTCCACTAGTTGTGGGACACGTATATACTTGAAAGCCAATTAATATTTTTGGGTGGTGGATTATTTAATTATAATTTGGAAACATTATTAATAAGTTTAAATTAAATTAAATTATATGAGGAAGGGTTAAATAGACATTATAAAAAATTGAAGGAAACATAAAATTAATCATGCTTTTTATTATAGTAATAATACATACTAACAGTCCACCCGGTTTTATTTATTGTGTTAATATTTGTAATTTATAATAATATAATGAAGTTGCATAAACTAACAAGTTATTCATAATATCTTTTATTATTTAAATTTAAAACATGTACCATATATAAATGATTTTTCATATCACTCATGTGTGTTGCATGAATTATCATATAATTTTAATAGTTTTAATTGTTAATTTTATTTTTAAACATTTTTATTTTATTTGTTGATTATATTTTCGTTAAAATAAAATTATTATATACAATAATATATCATTCAATCATAATAATTAACATTTCCTTTTATATTTTTTATAATTTGTATATTTCACCTTCATACTTGAATCATCATATATAGTGTTCTTACATAATTTGTTCATTTCTCTCTCACAAAATTATTTGTTCAATTTGTGTTTAGTGTACAAAGACATTTGGTGGAGTAAGATTATAGAATAGCTTTATATAGATTATAAAATAGCTTCTAGAGTAAGATTGATCTTTTTATTTATTTATTAAAGAATAACTTATCAAGTAAGATTTTTTTTTATTGACATGACAATTTTAGGCGGGAAAGTGACAAACTTGTAATTTTTGCCAACTTTCTTGCTTTAATATATAGTATAAATTTACTTTTTATTTTATTTTATTGACACGACATTTTTAGGCGGGAAAGTGACATCTTGTAATTTTTGCCCAACTTTCATGCTTTAATATATGGTATATGTATATATATATGATATATATATATGATATTATTGAGTTATTGTCCCTCTCGAAAAAATATTAAGTGCCGCCCAAGTTGGCATTAACTATAAATTTGAACAAAAGGAAACAGATAAAAATGTTTTTTTACGGCATAATTTATCGTTAAAAATTCCCAATATTTTTCATTAGATTTTATAGATGTGGACGCACACTAGCAAAAAATGCCGTCACAATTTCGAAATAATTTATGTATTTATTTGTTTTTAATTTTGTTCCCAAATTTTTTTACTGGTTTATTGGATCTTAGTAGTTGGCATCCACCGATGACAGATCTCAACTGTAATATTAAATTTAATAGCTTAATAATTCCTTTTTTTAAATCTCGTTATAAACTAACAATTTGGACTTACTTGGTGGAAATGTTACTTACAACAGATAATAGTAAAGTATTTATTCATGGCATTTTCCTCAATTCCAAGAACAATGTTGTAATTAATCTGGCCCAACATGGTGGAAATGTTACTTACAACAGATAATAGTAAAGTATTTATTCATGGCATTTTCCTCAATTCCAAGAACAATGTTGTAATTAATCTGGCCCAACACAAGGTTAGGTGAATGGTTTTAACTTTTAAGTTTATAAGTGTAGACAGTGACTAAAACGGGATGGTTTGGAGAAATACAAAAGCAAAATTATAAGAATGCATTAAAATAGATAACAAGCAATCTACCCGCGCGATTCGTGGTTTTTATTTAATCGCGATTTTTATTTATTGTGTTAATATTTACAATTTATAATAATATAATGAAATTGCATAAATTAAACATTCATAACATCTTTTATTATTTAAATTTAAAACATGTACCATATATAAATGATTTTTCATATTTTTCATGTGCGTTGCATGAATTATCATATAAATTTACTAGTTTTAATTGTTAATTTTGTTTTTAAATATTTTTATTTTATTTGTTGATTTATATTTTCGTCAAATTAAAATTATTATATACAATAATATTTCATTCAATTATAATAATTAATCTTTCATTTTATATTTTTTATAATTTGTATATTTCACTCTCATACTTGAATCATCATATATAGTTTTCTTATATTATTTGTTCATTTATCTCTCACAAAATTATTTGTTCAATTTGTGTTTAGTGTACAAAGACAATTTGGTGATCTTACAGGCAATAAGTTCAGACAGTCTGAGTCAGACATTATAGTATTCACTGACATTAACTTGGTGAGATTTTTCATACATGTATATAATATTTCCGTTATATGTGCTTTACTTATTTTATAAGTTGTCTTGTATGTAATAAAATTTTATCTTCTTTTCACCTCCAGATAAATGGGATGGAGTTTTTTCTCCAAGGAGTAAATTTAAAACCCTTTATTAATTAACAAATAACAAGCATATAAACAGGAAAATGAAAACATTGAAATTAAAACATTGAAGCACTTAAAAATAATAATAATAGAGTGGGAAAATCAAAGATTCAAGCGCTTCTTTAGGATGACAGAGAGTGGATTCTACTTCCTCAGAGTCAATCCCAACCTCAAGGCGTTTTACCTACAAAAGTCACAGTAAATTTCAACCCGAATAATACAAAAATATACATTTACTCCTATCATATGTTTATGGTTTAGGGTTTAGTTGAACACATAGACACACATAGAGAGCAACTTTTGCAGCGAGCATATAACATGCTTATGCAATCAAGACTGAAATATCACGCGGATCTCCTTAGATGAAGATACGAGACAATAAGATTTGAAATAATTGTTCTTTTTTTCTTTAGACAATAAGATCTGAAAGAATTTTTCTACCTTTGAATGTTTAGCAAATCTTGTATTCTTTCATTTTTTTTAGTTTTATATAGATTTGAGAAATAATTATATTTACAGTTTTTTCTTATTTTTTTTCTTCATTCTTTGTATATCTTATTTTTTATTTTCCATTCTCTATGCATCTTTGAATGTTTAGCAAATCTTGTATTCTTTTTTTTTTTTTTAGTTTTATATAGATTTGAGAAATAATTATATTTACGGTTTTTTCTTCATTCTTTGTATATCTTGTTTTTTGTTTTCCATTCTCTATGCATCTCTCTTTTGTTGAGAAATCACTATATTTTTCTTCATCTTTTAGTTTTACATAAATTTGAGAAATCAATGTATCTCTCTCTTCATCTCTTAGCTTTATATAGGTTATAAAATAACTTCTAGAGTAAGATTGATATTTTTTTTATTCTTATTAAAGAATAGTTTATCAAGTAAGATATACAATTTTTTTATTTTTATTGACATGACACTTTTAGGTGGAAAGTGACAATCTTGTAATTTTTGCCAACTTTCTTACTTTTATATATAATATAGATATGATCATGCCATTTTTTGAAAATTTAAAAAATGTAACTTTTTGGAGGAAGCTAAAATATAATCCCATTATTACTATAAATCCAAGCTTGATTCATGCATATTTATTAATTTAATCAACTTAAGACAATGAGAAATCAAAAGTTAAAATAGATAAATGCATTACACTAGGAGATGCAAACTAAGATGTGGCATGTAATTATTTGGTGAGAGTAGAAATCACCTTGGTTAAGAAGTTAGGTTGATATATATACCTCAACATAAGAATTAATTCTACTTTGAGATGATTTTATAGATTAATATAATGAAATGAAGTCTCAATACTTTATAAAAATTAAATTAATTTTTATAAATTCATATATTTATTATGAGGTTTGAATTTGGATTGATTCATTTTATAAGATTAGATTTGAAAGAATATTGACTATTAATTATCAAAAGTACACAATGAATTACATTATGCATATTTGGTTCAAATCCTCTCATTGTAATAATTTTCTATATTACTTTATCAATACATACTATTTATAGTTCGATGTTTGATTATCATTACACATATACCTTCGAACCTCAATGGAAAAAAAAGAAGATTGTGTTTTGAGTTATTTTTATTCTTTTTATTTGGTAAATCTTTTCTAAAATCAAGATATTTTTATTATGCGCATGACATACAGGTTGCGGAAATCATTTTCATCAATTAATTATGTGGAAGTTATATTGTCCACAAACAGAAGCCAATTTACTTTTTTGATATTTGACATTTTCAACATTTATTATCTCAAATTCAAATAAATATAGGACCACTGGTGTATATATATGTTTTTGTCTATATATGTATTTTCCCCCATTAAATTAGTCTTTATTATTCTCTTAATCGACTTAAATACGGCAAAGAATTAAAAGGAATATAATATATCAACATCAATGGTAGATGTAATCAAGTTTGAGCATTTATCTCAATGAAATGTTAATGTTTATTGCTAGATTGAACCAAACTAAACTATTTAACAGTCTTTATAATTATTTTTAAAAGTTGATTGATATCTAACATTGCTCGAGCTGACTAGAGCTCGATTAAGATTTTGAACTTTGAACATTAATCATTGATTAATAGGACCGATACAAACTGTGTAGTACCTCGGGCAAAAAATAAAGCATAATTGGTTAATTAAATAAATAAACTCTTAATTAAAATATTTTATGTGCGTTAATTCTTACTTGTTTATGTGCGTTTTTAATATACGATAAGGTACGATTTAGATCGATGAAAATTCTAGATGTGGAACGTAAAATATTTTTATACCATGAGATGCACAACGGAAAAACGAGAAAATAGAAACAAACTAGAGGTCAATCGGAGACCCGTAGCTCAAATGGCGAAGAAAAGAGCCGGATACGAATGTTCGGTAAAACGGAAGGGGTAGAATCCGAATAAACGGTAAAACGGAAAATAATATTTTAATGAACGGTAAATTAATTTTACTAGGTAAATAGTAGCTTTGAAAATCTATAAATAGGGGCTCAGTCAATTCAAAAATTTTCATTTTCCGCCGACGACGAAAGCGATGCGAACAAGTAAGTTTTTCTTTCTTTTCTCTTTCTTTACTTTTTTTTCGCCGGAAAAGTCGTCGGAGCCGCCGCCGCCGGCAGTGGTGCTGGTGGTGGTGCGTCGAGTGCCGGGTGTGCGATGGTGCGCGAGCGTCGGGTGTCGGGTTGTGCGTCGGGGACGGGATGTGCGCATGGGGGCTGGGTGCCGGGGGCCGGAGGTGCGCGCGGGCGCCGGGTGTCGGATGCCGGGTGCGCACGGGCGATAGGAGCCGGCTGGCCGAGAAAACTCGGCAGTTGGGAGCTGGGCGCGCGCAGGCGCGGCGACGGGGGGCGGGCTGGCCGAGAAAACTCGGCAGCTGGGAGCGGGCGCGGGCGACGACGGGGGTCGAGCTGCCGAGAAAACTCGACAGCTGCCGGGTGGGCGCGCCAATGTCGAGTTTTTTCACCCGACGCCGTGTTTTTGACCTGAACCCCATTTTTTCCACCGTACATCAACATCGAGTTGTTTTTGACGAGATGTCGTTGACCGGTGGTCGGGGCCTGATCAAAAGTCAACCCTTTAACCAAAATTACCGAAATACCCCTAAATTTAAAATGCTCCGTACGAGCTCGTTTCAACTCCGATTGAGCTTGTTCCTTTTGCGTTGCGATCCTTATTTCAATCTCTTTCATCTCAACCTAAGAAACTGAACTTTCACCCTTATTACTTCAACCTCAAATTTTGAGATCCCTCGATCCGTCGCGCGTTAAACGATTGATCTTTCTTCGAAAATATTTATAGCTTTAAATATATTTATTAAGAATCTAAGGAACACTGTAACTTGTGTAGGTTATCAGTTGGACTGAGTTGTGATACCTAGTACTAGCTACTCGACAAAGTGGGGGTAACTTCTAAATCTTTATATGTTTACTGTTTTCCTAGTAAAAGCATGAACTACGGAACACTATGTGCTGTGGAACTTAGTTGTTGTGTCATCCTTTATACTGTAAGAGGGCTGCGGTCCGACTCTCATCATGCATTCGTCCCTGTCTCCTTCTACTACTCTATTGAGGTTTGGTGGTCCTCTTAAAATGCACCAACGATATTGAGACCGTTTATTTGGGTAAGACGGGGAAATCCCGCACCTATTTGTCCCCCAACCATTTCTAATATCTGCTGTGCATTTTACGTGTTGTGGCAACGTGCTGGTAGATATATTACTTTCTGTTGGTTATCTATCAAGTGTCATAAGATGCGGATTTTATTTCCACGAGTGTATTCCACGCACTCACCCCTTAATCTGTACTCACACTACAGGAGATGAGGAAACTGTTGAACCCTAGTCGGAGAGTGGTGGTGCTGTCTTGGGGAATTTGTGATTTCGGAATAATGTTACCCAAACATTTCCAAATAATATTTTAAATGATTCACATTGTGTAATATTTTGATACTTGTGACAGATGTGAGATCCTGATGAAATATTCCGCTGTGCATGTTGTAAGTATCGGTACTGAGACCGATTACTGATGTGTGGATGATATATACACTGTCCTTTATCTCTATCTTCTGGCATCTCTAATCTCATTCTTTTTGTTGTGCTATGTGTTTCTTACTAATTCTATCTTCACACCCGTGTGAAAACTCTGATATTTTACTAAAAGGAATCGGGGCGTGACAAACTGAGCATGTGACATCTCCAATGTAGCCGACAAAATTCCTCTATAAATAGATACATATTTCACTTTTTATCTAACAAATGTGTAGAATGAAAATTGTATTCACCTGATTATATATTTTCTTCAAAATCTATAATATTTTTTTGCTCTTGCTGAAAAAGGATGAGTAAGCTTTACATTTGGGTTTCCTTATATAAATTTACACTTGCCTTTTTGTGCAGAAAATTGTCAAAATTCTAAATCCTCTTTATTACCGAAAGTAATAATTTATGTGACAACAATTATTGCCTACAAAATTAAGGCAAAAATTCATGTACATCAGTTGCATTGATCTAAATCTATGTAATTGAGTCGATTCAAGTCCGATTCAAATCTACACTTCTTTTTTTGATTTAAGTGTTGACATTTATGTTATATTAGTATGATCTTTATGTAATTCTATATCTAAAAAAAAAAACAGGTTCAGACAATTCTGTAATTTTGTTACCTTTATGTTTATGTTAGTATGATCTTTATATTATATTAGTATAATCTTTATGTACAAATATCATAACCTTTATGTAATTACCTTTACTATATTACACATGACATGTAATACCTTTTACACAATTTAGTTATGTTAGTTATATATGTCATATTTTTTAGTTATGTTGGTTGTATCTTTATATATTACATAAATGTATGACTATATTGATATAAATGTATGAGTAATATCACATAAATGTATATATGTACAAATTCTGCTGTTTTTTTTTAAAGTTAAAATATTATATAAAGATCATGATATTTGTACATCTTTCTAATATAACATAAATGTAGCACATGAATAAAAAAAAAAATTCGGATCCGAATCGACCCGATTACACTATGCACTAGTTGCATGTGAGACCAACTCCAAAATTAATGTATATAACTATATTATAATTAGCTTACTTTACTACTTTTGTTTAATAGTTATAATTGTTCACATATTCATTGTGAACATATTTTAATGTGTTTATTGATGATGTGTAAAATTTCTAAACTTTTTTTTAAAGGTAAAACCACACATTCTTAAATCTTATGTCGTGAAACTATTAGAGTTGGACTGGTGTGCAATTAGTACATGGATCTTAGATCCATGCACTCGGGTCGGGTCGGGCTGAATCCGACCCGGATCCACACATTTTTTTTTCCGCATTTTTTTTTTGGCCCTGACCTTTATGTTGTGTTAGGCATACCTTTATATTATATTAGTCATACATTTATGTTATATTAGTGATACCCTTATTTCCAGATTTCATACTTTAACCCTAAACCCTAAACTCTAATTTCGGCACAATAAACCCTAATTTGACACAAGTTGTAGATATTTACATTTATATAATATTACTTATACATTTATATGAGCTTATTTATACATTTATATCAACATAAACATACATTTATGTAATATATATAAGAGTACAACGAATATAATTAAAAGGTACGACTAACATAACTAAATGTATGTCTAATATAACTAAAAGGTATGAAAGGTATTAATATGTCAGTTTAAAAAAAATGCTAAGATACAGCTAGCCTTACAAAAGGTATGTCTAACATAACTAAAAAGTATACTTAACATAACACTAAATGTATGACTAACATAACTAAAATGTATGTCTAACACAACTAAAAAGTATAGTTAACATAACATAAAATGTATGTCTAACATAACTAAATGGTATGCCTAACACTACTAAAATGTATGTTTAACATAACATAAAGGTCAGACACCTGGGAGCATGTTTGAACGGATTTTGTCCGCGATCTAGAAGCGCGTGCAGGCGCGTCCGAGCGCATGACGGGCAGGGTCGGAATTGGTGCATGGATCACAGATCCATGCACAATGTGTGTATAAGTTTTTGTGAAACTATTAACTAAGTTAAATATGCGACATATTATGATGGATAAATGATGGATAAATGAGTAGGATTTTGCTAGCAATAACATTACCAAAATTATGATCTTTGTGAAGACTTCAAAATGGCTTAATGTTCATGATAGTGACAACAATATAATTTTATGTATAATATCTATTTCAATTCTTGGGTTGGAAATAAACTTTGATATAAATATCTAGGGGTGGTTCGGTACGGTATACCTTAAATTTCTCGCCATACCGTTACCGTACCGAAAATTTCGGTATACCGAAATTTCATACCGTTACCTTACCGAAAATTTCGGTATACCGTACCTTCGGTATACCGAAATTTCGGTATAAGAAAAGTTCATACCGTTACCATACCGTCATTTCGGTATACCGGAATGGACCGGCATACCGTTCCATACCGGTATACCGAATGGACCGGCATACCGTTCCATACCGACATACCATTCCATACCGGTATACCGGAATGGACCGACATACCGTTCCATATCGAAAATGATTTTTGTATTACCGAAAAAGATTTTTGTATTAGAATTATTAAAAAATAATATTGATATTTATTTTTATACCGGTATACCGAACATCCTTTTGTATTAGAATTATTAAAAATAATATTGATATTTATTTTTATACCGGTATACCGAACATCCTTTTGTATTAGAATTATTAAAAAATAATATTGATATTTATTTTTATACCGGTATACCGAAACTGTTCGGTATACCGAAAAAAAAAAAATTCATACCGTTACCGTACCGAAATTTACCGGTACGGTATCATACCTTACCGAAATTTTCGGTATACCGATATTTTCGGTATTTTTTCGGTACGGTAAGTGCGGTATACCGGTATTTTCGGTATATTACCCACCCCTATAAATATCCTAACAAATTTAAAAAGCAAGGACCATATTTCTAGTTAATACTTTTTGATTAAAAAAATAACATGCATTTGTAATTACAGAATTTATAATTATTTATGTTAAATTCTGAATATGGAATTTCATGAATAAGACTTCATGCCTCAGAAAATGTTGTTATTTAACAAGACATTAATTAATTTTTCTTTTTCTTTTTTTCTCTGGAGAGAGTATTTTATTAATTCTAATTCACTTTTACAAACTACAAAGAAGATATATAAATTTTTTTTTTTTTTGAAGATAATAATTTTGTAACCCAAAAAAAAAAAAAAAAAAATTCACATTGCAATCAGAAATCAGCGATCATCTTCTTCGTTCCACATCTCAACCCAATTCTTCTCCACCTGTTCAAACCCTAGAAACGATCCTTTTTCATCCGCATCCAAGCTCGTCGATAGACTACCATAGGCAACTCCCAGCGCCGATGCCCCAAAGGTGATCAATGTAGTCAAAAATGGCAGCCATTTTGGCACTGCCCATATCTCTTGTTCAATTATCACATCGAAACCTCGCAGCAATGCGAAACCAATTATTAATGGCACTCCAACGTTGAACAATATTCTAGCTATCATCCTCTCCCACACTACATCAGGTATCTTGTCATCATCAACTGCGTTATTCTTTTCATCTGTAGATGTGTTTTTACCTTTCTTAGCAATGGCTTCTCCGTCTTTAGGCCTGCTGGTGAAGCCCTTTGCTCCGCCGTGGAGCCGCCACGTTCTTCGTGGGGGAAAGCGGTTGCTCTGGAGGGCTCGGGTGCTTTGTGGCCATGGAGTTGATTCTTTGATGTGTGGAGGTGTTACTTGTTGAAGAATGGTAAGAGTTCTCATGGCGTTTTTACTTGTATATGTGTAATTTTAGGTGGTTTTATGTGTATATTAATGTTAGTGATTGGAAATATCTTATCCAAATAAATGAATGGCTGTCATGTGCTCTGTCACAGACTCACAATATACAAGCAGGCCAGAATTATTGGTGAAAATGCACTTTTTTTGTCTCTAGTAAGAAGAAGATATTTCTGTTGTGAAATTTAAGCTTTCTTGATTGTCATAACACCTAAGATAGGCTAAAGTGCTTTTAAGTTATCTGCTATCTTGGACATAGTATTAAGTGTAGCTAGTCATCGACCCATGAATTAAAACTGTTTTATGAACTGTTATATAATCACAGAAATTGCAAATTGTTTTCCCAGACAACAATGTATTCTTTCATATACAAGTACAATTTGAAGAATTCTTTAGAAAATCGAACATGTTGCTCTGGTTTATATAGAGCCTGCCAAATTGATTGTTAGGCAGCTGAAGCAGATTTATCTGCTTTGAAGAAAGAAATGTTTGCGAAGGGAATTGTTTACCTGCAATTCTGCAATCAGGTTGCAAGTGTGCTTATTGTAACCTTGACAAGTCTAGAAGTTATGGATGATCAGGCTTTCTTAGCTTCTCATATGATTTTCGGGAAACCTGCATGAACTATTGGCACTATAAGAAGTTTTGCTGTGTTATCTTAACAATGTATAATTGGAGAAGTTGGGATTTGATGATTAACTATAATATATGAACAAAGTGAATATTAATTTTAACTATGATTGAGTTTTTGCCATACTCTGCACAGTCATTCCTTAAGTCTGAGACTCAGACCTGATTGTATGTGGAGGGAGAGCCGTGAAGAGGGCGCATGATCCCAGCTGGCGAAGTTGATGAGGAATCTCGAGGGGAACTAGATTGACTTGGCCTCATAATTGGTGACTGAATATAAGGAGAAAGAGGCGAGCGTGTGGTAGCAGTCTGGTGGTATGATATTGGTGTCTGATGGCCAGAAGAATAGGGAGAAGAAGTTGGGCTACACCTGTTTGGATGAGAATTTGATGCCTTTCTAGGAGATTTTGATGACAATTTTACTGAAGGAATTAGATTAATCTTGATTCTGTAAAAGAAAAGAAGAAAGATACTCAGGTAAACCATGACCTTACTGGAAAGGAGACATTAATCGATCTCACTGTAACTTACTGGTTGTGTATGTCAACATATTCATTGCCATCGGTTTCATCAAATATTGGTTCCTTTAAGAGCAGAAAATAGATAAAAACAAGGCATAACAGATTTAGCAGATGAGAGTAAAAACAATCTTTAATGAGGAAACTTGTGATCTTTTGGGTTGTTAATTAATTCGAGATGATTATGTAATTTGACCTGTAGCAGCTCTTCTAAAACATCTTCCATTGTAATTATACCAAGAACTTCTTCATCTCCATGAGGTATGGAAACTAAACCATCGACATTAATGTGTCTGTATGTCTGTTTCTGTGCTGGACTGTAATTGGCATTCATCCTCAATTCATTAGATTTCACAGTTGTACTCTCTATGACATTGTTTAGGGGAGCAGTACTCTTAACCACAACAGCCATATGACTTTGCCCTTTCTGAAATTGGTTGAGTATGTCATATAATGGTTGACATTCATGGAATCTGCAGTTTAATGATAAAGAATCATTTGCTCAGGATAACTTATCAAAGAGATTTTTCTACTAATAGCGTAAAGAATTTAAGGAAACCACAAAGAGTTGGAATATGATCACTGCAGGAAACATCATACCTTGGTATTCTCCTTATACTCAAATTCCTGATTTGAGTTCCACCTTCTGGACGGCACTTAATTAAATTCTTGACCTAGTGTCAACAGTTTGGGAGGAACACTACGTGATGAGTGTATGATAAGTGATAAAGTAAATAGTTACAAGGCAAAAGATGCAACAGCTTTATTCAAATTTCCAGGCATTCCAGGCATTACATCATTAAATCAAGCTTTGGATAGTGGATACTCTCAGTTATATCGTTTTGGTGTATGTTCAGTGGATCGATGATCTGTAAGCAAAATTGTAGGTGACTGAATTACTTGTTAACCACTCAGTGACTTTATTATATTTTAAAGGCATGTTCTGAATCTGAGAGAAATATGTTTATGGTTGAATTGGATTCCATTACTCATTGGAGCGGATGCTCTATTAGAATAACTTCATTCTTGAATTTTTTGTGCATTCTTGACTAGTAAATTTCCATCAAAGACCAAAAGCTACCTTCTGAAAGGGGGTATGTTTAAACTATTGCTTCTGAATTTTGAGAATGACTTATCCTTCTAAGCACATTTTCTGAAAAGAAAACCCTACCACAGAGGAAAGTTTAATCAGATTGTACTCACCAGAATGAGCCCAACGATGTTAGCCGGACTTCCCGAGTATATAGGCACCCGGCTATGCCCTTTGCTTATTATCAAACTCATTGTGTCACTGAGGATGATAAATGATTAGTTTACAGAGAAAAGAAAAACTTTTAATGGAGAAGAAAAGGGTGGGGACATGGCATACTCATCAAGTTTAGTACTAAGATCAAAAGAAAAAACTCTTGATAAAGGTGTCATTGCATCTTTAGCTGTTTTCCCAGTCAAGTCTAGAGCTCCAGAGATAATAGTTGTTTCATCGTGGGTTAACTCGCCTCCTTTTCCTGCCTGTTTGTCAAATTTGATCACATGTAGGGATAACAATGAAATTGATACCATTATTTTCCAGAGATGGGGTGTGTTATGAACTTTTAACCTACCTCGTTTCCATGCATGCCAACCAGTGTCTTCAGCTCTGCTCGCCTCAGTAAAGCAGAGTGCCCCTTCCCAAGCAGTAAATCCAAAAGCTTGTCGAATTTTACAGATAGGTTGTTAATTTTTAAGATGGGGATTTGCAGGAGTCGGTAGTTGTTAAGTTCTTGGCTTGTAGAAAAACACTAGAATTACCTTGCTAATAGGGTATGCTATAGGAAAAGCAATTATGACTAGCAGTCGAACCACTACTGATAACTTTGCACCAATATTTAGACCATACTGAGAACACACAGCCTGAGGTATAATCTGCAGAAAAATTCGATAGTATTACCATGTAATGCTATTCGCAGGTTGGTATGCCTTGTTAGAGACTACTCACCTCTCCAAATGTGAGTATGAGTGTAACTGAAATCAATATAGCTCCCCAGGCAGGGAGAAGAGCATCGACAAAAATTGGAAGGGCCTTGCATGATAAGTGAAAGGAGAGCAAATTAACCATGGTTTAGGATCTTGAGTTGCTTAAGTAAAGCTACTGATTTTACATGTGTTGAAGAATACCTCCATTGCAAGGGCATTCCATATGAGGAGTGTACATAGTAGCAAATGTTGATTCTTGACTATAGGAAGAATCTTCTCTGACAAAAGAAATCGAATAGAATGTATCTTGTGTGAAATTCAAGATTCTTGAATTATGTATATTTATATCGTTTGATGAAGGTTGAACTAACTCACCTGCATTCTTTTTGTCCTCTGGCTTGCCGGCTTTAATCAGGACTTCAAGATCGACGAGGCTGAGGGACATGAGACCAAGAGTTAGGCCAGACATGAGTCCTGCAAAACAAACTAGTGCAATACATATAACCAAATACACCCAAAACATGTTTTCACAACATGGGACATCATTTGCTGCCATTGTACAGATACAATGAATGTCAGAAATCTAGTCTTGATTGACAGGTTTGATAGCAAGGCAAAGTAGCTTTAGTTGACAGTTCTGTTATGGACAAAGGTTTAAGATATATGTTCTAAAGTGGAAGAATTATATAAGTGGAGGAGAGTGACAGTAGAGTCATGGTAACCATAACACTGCCAAGAGCAGTTAACTTATTGAGGAAGAATATGATGGTGATGAGAGTGATGGCATGTAATAATTCACAAAAGTATGTACATTCTTGGTATTTAGTTTACATGATAGGTGTTACAAACTCTCTTAGTTTACTTCATTTCTACATTCCTAAAGTTCTCAAAATTTGTTGTATCAGAAATCTTTATTAGGAGTTTTAGTTATGCTGAGGGCATCGCTGTAAGTGAATCGAATTGAGGCGAATTTGCTATAGCCCAAAATTTATTGTGAGCTTCTTTGATCATCAATTGAGCAAAGCTGGAATGAGTTTTAATCGAGTTGAGTGTTTGCGTTTGAATAGTTTGATATTTTCACACATTTTATCTTTTTACTTATTGTGCTTGATCAAATGTAATAGTATGTTCAAGTTTTGTTTCATACTTTTGTCGAACTGAATTCAAATGAGCTTTTCGATGATCTTGAATTAAGTATTTTGAGTTGCATGATTTGATTTTGAGTGAAAGTCTTGAAGCATTTTTCATATGTAGAATATATTAAGAAACCAAAACCAGAAAAGTGGAGCAGTTGAATTACAAGTCTCAATTTCCTATTAAAAACTTGAACCGACCAAGTGAATTTAGTATAGTTGTCACTCTTACAATGAAACTTGAGTTTATGATTTTTACTAGATTGTGCGTTTGCTCATGTAGTAGGTCAGCAGTGACAGTTATCAGCAGCTCCACAATCATAAACTATACAGTTTCAGGGCACTTTTGAAGACTTTTCATCAGCCACTTTCAAAGGTACAATCTTTTATGATTGACCAATTGTCTCTTACATTGTCATTAAATCTACCACCCTAAATTTGTTGTTAGTAAATATAGTTTGTTATAATAGTTTTACAGAAGTGTTCTAATAATAACTATTTGAGTTTTGAAATCCAACTCTTTCTTTTTCAAGGGACAATAACATTTTGGTATTGCAGTTTTTTTCTTCTATTCTTAAGTTAGAAGCAGACACCCAAATCACATAAGTTTACATGGGATTAGGTGAACGTACAATATGTATTATTTCTCAAATGCAAAAACAATGACATCTTTTTATGTAGTAGGTATTTTAATTTTTGTTTTCATTTAGCCGTAAACAGAATAAGCACTTTAATACTGAATTTTGAAGTTCAGTTGGTAGAAGAAAAAGAAAGGAATCAATTGTCTCGCAGTTCATGAGCTTCAGGACAATATTTGAAATTTTAATAAAAGATTTGTCTTGAAGACTTGGATTCGATTACTTGAGGTAGTATGGTCAATCCATCCACTTATTTTCTCAATATAATTGGTATAAGTAACATCTTTTGTTATGGAAAAATGGTAGCCCGATTTTTAGTTAATAGTTTATAAGGCTCAGTAAAAATGTAATTACACTTAGAACCTTGTAGAAGAAGAGAAAGATGTAAGATGTGAAGGAGTTGGTGAGGTCAGTATAGGAGTAGGGTAGTATGAAGAGAAAGATGTTGCTGGGCTTCTCCATTTCTGTTGATACACTGAAGCTGCTGGAGATGATGATGATCTTGATCTTGATCTTAAAGGTTGAAATTTCACTCTGATTCTGAAAATGAACTTTGCATTAATTAACACTGTTTTTAAATAGTTTGCAGGATACATATATAATCACTCACTTGAATATTTCATAATATGTAAATGAAATGAACTATGATAAGATTTAATCACTCACTTGTCATGCATTTCAACATGGTGATCAGTTTCATCCACTATTTCTTCCTGAGGACAAGAGAAAAACCTTTGAGTGTAATAATAATCATGTGTCTTGTGTAGTGTCACTTGAGATTAAATTCATTACCTACTAAGAAAGAAAATGTTATGTTTGGATTGATGAATTTAACGTGTCGATCCTGCATAAGGTTTACTATATTTTCCAGACATTTAACTGAGAAAATCTCACCTGTAGGAGTTCCTCCAAAACATCCTCCATTGATATGATACCAACAACCTCTTCATCCACTAATCTATTCTCAAGAGATTCCACTTCTTCATTAGACATATCTCTATCCACTTCCTCCCATCGATTCAACGGCTGAGATACATGAACTTGGATCATTGCATTATCCACTGAGTCAGATGGAATTTCACCACCATTTCTTCCTGAAAAGGTGTGTTATGATCATAAGATTTCTGCAAGAATACTGACTAAAAAGTATGTTATGGAACTTTTACTCAATGATACTTATCCGATCTTCAAGCTAATTAACATGCTACAACTTTTGAATGAAACTGAAAATTACCATCAGAAATTGTTTCCTTAAGCTTCATATCCGAATCGATTCTAATACTTTGGAGATCAGTGTTTTCATCAGCTTCCTCTGATTTTTTTTTTGCATCCTTAGACTTAACAACCACAGCCATGTGACCATGCCCTTCCTGAAATAGCTTCAAAACATCGTAGAGAGACCAATTTTCATACACCCTGAAACACATTTTACTTTTGTCAACGCGGTTTACACTCACTATTTTGTCCTGTCATTAGACATGAATTATATGTCGAAGCTTCTAACAGGAGCTTCGACAATACTACCTTTGAATTCTCCTGATAGTTAGTTTCTTTATCGGCGTTTCATCCTCAGGATGGTAAAAGATCAAGTTTTTCACCTACATCCCAAAACAAATTCTATTACTATGCTCCATTTCAAAGTGATAGTCCATTAACCTCAATCCATGTTTACTTACTAGAATGAGGCCGATTATATTTGCTGGATTATGAGAGTAGATTGGTATTCGACTATGACCCTTTCCCGCGATCATCTTCATCGTTTGCCTAAAGAAAACACATAACACAATTTTAACTTGAGCATCTGTTGATTGGAAATAGCAGTTAGGATTGTCATCCAAGATTCTTACATATCAAGTTTGGAATTAATGTCAAGAGAGAAAGATCTAGACAATGGTGTCATAGCATCTTTAGCTGTTTTCTCTACCATGCCCAATGCTCCATTTATGATGGTTGTTTCATGGTTGGTTAGATCTCCACCTTTCCCTGCCTTGAGACCATGCAAATCCACCAATGTCTTTAGCTCTACTCGTCTAAATATCGTGGAACGGCTTTCTCCAAGAAGCCAACCCAACACCTGTCTTCAGAATGTTCATACACAGGCTAGAAAATCGATCAAGTATGTTTGATTTGATGAGCTCAAGATGGTTGGTTACCTTGCTAACAGGGTACGATATGGGGTAGAGAATGAAGGAAATGAGACGAACAAACAACGTGCATTTTGCACCCAAACTTAGACCATGTTTTGAGCAGACAACTTGAGGGATCACCTGAAACATAAATAGAAACACACATAAGATAGAAACTAGAGGACTATAATGTTTCTCATTGTAATAAAACCATACCTCAACAAAAGCTACCATGAAAACAACAGAGACTATTATAGCGGCCCAGAATGGAAGAATGCTATCAAGGAATATAGGGAGAGCCTAACACCATAAAATTTTCAGTAAACTATTGAAGAACTCAAATATTGATGGATTGGAAGATGAATCTACCTCTGTGGCGAGGGATTTCGCAATGAGCAACGTGCATAAGAGAAAACATTCGTTCTTAACGATAGGCAGAACTTTTGCTGACGAAAAATCCAGTTCAATAACAAGCACAATGAGGAGAGAGAGAGGGGTGGGGGGGGGGGGGAGAGAGAGAGACAGAACCAGCATTCTTCTGGTGATTGGGTAAGCCAGCTTTGATTAGGACTTCAAGATCAACCTTGCTATGTGAAAGGAGACCAATACTGAGACCAGATGTGAGACCTGCAAATAACACGAGAATGGAAGATATGGCGATATCAATCCAGAATCCTCGTTCACAACATGGCATGTCATCGTCTCTCATCCTGCTTTATTTACTCAAATGGAGACGATCAAACAATGATGGAAAATAGAGGCCTAATCAGAAAGGAACAAAGAGAGAATAACATAAACTAGTTCTTTCTGATAGAAATGGTTCCAAGTATACTATCTCGATATTCTAGAGAAAGAAGTTGCAAAATGTAATAGAGCATGATCAAAGAGACAAGAGAAACAAACATGAATCTTAAAAGAAATGCAGAAAGATGAGTTTTATAAAATGACAACATGAATGTTAAACATGCATGGAAGATTCTGAGAGCTGACTGTAAATAGGCGGCAATAAAAGGGAATATTTGGAATCATATGATTTCAGATAAACGAATCATATTTTATTACTATTTTTTTTTACTAATTAGATTTTATTTATTATAAAATTATTTGAAAATTTCTAGTTATCAGTTATTACTATTAAAATTATAAAAAAAAAGTTTTAGTACAATATCTAAATTTATATATGGTTTTATGGATAATTATGTTAATCTGAAGTTATTAAATTTGTACCTTTTAATTTGGTGCAAATAAATTAATTTAATCTTTTAATGTTTTGATTATCTGTTAGTCGTTTTAAATGTGCAAGATTAATTAAAAACAATAAAATAATCAAATTAGTAGTATCTAACTAAAATTAATTTAAATTAAATAACACTAATTTATCAAATACTGAAATAATATAATATGATACATATGGAATTAAACTCGAGTTCACGGCTAATTTGGGGTTTTTCAACATCCACCGGACCCATCTTGCTTCAATATGCCTAATTAATAGAATGAGTTGTACATGACGCATCACAAAATGTACCATGATTTGGCAACAGCAAAATCGTTCTGGCGTTGTTGAAGAGTGAAATAGAAGAATCAAAAGGCGCTTTAAAAATGAAATATTATTCCTCCCGCCTAAGAGTACAACCAATAGAAGCAGACTATTGTGCGACCAGCACCACCACGCGCCGCCGGGAAATCTTCGCCGGAAAGTCAAAAAGCACCATGGATGATGTAGACCGTCTGTTCCAGTGCTTCAAATGTGGAATATCTCCTCCGCGTAATCTCTCTCTTCATCTGTCTTTTCAATTTTTTTTTCTTTGTAAAGATTTATCATCTTAATTTCGGCTACGATATGGGTAAAATATTGAATTTGTGATTTTGGTGAATCCAATTTCAAGTTGTCAATTTCCAGTTGGTTACTATTTTCAGAATCTGCTGTCAGAGAAAAACGAAAAGAGAAACGTAAATTAAAGCAAGAAGAGCATTCACCAAAGTTACAAGCATCCACAATTTCTGAAAATAAGAGTATAAATTTGAAAACTGGCAAGCAATTTTCTCCAGTAATATTCTATGGATCTCCACATGGAGTTCCTCCAAAAAGGCCAGCTCGTTTGCTGAGATTGTTGCGTGAAATTCGTGTTGATCTTGCTGAACAAAGTAAGTTAAGGTAATTTTTCTTTATATATAAAATGTGTGTAATTTAATTTTTGGGGGGAACTCAACTCATTTTTTGCAGATTGAGAATTTGTATTATGGTGTTTGTTTTAGGGAGGAGATCTGGACTACATTTCCAAGACAAGATGAAGCTATGAAATTCACAAAACAGCACTCAAATGCTCATGTGTTTAGTTACCAAGATCATATGAATGGTCAAAGGAGGTTTCTTGTTTCTACGTATAAAGAGTTTTGGCAGAGGTGAGTTTTTAAGTTATGCTTTTTCTATTTTATATCAAATTTCCATTTTTTAGGATAGAAATGTGCACTTCTCGAGCGACCATTTGAATCTTGTGTGACTGTGGCTGTTTGTTTTATGTAGGTATAAACAGATGAATTCAAAAATTCGCCATCATTACGAAGTTATTCAAGAGGTAGTTTACCTTTCACTTAATGATGCTAAGGTATAACTGTGTGAGGGGCACATTCCTTAGGCTGAAAATCAAACTTGAGAAAATCTGTTTGATAATATTTTGTTGTTATTACTTAATTAGATTTTACTATAAAAAGTTAAATCCCAGGCAGGTCGTGAAAGTTTATCTCCATGCATGTTGATAATTGTCCTACTTTTAGGGAATGCCATGCCACCTCTACTTTGATTTGGAGTTCAATAAGAAAGAAAATGGTGATAGAAATGGAGATGAAATGGTGGATCTCTTGTTAAGCGTTGTCTTTGATGCGTTACTTGAGAAGTATTCTATCCAAAGAACCGAAGATTTTGTTGTAGAGCTTGACTCATCAACTGAAGGTTGCACAATCTTTTCTCACTGGCTGACATTTACAGTCCTTTTAGTTTATTAAATGTCATGTTGGTATCTTCAGCTATATATTCCACAAATATATTTTCCGTCATACATGTGTGTGAGGGAGGGAGGGAGGGAGGGAGAGAGAGAGAGATGATTTGAATATGAATCCTTCACGTGAGAACTGTACTCATGGATTATCTTTTGAATAATTTTTCCTTATGTTGTTTGTTAACAGATAAGTTCTCTCGTCACTTAATCATTCGCTTAGCGAAGACTGCATTCAAAGACAACTCTCATGCTGGTGCATTTATCGCTGAGGTATGTTGTAGATAGGATCAACAGAGAGCACCCTGTTCACTTGCAATAACTGTAACCAAGCATCTTACTGGCATCAAAATAGTCTCAAGTTATATATGATTCTTGCTAACTAAGCAGAAATGACTATAGTTCTTCCCTTTGCGTGTTTAGAACATTTCCTGGTGATCTGTTCTCAAGTTATTACATTGTGCAATTATTCTACAAGCCTTGAATCTATCATCACATCTTCATCTTCTAATGTTTTAGAAATAAAGAATTTCAAGAAATCTTCCTGTGGTTTCCTAATATTAAAAATATCTTACCTTTCTAATGTCTTGTGGCCAGATATGTTCACGCATTCAGAGTTACAGAGGAAATGATAAAAATTATGACAAGCTATTAATTTCCAAGGGTTCAAATCCCGCTGATAGCAATTACCATCTTTTTGTGGATACTGCTGTCTATTCTAGGAACCGTTGCTTTCGACTACCCTTTTCATCAAAAGCAGGGAAGAACTCTTTTCTTCTTCCAAGTGGGCGTTTTAACTGTAAGGACATGGTAAGAAGTGTATTTTCTTGAAATTGTAGTTCGATTAGGCATCCTAATGTCTCCATTGCATTAGTAATTTTCCAGAACATGTGTTTTTGCATAACCTTTGCTAGCTTACATATCCTTTGAACAAATAAAGTTTCAACGTTAATCTGCATGTAGTATATTTTATGGGGTGATTCTTCAAGTTCAGTACTATATTTTTTAGAAAAATAAAGTTATGCAATTAATATGGCAGGGTGAAGAAGAAGTTTTTATGGCCTCCTTGATCTGCAACATGGATGCTGACTGCGACAAGCTTCTAATTTGCAAAATGGATGTAGACTGTGTGAAGGCTTTGCACTTTGAAACTGAGGTACTTTTGTCATCTCATCTCTCTCTCTCTCTCTCTCTCACACACACACACACACAATGTGTATATATATTGTATTGTTCAGTCTCAAAATTCTCGTTATGGCAGATGACCGATGATATCCAAAAACAGCCTGGTGGTCCCATTAAATTTGATTTGGATGCCTGTATGGGTGATGCTTCAAGAACGAACTCGATGGGAAAATCACCATTCCCAGCTTTGGATGTGTTTGTTGAAGCCATTGCCTCCTCAGGAAATGTACCAGGTGATGCCATATTCAGACAACATCGTTTCTCTAAGTATCACTGTAGTTTCATGTATTCTTTCTAATTTTGCTGATATATTATCACGGGTGTCTGATCTTGTTTCTTTCTATCTTCTCTTATTTGTCATGTCTCTTCACAATCACTGCTTTGTTTACAGGAAAAATTCGAAGCTGGTACTGGTTTTCAGAATATGGACTAATGGTTTACAGCATGTCCAGAAACAGATATTGTGAACGAATTGGCAGAGAACATAAAAGCAATCATGGTATATAATGTTTCTTATCAAATACTTTTTTCCATCTAAGATACCTTCTGTAGGCGCATATGAATATGCTTAATATGTGAAGATCACGTTTTATGAACATTAATTTTCATATCTAAGATCTGCTAATGTTTTAACCTCATCAAATGCTTATTTCAGTTATTTATGTTGTTGATCTGAGGAGGGGTGATTATTATCAAAAGTGTCATGATCCAGATTGTAGAGGTGAATTATCTATATAAACTCCATTGATTCACTCAACATCAATCAATATGTCAGAATGAACTTCTAATAGAGTGGCTGGATCTATCAGGCTATCGATCTCCACTACGTCCACTCCCTGATGAAGTTATTCCAGATCCCAATTTTCACTTCAATCCTTCTAGAGAAAGCGATGATCAGGAGCACACCAATCATGTAGGCAACGAAAGATTAACAGACAACTGCATTAAAGAAGAGTGGTGGCATGAAGCTGTTAAAGTTGTAGACGAGGTCGAAAAGATACAGAAAGCATTGGACCTTACTCAGATGGTTAGCCTTATATTGTGCCAACTGAATTTAAGAGAACTTCCCCCTCTTTATCTTTACCAACCAACATCTCTACAAATGCATGCACGTTATGTTCTACTAAGTTAACTTGTTTTCCAGGATGAAACGTTTGAAGAAGACGAAAATTGGTGGATGGCTGTTGAAAACACTGCAAAAGAAACTGAATTAGCATACCTTCAAAAGGGCTAGCAACTCAAGCTGTTCCTTGAGTGAGTAAACAAAATATTAACGAAATCATCCAGTCAGCTCCAACATAACTACGGAATGTGCAAGCTCAAAATCTGGTCGAGGTGGAATGTAAGTTGTACAGTGTGTAATATGTCATTTGTACATTACTTAGCTCACTTCCTTTATCCTATGTTCACAAAGGGTCAATAAGAGTAATTCATGTAGCAGCACACATGCAAAGAAACATTTATGCTCTTCAATAAAACACAAAACCTGAGATAAATTAGCAGAGTCCAGGATTGTATAACCTGACCATTATCAAATCTTCGAAGCAAAATGTGCAACCCAGTATCTGACTTCAGCTATGCATACTTTCACCTAAGAGAACATGTGTTGCTTCAAAATGAAAAAGACTTGGGCCATTGAGTCATGAACATAACTCACTCAGCTGAGATTTTTATCCACATTTTGAAAGTGGAACATTGTAAACATTACCATACCATTGAATTAAGGTAATTAATGGCAAAGACAAACACATCAGTCCAATCAACCATCTTGTAACAAATTTGTTTCTGCAAGTACCTATTGATCACTCTAAACAGTTCAAGCCAAGCTTGCACCCCAAACCACCCCTAAGTACCCCCCCCCCCCCCCCCCCCCCCTCCTTCCCATCTTTTACGATCTACAAATGATGACACATTAACAGATTCCCGTAAGTCATGCGCTAATAGCATCAGGTGTGCCTATTTTTTCTAACCACGTCGACTGTTCACCGGCTAAGCCATACAAGAATACGGTGTTGTGGTAGAAACAAGCAAGCACATACATGCAAGAAAGTATACTATAAACCGATTGCAAAGTACTAACAGAATAGAAGTAGTAGTAATAATGCAAACATCTGCTAGATTGCAAACTGTGCGAAAGAGAGCAAATGCTTATAAATGTGTGCTGCTGACATCCCTACCAGCCAACTATGCTGATATTGCTTTTACTCACTACCCTCTCTTGTACTACAAGGAATAATCATAAAAAATAAATAGACAACGGAATGTTTACTATGTAAAGATAAGCTTAGTAAGAGTTACCTCTATGAGCCTATTTAGGCCTACTAAAATGCAAATTCCAGTTCAAGTAATTGTGGAAAAACTCGAATCAGCTTTGTTTTGGATGAGTTTATTGGATGATATTTTATTTCAAGGCAGACGCTTCTTTCTGCTCAATCTGATCATCACTAGGAAACATAAAGCTAACATATATGTCAGTTAAAAGGAATAATCACAAATACAGAAGAAACTGCTATTGAATTTGCTGCTGCCATAATATGCATTTTCCCTCTAAGTGCCACAGTAAAGCCAACCAGTCCTGGACTTATCAAGAGCTGATTCTTCTTGACGTACACAATTCCTTTGATTCATGCTCAGCTTACTTGCTCTAACAGCTACAGTAACAACACAAAGTTGGCCCTGATGGACAACTTGATGTTGTATATTCCTTTATGTGTTTGAGCCAAATGCTACATAGAAAAGAAAGGAAAACCCATGGAGGCTACCACAGCATCACCAGCTCATAGGGATCTCGAAATCACCCAAAATGGAGCTGGCACCACAGACCAACTGTGTAACTTTGTTCAATTAAGGAAAACACATTAGCTGTCCATTCACAGGTTTAGGAGTGAGAATTGGGCAACGACAACCACTCTTTCTGAAAATATGTCTTACACCAAAGAGTTCGTCGCGAAGGAAGGAGGCAATCATCCATTCAGTCGCTTACGTACAGACTTAAGTGGATATAAAGGAATAGAGTCACTCGAAATTCTTCCTCCAAACCATTTCCGAAGTCCAAATCATTCCATCTAATGAAACTAGGGATGTGAACAAAACAAACCATTTGTAAGCTATTTAGAGCTCAAATCACCAAAAGCTGGTTTAAGATCGTTTAATGAGATTCATTAAAATAATAAACAAACTCAAACTTGATGACATTCGGCTTGTTAGCTTGTGAGCAAGCTTGTCGGAAGGCTTGTGAGAGAGGTCATAGAATACAGTATTAGTAGTTTGACAAATTATGAGTACAAATTTGATTTTTAGCTTTCGCCAATAAGAAGAAAAAAAAACCAGGCTTAAATTTTCAGTTAGCAGTTTCTATCACACCTCTACAAGATGCGTAATGATTTTCCTTGTGAAAGAATCAAAAGTCATACTTAATTTAGCATATGGAAACTCAGGAAATACAGTTTCAGACAGGAATTCTAGTGGAAGAAGCTTCAGCTCAACTACAGGCCTGGTATTCATTGAATCTCATAGTTAGGTCATGAAAATGAGTTGCAGTTGTAGGCTCACTTGAACTATGTAAAGATGTATAGCAATGGTAACAGGAAACATGGAATAAAACTTTCCAAGGAAGCATATAAAAGATATATACTAAGATAACCCCACAAAAATACCAAAAGTCATATATAATCTTAGTAAAGGGAAACGAGGTATTAGTGTATTGCGGGAAGGAGCAAGACAGGAGTTTAGTGCACGAACTGCCTCAGATCAACCAAAGGCCTAGAAACTACCGAGTTGATGAAAGTGCAATCATGGTCACGGACACGACTATGGATGGATGTAGAGATCAAGTCACAACAGATAAACATTGAACCACACCTTGAAAGTAGTTATACAGCAGATGAAATTAACTCTAGCATGCTTTACTTAGAAAATATCCATCCAAACACATAAGTAGCTTTTTCAAGGCATGCAAGTGACATCAAATAAAGTATACATTCGGACAAATAAGATATAAGATTTCATGTTCTCATCTGGTAGAGCAATTATCTCTACCACACAACATAACTGAGATATGATAAAACTAAATTGTTCCATCAAAGAATCGAATTTCGTAAAAAGCTATAGATCAAGATATTCTCACAATCATCTTGTTCTTCTTCCCAGCTGACAAAAGGATGACCTTTCCATCAACAATGTCATCAGGTTCAATCTTCTTGGCCTCACTATCGATTCTGTTGTTGTTCAAATAAAGCCCCCCTTGCTTCAGCAAACGCCGTGCAGCCGATTTACTATCAAGCAAGCCGGTAGACACAGTAAGATCCAAAAGAGAGAGATTCAAAACCTGGTCTTCCCTCAAGGAAAAATAGGGAACATCCTCGGCAATAGTCTCAATAGTCTTCCAATCCAGTTTAGTTTCAGCACCAGGCCTCAATGCCTGAGTAGCCTTGAGCGCCTCACTGAGTCCCTCTTCGCCATGGACGAAACGAGTCACCTCCTCCGCAAGCCTACGCTGTGCAGCATTGGGTACATAGCCAGGGCCCTGCATTTCCCTCTCAATCTTGGAAATCTCTTCCATGCTGAGGAATGTCAGAATCTTGAGAAACCTCACAACATCAGCATCCGAGATAGAGAAGAAGTATTGATAGAACTGGTAAGGGGATAAGAGCGAAGACGAGAGCCAAATGGCACCGTCCTCGGATTTTCCGAACTTGGTGCCATCGCTCTTGAGGAGAAGGGGGAAGGTGAGTCCATAGGCTCCTTCAGTCTGAAGAATTCTGCGAATGAGATCAGTGCCAGCTGTGACGTTGCCCCATTGATCGCTGCCTCCAACTTGAACATTGACGCCTTCATCGCGGAAGAGATGGAGGAAATCATAGCCTTGAAGAAGCTGGTATGTGAACTCAGTGTAGCTCATCCCTTGCTCCGATTCGAGCCTCCGGCGAACGCTCTCTTTCGACATCATGGTACCCACCCTGGCGAATCTGCCTACTTCTCTCAGAAAATCCAACAGCTTCACATCCTTCCACCACTCGTAATTGTTCAAAATTGCGACAGAGGACGAAGATGAGGATGGAGAGGAGACGCGTTCCAGAATGTTCTGGATAGAGGCGGAGATTGCGGAGATGTTTCTAGCCAGTGAAACGGCGTCGAGTTCGGGCCTCTCGAGGCTCTTACCGGAAGGATCGCCGACGCGGCCGGTGGCGCCGCCGACTAGGGCAACGGCGCGGTGGCCACAGCGGATGAACCAGGAGAGTACAATTAAGCCGAGGAGGTTACCGAGGTGGAGGCTCTCGGCGGTGGGGTCGAAGCCGCAGTAGACGCGGAGAGGAGGGAGGTCGGCGCGGCGGAGGGCGTCGGTGGTGACGGAGTCGAGAAGGCCTCTCTCTTCGAGGATTTCGACCACATTCCGCCGCGAAGAGTAGAGGCGGGTGAGGTGGTGGAGCGGCGGGCGACGGCGGATAAGAGGAGGGAAATTGAGACGGGAGAAGGAGGCTCTGTGGATGGAATTGAGAACAAGAGTTCGACAACAGTTAGCAGCAGCGAAAGCCATTGATCATTGCCTGATCCTCGAAGCCATTGATGTCTTGGGGTTTTAGTTGAAATGGTGGTGTGGAAGAAGAGGAAGATGCCTGACTCGCCATATCTTTTTCTGTAAATAATGGTTGGCCCAAGTCAATTGGGCAAATGAGTGTTATTGGGTTGGGCCCATTTTGGATGATTGAGCTAAATAGATCCAATGTCTCTTCATGAGTCCGGCCCAATGAGATAGTCGGACAAAGTCCGCTAAGTTAACCCATAGCTACAATGGACCAACCAAAATTACTATCATACCTAATAAATTTTATCAGATATCACCATAATTTTCTCACAGTTTTACGAGCATTTCAACATCTTGTTTATTTACCAATTTATAGTGATATTATTAACCTAATTTGGGGTTCAATAAAAAGAAAATAATTCGAAAAGCCCTATTAAATATTTGGGCCAAATAAGTGGTCGGAAGTATATTTAGGTTATCAAGAGCTGGACAACAAAATACAATGTTTGCTTACACCAACGATTAGAATTGTTTGATACAATAAATGCATAAATCAAAATAAAATATCAAAATTTATACAAAAATAATACTAAAATAACGTCCAATACAAGTGTCAAGTTGCAACTAACCCCTTAACTGTTAAGATCCTTAACAATAAAATGACCACCCTTAACTTGTACCAAAGTGGAAGTTGTTTAATGATAAAGACATACTTCAATTTAAGTAATGTCTCAAAATCGAATTTCTTTCTTCAATTTATAAATTTAAAAAAAAAAAAAAAAAAAACTACAAATTGAACCATCATAGGATTGCCAAACATTTTGTGTCGATTGGGATTTGCCAAAGTTAGACAAATAGTTTAATTTAATCATATATGAATACCCTAAGTCACTTTAATGTGTCGCAAAAAAATGAAAATAGTTAAAGATATATCGTAATTTAAAACACTACTTCTATCATGGGCAAAACTTCATTATAGGAAATAAAAAATAAAAAAACGGCTTAAACAGATTAAAAAATATACATATCTGTATAGAAACTATTAACATAAAATTGTCCATTAAACCAAACGTTTGGAGTATTCACATACGACATTGGCCTTTGACAAGGCCATTCTCTAATTTCAATTGACAAATACAAAGTTTTCTTCTGGATTTTCTTAACAAACTTTCCCTTCAACTCAATCTATACAATTCCTATTCATGAATATGCAACAACTTACCAAAGTATGTCCCTTTACTAAAGATGATTCTCTATCTATCTATGTCGAAAAACTGGCCGCTGGCTAGCACACTCAACATCAAAATTTTGAGTTACGAAACTTGGGGGAATAAGCAGAGAAACCAAATTTTGATCATTGTGAAATTGCAATGGAGGAATAAGTAAGCCGGGATTGAAAGATATTCCTACACAATATGTACAACTTTTGGACTACGTTCATACAACAGAGAACAGAAATATAAATCATACCGACTTGAATCTAAGACTCCGTTTGTTGTGCTTCTTTCTTTTGTTGATATTTAAGGGCTCTTGGACACAGTAGGTCATTTAGTTGCCTTTCAGCACTATACTCTGACGAGGCCTGCAAATGCATTGGATGGAGAAAAAACATTAAGTTCAACGTTTTGCATGATGAAAGCTATCACAGGCAAGCATGAAAATACATAGAAAGTAAACTTAAAGCAATTATGTACAAAAGCCATGATGCAAAGCACAGACATCTTTTCCCAACTCTACAAACATAACTTAGCTTGTGTTTGGATGGAAGGATTTGATTCATAGTAGTAAATCTATTGGTGGCGTTTGGATTGATAGATGTGGATTTGAAATTCATTCATTTCAAATATTGTATTTCAAATCCCACAATCCAAACATAACCTTGAATTATTTCAAATGTAACCTAAAATGTGCAAGCCTTTGAATCAAAAAATGATGGTTTCATATGAGGCTAATTAATGTATTTCTTCCATTGCCTACTTCTCAAACTTCTACCTGACCACCCCCAAAAGACACATTCATTAAGAAATTGATTGAGTAGTATACTATTTACTTGAGCAAAATTTCATTTTCTAGTGACCAATGAGATGTTTAACAGTTACTCAGTGTTCTAACATACAATAAGAATTTTCGTTAAATTCTAGCGGGTCATTAGCAACTATCACAAAATAATGCTCATAAATCATAATGCATATAATTTTGAAAAATATTATTTTCTTTGAATGTTTAAGTAGTAGATATGAATAAATAAAATTGTATGAATGTGTACACAGTAAATAATAAAAATGATATAAAACATTATACTGCTTTTTTAAGTAATTGCCTAACTGTCTTATGTGATTGCATTATGCAGTCTCCTATCTCCACACTCACCTAAAATAAAATAAAATAAGTGTTTCTTCTTGAATTTGCCATTTTTTTCTTTTAAAATCAAGAGTTTCACTCAAAGCAATTCTCTTTGTTCATGTAGTTAAGTTTTTAGTTGGTTTGTGTCTAGTTAAAAGTCTAAATCCTACCTTCTATTATTACTAGAGGACCATAGATAACTCTTTCTTGTTACAATTTGTCCAAGGCTATTTTAGTCATCGTTAAACAAAAACAAGTAAAACACCAGAAGCCTTTTGTTTTTGTTACAATTGTGTCCTATTATAATACTAAGATATTCAGAGTCCAGACATGTCTTCCTGACATCATAAATTCATAAGTCCAGTTCCCACGTTCATCAGTTTTGCCATGGATATCATCAAGACTAAGCTCAGGAAGACAGGAACACACAATACAGAGCAACAAGTTGAATGTCGGACATAAAGGGGATGTCTAATGCACAAATGAGAATCCTAACCGCAAATTTTCAACCAAAAATGAAAATGTACCTTTTTCTTAAATCCAAAACGTAATGTCTGAACTTGCGTTCCTGAGCAAACTCTCACATCAAAACCAAGGCTGTCTACTCCTATAAGAGCACATTCCTGTCGTAGTTTCAGTTCTAAAGTTAGTAAGACATTCGTATATTTATGTTATATAACACTCCTTAGTTCTATGAAATAATTGTAATAGAGGATATCTCTAGTCTTTCCGGAAAATGATTTAACCAAGCCAAATAAATTAACACCAACTAAGGAAATTAGAAATAATTAATCTCAGAAAATTTCATAGCACATTTTGGCAGGAAAGGACAACTTATTTTGTAGGCCTTGTCTATGAAGAGCAAGGGTGGGGAGAAATGACCTTCTGATTCTTAGTGCTTTCCCTTGCCATCAATCTCTAGCAAAAACTGGTGGTGTATCACCCTACTTTTTATTCCAATTTTCAAATTTACAAGAATGTGAATATTTCCGTATTTAAGACAGATTGCAGTGTGTTACCTCCACTTGAATACCCTTGCATCTCCAACATAGAGACTTAAGTGCTTGTGTGGTCTTTTCTCCACCAGCTTTGAGACGGGATATGATCTTAGCAGCTGAATGTGCTATTGCATCAGGTTGAGCTCTCCTAAAATCTTCTATTTCAACATAACTCTGCAGCAATAACATAAATAAACTTATAAAACTTCCCAACCTAGGAGCAAGAATGCTGAAAATGACACATCTGAAGTGGTTCAGTCATTAAAACATGGTCAAGCATCAAGAGGCAATACATCATACATAACATCCAATTTGTCTAATGATATTTATTCCAATTTTATTTTCAACACAATGAGCCAGGTCATCAGAATGGGATAGCTTGCAAAACAGAGCAGAGCATGTTGTCTCAATTCAATCACTTGATTAAAATCATAACAAATGATATATTACCACTATAGAACATATCTATTATTTTGAAGTATGACATACAAGATAACAAGTGATGGTTAGAATGGAAAAAAGTCATATATGATGATACTGCATCTACAGAGAGTGGTTTCCTAGTGTAAGTTTGCTTTTCTCAGAGCCACAGATTTCAGGCAACCACTCTTTCCTGCTGAGAACAGGAGTATGTGATGTAAGGTATAAGTTCTTTCACATCTTTGTTCTAATTCACCAGATCACCTTAACCCCTTGGTCTCCTAGTGTTCCACTGCCATAGTATCACTTACAATCTTACATCACAAGCATACTGTTAGACGGTCATGGTGGCTTCAGCTTTTAAATGAGTTGATTAATTAAAGTATAAATTATCTCTGATATTGCATATGAAAGATTCAAATTTACTTTTCTTTCTTTGTTTTTAACCCATGGGTGTATAGACTTCACAACAGATGCACATCATATGCTAATGACCAAATTGTTTATTCGGTAGATAAAAGGATAAAGTATATTAGTCTACCCAAGTTACACTAAGAAAGAAAGTATAATTCAATGAGAAGTGCTATAGATTGCTGAAACTCACAAAAATTTATTAATAAACAAATAAAAATAAATAAATTTAAAGGTGTACCTGATGTCCATGAGCTGAAATTAACTGAACTTTAATCATCTCAAGCTTGTAAAATGCAAATCCATTTCCCAGGTTTTCATCCTTCTCCAAGTCTTCTGCCCAACTAGGGTTTTCTTGTGCTACATCTTTTTCATGTCTATGCCCATTAATCTGCATAACACCTTCTTGCAATTGTTCCTCAGCGTTATGACTTGTATCTACATCAGGAGATTCAGGATCGGATATCTGCTTTTGGATGACAGAGTGTTCTTCAATAAATGCAGGTCTGAGAAGGCCTTGAATAGCAAGGCCAGCAGAGGGCTGTTCCATGCAGTCCACTGGATCGTCGGATACAACCTGTAAAATAAACAGTTACAGGTAAACAACTGCACCATGCACACTTCTTTAATTTTCCATATTTTTTATTTTTAATATTTTATATTATACACAATTATTTTCCCACGCTACTACTTCTTCTCAATTCCTATTCCACACTCCACCATCTAAGCCTCTCATCGATATAGACCTTCTTCCCAATCTCACACAACCATCCAAGTCCCTCATCGACACAGACCTTCCAAATTCTCATTTCACACAGACACTATCATCTACACCCATCACCGAATACATTTTTGGCATATTTTCGTGTGAAACAAATCTTTGAACTTCCATCTAAATATATTCTACCAAGGTAGACAATAAGTGCAAAGAGTGGAAGAGTGAATGATAATTATAGTGCTGACATTTGTAATGTTCATAAAAAATCTCTTCAGACAAGACATTTCAAATTGTCAACAATTAGAAATGTGTACGATGATATAAAGAAAATGAATATGAAAATGAATAATGGTGAAAGAGTGCAACAATCTTCTATAAGGGAAAAAAATATGTCTGACATTAATGTCCCTTCACAAGTAAGAGCAAAAGGATGTGGTAAAAAGTATAAATCATCTCAAGAAAAAACGATTTCAAAAGTAAGAGTTTGTCGTGAAGTGACATTAATGGCATGACTGGAGAAATTGTACCGCATCCTTGGAATGATATAATGTTTTCTTATTTTTCTTAAAGTTTTTACATTTAGAAAATTATAAATCATCAAAGAAAAAAATAATGTTAAAAGCAAGAATAATATTTTCTTATTTTTTCTTAAAGTTTTTACATTTAGAAAATTATAAATCATCAAAGAAAAAAATAATTTTAAAAGAAAGAGTTTACCGTGGATTGCATGACAGGAGAAATTGTACCACATCCTTATAGTATAATATTTTCTTATCTTTTTTTAAAATTTTAACATTTAGAAAATTATAAATCATCAAAGGAAAAACAATTTAAAAACAAGAGTTTGTCATGGATGTGGCATTAGTGGGCATATGCCAAGAGAAATTGTACCACATCCATAGAATGATATAATATTTTCTTTTCTTAAAGTTTTTACGTTTAGAAAATTAATGATATTTTCTTATCTTTTCTTAAAGTTTTAAGATTTAGAAAATTATAAATCATTAAAGGAAAAACAATTTCAAAAGCAAGAGTTTATCATGGATGTGGCATTAGTGGGCGTATGACATGAGAAATTGTACCACATCCATGGAATGATATAATATTTTCTTATCTTTTCTTAAAGTTTTTACGTTTAGAAAATTATAAATCATTAAAGGAAAAAACAATTTCAAAAACAATAATTTGTCGTGAATGTGGCATTAGTAGGCATATGACATGAGAAATTGTACCACATCCTTGGAATGGTATAATATTTTTTTATCTTTTCTTAAAGGTTTTACGTTTAGAAAATTATAAATCATGAAAGGGAAAAACAACTTCTAAAAAAAACAAGAGTTTGTTGTGGATGTATTATAAATCATGAAAGAAAAAAACAACTTCAAAAAAAAACAAGAGTTTGTTGTGGATGTAGCATTAGTGGGTATATGAATGGAAAATTTGTACCACATCAATATATTCTTATCTTTTCTCAAAGTTTTTACATTTAGAAAATTATGATACTGATGTTTTTTAATTTTTTTCACATATGTAAATCCATTATATTTGACGCCACAAAAAAAAAAAAAAAAACAAGTAATTAAATAGACTTGGGGATTTTGAGAGTTGATTGAAGACTTCTTAATTGATGAATGAGTTTTGAGGATATGATTTGTTAATTTTGAGGATTTGTTGAGAATTTATTCTCTTTGTTACTGCTCAATTCATATTTTAATTTTTATGATTGATTTTGAGGATTTCTTAAACATTGATTATGATTTATGATTTTTTGAACATTGATTATGATTTAGGATTTCTTGAACATTGATTATGATTTAGAATTTATTGAGGATTGATTAATTGAATATTTTTCATTGTTTCCTTTAATTCATTAATGGAATATTTTTTCTTATTTTCTTTAATTGTGGCTATGATAGCACTGATTTTGAGGATTTGTTGAGGATTGATTAAGGATTTATCCAATTTGTTATGCAATTCATATTTTATAATTTTTAACAAATGACTTAATAATAACCAAATTTTCGTGGTAGCGTATCTGTGTGGGATGAGAATTGAGGAAGAGGTCTATGTCGATGAAGGTTTAGATGATGGAGCTTCTGTGTGAGATGAGAATTGAGAAGAAGTTTTATTTGTGTGGACTGAGAATTGGGAAGAAGGTATAAAGAGAATTGAGAAGAAGTTTCGTCTGTGTGGAATGAGAATTGGGAAGGTCTAAGGAGAATTGAGAAGAAGTTCTGTCTATGTGGAATGAGAATTAGGAAGGTCTAAGATCGATGAGGAGCTTAAATGGTGTAGTGTGGGATAGGAATTGAAAAAAAGATCTATGTGAAGTGGTAGCGTGGGGAAAAAAAAATTGTGTATAATATGAAATAATTAAAATATGGAAAATTAAAGAAGTATGCACGGTGGCATTCTTCAGGTGCATGTTTGATCAAATCTATATATATATATATATATATATATATATATATATATATATATATACAGAAAGACATTGAGCTGAAGCAGCATAGCGCTATGAAACCTCAATAGATAAATAGTGGACAGGTCCAAGTTACAGAATTCATATTTCGATTCTTTGAAGTAATATATCATGGTCAACACAAATATTCACAGAGAGAGTTACCTCAGATAGCTTTTTGGCAAAATACATGGGATGAGAAGATCGCATAGTCTCCAATTTAGCCCAGTCTCCCAGTGATCCATCACTTTCCTCATCCTGATCATCCTCATCAAGAATAGAAACCCAGTCCTACACATAAATATAAGAACATGACAAAGGTTTAAAATCGCAAACTTATCTGCACTTAAGAGGTACATGAATAAAGGAAGATATCACACCTTTTCATAATTTTCTTCATCTCCATCATCATCTCCATCTACATCATTCTCATCATCGTCATCATCAAAATCACTATCTTCATCATCCAACTCATCTATGCCAAAGTCGATTTCTGCATGACTTAGTGCTTCCATCTCACTTATCATTTCTGCAGTGTCCAGTCCAATTATGACTTGCTGCATTGTGTTAAAAGCAAGCCTCAAAAACAATCATTTAAGCTAGATGATCCTTAATGAAAATATTGTGTTCATGACATGCAAAAACACAATATCTAAACTGATAAGCAGGCAATTTTCAAGGCCGCAGCTTTACTTAGCTTGCTCCTTTTTGTCCCTTGCTACTCCATACAAATATAGAGTTCATTCCATCTGCACTTGCCAAACTCATATTGAATGATCATAAATCATGACATAATCAAGTTGGGGAAAAACAATTGCATAAATTTTACAGGAAAAGCATAAAGCCTGAAGGAGCAATTAATAAAATGCAGATGCTAAGAAACCATAAAGAACACTGATGAAGATCCCAAAAATGAATCATAAAGTCTTCCAAAAAATGAGTGTACAAGGGTGCTTAGTCTTACCACAATGGTCTCTTCAGTAGTAAGCATTTGCAAGATGTCTTCATCATTCTTCACTTGAAAGTATATATCTTAGCAGTATGAAAATGAAACTTGAGCAAGGTAATACGTCCTGACCAAAGACTCATAATATTCATATAAAAAAAAGAAAACGAGAAAATGCATCTTACTTCCATGTTCGTCGGTTACATAAGGTAAGTCTGGCCAGAAAATATTCTCATGAACTTCTTCATTTACCACACCAGAAAACATCAATGTTGCCTTGCTATTCACCTAAAACCAAAACCTTTAGACAGATTAACATTTCATTGACAAACTTTCAAAAGTTAAATCAACAAAGCCTCAACTTAACACATTGAAGTTCATAAAAAGGTGGCAAATTTCTAAGATATTACAGCAATAAGCAATGCAAGAAGCCGTTAAAGTCAATTCCTAACCACAACTTAATAGTGTAAAAATAATGCTGGCATGTGAGAAGGTGTTTCTGGGAAAGAATTAGCTCATTATCAATCATGTCTAAAGCCATAATTTATCTAGAAAAGCACATTTCATTTAACAATTATACCTCAATTATTGTTCGAGTGGTCTCGGCAGGGCTGAGATTAGCTTCCCCGCTCTCCAAAAAACCCGACTCAGCAATTTCCTCAAACGGATGATACCTCTGCGGCTTTGCGTTCTGCTTCACAGGACCCGAATCTGAACCAGATTGCTCTTTCGCCTCTGCTTTAATTCCATTTACACTCTTTACCCTCCCCGCACACCTCCTATACTTATTTCTATCATCCAACCAAAATCAACCAGAGAAAAAAAAAAATATAAAAATCGAAAAGAGAAAGCAGCACTGCAACAAACGTTGCACAAATTGTGCATTTTCTGCAACGCAAAAACACTAGTAAAATAGATTGAAGTAGATGCAGTACTTGGGAATATAGAATGCGGCAGACTGAGAGAGGAGGCGAGCGGAGGAGTGGAAGTTAGCGGCGCAGAATCGGGCGGCGGAGGCGGCGGAGTGAGGTTCGATCATCAGCATTTTCTGCGATCGGTGATTAATCGAAGCTCGGAGCTCAGAATTTAGAGAGGAGAATGAGAATAGAATATGGCATATTTCCTGTTTCTGGGATTGAAACGTGTGGTTGTGTTTATCCCTTGCAATGTGCCTCACTTTCTATTTTTCCCAACTTCTGCTGAATTCCTTTCAGTTTCTCCCTCCACAATGAAAATCGCTACTAGGAAAACACGCTTTATCACTTGATTTTGGGATCTGAATCTTAGGTTATGATGTGTGTATAAATATGTATATTTATAAACTCAACTACTGAATTGAGATATTCATTAATTTTGTTTTTCAAGGGACTGAGCTACTAATTTGTTGGTCCAAAATAAAGAGATAACCCAACCCATGTTTTAAATTGATTCGAAATATAATGATTAGTTTTTTTTTTTTATAGAGTTATACTTGATTATGCTGCAAAATATAGGTTCAAAAATAGTTATTCCCCATTCGAACTCACTTTTAGGAAAACATCAAATCAAATTTAAATATAATTTTGAAATCTTTTGAAAGGTAATGCAGTCCATCAGAAACATTCTAATTAGAAGTCAAACTCTAGTCTCTCCAAGCAAAAAACAAATAAATCAAAACATAAAAAATCAAGAAAAATTATTGACAATGTAGGTGAACCAGTTAGCCTTTTTTGCAAAAGTAACTAATAGTACATAAAATTTTCATGACATGTTTAAAAAAGGTTCCCTTTTTTTGTCTAAGAAAATAACTAAATTTGTCGTCAAAAAAAGAAAAAAATGTAGCAGTAATTTCAGTCCTCATCAGAACCTGAACTTTCTGAACTAGACACCTTGCTCTTTTTACCAACTTTGCCACTGACAAGGCTTTTCTTGTTTCCATTTGGCTCATCATCACTATACTCACTCTCAATATCCTCATCTTCCTCTTCCTCGGTTTCCTCTTCCTCCTCGATACCATCCTCTACATCCGCACCTCCATTGCTAACCTGCCCACCCCGAGTACCAGCACGTGTCCGTTTCAGAACTTTCAGCTTCAAGCTCGACTTTTGGTCACATCCGATCCACGAATCACACAACACATAGCAAGTCAAGTTGTAGTTCCCTTCTGCCATGGCAAGGAACTTTCCCATTGCAAGCCGGGACCCACTCTTAACTTTCTTGACTGCTTCCTTTATAGCTGCAGTTTTGTCCTGCGGACTGGCTCCTAGAAGTTCCATTCTCTCGTCAATCGCTGTTGAAGCAGCGCTGACTGCAGCTGCTTCGTCCATGAAACTTAGCTTGCTTGAGAACCACACGCTGTTTGAATTGGGGTCCGCGAGCAGAAACCAGAAATTTTCTTCCTTGTGGAATGGGTAAAGGGGAGCATGGGGAAGGGCGCCAATCAAGCCGTTTGCACGTTTTAGGGTGACCCAAGCTTGAACTGTGACGACATCACCCTCTTGTATAGCTTCTTCTCCTTCAGTTTCACAAGTAACTTCAATAGTTAGGGATGGGATCAGCTCCATCACCTTCTCCACATCTACCACTTGAGAAGGAGAGAGCTCGGCCACTTCAGAAAGAAGTTGGGTGCGCTCTTGAACAGACATGTCCTGAAGCTCCTGAAACGTCTTCACCTTCTGTAAAAGAGCAAGGGTGGAGTCAAGAGGAAATAACAAAGCTCACAGAAAAAAGAAATAGTCTAATAACATGAAAAGGAGAAATAATATCTAATTTTACTTCTATGGAACTTTGAATACATCATGTAAACAATATCGGCATTCTCCAAAAATTTGAACTTCTAATGAATATTTACACCAGGGAAGAACATTTAATTGGTCTGCAGGGTGGTCCTGAATATATTGTCTATACAAATTTGTCCATTCTCTATGATTTTTAATGCATTTATATGAGATTACATGGCATGGCTGAGTAAAAAATGTGCTATTACAACAAAATAGTTCGGAGTAGGGGATAATTTACAAGAATAAAATTGAAGCATATTACAAGTGGAGTTGGAGATATCATAACTCCCAATTACATGGTAAGGACTGGTCTGGGAATGAGATATTCAGGAAAAAATAGACTAACAATTTTTTATTTCAGCTGTCAAAGCTTTCAGCACAAACAAGAAGCAGAACTTTGCCGATTTCTTTTAGGAAATGCTAGAATTTTCAGGATACTATGTTTCAAGTGTATCAAAAAAGTGAAATAAACAGAACCTCTAGAAATGAAAATTCACATTATTAGAAACGTACTCTCTCTTTCACAAAGTTATTGGTAGATATGATGTTCATAATAACAAAAAAGGAGAACAAAGATCTAATCTGCAGTCAGTTGGGAAAATTCAATTCAGTTCTACCATGGAGGAGGGAAACATGTTATACCTTTCGGGCAATTTTTTTGATAATATCATCATTAAAGTGCGGAAGCTGTAAAAAGGGAGCAATTCCCTCAGCAGACCCTCCAGCTGCCTTCCTAGCAGTAAGAGGAACGGCCTGCATTATAGTTGATGATTGACAGTTCAATTAGCTTACTTAGCATACTACCAGATTTAATAGCTTTCATTTTAGGTGGTTAGTGTTTTAAAATGTTTATCTTCCAATTATTACCTGAACAATGCACTGTGAGAGTTCAATAACTCCTACTGCAGGCCTAAGCCAGCCAAGCCCCTTAGAAGTGCGCGGAATGATTGCCATCTGCACGAAAATTTTTGACATTTAGAGACAGATCACAACACATTTGACGAGGGGGGGTGGGGGGGTGGGGTGAGATCCAAGCCAGAACTTCTAGAAAAATAAAAATGATGAATTCTTTAAGAATTTAAAAACTATTTGTTCTTTAAAAAAAACCAGCAAGATGGATGACAATTTCCAAATTTGCAGTTTTTTGGTAAATGATTGCTTCACTATAAATCAGAGGGCCACTTGCCAAATAGTTGCGACTAGAGATAAGTTGCAGACAAAGTAACAGAACTACCATTTTGGTACGAGAAATCTCTAAGCCTGACAAACACAATTGATTAACCCAATTCACTCACCTGACCTGACCTTCATGCACACTCCAATTCACAAGTTCTGACTTTGAAAGTAATTCCTAAGCATAATTGATTTATCACTAAGCAAAATTTGCATATTTGTCAGAAGGAAGTCATGGCTTCTCTGTGTATTTTGGTTTTAGTAAATTATCTAGAGTCCTATGGCCAACTTTACCATAAAAAAATTCTCATGAAAAGTGGGGCATCATATTTATTTACTTTTATAAAAGCAACACATTTGTAGCTCCATTATAAACTTAGAGAGTGCTAGTTACAAAACTACAAATGTACAGATTTTAAGTGAATGGTGGAAAGGGTAACCTTTATTAGCTCTCCGAGGAGACGAGGTGACAATTCTAGCATTCGCTTGTAATCACGTTCCAGATCAGGGGATAAAGATGCAGTTTCACGAGTCAAGTGTGCTTGAATCAACAGTTCTGTCTGAGGATAAAGAAAGGAAATAATGGTCAAGACCAAATAATTAATTGTCCAATCCAACAGTCAAATAAGATTCTAAATGTTTACTTTACCTTAACAAGTGCTGGGTGCTGCTTCCAAAACTTTGCTTGTTCCTTTTTTATATTTTTAAGGTCTAAGTTCAACTCGCTTCTAACTGTCATAAAGAGCTTATGAAGAGGTTCATCATCAGATCTTCGAACTGGAATTTCCAAGAATTCAGCAGCCTTGACGAAGACCTCCATGACTTTGCTGCAGATTACAATCGCCACGTCACCAAACTAAGATTTCAATCAAAACATAGCTAGTTCACAAGGCAACAAGCAAACTTGAACATGAAAAGGATATTTAGTTTCATTAATGTAAAACAAAATTAATGTAATTCTCAATTTCAGTAATGCTATCTCACCTCATCTGTAGGTGCATATATTGCTTAGAGGATGACAATAGTCAAATTCATCAAAGAATTATGGTTTTGTATCTTTTCTATGAGAAAATAATGACAACAGTTGATATATGAGATCCATATTTTCCAGGCAGCTATTAGCTGCTAATATTTCACATAAGCTTCGTCAATTATCAAAATGCACATCTTAATCGCAAATAACCACAAATCAAGATGATGACTTAAAATTTTATAAATGTGATTCTTAGCATGCTCTAACCAATCAATATACAGATTGTGAAAGAGAAAATGCATACCTAGGAGCCAAGGAAGGTTTCATCAAGTGGAAATAGGCACCTAGAGTGTCATTCTTGACAAAATTTCCAGTATACTTTGCAGATCTTGACAGATATACAACAGCCATCACCAGTGGCAACAATATACAGATTCCAACTACCGATAATAATACCATCCCACCAGATGAACCATCATTATTGAGAAGAAACTGAGGAAGAGCAATTCCCATTTGAAAACCCTGCATCAAATATGTCATTGTGTTAAATTTTAGTGATAGCTCCAACTGTCCATTCAATTTCTATATTCATAGTATCTGAATCTAGTTATGGCTTCAACTCTCCATCTAAGGTCTTAGTTAGGATGAATGAATGAGAGCTTTTCTTTGCAATGCATATTACCTGCCTACCATCTGGATGACCATATTTTTCAAAATTCTCCCGGGAAATCGGATCTGTCAGAGCCTGGTAAGCTTTGGATATGGCCTCCACAAAGTACTTATGAGCAGCTGAAAATTCGGAATTACCGTGAGTATGGAGAAAGCAGGATCATAAACAAGTTTCTCCCTTTCAACATGAAATAGCACAGCAAAAGCAACAAAAGAGAATTACCTGGGTCCGGATTCTTATCAGGATGGTACTGGATGGAGAGCCTTCTATATGCCTTCTTAATTTCGTGATCTGATGCTCCAGCCTCTAATCCGAGAATACTGAATGGCTCAAAAACTTGAATCTGAGTTGACATAAGAGGTATCACTCTAATTGCACAGTTACTTAACAGAACTCAGCAGTGTGAAATGAACAAACAAGAAACTGAAAAAAAGAAGCAGAAGAGCTGTTCCTATATGAGCATAATAACTAATTGATCATGGAGTACCTCGCGGTTCATGCTCTTAATGAAATAAACAAGAAACCCAATGATGATCCATAGCAGCACCAGTGTAAAATTACCACATGTTGAGACATTTGCAATCTGAAAGAATAAAGTCAATAGTAAACATCTAGCCTTATTATGCAACAGAAGTTTAAATATGTATACTGGTTAATAAATGCCGCAGACCCGTTTAAAGACTGATTTGTGATATTTCCCAGATCGAGCACAATCAGAACACCCACAATGGATACTCTTTGCTTTCTTTGAGGCAGCACGGAATAACTTCAATATAGTATAAGGAACTAAAGGCAAGGCGATCATCGACAAAATGAAAATTGGAAATAATGCATTATTTTCTTCTGAATCAGCCATGAGAACGTTTAGACCTTGTGCTGTCTACAAAACACCTGCATAAAGATCAAATGAAATGAGATCACCCACAAAAAGAAGACCCAATCACAGCATGTGTTTTTTCACAAAAGACAAAGCGACAACAACAAACACTGCAAAAATCATCAAACAAATCACAGATAAATAAATATAAATAGCAAGTAACAAGCACAAAGGAACAAATTTTAACTATTAGAGGATATATCTGATGAAAGTCTTATGCTATTTTTGTTTACCATTCCCCATTATATTTTTTTCAACTTCTTCGCTAAACACAGGACCAAAATATTCACGTTTCTAAAGGCATATTGTTACTAATACACCACATTTTCCAATACACTCCTTGCCAAATTCTTCTCCCAAGATCTTCACACTAAACACTCACTAGCTCTTTAAACATCCAGCATAACCTCAAAAACAACCAAGAAATTAGAATCAGCCAATTCAACGAATTCTGCTACTAATCCACGCAACAAATGAATATAAATTCCTTAGAGATATAATTGAAGTTCAAACAAAAGAATTACCCAATTCAGAAACATAATTGCATCACATAACATATAAGGATCAAAACTCCGAGTAACAACTATAACCCTCTGTAAAACCCTCACAGAGACAACCCATTTTAAAGTCAAACAAAAATCACGAATAAAATCAAGAGCGCATACAATCCAATTAAAAACGATCATACATGCAATTACCCAGAATTGTAAATCAAATAGAAAGATCTGATTCTTTACGGAAGCAAACCTCAAACAGCTTATCAGAATGATGACGAAAAGATTACAAGAATGGCTTAGAGAGGTTTTTTCGCATTCGTCCAATTTTCTGTACTTTTTCTAGCTGAATTTATGGAAATCTGCACTGCACCTCTTTCTTCTGCAGTCTTTCGTCAATGTGTGAAGAAGTTGTTACGAATTGTCCGAATTTAGCTTTGTAATAATTGCTAGGGCAAAGTTGACGTCTGTAGATTTTGCGGAAATTTATTGCAAAATCTCAACTCTATGGATTGTAGAGTGAAGATTTGAAGTGCTAATGACCTTTCTACATATTTCATCCACGACTCAAAATGCTAGATCCAATCCTTCGATTTTTAATTTATTAATTATTAAATATACACTAAAGATGATATAAATTGATTTATCATATTTTCTGTGTGATATATTGTTGACCAACAATTGTTAACTTTTCAAATAATTTATTGTATTATTTACATAATTAAATAGCAATCACAGTAATTATTAGAGTAATTAAAGTTAACCAGCAAATGCAATTTAGATGTATATTATTAAGTCGTAATATTTTCATTTGAATTAGATTTATAATATTTTTGGCATCAAATAATATACATAATAATAATTGAACATTTAGTTAATAAAATATATAGATTAAAAAAATTGTTAATATCAATTTGCTACATGAATTGTTACACTTATTTCTAATTGATGTCTAAATCTTAAAAAAAAATAAAAAAGATCACTAGCCATGTTTTACTAAAATTTTCAATTATTATTTGAACTTAATTTTTAACACATATTCCAGCTAAAAAAGTTGTTGAAAAACTAAAAAAATACAATTCACCTTTACATACCAATCAAAATAAATGAATCGTATGTAGGGGTGGAAATCGGACGGATCGGATCGGAAAAAGGGTATTTCAGAAAAATTCCGAAAATTTTCAGAATTGAAAAACCAATTTTGATTCCGATTTCGAAATTTTCGGAATTGTAAAATTCATTCCAATTCTGATTTTTCGAAAATTTCGGAATTCCGAAATTTTGGAATTTTCAGAAATTCGGAAATTTTGAAAATCATTTATACCATCCATAATAGGGAACCAGAATTGAAGAGTGAAGCAAATGACCCACAAAACTATTCAGTTTGGGATCATTAGAAAAGCTTTCATGTCCACTGAAAAAAATTAAAAGCTTCTTTGAAAGAGAACTTCACTCATGTATGCATCACTACCGATATGTGGACCTCTATCCAAAATCTTGGATATATTGTCCTTACTGCTTACTATGTTGACAACAATTGGATCCTTAAGAAGAAAAATCTTAACTTTCGTGTCCTACCACATCTACACAAAGGTATAAATTGTAGTATACTAAAAAACTATAGTATAAACTATAGTATATAGTATATAGTATATAATATATAGTATATAATATTCTTCTATACCCTAAACCTTAAACCCTTAACCCTAAACCCTATATAGTATATAGTATATAGTATATAGTGTATAATATATAGTATATAGTATAAAGTAAAACTATATTATAAACTATTTATCATTTTGTAAGTAATCATGCTTATTAATTCATACTTATTGAGTTATTTTTCTTTCAGGAATCTCAGATCAAATAAATATTTGAATCTGTCATATTGTAATTATTGATAGTTATTTTTTGATATGTATTATGATTTATGATAATGCTTTGTTCGAAATCCTTTGATATTTAAAATACTTGTTTTTATAATTTGTATAATTTTCTTTGTCATTATTCCTATTATTTCGTTAGCTGTACTACACTACTACTTATTACTAATATTAACGAACTAAGCTCGAACTCAATTATAAAACTCATAAATTAAAGAAGCCGAACTCAAACTTAGTATAGTTCAACTTGTATAACTTCGTAAACTATTTAGGCTCATTTATCCATATATTTTATCATTAAAATAATAAATTTATATAAAATGTTATCATTTTTAATGAAATTTATGATATATTTACCTTTGAAATTAGATATTCACCTTTTATTTTATATAAAAAATATATGATATATTTACTTATTTTATTTTGCTATTTAAAAATCGAAAATATTGCCTATTATCTTTTGTTTATTACGAAAATATTTGAATCATTTGCAACATGAACTATTGGTCTAGTGGTAAGTTTCTTACTTTGAGTGTGAGAGGTTTTGAGTTCGATTTTCTAAATGCCTATATTCTACATTTCATATTCAAGAATTGTTGTGCATGACAGAATCAGATCGGAAATCGGATCGGAATTTCCGAAAATTAAATTTCGGAAATGTTTCAAATCGGATTTCAGAATTTCCGAATTTTTTAAAACTAATTCCATTGTTGTGCATGACAGAATCAGATCAGAAATCGGATCGGAATTTTCGAAAATGTTTCGGATCGGATTTCAGAATTTCCAAAATTTCTAAAACTAATTCCAATTCCGATCCGAATTTTTTAGAAAAAATCGGAAATCGAAATTTCAGAATTTCGGATTAAAAATATTATTTCCAAAATCAGAAATTTTCGGATCGGATTTGACGGATATCGGAAATTTGGTTGAGATTTCCACCCCTAATCATATGTCAAAATAACTCTCTTTCCAAGCCAAATTATAATCTTAATTCAATCTCATGATTCTTCTTCATTCCGAGCTCGAATAGAACAAAAGTCATTCCAGTGTTTTGAACAATTTTTGTTCGATAAAGATTAGATCCAAGGAAAACGTGAAATTGACTTAAAATTATAATTTGGTTTCGAAAGATGGTCATTTTGTCATATGACTCATGCAATTTTGTTGATGTTTCAAAGTAGATTACATTTTTGCGTTTCTTTGGAACCGTTTTTGGTTGGAATATGTGTTAACAGTTGAGTTTTTGGTGCAATCAAAAAAATTTGTAAAGTATAGTTAGTGATCAACTTTTTTTTTTTAAGGTTTAGACACCAATGGAAAAAAATATGTCATAGTTCAGATATCAAATTAACAATTAATCCAAAAAAAAAACATAAAGAATTGATTGAAAAATATATTTACAATGATATAAATTTATCCATAAACCAAAAAAAATTATATTATATTATTAGATAAATTTTAAAAATCATATGTGAAACATGCAATATATTTATAGTGACATAAGTTTATGTAAGTGATTATTATAATTAATCTTGTTGATATAGTGAGTTTTTAATTCTTAAAATATTTGTAACAATGATTATCTACTAGCATCGCTTCCTCATTGCCACACGTGAAATTCAAGTAGGTCACCATCGAATTTGGAGAAGAGTAAGAGACTGTGATTTGGAGAAGAGGAGGGGAAGAAATGGATGTTGTGAAGAAATCGGTATCAGAATTTATAAAAAACGATCCGTTTATGGCCATGTTGAGTGATGTCATCTCAGCTCCCTTTGAGGTGAATGAGAGAGTTGTTACGAATTGTGCTGCCCTATTCAGTTGGTGCAATCTATAAACCTTCAATATGCAATAGAAAAGAAAGCAAGTTAGTATGCATCAACCTCCAATCCTTGTAAATACAGTTATGTTATATTTCACATGCCTTACTTATATTAGAAGAGAACAAGAAATGATTCAAACCTTTAGGGGATTTTGTTAATTGGCCAATTCTTTTAAAATAATCAATTTAGCCATGATTTTGACAATTAAGTGCAGTTTCAACTACTTCGTGAAATGGGCTCAAGAAGTCAAACTTAGAATTCTTTCTAGTCGATGTGTGTAGAGGTGTAAAAGAGATTATAATAAATATATTTAATACGAGCAAGGTTGATAGAATCTGCGTCTATGGAGAAATTTGCAAGCAGGTCAGGAAGAAGTGGTGCTCAAATAGAGAAAAAGAAAAGACGCGGTTTGAGAGAGAAATGATAATAAAACAAATAAGAAGAAGAAAAGTAATAACCGTCAACTGAAGATGATTGTTACTGTGAAAGATGAGAGGAGAAGAAGATGAAGCCTATGTTTAAAAAAAAAAGTGAAGAAAAAAAAAAAAATATATATATATATATAAACTTTTTTCATATAGATCCATATCTGGCCGTGCAACTGATGCACGGAAGAGCTACTCCTAAATATAATAGACTATAACAGACTAACAACCTACTTAGATCCATGCAACTATTGCACATGAGAGCTACTTCTAAATATAATAGACTATTTAACAAACTAACAACCTACTAAAAAACATCTCCAGCAGTGTGTTGAATTATTAAGGTTTTAAGATTTTTTTCACTTCAACAGTGCTTTAAAAGTTCGGGCTAAATTATCTCAATCACCAACTTTGCATTGGATTCAACAAGTCAAATCTTGCATTAAACTTTTTTCTTTTATTTTTATGAAATATTATAGAATATTCGTTTTTAGTGTGAAGAATAGTGAACACTGCTGAAGACGAGTTTCTATTTTTATATGAAAATAATGTAAAAATTACAGTATTTTTTTGTGCACTGCTGTAAATGCCATAAAGCAAGTAATAGCTATAACTACTTATAGAAATTTCTAATTATGCAACGAAATATCTATAATAGTTTTAGAAAATTCCTCTTATAATGAAAGAAGTCCTATGTTAGACTTGTTTGTTTGCTTTGTGTGTTGGATGAAATATAAGCAATAAAGCAGTATGTACACATAAATTTATAAAGATTCAAATGTAAGAGTTATTTATAATTTATAATGTTTCGAATCCAAATTTTATATAACTACTTATAGAAATTTCTAATTATGCAACGAAATATCTATAATAGTTTTAGAAAATTCCTCTTATAATGAAAAAAGTCCTATGTTAAGACTTGTTTGTTTGCTTTGTGTGTTGGATGAAATATAAGCAATAAAGCAGTATGTACACATAAATTTATAAAGATTCAAATGTAAGAGTTATTTATAATTTATAATGTTTCGAATCCAAATTTTATATAAATAACTTTGTTAAAACATAAATAACATATCCTATCACATTAGTCAACAACCTTATATTATATACATGTGCAAGAGTTATTTAGATTTTTCACATAAATTATGGTAGAAAAGTAACAAAATTATATTTTACTATAGAAAAATTAATAATATTTGATTTTATGGTGTAAAGGGTTGTTATACCCTTATCTACTAACATAATATTTTAAATTTATTAAAAGGATCTCACAAGTTTAATTTCTTTATTCGATATTTAAATGTTAGTTTATTCTTTTAAAAAATACAAACTTAATAAAAACCTCAAATTTCTTCAATATAAACTTCCCATGTAACGTATGACAGTATGAGTGAAAATCTAACAATAAGAAACACACCTGACTATAGAAAAAATCGCCGAGGAAACGAAAGCGCATTTTATGATATTCCTTGCATAGCTAAATATATTTTTTATTTTTTATTTTGAATAAACTGAAAGAGGAAATAGATAAATATGGATTTAATCAAAAATGCCAAATTATTCCTCTCCTCATCCTATGGCCTCGGCCGCTGACAATCGCCACCGCCGGCACCACCGCGCCGCCCACCTTTCCGGCTTCCTCCATACAGCCTCCACCAACTTATCCTCTTTGCTAACCCTAAAAGGACCATATTCTTCGCAACTCTCTTCCAAAATCCACCTCCCTCTCCTCCTCCCCGACTCGGTCCTCTCACTCACTTCCCCTTCCGATTCAGCTCAACCAGACTCGGCTTCGTCGACGCGGTCAAGAGCTTCCCCCCCTCCTTCGTCGACACCATCCATCAGGAGCATGGCTTCCTCAGAACCCACTGCCGGATTCCCATCATCGGTCCGAATTTCGACCGGAAAAGGCGGCGGACCGGCCTTTGTGGGCCAGGTTTTTAGCATGTGTGACCTCTCCGGCACCGGTTTAATGGCCGTGTCTACTCATTTTGATATCCCCTTTATATCTAAGAGGTATTGAGTTCACTTTCAGTTCGTTGGGCTTGAGCAATCTGTCTTGACCATCAGATTATTTGTTTGCTGTAGTTTTTCTGTAAAGCTTTTGCTACTTTTCTCTCCCTTCGAGCTAGTACTTGTATTTTAGCTTTAGATTTCAATTAAGTAGGTATAGTTGAAGCTCTTCATGGTGCTAGAATTTGAGGAGAATGTGATTAAAAGATTTAAAATCAGGACTCCGTTGGTAATATTGAATTTAATCGAAGAAATTGGCATTTTGAATTTCAAGATGGCATATTCCTTTGGTTAAGAGTTATCTATGAGAGCTAAATGAGGAATGAGAATCTGGGCTGATCTGTGTGTTGAGTAGGTGGTTGTTGTTTTACCCATTCTTGAAAGATAAACGAAGTGGTAGGTTGCGATTTAAGAGCAGCTTGATGGTTTTAAAAAATTGTGTTTGGGACCTGATGTATGCAATAATCCCACAAATATAAGCTTCTCTCTCGGTAACTTTTCGAATGGAACGGACAAGACTGAAAATGAGAGGCCAATGTATTGAATTATACTCTTGCGTCATTCTATTTTGGACGAGTAAGTGTTAGTTTTAAACGAAAATTATAATGTTGTAAGTATTCACAGGAAAAAGTTATTTTTGAAATGTATAAAACTTATTGTTAAGATTACAGGAGAAAACCGTTACGTTTCCTATTTGAAAATTAAAGGTATATGTTGTTCATAAAGTTAGTTTTCAATAAATTGGAACAGGAAGTTTTATTACACGAACATGAATGCAAAGCAGGACACCATATTTTCCAATCTGTTGATAATTAAACTCATCTTGTAATTTAAAGATGATGCTTCATTACATACTGAAATGATTCCTGTTTCTCCAAGTGGTTGTTTAATCTTGATTTCATTGAGTGTTGTAATTTGTTGATTGAATGGTGTTTGACTGGTTTAATGTCCTGTGCAAGTTGCTGTTTTTATCATATTTTTTATATTCATCCATTTGCTGCTGCGCACTAACTGCTATCCTATTTCATCTTGTATCGACAGAACGCCAGAGTGGCTAAAGAAGATGTTTGCAGCAGTCACTAAGAGTGAAAGAAATGGTCCTGTATTCCGTTTCTTCATGGATCTAGGTGATGCCGGTATGAAGTAGTAGCACGATCTTCTTCTCTTCATTGTGTTTTGTTTCCCCAGGAAACATATTTTTCCTAGCTATCTTGATACCCAATTATATACTCTATCCACCTTGAGTCAAAACAAGCTATTTAAATTTTTTCCTATACGTTCATGTTTGGTTGGTCTAGGTCTCAAAATTTGATGTATTTGTGAAGTTGCACCATTGTTATGGCATGTGGTGATTTATTTATTTTAATTTTGATTGTTTTCATTGTTGGTGATTCCCTCTTTAGATCTAGGCTTGAGATGATGAAGTCTCTAACTCACTTTGTTCCAGTTTCTTATGTAAAAAAGCTCAATATACCTAGCGGGGTGGTTGGTGCATGCCGTCTTGATATTGCATATGAGCATTTCAAGGTACTAGCTTGGTCAGTTTCTGTGTCCAGTCTATATTACCTGATACGTTCAGGATTAAAAGTTTAAATTCCTTGCATCATATCAAGCTCAGGATGATGCTCCACGTACTTAACTTCCAATATGTTGTTAACAACATCCTAGATCATATCATTCTTCTTCTTCTTCTTCTCTCCTTTTCCCCTTTTTAAAAGATTATTCAGGTTTGTAGCTGAATTCAAAACATTAATTTCCTTGAATGATGGCATGCTCAGGATACTACTTTACATACTTGACTTCCAGTATGTCATTAACAGCCTCTGATATATCATATCACTGTAAGTGATAGACAATTATGAAAACAAATAGTTTATAGGCCAATATGGCTTGGTGATCCTGCAAAAAGTAGAGGGCAAAGCTACCAAATTCAATTCCAAAATCCCAATCCATAGTTCTAAATGGTGGCAATGTTTCCTGCAAGTTTTACTTGAGTGAAAAACTGAGTGAACATCACTCCCAGATTCAGTTTTAAATGGACATATTATGGATTTATATTACGTGAATATACCTTTTGCTTATAACCATGTATATTTTTTTATAGAACTTGTAAAACTGACCAAACTTGGAATAATTGCTTGTACGTTTGATGTAATGCAGGAGAAGCCTGACTTGTTTCAATTTGTTCCGAATGAAAGACAGGTTAGACACATGCAAGAGCTCTTCTTTGAAACTTGTTTAAAGTCTTCAGTGTACATAAGTTCAGGCATCTTGTCCCAAATTGCAATGACTCAACAATTTGGTGCTTTCAGGTGAAGGAAGCCAAGAAACTTCTGAAGACCCTGCCCTATAGTGATGGGAAAAAGAAAGTGGAGGGTGTTCCTGTTTTTAGTGCTCAGAACTTGGACATTGCTATAGCAACAAAGGATGGCATCAAGTGGTGAGTCATGTACTCCATGCTGTTTTGAACGAGAATAATCTGCCATTTGTTTTCGGTAGTAAGTATGGTAACCAGTTATTATGCTCTGGTGAAGCTTTCTTGTGGATTTTCTGCTACTCCAGTGGTTCTCTCTCTCTCTCTCTCTCTCTCTTTTAAATACTATATACTCCAAGACAGGGTATAGAGAGCTGCAAATTTGGTTTTTATTTTTTATTTTTTTTTATTGAACACTCAAATAATTAATTTTTAGCAAGTGGAGCGATTTCCATTTTAGCTTATCTTTTCACCTTTGTGCCTTAACTGACCAGAAATGCATCTATGGTGCCCCAAATCCAGTCCTGTTATTTTTCATCCAAAGTATGTAACATCTACTATGGACCATAAGTTTGTCAATGCGTTTCATGTTTTAAATATTCCCAAAAGTTACTACATCAAGATAATGTTAAACTATTGATTATATCACTGTATACAAGGATTATCCAGTTAATAGTAGATTGTGTATCTTTTTGGAAGTGTAGGGATTATTTATTTTGTTTGACTAATTTGTGAAATTTATCTTTTACATTTCTTTGCAAGCGAGTGTATTTCTTACTCTCTAATACTCATAAGATTGTTGCTGTATCAGGTACACTCCATACTTTTTTGACAAAAATATGCTAGATAACATTCTTGAAGAATCTGCAGATCAACATTTCCATGCATTAATTGAAACACGGAATTTTCAACGCCGACGAGATGTTGTTGATGACAACTTTTCAGCAGAAGTTGTGGAAGAGATGGGAGAAAGCATGTGGGATCCTCCAGAGGTACAAAACCATTTGTCTAGTGTTGCTCACCTGCTGCAAAAATGTTACCTAGAAAAAACTATAATACTAAATTTTGGTGAGTGAAAATAGAAATTTAAAATGATCACTTCTATAAGATCATACGGCAGAGGTTGCTAGTCTAAATCTACACAAAATAGTTGAAAGGTAAGCTGTTAGGGTTAAATTTGGTTGGCCTGCACTCTCAATATGTGGTAAGCTAAATGCCTCGGTCATATATAGCCATGTACATTTTCTTACCTCAGCATGATTGAATGGTCTTATGTTTATTACTGCTGCTTATAGGTTCAGGAAGTTCTAGATGAGATGGGTCATCCAGGTATACCCTTGAGTGTCATATCCAAGGCTGCAGAGATTCAGCTTCTATATGCAGTTGACAAAGTTCTTCTTGGGAATAGATGGTTGCGTAAAGCCACTGGAATTCAACCCAAATTTCCATATATGATTGACTCATTTGAGAAAAAGTACTTCCTCAACTCTCAATATCCATGTTTTTTCCATTTTTTTGCTTTATTTTCCTGCTGGCTGCTGCATTTTCCTTTCCCACTTGTAGGAAATCTAGTGCTAATTCATTTATGACACTTAGTCTCATAAGCCATAAGTAATGCTACTAGTTGAAAAAATGAACTACTCGAAGAGACTCTCATATTTAGATATGAAAATTATGTTTACATAATTCCTTTTTATTACTCCCTCCGTTTCATAAAAAGTCTTGTTTTATTTTATTTTATTGCTAAAAAAAGTCATGTTTCCAAGTCAAAATTAGTTCTTATTGAAAAATCTATAATACCCTTGTAACTAACCTGTAATTAGTTATAAGAAACTTTGAATGATGGACTTAATGACCAAATGGAAGGGTATAAGTGAGATTTCATACCTTACAAAAGGTCGTACATTCTAAAAAATAAAAAGTTGTACTTTTTTGTGAAACAAGAGTCTTGTTTTTGGACAGAGGGAGTATATTAAAGCAAATCTGTTGTTTATGTAGAAAGATGCTAGATGGCATGTGTAGCTCTTTGAAAAAGTTACATTTTCAATTAAAGATTACAAAGTATGTTCGCATCTTTTCAATGCTTACCTAATTGGAAGTCTGTATTTGAATATAAAATTAGTTGACTGGGGGTCTTTCTGTGCTGAGAACATGCATACTGGAAGTAGTTCACAAATCGAAATTCTGAACATGTATCCATTTTATTTGAGCTTACCAAGTTCCTTTGAGTGGGTGTGTCCTTACTATTATTATTATTATTTTTTTTTTTCATGCATTAAACTACTTAACTTTCTAACCCATCTGCAACTTCCACTGTTTCTAACACAACGTATTAAAAATGAGAAACCGTCATTTTTGGCATTAAGACAATCTTGTTTCTCCTATGTGCAAGCAATCAATCTATGCTCTTTCAACACGGTATACTTCCTTCCAAATCAGATCATTGTGTGTAGATTATAGAACTATGGTTTGAACTGCAAATAAGCCTCTCCTGGTTGAGGCACTAAACTCTTTCCCCTCTCTTTGGAATTACCTGTTTGACTTTTATTTGATGATATCCGTTCACTATGAATCATAATAATGGAGTTTTGACTTTTAACCATTACATTTTAGTTTGCTGTTATATGTACAATGAATTTCTGTGTGGGATTGTCAATGTAGCTTAATGGTCCTACACCAAAGGCCTAACCCATATAAGCATGTACTCTCTCAGTAGATTGATTATGTCATCTCCAACTGCAGGAGTGCAGCTTCTTTTCTCAGAGCCAGAAATCCACCTCACTTAATTTCTAACTCTGAATTTGGGGAAGATGCTCAACTCAAGGCTCCTGCCACTTCAGACATTACGAAGGATAACACTCATGATAAACAAAGACGAGCGCTAAATTTCCAGTTCCCTTTTGGAGATTGGTCAAGTCACCCTTGGTTGAAGCAACACGAAAATCAGCAGAACCTGTTGGATACAAGGTTTTCCCCGTGGCCCTTGTCTGAAAAATCTTTTATAATACTACAAATTTTCCATAAGATTTCGTTTAAACAAATTCACCTATTTCTGATGCAGTGATGCTGATTCCACGAGGCAGCATAGAGGACAAGAGGCACAATCATCTATATTACTCCCCAAGGTTACAATGGTGGGAATCTCAACAGGAGATTCAGGGAAGATGAGCAAAGCCAATCTGAAGAAAACGATGGATGATTTGACGAAAGAACTAGAAAGGGCGGAACAGGTAAGCGAAGCTCACTCTACTAATAACAAGTCGATGATTGATGAGAGGGATCCACTGTTCGTGGCAAACGTTGGGGGCTATTATTCTGGTGTATCGAAAGCTAGCTCAGCACGATGGATTCGAGGAGGATCTTTGTAGAAGCTGATTCTTTTACCATTTTTCATCTTAGTTTTATCCAAAATCAAAAGAAAATGTGTACATTATTTTGAAGAACATGTGATCAGTGTCATGGTTTAGTTCCATTAGAGATGAGCATAGCTGAAATCAAATTACTCTTGATGAATATGTTAAAACACTTGTCAGGGACAAAATGTTGTAAACATGATCCAAAAGGTTTAGATAACTGGGATGACTATCTTCTGTCCAGGTAGGGCCTGTAATATTGGTTTCTAGATTTTGTGGGATAATAATATTTCAACACTATTTTTATTTATAATATTTTTAAAGAGTCTTTTAGAAAGTTTAAATTAAATATTTGGATAAATTATATGTGTACGATTGCTTAATATTTTATGTTTATTAAATATTTTTCTTAATTATATGTATCGTCTATTATATTATAAATTCAATAAAAATAACTAACATATTTTTCATGTAATCAAAGAATGATTACTTGTCGTTAACTTATTCAAATTTACTAGCTGAAGAGGTTAAACATACCCAAAAAAGAAAGTCAGAAAAGCAAAATAGAATTCAAAAAAATTAAAATAACAAAAAGACAAAATTGAAAAATTAAGAGAGCTTGGGCCTTGGTGCTCTTTTCAACTTTTAAGTGAAGAAAAAAGTTGTGCATGATAATAGTTTGCCACTTGCTTAATCTGCTCTAATTTTAGAATATCATGATAATGTGAATAACATTTGGCTCTTAAATTGCTTGTAATTGGATGCTTTTTGGTGGTTGACTTTTTTTTTTTCCACTGAGAAATAGACCATAATGCGACTTTGACTGAAGTCCAAATAGAAAGTGAAACGCGACTATGAGCCATTTCCTTATTAGGCAACAGCAACATCAGTAATGATGAAAAAACTCTAAAAAAATGCCCTTTCCACCACCTATTCTAACTACAATATCACAATTCACAAGTCACTACGTAAGTAATAAACAATATGCATTTCTAGAACTACAATATACTTCAATTCACATTTTGATTATGTCTGACATTAAAATCCTCATTTAACTTCTTTGTGGTTTTCACACTCATTGGATTTTAAGGTATTTATAGCTTGTTTTGAGGATAAATGAAGCCCAGGTTGGTGGCTAAGACCACATGAAGAATTTAAGTGAAGTTGAAGTTTGTCGATTAATCTAACATCGGTACATGCTCGACCATCAATGTTAAATTGATGGTCAAGTCAAGAAATGATAAATTGATGTTAGATTTGTTAGTATGACCTTTAACTATAACCGTTAATACTCAAGTCAAGTTTAGAAACAAACATATCAAGGTAGAATATCAAAGGTTGGATTTGCTAGTATAGCCTTTAACTAAACAGTTAATGCTCAAGTCAAGACTTAGAAATGAATATATAAAGATTTAATATGAACTTTATTGATGAGAGCAAATGATAAGTCTAAGTTATTGATACTACTTATAAGTATAAACTGTAAAATGATAATATCATTTAACGTAGATAATGTACCTTAATATTATCATATAAATAAACAACAAATGAAAGATATTTGAAGGAAAAAAGTTTGTGGATACAAAATGCATGTATGTAGGTGCGCTTAATAGTGTGAAGTATATAGTTAGGGGCCACTCTATAAAGTGGTGGCTATAGTGTATATAATATTGATCCAATTACAAGTTGATATAATGATATATATGGGTATGGGAAAGTAAAGATTGATTGATGGAAACAGAAGAGGGAAAAAGGTTGGAGATAGGGGGTTTCATTGCTTCTTCCCAATATATTTCAATAAATATTTGGTTTTGGCAAAGCTACCAACCTATTATATCCTTAGTTGCTTCACTTTTCACTCCCATTTGTTTGTATGTGCTGCCAAACCCACATTCCACATTCCTATTTCTGCTTCAACCTGCATGTCCCATCCCATCTTTCCTAATCATGCATACAAGAAAAATACCCGTCATTGAATGATACTTTGTCGATTGTGTATAAATATCAGTGAACGTGTGACACGCGTCAGCGGCATTCTATGATACTCTGCCGATTGTGTATTAATATCAGTGGACGTGTGACATGCATGTGTCAATTTAAAAAGAATCCAAATAATTAAATTGTTTCTATTTTTTCCTGGCCGACACATGCCATGTGTACGTTTATTGTGCTCATACACAACTGTTGAAGGTAGCATGAAATATCATCCCAAGAATGACATGTACTATAGAAAAAAAAAGAATAACATATTCTAGGGATTTGAACTTCTTGTTCGACTCGAATGAGTTTCCTGTTTCAGGATTATAATTTGGCTTTCAGTGGAGATCATTTTGGCTAGAATTCATGCATTTTGGCTGATATTTGAAGGTGTATTGCATTGATCAGAAATATGTCTAGATGTGTATTTTGACATTTACCCTTTATTTTATTTAAAATGTATCATCAATGCACGTATATGCAACGAGTAAGATAGGACATACTCAAAAGGTGTTCACCAAGATTTCTTATGAGTATAACATAAAAAAAAAAAATCAATTTAGAGTTAATTTTATTTGTTCTCGTAATTGAACCAAAAAAATTACTAATTGCAGTTACATAAATATTATAAATCACGCGCAACAAGTTACCATATACGAATCTTTTCTATAAAAGATCTCAAATTTAGGTAGTTGTTATAAATGTGTTGCCCTCAGGCTTCACATATGAATTGTTATATTACCAATTTACCACACACAATGTCACACCTAATTTAATTATATAAATAATAAAACATATAAAAATGTAGAGAATAAAGATAAGAGAAATATTTGCTATATATTTCGTTCATTATACTGAACTTATATCTTACAATATCCTAAAATTTACAAATTTCAATGACACTATTGTCCAAAATGAGTTGAAGACTCTCTCTCACATTCAAGAATCTAATAAGTAATTTCTACACTTTCGATCATATTCATATATAACAAATTCTACCTGGACACTGAGACATTCGTCCTCAACAACACTATTAATAAAAAAAAATTCATTAATGCCTTTTCACTAAATCATTGTAGCAAATATAAAGAACCTAAGACAATGAATTCCAACTCATGAAATTCCAAATTTACCCACGATGGAAATATATGAGATACCTCCAACTATGCATACTGGTTTTTGTAGTCTCCAAATTAGGGTGCAGAACAAGGTATTCCGATTTCCATCTATTCCTAGATTTGCCATCTTTATTCTTATATTCGTTACAAAATTAAAAAAAATAAAAAAAAAATTCTCATTACTTTTGAATTTTGGACGTCATTTTCATTATATATGATTGTCTTTAACGCGAAAAAGTATTTGGGAATGAGATCATTAAGTGATGCTCGACGTAACTAGCTTTAATATTATTATCATTTAAAATTAAAATTGATATATATAATATATATATTTTTTAGAATGGGACTATACTTAAAACGTAAAAATATAAACTTGTTCCTAAAGATTGAAACCAACCATATAGTTATTGGCCATTATGCATCATGTCAAGTCAAGTTGGGAAAAGATGGGCACAATTCAAAGAAAAGGGCAAAAAGAATATGGGAGAAGTGGCTATGGTGCTACCAATATGCATTGCCCTTATTGCATCATAACAAAATGGACCCCCTTTTGACATTTTCCAAAAGTCAATATAAAAGGGGAAGAAATTCCAAACATTAAAACCTAGAACCCACTTGATTTCACACACGTAGTATTCGAGTGTGTAAGAGATTTTCTATTTTAAATTATATTTTCTCTTCTATTAATATCTATAATAGTATCATATGAGATATATAAGATAATATAGGATTAAAATTATTTTCCATCCCATAATTACAGTGTTTTTTGATTTTTATCGCATAATTATCACGATTTTCAATTTAGTTTCACAATTTGAAAATATGTCCGATTTTAATCCAATTTCGTAGAATTGAGACTTTCTGGTGACCTAAAAGTGACATAACAACACGTCAAATTTTTATTGATTGACAAGTGTAGTCATGTCACTTCTAGGCCAGTGAATTCAATTAAAATTGGATTGAAATCAGATGGATTCTTAAATTATGGGACTAAATTGAAAATCATGATAATTATGAGATCAAAATCGAAAGACACCATATCAGATGAAAAATGATTTTAACCCTTGATGTGTTTCATTATACTCAATACATATTTATATTAATCGATGTATATGTCATTTATTTTGAAATAGGAGATGAAATATAAAGGAATTTAAAATATTATCTGATATAAAATGATATATATATATATGTGTGTAGTTAGTACATATGTGGCAAAAACACGCTCCCTCCATTTAATTCTATATATTGTTTTATAAATACATTTGTTTTATTCTATTAATTGCCCCTTCTGGATTTTCCAAAAGAATGGAAATCTCTCTTTTTAGATTTTCCATTATCTTCATTTAAAAGTTTGGTGAAAGTTATAATTAATGTACTTCACCTTTAAAATTTTATTGGAAAAAAGGGTAATATAGTCATTTACATGTATAATTATATTTATTAAATACTCATTTAATCTTTATGAAACAATGTTAAATAACAAATAAAATAAATGTAACTGGATTTATAATATAGAAATCCGGCCGATTGTTGTGTTTGGGCAAAATATAGTAACCGTATTTACAACTGCGAAATCCGATTGTCATGTTTGCATGGACAACATAAATAGTAATCGTATTTATAATAGCGAAATCCGATTATCGTGTTTCAACAAAAAAACTTTGATTTATCTTGTGCATAAATGGATAATAAATCTTAATTTTTTTCTATATTAATATAAATCATTATTATAAGTGGTTTAGATAACACTGTTTATTATAGAGAATTCCAATTGTTATATTTGGGTAAAAAACTTTGATTTTTTCTTGTGCATAAATGAAAAGAAAATCTTATTCTTAATTTTGTATTTATAATACATGAGCCATATATAAAATAAATCATTATTATAAGTGGTTTAGAAGACACAATTAATAATAGAAAATTCCGATTATTGTATGTGGGCAAATACCTTTGATTTTTGTAGTTCATATATGATTAACAAATATTGCATCAAAATGAAAAATGGCAAAAAATATCTACTCCAAGAGAGTGCTCCACCCTCTCTCTCTCTCTCTCTCTCTCTCTCTCTCTCTCTCTCTCCATTTCTATATATATAAATATATATATATGTACACAGTGAAACTCACACACTGACAAGTAACATAGTATATTGTTTTCCTAACAAAAGTCAGCGCCGTCCTAGGTCCCTTTCTCTCTCTCATCACTGCTCAATCGAAGAGAGAATATTGGCAACTGAGCAACGACAGAAAACTTGAACATTTTTGCACATATTCTGATGGACGATGACTGGGATCTCCACGCGGTGGTCAGAGAATGCGCCGCCGCCTTCTCCGCCGCCACCACCACCGCCGCCGCCATCACCACCAACCCTCCTCCCAGTTTCCCCTCTCAAAACTCATTTACTTTCACAGGTCTCTTAGACGAAACCGACAACAACGATCCATTCGTGGGCTTGCCAGAAATCTACCATGATTTCTGCCTCGACGATCCGCCGCCGCCGCCGCCCCCCACCGTCAACGCCGCCCCTGCCACCATTCCGGCGCCCCATGTCTTCCAAGAAATCGCGCAAATGGAACCTCCACCACCACCACCACCACTCCAAATGAATCTGCAGATTCAAGAAAATGTTCAGTTGAACAATCCCATCACTCTCCCTCCTCCCCCTCAGATTTTCCCCGCCGCCATTCCTCAGCCCACCCGTCAACGTCGGAGGTATATATATACATATTTTCATTAATTCTTGCTTTAATTAATTCCCTTTTCGTTTGATTCTCTCACCTCTTTCTCTCTCTTCACAGGAAAAACCAGCACTTGAAAATGGTGCGTCAAATGACGCAAGAAGAGCTCTCTGCTGATTCCTGGGCATGGCGGAAATACGGTCAGAAGCCCATCAAAGGATCTTCATTCCCAAGGTACGTCGTCGTTTTGCCCCCTTCTTTTTTTATTTCCATTTTAGGTCAACCATTTAACAATAATTAACTTTTGACCCCCTTTTTATTTTTATTTTTACCAGAAACTACTACCGGTGCAGCACCTCAAAAGGCTGCGCCGCCAGAAAACAGGTGGAGCGCAGCCAGAACGATCCCGGAATATTCGTGGTATCTTACACCGGCGACCACACCCACCCCCGGCCAACTCACCGGAACTCCCTCGCCGGCAGCACCCGCCCCAAATTCTCTTCTCCACACAGAAACAATGCTCTCTTATTCAAAACCGGTTCGGTTAATTCTTCTTCATCAGCTGCCACCGGCTCGAGCTTCTCTCCGAGCACTCCATCAATGGAGGCCGAAGCCGCCGCTCAAAACGACGACGTGGAGATGGCCGAGGACGACGATATGTTCAAGGGATTTCATATAGATTCCGATGATCACGACAGTAGCGGCGGCGGGGATCTGTTCTCCGGCGGTTTGCTGTCATCTCCGCCGTGGTCGCCGCCCAGCAACGCCGCGGCCTGAACTGCCCTAATAATTGGAGGACACATGGAGCTCTTCAGAGCCTTCTTCTACAAATGGGATGAAAAAAGATTGCAAGGCATCAAGGAATATCTACTCTCTCCACCAATATTTCTATTTCTATTTTTATTTTTCCTTTTTAATATATATTTCAAGACTTTTAATTTATATGTTAGTGTTATATTCGGTTCTAGTTTTAGACTTTGTAAGTGGTGAGAGTAGCAAGCATTTCTGCTTTAAGTTGTAATGTTGAATCATTTGCTGAAATTAAATGAAATGATGTTTTATTTTATATTTTGTAACTATATATAGACTTGTATTGAAAATAACATTTTTATAATATACATACATAATATTACATGATCAAACTAAAATATAAAGAAAGCATACTGCTTAATAGAGAATAAGCTTAATATAATATACATATATATATATATATATATTAATGAATCTAAATGAATATTGACTCTAATTAATTAATTACGCACATGCTTAATAAAATATTTGTAGAAAGACAATCATTTGGGAATAATAAGAATAAGAAGTTTAGGATGAGAATAATGTATCTATATATATATATGTACCTCGATATTACGTGAAAATAAATTTCCCAAAATGATGTGGTGCAAAACTGTAAATAACTAGTGTTGCATTATTACACATTCATCACACACAATGCCATTTATAGTCGTGTGCGTGTTCCTATCCAAATTACAAAAACTAGAAAAAAAAAACATTTGTAAATATTAAAATATTTGTATATATATACTTATAAATTTTTTGTATAATCACTATATAAATATTTGAATATTTACAAATGTTTTTTTTTTTTTTTTCAATTTTTTGTAATTTGGATAGGAAGCAAATAAATGTGAAAAAGCAAAAAGAGCTCATCAATGTGAAGATCATTTCAACATTTATTAGGAGATAAGCTATTCTTATCTGGTTTTTGGATTCATTCTCAAACCTTCTAACCTATTTAAAAGTACGTGTTACATGTACGGTATGTATAATATTATTACCGTACTTGTGTTGTGTATTATAAGATAAACAAAAACTAAACATTCAATGTGAATGATCAACTAAAGAATTGTTTTTTTTTTTTTTTGTTATAAATTCTATTTTCTGTAAATTTAATTAATTATATGTGTTGATAGTCGATACTATATTTATAATATAAAATATAAAATGAAATGTCATTTTTAAGGAATTCTGGACCGGACAGAAAAGCCGATTCAGTGGACGCGGTTTTCACGAAGAATACAACATTTATTTACCCACTCAAATCCTAAGATCCCTCTTTTGTCCTCTCATGGTTCTAAGACCACTATTAGTTTTATTTACATGAAAATTGTATTTAATTCCATAAGATAGGAGGTGGACCAAATTAAACTTTTATTTTCCCACTTTAGGATGATAATCATAAACTTATTATTTTCTGTCTTCTCTTTATATCCATCCTATTCCTTTTGCATACTTAAAAGAAAAAAAACTTCAATCAGGAGACAATAGATTCAAAAATTAAAATACTTATCTACACAAGGTAAATATATTTTCTGCTAAAAATATAAATAAAATATTTTTTTAGTTGTTTTTAACCAAAGTATTCTTTTAAATTGACTTAAAAATGTAAGGAATAATGTTTTGAGCCACTTTTATGGATATCGCAGTATTTTAGATGAAAACGACTTAACAAATGATTTTATATGTTAAGTGACTGAAAAGACCATAATATGAAAATGAAAGAAACTATTATTTTCATGAAGATATTATTTCTTGTTTTAACTTTTTTATTATAATAAAACATGTTATTAGCTAGGCTTACGAAAGATGAATAGATTAATTATCTGAGAGGATATGACTTGATTTCGGATGAATGAACATTTGAAATTTCTATACCGACATTATGAATTTAATTAAGGTGACTTGACCTAATGATAATGTCGTACATCTAGAAAAGCCATATTGTACCAGCAAAGCCACGTGTTTATTATATATACACAAAACAATCTCATAAACTATGGATATCATTCGAATGATATAAACAATAAATTTTCCTTCCCGACATAGTAATTTCACTTTTGCGGTCTTATTCTATCATTTTCCTTTCTTACTTAATCCAATTCCATCATCTAAATATTATAACTATTGGGAGGGCGATCCTCTCTGTGAACTGACCGTACCCCAAACCAACAAAAGATATTGTAACAAATCTAAACATTTCTTCTTTTCGATTTGGACGGATTATATGTTGTTCGTCACCTAACTAGGCCAGATTCATCGCTAGCCACTCCCAAGGCTTCTTTGATCAAACTACTCGGCCCTTGGAATTTGAATTTGACATCTTTAGAAGGTTTGTTAGATGTGCAACAAAAAATCCCACAATAGTAAGATATATAAATGGATATAATGTCAGTCATTTGAGCATATATATGAGATTATTATTCTATATATTATTTCATGTTTTATTCATATAATATCAACACATGTCACATGCATGTATTGAATAACACTGTTATTATTAAATGGACTGAATTTATACTATAAATAATGTTCTATTTTGTATTTCAATATTTTTAATACACGTCACGTGCATGAAACCTTTAATTTAAGTTCGTAAAATAAAAATAAAAATAAAAATAAATGATATCATGCACATATATGATACATACACGCACATATATGGGGAAAATTACCATCTAATAAAAATATATTTACATATAACATGAAACGCGCTACTAAAATCTAATATAATAAAATAGACGATGAAATAATCAATATAACAAAATACACAGAAACATGGTTGTTCTAATATAAAAACATCAAGAAGAGTGGTTACATCTAACCACTACAAGAAATTCGCCATATGACAACGGTTTTTACCCGTTGTCTTTTCTAGTTTTTGAGCATTGTCGTATCCAGCGTTGCAAAAAAAATTTCGCTAATAGACAACGCTTAAAAACCGTTGTCTTCTTTAGATACGAGTTGCACGAAAAAGTTGTCTTTTTTTTAATTAACTATTAAATAGGACGTTGACCACGTTGTCTTTTTTTTAATTAACTATTAAATAGGACGTTGACGTCATCATAGCGCCGACACATCATCATGATACGTCAACGTAGTGTCGACACATCACCGTCATCATAGTGCTGACATATCAAGTGCCACATCAAATAGGACGTTGACGTCATCATAATAGCGCTAACACGTCATACTAATTGACACGTCATCACACCAAACTATTATATAGGATGTTGACGTCAGCGATGACATCATCATACCCAATATTACGCGTTATCTGGAAATCGAACCCGAGACTCAAGATGATATTCTAACCACTAGACCATTGGTGTTTTATTTAATAATATTTTACATGCATTTGTTTTATAAGTATTTTTGATATTTTTCAATTCTCTATTGTCACATATTTTTAAAAGGTTAACAATATATATGATTAATGACTAATTAATATGTTTAGTAATGTTTAATCTAATATCATTTTAAGACAATTATAAAATATACTAGTGCATATTATATTTTTAATATATTTTATAAAAATACTATTTTTATAAAATTATGAGTTTGTTCCTATAAGATAATATTAATGCAAATAATATAAGATAACATCATAAAATAATTAAACTTTTCAAATTTAATTTAATTAAGAAACAATTAATATTATCACATATTTTTTGTTAATTTTTATAAAGTACCATTACTTATTAATATAAGTCATTGATTTCCAATTTTGATATATTACTGTATTTAACTCGATTTCAATGACCAATATATGAATGTTCAAAACCCAAAATGTTAATGCACTCACGATACAAAATATAAATATGACTCAATTAAAATATTATTCTTTACTTTAATTTGTTGGACTATTAATTGTCATATTGCGTACATAGAGTTATTTATATATATTTTTACATACATAAATTTATTCAATACCTAAAATATTATTGAAGAATCACAATATTATTTGTATTTTTAATATATTTTAAAAGGTTAACAATATATATATATATATATATATATATATATATATATATATATATATATATATAATTGGTATGATTTATATATGGGTGCGGCTATCCGCACCCCAGAAATTACTAAACACACCCCATTCCTAGTGTTACCGTATACAAATGAAATGTACAGTAACACTAGGAATGAGGTTTGTTTAGTAATTTATGGGTTGCGGATAGCCGCACCTTTTATATATATATATCTTTTTTTTTTCTTTATAAAATAATTGTTTAAAATAATTTATGTTTTTTGTATTAATTTTAAAACCAAACTCATTTTATTTTTATTTTTATTTTAGAAAAACATTCATAATTTATGAATTATGAATTATAAGACATAATTTTCGAATTATGTTTTAAAATAATATATAAATTTTGTATTATTATATAAAAGGGTGAGAGTGATATTTTAGGTGTAGTTTCTTAATTAATTCAAAATAGTTTGACCTCTAAGAGGTCCAAATGGATTGGACCTGAGTAGGTTGAAAAAAGACATACAACCATGGCAAGAACGATGAGAATGTAAGGAAAAAAAGCGGGTGCCGACCTTTTATTAATATTATTCATTTTGAGTTTGTTCGTATAAGATAATATTAATGCAAATAGTATAAGATAACTTTATAAATTAATTAAATTTTTTAAATTTAATTTAATTAAAAAACAATTAATTTATAATTAACACAACACATAAAAAAAACGTTGCACAATAGGTTGTCTATTGGCGAAAAAGTACTATGAAAAGACAATGCATAAAAGCGTTGCATAAAAGAGTTGTATTTTTTAAAAAAAATCTGTTATAAGACAACCCTTTGAAAAAAGCGTTGCCCAAAAGCGTTGTCTTTTTTTTAAAAAATCCGCTATTTAACAACCCTATGGAAAAAACGTTGTTTTTTCCATTATTTGTGTTGTCTTTCAGCGAATTTTTTGAACAAAGACAACGCTTTTCGAAGAAAGGGTTGTAAATTTCGAAAAAACTACACAAATTCATAAAAAGGATTGTCTTTGGGGGTTGTTTCCTATTTTTCTTGTAGTGAACATATATCTATATTTGTTTATTCTATTTGAGAATAATACACACATTTTGTAATATTTAAATACAAGTTGATAATCACTATCTCATATCCAAATTGTGATGCATATATGCACATCGAATCTCTACCAAAATTCCTTGGTATATCTTTTCAATTTTAATTAGTTATTTAAAAATAACACCAATTAAGTAGGTATTGTTGAAAATTATAAACTGAGAAGAAATATGAGATTTCATTACTGATAAGAAAAAGAGGATTACATATATATAGAGATCTAATGGCTTGATCACCAAGCTATCATCCTAACTACCTTCTAACTAACTACTTACATGGCACACTAACATGGCAGCCAACTCACTCTATCACAACTGAAAAGAAACTACCTCACATAATTATATGAAATATTAACTCCAAGCATGCACCTTCTAGAAGAACTCTAATATGCTTCATTGTGCTATTAACCAAGATCGTGAATAAGAGATAGTTTGGTATTAAGCATAGTAAATCTCCCAGTTGAAAGTGTTTTGGTAATAACATCAGCAACTTGATGTTCAGAAGGTACAAACCTTACATCAAGTTTTTGATTTTGTATATTTTCTCTTAAGAAGTGTACATCAACTTCAATGTGTTTGGTACGGACATGAAAGACAGGATTAAAAGCTAACTTAATAGCTCCTATGTTGTCACACCAGAGAATAATATGATGATAAAGAGTAATCCCTGTTGGGATATTTCAGTAGTAATCTTGATAAGATAAAATTGTATGCACAATAAGAAAAGAACAGTTTGCTTAAGGGATCAAAACCTAGTTTCCATACTACGTGATCTTTAGTTCCTCGTCTATAAAAGATCATGTAATGGTTTTCCAAGTGATAAGGAAAATCAACCTTAGAAGATATAGGGAAATATCTTCTAAGAGCAACAATCTGGAAGCTGAAGCAGGAAAAGCAACAGGAAGCTGCAAGCTGAAGCATGAAGTAGCAACAGGAAGCTGAAAACAGGAAGCTACAAGTTGAAGTAGGAAACACCAACAGGAAGCTGAAAACAGGAAGCTGCAAGCTAAAGTAGGAAGTAGCAACATGAAGCGGAAGCAGAAAGCTACAAACTGCAATCAGGAAGTCAGCAGCTACAAAGCTTACTGAGACATCAGGAAGTAGCCAACAGATTTATCATAAGAAGATAAAAGCTACTCTTATCCAAGTAAATACGAGGAAGATCATGCAACTCAAGGAAGAACAAAGCTATCTTTCAGCAAGAAGAAATATTCGTTGCATGAATCTCAGGAATAAACCCATACCGCCATGCCAGGTCAGCAAGGTCCAGTAATCGATGTCAGACACATTAAATGCTCATGGAAGGTTTTACACGCCAACTTGTCTTTCAAAGATGATGCATTTAGTGAAGTCACAGTGAAGATCTTTAGAGAATCAAAGCTCGAATTCAAAATGGAGAAGTATTTTTCCTTCAACGGATATTTCACCACAATGGATAGATTCTCAAGATATATATACAGAAGGTGTGAGGAGCTGAAGATGTGTGAGACTAAGCCAAGTGGAAATTCAGAAATACTCCAAAGCTATTTCAATCTTTTCTTAGTCCAGCCACTCAACCTTCAGAAGCAGTCTACCATTCAAGTGTTCGAGCTCTAAAGTTCAAGACTGATTTCACCACACCAGTTGAAGAAATCACACATACTTTTAACCATTGTGCTGTGTGTGCTAGGTTGTTTTAGTTAGGTGTACTTAGTTGATAGGATCTGATCCTTGCTAAGTTTGTTAGTCTTGTGTAGGCTATCTTTCCCTGTGTGGGAGTGTGTTCCCTGTGTGGGAGAGTTTTCCTGTGTGGGAGTTTGTAAACCCTGTGTGGGATTTGACCTAGGAATCTTAGATTCTAGTAGGTTCAACTTGTTTTGGAAGAAGTTTGTAAAGACGAGTCTTGTAAAGCAAACTGACCATAACAAAGTTCCTCATCTGAGAATGAGTAGAGTGGACATAGAAGTGTTACACCACCTTCGAACCACTATAAGCCATAAGTGTTTACTGTTTATCTTATTTGCTGCATTGCATTATTTGCATATCTATCTTGTTGCATCTATCATAAGCATCCTGATAAACGTTTGTTCTAAAATCATATTTGGAAAAGAAAACTGGTTTTCATCAGAAACTCTATCAAGTCTATTCCGCTGCATTGCATTTTGATACAGGGTCAGTAACCTGATCTAGCTTAGGGCCAGGTTACTGATTCAAGACAGGATACTGTTCTCTTTGTTTGAGACAGAAACTTGTTAATCAGTAAAAGTTTCTAAAAGTTTGAAAAATCGATAGAGGTTCATTCACCCCCCTCTGAACCTCTGACCACTTGGGACCAACAATCCCCAACTCAGCAAATAAACTTTTAAGCCAAATAAGATCTATTGTTGCTAAAGCCAATGATTTATATTCAGCCTTTATGCTGCTTCTTGCTACTACATGTTGTTTCTTGCTACTCCAAGTAAGAGGGTTAGTGTCAAGAAAAATACAATATTTACTGGTACTCCTTCTATCATCAAGATTACCTGCAAAATCAGCATCAACATATCCTTCCTAAACCATTCTAGAAACTGGTTTGAACATAATGCCAGTATGTTGAGTGTCTTGTAAGTATCTAAGTACTCTTTTACATGCTAGCCAATGATTAGTAGTAGGTTGATGAAGATATTGACTGAGCTTATTCATAATGAAAGCAATATCAGGTCTAGTAAGAGTTAAGTATTGCAAGCTCTCAACAATACTTCTATAAAGAGAAGCTAATCAAACAGAGAGCTATCAAATAAAGATAATTTCTGACCAAAGAGATATGGAGTAGGACTTGGCTTGCACTGAGAAAGACCAGCTTGATGAAGTATTTCCCTGGTATATTTAGATTGAGAGAGATGAATACCAAGAGAGCTTCTATGAGCTTCAGTACCAAGAAAGTAACTGACTTCACCATAATGTTTGAGAGAAAACTTGGAGTTTAGCTTCTGAATAAGACCTGAAATCATATTATCATCATCTCATATGATTAATATGTTATCAACATATACCAGAACAATCAATAGTTTACCATGAACATGAACATGAAATAAAGAGCTATCAGATACTGATTTTTGTAACCCTAAGGAGAGAATATAACTTTTGAGCTTATCATACCAAGCTTTGGGAGCCTGCTTGAGCCCATATAATGATTTCACCAACTTACAAATATGAGAAGAATAAGTGATATCAACAAAACCTTCAGGCTGAGTCATATAAACCACATTTTTCAAGTCATCATTAAGAAAAATATTATTCACATCAACTTACTGAATTTTCCAACCCTTTGTAACAACCAAAGTTAATACAAGCCTTATAGTAAGAGGCTTGACCACAGGGCTAAAAATATCAAAATAATCAAACCCTGCATTCTGCTAAAAATCTCTTGCCATCAATCTTGCTTTGTTATTATTAATACTATCATCAAGATTTCTCTTGATTTTAAACACTCACTTGTTAGTGATTGGATTAATATCAAGATGACTAGGGACCAACTGTCATGTATTGTTATGTTGCAATGCTTTGAATTCATCTTCCATAGCAAGCTTCCAATGAGGGCAAGCTAGAACTTGTGTGACAGTTGTATTCTTGATCAGTAAGAGTACTAGTAAAGACTTTAGCTTTAGAAATACCATTCTTGGATCTTGTTACCATAAAGTGAGTAGAAGTGGACGAAGAAATAATCAAGGATCTGTTATTAATATGGAGATGTACAGAAGATAAATGAGAATGAGGAACAATATTACCTGAAGATGATCTGTCATGCAAGTTGGAAGATAAAGAAGAAGAAGACCTGGATGTAGGAAGAATAGAAGAAGGAAGATGAAGTATAGACAGAGATGAAGAAACATGAGTGGAAGAAGTATTTGGTGATGATAAATGAGGAGCAAACAACTCACCATAAAGGAATTCTAATTCATTGAAGACAACTGTTCTAACAATATAAAGTTTACCACTTAGAATGTAAACACTTGTAACCTTTATGAGAAATATTGTAGCCAAGAAAAACACATTTGTGACTTCTATATTGAAGCTTATGCTGATTGTATGGTCTTAAGTAAGGAAAACATGCACAACCAAAAGTTTTGAGAAAAGTTTAATCAGGTAACTTGTTATACATTTTGAAATAAGAAGATTGACCTTGAATAACAACAGTAGGAAGCCTATAAATAATAAACACAACAGTTTGAAAAGCTTTCCACCAAAATAACATAGGAATAGAAGCTTGACTAAGTACAGAAAGATCTATTTCAGTAACATGTTGGTGCTTTCTTTCAATCAACCCATTTTGTTGATGAGTATGATGACATGAATGTCTTAGAACAATGCCTAATGTTTGCAGAAAAGAAGATAAAACTCTGAATTCACCCCATATCACATTGCAAAGCTTTAACTTTACTAGCAAATAACCTTTCAACAAGAGGTAGAAACTGTTTGAAAATTAAAGCAACATCAAACTTAGCTTGAAGAGGATAAATCCAAGAATATCTAGTGTAATCATCAACAAAAAACATATAATACTTGTAGCCATCTCTTGATATGGAGGAGGAAGGTCCCCAAACATCACAATGTACAATCTCTAGAAGCTTAGATGTAGTATGTAACATAGAAGAGAAATGCATTTGATGAATTTTACCTAGTTTACATGCATCACAAAACATTTTAGAGAAAGAACATGTGACATTTATTGATTTGAGAACATGAGATGGGGTAGCATTACAAGGATGACCTAAACGTTTATGCCACAAAGAAAACAAATCAGAAGAATTATAAAAGAAAACTTGAGTAGAAGTACTCTTATTAGAAGTAACCAACATGATATGTGAAGTAAAAGATAGAAGATGAGAAAGATCTAGCTGGTACAGTCCATCTTTAAGCGCTTATTTCAACAGAATTTAGTGTGACATCAGATCCTTGACAAGACAATAAGAAGAATGAAACTCAATAAAGGAAGTGTTAACAACAAGCCTTTGTTTACCCTGATATGGAGACTGCAGATGAAGATTCTCCAAAGCAGAGGTAACATGGTGTGAAGCTCCACTATCAATAATCCAATCCAATGACTGACTAGAAGAGTCATTGTCAAACACAAGTGGATGTCCAAAATTAGGAGCCGGAGAAGAAGTATTAATAGTACTCAGTAGATTGGCTTGAACATGTGGAGCAGAATTCTCCAATCCTTGGAATGAAACATTAAATTGTTTAAAACATTTGACTGCAATATGGTTATTTTTGCCACAAATCTGGAAAACAACACGTCCACCACGAGAGAACAGACCATGGCCTCTACCATGCTAGGGAAAACCACCTCCCAATCGATCACCAAAGCCTCTAGCAGTACCATAATGAGCACTAGGAGTAACAACAGTAGAAACAATTGTTGATTGTTGATTCAATCGTATCTCATACGTCTGTAAAATAAACTAAACCTCTAGAAGATATAACTACTCACTACGCGTTGTGAGATTAACTACAACACTCTCAAATTCCAATCTTAAACCACCTAAAATATAAATAACAAGATCATCATCACTAATAACCTGTCCAGCAGCTCTAAGTTGATCAGCTAAGTTCTGTATATGCATGATAAACTCTGTAACCACCATATTTTCTTTTTTCAGAGTCTGGAATTGAAACCATAAATTCATAGCCCTAGCTTTAGAGCACGCCAAATTTTAAAGGAATGAGTGTAGCAATTAACAAAACCTAGCATCGATTCAGAAATCAAGCTCAAGATCCAGCTCTTCAAAAACTGATCCTTCTGAATCCACTCAATAAAGGTGGCACTGCGACGTCGAGCACCATCGCCATCCAGCACAAATTCAGTAGGAATGTTGTCTTCATTACCAAGCAAAAAAAAGATCAAAACCATGCGTAGTCACAGTAGCAAGGATCTGCGATCTCCAATACGAGAAATTCGTTCGATCAAGACGAAGAGTAAGAGTAGTAAACGTTGGGAGAGAAAACTGAGCCAGGAAGAAAATCGAGAATAATCAACATAGTGAGCAGAGAAGAAGAAGAAACTCTGACTCAAGATACCATATTGAAAATTATAAACTGAGAGAAAATATGAGATTTCATTACTGATAAAAAAGAGAGGATTACATATATATAGAGATCTCATGGCTTGATCACCAAGCTATCAACCTAACTACCTTCTAACTAACTGCTGACATGGCACGCCAACATGGCGGCCAACTCACTCTATCACAACTGAAAAGAAACTACCTCACATAATTACATGAAATACTAACTCCATGCATGCACCTTCTCGAAGAACTCTAAAAGGTATAAAAATATAAATAACAAGTGTACGTAGTTAAATTTGTAAACATTTATACAAAAGGTGGGGAATACTTTTTAAAGTTTTTAAATCAATGAATCTTATCTTTGTGAACTTTGACTAATATATATTCCATCTTTGTTTTTTAATGTAAACAAAGTGTAATGTATCTAAACTAAAAAAAAATCGGCCGGTATTTTATATAATGGATAAAATAATTACTAACAATCGATTAATTATAGAAAAATATTGTTACCTTCCACACAAACAAAATACATTACTAATCAATATCTGACCTATATTAAAAATAATAAAATATAAGATGAAACATCAAAATATATATATAACAAAGAATTCAATCGTTTTTCTTTTATTTTTTATTTTATGATCACTAGTACTCCTTGTAAACCCTATCACCCTATCAAACGTAAAAGAATTTTTTTTAATTTTTTTTTTTTACTACAATTAGATTTAAACAAAGATATTGATGCAGTCACATTTAGGTTAGCCAATTTTAGTCATTTAGGCCGACCTACTCATTTAGTCAGATTAGCATGCATTCAGTGACCATTTCTTATTTTGATATACTATTTGTGGTATTGGTATTTGGTACAATATTTGAAAATTATACCCTTCTGGAACTGAATAATTTTATTGCTTTTATAGGGATAAAACATATTGATCTTATCGGATATTTCCTCAAGTTTTCAATAATTCTTTAATATATTTTGTCATTCACATTTAGCTAGCCTTCAATGTCAATAAAAGCTTCTAAAGTTACTTAAGATTTTATTTTATTACAAAAGGTCAAAATTATAGGATTTATTGATTACATATATAGTTTCTAAGATATTAATTTGTAGTGAATTAAAAATTTACTTTAATTTCGAGTATATATATATTTTTTGCACATAAAACATTACGATAAATTTATACATAAATATAAGATATCACATTCTATTCATGTGTTTAGAAAATCGCAATAAATAATTTATGTATAGAAATAAGTAAGAAATGTTATGCTGTATGTAACACTACTAACAGTGATATGAACTGTTAAATGTTAATGCTACTAAGATTGGATTTGCTTTCAAAAGCGCATCTAAAAATTAGGATTTGCTTTTGATTTGCAGACCCAACTAAGGCCCAATCAAAACAAGCCCACTAAAATCGCCAGCCCAAATTTAGTATGGGAGAAGAGTTACTGCCGTTGCACTTTCTAGTCTGAATCAATTTTGTTCCGAGTGACCGAGTTACTCAACTGTATAACCACCGAGTCGACTCGAGAGCGAGAGGCAGACGCCGGAAAAATGTTTCTTAGGCGGGTGGCGCGGCCGCTAATGATGATGGCGAAAGTCAAGGAGACGACAGGGATCGTAGGCCTGGATGTCGTACCCAACGCGCGAGAAGTGCTAATCGGACTCTACACCAAAACCCTAGACGAGATCAAGGCGGTGCCGGGGGATGAGGGTTACCGGAAAGCCGTGGAGAGCTTCACGCGCCACCGGATGAAGGTGTGCCAGGAGGAGGAGGATTGGGAGGCGATTGAGAAAAAACTCGGATGTGGACAGGTGGAAGAGTTGATTGAGGAGGCTCAGGATGAGCTCAAGCTCATTGGTCACATGATCGGTGCGTTCACAATTGCTTCATTTTCTTTGCATCAATTAATTTTTTTTGCTACACTTTTTATTAAGTGAATTTCTTCAGTATTTACTTATTCATTTTTTCCTGATTGCTCACGAAGAATTTGATTCCAGATATTGCTATTTTAAGCTTATTCTGGATGTAGAGTACTGTGACATTGCTGTTTTTAAATAGAGTAAAATGTCATTCTAAAAGCTCTTTCAATTTTCTTGAATATCTGGGAAAAAAAGATGAAAGATTTAAATAGATCATATCATCATAATACTTGCTTTCAAACATTTCATCTTTGTTTTTGTGCAAACAATCCCAATTATGTTGCATAAATGAGAAGAGAGTGGAGTGAGAGTTGAATCACAATTCACGCTTTGAAATTTGCTTATGTTCTTAGTGTTAAATGGGACCTGTGTTGTACTTGGAAAAAAAACATGTTTGAGTTTAAATTGGTTCAGATTTTGGTCCATGTACAAGAGCTCCGAGTCTCGTTACTAAATGTAGATGTAAAAGCCATGATCTGACATCATTTACCAGGACTTACTACATGTCCCTTTAGTAGTATGAAAAAATGATAATCAGGTTTAAGCGACTGTGGATAGGTCAGGCGTAAATGAAAGAAAAGAAAGCGTGGTGCAAAGGGAAGCCTCTAGTTCTTTTCCTTTTCCTTTGTCCGAATGCAGAGGTGGCCAAAGTATTGAAATAGACGAAAAGATAGAGGGACATGAGACTGTTTTATATTAGTCAAGTGTGACTAAGGACTTATAGTTTTAGAACTGAATAAGTTCCGGATTTGAATCGTCAATTTAAGTTTCTGGACGAAAAATGAGTATCTTCTCACTATTAGGGAGTGTAGAATCTAGAGCTTATAGATAAACATGCAGCACCTTGGATTATTTTTTAGTTTATGTTAAAATGACAGAGGTATTTAGAAGCCTTATATGTGTTAAAAGGCAGATTGGATTTTTGTCACAAGGGTTATGAAATTTATTGGAAAAAACAATTAAACAAGTCGATTTTTTTTCAGATCGGTTTATATTCTTGTCAACATTGTTTTCTTGTAAAACAAAATAAAAGACTCTGGTGGCATTGCACTGAAATATCACTGTGATAAAATTTGTTGATTGCAACCCGATCTCCTAGTAACACTCTTCATCTGTCTCAAGAGTGTTGAGATCCCATAAATCTTTTAACTGAAGCCACCCACCCACTATGAAGTGATTCTAATACTTTCATATAAGAATGTTACGATGGTGTGATATATTTCTTTTAAATTGAGTGCAGAATGGAACCCATGGGGTATCCCTGATGACTATGAATGTGAAGTGATTGAGAACAATGCTCCAGTACCCAAGCATGTACCTTTGCATCGACCTGGTCCTCTTCCTGAAGAGTTCTACAAGACACTGGATGCCGTTGAAACTGGCACTTTGGATTATGCTATTTCAGCCTCTGAAAAGGTAGATACTGCTGTTAAATCCGATGAACCACGAGCCATGTAGTTCGTTTTGGTACATCTGTTGGTTGTCTGGTCTCTTGCTCATGCTATCTGAAACATTCTGTTTTGATCATCAGATTATGATCATCTTGAAAAAAGATCCAGTTTTTAGATAATAATAACCGCCATTGAGCTTCCCTGACAGAGTTATTTAGCTTATACTTTGTTGTAAAATAGTCCTTGAATTTTAATATAGAATGAGAATGATGAGATTGCTTCATGTTAATTTAATTATGTTGTCAGATGGTAAAACGTGAAATGTGATTCTTCTCAATCGGATTTTGCTATTGTAAATTGTGCTATAGTATATTCCAGGTTTACGATACATGCTATTTCGTAGTTCAATGCGTGTGACATGCGATGATAATTCAAGATAGGGATATGAAACATAGATTGAAAGTGAAACAAACAAATGATCTCATGTTTATTTTTCAGGTCATATAATAGGATTTGGGGAAACTTAGTCAATTGCAAAACTTGGGAAATGACATTTCCCGATGGTACCCTTACTTTGACCACATGCAGAATATGCAATGATGAAAATTTCGATTTCGATGAAAATATCGATATCTTAATTTTATAAAAATATCGTGGAAATATCGATATCAGTGGAAATATCGGTACATAAATTTATCAATATTTTTCCGATATTTCCCGACATTCCACCGATATTTATCGATATTTTAATGATATTTCACGAATTTTCATATAATTTGTACTATGAAACCACAATATCGAAATCAATACCGATATTTATCGATATTTGATCGATATTTCCCCGATATTTTGTCAATATTTCCTCAATATTTTACCTATTTTTATATACCATGAAGTCACCAATATTGAAATCGATATTTCACTTATTTTTCTATAAATTGTAGGATGAAGTCACCGATATCGAAATCAATACCGATATTTATCGATATTTGCCCAATATTTCGTCAATATTTCGTCAATATTTTACCTATTTTTATATATCATGAAGTCACCGATATTGAAATCGATATTTCACCTATTTTCCTACAAATTGTAGGATGAAGTCACCGATATTGAAATCGATATTTCACCTATTTTTCTACAAATTGTAGGATGAAGTCACCGATATTGAAATCGATATTTCTGCCGATATTTTACCAATATTTATAAAATATCGGAGATATATCGATTGCACCCTATTTTATCGATGACGTGAAAAAATGAAAATATCGAGAAAATATCGAAGATATTTCCGGATATTTTCATCTATGAGAATATATTTGACGTGGTTGTTGTCTGAATGATTAGTAGAGAGAGAGAGTAGTGTTGTTCACGGTTCGGCAAACCGCCGGTTCCGGTTCTGAACCGGCGGTTCGGGAAACCGGCCACCATGGAACCGAAACTGAACCGGGATGGTTTCGGTTGCGGTTCCGGTTCCGAACCGCCGGTTAAACCGGAACCGGCGGTTCGGTTTTCGGTTTTTTTTTTTTTTTTTTTGGGCCAAATTTTTTTGAACATTGAATGTTCAAAATATTTTAAACTGTTTCTCGGTACCGCGGTACCGAGAAGCAGATTGTTCAAAAATTGCATTTTTTGTAATTTTAGTCTTGTAATTTTTATATAAAGTTTTGAAGGCTTTTAACAAAGTAAAATGAGCGAAAATTAATAAAATACAATCAAGTTTAAAATTACAATAAAATATTAATAATGTATAAATACAAGTACAATATATGTTCTAAAATCCAAATATATTACAAATTACAATCATGATTTTTGAATCATACTTCATAGGTCGTAACTACAATATTTATTGAATACTTGAATTTAAAAGATTACAACTTTTTTATACAATATAATTGAAGAAGAGGGAAATTTTTTTTGAAAGAACTTGAGTTTCATTCTAAAATTGAAAGTGTAACTTCCAAACTTAAAATGAAATTGCCTATGTATCCTTGTGAAAACGAAGGAATCAAAGCTCACGTAGTTCTCTAACTCACTTAAACTTACCCTCACTCGTTGGTTCCGGCGGAGGAAGACGTGTTTGAATCGTATCCATAAGTGTCATCTCCATCGGAGTCTAAATGTGAGAAATCGAGATGTTGTTGACGGTTGTTTGCTCTTACCCAATCTTCAAGGAGAGTAATGTTTTGTACATTCTCCTTCGTCAACTTATTTCTTCTTGGATTCAACATGTGTCCTCATTTGCTAAAAGCGTGTTCGACCGCAACGTTTGAAGCGGGACTTGCAAAAACTTCCTTAGCAATAGTGGTTAGAATAGGATAAGTGGTGATCCTTCTTGACCACCACTTCAATAAATCTATAGGATTTTCAAAACTAATTTGTTCAAATGTGGCACCTAAATAATTATCTAATTCTTGACAAGGGTTACTACCTCTAGCTCGTTTTTGTGTTCTTACATCATAAAAATTATAAAATTTACTAAGTGCCGGAGCTCCATGTTGACTAGATGATTGTGTCGATTGACTACTACCTTGATCAATTATGTCATTACTAGAATCACCTAAAATTTGTTTATATTCTTTAAACAAATTGTATAAATTTGTCTTAGTTCTACCTACAACTTCATTAGGTTTAGGAATATAATCACATAAATCATAGTCATTTAATATCATATTAGGGAACAATGCATTATAATACATGTTTAGCAATTCTTCCAAGCCATCTTCTCTAAGCCTAGGATCTAATAACTTGGCACATAAAAATATATCCGGAATTTCATGAAAATATTTTAACCATTTTGTTTTCATTACTAAGCAAGTGTTACCTAAATAATCACAAGTTGAATATTCATTTAAAATTAGAGCAATTTTCACACAATGATCTATAGCTAAGGGAGAAGTAGGATAATAATATCCACTTAGTTCTCTAGTTGCTTCTTCAAAATTTTTTAAAAGTTGAATTAAATTTAAACATGCATCCCATGAATTTTCAAATAAAACTACATCATCATGTGGATTTTCTATATAAAATTGACAAAGCATAGACCTATATTCATACAAATCTTGAAGCATATAATAGGTAGAATTCCAACGATGTTTAACATCAATTACAAATTTTTTAACTTCTAAACTATGTCTCTTACAAAACCTAGCCCATTTTTTATGATAGACCGTAGAGTTAACAATTTCATAAATAGCATCTTTAATAGGTTTAATAAATCTATCTAATTCTTCTAATCCATCTTGAACACATAAATTTATGCAATGACACATACAACGAATATGAAATTTTTTTCCTCTAATTGGAGGTTGACAAAAATCAATCAAGTAAGGTAAACTAGCAGTATTACCACTAGCATTATCAAATCCCATGGAAAATATTTTTCTTAATATACCATAATCATTTAATACATGTCTAATTTTTTGAGCAATGTTTAAAGCCGAATGTTTTTCATTAAAATCAATGTATGCAATTAAACGTTTTTGAACAATCCATGCATCATCTATCCAATGACAAGTAATACCCATATAATGGTTCTTTTTATATGGATCCTTCCAAACATCACTACATATAGAAACTTTTTGTTTTAATTTTTTTAGATCTTCAATTAATTTCAATTTATGTTCTTCTACCATTTTTTCTATATCCCTAGTTACGGTGTTTCTACTTATTTTTCTACATGCCGGTTGTAAAAAAGTGCTAGTGTATTTTTCATAAGCATCATCGGTAGAAAAATTAAATGGAAGATGTTTCTCGGCAATCAATGCTGCTACGCCTTTCCTATTATTTAATTGACTAAATTTAAAAGTTAGAGAATCCATACCTTCCGGTTGCGTCGAAGAACCGGTAAATCCTCGAAGTTGCGTTTGCCCTCGTTCGATGCCCATCTTGTCGGGATGCTTCCTCAAGATATGGTTGGTGAATGTCCCATAGCCTCCTCCGTGCTTAAATTTGTACGGTTTTGCACAATGGTTGCACGTGACTACGTAGTCGATGTTGCTATTCGGCACTTTCTCCTTTCTAAAGTGAACGGAGAAAATATCCGAACGAAGAGTAGAAGGATCACGAGAGGTAGTGTTTCGAGTATTACCACTTTCTTGTGTATCTCTTGTTGTCTCTACTTCTTCTTCGACTTCCGCAAAGGCGGCGACGGTATTAGGGCCTAGAGTCTCCTCCAAATCCTCTTGATTATATTGATACGAATCAATATAATCGTTGTCGGCATCATCGTGAAGAGATTGTGGTGGCGGCATCGACATCGGACTTTTTTCTTTTCCACGTGAAGAACCGGCCGAAGAAGAACCTCTTCGAGACATTTTTTTTTTGGATTTGAAATGAAAGAGAATTGAAATAAATTTGGAAATTGAAGAACTACAAAAATAAAGAATGAATTGAAGTAGAATTGAAGTAGGATTGAAACTTGAATGTGTGAGCTTAAGAGAGAATAGACTTGAGAGAGTGATTGAATCAAATTGGTGTAAAAATTGTGGGATGGAGTGGGGGTATTTATAGGAATTGAAAATTCAAAAAAAAAAAAAAAAAAAATTGGGACCGGCCGGTTCGAACGATCTTGGCCGTCCATCTCCAACGGTCGATTGATCAAGACCGTAGGATCAAAATTCGGATCCGAACCGACGGTTCGAACCGCCGGTTCAAACATCCAACGGCTACTTTTTCAAATGGCTATTTAATCTAAGCCGTTGATAAAAAAACGGCTCTTTAATCCTAGTTGTACACGTGGCATCAAAAAATAAAAAATAAAAAAGAAAAGAAAAGAGAAAACCGGCGGTTTAACCGGCGGTCGGCGGTTTGGAAATATTGGAACCGAAACCGAACCGGGACCGGCCGGTTCCCGGTTTCGGTTTGAATCGGAACCGGGTCAACGGTTCCCGGAACCGTTGACCGGCCGGTTCGAACCGGTCCGGTTCCGGTTTTTCAAATCGGTTGAACAACACTAAGAGAGAGTATGCTGAAATGGAATGCTACTTAAATTCAATTGAAATTCTCCCCTTGCTACATTGAATTCTTCGCACCTGAATGCGAGTTAAATTCTCAATTAAATGCGACATAAATATAGTAAAATTAGAAAATTATAAATATTATTTATTCAAAAAAATTAAGTAGTAAAATTAGAAAATTATAAATATTATTTATTCAGAAAAATTAAGTTTATAATTGGTGCATTATATATGGTCTAATTCAACATTAATTATAATATAATATAATTAAATAATTATTTAATTGTTTAAAATCAATCAACTTACCTATATTTTAGTATTTTTTCTTATTTGTTTATATTTTTTCTCTAATTTTTTAAATTAAAAAACTTCCAAATATCTAGATAATTTCTATTATTGAAGCCTGGTGTATGTTATTTAAATAAATTTAGTTAACATTTCTATATTATTTAGTAATATTTAACATAAAATTTTAAGTTATTAATTAATTATATATCTGATACATCAGTTGTGGACATATTAATAAGTGAAATTATTAGATATCTAACACATCAACCATGAACACATATATATGAAATTCATATATATGAATGATCATAAAGACACTTGACAAGTCTACACTATTCTCACATTAAATATGATTAATTAATAACTTCAAATATTAAATTGCTAAGAAACATTGCTAAATAATATTGAAATGTTAACTAGATATATATAAATAACATATACTAGACTTCAATAATATAAATGGTTAATTGCACTAACACCACCAAACTATCAGTGATTTTGCACATAAACCACAAAACTTTTTTTGTGGTATCGATATATATAAATTATATATAATTGATACATAAACCACTGAATTTTTTTTCCGATCATTTTTTGTCGGATTTCGGCACGTGATATAAACATGATATATTTCTAAGGGGTATTTTTGTCCACACAACTCCATTGAAATTTTCTAAGTGTAGAAAAATGTCTACAACTCGATTTTGTGGATAAAAATATCCCTTTAAAATAAGTTACGTGTATGTCACGTAGGGATGACAACGGGACGGGTTTGGGATGAGTTTGGCCTTTCCCAGGGCCTGCCCAGCTAGAAGTTTCTTAGACCCAGGGCCCGTCCCACCCCACTTGAAAACCCGCCCCATTCCGGGGACTTGGCGGGTAAATCCGCCCCGTTCCGGGGACTTGGCGAGTAAACCCGCCCATCCCCGCTTGTTGTTCTTTTTATTATTATTATTATTTTTAGAACAATAATTATTCAACCCATATATACCATAAATTTAAGTCTTTAAACACTTAAACCACAATAATTAAAAAGAATATCATCCATGTCATAAGTCGTAAAACATATCAAATTCAAATATTTAAAACGCAATCCCATCATCAAATAGATCATTTTAAAATCATACATATTGTTCAATGCAAAAGTAACATATAGAAATATTTAGAAATGTTTTAATCATATCCCGACTATTCAAATGTCTTAACCTAGATTGTATTTTATTGCAACATTTAGAAATTATATATGAAATAAATACAAAAAATATATATAATATATATGGGACGGGTCTGGGGCGGATCTAGCAAATACCAGGACCCGTCCCAGACTCGACGGATCCTGTTTGACCGGGTCCGGACCCGCCCCAAAACCCGTTTGATCGGATTTTTACCCGCACCATGCGGGCCAGGTTTGTGGCGGGTCCGAGTTTGAACCTGGCCCATTGCCATCCCTAATATCACGTGGTAGAATCCGATGAAAAATGGTCGGAAAAAAAGTTTAATGGTTTATGTGTCAATTTCGTATAATTTATATATACTGATGCTACAAAAAAAAATGTTTGGTAGTTTATGTGTAAAATTACTGATAGTTTGATGGTGTTGGTGCAATTAACTCTAATATAAATTATTTACATATATAAAATTTGTTAAAATAAAAAAATTTAGAGAAAAAATATAAATAAATAAAAAAGAAAAATCCTAAAATAAAGTTGGACAAATTGAAAATGATTGTTCAAAATTTTTAAGCTTATTAATTAATGAAATTGAATATATATTTTTTGTATATGTTTATAAGATAAACTATGAATTTATCGGTGCCATTTTGACTTTCAGTTTTTTTACCATTTAATTAAAAAAAATTTAGAATTGTTATAAATAGTAAAAACAAACTAAAAAAAATGGTGGATGAGTTTAACAATATAATAGGTATAACATTGTATTTTTTTTAAATAATAAATTATTTATAATCATCTATGAATACAATATATATGTTTGTTAAAAATATATTTAAAATTATAATAATAATATACTATTTTCATATTTAAATAATTTTATATTAAAATTTTAATTAAAGGGTCATGGGACCAAAATACCACAAAATATATGTTTTATACCTTCAAATAACACCAAACATAACACCATACATCCATATACCATAAAATATAAAACTATGCCCTTAAATGCCATCAACCATGAATAGTGAATTTTGACTTTTAACTATCTTCCAAAATGCATTAATTCCCATGTTTTTCAACACCCATTCTATATACTTGTTATATCCGGATGAATTGGAAACAGATCAATATCAGGCCCAACATGCTTCCGTAAAATAAATCTATCCCTTAAAATTCATACTTTTTTTTTACCGCAACAGCACCGGGTGAAATGGTTTGCAAAGCCACCAGCTGGAAAATCACTGCCCCAGATCTTTTTACGAATAGCTCCTCACTATTCAACTTCAACCCTCGGGGAAGCTGATCTGCAAGTTATCCAGCTCCTTCAGTAACTGCACAACACAACCTTGGTTCATTTCCTACACCAGGTGTACAAAGTATTCCTTCTAAGGGATAAACTGACAATACTTAAGAACACATGTTGAAGCAAAAAGCCTATTTTTATTAAGAACTTAGAAATATTTATTACAACATATGTAATCTCCTTTTGGGAGGAGAATTACTGGTTTAGCCTCTCATAGAGAAGGCTTGAACTTGTAAACACATAAACTGTAAACACTCAAACTATTATAGAAACTAGAAATGAAAGATGTTTTGAAGAAAACTGAGGGGAATGCTCGATGTCCTTAGCTTCCTTCTCCTTCTCTATTTATAGAAAGAAATCCAGATTTGAAATGCGGATTCCAAAGCTTGTTGATCAACAGCTGGCTTATTCCTTTAGTGCTCCCATGTGATAGTTTGTTGGGAAGTCACTTTCAGCTGTTAGTGCTCGTCCTCTTTTTCTTCCACTTGACCCATCCCATGTGATAGTGGTTGGAATTGTCGGGGAATCATTTATTTCCTCACATGGCTTAGCCCATGTGATCTCGTGTCCTATCCCATTTAATTTTGTCGGGGATGCTTTAATAATTTGGTCGTTGTGGTCCCCGGGGATATCGTCTCTTTTGTGCTGGGCCATTTTCTTTATTGGCTCCGGCTACCTGTCGGTCGGGTTTGGGTCGGAATCCTTTCCCAAACTCAGGCTCTTTCTGTTCGGGGCACGCTTGACAGATCCGATCGATCCATCATCCGATGTGTGCCATATTACAGAATTTCCGGTAAGTTTCTTTACTTACCGGAATCTTGTTTTCCCAAAGAGTTATTCTCTTTGTTTCAAAGAGCTCTTCTGCGAATCCTGTCGTTGATCCAGTCATTGAATTCAGTAGGAAAGATCCATTGGCTGAATTCTGGAAAAACTTGAAAGGGTATTTGACTTTATCCATCTCTGTGAGACAAACCCAAAGTCCCCACGCTAGTCTTGTGGCAGCTTCATCTTCTGAGAATGCTCCCACCAATATCGGAATTTCTTCCGGCGAGGCTACCTTTATATTTTTCAAGGCATTACCGTCTGGTCTTCTAAGCTTGAAGAAATGAAAGGCTTCGTGAGAGCCTTTCTTTGCTGGTTCTGGAGCTGCACTTATGAAATAAAGCTCCAAAACATCACCCCTTGACAAATGAGGATTATTTGTCCAGGTTTCGTGAACTGCCTCTCCTATCCATCTCAGTAATTTTGAGATTTTTGGAATCCTGGTGATATGGTATGGATTGAAGTTAGAGCTCCAAAGTTATACCATTCTTGGACTTCGTTAGGATGACTGCCTGGTTTCATCCAAACCCTGAGATATTTTCCTGCAATATCAACAATGGTTCTTTCCGGGTTGATACCTTTTCTCGTAATCAATTTCTCCTATTGTCGCTGATATACCTGCATAGGGGAAATTTTAAACTCGTCAGTGTGAGCTTGAACCTTCATTTTTCCTGTCTGTGGCCTCAGGTTCAACTATGTCTCTTTTACCCCAGAGATGTTGGGTTGACTCGAAGACTCAGGTTGTGACACCGGAGCTTCAACATTCGTTGCAGGTTGTACATCCTCAAAGAATGTATCACCTGTAACACTCGTAGGCATGGTATTTGAATCCATAGTCTTCGGGTTAGAGTCCCGATCTCTAATCTCTCCTTTTTGCACCGTAGGAGATGTAGCCTGGAGGATATGCTTATACAACGCTTGGAACAAATGTCCCTGAGCGTATTGGCATGCTTGTATTAGGCCAGAAATGGATTTCTGATCTTCTCGTTGAAGTCGTCCAACAACTTCAGCATTGAGACATAACGTCCCAAATTCTCATTCCAGACTCTCCAGGTTTTTCCTGAGATGTCTTACTCGTTTAAGGACCTCGTCAGCAACGTGTCCTTCCATCTCGTGTTAAGAAATCTGCAAGAACATTTTCATGAGATTTCACAATGACAATATCATAATCATAATATTGGCATTCAACTTGCCATCTGAGTATCCTAGCCTTTTCTGGTTTGGATTCAATTTTATTTTTTAGAAAAACTTTGACACTTGAATTATCAATTTTTAAGATAAACTTTTTAGCCAGTAAAAAGAGAGACCATTTTTTAAAAGCCTTTCTGACTGCAAAGAATTCATTCTCCTTGATATGCCAACGAATTGTCTCTCCATCTGTAAACAGACCGCTGCAATATCTACATGGCACTTCTCCATCTGGTGTGGCTTTCATAAGAACGGCTGCCCACCAATGATCACTGGCATCTGTGTAAAGAACCAGTTCATCCTTGTCTTGAGGTATAACAAGTTTTGGAAGCTTGCTACAGACTTCCTTAAGCTGCTTAATCCCTTTTCGATATTCATCTTCCCATTTGAAAGTAACATCTTTCTTGAGTAATGGGCTAAACACTTTCCTGTGAAAGACTAGATTGTTGATGATCATTCCGGCAAAATTAACAACTCCGAGAAAGCTTTGAAGTTGTTTCTTGTCTGTGAGATCATCTGGAAATCCTTGTATTTTTTCTACAATATGATTTTGTAGAATGATTCCAGATTCATCGATTTCAATTCCTAGGAATTCAATCTGTCTCGTAGCAATTACTGTCTTTTTCTCTGAAAGCACTAATCATTCTTTGTGACAAACATCTGAAAATATTATCAAATGTTTTAGATGTTCCTTCATGTTCTTTGATGCAATGAGAATATCATCGATGTATACGAATATAAAGTTGAAATAATCTTTGAAGAGATTATCCATCTTTCTCTGATATATCTGGGGTGCATTTGCCAAACCCATTGGCATGACATTCCAGACATAGTGTCCTTGTGGTGTGGAGAAAGCTGTGAACTTCTTACTTTCTTCCTCCATCTTAATCTGGTAGAATCCAGACTTGCAATCAAACTTTGAGAATATCTTGGCACCCTTGATACAGTTAACCAAGTGTTCTCTACTCGGGATGTAATATCCATCAAACTCCAGAATGTTATTAATCCCTTTGTAATTAATAACAAGTCTAGGTTTACCTCTTTTGATTTCTCCATGATTCCTTACAATGAATCCCGGGCTGCTATATGGAGAAACTCCTGGTGATATCAACTTAAGATCCAGATGTTCCTTAAGTATCTTCTGCATATCCTCACGATCATTTTGATTCATCAGGATAGGTTTGAGTCTCACGAACTCATGTTCCTTTCCAGGTTTAACCTTTAGGGATGTTTTGAGCTCGTTTCTGTCCTACCATGCTAAAGGATCTTCATTATAATTCCTTTGGATCCTTTTCTTGAAATCCTCGAGTGATATTTGTTCTTCTATGGTAACATCACTCTATGGATTCTCCATTATGGCTTTTCACAATTCTGCAATAGCCTCTGGAGAGACTCGTTCTTCTCCTTGTCTTCTGCACGAATACAAGATATTATCCCATCTTTTGGTATCCTTTTGTTTCAGACCAAATTGTCGAAAAGATAATAAGGCATCACCAAATCTTCTTTTATCCGCCATTTTTGGATGTCGAAGTTTGGCTTCATCACCACGCTTGCTATGAAAAGGAAAGAACATCTTTCTGTAAAATGCTTCCCGCAGTCTTTGGACAATAATCTTATGATCACATAACGTTGTGAAAATAAGCCGTCTTGTCTCATTTTCCTGTGTAAATCGTTTGAATGTTTGTAGGAAATTGTTTCCTAGCAAAACATCTGCTCCTGTATCATGGAAATAGATTGGTGGCGTCTTCACCTTATACCATGGGGTATCGCCGGCGCCTCCGATCATAATTTCTGCTTGTTTGATTCCTCTATTAAGGATAAGAATCCTTTTGGAGAAATCTCGTCCTGCAATAGCGGGTAGATCTTCTCCCATTTCTTTAGGAAAAACCTCATACTTTGCAGTACATATTCCTGCTCCTGAATCAACATAGGCTGCGAAATATTCAGCCTTGTATTCAGCATATAACATTCCGATTGAAATGTATATGGAGAATAGACTAGTGGTCATCTGATTCTGTATCGTTTACCAGCCACTGTAAATTCCATTCGATCTTGTAATCTTTCCCAAGACATATGATCCTTAAGAAAATTGATACCCAGTATTAACTGTTCTGGGATTCTTCCTGCGATTCCTGAGATAGTCAGTTCAATTTCATCCATTTTTAGGTTTCCTTGAAATCTTCCGACTATTGGTTGTTGTAGACAATATAGGACATCACAAGGAAAAATATTCTCCTTTTGGTTGATGTCAAATATTACTTCAACTGCTCTCCAGCCTTCTGGACATTTCAGCTCTCCTTGTGTTTTGAATACTCCTGGGATCCGCTAAACTATACTTGGCTTCCTTTCCTCCCAACGACTGCTACTCATCAGTCTATCTTGTTGGAAAGACATTCTCCTTGTCTCCATTCTGAGGCTTTGACTCCGGTTGAAGACAGGTTGATCTTGTATTTTCATATCTATCTCCTTTATAGTTGGAGATTCAATGAGTTCTGGCAAAACCACCTTGGCGAAATCATCAAAGATTTTTGGGACTTCGATGAATTCCTTTCTCAAGAATACATCTGAATGATGTGTATTCGAGAGAGCATAGGAAATCTTGTAAGTGATCGAATAAGGTCTATTCCCTTCTTTCATCAAGTCGTCTCTTTTGAAATCTTGATGAAGGGTCAAGACTTTGTTAAAGTCTCGATCTCCTAGATTGTATGCAATACGAGGATAGACATTGAATGCCAATTTTCCTGCACACAAGTTTCCTATAACTGCTCCAAGGCAAGAATCCTTGAGATTTGAGATTCGTTTGTCAAATATGGCAAGATTAAGAGGCGAATCAATTCCTTCTTTGAAAGTTGCTTTTATAATAACTCTTATGGCTCCGATATAAATCCATGAGAGTGTGTTTGCAACTTTTCTCCTAACTTGGTTTCTGATCTCCTGAACCTCTTGGTAAGTGATCAACTGCATCTCGATCAGGTTACTTGTGAATTCCATTAGTATAACGAATTCTCCCGTAGTAACCCTATGGATAACTTGGTGTTTTCTTTTACGAATTCCAAACTTATCCAAGGCTTTTTCCATAGCTCCAATGGTAAAACCATCGTAGATCTGAAGCTTTGGATCCTCTTTCATAATTCTTATGAGAGTCTTATGAGAGACTGTTGTGTGAGAGAGATATCCTGACATATCTTCTCTTATTATTTGAAGAATTTCTTCTTCACTCCGATTCTGATGTGGATTCACTTCCATCATCCGAATAGATCTCTTCTTTATAGACGCTTTCATCTGAGGGTAGATCCTCAAATTGATACACCTGTATAAGATCTTGGTAATAGACAGCTTCTTCGAATTCTGGTGTTGCTTCGAACTGTCTAAGACCTCTCCTTTGATTGTCTGGGCAATCCGTTGAGATATGCCCTCTTACTCTGCAAGTCCAGCAATTACAGTCTTTGAAACTTTCATTAGCTCTAGTGTGAGCTCGCCTGAAAGTTCTTCTTCCCATAGTTCTGCTGGAGCTTCCAGGGTTTGAACCTGTTGATGAGGTTCTACTCTTGCTTGGTGCTGGTCTTTGCCCTGTCTTATAGCTCCGGGCTTTTTGTTTAGACCACATCTTTCTAGGTCTCCATGAAGACCTATAACTCCTTCTATTATTGTTGTTCCCACGGCTATAAAGATGACTTCTCTGCTTTCTCCTTTTATGCATTCGTGGTTGACCTCCTACAACTGTTGGGAAGTCATTATCTTCGCAACATAAGGGAACCATTTTATTGATTCCTCGGAGTCTCTTGTAGTTCTTGTAAAGTGCTGCCTGATGACACCATTCAGCTAGCTTTACCTTTAAGAAAGACATTCTTCTGGCCACAGTATCCAAATCGTCTGCACTTTTATATTCCTTATGAGCATCTCTCTCCAGGGACTTGGTATCTTCGCAAAGAAAAACTGCGAAGCTTTTTTGTCATCCACCTTGGACTTCCATCGGTACTCGGTGAATAACTTGATATATTCGTCAATATGACAAATATCATGTAACTCGAGACAATAGAGGGCTTGTTTATATCTTTTTCTTTTCTGTTCTTCCAATCCCTCAAAATAGTCTATGCGTATAAAATGTATTTTGAACAATTTTGCCATACTATCGATAATTCCCTTTAATGACTCACCAGCCGTAACATTATTCCTCATATCTAGTGCAGTCATATCCCACGCAATCCTTACAGATCCTTCCAAACTCATTTCAAGAAGTAAAATGAATCCTTCTTTCGTGAGATCAAGGGTTCCTGCTGCAATCCTCATTGCCGATGCCCAATCATCAATAAGGACTTCTCAACTTTTGAAATCTAGAATATCTAGATTCAGCATCAATCCATACGGATGTATCGGATCTAGCTGTGATTTTCCATAAGGCGTATTCATAAGGTTTGGCCTTCTGGAACGTTGTCGAGTTCCTGAAACAATAGGATCTCCTCTTGTCGTAAAATCTCCAGCTTGTGGCATCGGTTCATCCACATGATGTGAACCTGAACTTTCTGCAACGTTGGGATCTACTGGTGGTTGTGGAGGTAGTCTTGGGTTTTGGTCACGAGTAACCAAAGTTGAACCATCTCCTGTTTGCATCTTTAGATCCACTATTCCTAATCCTGCAAAGGACTCGACAAGTTCTTGTAGATCTTCAAGATTCATTCTTTCCATATCCATCACCTCAATTTATGATGGATTTTCCTTTGATGATAGCTATAAGCATTTCATCTCGGGTCATTGGTCGTACGACTTCAGTTGGTATCCCTTTTTGGTGTAAATAGGGAACTGTTCCGAAATCTATACGTTTCCTTCCTCCGGGAACACTTGGTCTGTCCTCCAGATTCTTGACTCGTTTTTGAATATCATGAAGGATTTCAAGAGTCTCCTTCTGATATGTTATCATCATCTCCATCTGGTTTTGGATCTGATGGACTTATGTTGGTAGATGATTATGGCGGTTGCCATAATTCTGTACCGTCTTCTGGATTTCTCTAAGATCAAGGCCGATCTTAGATGTATCCGGAATTATCTCGCTCCAATCTGGTCCTCCTTCAGGTCTCATGGTTCGGATGAACGTACTCCTGTTGGTTTATCAGATAAGCATATAGTATCTGGTTTATCGAAAGAAAACCCCGATAATGTGATGCTTGTCTCTGGCAATGCCGTAAGGTTTTCCCGTCGGCTCTTGCATTCTCCTTTTCAACATATTGGTTATTCCAATATGTCAATTTCTCTTGGTGTTCCTCTTGGTGCATCGCCAAAACTTGACGGTACCTCCAGTATGGTAAACATCTTGGACAATCGCCCAGATTCATGTTTCTCGAGGAATTCTCCTCACCAAAGGTTAATTACATAATAGTAATAAATGTCATAAAAGTTTTTAATAAACCTAGGCTCTGATACCATTTTGGGTCCGGATACAACAAGTATATTTTCTTGGGTTTTTTCAGTTTAATTTTCAAAGAAATTTGTACGTAGCGTTGTTACTCATCCCAGACCACTGTTTTTAGGCAGTATTGACACGAGGGAAGTATTCTAGCCAATATACTTATTTCAAGATAATTAAACCTAAATATTTTTTAGAATGGATTAAATTGAAAATTTAGGGAAATAAGTAATTAAATCACAAAATCAAAGAAGTAGTTAAATGGTTGCACATGGGTAGTTAGGGTTATATTGGTCTTCTTACCAAAAAGTGGCATTTTGGGGTATGATATTTTCTTTGATGGTATTTGAGGGTTTAAAAAATAGTTTTTATGGTATATTGGTATATTATCCCTTTAATTAAATATAATTATATTATGAGTAGGACTCTAATAATATATCCCTATTAATCCGGGCTACTCGATTTACATACACATACATATAAGAAAATCCCGGCTTGTCGATATACTCGTGCATACTTAATCACTAATCAGTGTCTGATCAATCCAAATTCTCTAGACAGTTCCAATCCATCAATGGCGTCTTCGGATCTGGAGAAGAAGGCGAAGGAGGCGTTCATCGACGACCACTTCGAACTCGCCGTTGACCTCTACACTCAAGCCATTGCCTTAAGCCCTACCTCCGCCGAGCTCTTCGCCGACCGCGCTCAAGCCAATATTAAGCTCCAAAACTTTACTGGTAAAGAGAAAAACCAACTCCTGTTGATTATAGTCCTTTCGTTCCTATCCTCTGTTACTGTTGTTTTTCAGAACTATATGAGTTTTTATTTAATGAGATAAAGGGAGTGGGAGTAAGAGAGACTGTTACAAGGACTAAAACTTGGCTGATCCAGGGTAGACTATAAAGACTAGAAAATTTGGGTGATCCAAATTCGCAAGGGCAACTATAAAGATTAGAACTTGAGTGATTTAGCTTCGGACTTCGTCAACCGTGCACAGATGGAGATTCCACTTGAGTTAAAACTATACGAGTTTAACAGAGTTGATTTTTTCTTTTTACTATTGTTATTCCATGTATAAGCAACGTCTGCTGTGGATTGAGTCCGTTATGCTTGTTTGGGGGTGAAGGGTGTGTGTGTAATTCAGTATTAAAGTTATATAGGAAGCGAAAATGATTTGGGGGTGATTGGAATTGATTTTTCTTCAACTCCAATCTAGAACGCTTTTAAGTTTATGATGGAAAACTTCTTGTCGATGTCTATCATAACATAGTTAATCGGTGATATCTGAGGTGATGCTTTCTGATATATCTCTAAATTCACAAAATAATCGATAAAAATTCAACAAGAACTCAATACCAGTGAATCAGTGGAGATCTTATTGTGAAATTTGAGGAAAGATTCCTCTAGAACTCATGAACAGATTACAAGATATCAAAAGCTGTTTAGCCGAGCTTACAACTGCCTATTTATCAACCTTTCACTTGGATTCCTAACGGTTTAGTTAATTATACAAAACAGCGTCATCTCTTCTAAGCCATTAACCGAATAAACACACTTCTCTTTCTGAGCTCGTGTTTCTTTCTAGCATTTCTTCATTTATTACAACTAAAAAGCCATTACAATTAAATGTAACTAAAAGCAATTAATGAAATGATTATTATGGTTATCTTTCTCTTGTGACATCCAAATATGCACACACCCACCTTTTTCCTTCTTAGCTTGTTGGTGACAATTTTATGCTGTGGATGTTGTTGGTGATGGCATTGTCTAGAAAAAAGGCAGCTTTACACATTAATAATTCTTATTCTTATTCTAAGGATTCAACTTATTCATTGCAAATGTTTGCTGGTTTTACAATGCTCATGAGGAATTTTGACAAATTCATTGTGTGCTCATGTCAAGGTTTTTTCTTTTTATTTGAAATTGGATTTGCTTTGTATATCTGACGTTCTATGGAGCTGGTTTTGAGGTTGTTACTGACCTATAAGTTCTTGATGAGCAGAGGCGGTTGCAGATGCAAATAAAGCAATTGGTTATGATCCTGCAATGGCCAAAGCTTATCTACGTAAAGGGTGAGTTCTGTAAGGGAGATTGTTTGGGTTGAAGGGATATTTTGTGAGTTTGGGATACATACCTTGTAAGGAATATGACGCACACTAATTTATTTGGTGAAACCAAACCATGGATATCAAATATGTAGGTTTTTTCCTTATATTTTATATATAAGAAACTCATGATTTCTATTGTGTTTCAAATCAAATTTTCCTTGTAATGATTCTTGTCTAAGTTATAGTGGATTTGAGAGTTAAGAGTAGAGAATGACATATTCATGTTTTCATCATGATAATACATTGCATGCTGCCTCAAACAAATAGAGGTATTTTTGTTTGTTTGTTAGGATATACGTCTGGATGTCTGCTGGAATTGGCATTTGGCCTTATGTACTTTTTTTGTTTGCTTCTTTTCATTTTTCCATGCTATCCTCAAGCTTTTATTCTGACCTTGTCAGTGAGGATTCTGGGTTTTCATTGTATTGTGGTTTGTATGAAAATCTTTTGTGCATTGTATTCATAACATTCTTGTACATGTGTTTGCATGCTGTTAAGCATGTGATACATGATACATATCATCTGAAATCTTATATCTGTATATCTGATCTTGTCTGGGATGGCTTTAATCTCTTCATTTCCAATAAGCATTATTTTTGTTCATTTTCAGCAGTCCTTATACTTGTTCTCTGAATTATGATTTTTTTCCATATATTTATATATTGCTTGTACAAAATAGAACTTCCTTATTGATGGAAATAAGGTAAAGATACGAAGACAGTCTATTTGCAGCATATAGTTCCACCTTCATCTGAGCTATGTTATTCAATCTATAATTATATGCCAGCATTGAAGCCTTTAAAACTTTGGCTGCTTGGTTGATTCTAGATAAGCTGTTTCTATTGAATCTAGGTGAAACGAACTAATTCATGTACCTTCCTCTGCTGAGTTGATACGTTCCTTTAGTTAGAGTTGAGTGTTCTGCTGTCTGAACATTTCTGTATCAGTTCCACTGGGCTTTTCATATGTTAAACATGAGTATTACCGTAGGTGTGACACAATTATCTACTTACATATATGCAATTTAATTTAGAATTTTGGATTGAATTGGATTGTAATCATCTGAAGTTTTTATACTTAAATATGTATGAGAACATCTGTCTCAACTAAACATACACACACAACACATATATATTGTTATAGTTTGATATATATATATTTGAAATTATTTGGCCCTTGCTTCCTTCCCCTGCTCCACCAGTGTTTAAGTATGAATAGGATATTTTTATTTATTTCTCCAGATTTTGCTTATTAATGCATCTTTTGTGTTCATTGTGTAGTGTGGCTTGTATCAAGCTTGAAGAATACCTGACTGCAAAGATGGCCTTACAAACTGGTGCTTCTCTGGCCACTGGAGACTCCAGGTTTACCAACTTGATCAAGGAATGTGATGAGCGTATAGCAGGTAGTTCATCGACTATGGTGTTTATAATTAATCTCTTCAATATGATTTTTGTTCTCTGAAGTTTGTGCTCCACAAAATGTAAACTTGAATTTCTAGTTAACTAGCTTCTTGTAACCATCATATTATTGTGGCATATGGTCATCAACTATATTTTCATTTTAATTGCATTTGTGAATCTCGACTTGTTTTGTTGGTTCACTGTCTTTTCGGCTGTGTGGCTTTTGATGTGTTTGTGGGGCAGGACACTAAGTTTTAGCAAACTCATTGAAAATTCTTAAGAAGTTTACCTCAGTAGGCCCTTTTTTATTATGATTTCATATAGATGTTTGTTTGGTCGTGGCTTGATCCATGTTATGCTTCTGTTTTATTTTGATATGTAATGAATTTATGGGATCAGATACTGAGCATGGCATATTACCTGGAGTTTCTTGTTGAATATTACCTCATTATAGCTTGATATAACAGCCTCTTAGAGACACATCTTTTAATTGATGCCATATGGCATAGGTTAACGCTCCATTGCAATTTTGTTTCACTCAACTTGAGGGCCATGACGAAGATAAGCTATATTTTTAGTGTAAATTCTTTTATTGCTGTGACATGACAACCATTTACTCATGACAAAGCTGTGAGATGTGGTGCTGCTTTTGCATTGTGGTTAGTAGAAATGTTTGTAGCTAGATCTACCAGAATCTTGGTTTCTTTGCCATATTCCATTAGAATAATGAGTATTGCCGGGATTTTGATCTCTTATCTTTCCTTTTGGATTTTTGAGCAACTGAATATTGAAATTGTTGGGCAGCAGACATGAGAGTTTTTGGTGCATATAATTGTCCTCCCCTGTATTCATATATTTGTTCTGTTCTTTTTTTGGGTTTATTCAGAGGAAGCTGCAGAGCTCCCAAAGCAATTGGTCAATAAAGCTCCAAGTGATGCTGTTGTTGACTTGTCCAGTCAAGGAACAACTACATCAGTGTCATCTACCAAACCAAAATACAGGTTACATGTGGTACATTTTGTATGGGCTATTTTAGTTAGTGCAAAGGAGCTCCTAAATTATTGTGATAGCTTCCAGCACTCCAAATATTGGAACAAAATTAATACAAGTTTAGAAGACAAATAGTTATTTATGGTAAATTACATCCAGTTCTCGAAAATCTTCAATCTTTTGTGGAGTGTTTCCATTGATTAATGGGTTACAATGAATTCTTGTGATGATTCATTTTCTATAAATAAAAAGTATTCCACAAGAGTTGTTATGGGGCAGAACTTGAATCATCTTTATTTCTTCTGTTGATAGAGTTACTCTGTAAATACAGTTCTTATTCAGTTATTTCTTTATGTATACTGCAGGCATGAATTTTATCAGAAACCAGAGGAAGTGGTGGTAACAATATTTGCAAAGGGCATACCAGCAAACAGTGTTGTCGTTGACTTTGGTGAACAAATAGTAAGTGCTGAATTGATATCACTTTTGTAATCGTGATTTAAATTGTTTCATATCTTTGCTGACGTGCAACCTCATTTTTGTTCTTTATTGATTTCCAGCTTAGTGTTAGCATCGATCTGCCTGGAGAAGAAGCATATCATTTACAACCACGCTTATTTGGAAAGGTGTAGTAAATGCATGATTTGGGAATAATTATTTTGATTCTATATTACCTGCATCAAGGAAAAAAGTAAAATGCTATGTTGGTTGTGTTACATGACAATTTGTTTGTGAGAGAAGCTACCGACGGCTTACAAAAAATTGCTGGTTGGGGTGGTACATTTTAGGGTTTTGTTTCTTTACCTGCCATTATATTGTAGTATGGTAACAAAAGCATAAGGTGTAAACATTAGACCGTTTCTTTTCCCAAATTGCTTAATATGATGGTAGAATCATCACTCATACTTGAATTCTATTTGTTGATCTAATTTTCTTTTGAAACAGATAATTCCATCAAAATCTAGATACGTCGTCATGTCTACAAAAATTGAAATTCGACTTGCTAAAGCAGATTCTACACTTTGGACATCCCTTGAATTTAACAGGGATGCTGCAGTTGTACAAAAAGCTACTGTTTCATCAGGTAGATCATCTCTCTCTGAAAGTCTCACTTTTCACAAATTGGCCATTTTAATGTTCAAGTATCATAGAATTTCCATTCAAGCTTCTTACATTCTGCCACGGTCAATAGGAAATCAGAAACCCACATATCCTTCCTCCAAGCCGAAAAGAGTGGATTGGGATAAACTGGAAGCTCAAGTGAAAAAAGAGGTGAGCAATCGAGCATTAGCAGTTTTCTCTTTTTTTGCTTGAATATCTCCTAATCCTCAGATTATCAGTAGCCTATTCTTAACATGATTCATTGTTTCTTTGTATATCAGGAGAAGGATGAGAAACTAGACGGTGATGCAGCTTTGAACAAATTCTTCAGAGAAATTTACCATGATGCCGATGAAGACACAAGAAGAGCAATGAGCAAATCTTTTGTAAGAACCACTACCCTTTTTCCTGACATGAAATCATCAACAGGGAACATATAGTTTTGTATTGTCCGAGGTTACTAATATATTGATTTCTTTTTCGGCCTCAATCCAAAGGTTGAGTCGAACGGAACAGTGCTATCGACAAATTGGAAAGAAGTGGGTTCGAAGAAAGTCGAAGGAAGCCCTCCTGATGGTATGGAGTTGAAGAAATGGGAGTACTGAAATCTTTGTTCTATCTCACATGTTTTGCATCATGAAAACTAACTTTATATATGATTGTGATTCAACTTGTTAATATCTTTTGACTCATCCGATTCGACTACTTGTATTACAAACTTCAGTCCTTGGTGTTTTTGCTTGTTTTTTGTACACAGATTTCGCGGAGAAATATTTTCCCCTCTTCCTAATATGGTTGATTTATCTTTGTTGAATTATGATGCATATTTTTTATTACAAGTATTTTTATTTTATTGGTGTATGGATCTTAGATTCGTATAACTTGATCCGGCCTGTTTTCTTGCGTCTCCATCAATCTATTTGTATATCCACCCACATCCTTCTATGAATGTTCGTGTTTTGTCAAACAAGCAATACCTTTCAGTTTATAAATAAATATTTTTTAACAGGGATAAGTAACATCTTTAGGTTATATTTTAGTGAAATGAGGTGATTTTAAGTAACGCAAAAACTTCTGTGTCCCCGGAACACGGATCTTAGATCCGTGTCTCCAACTCGATTCGACCCGATTGGCTCAGAAAAAACAGGTCCACGCACGTACACGTGCACCCCACGCGCCTTGAACGCGAGCACCTTCAAGGTATCCCACTCGATTCGACCCGATTGGCTCAGAAAACAGGTCCACGCGCGCACACGTGTACCCCACGCGCCTTGAACGCGAGCACCTTCAAGGTATCCCATGCCGCGCGTACAGGTATCCCATGGATACCTCATGGTCAAGATATCCACAGGTATACCTTCAAGGTATCACACGGATACCTGCGCACATGGATACCTTCAATACCTGCGTGCACTTCCACACACCGCGCGGGCACTTCACGCTCATGCACCCACGCCGCGCACACCGCTCATGCACCCACGCCGCGCACACCTCCCAGACTATGCACCCACGCTATACCTACACGCACTTCCACACACTGCGCGCGCACTTCACGCTCATGCACCCACGCTGCGCACACCTCCCAGACTATGCGCCCACGCCATACCTGCACGCACTTCCACACACTGCGCGCGCACTTCACGCTCATGCATCCACGCCGCGCACACCTCCCAGACTATGCGCCCACGCCATGAATACCTTGAAGGTATTCCATGGATACCTTCAAGATATATATGTGGATACCTGAAAGGTATTCCATGGGTACTTGACATGTGGATACATGTGATGTTTGTTCCATGGGTACTTGACATGTGGATACATGTGATGTTTGAGAAAAGGTATTTCATGGATACCTTGAAGGTATACATGCGGATACCAAAAGGTATTTCATGGATACCATCAAGTTATACATGTGATACCTGAAAGATATTCAATGGATATCTACGCGCGCCCATGCGCCCACATCAGGCGCGCACCTCACAAGCCGCGTGCACCTTTATCTAAAATAAGTGTGATACCTTCAAGATATCTCATGGATACCTTGATGGTATACATGTGATATCTTGAAGGTATACATGTGATACCTTTTTTGTATACATAAAATAAATAAATAAAAACCTGAGCGAAAAAAAAAATTAAAAATTAATGTGGGGCCCATGGGATGGGTTGGGGACACAGGAGACACACCCTTTAAGTAATTGGATCAATACATTCATATGAGATAACTAATATTTTAGTAAGATGAAATAATATTTTTATACAATATAATTAATATTTTTATGTGATACAAATAAATATATCTTATTAAAATAATAAAAAAAATATTTTTTTTAGTAAATAAGGTAATATTTTTAAATAAGAGAGAGGTCCATAAGGATAAGAAGAAGAGGTCCATGAGGATAAGAAGACAAGAAGAAAATAGAAAAAGAAGAGAAGGGAAAAAAAACCGGCTTGAAGTGAACCCTTTATTAAAGATTGATCTAATGGAAATAGACAGTTTTTGATGCGAAATATATGATATTTTCAGAAGTTAGCTAGAAAGTAGGCAGTCTTATTAAACAAAGCACTATTGATAGTTGGAAATTTTTGGTTGTGGGACCAACAAATTCGAGTAATTGCCAATGGGAGCACAAATAAAAGTTGATGGATGACAACCTCTCTCGAATCTACGTCTTAACAAGGATTATAACTTCTAACTTGTTTATGTGTTCTAATATCATAAAAATTATAAAATTGACTAAGAGCCGGAGCTGCATGAAAACTAGATGAAGATGTCGATTGACTACTACCTTCTACATTTTGAATACCTATATCATCACTAGAATTACCTAACATTACTTTATATTCTTTAAACAAATCGTATAAGTTATGTTTAGCTCTACCAACAACTTCAATAGGGTTAGGAACATAATCACAACAATCATATTCTCCTAATATCATATTTGAGAACAATGCATTATAATACATTTTTAGCAATTCTTGTAAGCCATTTTCTCTAATTCTAGGGTCTAATAACTTAGCAAATAAAAATATATCGGGTATTTCATGAAAATATTTTAACCATTTAGTTTTCATTACTATAATTGTGTCCGCTAAAACATCACATGTTGAATATTCATTCAAAATAATAATAATTTTTACGCAATGATCTAAAGTTAATTGAGAAGTAGGATAATAACAACCGGATAATTCTCTAGTTGCCTCTTCAAAAAATTTTAAAAATTGAATTAAATTAAGACATGTATCCCATGAATTTTCAAATAAAACAATGTCATCATGTGGATTTTCTATATAAAATTCACAAAACATTTGTCTATACTCATAAGAATCTTGAAGGATGTAATATGTAGAATTCCAACGATATTGCACATCGACTATAAATTTTTTAACTTCCAAACCATTTTTCTTACAAAACCTAGCCCATTTTTTATGATATGTCGTAGAGTTAGCAATTTCATAAATTGCATCTTTAATAGGTTTAATAATATCTTTTAATGATTCTAAGCCATCTTGAACACATAAATTTAAACAATGACACATACAACGAATATGAAAAAAAATTCCTCCAATCGGAGGTCGACAAAACTCAATCAACGAAGGTAAACTAGCCATATTACCACTAGCATTATCAAATTCTATGGAAAATATTTTTCTTAATATACCATAATCATTTAAAACATGTCTATTTATTTGTGCAATGTGTATAGCCAAATGTCTTTCATCAAAATCAATATATGCAATTAAACGTTTTTGTATATTCCATGCATCATCTATCCAATGACAAATAATACTCATATAATCATGCATTTTATAAGGATCCTTCCAAATATCACTATATATAGAAAGTTTTTGTTTTAAAATTTTAAAGTCTTCAATTAATTCAAATTTATACTCTCCTACCATTTTTTTCTATATCCCTGGTAACAGTGTTTCTAGATATTTTTCTACTTGCCGGTTGTAAGTAAGTGCTAGTGTATTTTTCGAAAGCATCATCATAAGAAAATTGAAATGAAAGATGTTTTTCGGCAATTAATTCAACTATGTCTCTCCTATGATTTAATTGACTAAATTTAAAAGTTAGAGAATCCATACCTCTACCTTGAGAAGAACCGGTAAATCCTCGAAGTTGCGTTTACCCTCGATCAATGCCCATCTTGTCGAGATGTGTTTTCAACACATGCTTGTTGAATGTCTCGTAGCCTCTTCCATGCTTGAATTTGTACATCTTCGCACAATGGTTGCACATGACTATGTAGTCAATGTTGTTATTCGGAACTTTCTCCTTCTTAAAATGAAAGGAGAAAATGTCACTTCGAAGCGTAGAAGGTGCTCGAGGAGTAGTGTTGCGTGTTGTGTTGCCATTTTCTTGTGTTTCTCTCGGCACCTCCTCTTCTTCTTCGGCAAAAGCGGCAGCGGTATTAGGACCTAACATTGCCTCCAAATCATTTTGATTATATTGAGTCATGATCATATTGATACGACTCAATATAATCATCATCATCGTCATGGAAAGATTGTGGTGGCGGTATTGACATAGAATTATTTCCCTTTTCACGAGATGAACCGGCGGATGAAGAACCTCTTCGAGACATTTTTTTTTTTTTGGAATAGAAGTGAAATAAAATTGAAGAAAAAAAAAATAAAGTATGGATTGAAATTGATCAAAGATGGAAAGTGTGAGTTTGAGAGAGTTGAATTGAAAGAGACCTTGAATCAAGAATGAGGAAATTGGTGTGCAAATCACAAATTGAATGGGGGTATCTATAGATTTCAATGAAAATTCAAAAAAAAATAAAAAAATAATAATCGGCCGGTTCGAATAGCCGGTTCCGGTTCGGTTGAACCGACGGTTCGATGCATCTCAACCGTAGATCATCAACGATCATTTGGTATGACCAAAATTTAAATCCGAACGGGCGGTTCCAACCTTCCGACGACTATATTGATCAACGGCTAGTTAATCTGATCAACGACTATTTCATCTCTGCCGTACATGTGTCATGCAATCAGATTTAAAAAAAAATATATATATATATAGGCGAATCGCTGGTTCGGCGGTTTCACATATCTGGAACCGGAACCAAACCGTGGAACTCCGGTTCCCAGTTTCGGTTCGAATAGAAACCGGGTCAACGGTTTGCCGAACCGTTGACCGGCGGTTCTGAACCGATCCAATTCCGATTTTCCAAACCGGTTAGCCACCTCTAATCTTGATGTCTGAATAGCCTTCAAAATCAATCTCACTGTTCAAACTTTAATATGACCACCAAATAATAGAAAGATATGATAGGTAAAAATCATTTTTCTTCACTAAAAAATAATCAAGTTTAAAAAATTGACAAAAAAAAAAATGTTTTCAAGTGTAAAAAAAAATGTTTTCAAGTGTAGATGATTAATAATGAATTTTTGTTTTGTTTTTTTAGATAACATTTATTTGACTACAAAACAACAAAACTTAACAAGCTGACAAAAAAAAGAAAAGAAAAAAAATTTAGTATGGAAGCCTTAGAAAGAAGATTCTCACAAATATTACTCGATAATCTACTTTTTATTTTTATTCACATTAAATTTTGTTGGGATAGCAAAATTATATACGAACAAGTTTCTTAATATACCTTAATTTATTGTGGTAGCATTATTTGAATCAAACACGTTATGGATTTTATTCTTAAGGAAAGATGTTATATAAGTTTATAAATATTTAGGATAATTAATATGATAGATCAAAAAAATGGAGATAAGAAATATAGTCATTTTTCAATTTGCAATATAATTTTTTTCTTTTTTCAGATTACAAATCAAAGCTCACAGCTGATTCAGATTGCAACCTAATGTAATATTTATGTCATTTTCTAAATAAAGTCTAAATTGTTATCCTGATTTCAATGAAATACATGAAACCTACACCTAAACAATCCACATTTCAAACTAACTGAAAGTTCGAAATCAATTTTCTGATTTACATTCGATTCAAGCTAAATTTGAGAAAAAGAAAAAAAAAAAAAACAAAAATTCCAACTTTGGTCGGAAAAAATGATTTAAATATCATATTAGGTTGTGATTTGAAAAGATCGTAAACTTTGAGGTACAATCAAAATTAAAAAAAATATTATATTGTAATTTAAAAAACAATCGTATTTTATATTGAATTTTGAAATTAAACCCTATTTTAAATTAGAGAATTAAAACATAACATTGATGTTGCTAAATTATTGGTAGTGGTGTCAACACATGACACTGATATGACAGAACATCTACCGGTAAGCTCATGGATGAGAACCTCCCAAAACATCAAAGTTTTATCTTTCTTTTGTACCATAAAATTGACTTTTCTTATTTTGAGTCCTAAAATCACTTTCGATTCTTTAAATCTATCCTTATCATGTATCAATTATATTTCATCCTACATTTCTACCTACATTTACATTGTGTATTAAGTTCATGTTAGATTCCACGGGTCCAATGCTAATTTGATAGGTTATTAATGTCACGTAGTTCTATGATCACTTTGACCATGATAAATAATATTTGAGCATTTCAAAGTATGGATCATATTGTTATTAGGCAATATTTTTAGAATTCACAATGTAGAGAATTTGATATTGATGTCTTATTCCAGCCTATAAAACACAATCCCTAAAATAGAACATATGAGATGGAAAAGTTAAAATCATAAATCCAAATCCCTAATGAAACCAAATTCCCAACCCTAAATCAATCCATATTTCATTGAATATGTATAATATATCGTATAAAAGTTTTTTTTCCCCAAATATATCACACATCTGAATTCAATGAAAAAACTAAGAGTTGGTCTCTTGTGAGTCTGTCTCACATGCGACAGAATTCAAGTATGCCTTTTACAGGTATAAGTATGTGTTTTTCAGCTATAAGTATGTTTTTTACAGTATAAGTATGATTTATTCAAATATGCCTTTTACGGCCATAAGTATGTCTTTTTGTGCTATAAGTGCAATCGTCGCACGGTGCGACAGTTGCACATGAGTTTTTGTCAAAAACTAAAAGTAATTATTTTCATAAATACATCACAAATTATGTGTTTGTGGGTGTGAGAGTTATATAATTTACGTATAAGCCAATATTAATATAACATATTTTATTTATCTTTCTGATAAAAAACGAAAAAAAGTTATACTCAATTATAAGAAACATTTTTTTTTTCGGCTTAATTGTAAAAAAATCCAAAATTTTGCAGTTTTTTTTTTTTTTCTATTTTAACCAATTGTTTTCAATTTATGTCAATTCATGATTTTGGTCAAAATTAGATTATGTGTGGTGATGTGTATGTCACATAAATAATATAAAAATGATACATTAATTAAAATTAACCAAATCTAATAACCATGAGTTAACCCACTTTAACCTAAACAAATTTAAAAAGATAAAGAAAGAAAAATTAAGAAAACAAAATCACAACAAAAGCATGAGCTTCAAAACTTCAAAATATTGTCAATGTCGACATTCATCAACATTTGTCAACAACTTTTCCACCAGTAAACAAACAGTATGAGCACATCCACTGCTCCACAACAAGACTTCAAAATTGCTTTTATCTTTTTTATTTAATTTGGGTTTGAGTTTTGTAAAAGAATTCCTCTTCCGTTCTTTGTATTCAAAATATTTATTATATTTTTATTTTTGCATGTGTCTTTTAATAAAATCATATTATTTTTCTATTAAAACTTTGGATTTTGTTTGTTTGAATGAACAGAGCTTTAGTTAATATTACTTTGAATTTTTGCTGCATTGTTTTCATAATTTATTTTTTATTAATTTTTTTTTCATTTGTTTAGATTAAAGTGGGTTAATTCATAGTGAATTGGATTTGATTAATTTTAAGTGATGTATCATTTATATATTATTTACGTGACATCCACATCACCACACACATAAATTAATTTTAATCAAAATAATAAATTTCCAAAAATTGAAATCACTTTGTCAATTCATGATTAAAATTAATAATTTTAAAATAATTGATTAAAATAGAAAAATTCCATAAAATTTTTGATTTTTTTTTTTTTTCAATTAGATCGTCAAGAAGCTTATGAGCATTGAGATGACATTCTTCATGTTCATGAATTTTGTGGTCTGTCATTTCACTCAAGATTTATCATGATCTTAAAGCGACAGATCTGAGATCTCAAAGCTGATGAACATCAAGATCTTTTAAAATATGGCAACAACAATTAAAAAGTAAAGAGTTAGTCTCCTATACCAATTGGATGCAACTCGATTGATTCGATTCAGATCCGCGCTTGTGGAATTTTTTTATTTTTTTATATGTTACATTTATGTTATATTTCTGTCATATTTATGTACAAATATCCTTACATTTATTTATTGCAACTTAGGAAAAATAAGAGGAATTTTAGCACAATTTGTACATATATACCTTTATGTGATATTTACGTCACATTTATATACAAATATTTTATGTGATATATAAAAGTGCAATTAACATAACTAAAATGTATGAGTAATATCGCATAGAGGTATGTTGATAAAAAAAAGCGCTGAAATTCTTTCTTTTTTCTAAGTTACAATACATAAAAATTATGAAATTTGTACATGAAAGTCAAACTAATATAACACAAATGTCATACAAATATAACATAAATGTAACACATGAATTAAAAAAAAAAAATTCAAAAACTCGCAGATCCAGGTCAGATGGCACACATGAGTTTTTATGAAAAACAAATAGCAAATATTGTTTTTATTTATTTATTTTAGGAATAAGTGTAAAATATGTTGTTCTATGAAATAGGTAGAAAACATTTTCTCCAATGCATAAATGTAAAAATAAAAAACTTTCAAAAATAATAACAAGTTTTATAGTTTAAGTGATATATCAAGGTTGAACCTAAAATCATACAAGTTTTTTAAATTTTTTTATATTTACTCTCTTTCACTTCCGTAACTCATTTCGAAGAAACACGTAATATGGAGATTAAATCAGATCTCTTTATATATAAATAACCACACAGCTATACTGGAAAGTAGGAAGAGCAAAAAGAAAAAGAATATCAATGGAAACAATAATTCTGTATCCATCTCCAGGAATGGGGCACCTGATTTCCATGGTGGAGCTCGGAAAATTCATCCTCCACCACCACCCTTCCTTCGCCATCACCATCTTCACTTTTCCACCGTCCTTCAACACCGGCTCCACCGCCGAATACATCCGCCACGTCTCCGCCACCATACCTTCCATCACCTTCCACCACCTTCCCCCCATTTCCGATCTTGACCTCCACTCTTTCCCCTCTATGGAAGCCGTTACTTTCGAAGTCCTCCGCCGCAGCAACCCCCACGTCCGCCGTGCACTGGAGGCCGCCACCCGCTCAGCCACCGTCGCCGCCTTCATCATCGACTTCTTCTGCACCACAGCTCTACCAATCGCCGCCGAACTGCATATTCCCAGCTACTATTTCCTCACCTCTGGAGCTGCCATTCTTGCCCTCTTCTCATACTTTCCTTTCCTCCATAAAACCACCACCAAAAGCTTCAAGGACATGAACACGCTCTTGCACGTTCCTGGGATTCCTCCGTTCCCGTCTTCCGACATACTCGTGCCGATGCTCGATCGAACGATGTCGGATTACGAAAACTTCCTAAATGTTGCCAATAACATACCCAAAATAGCTGGATTACTTGTCAACACTTTCGAAAGCTTAGAGACGAAATCGCTGAAAGCCATTCGACAAGGCAAATGCAACCCCGATGGCCGTACGCCGCCGGTTTTCTGCGTCGGACCGCTCTTGGCTACCGGAGATGGAAGCGGCGGCGGCGGCGGCGATTGTCTGCAGTGGCTAGACAAACAACCTAGTAAAAGTGTTGTCTACTTATGTTTTGGAAGTTTAGGTTTGTTTCCAGAAGCGCAATTGAAGGAAATCGCTACGGGCTTGGAAAGAAGCGGCCACCGGTTCTTGTGGGTGGTCCGGTCGCCGCCCTCGGCCGACAAGATCAAGAGGTTTTTAAAGCCTGTCGATCCGGATTTGGATTATCTCCTCCCGACCGGGTTCTTAGATCGGACGAAGGAGCGGGGTCTGGTGGTGAAGTCGTGGGCACCACAGGTGGCGGTGCTCAACCATGACTCGGTTGGGGGGTTCGTAACTCACTGTGGGTGGAACTCGGTTCTGGAAGCGGTTTGCGCCGCCGTCCCGATGGTGGCGTGGCCTTTGTACGCGGAGCAGCATCTTAACAGGGTAGTGATGGTGGAGGAGATGAAGGTGGCGTTGAGGATGGAGGCGGCGGCGGAGGATGGGTTCGTAGCGGCGGAGGAGGTGGCGGAGCGAGTGAGAGAGCTGATGAATAGGGAATCGGGAAAAGGGAAAGAAATAAGGGAAGTGGTGGAAAAAAGGAGCTTCGAAGCTAAGGCGGCTATGGCGGACGGAGGTTCTTCCGTCGCCGCTCTCGGAGAGCTGGTCGGCTTGTACTGGAGGTCTGCTTCGTCTTAATCTTGCAAGTTTTATTTTTTATTTTTAGCAAAATAAAATTATCATCTTGATTAGGCGCCAATAATAGACAGGCACGTGTGTTGTCTTTTTATTTTATTTTTTGACGAACGTGTGTTTTCTTTTTAGACTACTCGTATCAATTACCCGGTAGTTGGATGGAAGACTTAAAGAAAGACAGAAAGGCAGAGACTTGAGACCACAACCCAATATTTTAGCATGTGTCAAGTTTGTATTGGTCACATTAAAATTTTTGTGGATATAATTTAGATTATTGATATTGATGGTAATTTTTAAAATTTATGTTTTAAAACTCTTCATTTTTTTTCAACAAATAGAGTCAAAATATTGATATATTTTGAAAATAGTTTCAAACTCTCTATTTTCTAACAATTTGAAATTGGGTGCGGCTATCCGCACCCCATCAAATACTAAACACATCCCAATGCAAGTGTTACTGTTCACATGTGTACCGCAACCCATCAAATACTAAACACACCCCAATGCAAGTGTTACTGTTCACATCACACATGTGAACAGTAACACTTGCATTGGGGTGTGTTTAGTATTTGATGGGGTGCGGATAGCCGCACCCTTTGAAATTTTCTGTTTTTCATAATTGGAAATTCTTTTTTTTTTCTCACATAATTTGTATCATTTTTTATTGTGAATTTAAACAATCTAAATTATTTTTTGAATTTTCAAAATTATTTTTTTGATTTCGTACTCAATTATTATAATTTTAATTTAGTTATTTTGTTAGTAGATTATTTTAAGTGTATGAATTTTTTTTTCCTTACAGAATTAAAAAAAAATATTTTTTTTTATCTATTTCTTACTCCTTTTAAATATAATAAAAAGACTGCCAAAATAATATGTAATTATTAAATAATATTTAGAAAGTATTTTAAAGATTGGGTTGGTATCACTAATAAAGGATAAAAAAATTGGGTTTGATTGGGTTTGATTGTAGTTTGTGTATATTGATGAAAAAAAATATATTTTTTATTAAATGATAAAATTGGGTTGGATTAGTGATAAACATAATCTTATTGGCAAAGTCTTGCATAAAAAGATTTTACGGATCTCATTTTGTGAGACGGGTCGGGTTTGACTCGGTCAACGACCCTATCAACGGTCAATGGTCAAAGTTAATGGTTCGATTTCAACGGCCAAAGTCAACACCCGGTCAACAAAAATCAAATATAATACTTTTATGTAAATTAGGTAATACTTTTAGAAAGTATCACATTATACATATAAAATTTTCATATAATATTTTTATGTATATGAGATATTACTTTTATATGTATCATGTAAGACTTTTGAGTCGACGACGTTAACTAATCGTTGACCGAATCAACGACGTTGACCAACAACACCAGTGTTGATCGATCGTTGACCGTTAACCGTTGATTTTTTTTATTTGATTGTTGATCGGGTCAAGTTGACTTGTTTCACAGAATGAGATCCATGAGATGGTCTGTCACAAGAGCTACTCAATCTTATTTCTTCATAAATGATAAATATTATAAAATAAGAAATATTTAGTTAGAAAAATAAGAAATATTACTTAAAATATCAATCAAAAATATTATTTCTACACCTATCAGTTATATTATTTTTAAGGAAGTCAGAGCACCAAAATAACAACAATGTAACCTCATCTCATGACCCTTTTTTGTTTTTTTGGTTAGATATACTAATTTAAACAGATTTTCAGTTTCACACTAAAATTAGATATATACTTAATTTCTCATTTTAAAATGAAAAAAAAAAATTCAAGATCCCATTTAAAACAAATCCAAGAGAAAAGGAAATCTTGGAATTTTAAATTGACCTACTAAGTTTTTGGTTTTCAAATTTCTGAAAATATTTTTACACCCATTATGTTTGTAAAAACTATTTCTTAGTCTCAAACTTGCAATATAATTTTGACGAGGCATTGATAGCCTACTGGTAAAAAAACATGTGCTACCTAGTTAAAAGAATAACCTCCTGAAAAGTGGGTAAGAAGCAAACATAATTCTCTATTTCAAGTGTAAAAGATGACATCATCAATTTACACACGACCTGAATTAAAAATAATTAAATATAAAATGAAATACTAACTTAAAATAGAGGATCCAATTCAAATAATAAGGGGTTTCTCTTCTTGAATATCAATTTATTTGGGCCTTAGCCCATTAAGAATATACAATAATTAAGTTTTTTAAAAGGTGATTCTAGACACAGCCATCAAATTTCTCAATACAATCATCATGAATTGAAATTTCATTTTTACCCTTAAATTTCATTATGAAATTTTATGTCACTTATTTTCTCTCTCTTTTTCCTTTATACAACCATTGTATATTCAATCAAGTTTCAATCCCACTATTAAAAGAAAACAATCATTATTTGAAGTAGCTTTAAATTTTTTCATGATTATTCCAAATAACTTTGAATTTTTTTAATGTTGAATTTCAAGTATTTTGAAACTATTGTGCTACATTTTTTTTTTCAAGGTATAATCAAAAAGTGGATCTATCATATATACTAAAATATTACATCAATATAAATCAAAGTCTTAATGAAAAAAGGAAAGATGCTGAACAATGATGTTTTCTATCTACCTCTATTTTCTTCTTTTTTTAAATGGCTACATATGATCAGAGATATAGTGTTTTTCAAAAATTTTATTTGAGGTTCTCCAAAAGAGATTTGAGATTTCTCAACGGCTGCATATGATCAGAAATATGAGATTCTCCAAAAATATTCTTCTTTTTTCAACGGCTGTATATGATCAAAGATTTGAGATTCTCCAAAAATCTTGTTCTTCAAAAATATTATTTTTCAACGGCTGCATATGATCAGGGATTTGGGGTGTGTTCTCTGCTGAGCAGCAGAAGGAGACGACGATGGCGTTGGTTTCTGTGGTCGGTGCGAAACTGTTGGATCGATCAATCAGAAGGTATAATTTATTGATTTTATGCTTCAATAAATCTAATTTAATTAAGAGTGTAATCTTATACTTACAGTGGAGTTGAACGAGATTAATAAGTTATTTTGATTAATTAAGAGTTGATTAAGTCAGAATTAATTTATTGGAGCTTAATTTAATTGGGTTTGATTAGGTTCCTTCGGTTTGCTCTAAATTTAATATATTATAGAGAATATAATGTACACTGAGGTGTAATTAAGTTTGTTGGACTATCTGGATAAATATATCAATTAAGAGATATTTATGAGATAAATATAATTGATATAATTTTATCTATATCTTTTCCGATATGGAATATGAGACTTAGAGAGCAGAGTTATAAAACTCCTAGGTTTCTACAATATTATATGGTGCCCACACACAAGAAATACCACATATGGTACCCACACACAAGAAATATCGCAAAAGATTTTTGGAGAGAACACCTGACCGAATTTACGTAGAATTCTTGAAACTAAGAAGAGGAACTAAGAAGAGGTTAAAGGACGCTCCGAAAGATATTTCGTTAACCTTCTTTTACGAGATTAATTGTCATATAGAATATACATCGATCCTAGGTATTTTGTTAACCTTTTTTTACGAGATTAATTGTCATATAAAATATACATTATAATCGATCATATGACGAGATTTCTGATTTAATCAGATGTAATTCTCGAGGGTTTCCTAACAGTGGTATCAGAGCCATAGGTTTTGATATTATTTTGTATATTCTTTTGATCAATTAATTTTGTTGATACATGTTTTAGTTTGAGCGGTGTTAGTGAATATGATATGATTGTTATGAGATGAATGTTTTATTTAATGAACAATTTATGGTCTAGTTTTGATACAAATTGTATTTTGTTTTTTTTCGAGTTTGTAAACAAGGGGTGGATTACGTCTCCATAATTTCTTCTTGTTAGATACGAAATAGGATACGAGATAGATTTATTTGTATTCTTTATTTTGACTGGTCAACACTGTACAAGAGAGCAGAATCATGGCCATTGGAGAAAGCAGAATACGGCAGCACTGCATAATAAAAGAATTCTGCAGTTTCGGCGCCTGTGCAGTGGTGGGTTCTGTTGGTGATTTGCATCAAGGTCCAATTTTAATAATTTGGCCCATATGATGCTGGTCTTAAAGCTTGTGAGTTGGGCCATCTTTTGGATTCATGAATTGATCTGCTGCTGGACCAAAAGAATTGCAATGGGCTTTGAAGAATTGGGCCGGATTGTGGCCCAATTGGATTTCAATTGTTTGTAATTTTGTGTCTAGGATGGGTCATAAAATTTGTTCTCGTTTTAATATTTTATTGCATGAGATGCTTTATTTGAATTAAATGTCATTCATATAACATGTTATGTAGAAATCGCATGAACATCGCTTTAGGATTCTATATTGTCATGCATTTTATGATTGATATTTGAACTATTTTAAAAGTTAAAATAGTTGGACTTATATTAATCTATTAAAACCCAATTTTAATAAAATATTAAGCGTGTCGGGGCTTATTTTATAAGTCCAAGGCCTCCCTTATTAGCCCATAAGTAAGAATATATGTATACCTTGTGCCAATTTATTTGATCTCCCTAAAGGAGGGTTGCAATGTTTTCGGTTGCTTGATTGGGCCCAATTAATGGTATATAAATTTTAATTTGATTAAGTGTGTTTATCCCATAGATTTCACACTTGATTAAAATATTTAAATTCATTAAAATGAGGGTTATACACTTAAATCGAAACATTGAGAGGACTTCCTATAGAATATACAATCAATGTAGTAGATGACCAAAATAATGTGATTCTAAGTCAATATAGCATGAGATGCGAGATGTTTGATTTAGTGGGAGAGTCCCAGCCTAGACATAAATCAACATTTACTTCTCCTATAGAGAGGTATGTCATGATTTTAGGGTTTTAGGTGGTCAATCACATAAAGTAGTTTTGGATCTACTTGTTTTTCTTTACTTACATCTATATCATGCATGCTCATCAATTTCATTTATTTATATTTCAGAAAATGTCTGCAAATGTTCTATCATTGATTTTGAATAAGAATCAATTAGTGGGGGAAAATTACATAAATTGGAAACGAAATCTTTTGATTGTTCTCACAACAGAGAGGTTCAAATATGTGCTAGATGAAACATGCCCTGCTATTCCTACTGATGAGTCCACTGATGTGCAAAAGCAGGCTTATGATAAATGGATTTATGCTGATGATATGGCTCTACATTTTGGGTTCCATCTCAAATGTGTTGCAACAAAAACATCAGTTTATGAAGACATCCATTGAAATCATAGAAAACCTTCAAGAGATGTTTGCGCATCAAGAATGTCAAGCACGTCAGGCTGCCATTAGGAACATTATGAACCAGCGCATGAAACCTGGGACGCTTGTGAGAGACCATATACTTACGCTGATTGGTCAATTCAACGTGGCTGAGATTTTAGGGGCTGAGATCAGTGTGGAGACTCAAGTTGACATGGCTTTAGAGGCTCTCCCTGAGATGTTCTCACAGTTTAAAGTTAGCTATATCATGAATAAGCTTAACATGTCCTTAACCGAACTGATGAAAAAGCTCCAAAACGCTGAGAGTGTTCTTAAAGTCCAAAGTGGTGATGCTTACACTGTTTCTTCTATTGGACTATCTTTATCCAAACTGAAAGATAAGGATGGGAAAAGAAAGAAGTCCAACAAGAATGGTTATGTTTATCTAATGACCCGCAAGTCTGAGACACTTGAAAAATTCAAGGAATTCAGACTAGAAGCGAAAAAAATTTAGGTAAGATCATAAAAATACTTCGATCTGATCGAGGTGAAGAATATCTATCTAGTGACTTTAGAGCATACTTGATAGAGAATGAGATTTTATCTCAGTTGAGCGCACCAAGTACTCTGATAAGTGTCGTTTTTCACGTATTTTTACGCATGTTTATGTATTCATTTGAATATGTTTAGATACGTTTTTATGGTGATTTCTGATATTATATTGTATAAGTTGCATTTGACGTGTTTGTGCTTAGTTTCATGATTTTGATGAGAAAAGTGCAAGTTTCAAGTGTAATTGATGATCAAGGAAGGAATCACGGAAAAACGAGGAAGAATAGAAGTGAAATACGAGATCGCATGGAAAGTTGGTGGCACACGGTTTGGTCGTGCCGTGTAGCACGACCATGCGCTAGTGTACAGATAGTTCTGGATGACGGGGCACTACCGTGCTGTGGGGCACAATCAACTTCGTGAAAAAGCCAATGACCTCTTGGGAGGGCACGGTCAACCCTGCTGTGGGGCACGATCGTGCCCGGGTGAACAAGAACTCGTTAAAATTTGTTTTTCTTGGATAATCTCCACCTTATACTTCACTTGGAAGATTCCCACAACAAGAGACATACTCAACATAGAGAGAGAGAGAAAAAAAAAATTCAGAGAGAGAGAGAAAAAAAAATTCAGAGAGAGAGATTCATAGAGAAGAACATGATAGTCTGAGAAGTAGCGAGAAGATTTGAAGAAGAATTCAAGAGATCGAGGAATCGCGAGATCGTCTAATAGAGTTTTTTTTATCTTTTCTTCTTCTGTTAGATTTTAGTAGATATGATATTTCCAATCTTGTTTATGAGTTTGTTTATTATTATGTCTAGCTAATTTTTTAGGATTTCTAGGGTTTGTTAGTAATTTAATTCGAATCTTGATGAATCTTTAATTTCAATTCGAAGTTCATGATCGTTTATCCTATTTGTGTGTTTATATGAATTGATTGCTTGTTTGGTTATTCGGTCGGTAATTGAGCATGTCTTAGTAATTAGATCAAAATTCGAGAGATGAGATTTAATTATGGAAGAATAAACACATGATACATAAAAAGACTTAGATCGGGAGATTAAAGAATTTATGTAATGAGAAATCAATCTTAGGTACTTTTGGGAGTTGTTATGTTTCAATCAGATTGAGTAGGGATATCTCTGGTGACATAATAATCAACCGGTTAACTGACTCGGGAGAGCTGTTAATTCGACATATGTGATTGCTCATATAGGATGATTGATTAATGAACTTGAGTTGGTTAAAGTGATGTTTTGATGAGAATTAGATGAAAGCATGTCCTAGAACCTGTCTTAGATATCTGTTATTCTTAAGTGAATTTATCTGTTTGGTTACTTTTCTATTGAATTAAACTGCAATCAGAGTGATGTGTTTTTCCTAGATAAAACTGAAAATTGAATTTGAGTAATTAGTTAGTGCCTAGATAGCCAGTCTCTGTGGGATCGACCTTACGCACCACTTCTACACCCTACACCGTACACTTGCGGGAGTAACTAAAACAAATTTCACCATCTAATTTTTAAGGTAAAATTTCATTTTTATATTATTTTCTTACTTTATTTTTTCTTTATCATTGTTGATTTATTGTACCTTAAATTATATATGTAATTTAGTGAATAGTGGAAAATATTGATAAATAATTTTATATTTTGTTTAAAAATTCTTTATTTATATATGTTTGAAGTTACGAAAAAATTTCATCATGGTAGAAGATGGACAAACTTATTTGTTGAACGACATAGTTATTGTGTTGCTTAAATTACTATAAGATGAAAATTTTCTTATAAAAGTATGTGACAAAACTCATTACTAAGCTCTTAAACTTTCAAGTATATCTTTATTGTGTTTTACTTAACTCTTGAAATTTCAATTTTCTTACCAAATCTCATTTTACTTTACTAAGTTCTTGAAATTTTTAATTTATTTTGTAATATTTGTTCTAATTTTGTAAAGATAATGGAAAGATATATACTATGAAAAATATGACATATAGTAGTCAATGCACATACCTTAACTATCATCAAGTCAAGATAACAATAATAAGTTAGGTTGATATTAGCAATGAAACTATTATGCATCAATTTCAGAATATAAAAAATAAAAGAGAAATATTATAATATATTGACTTTATCAAAATTGGGATATATTTATATTCTTAGTTTAGAATTATTTTATCTTTTTTATTAATTGACGTGGACCCCTGAATCGAAATTCTGGATTTGTCACTGCACAAAAGTATATTAATTAAGAGTAAATTAATGTCATATTTAACTTACGTATCAAGATTATTATGTGAAGTCTATCCTTCTAGAAGCATCAACTCTCTCACAATCAGTAGACTACAAAGTACATGATAATTTTAAGGGAAACTCCTTTATGCCTCGGGTATCGTGCCCCCATGTAACGCCCCGTTCTTGTAAATTACTGTAGAATATCAGAGTTTAAATAAATTTATCGTTTGGGCGTCCAGATACTCGATAAACATGTACTTTCAAGGTAATTTAAAACTTGCAAATAAAGATAAGTCAATTTGAGCATCCCTATTTTATAAAACGTAAATTGTACACAGCGGAAGAGAAATATTTTTTTTTCTTTCTAGTCATACAGCTAAAACTGTACAGCTTTGCAAACTAAGTTTTTTCCCAAAAAGGTTTCAAGAGTACTTTCTATACAATTACATAATATAACACCTCTTTCAATTCTAGTAAAACTCTTTCGTAATCTTTAGAACATCGGCTACCAGCATCCACCACTTGCACACCACGCTTAATGTCTCTTTAAGCTGAAAACATTTTAACATAAAAATGGGTGAGTGTATGAAGACACTCGGTGGGGTGGGACTTGTGAGCAGTTAAAACATAACAGAAAACATAGTCATATAACTCATCAAACACATAGTTGCGGGTTTGAGCCGCCTTTGAAAACTTTGCGGTTTTGAGCCGCCGTGAAAACATTTCATAAGGTTAACAATTTCTTACATAATATACATATAATACACGGTGTGGACTCTCGAGTAGTCCCAATGCAACTCTGGATAGGTTTCCGAAGAATACCTATCAGGGCCCCAAGCCGACCCCATTTGGGTTTTTACATCCCTTCGTGTTGGGTTTTCGTAGAATACCCCTTGTTGGGTTTCCAAAAAAGAATACCCCACTTGGCGTGCAGGCGCATGCGCAGTTAAATTGTCACATAATAGATCTCACATAACACATAATGCACATTGTTCACGTTCACGTTGGCCACATAATTCACATAACACATAAAGTTCAGAATTTTTTTGACATATGTTGGCTTCCATTGAAACCCCTTTGATGCGGGAATTACCCCGACTTTTCATCATATGAATCCCATCGCGTTTGTGTCACTTGAAATCAATAGCTTCCAAGACCATATAATTTACTCGAATACTGTTCATATAGTAAAAACGTTTCATTTGAAATGGACATCACATAACAGTAGGATTTAACTCACATAGACACGTTTTTCATAAAACTGCACAATCGAAAACATAAATAAGATTTTACCCCCACCTTGTTCAGTGGTAACCCTCGTGAAGTTCGATTCTTTAAATTCTAGGTCCGTTCCTTCACCTCAATCAAGTGGTATCTTGGGGAAAACCGCTATATTCTTTTGTCTGCGTTTCCTACAAGATATATATAAACCTATCTTAGCGGCTTAAAATAACTATTCATATTTCTAACTAGAATCTTGGATTGAGAACATTCTTAGACAGGGTTCGATGGCATAAGTCAGTAAAATTAAACTTGCAAGGCAAATCAATCTTGCAAATTAAATTGAGCTTGCAAAGTAAATTGCAAATTGTAAAATCCCTCACCAACTGGAAGGAAAATCGTCGTTACTTATCTTCCTCATCCGAGCTCCGATTTATGATCCGTAAAGCCTGTAATGAAGCTCTCGGTGTGAATATTAACTCCGTGAAATTTCAAGCCCATCCGATATTCGATCGTCTAGAAATTGCCCTTGCAATAGGCTGAAATTCACCATTGCACACTGCACTGTCACTTTGTGCCCCGATGCATCTTAGGCCCCTCAAACGGACTCGCCTTAAGGTGAAACTTGGTAGGATTGCTCTCAACACATTGAAAAATATCCTATACCAACAGTTTTAAGAAACTCTTTCGTTAAGACCTTCTGATCCGCAACTATTTCCGGTTCGGGTGCGGAAATGCAGCCCCGACTTCGTAAAATTATTCCTTGATCGTCCGACCTCGGATGGCCACCAAACTTGGTGGAGACCTTCCCCATACACTCTAGTATATGTCATAAAAACAGTTTTCCGATCCCATCCCTGAAAGTTCCTGAAATGGTATGTCGAACACTGCCTGCGCGTAGTCCTTGGCGCAGACCCGATCACCAAAATCTGCTGCAACTAGCTCCTTTCCGTCGTTGCTACCACCAATTCCGGCGACCCGCGTCGCCGGCGACTTACCCCCGACTGACTACCATACTACAACCTACTCAGACGACCCATAAACACACACATAGCTACACTACAACTCAGCCAAACACAACACGAAGGGCAGCCATCGACCAGCCCCGGTGCAGACCCGGCGCGTGCACCAGTGCTCCCGGCGCATTCGCAGACTTCTCCCGGCACTCGATCGCAGCCCCCCACCTCCAACCAAAACCAGACCCGTCTCCACTGCCCCTCTCTTGTTGCCCTTTCTGCTGCCGCCGGCGACCCCCGTCGCCGGCGATTCACCCCCATCCCCTCTGGTCATCACACACGCACACACTTTCACATACCAACACACATCCAACAACACACACATAACCCACTTCAAAACACACACGTAACCCACTGCCGGGTGCCCTGATGCGGCTCCGGTGCGCACTCGCACTTACACCGCCGCTTACGGCGGCAGCACTCTCACCTCCCTTACACTCGCCGATGCAACCTTGCGTCGGCAACCCGTGGATGACGATGTGCAGGTGGCGAAAAGAAATAGGAGAGAGGAGAGTGAGAGTACTGAGAGAGAGAGGAATAAATCGAGAGAGAGAGAAAAATTGGCGAGAGAGTTGGTTGGAGAGGGAGAGTGTGCTGCTCTTTCTTTCTTGCTTACTTTCTTTTCCTTTTCTTTACACTTGCAGGATGAATCACTGGGTGTGTTGTTTAGTTGTGGTGAAGAGAGAGAGAGTTGAGTTGGGAGATGGCAGGTGGCGAGTGAGGTGGTGACAAGCCAATTGCTTAATTAGTTAGTTAATTAATTACTTAACTTACTTAATTTATTCTTTTACATGGTTAACTAATAAGAAAGCTATATCTATGTATATATATAATTACTTAGCTTATCAACTACTTATGCATAATTAATTTGATCACCAAACTAATACTTTACATCTTAATTAATTTAGATTATGATATAAAAATATCCTAATTAATCCTTATTTAGGATTAATTAACTAATTCTTGGTTTAATTAAAATTATCACTTAGTTAAATTTTAGTTTAATTTAAGATTATCCATTAACTAATTACTTCTTAACTTAGTTAAAATTATCACTTATTTAATTAATTCTTATACATAGTTAATTAATTAACAACATATATATATATATATATATATATATATATAACACTACACATTAGCTAATTAATTTGGGGTGTTACACCCCAAATCTTATCCACTCCTTTTTTTTTTCTTTTTTCTTTTTTCTTTCTCTATTGTGAGCTTCCTTTTTTTTTTTCTTTCTTTTTATTGCGCTGTTCAATTTTCTTTTTTTCTTTTTTCCATTTTTTCTCTCTTCCTTCTCAATTTCTTCATATGATTGCTACAAATGTAGGGTTCTTATTTTTTTAATATTCCAACAAGTTCTTCTCTTTCTAATATGTATAAAAATTTAGGGTTTTTGTTTTCCTATAACTTGAAATTCTTTCTATCTTGTTCCGATTCATAGCAATATATAACAAAATTGATGCAACAAACACCATAGTTGATTATTGTTTAATATGAATTTACATAAATTTTGGGGGAAAAATGATAAAAATCGTGTATTTGAAATTTTAAATTTTAAACTCACATCGAATACCTTAAGAGCATACAACTGATACCTAAATAGTATAAAAAGTGATACCTAAAGAGTATATAAGTGATAACTTTCATTGAATGAGCAACTAATACATTAAGAGTAAATATGTAATACCTTATACTATAAACATTAATACCTTAAAGGTAATTATGTAATATCTTAAAGGTGCATATCTAATATCTTATGCTATAAACATTAATACCTTAAAGATAAATATGTAATACCTTAAATGTGTGCATATGTAATACTTATACAATAAGGATCAATACCTTAAATATGCAATACCTTAAAAATGCATATCTAAAACTTATACTATAAACATTAATATCTTAAATATACGCATAGCATATGCAAGGAAGAAAATTTCGCGAAATTTCACCAAAATTTCGGTAAAATCGAGTTACCGAGATAGAAACGGGGGTTATAAAAATTCCGTTAGTGTTTCACCGAAATTCGGTAAATTTCGATTTTGATTTCGATGAAATCATAGTAGAAAATGTTTGAAAATGTCGAAATTTCAGTAAAATTTTGGTAAATTTCGTTTCAATTTCGGTTTCGGTGATATTTTAGTAAAATTCTTTTTTACCATAAATAATTATAATAGAATTTTATAATGAGTTACACCAATTTTTAAGGAAAATAATATATTTTGTACTAAAATAATATTATAATTTACACATTATAATTGTAACATGTATAATACTATCAAATAATTTCATGATTACATTCAAAATCAATCTAATATCATGAGTTGATACTAATATTGTCTAAATCAAGATTACTTGTCAACTTATTAATTTGAACCTGATAGAAGTTCATTTTGGCATTAGTAACAATGTATTCAATTATTTTGAATTTATCATGTTATTATACCAGACAACATTTATATGATAGTTAATTCCTATATTTGTTATAAATATGTCATTTTGTTTGAAATTTTAAGTTGAATATATGTATTAATGTTAGTTATAATATTATGTACAATATCATATCTAAATTCCCAATTTTTAACTAAGTTCCCATCATTTTTCTAAATTCTATCGAAATTTCCACCGAAATTTCTGTTATATCAAAATACCGAAATTTCTACCGAAATCGAAATTTTCGTTCTTGCGTGTAATTCTATAAAAATAATAGTATTACACGATATATTCATATGGTTTAACTTCTAATATCATGTAACTTTATGAAAAAAATACTAGAATTATACGATGTGTTTTTTCATTGAATTACATGATATGATAATATCATGTAAATACTAATCGTGTGAAAAAAAAATTGCAACTTCAAAATAAAACAAAGGGTTAATTGCCAAAAAAATCACAACCTTTACTCAAATTGTCATTTTAACCAAACCTTTCATTATTGGTCAAAATAACCTAACTTTAATATGTTGTTTGTTTTTTAACCTCGGTCAGCCTCGGAAATTATTTCCGCTGACGTGTCCATCTGCCCGGACACGTCAGCTGCCACGTCTTAAATTTAAAAAAAGAAAAATAAAAATCATACCATACAAACGACGTCATACCATTTTTAATTCATTTACTCACAACGACGTTGTTTGTATGGTATGATTTTTTTTTCTTTTTTTAATTTAAGACGTGGCAGCTGACGTGTTCGGGCAGATGGACACGTCAGCGGAAATAATTTTCGGGGCTGACCGAGGTTAAAAAACAAACAATATATTAAAGTTAGGTTATTTTGACCAATAATAAAAGGTTTGGTTAAAATGACAATTTGAGTAAATGTTGTGATTTTTTTGGCAATTAACCCTAAAACAAACGTTGTTTTTGACTTTTATCAAATGACAAATTAATTAAATTTATGGTAGAAAATAATTCCTTATGAAAATTGTTATATTGGAGGGTATTATACCTTAAAAAAACTAATAATTGATTTAAATTACCACTTGTATTACTCATCCATTAAATTATCTTCACACCAAAATTATTGAAAAGTAGCTTTCCTATGTATAATTGCAATTACAAAAACTCATGTTAAACGGTCTCACGGTTAATTATCGTGTGACGAAGTTCCATTACTCACAAATAACATATGAATTGTAGGGTTTGAGTTGTGGATATTTGGGTTATGAGTTGACCCGTCTCATATAATGCAATAAAAATTCGTAAGACGGTCTTGTGAGACACTCACTCAATTGCAATATGACAACTGTAAACACGACATCTTTAATTAAAATTTTGTTAATTTCTTTTAGTAAGAGCATCCACAATAGTCAACACTATTTTATTGCAAAATTTGCACTAAAGTAGTGCAGAAATAGTATTTCATCTCCAATAGTATGCACTAAATTTTATACTAAAAATGAATATTTCATAATATTCTTAATTATTAATTTATTTAATTATTTTTAAATTTTTTTTTTATAAATTGATTAACATATTTGCACACCTAAACATTATTTAATATAGGTTTTTACTCTATATTTAAAATTTATTAAATGAAAAAATCATATGACTAAAATTGAATGAATCTTAATGTGAAATGAAAAAGAATAATATGAGTATTGCTACTTTCAGTAATTTTATGTTTTACTTTTATGTAATTTAATCTATTTAGTATTAATTTTATATAATTGTTTATTATTTTTATTGTATGTATTTTTTTATTTTGAAAAATGACCACCCATATTAATTTTAAACTTTTAAATACTGTTAACGTTGTTCATATTATCACTCGTGTTAATTATAAATTTTTATAATATCATTCATTTTGAAAAATTAACACTCAGTGTTATCTCAAAATTTTCACATGACAATAATTTAAAATTTTTATTCCAAATAATTGAGTTCATATTAAGTTAATTTAAATAACTAGTTATTTTAATATTTAAAAATCACAATTAAAAAATAAATATATTAAAGTAGTGCTGCGTACAAATCTAAATATAGCGCCACAATATTTAGATTCACAAACTAGCGCTGCTTTATTATTGTTGCAGGAGAAGAAAAATAAGGGACCGTTTGGTAGGCACCTTTGGAACTAAGCAATGGAAATGGAATGGATTTAGAATGTTTGGTTCACTACTTTGATTGCTGCTACAGTGATTTGAAATCCTAATACTAAGGAATCACGATTACTCAGGTTTTCCTAAGCTATGACTTTCATTACTCAACTCTATTTTCTAAAACAATAATAATAATAATAATAATAATAATAACATTATTATTATTATTATTAAGTTGATTCCATTCCTAAAGAATTTTGGTAAACCAAACAACACAAATTTAAAGAGACTATTCATTCCATTCCTCACTACTGTCATTATCATTTTTTTTCTCATTCCTTACCATCATACCAAGCGACCCCTAAAGTGTTGGACGCCACTTGTGCATGGTTGGGCTTACTCTTGGAGCACCGCCGTGATAAACTTTTCCAAAGCCACCAACGCCGATCCCTTCTCTTTCACCGCCGCCTCGGCAGCGAGTTTCATTTCCATGACTCGCTGCCTCACGGCTTTCCCCTCCTTCGACTCCATCAACTCCTTGACTCGTTTCTCCAACTCAGCTGCCGCCACAAACCCCGCCGCCTCCTCCTCCAGCGGCAGCGCCACCTTCATCTCCTCCACCATGAACACTCTGTTCAACCTCTGCTCCGCGTACAACGGCCAACAGATCATCGGCACCCCAAACGACACCGCTTCGAGGATCGAGCTCCTCCCGCAGTGAGTCACGAACCCCGCCACTGAGTCGTGACTCAGCACCGCCGTCTGCGGGGCCCACGACGCCTGTACGAACCCCCGATCTCTGGTTCTCTCCAGAAAACCCTCTGGAAGGAACTCATCCAAGTCCGCCTCGCCACCCTGTTTTCCCGGTGGGTTGCGCACCGACCAGAGAAACCGGTGGCCGCTGTTCTCCAAACCCACCGCCATTTCCCTGAGCTGTTCGCCGGACAATAAACCCCTTCTGCCGAAGCAGAGGAAAACCACGCTCTTGCTCGGCTGCTTGTCGAGCCATTTCATGCACTCCTCGCCGCCGGTTTGGCTGCCGCCTTTAGAAACAAGCGGTCCGACTAAATAAACCGGCGGAGTGGGCCCACCCGGAACGCACAAACCGTTTGCCAGAGCCTCCTTTGATCTGTACTCCAACGCATCGAACGCGTTCGTCACGATCCCAGCTGCTCTTCTCAGGTTTTTACTAGTGCTCAGAAAGTGTTTGTAGTTATTACTCTGACGAAATTGCATACCCTTGGGGAAATCCGACGAGTGAACCGGAGGGCAGCCAGGGATCTCGAGAAAATCGTTAAAATCTCCGATGTCGCCGGCGATGGTCTCGTCGAGGGTGGGGAAGTACAGGAAGGTGCTGAGGCCAAACGCGCCGGAGCTGACGTAGAAGTAGGTGGGTATATCGAGGCTGGTGGAAACCTCAAACGCTGCGTTGCAGAAGAAGTCGATGATGAAGGCTTTGATCCTCGCTTTCTGGGAGATCTCTTGCAGGGTATCGTGGAGGCTAGGGTTCATGAGACGAGGGATCTCGAAGTTGAGCTCCAGGTGGTCTTTTGTCAGGTCCATCGGAAGGGTTGGGATGGGGAGGCGGTGGTAGGTGACGGAAGGCAGCGCGGAGACGGCGGCGACGGCGGAATCGGGGGCGGAGCTGAGGACGGTGACGGGGACTGAAGGGTGGTGTTTTCCGATGAACTTGGCGAGGACTATCAAGGAGTTGAGGTGCTCCGGCGAGGTGTAGAGAACGATGGTGTCCGCCATTGATGGTGAGATGAAGAGTTAATAATACACTAAAACTAGTAATATTCAAGAACTCTTTAAAGAAAGAAAGAGGAAAAAAAGTTGAATTTTTCACACACAAATAAAGAGTTGCAACGTGTTACCACTAATTTCCAAAATAAAGAATACTCACACTAGCCCGCGGCTAGATATTTATTATTGCAAAAATTTATATGTCCCGGCAGTCCCCGAGATTTTGAAAAAAAAAAAAAGGTATAATAGTCATTTAATTTATACCCTTTAATTTAATTAAAAAAAATTATATATATGTAAAAAGTAAGAGTCTACTTCAAATTAATTGGAAATTGACATTCTTCTCTTCCTTTCTTTTCTCCTGCGGCTACAGCTTCACAGGTAAGGGCCACCACCATCTTCATTCTTCAATGTATTATGTATATATAATTTATTTTACCTTTAGTTTTTTATTGTATTCTTTATTTTTCTTTCATCTTACCATTAATTTATTTTACTTTTAGTATATAATGATTGTTTGGTAGCATACATCGAAAATGATGTATTTATTAAAATCAGCAATGAAGCTATCATACAACGGTACCAGAATATTAAAAATAGAAGAGAGATGTTATGATGGACTTGTATTAGTTTCTCATTTTGAGTGTTATTTACTTATTATAATTAAGTTAATATATTTTACTTTGTCAATGTTTATATTAATTATGTTTACTTGTAATTTAGAATTTTTTTTTATTATTTACATTCTACATTATTGTTAGTCGGGCCCCCTGAGTAAAAATTCTGCCTCCGCCTCTGTGTCCCGGGCCCAACTCATCCCGACATGTGGGCCGCTTCCACGTGAGCCAACGCGCCTCCACGCGCCCACAACGCGTGTCCACATGTCGGGATGAGTGTCCACACGCGTGTCCACACATTTGCTTTAAAAGTATCTCACATATACTCTTCAGGTATCACATAACTTTAATTCATATTTGTAATACCTATAGGACAAATCTGTAACACTTCAAAAATCGTGCTCCCATGCGCCCACGTTGCGTGCCCACGTTGTGACGCCTAAGATAAAACGATGCATAATTGGCTAATTAAATAATTTAATCCCTAATTATTTGATTTAATTAGTGTGTTTCAGAAAAATGAAATAATGCATGATTTATTAAATTGAATGAATGATTAATTAATCGAAAGCACGTAGGAGCATATGTTATAATTTAATTGAAGTTGACGTAGTCGAAAAATCGAGAAGATAATCGTTAAAGAAAGGGTAGCCCCGTTTAGGCCTAAGACCCAAATCAAGGATAAGGTTGAAATGATATATAGTAAGGTAGTAATGTTTTTCACCACACTTTGCTTTTTTCATCAAGGGGTAATTCTCTCTTTCTCTCGCTCTCTTGCTTTCCGACAGGCTGGCTGCCCATCCCTCTTCCATTTTCGCTTGACTTTACACCGAATCGAAGCTCCCGCCGAGCCCGTCACGGATCTGGGCTCAAATCGTCCAACCGACGTCGGCTCCGCCGGAAATCGGCCGGAGAAAGTCTGTTTCCTCCTTTTCTCTCTCATCTCCCTCACTTTCTCTCACTTCCTCTCTCCCCCTCTCTCTCCTCATTTCTCTTCTCTCTCTCTCCCATCTCGGACCTGCCTTGTGGCGCCGCCATGTGTGCGTGGAGTCGGGGGGTCGGTGTTGGGTATCGCCGGTAACACGGTGGTCGCCCGCCATGGTTGTATGTGTATATGTTTGTGGGTGTGTGTGTGTGGTGGACGACGCTGGAAGCGCCGCCATGCGTCGAAGGAGTGGGGGTGGCCGGCGTGTTATGGGTGTGTTAGGGTGGTGGCCGACGACGTGGCGTCGCCAGCGTGTGCGTGTCGCGGCCGGAGGAAGGGGCAGCAAGGGGAAGGGGTTTAGGGGAGGCGGGGCCTCCCTACAATTTTTGAATAGTTTAGGGACCTGGGTGTAAACCCTAGGTTTTTGGTGTATTTACGATTTGGTCTCTAAACTTCCTCAAAATTTTAATTTAGCCCTCGAACTTTCAAAAATTATGTTTTAACCCCCAAAGGTTCTAAAGGTTTTGACTATGGCCCCCAAAAATTTTGAAAATTACTTTTCAACCCCTGAGGTTTTGAAAAATATCAAAGAGACCCCAAAACTTCTCTGTTTTTATAAAAAAGCCCCTGGTCAAAGTTAACCCTGATCCAGAATTTACGAAAATGCCCATGCATCTTTAAAAGCTTCGTTTTAACTCGTTTCTCGTCCATTTTAGCTTGTTCTTTCTCCTATCAAACCCTTAGAGTATGTTTGTTTTGGGATTCACCAGTCAGGATTTGAGATTTCAAAATCTCAAATCCTCGTTTGTTATGGGATTGAAATTAGGATTTCCAAATCCATCCAAATACTACCCTATTTACAAAAAAAAACACTATAATTATATCTATATTGTAACCTATATCTAACCTATTAATACACAAATCCCAAAATATAATTAATATATAATATTGCTAGTATATTTATTCAACTTTTCAGTTTACAAGACAATGGCCGCCCCTTTCCCTATGCATCACCACTAACAAAATATAAAAACAATTCATCCCATTATCTTGTCGATGCTGGTTATACCAATTACGGGCCTTTTCTTGCACCATACAAGGGGACTCGTTACACCAATTACGGGCCTTTTCTTGCACCATACAAGGGGACTCGTTACCATATCAACGAGTTCCGACAAAATGGAGCAGTAGCCAGTACTCCAATGGAACTTTTCAATCATTGACATTCACGTTTGAGGAATGTGATCAAGCGATGTTTTGGATTGCTGACGAGTCGATTTCCCATTCTAAGATGGGGATGCCTTCTTATAACGTGAGAACACAAGTGAAAATTGTGATTGCATGTTGCGTGATCCACAATTTCATACGTCGTAGCGGGTTACCAGATGCTCTATTTGAGGGGACTTCAGAGCAGTTGATAGATGATGTCGAGATATCGCATCGCTACCATCCGACATCTGCACAGATTGCGCATCAATCTGAGTTTCGTGACTCTTTGGCGGATGCAATGTGGCAGAATAGGGACCTTTGATATAACATTTTTATGTGTTAAATACTTATAATGGTTTATAGTAAGCTCTATGTTGGCCTACTATTGTGTTCAAACAATGTTTTAAATTATGTAGACATTTCCGTGTAGACTAGATACCTCGTTATTTTAAAATATTATCTTATTGGGTATGTTTGTATCATCGTAAGAAGTTCTTTAAATGTTCGAAATTATGATGGTAATGTTATTGATGACAATGTCAATATTTTAATTTTCCATATGAACCGTAACATGATTAAGATGATAATTTCTATATAATTTTGTATCTGTACACACCTATGTATCACTATTAATTAAATTATATATAAACATATATACAGACATATATTTAGTACCGAAAATTTATACTTATATGTATATATTTATTTATATATGACCTGACATAATTAATTATTTAACTAGTTAATAATGGGTATAAGATTAAGTAGTCAGTTTTATATATATATATATATATATGATTATGTTCACATATAATCATTTTATTTTGAATATGATAGAATAAGAATAAAATTAAATAGAATAAATAATATTATTTCATTTCTATAAACATCATTCAAGTTTATAATATACCAATAAATTATAGTATACTATATATGTGTGTTTACGTCGGTTAGTATAAATTATATACATTGATACACAATGATTTGCTAATTTTTTGTTTATAAATAAAAGAAAATATCAAGCATATTCTAAATATATTACATATTATTATTTCGTTTTATTTTTACTTAAACATATTAAAATTTTAAATTATCTTTTTGAGTAAATAATAGTGGATAATGTGTGTATATATATATATATTATATTATATATGTAGATATAGATGTATATATTATTTTTTATTTATAAATATTAGGAAATAAAATAAATGTATACAGAAATATAATGAGATTCATAACATGATTTCAATATAATAATAATAATAATAATAATAATAATAATAATAATAATAATAAACTTTCATTTCAACTTTTCCAAATATTGTAATCATTAATATACAATCATTCAATCATTATTATTACATCAATTAATAATATAATATTACATATACACACTTTTTCCAGCATTGATTTGACATCTACAATAATAATCTTATCCTATAAAATCTCATAACAAACACAGATTTTAACTATTCACCTTTATTTACAAATCCCAGGATTTCAAAGTCGGATTTCCCCAATCCTACATAATCCCAAAACAAACATACCCTTATCGATCCCTCTTTGATCTCATTACCTCTAAAGCTTCTTTTCAATCCCTTTTCTCTGACATTTCTTTTCGAGAGAGTTTATGTTAATTTAAAGTTTAAACGAACATAAGAAAAACATTAAGTTAAGTTGTTTGCATGTGTAGGCTTTTGTTTTTAGGAACGATCATAAACTTTGAGTTCACGTCACACGAGGAAAACACCACCGAACGAGGTAGGGGTAAACTCTATACTTTACGTCTATGTTATAATTATGAGTAGAAATAATGATAAACGAATACTTGATTGTGAACTTGGTATGATGAAGCGAACCATGTATGCTATGTTAAACGAACACATGATAATGATATGATCTTCAGGTGTAATGTCTTGTGAACTATATGATGTGTTTAATTGTCGTGATTACATGTACTTGTTGCATAATTTTGGTATGATGGGTTTGGACTGAGTCGTCCGTAAAGGTACCAATATTTGTTTAAGGACTGTGTCGTCTATACCAAATCTCGTATAAAAGGGGTAAGACGGGTTGTACCCGTACCTTCTGGACTGGGTCGTCCGTTGATGCACCAATTTACATGTTGTGCATTATATATGCTTTGTTTAACTGTTGTTTTGTTCTGTGATTGATTAATCTGTTTGTTAAATAAATTTATGAACTTAAATTATACGAATTTATCTCCACGGGTGTATTCAACGTACTCACCCATATTTGTATTCACACTACAAGAAATGATGAGAATTAAGATACGCAGAGAGGGAGGTGTCATATCAAGTTTTCCTTTTGTTTTTGTTCAAATCATGATGTTGAAACGATGGTTTTATATTTCACGTTTGTAAAGTTATACTGTCTTTATTTGATGGATCATGTTTGAATTCCGCTGCTTTGTTTAAAATAATTTGTCCCGGCTACATGCCGATGGATTTGAACATGTATAAATTCATATGTTTAATTGATTTCCGAGACTTCTGATTTGTATATCGTTTTACACTCTTACTCGTTTATTGTAACTATAATTTCTTTAAAATGTATGTTTCTTTCCCTTTTTTCCTGCACGCCAACAAGAAAACTCTGACATTTTAAAGTATGAAAACTGGGCGTGACACATGCCGCGCACACCTTCAATGTATACACGTGATACCTTCAATGTATATATGTGGATACCTAAAAGATATTTCGTGGATATCTTGAAGGTATATATGTGATACCTGAAAAGGTATTCCATGAATACCTTCAATGTATACATGTGATACCTTGAAAAATCTAAGGAAGCGCGCAAAGTTGAGGAAAAAAAAAATTAAAATACACGTGGGTCACAGGGCGAGTTGGGGATACGGATTAGTGTCCCCGGGACACGGGAGAATCACTCATTTATTATAAATTCAATCACCATCATAGACCTATTGCATCAACACTAATTTGAAGTTGGTATACTTATACAAAAGAAAATATAATAGAAAAGTATTGAAAAATGATGAGAGAATCGAATAATACAATGAACATTACTATATATTTATTTCTAATTACATTTTGTATCCATGAACTTAGCTTAGCGACAAGTACATCACTCACCTTAAGCAAGATCTTAGGTTCGAATCCCCTACCCCAAAATGTATATTTATTGCTAAATATAAATAGATAAAAAATTTATCTTTAATACTAAACTAGATTTTAGGGGATAGCCAAAAATATTAATTTCTTTCTAAACTCATGTATTGTAGGTGTACTAGTATAGAATATAAAAAAGTTTGATAACTCTATTAAAGACAGAAAAAAAAAAAAAAAAAAAAACCGTTTGAAGCAACCGTACATTGTGAGTTAATTTGTTAGTTGTGGTGAGGGATTTGGGGTTGATGAGGAATTTAATAGGAATTCAAATGCTTCCTAATGCTTATAATTATTATACTTCCACTCTCAAAGAATTCAATGTTGTTCAGTTCACTATTTCTTTTTTATCTGTCTCAAATTACAGCCACTTTTCTTATTAATAATTTATAATTTAGTTAAAGTATTTTTAATTAATGTTTGTTGGAATTACTTGCTATCTATATCTTTAATGAAATAAGTCTAATCATCAACATATATTAATTAAGAGTATAATAAAAAGTTTGTTGGGTAAATTTGCTTTGGAATGAATATTAATTATTAATTTGTTGGTTCTTGAAAGCGCGAAGAATTAAAAGTTTTGCTTGTATGATTGGTGGTGGAACGGTAGTTGAAACTTGAAAGACGATTGTAATGTTGTTCTTGTAGGTTGCTGGGTAGGCTCCTCAGTAAGTGGGCTGCTCCGCTAGGCTCCTCGGAAAGTGCCACGTAGACAATACAGTCCGTGCTATCCCCACTATTGTGGTAAATTCTGTCATTGTTACCTACCACGCTAATTGTTGGGTGGCAGACAAAGATGAAAATATCCCTATCGCGTAAGGTATCGCAATCTTGATTTTACGGATATATCGATTGATATATTAATATCGTAAAAAAATTTAAAAAAATTATGAAAACTCTATTAACAAAGTGGAAATTTTACATAAGATTTTACAAACTATTATAACATAAAAAAATGCATATATTTAATTTGAAATCTCAACAAAATGATTGATAAATACATACAACCAAAAGCGTTACGAAAATTGAGATTTATATTGATAGAACCAAATCACTAAGAGCCAAAATGATAATCTATGAGATTCAAAAATAACAGATGCAATGTTATCTTTGTCCAAACAATATTAGTACCAACTCATCACATTTGAGTAATTATGAATATAATTATGTACATGTACGTTACTCTATCTCTTCCAATGATTTATATCTTTTCCAATGGTTTCACCATAAATTAGATAGTGTGGATTGAGTCAATCATCATTTTGTTTCTTCCAATGGTTTATATCTCTTCTAATAGTTTCACCATAAATTGGATGATGTGGATTGAGTCAATCATCATTTTGTTGGTACATCCTTCCGTAGGACATTTGAGGGAGTGGATAATTAAATATGTTTTAAATACTCCAATAAAATATTCTAATATTAATCAATCTTATTCTAATAATTTTTTAAAAATATTTCCCAATAAAAGAATTGTTTCTGCTACAAAATATTTTTCAAATTTTAATCAAATTTATTTTTGGTCTAAAAATATATATTTTGTAAAAAAAATCTCAATTTTTGGATATGTCCCGATATTTTGCGATATATCCACAATATTTTCCAATTTTTTTTAATTTTACATTGGATGGACGGATATGGATATTTGCGATATATCGCGGATATATCCGGGATATCCTGGAAAAAATTTTTTACCCTCATATCAATATCGCAACCTTCAAAATACGGATATATCGTGGATATATCGTATTGCGATATTTTCATCCTTGGTGGCAGGTGGGTGGTGGGGTGGGGTAGTTTATAAAGGATGAAAATATCCCAAATATTTTTTCGATATTTTCATTTTTTCACATAACCAGTAAAGAAATTAGAAATTTTATTGAAATATCAGTAAAATATTGATAAATATCGATATCGATTTCAATATTGGTGACATCATGGTATAAATTGTAGGAAAATAGGTGAAATATCGATAAATATTGACGAATTATTGATAAATATCAATATCGATTTCGATATCGATAGTTTCATGGTACAAATTATATGAAAATTCGTCAGGTACAAATTATATGAAAATTTGTGAAATATCATGAAAATATTAGTAAATATCGCTGGAATATTGGGGAAATATCGATAAATACCTTTAAATATCGATAAATTTATGTACCGATATTTCCACCGATACCGATATTTCCATCAAAACCGAATTTCATCCTTATGTGGGTTTCATTTTCATTTTCTTGTTGTAGTTAGAGACTGTGGCTGTGGTGGCGGCGGCGATCCCCTCAAATTTTCTGACCGAACTACTTATATATACGTATACAATGTAATTGTAGTTGAAAACACAGATTTCGCCTCCTTAAATTTTTAAAACTTGGATAAATATCCAAAAAAAAATATTTCGCCCTCCTCGTTAACAAATCTTGGCTCCGTCTTCTATCAGAAGATATAGCCAGTGACTTGCTGATATGATTGGTGAAGGCATGACCTAAGATTTGGTTTCTTCGAATAAAAACAGAAATAATAAGACTACAATTAGCAAAATTTCTTGGAATTACATGATTAGTAGACTTGGGATTTCTGGAGTTGTGTGTCATGCATTTTTAAGAATTGTTTGCAACGAATCACAACACAAGAGTGAAACTCGAAGAACTCGGAATTATAGTATAGCAAATTGGGACACAATTAAATGATTCTTTACGCATGATTTTCTTGATCATGCAATAGTTTTTTCAAATGGAATGAATGTGAATGTGAGTGACCCTTTGATCATTATTGAGGGTAAATAGACAAACCTAAAATTACTCGGGTCATGTTTAAGGGATTTATAGCACCTCTCTTGTCCAAAATCACTAGACTGAGAGCACGTGATAATTGATACTAATATTAATGGCCGAGTAATGTGAGCGGTTGAGCTATAATTTCTTGATTTTGAGAGACATTGGTAGCATGATTGTAGTGGACATTAAACCTGCAATAACAGACCTGGCATAGAACCTTATTATTATTAATGAAAAAACATTTGACACCATGAAGAAATTTTTGAATGAACATACACGAGTAAAGCAAAGGAAGAACAACCATTTGTTTATAGATAACACGACGAATGAACGGACGATCTTCATAGGTGGGTTGGCCCATTGGCGTGGCGGGTTGGCCTGCCATTTTTTTAATTAATTAGCCCACACATGAGACATGTATAATAATAATATAAAAAGTTGTCATCTAATGCAAATTCGGCAAATTTCATCTTATAACCATCACATGTTAGGATGATGACAAGTGTGCATTTTGTATTTAAAAATGCACACATGTGTGTATTTATGACATCAAAAGTGCACACTTGTCACCATCCTAACATGTGATAGTAATACCATCACATGTAGGATGGATTTAGCCTGCAAATTCTGATGTATGGAATGATGACAATTCCAGCCTTGCTAGTGTTGTTACCTTTCGTAGAGTTAAAATTTGAAAGAGAACAATAAAAGAAGAAATTCCTCCAAGTGGTCCAAAATCCAAAATCAAGAATCAAAATGCTACAAGGGTTGAATTGGTAGAGAAAAAGAGGAAAATGCAGTTCACGTGTGTGGATCTCTCTATGCACTGCTTTTGATTCAATTAATATGGAAAATGACAAAACAAATCTAGTAGCTATTGCTTTGTGTTCATCTTGGCCACTATATATGTGATATGTACTACATGGAAAGGTAAATTTTGTTAATGACAATTGACAAAGCCTTTAGCATGTTAAATCAGATCGGATCCTCTACCAACATCAAAACTACTTAATGTTGAACAAACATTTAAAAATTGAGAACCTACGACAACGGACGGTTAATAACCATTGTTGTAGAGGTCTACGACAAGAGTTATAACCGTTGTCTATGAGTATTTCTTTTCAGACCCTACGACAATGCTGGAATTATATCTACGACAAAGGTTAATAACCCTTGTCTATGTGCATTTTTCTGTGAACTGTTTTTATGTTTATATCAATATAACGTGTGTTTGGGATGTGGTACACGGTGGGATAGAGATTATGGGTATAGAGGATATGAATTGCTGTTAAATGCAGGTATATTAGTTACCTTCTATAGTTCATACTCTTGATGAAGAAACTGAGCTATAATTTAAGACATATCTTTGCAAATGGAAAATATGTACGTATAGCTTAGTAGAATGGAGAGAGTATTACTTCAAGTAAAACAACAGCTATCTATTAAAATTCAGTTTGTAAATAGTATAAATAATATTCAAATGGCTGATTCCGCATGTCATGCATATTTGCTCTTTTTGTTTGATTTGTTTGTGGATCATATAAAAAATATAAGATAAAATAGTATGTGAAACAGAATGTTACAACTTTCTCTTTTTTACACACAGGACATAGTCATAGAAATAGTAAGGGTATGTTGGACTGGACTTGGTCCATCCGAATTTTGGATGAGTTTACTTAAGTCCATGTTTGGACAAGGATTATCAAAATCCTAAAACCTACCCTATTTTTCCTACTTTTTCTACAATTTCTAATAAAAACATCTATTTTTTCTACAATTCTCAATAAGAACATCTACTTTTTCTAATACTTTTCCTACTTTTTCTACAATTCTCAATAAGAACGTCTACTTTTTCTAATACTTTTCCTACTTTTTCTACAATTCATAATAAAAACATCTATTTTTTATACAATTTTCAATAAGAATATCTACTTTTTCTACAATTCTCTACGTGAAAATGACATCTTAACTATAATTCTACTCAAAATTTAAATTCACAAAATCCTTCTCAAACTAAAATTTAGATTTGCAAAAGCCACCTTTAGTTTAGTCCAAACATACCTAAGGGATTGTTGGGAAAGAATCTGGTTTTCACATTTTGTTATTTTAATGCTATTGAAATAAATCATGAAACTGAATTAGAAAAGGTTTAGAACGAAAGACAAAATTTGAGAAGATTTTTATCAACTGTGACATTTTTTCCATTTTTATCTTATGCTTTTTTTTTTTTTTTTTTTTTTTATGTTTTTCGGTTCTAAGATTTGGTTGGACGTTTTCGGAAAGTCTTTATCATTTGTACTGTGGGCTCAGTTTAGGAAATAATGGAACAACGCTATTGAGGCCATTTTGAGCCCACAAATTTAATGCAGCATTCATTAAGAATATGACTCATTTGGTTGGGTTGTTCATATTTGTCATTCAGTAGTAAAGTAAACATATGTGGCTAGAATTGTTGGATCATATCACGTTACGGATCGAATGGACATTTAGGGCTATGGTCCAGTTTTGGATAAATATATAATTCCTTGATTCATTGTATTTGTCAACATATGGAAATTAGTGAATCTCTTGATTTGGTAGTGCCCCAGACATAATCATTCTTGACGAACCGAGGTCAACAATTTACTATTCTTTATTTTCGTTCATATTAAATTCTCTATAATTGCACTTAAAATCCTAACAAGAATCTCAAATATGATCATCTATTCCACATTAGTATATTTCATCTGATGTTTCAAAATATTCACCACACATCAAGTGTAGAAGATGACATCACCAATTTATGCATGTTATGAATTAAAAGTAGTAAAATACAAAATGAAACGGCAACTTAGAATAGATGATCCCAATATATAAAAAAAAAATCTTTTTTTCTTAAATATTAGTAACAAATTATTGAACTGTTGATGAGTTTTTAATAAAATTTGTTTCAGTAAATTACATATTCCATACAATAACTCCTATACTATATTATTGAAAATACAAATGATATAAAAATAAATTAGTATACATTTAATAAACATCTTCGAAATAAATAATATGCTCATTCATAATGTTATGGTGCTTTTTTCCTTAGTATAATAGATATAAATAAACCGTATGTAATATGATAGTCCATTAATCATAAGCCCAGTCCAATGCTTTTCAGAAAAAGCCCAATCCATTCTTCAAAAAAAGCTTGTATCACAAGCTTATAATAAACGATTACAAAATAATAATCAGTAATATTGTTGAAAATTGAGAGAAAAGAAACTGTGTTGATCAAACGCCTATCACTGTTCTTATTCAGATCCACCACTGCTCACGAGTTTCTTCTTCGATCAATCACGCTCTATTTTTCATCTTCATTCCCAAACTCCAAAAAACACAAAGATGATGAAAATCTCCATGTTTGATTTCTTATTTCCATAATATCTTTTATATATATATATATATATATATATATATATATATATATATATATACACACTAGTAAAGAGCACGTGCGTCGCACGTGGAGAGACAAACTTGTGTGAACCATTTTTTGGTTGACTTTGTGGGTGTTTTTTCCCTTCACCTGTTGTTTAATATTTTTTTTAAGTGTGTTTAAATTAACTATAATTCTAACAATAATAATTTATTAAAAAAATATTATTCGATTAAAAAATTCTAGTTCCATTATTCCTAATAAAAAAAGAACAATAAATTTAAAACGAAAGATTATAATTCTAATTTGACCACTAACTATATCTTTTCTTGTTTGATCTTCTTTTCCGTTCTAGTCTTCTTTCTTCGTGATTTGGTTAATAAATCTTTGATTGGCTGATCCTCCTCACCGTTGGATACGTGGATACATTCCTTGTTTTTTGCCTTTCTAATTCTTCGTTTTTTCTTGTTTTCATCATCTGTTGTGGTGGCTACTGTTACTGTCATTGTCGTGGTTGTATTGTTTAATTTATCTTCTCTTATCTCCACGGGTTCCAACTTTTCTATTGCTTCAGCTACTGCACTCAATCTTCCTCCTTCAACTTTCGTATTGTAGTTTAGGACAATTAGAAAATGAAATTCACTTGTTTCTTGTAAGATCAACCGTCTGTAGTATTCAGATGTGCTTTGGCCCTACGTATGATTTTTTGGTAAAAAGAACAAGAAAGATAGATTGTAGCAATTTATATAAAAATTCTTAGATTTTAGTTTTTTTTTTTTTTAAATCATTTAACTAAAGAAATATTGTTACCTTCTCAATGGAGTTCAAATAGTCTTCTACTAAGCATCCATGTCATGTCACCAAACATTGTCATTGTTGCTTCAAGATGACCTTGTATCACACTTAGTTTAACTACGTATCTGCAATCAATGAATTTATATAAGTATAGTTGCATGTCATTGCACGTTTTATTTTGTGATTTATAATTTTAATTTTTTTCCTCGGTGTTGTTTGCACTGGGTCATCTTTGCACTTTCTACATATTATATTTCCGTCATCTTTAGGTGCTGATGTCGTGCATTTTTTGCATGCGTTGTACCATATTTTTGTTTCATTCTCTACCTTGTCCACAACTCCAGTGAAATAATAACATGCATTCTACATTGAGAATGAATACATGATACAAAGTCTAATATAAAAACTATCAAATAATTTAAATATTTATTTATATATTATAATGTACATGTATGGATGGAAAATAGAGTATAAATTGTAGTTAGATAATCAGCAGCAAATTTTTTGCATCTAAACTACAATTAAGACAGATAAAATAGAAAAGAATGTTTCATAAGTACAATTCTCAACTAATATTTCGGAACAAAACATTATAGAAGTTTGGAAAATATAGTTACATACCTTTGAGAGGGAATCTTTTCTCATGATAAGATCTTCAAGAGAAACCTCTCTTCCTCCCCTTATTCTTTGTGTCATTCTCAACTTGCATATTTCCAGTGGATCATGAATGATGCTCGACAGTTTTGCAAGTTCTTTAGATATCAAACCTATTTGTATAGTTGAAATCGAAGTGGTTTACAGTTGGATCTCACCTAATTAAAGTTTGCAATTTTAAAATTATATTTTATTCTCAAGACATTTGCATATATTCGTTGTCTTTATTTTCCTTTCAAAAAAATTAGGCTAGTTTTTGTTTTACCTTGAAATTCCTTTGTTGTGACCTTTGTAATGACAATCGTTGGTTTTTTATCAACAATTTGCTGCAATTCTACTCCTTCATTCAATGTCATGTCTTCCCAAAGAGAAACGTCAATGGAGTGGTGTCTACATATGAAATAAAAAAATTAAATTGGAATTTTTATTTAATTATTTTGTTTTGCTTGTAATTTAAATGTACGTATTGTTTGCTACTTTCTTATAAAAGATAGATTATACTTACTCTTCATCTATCAGAGTGATTTGTCTTACGACCACTTTTTTTGGAGTATCGACAATTATGCTTTCATTCACCCTTGTAAGAACCCCACATATATCTACATAAACCAAAAAAAATTATTTAATGATAATTTTTTTAAATTATTGAAAAGAAATAGAAATAAGAAATATAGGTACCAAATCTGCTGCGTTCCTCATGCTTGCTACGGAAGTCGTTGTACTTCACGTAGACATTTTTATTGTGGCTTTGGTCAATATTGTTTGCAGTTTCCTTCACGGTGCTGAATTGTTTTAAAACTAATTCTTTTTCCGAATATATCGATGCGAAGTTGGTGTTTGCATCTTTGACCATCACATTTTCAATCAAATTTGTGTTGTTTCTTTTGAATTCATTTCCAAATTTTTGGATGTCATCATTAAACATGATCATTCCAATTTGGATTGCCTGCAAGAATAGACATTGGTTAATAAATAAATGAAAAAATCAAATCAAATACAATTGAAACAACGATTCAAATAAAACTAAAATACACTTGACCAGTAATAGTATCAATCGACTTGACAACCTGGCTTTACTTTTAAATTATTTTTCTCTCAAATTGGTCAGCGCACATTTTTTTTTGAAGTATAGAAACAAAAATTTTATTGGAATTTGCTTACCTCTTCATCCATCATTATCATTTTTTGAATTTTCACGGAATTGTTTTTCCCGCAACATACTTGATGGCCAACTCTTAAAACCTTCAATCGTATTGAATTTGCTTTTTCTCCAATTTGCAAAAGTCTTATGGGTACATTTGTTTCTGTCATCATGTTTTATCCTATAGTATAACCCCCATAAGAGAACCACACAAAATAAATCGCTCATCAAAATAACAAAATATTACAAACTAATATTTTATAAGTGTTGATAATGAATTGTTTAAAAGTCTTATGGGCATAGATGCTTCCTTCGTCATCTCTATCTTTTATCTTTTGATAAGATGATTAAACAATACATGAAACTCATAGTAACACAAGATATTATTGAAATTAATGGATTTTAGGTACAACACCAATGAAATAGATTTCGTTTTTTTAATATTGCCACATGACCATGGATCACACTAAAAAAAATTGTATGTGAAAAACAAAATACATAAAATAAAATCTCTAAAAAAAAATAAATAAATAACCATTGCGTGTTGAATTTAGTTTCTAGTTCGATGGTTTAATTTGGATAATTATCAATTATCCATCCAAGTGTAAATCTGAAATTAGATTTGGCTTTGCTTGTTTGGATACGATTCTTATTAGTTCCTATTCTTTTGAAAGTTTTGGATACCAACACATATACAAATTAAAGTATGAAATCATTGACTTCTACTTGAAATTAATTCTTTTCTAAGAAGCACACAATCAAAATCTAGTAGTATGTGTTCACATCAATTAACCATTAATTGAATATAATCATCACTAAACATAAACCAAGTAGTTTGAGGGCAATTCAAATAAAAAATAAAAATTATATGAATACAAACCAGTATGCCGATGAGGAGAAGTTTGTTGAGATATTTGTAATCTACTTTTATTCTTGTCGTGATACTTGTTATGTGTTTTTATAAATAATACAAGTATGTCATATATATAATGTGTTCATATTAAATTAAAATCCTAATAAACTTCTAATTAAATAAGATATAAAGAGTTTTTTTTCTAAATTTGGACTTTAAATTAGAGTCCTAATAATCGTCTAAGTAAATTATATATAGAGTTACTTTTTAATTAGGACTTTAATTTACTAAACATTAATTAGGATTCTACCAATTTTGACTGGTTTGGATGATAACATTGATTTGGATGAAATCTATGTTATTTGATTTTTATGTTTTAATTAAATTAACTTGAAAATTAATGACGTAATTATTCCTTAATTAATATTGATGTACAAATAGTACAAAATAACGCCAACACTAAATCGGAATCATTTTCAGAATCACCATATATATCAAAATCACCATCATATACCGACAAATAAATCGATTCAAAAATAAAAAAAACGTTGACAGCGGAGTTTACCGGCGTAATTGAGGGTGTAGAATAAGCCGTTGCAGCCACGAGCCTTGACGCTGAGCTTGAGGAAAGAACGCTGGCACTGGTCTAGGAGCTGGCGTACTCTAGAGGCGGCGGTTTCCGTCAACGACAGAACTTGCTTCCGCATGATGAATGAATCGAATCAAAATTTTCCGGTAATTTTCTGAATCAATACCGCCATTTGAAGGAAACTTCGAGTAGGCTTGGGCCTTGAAACTTGTTACAAAACAATTGGGCTACTTGAAAGAAGTCTTGGGTATCAAACCCAATATAATAATGTAAATGGGCTGTTTTAGTGAATTTATTTACAATACTTTGTATTTGAATTTTTTTAATTGGGGGGTTTGAAAGATAAAATTTGTTCTAACATTTAAATGAACGAACCTACAAAATCTAATCTTGTATTAAAGATACACTCTTTATATAGAATATTTCAATTAAGAGTTGTAAAACTATGGACCCAAAATTTATTAATTTCAATAAAATTTGGGCCTCTGTTAAATATGATCCGATTAAAGAAAATTATGGAGTGACTCTATAAATTAAATCATCAATTATATTTATATATATGATAATATTATATTGAGGTGCATAGCGTATCAGATTCACCACATAGAAAAGTTGAAGAATTCAGTCCATCCATGTCAAATCCAATCGACCGTTGACCTCGAGGGGCATAAACCCAGAAGCGTGAGGGCTAACACACATAATTGTTTCTTTGTATTTTTCAGGAAAAAAAAAAGTAGTGTGGATAATAAAAAAGGGAATCAAGAAGTGTGTCCCAGTGTCATAATTTGTTATTTTTGTACGAGTACGTGGAAGATATATTTACTTAAGCACAAGGAGAACGAGAGGCTTAGAGCTATACTTGGGGGTGGAGTATCAACGCAACTAAGGTAAGCAGCACATTTCTTTCTTCAGTTTTTAAACATTGTGACTATCTTTTTTTTTTTTGTGTTTTTATTGGTTGTTGGGCATTTGAGAAGCTAATGGTCATGTTATTGTGAATTAAACAAATCATGTTACTACGAATTAAATGGTATTCGATGCTTCTAACGAAATGGGTCACCAGTTGTTCGATGAAATGCTTTTTAGAGTTTTTAATAAACTTTTGTGATTTTATATATATATATATATATGTATCTATAAAAATACACATGCCCTCAGGCTCAAATAGGGGTGGTACAGTACGGTATGGTATACCGAAAATTTCTCGCCGTACCGTTACCGTACCGAAAATTTCGGTATACCGAAATTTCATACCGTTACCTTACCGAAAATTTCGGTATACCGTACCTTCGGTATACCGAAATTTCGGTATGAGAAAAGTTCATACCGTTACCATACCGTCATTTCGGTATACCGGAATGGACCGACATACCGTTCCATACCGGTATACCGAATGGACCGGCATACCATTCCATACCGACAACCGTTCCATACCGGTATACCGGAATGGACCGGCATATCGTTCCATACCGAAAAGGATTCTTGTATTAGAATTATTAAAAAATAATATTGATATTTATTTTTATACCGGTATACTGAAACTGTTTGGTATATCGAAATGTTTCGGTATGCCGAAAAGTTTTGAAATACCGGTATACCGAAAAAAAAAATCCATACCATTACCGTACCGAAACTTACCGGTACGGTATCATACCTTACCGAAATTTTCGGTATACCGAAAATTTCGATATTTTCGGTATTTTTTCGGTACAGTAAGTGCGGTATACCGGTATTTTCGGTATATTACCCACCCCTAGGCTCAAATAGATCAAACGGAAGAAAAGATTCTGGACTATATTAATCAGGTAACGTAGAGTGCATCTTTTCCAGAGTTTTGTTTTTCCATTTTCTTGTGTTCTAAATCATTGTCATAAACTGTAGCTTTGTGATCGGCTTCCCAGTCCAATGGGAGAACAGTTGTTGATTGTTGTGTCCTTCTTTTATGCCCAATGTTTCCTTTTCCATGGGTGGTCAATCATTTGTTCTCGCTCCAGAGCAGGTTAGTTGCATGCAGTCTTTTTCATCTTAAGAGTCGTGCAATCATCTTTCTGCATTGTTCATAAATTTGTGAGATTCTTGTTACTTGTTGAATACACGTAACAACCAATTACATTTTTTGAGGAGTTTGTTTTCTTTTTGTGTGCATTCTCTTTCTCTTTAACTAAGTAAATAGTAACTACTTGAATCTGTTATGTCGTGATAACTGTATGATAGCAAGAGAAAAATGTGATTATTATATCATACCTTTTTAGTTGGATTCTTCATCTTCGCTCTCAGTTTCAAACTCATTACATATAGTTAGAGGTGTCGAAATTTCAGAAGAATTTGCCAATAATTCTACATGTTTGTCTTTTCCTAATTTCAAAATAAAAAAATTATCCTTTTATAACAATTAAAATACTTTATACTTTTATTTAAATAGAAAGAAAAATACAAAAGTACAAAAAAGAAATTTGTTGTGTACCTGCTCTAAAGATTTGTTTGTAAACAATGTTTTTAGTCCTCGTATTTTCCCTTTTTTCCCCTATGTTTGGATTTATCAACACTTTGGTGGATGCCATATTAGTCCCTCTCGAAAGAGCTACGTACAATTGTCCGTGAGAAAATACAGGTTGGGGCAAGTAGACACCAACATTAGGGATTGTTTGTCCTTGAGCTTTGTTGATTGTCATCGCAAAACATAGCCTTATGGGGAATTGTTTACGCCTAAATTGGAATGGATACTCTTCATTTTCTGCAGGTGATAAGGGTATTCTGGGAATCAACACATGTTTCCCAGTATGTTGTCCAAAAACAATTTCAGCATCAATTATATTATTCCTAAAATTTTTGCAAACCATTCTTGTGCCATTACACAAACCATTTGAAGGATCCAAATTTCTTAAAAGAATTATTGGGCAATTTCTCTTCAACACCAATTTATGAGGAGGTAAACCATTCGGAGTTAAGGAATTTAAAAGTTCATCTCCATAATGTTTATCTGTTTCGTCAATTGCCTCATCAAAACTGTTAAAAGTTTTTGGATCTCCTGGGAATACAGATATGAGTCTATCATTTAACTTATCAACTTGCTCATTTTTTGCAGTTAATATGGCTCACTCTGTCATGTATTTCGCTGATTCTGCATTCTTCTGTAAGTCTGGGAAAATAGCACTGATGAGTCGTTGTACAAAATCTTCTTCATTATCATACTCAATGATCATTTCTTTTGGAATTGAGATATTTCCTTCCTCATCTGTTGGTTCTTCTCCGTCACCAACTCGTAGTAAGAATTCACTGAAATTTGGATCTTTTATAGCTCTCATATTTTTAGATAATGGTATTTTTCTCATTCTTGGCCACAAATATGATTCGACCATGCTAGCAAAAATTGTCTGTAAAATTGTTGCTTTTGGGACAACGGGTAAAACTTGTCTAAAATCTCCTCTAAAAACCATCACTTTTCCACCGAAGTCTTTATTATTTCCAGTAACATCCTTTAGTAATGCATCCACATTTTCAATTGCCCATCGTTTTGTCATTGGAGCTTCATCCCATAAAATCAAATTTGTTTTTCGCAATAATTCAGCGGCTCCACTTTGTTTGGAAATAGAGCATCTACTGCTTTCATCTGCATTTATGGGTATCTTGAATCGTGAATGTGTTGTTCTTCCTCCTGGCATCAATGCAGCTGCTACCCTAGATGTGGCAGTCGCAATAGCTATTTGATTTTTTGATCTAAGATGAGCTAATAATGCACGGTATAAAAATGACTTGCCAGTCCCTCCTGGTCCATCAATGAAGAAAACTCCCCCATTTCCTTTCTCAATGGCTTCTAATATGATAGTAAAGGCCGTATGTTGATCAACATTCAACTTTGTTTTAGCTTCTTGATCTTCGAGAGGAATTTTAATAGACATTTCTTCTCGTAATTCTCTTTCATGTTCATCTTCTATATCGTAAATTTCCATAGTAATCTTTGGGATATCATATGAATCTATACTTTTTCCCATACTCTCCAAAAAAAAATTAATGTTCTTCAAGGTTTTCGTTGCTCGATAAGATGTTGATATGTCTTCATCTTTTTTGAAATCTTCGGACATTGCATTGAAATATGTATCCCAAAGAACTCTTACATCTGTTGGTGCACAAAATACCAATATTATTGCAAAAAGTCTTCGCAACTCTTGTGGCATTTGAAATGTAATTGCTTCATTTAAACATTCAAAAATACTTTGATCTGCTTCAAGTAATCCTTTTTTTTGTGCAGATTCTTTAAATGTTGAACATTGCATGCCATCTACTGTCAACAAATATTCAAAAGATGTTGGACCTCTCACATGATTCAAGAGTAATCGAAGATAATATCTTTCTCCTTCAGTTGGATTTGTTGCATTAATACGTCCAATCACCTCTCTTTTTTTTCCTTTCTCTCCAATATTTGTTTTGTCTATCCCACACATAATGCTCTGGAAATTCCTTATATAGATATTTTTTGGCATTATCACATTGAGCGCATGTTGAAAAATATTCTGTGAGCATCGTCTTTAAAGTATAAACATTTGCCAGTAATTTTTCCAAATTTTGATTATTCCAATATGTGATAGATTGTTTGTTTGGCAGATGAAGTTGTAAGTTGAAAACTGCAGGGTATATCTCATTTAAATTGAATTCAAAAATTCTCCATAATGCTTCATGAGCCGACACCCATCTTGCGTCTTGGAATTGTTTGATTTCATCGATCACATTATCACCATCATTTTGGGTTAGATTAACTGCCACTCTATCGTGACCTTTGTAAATATACTTGTAAAGGTACTTCACAGCCGTCACCCCCGAGCATATTTCAACATTGATATGACAGTTATATCCAGATAACAAATATGGATTGTAAGGAACCACCCATTGATTACTCAATTCAGCATTGCGTACTTGAACAACAACCCCATTTTTCCGTCTTCTGTAGATTGGATAACTATCTTTACCTTGTATAGTGCTTTCGCAAAATGGTCTTGGATAGTGACTTTTACAGTTATCTCTCACCATACATGTCACGTCCCAAAATCTTTTCACATTTTATCAGAGTTTTACCATTGGGCGTGAAGATAGAAATAGCAAGGGACGCACACTCAATAGAAAGAATAAGCAAGGGACGACAGAAGAAGGAGGTAAGAGACGAAGTGAATCTCTCACTTATAAACATATGGCCTCTGTCGTTAGCAATCGGTCTCACTACCGATATAAAACATCATATGCAGCGGAAACTCATCAGGATCTCACATCCTTTTATGTATCAAAATATTACAAAACATAAGCTTAACCAAAACATAGTTTGAAAAAGTTTAAGAGACCTCGTCTCATTACAACAAAACCAGATACAGTACTTCCTCTCTCCTCCTAGGGTTCCTCATGCTCATCATCGCCTGTAGTATGAGTACAGATTAAGGGGTAAGTACGTGGAATACACTTGTGGGGATAAAATCCACCTCATATATCTCAAGAGAGAATTAAATACCGAAAAGCTAACCTACGGTCACGTTGTCACAGCACATATATATGCAAAACAGATATTAGAAATGGCAAGGGATGAATAGGTGCGAAATTCCTCTATCTTATCCTATGAACGGTCTCATACCGCTAGTGCATTTCAAGAGGCTCACGACACCTCCACAGAGTAGTAGAAAATAGCAGGGGACGAACAGAATGCATGATCAAAGGACCTCAGTCCTTTCACAGTTATATCGTGGCACAACAAGTATAAACACAGCACTTAGTATTCCTCAATCATACGTTTACTTAGGGAAAACTGTAAACAGAAGAAGAGTTAGAAATTACCTCCACCTTGTTTGGTGGTTACCCACGTGAGTCACTAGAATCAAACGTCTGATAACTCAAATGCAATCCAACAAGTACTCAAGCTCAATCCAACGAGTATCTCAAGCTCAATCCAAAATATAGCCTACACATGTTACGGTGCCCTTAGATCCTTATTAATTATAAATAAAGCGATAAACGTATACGCGACGAGTCAAAGGACCTAAAGATTGGATAAGACACGAGCTTGTTCGGTGTTGATACGAGCTCGACAACGTATATAAGTTGGAGAGTATATTGGCATCAAGAGTTGACCTCGACTGGGCCCTCGACCCTCGGTCGAAACCTCCCGTCGGTTAAGACTCAATGGTAAATGATACAAAGGAAAAAAAACGAGAAAGGATTGGAAACACGGCGTTACCCAACACACGTCTCGCACCCGGCGCCCACTCCCGACGCGCCCTGGCCGCGCACGACCGTGCCTCCTGGTGCACGACCGTGCGCCAGCTTCCAGAAATCTCTGTCTGGCCTAGCACGACCGTGCTCTCCTAGCACGACCGTGCGCCAGCCTCCAGCGGTTTCTACCAGCTGGGGCATGACCATGCCCCACGGCACGACCGCGCGCCAGCAGCCTGCGCCCAGCAGCCTTCCCCCGGCAGCCTCGATTCCGCCCGGCGTTTCCAGCCACTTCATTCCAAACTTCTCGTTCCCAACTACTATCTCTCCGATACCAACCCATACTTCTCCCAACCCATCTCACACACACAAACATATATATACGTAATCACACTCATCACAAAAATGCTTGACCGGCGACCGAAGGTCACTGGAAACCCATCGTCTCAACCCACCGGCGCATCACCAACACCGGTTATCACTTTTCTCATGACGGCACCATCCGTGCCGCCCCCAACAGAGATCACACACAAACATACACACACATGCATATAAACATAACCAACCCGATATAACTCCGACACCACCACACACTGTGGCGTCGTCCCCCCAACAACTCACCCTCGCCTCCATGAGAACTTCCGACAACATCTCCAATTAGAAGGACGAAGGAAAAGAGAGAAAACCGAGGAGAGAGAAAGGTTGGCTAGGGTTAGGGTTTAGGGTTTTGTAAAGGTTTTTCACCGAACGATAAGTCGGAATAGAAAATCCGAGACTTGTTTTACACTCGACTCGTCAAAACCAACGTTGTGTGCGAAAATCGACCGAAACCGACCACTTCGAAATATTCCGACGAACTCTGGTGGCGGCAACACCGCACCGACGGCGCCGGTGGTGGTGCGCCAGAGGCCGAAAAAGAAAAGAGAGACTTACGTGTAAACGTCGCTTTTTTTGGCTCGTTTGAAAAAAGGGGTGAAAAAGAACTGGGGTGAGCTCTTATTTATAGATTTCAGAAGTTATTATTCACCGTAAATATCTCGGTAAATATCTTGGTAAATATCTTCTGATATTTCCGAAACCTTGTGGTTTACTCTTTTTATCGTCGTTCGAGTTACAAATCTCCGATTGAACTCTAGTTCGTTTCTATCTTTCTATACTTCCAACACACAACTAGTGATATAAAAATATCCTACATCCCACATCTAGGTAAATTATCCTTCTCATACGGGTGTTAGACACTTATCTGAAACGCACGTATTTAAACAGTTAAAACATCCGCACATTATATTAAATCCCGAGTTAAAATATTTAATTAATATATTATGTTTCATTTTGGTCCGGGGTGCTACAATACATGAATTTTTTGGATTTTTTTTACCACAGGGTCCATGTAGCATATGTTTCTTCACTAATTCATGTAGCCTAGGATTCTCTTCTTCATCAGGAATTTCAGCACATACAAACTTATCAAACTGGTCAGCTGTATGAATCTTATATTCGGCCTTTAGAATTATAAGTAAATGAGCATGTAGTAATCCCCTTTTCTGAAATTCGACTACATGAACATGTGCAACAACTTTTCCTAATATTTCTTTCTTAAATAATTGATCTTTCAAATCATGCAATTTTGCTCGAAAAACCCTCACAGCTAAATCTGGACGATCTTGAGCTTTTTGACCTTCATATAAATTTTCTTGTATTTCTATCCAATCAGGATTGCATGTCATGGTAATAAATAGATCTGGTTTTCCATATCTTTGCACTAACGTCAATGCATCTAGATATCTTCGTCGCATATCTCTTGGGCCACCAATAAATGATGTTGGAAGTAAAATTCTTAAGCCCAATTTCACTACCGCGGAGTTCACCTCTAAAAACACTATCAATGATCCCTTGGTATAATTCAGTTCTTAAATTTGCTTGGTTCAGACGAAAAAAGTGTAATCTTGTTGTCTCCAATTTTATATAATTATCAACTACATATTGCTGCAACAATCTTCCTGCAAACAATAGTGTCGAGTTTCTTGGATTTCTAATTTGCAGTTTATAACAAATGTATTCTCTACAAGAGACTTTTTTTGCATTTCCTTTTACAGCAACTGATTATGAGAAACAATAGTTGAAATCATTAGAATGAACATAAACTATTAATTTTCTATAAAGCAATCGTGGATCTGAGGTGTTTTTATCTAGATTTTGCGTACGAACACATTTTTAATATTAGATCATACTGTCACTCTTATTCAGACAATCCACATTTACTCTATGCATGCTCATGGTTTTGATTATAGCATAGTTTATTTGTTAGTTGCTACACTTTTTAATTTTCTTTTGACTTTTGACTTTTGACTACATATACATACATTTAAGTAATATTGTTGCAATATATACAAACCTTTTCTTTTTAATTTATTTAACATCTTGCAATAGGGGTCTTCATTCTTTCTAAGTATAGTGAACGGAGGGACCACTTAAAGATAACCACTCAAAGCATATACATTCTGCACTAATACGTGGAAGAGTATTGTAATATTATTTTTAGATAGTTGCTCTGAATGCCATCATTCTTAGGTTCCTGTGTAGAAAGTTTTGACTAATTAAATTTTATGATCTATGAATGATAAGAGAGTTGATGATTAATCAACTGGGGGTCGTAAGGTTGAGGCAACTCTCCAATAAATAAGAGGACTTGAATTCAAGTGGACTCATGCGTGTTATTTGTTCATTTTCAGTGTTGGTTTCTTCAGTTAAATTGTATATCTTCTCTAGCGCCAAGTATCTCTTATGAAATTCAAAATCATAGAATATAATACAAAAAAAAATCTTAATACCTTCTAACTCTTGGAAGATAATTTCCTCTGGAGTAGAACTTGATGTAAGTCTAGAAGCATTCAATATATTTGGTTCATTTGCTGCAATTGTATATATTTAAAAAATTAACAATAAAGTTAAATCCTTAAAAAAGTTACTTATATATATATCTAAAAATATGTATGTTATCAAAATATTAAAACATATGTACCTTGCTTCTTTTCATGCACATGTTTTTGTGTGATAACTTTAGGAATGTTTTGGTGTCAACCTGATTCACCTCTTGCAAATAGAAGAGTGTATTGTAAAGGATCATAACAACCAAAATAATGCATTATTCTATATTGATTCCCAGAATGAGCATTAACAATTATATCTCGTTCAAATCCTACATTCTCACTATTTCCCTCAATCCAAACAGCAGTAACCTGATCTGATGTTGGAGTATTATACACTCTCTGATCTAATCTCACATCTTTTATGATACAAAGTTGTACATCATTTAAAGAAGAATACTCTGTTAATCTTCTAAAGATTTTGGCATATGGATTCTCCTTAAGTAATTCAGAGAGTTTTCGTATCATTCCTTCTGATACATATGAATTAAGGTTCATTCTATTTTCAATCTCATTTTCAGTATCATGAAAATATAACTGAAAGTAAGCTGGTTTGTCTTTATTAAGGCTCAAACTTAGAAGATTGTGATAAATCATTTCTTGTACTCGAAAAGTGAAAACTCCTCGTCGTGCCGAAGCAAGCTCTTTATCCAATTTTACTCCAAATGAAGTGAATGAGAATATTGAATTGTTTGAACGTATATTTTTTCGAAAATCAATAGCCACTTCTGACTGAGAAGTATATAGTTCATACAATTTCTCTGGAACTTCTGAAGATGCAAGTTTAACTTTCCCATTATCACAACAAAAGGTGGGTGGTAGCCACTTCTGACTGAGAAGTATATAGTTCATACAATTTCTCTAGAACTTCTGAAGATACAAGTTTAACTTTCTCATTATCACAACAAAAGGTGGGTGGCTCATGCTGCAATCTTGTTGCTTCACAATGAATGCAACTCGGTATTTTACTCAATTTATGTTCTTCTGATATTGAAATTAAGAAATACAATATTCAATTTTAGAAGAAAATTTACTTTAATAAAAAACTAAAAGAAGTTTTAAAAAACACCTCCTAAAATTAATGCACTGTCCTTATATTCCGTAGTTTGACCCGTACTTAGATTTGAATATTTTCTTTTTCGGCTAACAACCTTCATTTGATGATAACCATCTTCAACATTAATTTAATAAAAGTTAACACATATCAAACATTATAAAATGTAACAACAAAATATAAAGTTTTTAACTTTTAATATTTGGGAAAAAAATGTATTATCTTTAGAATTAGTTGGATTTGAGTGAGTTTTTGACTCACATGTTACTTGCTTCTTTTCACGATTGTGCAAAACATGGTCTATATAATTTGTTTTCTTAGTAGGACTAAGATTTGCATATTTTCTTTTTTGTCCAGCAAGCTTCCTTTCACGCCATTTATATTTGGCGTTGGCTGTTAAAAATACAATTATTTGACCTAAAAACTCAATTGAAGCAAAAAAATCAAAATAAAGCTTAAGCTATCACCTATGTTATAATCTGTATCAATCATGAGTTTTTCACGTTTCTTAGGAGAAGACATTGCCACTCTCAAGAAAATGTCAAGCCTGCTGGAAACAAAAGCCATAAATTATTGAATAGAAAGTAAAGTTTCAACAATTTAATAATGACAAAATAATGATAAAATAATTTCTAAAGGCGACATCAAATTTTATCAGAATATTAGCATCTCATTAATAAACAATTTATTGAAAGTTTAACTGTCATACTCTGGGAGTTGGATGCCTTGACTCTTAAGGGAGATGAACACTTCTTTTGAATTGATCTGACGTTGTGACTAAAGGCGAGTTGGATGCCTTGACTCTCAAGAGAGATGAAGATTTGAGCACACCACTTCTTTTGAATTGATCTGATGTTGTGATTTGATGAATCAATGTGAACAAATCTTATATAGAGAGATATAAAGAATCTCTAAATTAATTAGGACTCTAAATTAGAAATAGAGTTTGTTTTCGAATATATTGGTGTTGTGATTTGAAGAATCAAATCCACAAAATACCAAGAATTCCATAAGCTACTATAATTATGTATGGGATAGAAATGAGATCATTATTGATGATATTTTTGCATTCTCGGTTGCTCAAGAGATTTTGAGCGATGATTGTAATAGTGAACCACGTTCCATAATAGAATGTCGTCAAATGGATGACTGGCCTAAATGAGATGAAGCAATCAAATCTGAATTAGCTTCACTAAATAAACGGAATGTATTCGGGTCTATCACTCAAACTCCGGATAATATAAAGCCTGTTGGGTATAAATGGGTATTTGTCCGTAAGAGAAATGAGAATAATGAAATTGTAAGATATAAGGCCCGACTTGTTGCCCAAGGGTTCTCTCAGAGACCTGGGATTGATTATGATGAGACGTATTCACCAGTAATGGATACGATCACTTTCCGTTTTCTCATTAGTATGATTGTCCATGAAAATTTGGACATGCGTCTTATGGACGTAGTAACAGCTTATCTATATGTTTCACTTGATTCTGATATCTACATGAAAATTCCTGATGAATTTAAATTACCAAAAATGGGTAATCCCCGTGAGCTATACTCGATCAAATTACAAAGATCATTGTATGGACTAAAGCAGTCTGGTCGCATGTGGTATCACAAACTAAGTGAATACCTTATCAAAGAAGGTTACAAAAATGATTCAATTTGCCCATGCGTTTTTATTAGAAAATCAGAAACCGGATTTGCTATAATTGCAGTTTATGTAGATGACATGAACCTCATTGGCACTCTTGAGGATTTGGCCAATGCTACTGCATATCTGAAGTAAGAGTTTGAAGTTAAAGACCTTGGAAAAACCAAATTCTGTCTCGATCTTCAGCTAGAGCATAGAGCAAATGACATTTTTATTCATCAATCTGCGTACACTGAGCGACTGCTCAAAAGGTTTAATATGGAGAGTGTTTATTCTTTAAGCACTCCTATGGTGGTACGTTGTTTAGACCCTAATAAAGATCTATTTCGACCTAAAGAGTTTGATGAAGAGATACATGGCCAAGAGGTGTCATATCTTAATGTTATTAGAGCATTGATGTATCTAGCACAATGTACAAGACCAGATACCATATTTGCGGTCAATGTGTTTGCTCGATATAGTTCTGAGCCAACCCGGAGACACTGGAACGGAATTAAACATATTTTCCGTTATCTCCATGGTACTATAAATTTGAGATTGTTATATTCAAATAATACAACTAACTCGGGGTTAGTTGGTTATGCAGATGCGGGATATAGATTTGATCCGCACAAAGCTCGATCACAAACTGGATATTTATTTTGTTATAATGGCACAGTCATTTCATGGCGGTCTACTAAACAGACATTGGTTGTCACATCTTCCAACCACTCTGAACTTATTGCTCTTTATGAGGCAGACAGAGAGTGTGTTTGGTTAAGATCAGTTATAGCTCATATAAGGAATGCATGTGGGTTAAATATGACTACCACTACGCCTACTATCATTTATGAGGATAATGCTGCTTGCATAGCACAAATTAAAGGCGGGTATATAAAAGGTGATAGGACTAAGCATATATCACCAAAAATTTTCCGTACTCACGAGCTTTAGAAAAATGGAGAGATAAATGTTCAACAAATTCGTTCATGTCACAATCTTGCTGATTTATTCACAAAATCCCTGCCTACATCTACATTTGAGAAATTGGTATACGACATCGGTATGAGAAGATCCAATGAGAAGCAAGATTGACAGTTTACTTCCAGACTCATGCTAATCGTTTCAGGGGAAGCGAAAATGTTGTATATATGTGCTGTACTCTTTTTCCTTCATCCCAATTTTTTGTCCCAATGGGTTTTTCTGGTTTGAGGTTTTTAATGAGACAGCTTATGCATATGACATAACAAAGTTAAATTCAAGGGGAAGTATTATAATATTGAATATAAACTTAGTAATTAAGTAAACTTGGTGATCAAGCTAAACTTGGTGATTAAGCTATATGCATCATTTTTCCTCTATAAATACATGTAATATGATAAATGTCGTTTTTCATGTATTTTTGCGTATGTTTATGTATTCATGTGGATATGTTTAGATATTTTTTATGGTGATTTATGATATTATATTATATAAGTTGCATTTGACGGGTTTGTTGCTTAGTTTCATGATTTTAATAAGAAAAGTGCAAGTTTCAAGTGTAATTGATGATCGAGGAAGAATAGAAGTGAAATACGAGATTGCGGGACGAATTGGTGGCGCGTGATCTGGTCATACGTTGTGGCACGACCGTGCGCCATTGTACAGTGATGGGGCAACGATCGTGTTGTGGGGCACGGTCGACTTCGTGCATCAGCCAGTGATCTTTTGGGAGGGCACGGTCGACCGTGCTGTGGGGCACGACCGTGCCCGGGTGAACAGGATCTCGTACAGATTTGTTTTTCTTGGATAATCTTCACCTGTTACTTCACTTGGAAGACTCCCAAAACCATATAAGTACTCAATATGAAGATACAGAGAGAGAGGGGATATAGAGAGAAATTCAGAGAGAGAGATTCATAGAAAAAAACACGAGAGTCTGAGAAGCATCGCGAGGATTGGAAGAAGAATTCAAGAGATCGAGGAATCGCGAGATCGTCATCAATAGAGTTTTTTCTATCTTTTCTTTTGTTGTTAGATATTAGTAGATATGATATTTTCAATCTTGTCTATGAGTTTGTTTATTATCATGTCTAGCTAATTTTCTAGGGTTTCTAGGGCTTGTTGGTAATTTAATTTGAATATGATGGATCTTTGATCTCAATTCAATGTTCATGATCGTTTATCCTATTTGTGTGTTTATGATTTGATTGATTGTTTGATTATGTGGCCAGTAATTGAGCATGTTTTAGTAATTAGATCAAAATTCGGGAGATGAGATTTAATTATAGAAGAATAAACACATGACACATAAAAAGACTTAGATCGGGAGATTAAGGAATTTATGTGATGGGAAATCAATCTTAGGTGTTTTTGGGAGTTGTTATGTTTCTATCAGATTGAGTAGGGATACCTCTGGTGGCATAGTAATCAATCGGTTAACTGACTCGGAAGAGCTGTTAATTCGATATATGTGATTGCTCATATAGGATGATTGATTAATGAACTTGAGTTGGTTAAAGTGATGTTTTGATGAGAATTAGATGAAAGCATGTCCTAGAACCTGTCTTAGATATCTGTTATTCTTGAGTGAATTTATCTGTTGAGTTACTTTTCTACTTAATTAATCTGCAATCGGTGTGATTTGATTTTCCTAGATAAAATTGAAAACTGAATTTGAGTAATTAGTTAGTGCCTAGATAGCCAGTCTCTGTGGATTGACCTTGCTCACCACTTATACATCCTACACCGTACACTTGCGGGAATAGCTAAAAGAAATTAGTGAACAAGTTTTTGGCATCGTTGCTGGGGACTAGCGTTTAGGATAATTAATATTCGAATTTTGTTTTTATTTTTAGTCTAGGATTTTTTTTATTTGTTTTTTTAGAGAGTATCTGATACTTTCTTTTTAGGTGTTTTCAGATCGTGCATGAACACTCGTTCTAAAAAGACGAATTTGATTGCACTAGATTCAGAGATTGAAGCAACTTGCAGACGTAGTAGAACACGAAGGCAATTGTTTGCTCAAAATCAGATGGCTGAAGATAATCCAAAAGAGTGAGTACTCAACAATCAAGATATCGATAGAGGAGTGAACCAAGTACCACCAGTTGTTGCTCAGCGAGCCATCAGAGACTACTTTAAACCAAAACAAACTGGAATGGGGGTTGTGCGACCACCTATTCAAGCAAACAATTTCGAGTTGAAGTCGGCTCTGATCAACATGGTTCAGCAGAATCAGTTTGGGGGTAGCCCGTTAGATGATCCCAATGTGCATCTGGCACAGTTTCTTGAAGTTTGAGATACGATCAAGTTGAATGGTGTTTCTGATGATGCCATAAGAGTTCGATTGTTTTCTTTCTCTTTAAGAGACAAAGCGAAACTATGGTTCAACTCACTCCCTCCAGGCTCAATTACTACGTGGGGTGGATTAAGTAGTAAGTTCCTATTTAAGTACTTTCCACCAAGTAAGACATTGAAGTTGAAGAGTGAGATTACACAGTTTAAGCAATTTGATGGGGAGTCCTTGGGCGAAGCTTGGGAAAGATTCAGAGATATATTAAGAAGATGTCCTCAGCATGGATTTCCTGAGGATCAACGGGTCTGTTTTTTTTATAATGGACTGTTTGGATCGACGAGAGCCATGATAGATGCGGCGGCAGGAGGAGCTTTGTTAGCGAAGAGTCCGGATGATGCGATATACATTTTGGAGGAGATGGCAACAAACAGCTACTAATGGCCGTCTGAAAGGAACACATATAGAAAAGTGATGGAGATCCAAAGTCAAGACCAAATGTCCATGTTAACTTCACAAATAGCGGCTCTCACAAACCAACTATCTGCGCTGGCAAGGGTTCAAACTCAAGATGTAGGAAGTGTAGAGAGTCAGGGAGGTGATTTTACCCAACAAGAGGAAGCAGAAGATGTCAACTATGTGAATGGGCAAAATTACAACAACCAAAACTTCCGAAATAGGGGTATGTATCAGTATAAACATGGAGGGGAAAATCATGAGAATTTCTCTTATGTAAATAATAGGAATGTTCTGCAACCCCCTCCGGGTTTTTCTGTTACCAATGGAGTTATCGATGAACCAAAGAAGCCGACACTAGAAGATTTGGTGGGTGCATTTATGAACGAATCACGAGATAGATTCGCAAGGATTGAAGAAAGATTTGATGCACGAATGAAGGCCTTGGAGTTATAAGTCGGGCAGATTTCCGAATACATAGAGAATCAACATAAAAAGGATCAATATCCAAGCACTACTGAAGTAAATCCAAGGGAGCAGTGTTTGACAATTCAATTGCGAAGTGGCACGGAATACAAGAAGCCAAGCATGCCGGTGGCGGATGAAGATGAAAACGAGAAGAAGGAGGAAGAAGAAGTGATGGAGAAAAATGAAGACGAAGTCGAACAAAAAGGGGCTGAGAAGCCAGAATCTAATTCTAACCCTTCACTTCCATTTACAATTTCTTCGCTTTCTTTTCCTCAACGTTTTCAAAAGAAAAAGCTAGATGCTCAATTCGCTAAATTTTTGGAAATTTTTAAGAAAAATCACATTAACATTCCTTTTGCAGATGCTTTGGAACAAATGTCGAACTATGCGAAATTCTTGAAGGATGTAATGTCAAAGAAAAGGAAGATAGCGGATTATGAAAGAGTGAATCTCACGGAGGAGTGCAGTGCCATCTTGCAACAAAAGCTGCCACAAAAGCTTAAGGACCCAGGGAGCTTCACAATTCATTGTAAAATTAGAGGATCAAGTGTCAATAAGGCTTTGTGTGACCTTGGAACAAGTATAAACTTGATGCCGTTGTCCATCTTCGAGAAGCTTGGTATTGGTGATGTAAAGCCTACCACCATCTCATTGCAATTGGCAGATAGGACGATAACGTACCCCAAGGGAATCATCGAGGATGTACTAGTCAAAATGGGTCAATTTATCTTCCCAGTGGTTTTCGTGGTTTTCGACATGGAGGAAGATCATGACGTGCCCTTGATTTTAGGATGACCATTCTTAGCCACGGGACGAGCGTTGATCAATGTGCAAAAAGGAGAGCTTACGTTGAGAGTAAATGATGAACACATTTTGTTCAAAATTTACAAGGACATGAGTTTCCGAGATGAGAGAGCGAACTGTAGTTATGTTGATATAGTGAGTGCCTGTGGAGAGGATCGAGAAATACCAATGAAGATGTATCATAGAAAAATGAGGAAACGGCAAGACGAAAGCAGAATCGAAGAGGAGGAGACCGGGCACGACCGTGCTATGGTGCACGATCAGACCGTGCCCAGCAAAAAGAAGAGTCTGGACAATGGGGCACGACCGTGCTATACAGCACGGTCGACCGTGCCCAGCCGTCAGATGGCGTGTGATGTGGACATCAAGGACAAATTTTCTCCATGAAAAGGTACATTTTCATCTCGTCTGGCTGAAGATGTTAAACTTAGCGCTGCTTGGGAGACAACCCAATTAGCCATTCTTTCCGAGTTTTGAGTCGTCTTTGGAATTGTCGACTTTAAGTTTGGGGGGATGGTTTGCATTACATGATTAGTTGCATTATAGGTTTATTGTTTTAGCATATTTATTGTTTTGTTTAAAGATGATAGATGATCTTGTGATTAGGAGATATGAAGTGAATTCTTGAAATTATATGAAACATGAATTAAGTAAAATGAACGTAGGAATGTATTGTTTGATTGAAGTTGAAAGTTTGTTCTGAATTTTTGGTGAATATATTTGAGCATGCAATGATTGTGTAGTTTTGAGGAGTATGAAAATAAGCTTGTGAGATTTGAGCCTTGATTTGATATTACACCAAGTCTTATTTTCTTGATTGTGTGAGTAACAATTGTCTTGTATATACTTCTAGAACTTGTTTTGGTATCTCCTTCGAGATTACAAGTACGTGTGAATTTTTGAAAATGATATAAGGTCATCTTTGTTTTGATAAGTCACTTAGCCAAATAATTTCTTACCAAATTCGATATATTTCCTTAGTTAGCCCTGTTGAGCCTTTAAGCCTTGTTCTTTGGTTAGCCGAATAATTGGGTAAATTACCGCACCTTTTATTTTAAGCCTATCTATCTATGATTTTGAAGCTCAGTTAGAAGTGATGGGTGAAATGAGTATAAATATAATGAGAAGTATATGTGGAGTTGGAGAAAGCATTTGGTAGAGAGTATCAAAAGAAAAAAAAGAAAAAAGACCAAGTGTGAGAATGATGAAAAAAAGAAAAAAATGTATACTTGGATTGTAGAGGTGATTGTTGGAAGGAAAATTTTTGCATGAGTTGTGCCTATTTTGATATGTTTTGAGTTGTGTCTTTTCTGGAACTCAATTGAATAATTAATTTTTGACATATCTCTGGAACTCATGTTTTGGGAGAAATGGTCATTTGAAGAGACCTCATGAAGAATGATGTGAGTTGAAATTTATGGAGGAGCTTCAAATATCTATTTGATTAGTCACTTTTATCCCAAATTTTTCCTACCCTGTCCAAAGAGCCTCATTGCGTCCAAATAAAGTCATTTTTGATTCTTAATATTCATATGTACAAAAGTGGTGGAGAAGTGAGACGATTTGCAAGTTTATAGTAGGATTTACTTGATTTATCGTTTTGAGAGTATACACGTCCTATTATTAAACACTTTTGAGCGTAAGTGATACACTGTTACCTTGTGAGGTTCATTACTCCTTGAAAGTGCATGGTTATGAATTGTTTGAAGTATTTATTAGAAGTTTGGATAAATTTTTTGATATCAATTAGGTGTATATGTTCTATAGTTTGTGATACTTAAATTCATGATTCTTGTTTCTTCTAGTTGCTTGCTTAGTCTCTTAGAAGTGTCTTTTGAGTATTTGATGTTGCTCGAGGACGAGCAACAATTCAAGTTTGGGGGATTTGATAAGTGTCGTTTTTCATGTATTTTTGCGTATGTTTATGTATTCATGTGGATATGTTTAGATACGTTTTTATGGTGATTTATGATATTATATTATATAAGTTGCATTTGACGGGTTTGTTGCTTAGTTTCATGATTTTGATAAGAAAAGTGCAAGTTTCAAGTGTAATTGATGATCGAGGAAGAATAGAAGTGAAATACGAGATTGCGGGACGAATTGGTGGCGCGCGATCTAGTCGTGCGCTGTGGCACGACCATGCGCCATTGTACAGTGATGGGACACGACCGTGCTGTGGGGTACGGTCGACTCCGTGCATCAGCCAGTGACCTTTTGGGAGGGCACGGTCGACCTTGCTGTGGGGCACGACCGTGCCCGGGTGAACAGGATCTCGTACAGATTTATTTTTCTTGGATAATCTTCACCTGTTACTTCACTTGGAAGACTCCCAAAACCATATAAATACTCAATATGATGATACAGAGAGAGAGGGGATATAGAGAGAAATTCAGAGAGAGAGATTCATAGAAAAAAACACGAGAGTCTGAGAAGCATCGCGAGGATTGGAAGAAGAATTCAAGAGATCGAGGAATCGCGAGATCGTCATCAATAGAGTTTTTTCTATCTTTTCTTCTGTTGTTAGATATTAGTAGATATGATATTTTCAATCTTGTCTATGAGTTTGTTTATTATCATGTCTAGCTAATTTTCTAGGGTTTCTAGGGCTTGTTGGTAATTTAATTTGAATCTGATGGATCTTTGATCTCAATTCAATGTTCATGATCGTTTATCCTATTTGTGTGTTTATGATTTGATTGATTGTTTGATTATGTGGCCAGTAATTGAGCATGTTTTAGTAATTAGATCAAAATTCAGGAGATGAGATTTAATTATAGAAGAATAAACACATGACACATAAAAAGACTTAGATCGGGAGATTAAGGAATTTATGTGATGGGAAATCAATCTTAGGTGCTTTTGGGAGTTGTTATGTTTCTATCAGATTGAGTAGGGATACCTCTGGTGGCATAGTAATCAATCGGTTAACTGACTCGGAAGAGCTGTTAATTCGATATATGTGATTGCTCATATAGGATGATTGATTAATGAACTTGAGTTGGTTAAAGTGATGTTTTGATGAGAATTAGATGAAAGCATGTCCTAGAACCTGTCTTAGATATATGTTATTCTTGAGTGAATTTATCTGCTGGGTTACTTTTCTACTTAATTAATCTGCAATCGGTGTGATTTGATTTTCCTAGATAAAGTTGAAAACTGAATTTGAGTAATTAGTTAGTGTCTAGATAGTCAGTCTCTGTGGATCGACCTTGCTCACCACTTCTACATCCTACACCGTACACTTGCGGGAGTAGCTAAAAGAAATTAGTGAACATAATATATGAAATGAAATACACACCAAATTCTCTCCTCTCATCTACTTTTCTCTTCTCGTCTTTTATTTACGCATTGTTTTCGTACATTTTTTCGACTGTTTTACTTCTAGCTTATTTTATAGTTATCATAATTATTTACAACAGATCTCTAATTATGCCTTTATCCCTTTTTTTGTTCTAAATTCACGTATTGTAAAAATAGTATTTTTGACTTTTTTTTAACATTCGATATATTTTTTTACCAAAAATTGCTTACCCACCATTTGAAAAAGGTTGATGGGGCATCAAAAAGTTTGGTTTTGTTTTTGATGGAAAAACAATATATAAGTCACGACTAATGTATTTAAATCCACATTTCTATGAAAATTTGTTTCAATATGTAATCAAATTTGTCCAATGTATTTCACATGAGAAAAATACGTATCCATTTTTTTTTTTTTTCTGTTTTTTCATGAACCAGTATTGTACACTAAATATTCCATTTGGGAATAAGAAATACTCAAAATTTAATTGAAACAAATTCAAACAAGCCCTGATAGAGGTTTACATTTTTTGAGCCACGTCATCTGTTTTCATCGCCTAGCAATTTCTAACAAAAAGAATCAAATATGAAAAAAGATTAAAATATACCCAAGGGTGCCAAACCTATGCCACAATTTGCCTTTTTTTTTTCATTTGATATTTTAATTTCGTGTCTTGCCCATGAATTCAATAATTTCTAAATTATATATTATATAAATTTGAAGACGAGAGAATCCCAATTGTAGAGTGATGGGGATTTATTGTTATCAAACGATTTATATTAATGTCATTAATTTTTCACAAAAATCTATATGAAGTGATATTACGGTTATAACTTTGTACAATAGAATCAACCATTGATAAATCCAATTTATGTATAAATTATAGATTAAGGTGTGAAATTCATAAATTCGTGTTACAACCTCTATATTTTTATTTTTTAAATGATCAGCAAAAGGTCGAAAGCACCTATATCGAGTGGATGAATGGATAATTATTAATTATTAATGCACTACATATTCAAATAGAAGTTTTAATCGATCCCACAGTCGATAAAATTTACATACATTTTTTATTATAAATATTTGACATTTTTTGACCGATTTGTAATAGAAAATAATGGGCTTCCATAAGAGTGGGGAGCAGCCATTATTAATTTATTACAGATTGGACCAAGTGACAACACGATCATGAGTCTACCAATTCTCCTTGGAGACAAACAAAAATGGGCATCATTACTCATCATTATTCTCTACAATTTTATTTAAAAAATTAAATAAATAAGCTTTCCTATATAAGTTGCTATAACTATTGAGCCAAAACACCTCCTAATTTTCGCAGAGAATACTATTTCTTCTTCTTCTTCACTTCAAATAGGTAGTAATTTCTTGAAAATGACCTTATGTTTTTCTATAGTTACTTCTAAATGATTAAAAAATGTCTATCATGATTATATTTTCTTTCATTATCATGTGTAATTTTAAGAAATTGATTGATCGTTTTTCTCTTACATCAATCACAATCCGTCTCTTCAAAACCTCTTTACTATTTGTTGCACTATTTTCAATTTTGTATGGACAATTTTCCTTTTATTTGCCTATTTTCTCAATATTGGTCGTTTCTTCTTTTCTATTTTTGAACAACATGTTTGTATGCAAGAAAACGAGCAGCTATGAAGGGATGGTACCAACAAAGAAGGCGTCGGAAAATTCGGTTATAGGAAAAGAATCTGTTATTGCTCGTTCTAATATGAGTAATATTGTGGTTGGATGTGACGAGAAGAAATTAAAATTTGGACCAAGTTTAGATTTATTAGATGATATAGAGGAAGATTACCTTATTGAAATAGGTGTAGCAAAGCAAGATAATGAGAGGAGGCATAATTGGGAGAGTGATTTGCAACAAGGCCTTGAGGATTTTCTTGAGGATTTGATTGAGATTGATATTTCAATGGGCTCAATTACATCTTCGCCCTGGCATCAAACTACAATTTGACTTGCTTTTCTTGAATGCTTCTTTCTTAGTACAATACTACTTTAGTAATTGTATTTTTTGCCTTCTCTTATGAAAATGTAAATTTGGTGGTGTAAGTTTGTAAATTTGTAGCGGTTTATTATGTATTTTATTCATTTCATTTGTTATGATAATCAGCTCATCAGATTAGCAATTGAATCTCAAACACAACCAAACAATCACCATGCAATGATAGGATCAGCAGCCATGCACACGAAAAACGATAATCAAGAAACACAAAAGGAATTACGTGGTTCAGATCGAATTATAATCCTACATCCACGGGAATCAACCAGAGAGTACTTCTATTAATAATCGAATGAAGAAAAAATTACAACAATCGAGCAAGAATCAATCGAATTACAAATTGTAACTCAGAAACCCTAGAAATTGGGTATAAACACCAATGCACACAAATCTGCAAAATTCTTTGTTTGCTAAAGTGATAATGAATTTTTCACCTAACAAAGACTCTAGATATGCATATATATACATATACCCCTTCCACGTCAGATTGCACGCTGCAACCAGCTCCCTTAGCTTAACTGTCTCCAACAGCAAAACAGTTTGCATGTGAATTGCATGTGATCTATTTGCATCACTTTAACCAATTCAGCTGCTGCTTCTTTTGGCCATCCGATTACTCGCGTGACGTCAACTATGGACCATTGATTCTCATCAATCTCCACCTTGGTCCTTAGTTGCTCTACTAATCAATTCCACTCAACCTTGATCAACCTTCTGGATCAATTTGATCCTCTGGATCCTAGACTTGTACCAGCTTTAGGCAATGTATGAATTTTGCTGTAGGTAGAACCTTTGTTAACGAATCTGCAGGATTGTCTTCAGTCCCTACTTTCAATACTTTGACCAACCCTTTCTCTACTATATCCCTGATAAAATGCAACTTGATATCCACATGTTTTGTTTTTTCATGAAACATTGGATTCCTCACCAAGTGCAAAGCACTTTGATTATCATAATATACTGATATATCTTGCTTCTTTCCAGTTATTTCTAACACAATTCCCTTCAACCACAAAGCCTCTTTTATAGCTTCTGTTGCAGCTATATATTCAGTCTCCGTTGATGATAAAGCCACCACCTTTTGTAGGCTTGCTTTCCAGCTAATAGCTCCTCCAAAACTGGTAAAGATGTATCCGAATATTGACTTCCTTGTATCCAAGCAACCAGCATAATCTAAGTCTACAAAACCTTGTAGTATCTCTCCCTTTTGCTCACTTTGACTATAGTATAGACCAATTCTTGTTGTACCTCTTAAGTACCTCATCAACCACTTTAAAGCATGCCAATGAGGCCTCCCTTGATTCCCCATAAATCTGCTCAAAATGCTGATTGAATAAGCTAAATCCGGCCTTGTACAGATCATGCAGTACATGATACTTCCTATTATGTTGGCATAAGGAATCTCCACCATGTACTTAGTATCTTCTTCATTTTCTGGTGCCTGAGCTGTACATAGCTTGAAATGAGCTGCAAGTGGAGTAGCTACTGATTTTGCTTCTCTCATTCCAAACTTATGCAGAACCTTATTGATGTAGTTAGCTTGAGATAGTTGCAAAATGCCCTTGCTTCTATTTCTTGTAATATCAATCCCAAGTATCTTCTTAGCATTTCCCAAATCTTTCATTTCAAATTCTCCCTTTAGCTTGGCTTTAAGCTGCTCTATCCTCTCTTTACTTTTACCAGCAATCAGTATGTCATCCACATACAATAATAAGAGAATTTGATGCTCAAATTTCATGATATATAAGATAAAATGGAAAGAACAATTCAAACCAATATCTACATGTTTCTAGTATTTGTATTCTTTCATTAACAGATGGAGCTTATTTTCACACAATAATATCCAAAAGATATATAAACATTCTACAAAACAAAGTCTGTCTCTCAATTAATTAGGATTCTAGAGTTTGTTTTAATTAGGGACTCTAAACAAAGAGACTCTAAATTAGAAAAATTAATTAAAATTTTAAGAAGTAATTAAGCAACAAAGAAGGGAAGACGTTCATACTTATCTCTCAATTAATTAGGATTCTAGAGTTTGTTTTAATTAGGGACTCTAAACAAAGAGACTCTAAATTAGATAAATTAATTAAAATTTTAAGAAGTAATTAAGCAACAAAGAAGGGAAGACGTCAATTATATAGAGTTTTATTAAAGTAAGACTCCAAATTAATTTAATAAGGTTAAAATAGGCATTACGAAAAATGGGAAGACGTCAATTATATAGAGTTTTATTAAAGTAAGACTCCAAATTAATTTAATAAGGTTAAAATAGGCATTACGAAAAATGGACGAAACTTAAATTATTCATACTTATATAGTAGTATATAGATATATGTATATCTTATTTACTATACTTGGTGAAAACCTCGATGATGAACACAATTTCATTTATGTGAATCGATTGACCTTAGTTATCTTTTCTTTCTTGAGATTAGAAAATTTTTAGGATAACGTATGGTAAGGAGTTTCTGATCTGTATACATGATTAATACCATATTTTTATAACGACTATAATTTTTTAATTGAATTTAGTTGAAAAAGTAATAGATGACACTCATAATATATATATATATATAGAAATATTCTTTAATTTTAATTTCACTATATTTTTTAGAATAATCAAATGATAGATTTGCTAACTTTTTAACGTCTATATTTTCTGATGCAGGTAGCAAATAATCTAATAATAGGGCTTAAAATTTTGATTATAACAATACGATAAGAACTATAATGGAAATGAAAATAGGCCGACAGAGACATTGATTTAATTTGAACCTGCAACTAATTGGAATACAAAAAAAGTTAATGAACATAGTAAAGAGGCATGAAATCTATACAATCTAAACAATCATTGAACTGATTATGAAAAATGAATACCCTGAGCATAGTCTTCATCTCCACATCGTGATGATTGATAATCTTGTTAGCTTCCTCATTTATAAAGTGTTTAGAAACTTTGAGAGATGAGATCGAGGACAACAATAAGATAAAATTGAAACAACAAAATGATATTAGATGAGATTTAAAGGTGTTTGGCTAAATTTATTTTTAGAGCTTATAAGCTCTTACATCTTTAGAGTTTATAAGATGTTTAATTTAAAATAAGTTGATGCAATGTTTGAATAGATAAGATCGTAGAGTTTATAAGATGTTAGTAATGACAATTGTGTAATTTATATTTATAGATATATCAATCCTCATGGGGAATGCAGTGCAGAGTATGATCCCTGTCTCCAACCTGCCAATCAAAGAAAAAATGCCCTTATTTCGATTCTTGGGGATTTCCCACCCAGACCCTGCAGAAACGGGGATTCTCCATTCCACTGTGTTGTTTAATGTTAGGTGGGTGGGTGGGTGGTGGGGTGGGGTGGGGTTGATGTGGGTTTCATTTTCATTTTCTTGTTCAACGGGTTTACAATGTGTTGAATGTTGTAATGCTACTTTTAGCTCTTAGAAGATATAGCCATGTGTATTTTGTCAAACAAGAACCTCTATTTCATATTAGTGTTTCATCTATGTTCTAAAATAACCATCATAAACCAAGTGTAAAAGATGGCATCACCAATTTACACATTGAATAAATTAAAAATAATGGAACAAAAAATGAAACACTAACTTGCAATAGAGGATATCCAGTTCGGTATTTTGTGGCATGATCCACTAAACTAAGGTAGTATTTGATGCCATTTGCTGATATGATTGGTGAAGACATGACTTAAGATTTGCTTTCTTGGAATATTAAAAATAAAAATAAGATTATAATTAGCAAAATTTGTTGAAACAATAGAATAAGTAGAATAAGCAGACTTGGGATTTCTGGAGCTGTGTGTTATCCATCTTTAAGAATTAAATGTTTGCAGGGCTAGGTCCATCACAATACAAGAGTGAAACTCCAAGAGATCAGAATTATACTATAGCAAATTGGGACACACTTAAAAGAAATATATTAAGTTTGATGATAATTTATTTATAGAAATGAATGGATTATAAAAAAATAACTACTTTTTGTTATGTTTTTTTTAAAAGTATTTTACATGTAATTCAACATATATTAGGTAATAAAGATGAGTAAAAAATAAATAATATTACATATTTCATTTTTTTTGATTCAAAATTAAAATGAGCTGACCCTATTAGCCTGCGATCTGCGGATGAATTGAACTAGGTTGAGATTTTTCAAATCCTAAAATTCAACCAGCCTGTCCAAAGACGTTATACGACGGGTTGTGGAGTGTGGACAAGCTTGTCTTGACAATTATAGAGTTGAAATTTCGAAAAGAATAATAAAAGAAGAAATTAATTTATTCCTCCAAAATTAAAAATCAAAATGATAGAAGGCTTGAATTTGTACAGAAAAAGGGCAAAAGGCAGTTCACGTGTGTGGAGTGAAAAAAAATAGTAGCAGAACCCGTGAACCTCTCTATGCACTGATTCTGATTCAATTAATATGGAAAAAGACAAAACAAATCTAGTAGCTATTGCTTTGTGTTCATCATGGCCACTATATAAACATATGTGATATATGTCTCTCCCATGGGACAAACTTTGTACAAATTAATTAATTATATATATTGTTGTGATATTTATGTTGTTATTTTGATGTGACAAAACACAGTTTGCTTAAGGTCTAAAGTACCTATTTTCCATTCGGACTCGAGTTCGGCTTGTTAAGCTTATCAAACAATCTCAAACGAATATTTATCGAACCAAGCCACGACATTTACATCCCTACAAATTTCCCATTTAAATCAGTTCAAAATTACAGAACATGAAATATTCTTGACAAACATGTAAGAACAAACCAAAAGACAGCATAACAACATGATCAAGAATCAACAATATTAACTGAATTAACAATTTCGGCAATTTCTTTCTTTTCTTGTTCTCATTTCTTGGATCTGGAAACCCTTCTGATCAAAACCATCAAGCAAAGAAAGCGATAGAGAACGAAGAATCCGATCAAGATATAGACATTAATCCATCTCTGCCTCTCATGGAGGCCTCTCTTCTCCAACACATCACCCCCAGTAACCATGCACGTGCTCTTCTTCTCATCGAACCATATCAAGCACGTGGAGACGAGGCAAGAATACTCATTGATCAGCAACGCATCGAGGGCGTATTTGTACATGGATAGATAGTGCATGAACAACCAGAACCTGGGCAGGCGGTCCTTCGATATGAAGTAGCCGGAGAAGAGGAAGAATCCGGCGAGGAGCAGGGTTAGCAGCGAGGTTCCGGCGATGAAGTTCGGCGCGATGGTGCTCAAGAAAAGGACGAATGAATTCGCCATTAGGACTATGACCCAGATGACTAGGACGAAGTATGTGAAGGCTTGCCATGTCGCGCACAGACCCACTAGGAAGTAGACTGAGACTGAGTAAACAATGGCGATTGCGAGGAGGTATGGGAGGAAGACTAAGGTGTTCGCCATGAGATACGAGGATAGTCTGTAAATGCCGCTTGAGGTTTCTCTTAGGAGAATGGGCCTTTCGTTGATGAAGATTGGGAGGGTTTCTGTTGTGGATGAGAGGAGGAAGGTTAGTGTGAATGCGAATAGGCCGAGTCTCTTCTCGATTCCTGATTTGTCGAGTCCGATGTTTATGTATATGGTGCCGAGGACGAGGCCGACTCCTAATGCCTGCAAGGTGTTTGTTAAAAGTAATTGCTTTGTTCTGTAGATGATTTTCCAGAATCTGCTGTATAGAGTGATTATTTCGTGGAATCTGGAGCTTTTGTATCTGATGACGTCTTTTGTTTTGGTGAGAGAGGTGGAGGAGGTGGTGTTTTCCGGCAATGGAGGGAGAGATTGTGGGGAAGTGGGTTCTGTTTCTTGGAGCTGAGTGAGTATTTCCATGGCGTATTCGAGTGGGTTTAGCTGTGGAGGGACAGTGAAGCCTTTGAACAGCAAGAAATCTTCAAGGGAAGATAGAGTACCGTGGTGAACGACGCTGCCTTTGGCGAGGAGGATGATCTTGTCGATGGTGGAGAGGATCTTGAAACTGGGCTGATGAATGGACAGAATTACAGTGCGGCGGCGCGTGGCGGCGATGGATCTGAGCGTCTGCATCACGTTCAGCGCCGACCCGCTGTCGAGGCTGGAGGTGGGCTCGTCGAGGAGGAGCACGGCCGGGTCGTGGAGGAGGCTGAGCCCGATCGAGACGCGGCGGCGCTCTCCGCCGGAGAGGCCCTTGGCGAGGCGGATGTCGGCCAGGTGTTTGAGGCGGAGCTCTTCGAGGACGGCAGAGACGACGGCGGAGATGTCGGAGACGTCCGGGTTGAGCAGACGGGCTGAGAATGCGAAGGTCTCTGCGACGGTGAGCAAAGGGAGACATGCATCGTGCTGAGGGACGTAGGCGGAGAGCTTGCGGTAGATGGAGGGGCTGAGAGGGGCGGCGTTGAGGAGGATGGCGCCGCTCGTGGCGGCGGTTCTGGCGGCGAGAATGTCGAGGAGGGTGGACTTTCCGGCGCCGCTGGGGCCCACGATGGCGAGGATTTCGGATGGGTAGGCGGTGAAGGAAATGTTCTTTAAGATGTTGGTTGGTGGGGTTGAGTTGCAGGGCTTGAAAAAGAAGGTGGTGGTGGTGGTGGATTTTGTGTAGGATATGGAGGAGGCGGTGACTTTGTAGGTTTTCGACGGCGGAGGAGACGCTGGCGGCGGAGGGGATGCCGGTGGCGATGGTGGTGGTGGTTCCATGGAGGAGTAAAGGGGTTGAGTGGAAAGAGTGAAGTTGATAATAAGAAGGTACTATTATGGGCAAGGATATGTTGGTTTTTCTCATGCTTGGGGGAATTATTTTGATGGATCATTTTAATTCTTGTTCTTTTGCTTTTTATTTTAAGATTAATCTAATTCATTTTATTATATCAGCTAAAATCTTCAAATTAAAACAAGCATTATAAGCATTTATTTTTGGAATTGGAGAGTAGCTGAGTTGATAAGGTTTGTGGTGGTGTGAGGAGAATTTTTTTGACAATATAGGTTCAAATTTCGTGTAAGTTTGTCTAAAGATATGTATCATGTTATCTCTTTTCCACAGATGTCTGTTATTCAGATAAATCTCTCAATTTATATCCTATTCGACTGAGGGGACAATATCGGATGAGGGAGTTCTTCATTTCTCACTAATCAAAAAAATAGTAGGGTAGAGTTGGATGTTTGAGACTAATGTCTCAAGTTTAATACGTAATAAATACACTATTTCGTGATGTGTGTCATACATGACTGGTTTAATATGGTTTACTTTTATGTTTGTATGGTTTCCGAAATTTATCTTGCTAAGTGTTGATTAAAAGAAAATTATACATATTAACATTTGCATTGTGGTGATCGATAACAATTCCTATGTGGATTTAAATTTTCAATATAATCACTATAACTCCAATCTCAAACTCAACAAATTGTTACAAATAATTTGATCATTTTTGTAGATTTATAGATTATATTTCTTCATATAAATGGCAATATAAATTTGTTATAATATGGTACAATTGGATTATATAACGAGATTGCTACATTACATATATTGTGTCCCGTTCTATTTTGAAAGGATTATTTTATATGCGGCAAAAATAAAATAAAATTGTTCAGCTGATGGGGATTTTATTTCCCTTTTTGACGAAAACTTGTCCATATATTTACATTAGCAAGTTTAAACAAATTTTGTTTTCATATTGGTTAAAGATAATTTAGTTATTGTTTTAAGGATTTTTTATTTCAACTGACTCAACTACTTCAAAACATATATACGAACAATCATATTTCTAATTATATTTAATATTTTATTTTTAAAAACTTATAAGGAACTTGTTACTCGTAAAAAATTTATGATCGTCTAAATTCCAACCAATAATTTAATTGTAATCTTATGTCACATAATCAAAAAATTATTTTTTAATAAACTAATTCAACGACTCAATTCATGGAATTATAAGTCATTAACTGATAATAAAACATAAAATTAATATGCAATTGTTATGCATATATAATTATTACCTCTAACTCATCTTGCTGAATTGGATTTATGTGAGGATCTCATTAAAATATTGTTCATAGTAAACCAAATTAAATAGATCATCAATCCAATTATGAAATTTGTTAGTTAGAACTTCTCTTTACGTAGCCTTGGTGTATGAAGGTGGTGTGAGGCTGAGAAATAATCCTGCGAATATAGTTTGTTTTCTTATATTAATTAATCTAACTCACAAGTCTTCGGCCTTATTATCAATAATCACGAAATAAGACATCCAACATCGATCCAGCTTTGTGTCACGGGCCCAATAACACGTAAAATAAACATATGAGATACTTCATGTTTTAATTCATATATATATATATATATATATATATATATAATCTTATTAATATTTTTGTGTTTGATTATTTTTAGAATTTAGTTGTCAAAAAGTAAAAGAATTAAATATATTTATTTAATGATGTTTAAATCTATTTTTAGATTAACACACTAAGAACTATGAAGTCTCTGATTGGTGAAACTATTTAAATATACTGTATTACACAACGCCTTAATAAAGTAAAATATTATTTAAATAATAAACATGAATATAAATTTATTATTAAAGAAAGCAAAAGGTTATTCAAATAAATAAAGTCCAGATTTTATTATTTAGGCTATTTTAAGATACTATTAAAAAATTTTATATGTTTAACTATTTGAAGATTTTTATAGCATTTTTCAGATTTATTTGATTATTTAGATAACTGCTAGAATATGCTGAATTGTTTTCTAAATTTTATATTTTATTTTATTATTTGAAATGATTTTCAGGTTTTATTAAATCATTTTATTCTTGTTCTGGTATAATAATCCCATAGAATCATGATTGAATGGTGAAGTAGTACTGCTATACATCCATAATTTAAAAGTTATTAAAAACTTTTGAAACGTTTTTTTAATTAAAATCTTAAATTGTCAATTTCAAAGACTATAATCATGAGGTATAAGAAGACAATTTTTAATTCTTATGTAACATAAGATAATACTACAAAATGATATGAACTAATAAAATAAAACACCATTGAGAATGAAATATATATCTTGAATGCATATATACTTCTCCTACAATTTTGTTCACCAATTTCTTTTCTTTTGATAAAGAATAAATTAAAACCCTCAGACCTGATAGAATGAAAAAATAAAATAAAAAATGAAGTTGTGTCAAGTCAGTCCGTGATACATTGACCTCTTGTGATTATATTTTCACTTTCTTCTTTTTCTTTTTTTCTTTTTTCTGCTAAAGTCTAAAACTGTGTAAATTTATAAGCAAAAAAATTGCAAGTGTCCATATAGGGCTATAGCAGTAGTCACGGATGCTTATTTGTAGATATTTCTACTATTTTAATAGTATCTGAATTTATTCCAATAATAAAATAAGATGTTCTAGTTTGTATCCAACTAGACCACAGATATATGAGCAATTCTTGTGTCACACGGTAAAGTCGAATCAAGTCGAGTCGGGTCAGGTTAACTTGCGTGTCGATGTATAACTTGTATAAGTTGATGCTTTAATTTATGTATATTAAATAATATCTTTTATCATTTAATATTTTTATGGATATCTTACATAGTATTACTTGCTGAAATCATAATTTCTCAAAAATATTACATGTAACGTACGCATAAAAGTATTAACCGATGCACATAAAATGTTATTTGTAAAAACTATAGAAGTATTACATGGTATGAATTAGAGTATTGCATGATTAGAATAAAAAATGTGGAGTCTTGAAATCAAAATATTACCTGATATATATTAAAAAAAAAATCACCGTCAGTTGACTCGCATGTTGATCCAACCCGATCAAATCGCACTATACGAATGTCTAGCACGCGAATTTGCTCAAATATATATTGTATTGAAATATGAGTATATATTACATAAATGTATGGATTATTGTTTAAAAAAATTAAGTACTTAATAAATGAAAATGTTATATATTACTTATATATTAGAAATATATATGCATATACGGTTGAATACATAAGTTGATCTTGTAACTCTATTCAAGCTTCGACCAATAGTGAACTAGTTATATATTTTGCAAGAAAAATAGCTACTCTTTTGCCCAAGCACTCACATTCTCAATATCTTTTATTTCGTATCCACAATATCTTTTGTTTCGTCGCTTTCAAACTGACGAAAGCACAACAGATGATAAACCAATCCACATAAAAACTAATGTGAAACGGTCTCACAGATAGTTATCGTGAGACGACTCTTCATTACCTACAAACAACGTTAACAAGTTAACAAGTGAATTGTAGAGTTTGGGTTGTAGGTGATTGGGTTGTGGATCGATCAATCTCACACAATTTAATAAAAATACTTGAGACGGTCTTACAAGAGACTTACTCACCAATCCAGGCCTTATCAAAATTATTTCATACTAAGAAAACCCATAATTTAAAATCCAACCATTTAATATTTTTGTACCTAATAAGTTTCAATTGTAACATGTAATAAATGTTGCAAACCATGGCTTTCGAACATTACTAATTTCATAAAAGTGAAATACAACTTGCCAATAATTCACAAGCTCAATATACTGTCTGCTGAATTTAAAATCTTAGAGTCGAGTACAACGAAACATTTTTTTGATATACTAAATATTTTATAGTAAAACAGTGTAGGTAACATTCCTAAATCCCAAAAAAAAAAAAAAAAGTGTATGGTAGACTTCTTACCATTGTGAGCTGTAAAACTATGGGCCCAGAATTTACTTGATGTCAATAACGTTTGGGCCTCTGATAGGCCCGATTTAGGGGGGAAAAATGGATACGAAAGTTAGTAACTAATCAAATGAGGCCCCGCTTATGATAGATTCATCGTCCATAATTAAATTTTTTTTTTTTCCAACTAAATGTATTTATTTGAAATAAAATATAAATAAAGTTGAGAAGTCATGAAACGTATAAATAATAAGTATTAATGTTAAAATAACTAGTATAGAGCCCGAGTGATATACAAGATTAAAAAAAAAAAGTAAAATTAGAAAAGTTAAGAAAATATATTTATGATTGTATGCAATACAAATTGTCTAATTTAGCATTAAATATAACACAATTTGATTAATATAGTATCTAGTTGTTGAAATATATGTTGCATTAGCTAAACAAGATAAATAGTTTTTTTATTTATTATTTTGAAAATTTATATATTGTTATATCTATTATATTATTCAACCCTCAAAATTTCTTTATAATCAAATGAAAAAAAATAAAAATCAATATTTCTCAAACAAAATTTCATAGTGCAGCAAAAGCATCGGGAAGTTGAAAGTATCAACACATCATTTCAAAGATTCTTGATCGTAAGAAGAATTTCAACTTCAAAATTCCTCACATCCATAGAGAAGGCAATGTTGTTGTACAAAATCATCATTCTGCATAGTTTTCGGACATTTTAGTTTGTAATAGTTTAAAAGGTTTAGATTTCATAAATAACTTGTGTTGTTTAGGTGTTGCTCTTTAGATTACATTTAATGGCTTGTTATGTTGATTAGATTTCTGCTCTAAGCCTCTAATGTAAACAGGTTGTAAGAATACTTTGGATGTGAGTGTCTTCTTAATCCTTCCATCCCGAATGGTTTTTGTTTTAAAATTCATAGTTTTTTTTTTAAATATATATTTGCAAAAATTATTCAATAAGTTTGAAAAGTTTAAATAATTGATCCTTTTTCTAATCATGAACCCACATTTATTTTAGTTTTTCACTTTTTATTTATTTATAGTTTTCTCTAAAAAAAAATTAAATTAATCAAATTTCAAATTTATAAATCAATTCTATGTTTGAAGTCTATCATGTGTTATTTTAACAAATTTAGTTAAATTTTCTATATTATTTATTAATGTATATCATCAACATTAAATTTAATATTATTAAATAATCATATTAATTTAAAGAATTAGCTTTTAATTGACTTAATTAATAAAAAAAGAAATTAATATGAGAAAACTCTACTAATTATTGTTCTTTAATTTAATAGTACTAAAATAAAAGTTTATGAGACAAAGCCAAACCATGTACGCGTGTTTTTGAAGAAAATGAAATGTGGGCGATAAACCTTTCAATTTCTGAGCATGACTTCTTCATACGAAACTTGTCTTCAAGACATTGGAATATGTCAAACTTGACACCCACTTAGTTGATCATGTAATTGTTTAGTTTTGGAAAAAAAGTATATTTCCATTTTTATAAGTTCAAGGATTTTATAGTGTGATCTCTATATATCTTTATTTTTAAATATTGGGGTTTCATACTTTTAGTTATTTTCTTAATTAAATTCGTGTATTTTCTTTGGTAAAAAATCGATCGGGCCGGTTTTAAATATTGAGTTAGTGGTTAATGTGCTATAACGATCAAATTTTGATGTTTAAAAAAAAATAATAATAATAATAATAATAATTAAAAAAAAAAAGCTTTATTAGTGAATAGTGATATAATTAATGTTCTCTCTCTGCATCATATAGTCTGTATAATATAGTCTGTGTAGAAGACGCAAGAAAATACAAATATTGAGGTCACATCATGGGAGTGTACAAAATTGACTTGGAAGTTAATTGTTCCATTTTCTTAGAGATTTCTATCACGAATATAGTAACCAAAATGAGTATATTATATTCGACTTTAGTCTAACTTAACTCTGAGAGATTTAAAACTATGTTTGAATTTTTTTTTTTTTTTTTGGCCAAATGGTAAAAAAAAATCCAAAATTTTTCGAGTTTTTTTTATTTTAGCCAATTCTTTTACTTTTGTTAATTTATCTATGATTTTAAGAATTAATTGTTATTTTGGCAAAATCAAGATCTTAGATCCGTGTCCCCAACCCGACCCACGCCCAACGCGCGCCCCACGCGCCCTGGATGCGCGCACGTGGGCACCTGGCGAGCCCCTCCATGCGTGCACCTGATAGGTATCCATGGATATCTTGATAGTATCCATGGGCAAGGTATCCACATGTATACTTGATGATTTCCACATGTATACTTGAAGGTATCCATGGAACCTACGCGCATCTCACCATGCCGCGCGCGCACACCGCGCGCCCATGCACCCACGCCGCCCGCGCACAGGTATCTCATGTATATCTTGAAGGTATCTCATGTATACCTTTAAGGTATACCTTAAACGTATACATTTGATGTTTGTAAAATGATATTCCATGGATAACTGAAAGGTATTCCATGGATATCTTGAAGGTATGTCGTGTATACCTTAAAGGTATACATGACATGTCTTTAAAATGATATTCTATGAATAACTGAAAGGTATTCCATGGATATCTTGAAGGTATCCATGGAATACCTTTCAGGTATCCATGTGCATACTTGTACGCACGTCACAAACAGCACGCCCGCCCACCACGCCGCACGCACCCACCACGCCACGCGCACACTTGACAAACCGCACACCCACGCCGCCCATGCACCTTCAATGTATACATGTGATACCTTCAAGGCATTCCATGGATACCTTGAAGGTATACATGTGATACCTATATATGAAAAAAAAAACCCTGAGCGAAAAAAAAAATATAATAATAATAATGTGGGGCCCGCGGATTAGGCCGGGGACACGGATTGGATCCATGTCCCGGGGACACAAGAGACACACCCTTTTTTTAATTTTCATCTGATTTTGATCGCAATTTCGATTTTTGCCTACGTCGGCAATTCAGATATTCAAGTAGGCAAAAATTGATATTCCAAGCAAAATTTGATTAAAATTGAAAGAAAAAAAAGTGACAATTAATTGGTTAGAGGATCAATACGTAAAATTGGTGATTAAAAAAATGAATAAATTAAATCTAAATTATATGATGAAAATTGAGATTTTCACTACAAAATATATAAGAATAATAAAATATAAGCATCCTTCTTATAAGAAGCAATTAATAAATTAAAAACCATACTTTCTCTCTATATCTGGTTCAATAGATGGTACGCAAATCATAATAAATTAATATCACAAAAACTTAAATGAAACGGTTTCATAGATAGTTACCGTGAGACGGAGGTCCAACACCTACAAATAATATGTAAATTATAAGGTTTGGGTTGTGGGTAATTGGATTGTGGATTGATCCGTAATGCAATAAAAATTTCTGAGACTGTCTCAATTCTATTAATATGGGGAAGCAACCCAAACTACACAAATAAATAGAGAGATCTATTTCTACACAAAGAAATATAATTATATCATTTTCTACACAAATTCTTATAAAAATAGCCAAAACTACACATTTTGCTAATAAACCCCCCCCCCCCCCCCAATTTGTACCTGATTTGACATTAATGGACCACTCACTTACATGAAAATTAGGTGTAGTGAAACTTACACGAAAATTCTCAATTTTTGGGCTTACACGAGAATTCCTAGATTTAGGACTTACACGAAAATTTTTAATTTTTAGACTTACACGAAAATTTGCAGATTTAGGGCTTATACGAAAATTTTCAATTTTTAGGCTTACACGAAAATTTCCAATTTTTTGGCTTATGAGAATTCCCAAATTTAGGGCTTACACGAGAATTCTCAGATTTAGGGTTTACACGAGAATTCTGAGATTTAGGGCTTACACGAAAATTCTCAATATTTAGGCTTACACGAAAATTCTCAAATTTAAGGTTTACATGAAAATTCCCAATTTTTAGGCTTACACGAAAATTCTCAATTTTTTGGCTTATACGAAAATTCTCATGCAATCTTTTTCAACAACTTTTACAAACCACTCATCAAATCAATATTGTTGACATGTCAAATCAGTGACTCAATCACCAAAATATGTAGTTTTGGTATATATTATAACAAAATATGTAGTTTGGGTGTATTATTATAACAAAATGTGTAGTTATTATATATTATTATAAATTTTAGTGTATTTAGTGGTATTTCCCTATTAATAATCCCATCAAAAAGCTAAAGCGCACGAGAACTAAAGTTGGTTGCCCCTTTCTTAAACAATGTTATTCCAAACATTCTTTCACCATAAAGCAAACAATTTCATCATCTCATATTTCCATAATCTCTCATATCCATCTCCCCAAATTAAATCCTAACCCCCAAAAAAAAAATTCTTCAAAAAAATAAAAAATGCCACCCCAAACCAGACCACCAAACCCTGCAAACCGTAGAAAATGCCTTGCCTTCATGGTAGCTGCAATTATACTACAAACCCTAATCATCGTAGCCTTCGTTCTAATATTCATGCGAACAAAAAGTCCTAAATTCCGGTTCCGATCCCTCGCCCTCGAAAACCTAACCTTAAACTCCACGAACTCACCGTCTTTCAGCGTTAGACTTAACGGCGAAGTAACAGTGAAAAACCCTAATTTCGGGCGCTTCAGATTCCCCGAAAGCACGATTTCCATCCTTTACCGGGGAAACGCTGTGGGCTCCGCCGTGGTCCCCGGAGCAAGGGCCGGAGCACGGTCGAGTAAGAAGCTGAACGTGACGGTGGAGGTGGCGGCGGATTCCAAGAGTGGTGGCGGTTTGGGCGGCGACTTGAATTCCGGCAAGATAACGTTAACTAGCCATTCAACGTTGAAGGGGAAAGTTCATCTGCTTAATGTTATAAAGAAGAAGAAAACTGCAACTATGAATTGTACTATGGAGGTCAATACGAGGACTCGACAGGTTGAGAACTTACAATGCAAGTGAAATCGCAAGTTAAGAATTAAGATTTATATATATATATATATATATATATATATATATATATTAATAGAAGTATTTCTGTTTTCAAATTGTTTTTACTTTGGATATGAATCATATGATTACAAGTAATGTACGACTCTAATGTTATCTGGATTTGTTTATTTGTTGTTAATGATTTTCATGCTACATATGTAAATCCACTATGATAAAAACAAAGTGATCAATGGTGATCGGATTAAAATCATTTTTCCCATAATTTTTGCCATTTTTTAAAATGTTTTCATAAAAAAAATTCAAAAAATGAAATTAAACAAAAAAATTCGCATAATTTTGAGTCCACGGCATCAATAAATAAATAAATACTTTTTTTAGACTTGACTCATAATTCATTCTTTCTTAATTAAAATTTAGATTATACTACTCTATCCTAGTATTAATAGATTTTGGTCATTTTATTTTGATCATAAACTCGTACCATCTGAAATTGATCATGTTGTACCATTCAAAATGTAGGTTGTACGACCACATTCCGTATCAATTAAATTAAGTCATTCCATTTTCATTAATTTGTACCATCCAAAATTTGATCTTATCCATAAAGGCTATAGATAGCAAGATATAACAAAAGGCGAATTAAGAAAAAAACTAAAAACCTTATGTTGAGAAAGATTATTAAGAATGCACGGGTTAACATAATTTTAACAAAAAAAAAATTGTTAAGAATGGTTCACCACGATTTAAAAAAGAAAAAAACAACAATTTTTTTTTATTTTTCTGAAAGCATCATGCATATTCTTTAAATTAATGGGATTAAATGAAGATCTTGGGTTAGAGGTATAATTTAGGGCTAATTTCATTTTTGGTCATAAGGTCTTTTCCATTTTTTGATAATTAAGTACACGTTTTCCAATTTTGATCATATATGTTTCAACTTTTTTTAATTTTGGTCATGTATATTTTAATTTTTTTTCAATTTCAATCCAATTTTGGTCGGAATTCCCAAAATCGTCAATGTCACATGAAATTTTCCGGCAACCATCCGATCAAAATTGGATTGAAATTGGAAAATTTTGAAACTTACAGGATCAAAATTGAAAAACTTGACTGAAATTGGAAAAATTAAAGCATATAAGATCAATTTTGGAAACGTATACTTAATTGTCCAAAAATGAAAATGCCCTTACATACCGGACTAAAATTGAAATTATCTCTTTAATTTATTTAAACTTCTCTTTTACAGCATTGCATAAAACAATTATTCTGATTGTGACAATTTATTATGTGAAAGAGAAGATGAACAAGCTACAGAGTTAAAGCACTACGATGTATTGAACAAGCTGGAAAAAGTACAAAAAGTGATTATACTAGTTCACAAGTTAAACCTCAAATGATCAGATACTCTATTTGTTGTGTTAATTCATCTAACACTTCAAAATTATCACCACATATTACTTTTTTTTTTAGTATAAATAACATTAATAATTAACGAATCATGTGTAATAAAGATAATAAAATATTAGATGAATGCAACCGTGAATCGTATATGAGTGGCAAACTTGATTCTGCTTGTGACATAAAGTACAATACTACAGCATTTCTGAAAAAAAAAAAACAAAAAAAAACTATACTATATACTGTACGTATCTTTGCAGAATTATATATTTGAATTTTTTTTAAAGGATATATACTCCCAACTACAATGAATGTTTATCTTAGTGTGCCAATCCAAGATTTATACTGGTTTGGGCTGCTAGCTTTTAGACACATAAGGAAGGACAAGAGTCTATTAATTAAATTAATATATATATATAGATATATATATATATATATATATATGTTATTGCCAAAAAAGAAAAAGAAAAAAAAAGGTGAGTAGATTTTTTTTTAATGGAGAAAAGAAGATTGAGTATTTTTAGTACACATATTTTCAGGTTATTCATGAGAAAAGATTTTAAATTATCGAAGCAAACTCTATCCATCTAGAAGACAGCGTAAATTTAATAATTAATGTATTGGAAACAAATATAAAATTCGAATAAATCCAGTTGTCAAACAGGCATTGGTCCTTTAATCAAGTGGAGTCGCTGACGTTGTATCACTTCCAAGTAGAAGCTTCTGATGACATCAGCATTCTTGTACTTTTTTGTGCCTCCACTAATCAAGTGTTGGTCAAAGTAAACTCCTCACGCGTTTATCAAACCAGAAAAAGTGATAATAATAAAAACTATTAACACTTAATTAGATAAATATATTAAATTTTGTGACACTATTTTTAGCTATGATTGAAATGCAAATTAAGTTAACATGATTTGAGATTATTTTTGTTCAAATACTCATTAGAGTTAAGTTGGATAGAATCTAATAAATTTAAATATATTTTTAGATTTTAGAATATTTTGATAAGATCAAAGAAACTGATGAATAAAATTTTATTTATAATTTTGAAGTCAATTGGTTTCGTACTCGTTCGATCAACTTGATTCAATAATAATCAAACAAATTCGTACACAAAAATTAAAGATTTTAAACTTTTATACAACACTTGTTCTGCATTTTTAATTTACTTCTACAAACATAATAATAATTGTTGCTGGATCGAAAATTAACACCAATTATTTCTAAAACATACAACAAATAATTCATATAAGTAAGCTCAATAATAATTCACAAAAGCTTAAATAATACTCCTTCCATTTCAAAATAATTGAGTGTTGTTTTGGAGTTTAAATTATTTTTCAAATTAAGTATCCTTTTAAAATTTTATGCAAGTTTATTCCCAAAATATCCCTATAAATACTTCTTAGCTAAAATTCAAGAATTTAATATGATACTTTCTATGGAATTAAATTGATTCTCATTTTACAATTTTGAACCCTAAATTTCTTGATCAATTAAGAGTATACTTGTCCAACTTTCATATTCCTTAATTCATATATATATTCCTTAATTAATATATGACAAGAACTCCAGCAAGATACATATTTTAACTATTAATAATCCTAAACTATACATGAGAATGTCCACACGTTTAACTATTTAAACCTTATAATGATAACAATAACAAGATTAATTTAGTAGCACGCCTTCTAGTAACCAAACTTTAATTAACCTCTCTCTCTCTCTCTTATATATATATACGAGGTGGGCACACAGCACACCCCACTCCAACATCGACACTCCTTTCTAACCTCTCAAAGCAAGCAAGAAAAGCAAAACAAGATCAAAAATTTCATTGCCAAAGAATTTCCAATTTCCTCTCAATTTTCGTGAAAACCAGATGGGTGAAAAGGAGCAAGAATCACCACATCCACTAGCACCATCCACCCGCCACGCCGGCGCCACCGACACCGAGTCCTCCGCAGCCCACGGCGGCGGCGCTGCCAGACAGCAACGCAAGAAGAAGCGCACGAAATGCATACTCTACATCTTCCTATTCATCATCATCCAAAGCGCCATCATCGCCGTCTTCACCCTCACCATCATGAAGGTCCGTACCCCCAGGTTCCGCATCCGAGAAGCCGCCGTGACCACCTTCAACACCGGAGCTCCGGCGAGCCCCTCTCTGCGGGCCCGGTTGAGCCTAAAGTTCTCCGTCAAGAACGCCAACTTCGGGCGCTACAAGTATCGCAACACCACCGTGGTGTTCAAGTACCGGGGGACGCCGGTGGGCGAGGTCGACGTGCCCCGATCACGGGCCAACTGGAGGTCCACCAGAGTGTTTAGCGTTGACGTGGATCTGAACCTGGGAAACGGAGCCATGGATTCTCAGCTCAGCAGCGATTTGACCGCGGGGATCGTGGCGATCACGAGTGAGGCTAAGATGAGAGGAAGAGTGGAGCTGCTCTTCGTGTTCAAGAAGAACAGGTCTACTGATATGAACTGTTCCATGCAAATTCTCACTGGGACCCAGCTGATTAGTTATATTGCTTGCAAATGATTTGTTTATTTATTTTCTTTTCTGTTTTTATATATTATTTGTATACATAATATAATATTCGGCGTTTTCGAATAAATAATTTTCCACTTTTTATTTCCAAATGACTGCTATGGAATGACAATAATGCTATATACTAAAAAATATTTGTTAATGTGGAAATTTGGTAAATATGTTGAATTTTAGCAAGGTTTGACCAGTTGACCACCTACTAGTCTTTGGTCTTGCATTATACGCCCTTTTTTCAATAATACTCGCATTTAAAAAAGAAAAAGAGAGTTTTTCAAATTGGATCATTTATTACATTTGATATTATATTTTATATTTTATAATATTTAATAAACAAAATGTGTTAATTAAATAGTAATATTGTTATTGAATATATATATATATATATATATATATATAGAGCATGTGTATGGTGATTATTTTTAAATAAAAAATGTAACACCAAATGTGATAAAAGATTTTTTTTTACTGTGAAATGATAAATATTTTGTGCTGCTACGTTTTCAATTAATTAATAATATAAATTGATGAAATGTAATATAAAAATGAGTATTATTTTAGAGTACAATATAGGACAATAAATATATACATGGGAGTTATATGCGACAAAAGAAAGGAAAAAAAGAAGTCAAACAAATGGAGAGGCAAAGTCGTAGAATGTCAATGGGGGCCATGAAAGCTAAGTACATAAGTACCTTTAGGAAGTCAAGTAAAGCATACTCCACTCTACATGCAAGATAAAGTAGTTTCATTAATATTTTTAGATTCATATTTCATTTTAGGGTAATTCTATAATATATTTGGGTATTGATACACTTACCTTTTTCACTTTAGTAAATTTATGTTAGGGTAATTCATCACCTTGCAAATGTGTGTATATAATTCTCAATTTATTTAATTTTAAATGGAGTGTGAACTGAAGACCAGATAAGTGACTTCATGTTTTATATATTTATAATACCTAAATGATTTTTCATGCATCGAATAAGAATACAAATCAAAAAAAAAAAAAAAAAAAATTAAGGATAAGAGAGAAAGGTTCAATCCATTAATTGAAACGTATACACCCATGATCTAGAAATAGAGTAACCTTTGGGCAAGGCTTTGAAATTATGAACTATATGAGAGAAAAAAAAAATAGAACCACAATGAATGTTAGAATATATATGCTCCATCTCATTGAAATTACACAATTTATCTTCTTCTTTTTTTTTTTTTTTTTTTTTGGGCTGTTACTTTGAATAACAAAGTAGTTAAGAATTAGGCACACTTGCATTCACATATATGATTGAACAATCCAAACCAACTTCAAAAGTCTTCATGGAAGCCTCTAAATTGTCAAACCAAAAGAGTACTTCCCGTTGCCGTTAATTATAAATAACGTAAATAATCATTTTATCTTAAATTAATATATTTGGTTGGGGGTCAAGAAAGAAGACCTTAAATCGTATATAATTATGAAAAACAACATTTTATCCCAACAACTCTTGTAACTTTCAATGAATTAACGATAGACTTAAATCCTACATTTTTGTAATACAAAAAACTGAAATTGAAAATTATGAAATAACATGATTAGTTTTGTGCAAGTCCTAAGTTATAATTTTGATTATTTTGGAAATTCATAAAAAAAAAAAAAAAATTTACATGGAAAACTTTCTTTATTAGGTCAGCTATTTTGACTTGTAACACTATTTATGACTCCTAGTATTGCTGCAATGCAAGGAAATGAAGAAAAAATCCTCTCGTACCGATTGGATGATTGATAAAAATAATTTATGTCTATAAGTTTCAAAACTTCCACCATGAACCTAGTAACTTAAGTGGTACAATATCTTTATAAAGATGCAAATTGTAATGATCAAGTTCGAACATGAATCACACAAGTTTTCTAATCTTTATTATCTCTCTTCCTCTCCCTAGCTCGTTAAAAAAAAGTTTCAAAAACTTCCATACAAATATTACTTGACCTCAGACCAATTATTAAAAAAAAATGTTATTTGACCTATTACATTTACACCGAGTTATATAATTATAACACTAAGATATTTTGTCACCAAAATGAAACAATCTCGTGGAAAATTGTCATGGCAAAAATTTTCCTAATAGAAGCATCTCATATATATTTGACATGGTTAATGGTTTTAACTATTGTATGTTATGCTAGAATTTTTTGTGCAAATCATCTCAAAAGTCAATAAACCAATGCCATCAAGCGCGTAACATGTATAGCTTTAGACAACAGTAAATTAAACTGATTCCAAATGAGAAAAATCTACCCTTTCTAATTCATTATCTATTACATTAATTATAAATTTCAACAAATGTGTTCATATTTTAACTCCCCCAAAACCCTATATATAAACAAGTTTTGCCAAACATCTTTTCACCAAATCATAATCACCATTTTTCTTTAATTTCCCTTCAAACTTCAATCCCTTAGCCAAAACAAAAAACTCTATCCTTATTCTAGAAAAATATATTTATCATCAGTATGGGCGAAAATCCACACGTAGCAACGAAATCTTATACTTCTCCACAGGTCAATCCATATGGCCGAGTAGACGAAGCAGTGTCATCAGTAGCCGAAAGGACTCAAAAACGCAAGAAACGAATGAATTGCATCGTATTCCTCGTTGTGTTCCTCGTTTTGCAAGCCGGGATTTTCTTGCTTTTTGGTTTAACGGTCATGAAAATTCGGACACCTAAGTTTCGTGTCAGGTCAGCCTCGTTCGACAGGTTTGACATTGCCACGTTGGACACGAACCCTTCTTTCAATGTGGTGATGAATGCTGAATTGGGAGTTAAGAACACCAATTTTGGACAATATAAGTACCAAAATACCACAATTGAGTTTTTCTATAAAGGGGTTTATAAAGTGGGTGAAGCCACCGTGCCTAGGCGTCGTGCTAAGGCCCGAGCCACCAGAAAGTTCAACGTCACGGTGGAGCTGTCATCGGCCGGCGTGCCAGCGGCGGAGCTGGGGAGTGACTTCCGGGCCCGGCCCGTGATTGCGTTGACCAGTCAATCGAGGTTGAGAGGGAAAGTGGAGGTTATGAAAATCGTGAAGAAAAATAAGACATCGAATATGAATTGCACCATGGAAATTAATACCTCGTCTAGAACGCTTCAGATTATGTCATGCAGATGATTATTATTTATTGCAGTGATTCTTGATTTTTTTTTTTAACGTGATATTTTATTGTTTATGTGTATGTGTATCTGAATAAATAATGTTGCTTTTGAATTATTTGATTTTTCCTAAAAGCCACAGTGTTTGTTGGCGGCCATTGTTATATTCTTTATATTTTGCATATGTTGATGTAATATTATTCTTTAATTGATGTATAAAGGAATATTGAGCATTCTTAGTGACTTCTCGTTATCGATTAATTTATAGAACTAATAATTCATAAACAATTGATAATCAATAATCATGACTAATTAATAGTAATTATAAATGTATATATAATATAATAACAATATAATATATTCATTCTTAATGAGTCAAGAATACCTAATTGGAAAAGAAGGCAATAGTCATATCATTCCTACATGTCATCAGCTACTAAATCATCAGTATGATACATAGTAATACGAGAATATAAAATGGAAAATAAATTAAAATAAATGATCTTGTACCATCTTAGTGAAATTATTTGGCTCTCTTAAAAAAAAAAACTACACCATCTTAATATATTTACATAAATTGAATAAAAAAATGTAGCCAGGTGCACCAAAAAAAATATAAACAAAAAGGAAAATCCTTATGTCCTTTTTCACATCTCCCCTGTATTATTTTTAAAAACACAAAAATTGTCACACTTATAATAGAAAAAGACATACTTATAATTGTAAAAGATAAATTTAAATATATTTATATGTAGAATTATTTTATTGAAAAACGAGGTTTCATCTTTATTTAAATAGATATTATATGTACATTGAATAAATATAAGACAAATGAGAGGAGGGAGGGAGGGAGGGAGATAATTGGGCTAGCAGCCAGCCCAGTAGTACATAAACAGATAAATATCTGTGATTCTATTAGCATTAATAAGTTAATGGGCTCACCACAAAATTAAGCCCAAATAATTTCAAATCCAAATCTTGTCCATTTACATTGGCTCCAATTCCCAGACTAATATTTTGATCTCTTTCTTAATTTATTCCCTCATAATAGAATAAGATCATTCATCATGTTTCTCAATATTATTTTCATGATACTATTTCTTTTGGATATAATAAACAAAAATAACCAAAGCAAACAACCCAAAAAACTTTATATGGAATCATGATTAAAATACAACAAAAATGAAGATCTAGTTTGGGCCCTATTCTTGGACCTGTCTTTTGTCTTATGAGATACTATAATGAGTCCCTATCCTGGGGAGCATCTACGTACTTGGTTTTTTTTTTTTTTTTTTTTTTGTTAATTCTTTAATTGAAGTAATTTAGTGTGCCATCAAAATTAAAAGCACATGCGATATTAAGACTCATATTTTGGGTTTTAAATAGAGGAATTTAAAATTTAAGGAATTCAAATGAATAGTTATTGCACATTAACTGGATTTCAAATTCATCAAAATTATTCGAAAATAGTTGAAATGATAATAATAGATTTTAAACTTCATTACAAAATTAACGAAGCAAAGGTATATTTCAAAATAGTCTTCAAATGCAACCTTAAAGAAATGAGCACTGAAATGAGAAGTTCTTATTGAATACTCCTTTTGTCCACAAATTTTCACACAAGTTAAAAAAAATATTATAGTAAATCTTTCTATGAAGGATGAACCCCAAAAGGGTCTTCATATTTTATTCATGCAGTAGCGATGACATCGAGATCAAATTAATACTAAATTGAAACGCCTATTCATTTCATCAATGTTAGTTTCAAATTTAAAAGCTTGTAGAATAAGGGTGTTTCAACTAAAGAAAAGTTAATACTCTTAGTACATAAAACTGTACTATAATTAGGATAGACAAAATTGAAAGGGGACTAAAATTCTAATCCAACTAAATCGTAAGACTATAATTGAATCGAGTCGAGTCGAACTTGAACGAGCTTAATCCAGCCGAATATGAATCGGGGTGGGTTCGAATAGTTTAATATTTTCACACTTCATTAGTCTTTTTATACGTATTGAGCTCGAGTTCGAGTTGAGCTTTAGATTTTATGAAACGTGAAATATGTTTAAACTGAACTCCAACGAATTTTTAACAAACAATATTCTTCGATTGAGTATCGAATATTTTGGTTTGATTTTCAGTCCCCTATTGGTGCTTATATCCATGGAAATTAAAAGGTTGAGATGCATACATTGAACTTATAGATTGCAAGAATTCTTGATTTCCTTACTATTCACCAAAGATAAAAACCCACGACATTAGAAAATAAAACCTTCATGAACTTGTTCTTAGACACTCCGTTAAGGAAGGATGAGAATATGGAATTTAGGAGACAAAAATATGAACAAAGGGACAATGCAAAACCTATGCTTCTTTTATGTTTCCTATACTCATTTTGTCTCTATTCATTGTACCTCTATCTATCTTACTTCTAATAATTGGTTCTGTTTCCTATGATCTTTAATCATGAAACTAATTAATGTGTGGCGTTTAGCATTGCTAATTACAAATAAACAACAAAACTAAATAATCCTAAGTTTATGTTAATCTGAACCGACACAAATTCAATTGCATTTGATCACTTCATGTGCATCATATGAAGAGGTCTATGATGTGATTGAAGTCATGTGGTATGTAACATGTGATCATGTTCACATAAATTTCTATAAGTAAGGATTCTTTGAGAAAATGATTTTCGACGTTTTTTTTTTTTGGATAATATATTGTTCTCTTTTATATTTTTTAGTTAAACAATAACGTGTTTGAATATACCATATTGCATCTTTGCCGAAAATGATCATGATTTTGTGAGATGAAGTGTGGTGTTTTTATGCCATTTTATGTCTGTTGTCTTGCAAATAGCAATGTTAAAAGATACATTTAAATTGCATTTGCACCAAATTAAACATATATATATATATATATATATATATATATTTATATAATATTATAATTGTGTGTAGTATAGATAGTAAATAATGTGATGAGTAGGTGTATTTATCGAGGGTTTAAACACAACATGACTTCCATGATTGAAAAATCTAAGATAAATTTGGGCTTGATCAGAAATCTGTCTCATGCATTCCCCTGTCGGAATCTTAATTAAGTTTTAGACGTTAATTAATCATATATAATATAGGTCACAATAAAAAAAAATGATAATAAAAAATAATAGTCCAATTAGACTCCAAGTTATGAAGAATATCAACAATGGGAGCAGTGAAAATCTAATGTTCCTTGGATGAAGAATTGATGTCCCACCTTTCTTCAATTGGTACAATGAATCGAACATTTAATTGATCCTTTTTCTATCATTCTTCAATATCTGCTTATTCTATTTTGCACTTTCTGCTTCTACATTTTTTTTATTTTAATTTAAATACTAAAATATATCTAACTTTTAAATCAACATTTCTCCCATAGTCTAAGGTGAGGTTGGGTTAAAGTTTTCAATAAGAGTGAGTTTGATCTTCTATTCCACTTTATATTTTATCTGATATTTCAAATAATTATCATATGACATGTATATTAAATGACACAGTAATTAATATAATGATGTCTATTTAACACAATATAATACAGGATAAAATATCAAGTGTAACAAAAGATTATGATTATATCTCTTTCTGAACCCAAAATAAAAGATAAAACATCCAATCTAGTTATCTCTTCTGAACATAATGTCTAAGAATTAATTGTACATATGAATGAAGACTCGTATTTTAATATATGAAACCATTGTAATTAATTAAATGAACAAAAAATGCACTTGTAGCGTCATGCATGATTCAAACAGACCCTTTTTGAAGTACTTTAATTTTAAATAATATGTCAAAGGTTTGGGCAACATGTCTTCCTTGAGTTGGAGAGACAGATAAATATGAAGACCCCAACATAAGGATTAAGTAATTGTTAAAGTACAATTCCTAGGAGCCTTTCTAGGATAAAGGAAAACACATATGAGACAACTTCATTACCATGCAAATGAGCCAAGCAACATATTTGGTCTCCATACCATTCATTTGAATTTTATATATTTTTAATATATTTGAGATGTTTAAATTTTTCTCATATTATATGTGTTTTTTTTTTTTTTGTCAAAGTTTCTTCTGACTTCTAATTAGGCCCAATTCCTTTTAATGTTGTGTTTGGGATTTTATGAGTCAGGAATTGTTAGTGGTTTCAAATAAGGATTATGATATCTATTTAAATACTATCTTTAAAAAAAAAACATTATAATGTTATTATATTCTAACCTATATATTAATATACAAATTTCATTACATATGCATCTAAATTACTATTATTAAAATCATCCAATCATCATTATTGCATCAACTAACAATATAATAACACATATATATTTTCCAACATTGATTTGACATCTGTCGTAATAATTCTACCTTATAAAATCTCTTAACAAATTTTAACTATTCACTTTCAGTTTGAAAACTCAAGATTTTAAAATCGAAGTTCTTCACACTCACTTAAACCCCAAACAAACATAACCTTAATAATTCAAGTTCAACTCAGTACTATAGTGTTCTAAATCAGTTCAGACAAGTTGTCTTAAAAAGCTCAACTAGTAGTTAGGAGTATATATTGTATAACTGGGGTTCATCTCTAAGATGATTTATATCTTTCTCAAATATTATTTTTATATATACACATGATATCTAATAACAGGAGATTAAAATCTAAGATCCAATATGATATACACGTTACACGTGTATGATAGGAAATTCATTGTGTTTCCAATAATCCATTTCTATGTTTGACATTATGATATCTTAGTACCCAAATAAGACTACAACAAAATGTCAAATTTTCATCTATAGGAGACTATGTAATTGGGTGCATGAAATTAAAAAGGTAGAGACATCAACATTCATTGTAGGGGCCCAATTCAAGAAAGAAACACGAGCTATTTCTTTTTGCATTTCCCAATATTGACTTTGGTGAATCTTGTTATTTTGTCTCATATTATTTCCCATAACCTATTATTTCGCATTTGAAGATTATTATGAAGATGCATGCATGCTCCCCGTTTCCACACTAATCCCCTTGAGAAAAATTAGAATTTTAAAAATAATGGTGCTCCCATTAATTATGATTTTTCTTTTACATATATATAATCTTATATTAATTGTAGAATAGTGAATCACAAATAAAATCCTTATTTTTACTACATTAAATATATCAAACAAAAAACTTTGCCTAATTTTATAAAGAGATGTAGCATAACTGGTGTTTTATCTATGTTATTTCACCAAATAATAAAATTATTGCATTTTTGTTTGATTGACATGCATGTGTACATGGAATCTTTTACTCTTTATCTTGTACATTAGGACTAAAAAAAATCTAAATTGGTGTATATGAGTCCAAAAGAAGCAATGGTTTGGGTTATTGTAGGGAATTAATTTTGTTCTATAAAGCTTATAAGGCTTAGAATTTGCATATTAGGATGAGTACTCGATAAGTTTATATATAGAATCTCGTGACTCTTTCAGGCCTAATAGTTTCAGTATAATATTAAATATAATTTCTCATTGATGGATGATTAATTGATGTAATCATTTTTAGGTGTTAATATAATAGTAATTAATTATAAAATTAATTAGAGTTTGTAATTAATTTTATATGTTTTTACGTGAGGCACATAATCAAGTACTATAAAGAAGCAATAACGGTGCCAAGTGTCGCTCCTGAAGGAATAAAAGTTTTCTCGCCCAAACTTTAAATATTATTATTTTTATTAAATATATATTGGAGAAATATATGGTAAATCACTATTACAATCAATTTAGTTAATATATAAAAAATAATGCATGTAAGTATCCTTAACCAATAATAATTTATTAGGAGTTTAAAGGTTACGATTTAATTTTTGTTTAAATATATACAATTTAGTAATTAATATTAACATTATTTTTAAGTCATATAAACAATAAACTATATATTTTCATCACCATGTTATTTAAACATGATCCTTTATTTTTATATTATTATTGATCAAGTGAGGTCTTTTTTTACATGTGATTTAAAAACTCAATTTTTTTTAAATGCAACTAATATATGTAAACTAAATTAATAATAATAGTACGAAAATTTAAATATATATAGTATACATATATTTATATAAAAAAAAAACAATTGCTAGGGAAACGTTGCATAATCAAAGAATCCTCCATTAATCACCATAAGACAATAGCAGAAAAGGTAGAAAGTAAGAGGATTATTTTGGAAAATTTGAGTTAAAATGTAATAGTAATTTATATAGTTTAGTGGGTTATGTGTAATAAAATGAGTTTGGTTTATGAAGTGCAAAAATTGAATAGTTTAGAGGATTTCGTGTAATTAATTTCAAAAAATTATTATCTTGATTGTGTTGACAAGGAACCAAACCTAGTACCCCTGACCCCTGCATCTGGCCTTTTACAATTTGAAACACCTAGATAGTAACAATATATATATTAAATAAAATAATAAACCCCCACCCCAAAAATAAATTTATTATTTAATAATAATAGTAAGCATCTAATAATATGGATAAGTGAAACTAAAATCATTAGTTTTGCAAATTTTTACCTCCTTTACAGTCTTTTGACTTTATTTCTTTTTCTCTTTTGTTTCCCACGTTGTTTTCCAACTTTATTAATTTTTGCTAAAGCACTTTTTTTTTCATCTTTCAAAAAAAGAAAAAAAACGAACTTTTTCGTAGGACTGAGAGATTATCGAATCAGGACCGTTGAAGCCCATCAAGTCAAACCTTTAACTAAAGGATCGGGTTGAAAGAATCCGACCCGGTGAAAAAGGAAGGCGTGGCCCATCTGTGGAACCGAGGCCCGATGTCTGACCCGCAAAAGCTGAAAGGCGAAAGCTCAACCTCATACAACAAAGACATCACAAAATTCTTCTTTTTATTTTATTTTTCTAGGATTCTTTTTCTTCCTTTTTTTATTCACTTTCTTTTTGGAAGTTTCTCGTCACCATCCTAGTGTGTTTTTTTTTTACCAGAATTATTCCTTTTTGTCTTTCTCATCTCACTTCTCTTGATCCATCATTTTCCTTGCATGAATTGTAGGACTTATTTTGTGGATAATTTGGTGGTACAAATGTTATTTGGTCTTTCTTTTCAGTGAACTGAATTCGGTTTTTATGATTTATATGAGATTGCCTCGTAAAATATAATTAATGAAATGAAGGATGTAAGTATTGTGAGATTAGGTAAAAAGATCAATTGAGGCTCAATACAAGAGTGCAAACAAAAAACAATTTATATTCTAGTATTAAACAATTACCAACAAATAAGGACTTGATATTTATACATCTAATGTGCATCATTTTATTGCCTCAATTTTCTTGCTAGCTATTAATTAGTGAGTGAATTCTCAACTTTTATTATACTTTGCACTTAAAAAAAAAAAAAACTAAGTGATGTGTTACTATCCACATCCATCATAATAAGTGGTTAATATATTAAAATTATCTTGGTAAAAGAAAAATTTTGAATCTGAGGAAAAAAAAAGACATGCTAACTAAGAGAAGGGGCAAACAGATATTTAATACCTTTCTAACTTTGAACTATTGAATCAATAGTATTGATTGTATTGATGATCATGCTTGATAATTTTATAATTTTGCATTAATATCTTTTATCTTTAAAAATGTTGCTAAAACTATCTCGATATCAGTTGCAGCCGTAATACCCAGCTAATATGGCGGTTTATTTGTTCATTTGGATTTGATCTTTCAAATCATTTAAAATAAATTATTTTAAAATTTTCTTTTGGAGTGTTCTATAATCTTTTAATCTAACTAAATGAAAAGGTCACCAATAAACAAATAAACCACCACATTAGGCTAAAAGCCTAAAACCGCTATCAAGGTTTTTTTAGTTTTTTGGAACAATATTTCCAAATATAAATGACATTAATATATGATGATTATAATGTAAAAAGTATTTTTATCAAATTTCCATGTTGAATATATGATGATTATAATAAATTGTCGATTCATTTTAGTTTTGCTTCATTCAAATGAATAACTTCTTCAATCAAAGGATTTAGAGGTGTTCAAACGGTTCGAACCGCCAATTTCGGTTTGAAACCGCCGGTTAGGAAAAAAACCGTGGAGGAGGGCCAAACCGGAACCGAACCGTGGGGATTCCGGTTTCGATTCCAGTTTGTAAACCGCTGGTTTGGACAGTTTGTTTTTTTTTTTTTTTTTTTTATAATTTTTTTATAATTTTAAAAAATTAAATTTGCATATAAATATTACAATTATTCATATATTACAAAATAACAATATTTTTTGAGTAAATAATTTGATATAAATTAAAAAATAGAACTTACATTTACAAGTTACAACAATACTACATTACAATTTATAAGTTACAATTTAAAAAAGAGTAAATTTTTTATGAGACCGTTTTACTGAATTTGAATGCATTACGTGAGACGGGTCAACCCACAACTCACTTACCCACCATTCAAACCTTATAATTCACAAGTTGTTTGGGGATGATGGGCTCCGTCTCACGAAAACTATTCGTGAGACCGTCTTACATGAGTTTTTGTGTTTTAAAAATTAGAAATTACAATTTAAATATAACCTATACAAACCATAAACCTAAAAAAAATACAACTTATAATACAAATTAATAATAATAATCAATACAACTTAAAATTAAAGAGTAAAATAACATAAATACATAATATTATTTATATAAAATATAAATTTAAAAAAAAATAGAAAAATCGTCGGTTTACGGTTCGAAAAAAGTTCGAAACCAAAACCGAACCGTCGAACCACGGTTCACGGTTTTGGTTTGGAACCGAAACTGGGTCAACGATTTTCCAAACCGTTGACCCCGGTTCGGTTTCGATTTTCCGAATCGGATGGACATCTCTAAAAGGATTGTTAGCTTGGCAACTTAGAACTACATATCATGAATATCTTAATTACTTACTTAGAAATATATATATATATATATATATATATATATATATTATGTATCAATATCACGTGATTCAATAACATAATATGGAACACCGATAAGATTGTACATCCTTAAAAAGAAAAACATTAAATACACAATACAAAAACATCACAAATCATCTATCATTAACAAAATAAAAGTACTTAAAGATCACGAGAAATGCAGAAAAATTATACAAAACAAAAAATTATAATAAAATACACATGATTTTCAATTTCAATTTAACAATTAATACCCGAGTTGGAATCCTCCGACAATACAAATTCGAATCTATTGACCTCTCTAACAGATTTCTGTCAGGTCATCTCTAACAATCCTTCATTTTGGAGAATTCTCCAAAAAATGAAGGATTGTTGGTCTCCAACAATCCTTTAATTGAAGGATAGAGGATGGAGGATGAGTTATGATCCTTCAAATATGAAGAATGAGGAATGGATATAGGGTGGGACATAGAGGATGTATTTATTTATAAAAATGTCATTTTTTATTTTATTTTTAATTGTTAAATCATATCTTTCATTTATAAAAATACCAAAGTGAAGGATATAATTTCATTTTATTAGTTAATTTTGTTTGCCTTTTTTTTTCATGTTGGCTTTAATTTATTTTTTTAATTAGGTTTTAGGCCTTAAATTACGAGATAATGACTCACACGAAATAAATATTACATAATTTGAAAATGACTCACACGAAGTACCCACCTCAGAGGTTGAAATTGCATATGATGACCACACTCGATTTCAACAATTCCTTGCACGTCATCGTCAAATTAAAGATAAGTCGGCTCACTATGCACTTCGAGATGCTCTTATCGACCATTTGTGGGAAGAGTTATCCAACTTGGAGTATTAGATTTCCTAATTCATTATGTTATTGTTTTTTTAGATTTTTTGTAATTGTAAAATTTATTATAGTCATTCTAATTTATCTGTACGCGTATCTTAAAATATTTTGTATGACTCGCAATTTAATTTCAAATAAATAAAATTACTTTGAAAAAAATATCTCAATATCAATTAATTGATTCGTGTATACTAATTATACAATTTAATAATATATTACGTAAATCTTTAATTATTTAAATTCTTTAATTTCACAAAAAAATTTATAAATAGATATTTTAATGATATAGAGTATTTATTGTTGGAGAAAATTTATGATATGAAGTACTCCATACTCTATAATAAAGGATAAAATACTCCAAAATGAAGAATATTGTTGGAGATGCCCTCACACTACATATCCCTCAATTTAAAATTCACCCGACCCAAAAACCTATTATATTGGGGAGTTCTTCATTCATCTCTCTTTGAATAAATATGTTTTGAAAAAAAAGAAAAATTAAAAAAATCTTAAAAAGTCCTTATCTAGAGTAATTTATTCAGTTTTAGGTTAGGTTGAGAGGTAGGGCGGGGGGTTCGACCCAGTGGCGCGGACCATTCAGCAAATGGTCCGAATTTCAAAAGCCTGAGCCTACTCTCTGCTCTGACCCCTACTGCACTGCACCCCCCTGCCTAACACTGTGTTTGGCATCATCTTTTTTACTCCCCTTTTTCACTTTATTTTCACTCTTCTTTTTTTCTCTCTCCATACATGTCCTTACCTATTCCTCCCTCTATATTACCTCCTCTCTCTCTATTCTGTTTCTTCTCACATCTAACCTCCACTCTCTCTCTCTTCTCTCTTACCACGTTTTCGCTCTTCCTTTCTTTCTTGCTCTATGATGGAAGTTCTGAAATTCTGGCGGAATGCGGTCGCCGGAGCTGACGTCAGCTCCGTCGGGGATGACGTGCGCGACGAGGAGGAAACCGACGATGAAGACTCGTTCTTCGATTTGGTTTTCAAGTCGCCTAATAAGAACGCCGGTAAAGGACGCGATGAAGCTTCGAAGAAGGATTTTCGGTTTATTGAATCTCCGAGAGATGTTTTGCAGGGCAAAAATGATTTCTCGAATTCGAAGCCTTTGTCGCCGGTGACTATCCTTCGATCAGCTCCGAAGTTTAAGGTCTTCATGTTAGGTTTCAGAAAATCGTCCAAGTGCGAGAAAACTGAGTCCAACACCGAGCTGAAGGCGAGTCCGTTGAATCAGTTGTCGAAATCATCGAAACTCGAACAGAGCAACCGTTTCTCTGTTAAATGCAGAGTGGCGGCTGCTCCGGTGTTCGCTAGAGACAACAGCTTAAGAAGCAAAATGCTGAGAGAAAGCTCCGACTATGAAACCTCTTCCGACGTCGTTTTGACGGAGAAATCGGTGCCGAAGTATCTGAAGCTGATTAAACCTTTCTACGTGAAGGCTTCGAGTAAGACGAAATCGATGGATTCCTCAACACCATCCTCTTCTCCGGTAAACGCGCTGGTGAATTTGTCGCCGCGAAAGTTTTCCGAGGGGAGCAGAGTGGGAAGCTTTAAGATCGTGACGAGTAATTTCGGAAAAAGCCGATCGGCTTCGGCTGCGGTGGGAGCCGCGCCGCCGTCGATCCGCCGGAGAGACGATTCGTTACTGGATCAACACGACGGAATACAAGGCGCCATTCTTCACTGCAAAAAATCCTACAATTCTTCATCACAAGGTACATTCACATTCACTGATTCACACATTCATATTCGTTTACCAAATTTTTAGCTAATCCAGATCCCTAACAGTTCACTCCTTGGATCAAATCTCAGAATATTCACAATTATTCCGTGCTGCAAGCGATCCATCCCACGAGAACCATAGACATCCATGTAGAAATTCAATGGAGGAGCAAAAACGATGCAGCATTTGAATCTCAACAGAAGCAGCGGGAATATCCAAAAGGGTGAGGTGAGCGTGACGTGGTAAATCCAGGGGGCATGATGGGAATAGGATTTAATAGGATCCTCTTTTTGTAAATTTAGAAAAATCAGAAAATAGTGTGAATGGGCAATGAGTAGAAAATGGTAGAGTTTGATTTCATCTGTTGTGTAAAAACAGTAATTGATGGGGTTTCGTTTGAAAGTAGTGTAGCAGTGGCTGTAACAGTGTCTGCCAATTTTAATGAATGGAAAAAGGGAAAAAGAAATTAAATGGATGGAAATTTTAATGATTAAAAAGATGTATCGTGTGATTGAATATTTTGAGAATTGAGAATGAGAAGTGGGTTTCTTGGATTATAATTTTTGAGATGTTGTTTGTTTGTGTGGATTGGTTGGTTAGTTCTACTTCAAATCAAAGTCATCATCATTTCCTATTCTGGATATTAATCATAAAATATTTCACTACCCTGCATCAAGTTTCACAGTTCCCACCCTTTTTTTTTTAATTTGTTTTTTTCACCCAGGTGAAATTCAATCTCACATGCTTGTTTCTGGCCATATTAGCAACACTTCTGTTACTATTCAGTATGACTGAATAAAAAGAATATTTTGACTACACAATATGATACGTATTGACATGATATTTTCTTATCCGAACTGTACTTAATTTAATATTTTTATAAATTTTTGAATCGATCCAAAATCTTAGTTGTATTGAGCGACCGATCCAGGAATTTGAAATCAGGTACAAGCAAATAAATTATATGTAATAAATTATTATTATTATTTTTTTTTTGCAGATAAACATTGTTTAAGAATTTGAAATCAGGTACAAGCAAATAAATTATATGTAATTGATTTTTTTTTTTTTCAGATAAACGTTGTTTAATATTTCAGTACGTACAACCAAAATATGCAAATTCATAATATATTACAAAATATTCAAGTAAAAGTTACAATCATAAACTAATATTTGATTAGTCGAGCCTTCATTTTTTACAAACAAAATTTTTCTTGATTTCGTCTTTTTAAACAAATATTGTTGAATATCAAGTTATTTTCTCATTGTCTTGGTTTTCTTTGATTTATAAGTATCACTTCTCATTTTCTAGTAAAATTACTAGTAAATAATAAGAACATATGGAGAAAAACACAAACTTATTTTTCAACACACACCAAATTAACTAATTAATAACTGAATCTAACAATAAATTTTAATAATTCTTAAAGTTTTCATGGGCATGATCCATAAAGAAGAAACCATGCTGCCAAGTTAAAAGAAGGAAGAATTTTTTAACAATAATATATAATTACTTTTTTGCAATTTGGGGTACGGTTGTACCGCCTGTAACATGCTGTCTTCGCCGTTGAATGCTAGAAATCGATTGCTAGAATTAGTCTTTTACGATAAAATACATTAAATTTAAAATTCATACTATAAAATGAAATGATTTAAAATTTGACAAAAAAAATATCAAATCACATCTAATTTGAATTAAAAAACTGTTAGTAATCTTATTGAAAATAAACGGACAAGATTTGAACCCTCACCTCACTTTTAAAAGATAAGATATATACTGGTTACTTATAATTAGTTTGATGTTTAAAAGATAAGATAAATACTGGTTACTTATAATTAGTTTGATGTTAGGTACTTTTCTCAGTTCTAATAAAAACTCAATTTCGAATCCTCCAATTTTCCAAAGTCAACCCGAAAAAAAAAAAAAAAGTTGTGAGTCTTAATTTTGGAGTGCAAGTGATATGGATTGATGAACATGTGACAAACTTCCCACATTGCACGCAATTTTCCACCATTTAATTAAAAAGAATGTATTATCAGCATTTGGCATTTAGATGAATTTTATGGCCTTGTTACTCAGATATGATATTCATGAGACACTATTAATGAACTGATTATTGAAATACTAATTTAACTGTATTCTGTAGGGTTAATAACATCGATCAAAACGACAACACCAAACAATACAAATGCTCACAATTTAGGGATGTTTGTAATTACTTTCTTTTTAAACAAGTCATAATTCCAACCTGAAACCTTGCTCGATGCATCAACCACTAGACCACTGCAGTCTATGGGTGGCACATCAAAACATATTTTGGTAACACTAACATTGCAAATTGGAAAAAGAAAAATGAAAACGAAGCTTAACGAACCTAAGGCCCTTCATAGGCACACATTTTACAACATCATTTCCACCGTAGAAGTATTACCTATTCTGTCGAGGATAGGCCCATAGCCTGAATACGGAGGTGTCTTCGGAATCACTGTCACTATCCGAAGAAGATTCTGATGATGGAAAGCCATCTAAAACAAATTCAACAATCTGGCAATGCCATATGAACAACACTTAAGATATTGCACTTGGTTGAATATATATTGTGAAGTTAAAAAATGAAAAGTGGGTGTGATGAGAACTCCCAAGACGAAGGTGTATCAAAACTAAATAGCAAAACCGATATTGGAGAACAAAAAAGTTGATTGAAGTTACCTGTTGTACAGATATAGGCTTGATTTGGTGGGTTCTGTCATCCCTCGTATTGATTTCATTACAACATTTGTAGCTATTTAGCCAAACAACTAAACAGCAACTCGAACAGTATCCTCTATAAGATTTGAATTTTCTATAGCAAGCATCTGCGTTAAATACAAAACCACTCATTATGCAAAGACAAATAGCTTGAGTTTAGCATGTTACATTGAGATACAATATCCCAAGTTAAGAATATATACACATAAGAAGTGGATGAGTGTGTGCTGTGTGATGAGTGAATTGCTGGACAAGGCATAATTGCAATAGCTAAATTTTAAGATAAATGCTATTACATACACTGCTGAGAAATGCTGCCTAAGCATAGAATGCATATGAAATTACTAAGCATAATATACAGAGATGTAATCAGCCATAAGCAGAATTTGGAAAGTCCTAACATACCTCGATAAGCTGCTTTGAACGCAAATCTAAAGTCAATGCCATCCCCACTAATGATATCATCTTCCACATGAATCTTGTTCTCATCTCTAGCCACTCCAATAGTTCTATGTCCATTATTCTTCTTAACATTGTCAGAATTGCAAAAGTAAGTATTGTATAACAATTTCCACAGATGATTCTCACTAGCTGCAGCATTCCATGACCTGTACAGATTCAGAATGTCTAGCTTATGTGATGCAGAGAAAAAAAAGAACAGAAATTACATTCTGAAAACAAGGCGTTAAAATAAGAAGCAAACTAAGAAATAAGGAAAGAAAGTACTGGCAGACGGAAGAGGCAGAAAGCAGGGACTGCACGTCTGAGAAGCTAAATATGTGTACAAGAACATCCTGTGGAAGCCGAGCCAAACCTGGAAAACAAAGAAAAGAAAATTCAATTGAATCAGAACAACGAAAACCATAGACATAAAAAAAAAAAAGCGATGATCATAGGCCATAATTTCTTTCATAATAGCTACATGAAAGATTAGCATATTCTTCATGTTCTAGCACACGAAACAAGTCACTGATTACCATTGCGATCAAACCACAAAAAAAATAAAGTAAATACAAGAACTAAATTCATCATCTTTCCCCTTAGAAGTGAAGACTACTAACACATGATAACCAGAAAATGCCACTATGAATGAATCAAAATCGAACTTGTATCTACCCATGAAGCTATCAGTTTAACCTAAAGATTGTAAAGTTGGCATATGATCCCTTCATCTTCCATTAAAATTCAGCAACCTAAAGCAAATTAAACCAACATCCAATTAACAGAAAAAAAAAAAAAAGTAAAAAACCTTGTTCTTGTTTATTTGCCTTGGATTTTCTCTTGCTCGCAACAACTGCATGCTTGAACTCTGTAACAGCCAATGCTCGCTTTTGCTTCGGCAAAGTAAATTCCGCACTTTGCAGAAGAGAATTTGCAGCTGAAATCGCCGACTGCGTCTGCATCCTAGATTATCAATCAATACACAACACATCTCAAAAAACATCTCAAAATTATGGGGAAGAAAAAAAGTGGGTTAATTGGCTTACTGAGGGAGAAGAGTGAAGGCGAAAAGGGTATCCTGAAAAATGAGAGATTGAAGATTTTTTGGGAATTTGGAGAAAGCGTTTTTGAGAAGAAAGCTCAATTCTCTACAGGCCAATGTGTATTTGGAGGATTTGGAGAGGGATTCTTTAAGCGTTAAGGATTTGTATCGATCGATTGGGTCATTGTATCTATCAACTGTGAAACTGCTGATTTTCCGATTTTGAGGTTCCATTGAAGAGTTGTAATTTGTCAGGTTAGAAAAAGAAATTCAGAGAGAAATGCCTGGATTGGAGGGAATAATTGGGACTTCTTCAAAATTAGGGCAAATCTCAATTTGCAATCCCAAACTTCGATCCTACATTATTCGAACTAAAAGACTTTGTATTATGAAGTTAAGGGTGAAAATATGATAGGTTCGAAATATTCAAATAAAATAAAAAATCAAAATACTTGATACGAAATAATTTTTTTATAAGGGAGAATTACATTAAGGTAAAGTTATAGAGTTCGGTGAATAAAATATCACATTTCATATATGTATTATTTTGTCTACCGTATAGTTTTGTTATTTTTTTGTTACAAATCAAGAAAATAAATAAAATTATCCTTCTAATAAAACTAAAAAAAAAGTCATTTTTTTGTCAAATTTTACAATATATGTGTTTTTCATAAAGTTACACCATATGATCATATCAAATTAATCCTATGGAAAAATACATATTGTTTAATCTCAATGAGATTATATGAACATATCATTTAATCTCATAGAGGTTAAATAATATGATCGCGATGTGATAATATCATCGTGTAATTTTATAAAATGGATATATCATGTAAACTCCAACTAGTCAACTGTTTTTTTTTTTCTTTTTTTCACTTTTATCAAAAAGACAACTTTATTAATTTTTTTTGGATTTATGGTATAAAAATAATAAAACTATCATTTGTAATGAAAAAATATTTCACTATTTAGTTTTGGTACAATTGATGTGAGGGTAATTCACATAAAGTTATATATGTCAAGAATTTGGCCAACAAAAAGGCAATTTTATTATTTTCATTTGATGTTATTAGAGTAAATGTCTAAAATACCCCTAAATACTATTGTCCCTTCAAATTGATGAACTCGAATTTTAATTACGAGTTTTACTTACCTTGTCTCTCCAAATTAATTATAAATTTATTCATTCAAGATAGTTTGAACATTGTTAAAATTAAATACGAGGTGATTAAAGAGCTCAAGAACAACATTAAGTCTTATTCTTAAATTAAAAGGGATCATCCAGCTGTTTTTTAGTTTAGTTGAAAATGCTCATTAGTTACCATAACTTGGTTTATGCAGAATTGTATGAAATTCCATGAGCATATTCCAGACATTATATAAGGGTGGAAGTGAAAATAATGAATTGACTAAAAAATGTTATTGAAAAAAAAATGAAGCATGATGAATATACAATATGATGATCAATCCATGGAGCTACTAAATACACAGAACAAATTCAATAAAACAAACACATTTTGAATTTGATTGCTTGCTATAAGGTTTCAGAAATTGACTGGACACAACTTTCTATCTGGTTTCTAATATGTCAATCGACCAATCTCTAAATAATCATGCACACAATGCACTCCATTATGAACTAATAATTACTTGCTTCATTTAAACTCAGAAATGAAACAGCTCATGTATTCGACACGGTGACCTAAACGAGCTCTGATGAGTATCAGGGCAGGTTTTTGTTTCCCGTTTTTCTGCCCACATTTGCGATAGAATAGAACTCATGGTGGACGTCTAGAAATGCATCTTTTAAAGGAAGTAAGATAACTGTTGTTTCTTTCTCGAACCTCCTTCTCCATATAGCTCGTTCCACTGCTTTAGCTCAGCCATTACTGATCCCTCTGAGGCAAAACTTGCAGCAACCTGCACTTAGAAAATGACTCAGAAAATGGGATCTAAAGCCAATTCAAGTAGAAGTAGAACAAGAATGTTTAGTTGATAAATAGTCAAGAAAAAGAAAAAAGAAAGTCAGGTTGTACCTGGTTCTTTGCCTGCCTCATATCTTCCATGTTTAAGGGCCTCAACGAAATTACTTTTTCCTCTTTTGTTTCATCTAAGGTCGAAGCATCTTTAGAGATATCGTCATCTTCATCTTTCTGTTTCTTTGCCTATAAAGACAAAGTGATCAACATTATATGTTAAATATGTTATGGGATTCATATATTAGTAGATCAGTAGATCAAATAGTTAGCATACCATATCCTTCTTTCTCTCTTGTTGCAATAGTTCTCTCACTGGCCGATATGCTGCTGTTACACACAGATTCTGTTTCCAATAGTTACTATGGCAAGTCAGGCACAGATATATGAGACTTAAAAATCATATAAACATAGATTAAGTACAAAAGTTAAAGACCTTGAGATCACTTCCACTATATCCTTCTGTCATTTGTGCAAGCTCTTTGAAATCTAGATCTTCCACCTTTTCTTTCGAAAGCAGAGTTCTCAAGATCTTTTCTCTGCTCTCCACAGATGGAAGATCAACCATGATTCTGTTTAAACCAAAGTAAATCTCAGTATGGCTGTATAGTTAAGATGATGTTTTAATCGGTATTGAGGAGCTACTTAAATTGAAATTAAGGTATATACCTGCGCTCAAAACGCCTAATGATTGCTTCATCGAGGTCAAAAGGTCTGTTTGTGGCTGCAAGAACTAGAATGCGCTCTCCGGGTTTCGTTAATAGCCCATCCCAGTGTGTCATGAATTCATTTTTAATTTTTCTCATTGCCTCGTGCTCGCCTACTCTCGTCCTTTGCCCAAGCATACTATCAACCTCATCTACAAAAATGATTGTCGGAGAAACCTTTGCAGCAAGGGTGAAAAGGGCTCGAACATTCTTTTCATCTTCTCCGAACCATTTCGAAGTGATAGTTGACATCGAGACATTTATAAAGCTAGCCCCAGCCTCATTGGCAATGGCCTTAGCAAGCATTGTTTTTCCAGTGCCAGGTGGACCAAAGAGTAGTATGCCTCTGCAAGGCTTCAGAAGCCCTCCATTGAAAAGGTCTGGCCTTCTAAGAGGAAGCATGACCAGCTCTTGAAGGGATTCTTTAGTCTCATCAAGAGCTCCAATATCGGCAAACGTCACTCCAATTTCGCTTGCGGGGATAACTTCTGGCCTGATGCGCTTTTCGAATTCATTGTCAGGAGGAAGTTCCTGGTATAAGCAAATAGTCGATCAAGACTAAATGAGTAAAAAGACAGTATTGTCATGAAAGGTAGAAAGCTGACAGAAATTTCTTTTCCAAACTGCCAAGAAAGCACATTTTTCTTACCGGGGGCTTTGCGATCACTGCATTCTCACCATCTGGCTTTGTTGAAGAACTCGACTTTTCTGCCTCGTTCTTGTTCTCAGGTGCTGTTTCTGACTTTGACTCGGGTTTTGATCCTGCAGTCTCTTTGGTTTCACCACCCTAATATTGATCAAACATGAATATTAGTCCTGACAGTTAGATTTGTCAAAAATGTTATAAAAGTGGAATTGTAAAAACACAAACCTTAAAACATTCAGCATTAGTCTCCATTTTAAGGGTATCTTTGCCACCATTTTGACCTTCTTGAAATATGCTTAGTCCTTGGGTTAAACTGCATCAAATCCAGTTCAAGGGCAGCAAAAAGAGTAAATAAGACAGAAATGAATAATAAACAGACGAAAGAAGTATTCAATATCTACCTGATCGATGATATAACAAGCTTCCCATTGCGATACTCTGGATCCTTGTTATTCATCAAATGATATGATATAGCAGAAACTACAATTTCCTCGATGTAGTCGCTTAGAACCATGGTGTCAGCATGGCATATTGCTCCTAGATCATCACACTCGATATCGTTGGCAGCAAGTACCTCAGCTATATGATTTTTGTTATCCTGCAACTGGATCTTTCTCATATCTTCTTCCAGTTGGCTTTTCCAGCTTACAAGATGAGTTTCATCTTCTGGTGGCCTAATATCGATGTTGTAAGGAAATAAAGCACTTAGTTTCTCGTCCAATTCCCCAGAATCATCATCAATATCCAACATCCGAGAACCAAGAACCAAAACCGATCCCATTAATTTCTTCAACATTCTGTCAAACAATTTGTAGAGTCTCGGGGATTGGAGAAAAAGTCGATCAACATCACGGATGTAGAGAATGATGGAGCTTGTTTGAGAAACTGAAACCAACACCTGAAAGCGACATCTTTTTCATTAATATCACAGAAAATCTGCAAGATTGACTATCAGCAGAATCAAGGATACCAGAGAAGGATAATCAAGAGAAATTTGCAGACAGATTCGTGCTATTTATTGACATAAATCATTACTTGATGATGTGATTACCTTGTAAAGTGACTGTAAGAGAAATTTCTCGTCAAAAGACCAGCTGCTAATGCGCTTGGAACGAGCTAACAAAGTTAAAAACAAAAATCAGTGAGACGTTGCATTCTGTTTTGCAGTTCCTGCAGATGTAAGTGCTCAACACTGCTTGGAAGTACATGGTATAAATTATTCAAAATTAATGCTCACTAACACTAGAAGATCTGACTGGAAAAATCGAAACTAGCAACTAATAAGTAATAGTAAGTCAAACAGTACAGTTGAGGAGAATTCTGTGAACCTGGATTACAAGAGGATGACTGGGAACTTATGCTACTCAGATCTGAAGAGACTGAGGAGATTCTGCGAGGCCTTAGAGAATTGTTGAGTCCTTCAGTGTTCCTTCAAAAAGCAGAATAGAGGGCATAAAAACATTTTGTCTAAATTGGAATTCTGATGTTCTGTTCAGAATTTAGCTAATGCACACCTTATATTAGAATCCGATCCACTTCTTCGCGCAGATGGTGTGCCTTCATTTAAATATTTAACAAACCACATTACATCAGTTGCTAAGATAGAGCAAAATTCGAAACAGTTATATGCACATATAAATATGGCCACTCTGGAAACTAAAAAGAAATGAATTGAAAAAGTAACTCCATATTAATGTTCCGAATAATGACCAAGTTTATCTTTTTTCTCCTGCTTCAAAAATTCTAAGCAGCAGAGCAGCCTACTGATCGTTGTCAATACATATAACCCCACCCACCCAAAATCTGTAAAACGTGGCATTCACAAAAAATATAAAAGTACATCATGCATTATATCCATACCTCTGTTATCATCTTTATAGGGAAGAGCAGAAAAGGAACCAAAGAAACTGGACACCCTTTCCAACGTCACTTCTGAGATAGACCTCTTGAGAGACTACACCACAAAAAAAAAAAAAAAATGTAACAGATCAATATACCACACTTTAAGAAAAATTGTGTATATTATCTCAGAAACGAATAACATATGCGATGAATATTTGATAAACTGATTCAAACAGCATAGAGCATGCATGCTTATAAGTGGACCATTATTTTGGTCTATGGCAAAATACAGAAATAGTGCTTACAGAGTCTTTCTTGGTGATACCATACTTGCTCTGCATCTGTAATCATCAATCAAAGGAAACAAGAAATTTGTGAGTATAAATAAGTATTCAGAAAGGCGCAGAAAAAATATATCGGCATCAAACAGAACCACCTTAAGTGAAAAGTCATTTAGATCCAGCAACAGCAATTTTGCTTCAAAATGACGTGCTAGAGCTTTGGCAAGCACTTGCTGGTATAGTTCTAGCATATAGGAACAAATTTAATAAGACAAAAGCAACATAAAAATGAAACAAATGATAAGTTTTAAACTTCATTATACTATGGACAGAAGTTGGCCATACCTGCAGGTCCTGAAAGCAATATAGCCCGACTTGCAGGAGACAGATTTCGAGTGTGCTTGGATACATCCAAGTGCTTTAGATGAACATATGCTGCACTTGTCAATAACATACGTGTCCGCTCACTGTAAATGCCATCAAAAGAGGCAAGAACACGGATTAGTCGTCACATAATAACTTTAACTAATTTCATGATATTAGAAAACAAGAACATAGAATTCGGAAACGTAAACTTGAAGAAAGGGCTTTTATCCCTTGGCCTAAAAGATTCACTCAAACATAACACTCATCACTCTATCTGATTGTTTGCAAGTCTTTGACCCTTTTAAGCGAAAATTCAATCTCTAATTATTTGAAGGGATTTATACTAGAGTCGGCTATGGTGAACGAGCTTTTACATGGATATACTGCATTATCTGCTAATAATCAAATCTCTAAGAACATAAACATGAACACATAGATTGTTAACCAAGAAAACCAGTAATTCAAGAATTATCCAATCAGATCACTAGATTGCCATGAATCCTTAACAAAAGTAAGCATCAAGAATGTTCTGAATCTTTTCAGAGCATTCAGAAACCAATCATTTAGCTGCTTTCAACAGTTACTTTTCTCCATTTGTTGAATATTCATCTTAGATGCAAATCCATTTCACAACAAAAGCAAAAAAAAAAAAAAAAAAAAAATCACACAGGGAAAGAGAGAATCCAAAAAAATGACAACAATGAAAAAAGGTTGAGAAAAATCGAAAAGGGATTCAACTGCTTTTGTAATTTCTCTGTCTAAAATCACCTGAGATAATAGGGAAAGTCCTCGAAGCTAACTTTGCAGTCCTTTCCATCAACGACCAATCTGAGAAGCTCGACCTCCAATTGCTCGGCGGAGATGCCATCGGCGGCCGTGCAGCTCGCAGCTCCAGCCCATTTTCCGACGGGAGAACCGGAGGCCAAGCCCAAGCCGACACCCACGCCAACCCCAACGCCCAATGCGGACAAAAGCACGTGTTTCTGCTCCATCACATTATCATCACGCAGAAAACGAAGGAGATTCTCAAACGTTCACTCACTCGTCCCCAAACACCCCCCAATTCCAGCAAAGATCTGCAGGAAAATGTGGGAATGCAGGTGGGCGGGTGATTGGCTATCCTTGATTTATCGATATATCGCTTTTTCCTTCGTTTCTAAGAGTTTGAAGAGAAGGGAAATGAGTATGTATTGGAACGAGAGGTTGGCTGATTGGTTGATTGTTCGATTTATGGCTTAGAAAGAGCGCTGGTGTTGGGGGTGGCGTAACGGGGGCGGGGCCGCTATATATAAGCGGGCCGAGCTCCAACAATGGTGGTGGAGAGACGAGACAAGGAAATTTACTTATATTGACTTTTCCACTTTTGCTATTTACCAAAAACTCCTATCATTTGTAAATCCTATTTCATACAAATTCTACAACACTGCTTTGTTTAAATGTTTGTTGAGATTTGAAATTTATATCTGCCTTTATTTTATTACTCATTTATATATTTAAATCTTAATCTAAACCAATAAACTGAGCTATATATGTGGTTTTCTTGAACATGTTTTTTTTTTGAAGATCCTGTGTTAATTGAGTTGAACTAGAATACAACCCTAAATTTATTAAACGAAAAAATAGATATATTCTTTCTTTAAATTTTAATTTTAACCAAGCATCAAATAATTAATTTACTTTTTATTCCTTGTCGTGATGATATTAAAATTTCAAATTTATGTGGCTACTCCAAATCTTGATAATAATACATTTAAGTATTTCATAGCATTCTAGATAAATTATTATTATTATTATTATTGTTATTATATGACTTTTAGTCCAACTGAGTGTCATCTGTGACTAAACCAAACAACATGTTGGGAGATAATTAGTCCATTCTTCAACGAAAATGACTTTTTAACAAAAATAAGTACAGTAATCACATGATTAATTAAACTAGCCAATTAATCTTCACTCTTTTTTTATAATCCACTTTCAGGTTTATATCGGACTAATTTGAGGATAGTTAATTTCAAGGTTAAATCCACGGTATCACTATAAACATTCTACTTTAGAATTTGTTAAAGATTATATTCAACTCTTGATAGTATGAGTAGTTAAAAAATGGCACAAACAATATTTTAGTTTGGTTACTAAGTTTTTTGTTTTTATCTGAGGGCCCTTAACTTTCCTTTTATTTATTTAATTAATTAATTTATTTGAATAGGGACCTAGAAAAAAATGCATTCTGCCGGCGTAAATAACTTTACAAAAGTCCTCCAACTAAATTTGAGCAACATAAATTCTGATGAGTCGAAAATGTGCTAATTTTAAGGTCAATTTAAATAGTCAACTTGGATATTAATTCGGACAAATTGATAAGTCCTAAAAACATAAATTAAGTGGCCACTGAAATCAAATACATTAGACTCAATAAATACTTTATACCATCATTAATTAAATATATGATTTAAATTCTTTTAAGTACACTAAAATAATATAAGCCCTTGAGGGTTATCAATTTTAGCTATTATTATTTGGCTTCTTCAATTGACTTTAGCATGAGTGAATTACTAGTATGAACTTAGTTGCGTGCCCTCAACATTTTACTATTAACAATATATATATATATATATATATATATATATATATATATATATATATATATATATATATATATATATACCCAATTTCAAACTAAAAAAAAAAAAACTCAATAAAATAATTTTTTTTAAAACATCACTAATGCAACAATATATCATCCACATGTCAATAAAATTCTAGCTTTTTGTTTGACATTAATACAATGATCAAATATCTAAAAATAAGTACGAAAGAGTAATCATTTATAAAAGTAATGTTCTCCTACCCGTATACATGTTTTAAAATATCCACAACTAATATGTAAATATTTCATCACATTAAATATTTTGATTTGAAATTAATAATTATTTTTAATACATCAACAATGTATGCATTAATATAGTTTATTATAGATAAGATAACATATGTTATTAAAATACATAAAAACTTATGTGAGACGGTCTCATGAATAGTTACCATGAGACGGAGCTCCAACATCCATATATAACATGTAAATTGTAGAATTTGGATTATGGATAATTGGATTATGAGTTAACCCGTTTCACGTAATACAATAAAAATTTGTAAGACGGTCTCACGAGAGACTCAGTCATAGGGATGGCAACGGGGCGAGGATTCCCCGTTCCCCGCAGGGATCCGCCCCAAACGGGGGCGGGGAATCCCCGAAATACACCCCCGTGGGGACGGGGACGGGGCAAAAAATTTCCCTGATTGGCGGGGCGGGGACGGGGATTATATTCCCCACCCCGTTCCCCGCAAGGCCCCGAAAATATTATATATATATATAATATAATATAATTAACTATTATAAAAATAAATTTTATTTTAATTTTATATATATATATATAAACTATATATTAATATATTTTTAAAATAATATAATTAAATGAATATAAAAAATTAATTATATAGAGATTGAAATGTTGAGTGCATTGAAGTATTGAACAATGATAGAAATTAATGAAAATGTATTAAGATAATTTATCTTTGTATTTTAACTAATTTTATTAAATTATGTTTTCATTTTTTATTTGGATTTTGAGTCTTTTTTTTTTTTAAATGTTTGAGTTATATGTAGTTGTATGAATTATTTTTGTATATTAATTAAATTAAAAAAAAAAAAAAAGAGACAGGGCGGGGCCACGGGGCGGGAAATTTTCCCCGATTTATTGGCAGGGACAGGGATGGAGATTGCTCCCCCGACCCGTTGCCATCCCTACTCAGTCACTAAAATAGTTGTAGCGAAGGTCCATTTGATTAGGGTCATATTGTTATGGTTGTTTTTGTCGGTTAGGCAGTTGCAGTTGGTTTGTTTAAAATACCCTTTGATTTGTCAGAAGTCACAATACTCTACATCTATTGGCTGGCATCTTTTATTATATTGCTTTTGTCTTTATTACTTTTCCCTTTTCATTTTCTTTTTGGTAAATCTCTCATGAGACAATCTTACAAAATTTTAATACATTATGTGAGACGAATCTACCCACAACCCAATTACCCACCACTCAAACCCTATAATTCATATATTATTTGTGGGTGATGGGACTCCGTCTCACGAAAACTATCCGTGAGTATTTCTTGGTTTTTTTTATTCAATTTTGGTTCCATTTACTTCTTAATCAAGTATTTGAAAATATACAGTATACTCCTTGATTCTTGCTTTATTTAGTCAAAAGATTCAAACAAATAAATCAAACTGCATCATTAAAAGAAGTCGATCACTAAACAAATTTAAAAAATAGGTTATCATATAATTAAATCTATGAGATAATTTTACAGAATTCTACTAAATAAGGAAAAGCCACTAGAATTGAACTTTGGACATAAATGTCAATTTGTGAAATTTTATACTTGATGAATATATAGTTAAATGGACTTTTACAATAAGTAGCTATCTGAAAGTCTCTATATGAATGAATTGCAAATTTGTGGCTTCTAGAATTCTTTTCTTGCACTTCTAGAAAATGAGAATTTTTAAATGCATTTTACCAAACACCAATTTTTTTTAGGTCACATTTTTTTAAGTCCATATATAAAAGATTCATTTAACTAAAATTGCCTAGATTTGATTCAATAAACATGAGGTATTAATTAACTAAAAAATCAATTACTAAATGAGTAGAGAGACCGTCTCACGGATCCCATTCCGTGAGACGGGTTAATCTGACTCGATTAACGATTAAAGTCAAAAGTCAACGGTCAATGTTGATCAACTTGTTGGTCAACACTGGTCAACGGTCGGTCAATGTCGTTGACTCAAAAGTATTATATGATACACATAAAAGTATTACCTCATATACATAAAAATTTTACATGATATTTTTATGTGTATTATGTGATATTTTCAAAAGGTATTAAATGATATACATAAAAGTATTACATGATATTTTATTCTTATAATGTACTCCCTCCGTCCCGCGATAAGTGTCACACTTTCCATTTTTGGACGTCCCAAAATAAATGTCACACTGTACACTTACTAAAAATGGACATAAAAAAGTTCCCTTTATTTACAAAATTGTCACTGCTGATTTTACTAATTTTGTGGGCCACACTCACTAACCCAACTCATTTCTAATAATCCAACCCAATTAAACATCAGACTAATCTAATTACTCCCTCATTTTTTCACCCAAACCCCTCTTTCGATCCAAACCCTAAAGAACACCCTTCCCACTCTGTGCTTTCTCTGAACCTTCTCGAACCCCATCTATGAACACCCAAAAATCCTAAATCTCATCTCCAATCGCCCCCATTGAAGATGTCTTCGAAGCTCTATTCAGATTCCCCCTAAATCACATCTCTCAAGCGTCGAATATGGCTCAAATGTGTCTGAACCAGATTTGTTCGATTCTCATCTTTCAAGCATCGATTCTATCCGGAATATGTTTGAATTAGGGTTCGGTCGACTCACATATCACAATCCTTGAATCTCATCTCGATTCGCCCCATTAAAATCCCTAAATTTGTTCGAATCCCCCACATGCAGAGCAATTCGATTCCATCTTCGGACCCCCAAACCCTAAAATTCTGTTCAAATAATCCTATTTCCATGGAAATAGGTGACTCTAGTTCTCGATTTAAATTGGTGGCTTCATCACCTTATCCACCAAAGTTCTCGATTTATTCCTATGTCGGACAAGAATACGAAGCAAACTTCGCTTTGAAGTGGCTTGGGCTGCTTGTTCCGGCAGTACATAGGCTTCAAGGCTACCCACCTAAGCTTCGTCCCGTTGTCGAATGTCCTAAATTGCTCCCTAGGGCTACACTTATTGGCGGAAATTTATCACCTGAGTTGGAGGGGTTTGTTAGACAACAATTGATGGAATTTTTTCCACTTTGCCTTGATACAGTACCATGATCAGGTTGCTCTGTACATTCTCTCTTTGGATTTTTGCTCATACATGCTTGCTTGGCTTATTTATGATTCATCTAGCTTGTTGGGTTTAGTTGGTTACATACAAGAGTATAGTGGGTAGGTTTGTAATGTGAGGGCTGCAATGATGATGATAAATTATGCTAAATATAAATGTGTGCTCTGTTAATGGTAAAAATTTGGAGGATATGTTCTCTGTCAATGTTCATGCTCTCTGTTACTGGTCAATGATGAATTAATCACTATTTGAGGCCAGTGGGAAATACAGTTGTGTGCTCTGTGTGCGCTGTGAATTACAACATGCTTGGTTTCAATGTTTGCTATGTGGTGCTAGCTGAATTCTGAGTATTTCATCATGATATCATCACTGTCTGCAACCACAAGTGTTGTAGTCAGGCTTCAACACTTGTTAGGATGCTCTCTGTTAATGGTCCATGATGAATTTTGTGATGCTTGAATTCAGTTGTGTGCTCTCATTGCTCTATGAATTGCTGCATGGTTGGTTTCCATGTGTGCTATGTGGTTCTAGCTGATTTTTGATAGCCACCACAATTCATATCTTACCAAATTTTTTGGATGCTTTCTTATCCTCTGTCTCAATGATGAATTTTATAATCTGAGGGTATACTCATCTTCTTATACTTTGTCCTAATAGCCACCACAGTTCATATCTTACTGAATTGTTTGGAGGCTTTCTTAAAATGTTGTGTTTTAATTTGCCACCACAATTCATGAAGTTCATGACAATGACTTGTTAGGAGGCATTCACCAACATTCATATGATTAACACACAACCCAAAATAGTTCAATTTATAATAGTGCAGAAAATTTACATATATTCAAGGTTAAACCATAAACAATCTTGTGACCAACTAAGTCACAAGGCAAAACATTGTTTATGATTTAAAATTTTAGCCCAATGACCAAAAAGATTGGGCTGCAAAATGAAAAACTCTACTTTTGTTGATTCATTCTAAAACTGTCATTAAGGGCCCCTAGAAATCTTCCACTGCATCCACCAAATATTGAATGCAGTCTCTAACCAAATTCTCGTCCACCTCCAAATCTTGAGGCAGTCTGTGCTCCCTGATTAGCCTGTCTTTCCCCATATGTGGAAGCCTGTAGTTGTTCTGACCCCTGACCTTAAGTATCTCAATCATACAACACTGTAGGCTAAGGAATACCTTGTTTAAGGTGCAAGGACTTAAGTCTATGAATGACTCTTCCACTGTCTTCACTAACTCATCAACATTGTATGAGACAGATGATGCTTGCAATGATTGAAGGGCTCTGAACCAGCCTAGATCATTGATGTTAGTGTCGGGAGAGTTTGGTGGTTGATTTGTAAGAGTGATATTAAAGCCATCTGATGTGGCAGCATGTCTGAAATCAGGATCATTGTTTATAATGTGAGGTTTGACATTATCTTGTTGTATCTTGATGTTCTTTGAAGCACATCTTGGCCATTTCTGCTTTAATGCTGGGATTACCTGTGATAAAGCACACTTGTGTACATACATTATGTTTGAATGAAATGCTTGCTAATATAGGAATAACTATCTGAGAGCATACTTATTTACATACAGTCTCTTTGAATGAAATGCTAATTAACATATGCATAAGAAACTGAACAACAAGAGGCAGAACAAGAATTCTAAATTCCATGTTCAGATAGTGACCTGGTTAATCAAACAATTCTTGTATACATCCTTAGTCACTGCCTGGATTGTTTTTGTTTCAAGTGTGCCCCTTGGTCTACTCTTGATTGCCCTCTTAGCTGGTTCTTGTGTAGTCAATGGAAATATTTCAACCTTGCCATCCCAGACCACTTCACCAGTAGGTGCAAAAACTGGCCTCCCCACAGCACACACAAACATCACCTTGCTGATATACCTCTTACTCTTACATGTTCGATGTGGTTCAGTTTCATCTGGCACCAAATAATACCTTTAACTAGAGTTTGTAATATAAAACCACTTTTCATCAATATGTATGACATGTTCCATACTTTTAAACTTCAAAACTCCTAGAATCCTATCAAGATGAATGTGATTTAAACTAAACTTCAACCTAAGAAGTTTGTTTTGGGTTGTGGGGTCTGGTTTTATAGCATTAGTGTGGGGTCTGAGCAGCCCAACTTGTACCCACCTATGCACTGCACTCTTGCTAACAATAAGTTTTTTTTTTGTTAAACAGCTAGCAAGTCTTCTGATTGTAGACCTTTCCATGGGTCTACAATTTATAATTTGAACAATATTTATAGTAATCTTTCTTGTTTTCACACAACCTGGTTTTTTGGATGATAGGAAGATGGGGAGCCCTTGTTGAATTTGATTCTTGGATGTCTTCCAGATTCTGTACGTTGTCCTCCGATCAACTCCCCATTTTGTTGCTGCTTCTGCAAACTTGCCGTGTTTTGGAGTTCCATCCACACTATGCAGCAATAGAAATTATGCTAGTGCATTTCTTTGAGTAGTTGTCAGATTAGGTTTCTTCTTCCCCATGAATGTTGTGTAGTTAATGAACTTGTAACAGAATGTTTGGTGCATAGATTCTGAATTTTTTGTGTTTAGACAAGGGTTGTATGTATTGCTTTCTGAATCTTCTACATTGAATGAACTTGGATAGGTTTTGTATTTATTGAAATGAATGCAGTAGGGCTATTTATAGAAGTTTGCAGATTTTATTTTTGGTGGGAAATGAAAATTTGCCATTGTTTTACTTTAAGCCATCCAATTTTACAGGATTTGATTATTGGTGGGAAATGAAAATTTCTCTTGTTTTACTTTTCCTTAATTTAGCGAGATGAATCCAGCTATTAAATTTTGGAGGGAGCAACAAAATATTTCCCTCCATGAAGCCTGCTACACTTCGAGGCTTTGGAGGGAGATGAACAGTATTCTCCAAATTTTTTTCCATCTTGATTTCGATCTGATGTGCAAGTCAGATTTTAAATATTTGGTGGGAGAGGTTAGCACTAACCACCCCACAAAAAATCCTCTCACTTTATTAACACAACCCTCTCTCTCCTCCCACTTACATTATAATAATATATCCCACTACCTCTCTCCCCCCACTCACATTTAAATACAATAATTCTTAAAAACAGGGCCGAACAGTAAATGTGACTCTTATGTCGGGACGGAGGGAGTAATACTTTCATGTGTACCATGTAATACTTTTATGGATGTAATATTTTTCAAAAACTATTACATGATATATATAAAAGTATTACATGATGTATACAAAATGATTATATGATACATATAAAAGTATTACTTCATTTACATAAAAATATTATATAATACTTTTATGTATATTATGTGATACTTTTAAAACGTACTACATGGTATACATAAAAATATTACATGGTGATAATTTCAAAAAATATTACATGATATATACAAAAGTATTACATGGTGTTTTATTCTCATAATGTAATACTTTCATATGTATCATGTGATACTTTCAAAAAGTATTACATTATGAGAATAAAACACCATGTAATACTTTTGTATATATCATGTAATATTTTTTGAAATTATCACCATGTAATACTTTTATGTGTATAATGTGATAGTTTTAAAAAGTATTACATAATGTATATAAAAGTATTACATTTGACTTTTGTTGATCGAGTGTTGACTTTGACCGTTGACCACCGACTTTGACTTTGACCGTTGACTTTAACCATTAACTTTTGACTTTGACTCGTTGACCGGATCAAACCCGACCCGTCTCACGGAATGAGATTTGTGAGACTGTCTTATGCAAAACTTTGTCTTACTAAATATTGTTTGGATTCTATTCAATAAATATAAAATGAGATTTAGAATCTGAATTTATAATTAAAAAAAAACTAAATACTATGTATCAAAAAGCCGAATTATACAATATGAACTAATATTCAATTCAATTTGAAATGCAATATAATTGATCATCGAAGAAGTTTAAACATAATTTTCAAATGCAAAACTTTATATGAGACCATCTCATATATGATCTTACATTAGATGAACTTGATATGGTCTTATGTGAGACTGATTGACGGTATTGAATGAATTGACCTGTTTTTATTGTTCCATATAAACTCTGTCTTACATATGATCTCACATGAGACTTACTCATTTCTAAAACCAAATAAAAAGCTATTATTTTATTCGGTTCAACTCAAATCTTTTATAATATAATAGGGTTAATTGACGGAAGAATCACAACCTTTACTCGAATTGTCATTTTAACCAAAATTTTCATTATTGGTCAAAATAACATAACGTAGTATGTTTTATAACTAAAATCAGTTTTGTGCAAGTTGTATATTTTTTTAAGAGTTGAGAGGATGAAGACAAAAAAGATTAAAAAACTTGAGTAAAAAATTGTAAATTGATATGATACATTTTTTTCTTTACTAATCCAGTCAAAAAACATACCATATATATAATAAGATTATGTTATTTTGATTAATAATGAAAAGTTTTATCAAAATAATAATTTTAGTAAAAGTTATGATTTTACCAACAATTAATCCAATACAATATGATCTTCAATCCACTTTGATGAGTGATGACTTAGAAAAAAAAAAAGAAAAACATGTTCTCAAGTTATAATTTACATAAGAATTGTTGTAAAGTCGAAGACCTAAATAATTGCAACTTGCATGGCTGTCGACATAATTAAATTTGTCCTTATTTGTGTATTGAACAGCAAAAATTGAGATGTAAATAGAGATTAATTTACCAGCTGTTAAACTTTACGTGGACGGCCCCAAAAGGGTCCATTGCACGTGTTTACTATCAATTAAATATATAACTAACAGTTTTCTTAAAAGAAAATTATTTATTTATTTTGATTACGCTTTACACGTTACTGCCCACTTCAATTGCAACATGAAAAAGAAAATAAGAGGCGGCTATGGTAATTAAAAGGCCATTCATATGTTTTGGCCATAAAAGTCAAAATCAAAACCAAACTACTTGATTTCAAAATGTTTTGATAGCAATTTATTTTAGCTCAATTCAATAGATATATCAAATGAGTTTGATTATATTTTTAAGTGTGATGAAATATAAAGTTCAATTCGAACTCGAACTTCATAAGTATAAAAAGATAAAGAAATGTAAAAATTTTAAACTATTAGATATCAACTTATATTTGGACGGATTAAAGCTTTTCAAACTTGATTTGATTAATTATCAAATATAATTAATGAAATTCGATTATAAAAAAAAAAAGTTCATACTGGCTTAAATGCTACACTGCATGAATAATATTTGGATGATATTATTCTATCAATTATATTTCCATGAATGTGATAATTAGTTAATCATATATATTATTATATAACTATTTGGGACCTCATTACAAATATAATTGATTTTAGTTCCGTGAGGTGAAGGTCCACTACCCATCGTTCACAAGTTAAAAATTTTTTTATTTGTTTTTCCATGTTAGAAGTGATGAGTTAATCAATTTCACATAATTAAATTGATGAGGTGGTTTCACTAGAATCTTAGTTAATTGGAAATGCAATGTTGAGAGTTGAGAAAGATTGGGGCGAGCCAAACAGAGCTTTGTCTATTGCTAAAGTTGAATATGAACTAATAATGCTTTTCCAACCATTTAAGAGCAGCCAACAAAATAAGTCACTTTCATGAACAACATTAGGTCCTGTTCATATATTGGCCACATTATATCTTCTTTTTCAATTTAACTAACTTTTCAATATCACCTAACTACAAATAAGTTCTTCATTTATTTATTTATTTATGTTTCAAAATAATGATGGGTGGGGTTCGGATTGCAATGGGCAAATTAAAATTGGAGACAGTCCCAACTTTTATAGGGCATAAAGTTGAACCATCCATTCCAAAATCGTATATATCAATATATTATTATACTTTAAAATTTATTTAAAATATCTTCCTATTAATATAACACTATGTGTTTAATTATGTACAGCAAATAAAACTATATATATATATATATATATATAATGTATTTAAAAGGCTTGAGATCTTAAATGAATGTGAGATTAGGAATTGATTGAACTCAAGTTCAAGGTATTAGGTCAAATACTAATTCGGAGATACATGATTACTATGATCTGATGTTCGGTTCATAAGTATGATCCATTATCCCATTATCTAAGTAGTGAAAATAGAGAGTTGTTGATACGTGGGATATTATTACTTATATAAGTTGATCAATCATACTTTAAAGAAAGTTGAGTTGAATTGATGTTTGTGATTGTTATTTTAAACTGAGTTTCATTGTAGCGAATTAAGAATGTGTTGGTGAAAGTAAAACAATTGATAGTGGCAAGAAAAAGGCATTATACATGCTTCCATTTGAATTTGCAAAAGTGTAGTTAAATTGGGATTATATAAGTAGCTTTATTGATGGGTGAGTGGGGATCTATGCATTGCTTCAATGTTTGTTAGCATGTGGATATCCCTTTTGGAAAGGGAAGTTACACTAAACTCCCAACTTTCATTTCTTTTGGTCTTTGCCTTAATTGATCACTTTTGGGAAATAAGAGAAAAGGTGTTCAACAATTCTTGACCTCTCCATTTCTTCACCATTTATGACCATACCAACTTAATTTAAAAGAAAACACACATGTATCCATATGCACGCGCCCACGTACATACATATTTTGATGATTTAAAATTTAAAAGCGTTCTCTAAATGAAATTAGAAAAGTATATAATCTAACAAGAAAACTTCTACTCAAAGTTTACAATTAGATTGACCTAATATTGGTACATCAATAAAGGAGTAAAAGGACTAAAGGAGGGGTGAGATTCATGTGAAACCGTTTCATGAATTTTTTTCGTGAGACTAGTCAACTCACACAATTCATGACTTAAAATTCATATATAAAAATTGGTTTGGTTGGTGGGTAATGGAGTTCTGTCTCATGAAATATATATGCGAAACAGTCTCATATAAGTTTTTGTGTTAAATGAATCATATAGAATAGTTTATTGCATATTATATATATATATATATATATATATATATATATATATTTCAATTTTGGTCATGTATGTAAGACATTTTCCATTTTTTGATAATTAAGTATTTGCTTTCCAATTTTGGTCCCTCTATATTTTGATTTTTTTTTTTTTTTGGAGTATCAATCTAATTTTGATCGGAATTGTCAAAATTTCTTAATTAGACAAGCAAATTTCGACGGTCACTTTAGAAATATTGAAAATTTTGATTAAAATTGAATTGAAATTGGAAAAAAAATTAATCATAAAAGACCAAAATGGAAAAACAGATGCTTAATTGTAAAAAGTAGAAAATGTCTTATATATATATATAATTCTAAAATTGAAATTAACCATATATGTATAGTGTGAATGGAAATACTAATTTATAATCCACTTAACGGTAAGGAAATATGATTAAAATTAAGTGAAAATAATAATAAAAGGATATATTTTTTCGAAGAAATATTATTATTATATATATATATATTTTATAGGGAATATGATTAAAGTTAATTGAAAATAATACTAAAAGGATATATTTTTTCGAAGAAATATTATTATACATATATTTTATGTAATAAAACATCAGTCTGCATCTAGTTTGGAGTCTTTGGACAAATAAATGGGACAGCTACTAAATGTAGTTGTATTGGAATATAATAGGCCCATGCCTCCTGTTTCTTTTAGCCTAATAATCCAAAGTAGTAAATAATAGCAATCTCTCCTAATAAAAATAATTAAAAGAATTAGTGAAATATATGAAATATAATTTTCTTAATTAATGAGATGAGAGAGACAGGAGGAAGAAAAATATAAAAGACATATTATCTTATTTATGAGATATTACTTAACATGTCACATTTTTATTTTTATTTTTATTTTGTATTTACATACAAAAAAAAATATTATTTTGAATGCTAAAACATATTACTTTTTAATAAAATGTAATCTGAATATTTGGATTTTACATAAAATATTATATTAAATCTTGGAAAAAATAAGTCACATGCTAAAAAACATTACCTTTTTACTCGAATTAGATTAGATACCTTGCATGTATCCAACAAGTTTTTGTTAAAAAGAAAATAATGAGATATCTTCCACATCAGCCTCAGCCTCACTATCATTTGTGGGATCACACGCAAGCACCACTTAACTTTGACTTACCCTTTTACACGTGTCATTTTTTCAACTAAATTTTCAAAACACTTTCTAAAAGTATTTCAATTATATGTTTGTTATATTTGATATTTCATCTCGTATTACATTATTTCAATTTTCATTATATCATATTTATTAATGATGTTATTTATACAAGTGATATATAATGTTTATTTTAAAATATCCAATGAAACATAAATTGGAATAGAGAATCCCGTATACCAAAAAAAGATGAAAAATCGTTATTTTATTTATTGTTTAATATTAATTTTGAAAAGTTTTATTTACTTAACTAGGGAGTTTTTCTGCGGAGACCACTGCTGGTTTGGTCTTCTATTCCAATATATGATTTCCTCTCATATTGAAACATATAATTAATAATATTTATGTCATGAATATATCATAAACTTATATTAATCTATATACATGGAGAATGAAATGTATTATAGTTTTATGATAGTAAATCAGAAATTGAAATGAACTAACCAATTTTTTTTAAAAGTAAAATTAACCACACCAGTCACAATACATATATTTCGGGTCTTTTAATTTATATTTTGTGATAATTAACTTGGAAAAAGGAGGATAGTTCATATATCCTTTTGTAATTAACCTATATACAAATGTTGGCATGACAAACCAAAAATAATTACTTTTTAAGCATATTATATATTATTTATGTCAATTATTGAAAACGGAAACTTTTGTTTTTCTAATAACAAAAACCATTATATATGTTTGTGATGTAAAGTTTTAATGTTTTTTTTTTCTTTTTAATAGGCAATAAAAGAGTATGTTCCATTTATCCATATAAAAAAAAATCTTTGTTAAATCTAGGGTTTTCAGAAGGACTAGCATGTTAGAATTGAAAAGGAAAGATAAGTAACTTGTTTCGTTTGAAAAATAAAAAGGGCTTGGTAAGGAAAAAAAAAGACTTTAAATACTTATTTGATTTTTTATCAGCCTTTTTCTTTTTACTATAATAATAATAATAATAATAATAATAATAATAATAATAATAATAATATTTATAAAATAAATCTTGATTTGTGCGCAAGCTAAACTCTTTTGAGACATCTATAAAAGGTGTTCATATTATAGTTAAATGGGCATTGAACTTCACTAGTCTTAATCTAATAAAAAAATGGAACCATGATGTCTGGTAAAGCTAATAAATAATTTCCGAGTAAAGCGAAATCTTTTAAAAGGCAATAACCTTATTTTTATTATTATTTCAATGATATTAATTTAATTTTTTGATGGGGAATTAAATTAATAATAATTATGTGGATCTTGGAGGATCTGACAATAACAGATCCTCCACCAAAAGCCCCATTTAATTTACACCTTTAGATATGAGAAATCCATTTTCCCACTAAATTATTGACATGTAGGAAGCATCATTACTTGAGAATATATTTTAGAAAACAAAAAGAAAAAAAAAAGCCAAAACAAACAATTATGAAATTAAAGTTGAACACTGTTTTCTTTGCTCCACTTGGTTTACATCAAGGCCATGTTAGTGAACTAAAATACAGGGGGGGGGGGGTTGGAATCACTTGTTGAAATTTTGCATTTGCATTTCAATTTTAATCATTTGGACATATGAGTATATAAAATTACATCAGTAATATATTATAGTAAGTTTATAAAATAATATATAAAAAAATTGAATTATTTATTGTTTCAACAGAATTCCTTAACGCTGTTAAGATCCCACAAAATAGTACACAAACCTCATGTGAGACGGTCTCATGGAAAGTTTCCGTGAGATGGAGCCCCATCATCCACAAACAACATGTGAATTGTAGGGTTTAGGTAGTGGGTAATTGGGTTGTGGGTTGACTCGTCTCACACAATGCATTAAAATTTCGTGAGATGGTCTCACAAAAGACTAGTAAATACAAAGTAAACAATTTCTTAAACAAAAAAAAAAACGTCAAACTAATAACGCTTGTCTTTTAATATACTAATATATGCAAATCTTTGCGAACTCATAAATTCAAATATATGAAAATTTCCTTAGTTATTTAAGTATACATTCTATTGAATGAAGTAGGTAAAAAGCTAGGAAAACATGTTATAGAAACTATATAACTTAATGCTTTAGGGGGAGCAATGGTCCAAAAAAAAGTAGTATAAAACCAAAAGGTTAATAATGGCCACATGAAAGCCACATTTTGCATGAAAATGACACATTTTCTTTATTTCTCTATTTTGCCCAAGTTTCTAACCTCTAATCATGCTTTAGTAATCACAATAGATTTTCACACTGTTTTAAATTTGACTTGTTAATTATGTGAATTTGATTAGGACATGTCATGCTTCAAGACTCATATCTCATTGCTTTGTGTAAATAGTTAGTAGGGCTTGTTTGGTCTCAACAATAATTAAGTTGGAATTGAAGTGACATTTTCAATCTTCTTTCAAGGATATTCCTATTCTTCAAAATCAATTCCATTTCTAAGCCCTAACCTAACTTTTAGTGATTAAAATTCTTCAAATTAGTTAAGACAAAATTTTGGGTGAACTTGTCTCACAAGTCATTCGGTGAGACTCGATTTATTATGTTATATTATTAACTCAAAATAGATTATCTATATCTGAATTTTTTAAACATACCTCGTCTCATGAAATAATATCTCATGACAATATATTAGTCTTACAACATAGTGTGAGATTCCAACTCACACTAAAAGGCTTTGCAAGTCATGCTATGTTTACTTGTACATGTTTACTCCATTCCCATTTAAAATGTATGCAATTAATTTAACAAATCAGTTATTCTTCTATTTTTGGACAACTCATAACTCTTACCCCTTGTTTGGACTGTGTTTCAGACCCAAATTTATGTTGTACAAGAATTCTCATTATAAGTTTTTTTTTTTTTTTTAATCTCTTAAACTATATGTGGGTCCAGCATATAATCTTCAAATATAACCTTTCTCAATCATCTAATTAATATATTAATACAACATCATTTGATGGTTTTAACATATTACTATCACCAAAGGATGCACATACGTAGTATTTAATATTACATTCAATTAATATAATAACACAACATCGACTTTTTCAAAAATGATTTAAAAAAAGTTCACTTTCTCAAATTTACATCATACATTAATTTTACTATTAACCAAAACTCTCACTAACGATTTTCTCAATACATTAATCTTTAATCTCAATAATACACCACACCAATATGTTTATTTTAACTTTATTTATTTTCTTCTTTTATATCTGTACTTCTCGTTTTCATACTTAAGAGATGTATGATGACTTGGGCTTGGGCCCATTGGTCCATTGAACCTGAAGCCGCATAAAAGCCCAATATGCCCATTTTTTCAAAATTCAAATGTTTGAAATCCATTAGATAACAAGTTCACTCACGTTACTTTGCATTTATAAAAAGTATTTGGGCCGAAACTAATTGGGCCATTTGATTACGGGCTCGGGCTCAAAGATTTGAAATTAGTCCACAAAATTAAGGTAGATGAACATTTTTTGAACAAAAAAATTCAACAATCATATGTTTGTTTTCCTGCAAATTTTCTCCCATATTCTATTCAATATAATTTTAATTAGTTGTAAGTAATGAGTTCACACCAACCATATATTTACTATTCCAATTGATATTCACAAATGGTATATAGAAAAACAGCAAAATCAAAAGAGGAAAAAATATTAATAGTACTAAATAAGAAAATTTAAGGGCATGTTTGTTAGTGGTTATAAGATGGGATAGAGGTGTTTTTCCACCTTTCCCAGCGTTTGGTATCTAGGAAATTTTTAGCATTGACCCGTGTCTAGAATCCCGAATCGCACCATTTTTATTGTTTTTCTTATTTGCGCAATAAACATGGATAAGGTTCGTAATCAATACATTTGAGTTATGAGATTGATTGGTGGGGATATTTTTGTATTTTCCAACCCTCATCTCATGTTATGTCACTCATCATATTTTACATATTAACAAACACTTTATTAATTATCCCCCTCCTAATTTTACAATACAAAACAAGATCAAATCTAATCTCTAGGTATTGGATTTCTTTATTTCAAAATAAATAGATTTCTAACCCAAATTATCACTAACCACCTTATCAAACATGTCCTAAATGAAAATTAGTGCATTACGTGTAACACACATGTCCTCAACTAATATATATATATATAGAAGTCTAATGTAAATCTCGATTCAAGCCAATAAATTGCAAGGATGAACATTACACTTTTGAATTGTAATTTTCACCTACCTTACTTTACAAGATCCTAAATTTGTCTCATCAGCAGCTTTTTGTGTATGTAATTTCTTTTCACATTGAGAAATCCCACTGATGATGCCCATGCAAGTTGTTGCACATTTTAGGTAATAAAAAGTTTTTTGTCGTTCTTGTATCATCAGCCCGGCCCGTTTAGGCCCACAAATCCATTGAGAAACTAAGAATCCCACTTCCTTTTTCCTTTTCTCTCTTCTGTCAGTGCAGTTGTAGGTACATATTTGTATCTGTTTCACTTTCATCAACAAGAAGAAAAATTAAACTTTTCTTCGAATTGCTGATTTGAAGCTTCGTGGATGGTTAATAGTGCTTATCTACCTTTATTACAGCTCACTATCACTTGTCTTTTGATGTGAATGTTCTAGCTTCCTTACAACTCATAGAATATGACACCGGCTATCCACAACTCATAACAGGATTGTCTCACAGAATTATATAACTATAAGATGATCTTATATAATTTTTTTGTATTATTATAAGTATTAAAAAAATTGGACTAGGTGGCTCGGTTGCCTAGATGATGCTTAAGCACTATACGTTCTCTAACCACATCGATTTTAGCCTATTTGATCACTTTAAACACTAGACAGTCATAAACGGACTAGAAAGAGCAATTCAACCGTAGGCGGTGCAAGGTAGGGCTGAGTAAAAAAATAATTAAACAGTCTGAAACACCCGAACCATATTGAAACCGCACCATCATTTGTAAATTTTTCTGATAAACTGTCGGTAAATTTTTTCTAGGGAAACCGACCACACTGGCAATTGTATATGTATATATTTATGTATGTATATAATTCCAACTTGAATGTTATTTGATCATATAGTTATATTATAAAATGAAAACGTGTTTTATTATTTCTTAATGTATGAAGTCTATGTGATTTAGAAATGATATCAAGTAGATCTACTGTCAATGTATTTGAGCTACTGCTAATCAAATAACATAATTAATCTACAAAATACATTTTGGACTATCATGAATTATCAATACTAGAATATTGTTGTTTTATTCTCCCTTCGTCCCACAAATATATGTTTACTTGTATTTTCACACAAATTAAGAAAATATTTGAAATTCCAATTGTATCCTTATCTTTCATTAATTATAGCATTGAATGAAATATTTTTTTGTTTCAAAAAGTAAATAGGAAGTTGAAATGTGATGATTTAAAATACATTTAATTAAGGACATATATGAAATTACAAATTAAAAAACCATATTAATATAGTATACAAGCTTATTTTTGTGGGACAGAGGGAGTATTTGGTTTAATACAAGTTATCCTTTTAGTTTGACATGGATAACCAATTCACATGGAGAAGTTAGACCGTTATACTGTGTGTTGTCATGGGGAACGTTTGAAAGAGTAATTATGTTTGGTGTTGAATTTATAAGTTTAAAAAATCTGCTGTGACGGACTGAAACCGCTCAAAAACCACATAATCAAGTTTAGTCAAAAAATGGCAGTTTAAATTCGAAAAAATTAACCTAACCACATATGGCAAGATAATTTAAATAAAAAAAAAAAACCGTAAAAGCGAACCATGATCAACCTAGACTGCTAGGCCCAATTTTTTTTTAACTTTTTAGAGAAATGATAATGTATTGATTGTATTATAAGCTTCTATCGAATTATTATTATTTAGATATAGTTAGAAAATTAACAAATTTAAAAATATAAGTAAGAAAAAAAAAATTCATTGAATAGTAAGTTATATAAAAATATACTTCAAATGAGATATTGAGTTTTTACTTGTATATCCTTCAACGTAGACTAACAACAAAATTATTTAAGAGTTTAAAAATATTATTTAAAGATTAAATAATTATGAAAGTAACAAAATTAACAAAAAATTATTTAATGTATATATACACCTTGTCTATGTGCCACACAAATCCCAACTAAACATCCTAATCACTAGTCAAATATGGGTACATATATAAGTAAATGAATTGACATAACATCGTTACGTATGGAAATTAAGTTATTAGTTTGGGGCATTAAAAAGATCAACTTGTATATTTGAGACGAATGGATAAAGTTATCGCTTAAAAAAGATTGTTGTACTTGACTTTTGACTTGATCTAGTGATAAAAAAAATTGCACGAAATTTCAAGAATTGTTACACTTTTAGCCTCCAAAATTTTGGAAATTCAACAATTTCAGGACTTGCACTTTTGCATATCAAACTATCCAATGTGTTCAAAAAATTAGACACACATGTGCCCAAGATAAAATGTATATATGACAAAATTGAGATGATAAAGTTTTAAAATTCAATAGCATTAAAAAAAAACTAGATCTTGACAAATCTAGTTTTAAAATTGAGATGATAAAGTTTTAAAATTCAATAGCATTAAAAAAAAACTAGATCTTGACAAATCTAGAGGGTATATATCATATTTACATTGGCTGACCTACATGGGAGCCAAGGGGACACTGGGCCCCTTGAGATTTAAAAAAAAAATTAATACTATTTTAGGTATTTTTAAATATATATTTTTTAAAATATGTATATTAATTAATTTTACTTGCATATTATCAAATTCTTATTGAAAATATCAATTTTTAAGATTTTTAAGGTAAATTGTTCATATATCTAAACGCATTATTTATTTTTCTTCATTGATTAATGATATTATTTTAATTTATTTGATTATCAATTGTTATAGAATATAATATATTCATTATTTTGGCTTAATAAAGTATGAAGTGATTGTAAAGAATTATTATCATTGATTATTATTTTATGAATTGTTAGCTTTGAGTTAGCATTGTTGATAAGTTAGATGTTGATTTATAATTTGTATAATAGTAATGTTAATTTAATGATATTTAATAATTCTAATTTTATCTTATCTTTCATAAATAATGAAAAAGTATTATAGAAAAATATCAGTACTAATATTAAGAAGTGTTTCAAAATGAACAACATTCAAAGTTCACTTTTAAATCCAATGAACGATATACTATTGAATAATTATTTAATAATACATCAGAAAAGGATGTATTTGAAAATGTTAGCAACGAAGGTATCTTGCAATGATTTCAAAATAGAAAAAAATACAACATAAATATTGTAATCGCTTTTTTTTTATTTGTCATGTTGAAATGTTATAAAGATATTGATTTTAAATGTTATTTTATAATGTGATACACTAATTTTATCGTAATTTTATGATTTTATTCTTAAAACTATTGTTATTCTTCTATTAATTGGGCTCCCTCGATAAAAATCTTGGGTCCGCCACTGCATATATATATATATATGGTTAGTCATTTCACAATTTTTAATAATGCTCGAGTAATCCTAGGAGGGCTCCTTTGTTTGGTGGATGTTTATCCACCAAGTACATTTGAATTGGATAACAACTTCTAAAATGTCAGAAATGGAAGGCTACTTAATTCGGATTATTTGGAAAATAATAAATTAATTTTCTTTAATTTTAAGAAATGAAAGTTGCGTCATAGACCATCTCACTTATGTTTGGTGGTGATAAAATTTTGGGGAAAAGTATAATAATTTAACAATTAGAGACATGTGTTATATTTTCAGATAAAAAAATGTATGCACTTTCAGTATTTAACAAATTAAATTTGATTTGCATGACAGGTGATTCTTTTATTCAATAAATATATAATGTGAAATCTCTAGTAATTATAGAAAAGAATTAATAAAACACAACAAATACATACTCATTTATGATTTTCAATTATTGATTTTTTTTAATTTAATATTGGTCTCACGATTATTTGAAAATGGAAAAAATTGTCGGCAATAAAGTAATGAAATTTTAAAGAAATTAAAAATAAAATAATTCAAAATTGAAAATCAATTAAAAAAGGTATTGTACATCTTACATCAATTGTCAACTGGATCAAGAAGTCACACGTATAACAAATTTAACAATATGTTACTCCAAAAACTTAATTTTGTTTAAAAAAAATTTCATACTATTAAATCGAACTATTAAATCAACTGACGATTTTTTTTAGATATTTAAAATTTTCAAACTATTAAATCAACTAATGATTTTTCATACTTTTCCAGAGAATTTATTATGTACAACTATTCAAATTTCCCTGTATGTGGGGACCTTCTGTTTCTTTTCTATAGAAACTTGATATATACATGCAACATACACTCGCACACTGTTGTGTGAGTGAATGATTACAGATTTGACCTCAATCTAACCACGATGTGGTTGAAGATGAAGATGTTGATACACCTATATATATATATATATATATATTAACAGTATATGTATAGTTTTCCATTTAGTATAATATAAATTAGGGATGGCAACAGGGCGGGTCTGGGACGGGTTTGGCCTGTCCCAGGACCCGCCCCGCCAAAAAATTTCAAACCCGGGACCCGCCCCGTCTCGTCTCAACCCGTCCCGTGAACCCGGCGGGTAAACCCATCCCAACCCGCTACAATATATATATTTTTTGTGTGTGTATTTTTTTCTATTTTTCTTTTGTTTGCCCTAAAATAATGTTTATTCGAACACCACATTCGACTCAAGGCAAATACCATCAACATGTACAAATGAACCCATTCTGCCACTTTTCTTTTTTTATTTCTGAATCCTCTATCCCAATTTCCTATCTCACATCAAAATTAAGTACTTCCAAATTAACAGGAGTTTTACCACTTAAAATGGCCATCTTTAATTCTCTGTTTTCCTATCCCAAACAAGGGTTTATCCCAATAATTGATGTTATAACAATTAAGAAGCTCAAGAGGATCTATATCAAATGGTCATAATCATTAAAATGAACTAATAATCTATGGGAATCAATATGAATAAACGTGTAGTTAGGAGCCTACTAAATTATAGAGAATAAAGGCCAGAGGGTTTCAGAGCAAGCAAGGGAAGAATTCCTGCAAAAAAAAAACCGCATGGAAACTGGAAAAGTGCATATTATAAGTTATAGGATACCATAGAGTATTATTAACATTTAAATATACGAAATTGAAATAATTCCAGACAAGCAATCTTCTGAGAAGGATAACATTGATAGATGATTAAAGATAATTTACAAGATTTTTATGGGCATTGGGCTATATACACACTTTGTTCGATCCCAGTTTCAGAGCGATCCAAATGTATTCTCACCACTGTAAGTCATGTATAGGAACCCATCCTCATCTTTGTTTTCCTCGTAAATTGCAGACATCATAGCAGCTGCAGTAACAAAAGAACATGGACAGATTTTGAGACCAGAAAATAACATTTAACCCTAGTTCATTTATTTTAAATTTATTCAATAAATATTAATAATATATATATATATTATACGGGGTGGGTTTAACAAATACCAGGACCCGCCCCGGATCCGTAGTAGACCCATTTGACCGGGTCCAAACCCGCCCCGAGACCCGTTTGATCGGGTTTTTACCCGCCTCGAACGCGCCGGGTTTGTGGCGGGTCCGGGTTTGAACCCGACCCATTGTCATCCCTAATATAAATGTGGCATGTTTTTTCCTTTTTTTTTTTAGATTAATATATATGCAATTTTGTTCTCATTCGAATTTGGAAAATTTTTCTTGATTTGAGTGTAGCTTTCCATGTGGATTAAAAATAAGTGATCCTAAATGTTACTTGTGACTGCCTCATTTATTTTGTGATCGTCCTATTTCCTACCTAGATATATGTTTTTAATTTTTATTTAAATGATATTGTATAGAAGCAAAGAACTTAATATTTGGGAATTAATATGGAATATTGTTAGGTACCATCAATCTGTTTGTTGTTTCTATCATGTATGATATGCTTAAAATTAAGTAAGAATCATTGTCTCGACCTATTTAGAAAATAAAAAAAAATCATATAAGATAGTTTCATTTATTAATTAACATTATGAGGTAGAATTTTATAATAAACAAATCAAATATATTTTTATAGACTCATGTGAATTATGTATTATGAGTTATTCATCATATAATCAGATTGATCAGACGAACTTATCATCATCATAATCTTTAGTAAATTGTTTGAGCAATAAATCATTTGTTAGGAACATTTGGAAATGTCTATTCTCTGATATCATAAAAAGATGGGGTAAATGGCAAATCACGTCCCACAGTTTAGGGTAGCTTAATTGATGTGGCGAAAATTGTGCTATGTGTCATAAAAAATGTTGATGAATTTGAAATTAAATAATTAAAATGAAGAAAAAATGCATACACATTCTTAATATTATTTAAAATACAAAGAATATGAATATAAATATTATTTAAAAATAAAAAAAAATTAAAATCTCCATATCTAAATGTGAGCACTAATTATATAAATATCTGAAAAATTAGTTAAAAAATTCGATAAAAATTCAACAAACCAATTCTCGCTATTATGTTCTAAGTATTTAATAAAAAATAATAAAAACAAAAACATTGCTTTAGTAGAAATTATGAGATTTAAGATAGTGTGAGTAATTAGTCAATTTTTTGGGCTATAGAAAAGATGTGGGCACAATATTGTATGCCGTACTTATTAAAGTTGGGTCTTTTTCTCTTTTTAATCTTGTTTGGTTTTGAATTTCTTCCTTTTCAAATCACTACCTTATGTTTTATCATTAAACAACTTGATATATGTTATTCTGCTTATTACTAGTACAACCAAATGTTCAAAGGAAGAAAAAGACTATTCTGCCCCTAGCACACAATCGAGTTCCGACAACACAAGTGCATTGAAATATTATGAAGATTTATATTGAGTTTGTAGCATGTTTACTCTCTTTCCAAAACATGTGTCACTTGTACATATGCCTCGATTTACATCTCACTCATTTGAGGGGCCTACGGTTATTGTTAGTCTCGAAACATTGAGCTTTGTTTCGAGTCATCAACTTTGGCAGCTGTTTCCTCGTATAATGGTGGATGACACTGTTTCCACCAATAATTATGCTTGCTCAATCACACAATAAATATCTGTATAATTCCTCACGTTTTCTTCAACTGATTAATCCTCCAAATTCACTATGGAAAGAATGAAGCAAAATCTAGAAGATTCCCAAGGAGCACTCCCATCATTGATCAAAGCTATTTCTGCAAATGAAGTTGCTGGTTTTGATAGTTTCAATGAGCAAATTGATTTGAGCACCCCAGCTTTTGTAAGTTCCACTCCTTCTCTTTCACATATGCTATGCATGAATCATGATAAGGCAATATATATACGTAATATCTTTTTTTTTGTTGTTGATTTCTAATGACTCAGTTTCAGGCTAACGTCGAACGGATTGAAGCATCATCGATGGCAAACGAAAACGAGCATCAACAAAAGCTTTCTATTTCGATTAGCATGTCTCCTCCTCCTGTTGGTCAACCAAGTACTGCAATTCTTGATAAATTTTACTCTCAACCAATGCCTAAAGAATGTGCACTTAATAAGGCCATCAATGGTGGGAATGGGAACTCTTCTAGCAATCCGGGAAGGATTGATAGAAGATTCGACTCTTTCAAGACATGGTCGGGCAAACTCGAGAGACAATTGTCGAACCTACGTGGCAAACATCGAGACGACGATCAACAATCTCCGATTCATCATCATGTGGATTTCGAAACCATGCCTGTGGGTCGTTACTTTGATGCTTTAGAGGGACCTGAATTGGATACTCTACGCGTATGTCTCTCCTTATAATGTTTATTGTAAATTTGATGCATTTTACTGTATCAAACATTGATTTTTTTGACACATATGGCCGGAACTTGTTTGCTATAGTAAAATTTATTTTAATATGTTCTGTATAATGTCAATTTCCCTCTTCAAGGATAAGAAAAACATGGTTCTGATCTATTCTTTATTTCCTCATGAATCATATGTTTGTAACAATATTAGCACAATTTTCTCAATTATAATCGATTAGGTGTATTGTGCTCGACATCTTCTCTTGGCTAGCAAAATGTAACGATTCAAAATTTATTTAGAAAAAAAAAGGTCAAATCACGTATAGTTCAGATGAAAAATATTATTGTATCCTGGTTTTGCTTATGACCATCATACTATGATTTTTTGCTTTGTATAGGCTTCAGAAGAAATAGTGCTTCCGGACGACAAGAAATGGCCGTTTCTTCTACGTTTCCCCATCACTTCATTCGGTATCTGTCTCGGTGTTGGCAGCCAGGCTATAATGTGGAAGGCCTTGGCCTCCTCCACCTCGACGAAGTTCCTCCATGTGGGCCCCGATATGAACCTCGTCCTCTGGTTCATATCGGCTGCTCTCTTCTTGATCGTCTCCACCATTTACACTCTCAAAATAATCTTCTACTTTGAAGCTGTTCGTCGTGAGTATTACCATCCAATACGCGTAAACTTCTTCTTCGCGCCATGGATCGCTCTCCTCTTCTTAGCTCATGCTCTGCCTCCATCACTTTGCCACACTCTGCACTCGTCTCTATGGTACGTTCTTATGGCCCCAATTCTCTGCCTCGAGCTCAAGATTTACGGACAGTGGATGTCTGCTGGACAAAGGAGGCTGTCCAAAGTGGCGAACCCATCAAATCACTTATCCGTGGTTGGGAACTTTGTTGGTGCATTGCTTGGAGCATCAATGGGGCTTAAAGAAGGGCCTCTGTTCTTCTTTGCGATTGGAATCGCCCATTATATGGTCTTGTTCGTGACTCTTTATCAGAGACTTCCAACGAACGCGACGCTCCCAAAGGAGCTCCACCCGGTTTTCTTCCTCTTCATCGCTGCACCTAGTGTGGCTTCGATGGCATGGGCTAAAATTAATGGCTCGTTCGACTATGGATCACGGATGGCCTATTTCATCGCCTTGTTCCTTTACGTCTCATTGGCCGTTCGTGTCAATTTCTTCCGAGGCTTTAGGTTCTCGTTGGCATGGTGGGCTTATACGTTCCCCATGACAGCTGCTGCGGTTGCTACGATCAAGTACTCAATGGCGGTGACAAGCATTGTCACCAAATGCTTGACTCTAGTTCTTTGTATTGTTGCTACTCTTACAGTGACAGTATTGCTTGTCATAACCATTGTCCATGCCTTTGTGCTTCGAGACTTGTTTCCTAACGACATTGCCATCGCGATAAGCGAAAGGAGACCTAAAACGAGGAGCAGATGGTATCATAGGAGAGGTAGCAGCTCAGATAGTAGCAGCGTTGAGCAGTATCTTAAGTATGTAAATTCAGATGACAAAGATATCGAAGCTTCTTCTCATGCTTCTCCATCTCCTATTAAAAACCAAGATTCCTCTGTTTCCAATACTAAGATTTTAGAATCTTGAAAAGTTGGTCTAATTTTTGTTTATATCTTGTATCAAGGGAGGATGTCGAGTACACTCCAATGAGCTTGAATTTGTGTGCTGGAAATGTCCATACAAAATCTTGTGTTTATACACTTGAATTGAATTGAAGGTTATATATTTGAATCCAACTCTAAAGCATAATACTTAACTTGCTTGATCTTGATCATGTGGGGAAACATTTACTCTTTGTAATATCTTGAAATCATAATATAATTCATAGATTTTTTTTTATTTACTGATAAATATAAGATATCTATATTTGTATAAAAGAAGAACCAATGTAAAAAGCAAGATCAGATCGTTTTCTCATTTCACACACATCAAACCAAACTAATAATAGCATATATAGAAAATAAATATGCTTTAGTAAATTTGAATAATATTTCACACCAAATGAATTTACAATCCCACTAATATTGATATCACAATTCACATCATTTGCTGAATCATTTAAAGACCCAAGAAAAAAATTCAAATTCAACCAAGGTTGATCAATTTTAAAATAAAAATATATATATCTTGAGTAATGAATGATTGATTGAGGAGGCAATATATATATCTGAATAATAAAAGAAATTGAACAATGAGAAAAAAATAAAAAGAAAAGATAATGTGTAGCAGTATTGTTAGAGCACGCGCAGAACAAAAGTTAAAGAAGAGATTTAATTAAATAAGGGTTCCAACCATTTCTGCCGGGCATGAAATCAATACCCTGCAGCTTTATCCTTAATTTTCATGTTTTCTATTTTAATGTCTCAATTAATATATATATTTTTTTCAAAATATATATAAAAAAAAGAAGGGGATTTGTAGGGAAAAATAGAATATGCATCGATTATAAGGTTTTGCATTAGAATTGAATTGCAAATTTGCGATAAACCATTTCATAAATACTTTGTTTATACGATCCTATAAAGATAGCATGCGGAAAACATTTTCGATTTTCGAGCATGAAAAAGGCTAAAGTACTAAAATACTTGTAATATTTTTGGTCAAGTATATACTCCTATCGAGGTATTCAATGTGGATCAGAAATTTCTTTAATTTATTTTTGTTGAATTTGAATTATAATGTTTCACAAGTGCGAGAAACATAAATGATTCAATTCATATTAGTATATATTTTACTACTATGAGCATTTTTCATTAATTTCGAATAAGTTTGAACAAAATCACTTTTATGAGATCGAATTCAATTTTATTAGATGTATCGATATATATTTTATAATCCAATAAATAATAATTAACTTGAGAAAATTAATTTGAATTGTGGATATTATGCTTCGATTTTACAAAAAAATATATTTATAACACGATTTTATATAAACTCTTTGTATTTAAGCAATCATCTGATGACCATTAAAACGTAGGCATTTTAGCGTTAATTTATTTTCTCTCCTTTTGTGGTCAATCTGACTATGTGAGAAGAAAAATTAAATGCATTAATTAAAATTTTTTTTTTTTTAAGGCATTGCTCAGCTTTGTCCACATTATTTGATTATTTCCATTCAAAGATATTGATGACATTGAAATAATTATGGAACCCAGCCTTAATAAAGTGATGTTATTCTCAAGAAATATACTCAACAATTAATTATGGCCCCCACATTATTTATTTTTCTCGTATATGATTACAACTACTAATTTAATTGTTGTTCCAAGTGATCAGAGGTTTAAGGGTGAATGAACCTCTATCGATTTTTCGTTTTAAAAACTTTTCAGTGAACAAGTTTATGATTCTACAGAGAATACTCGATTTAGAAACCTGGCAATACGCTGTTTCAGGTTACTGACTCGGTATCACAGTATGCAGCGAAATAAGTAAAGATAGAGTTTCCTTTTAAAAACAGTTTCCTTTTTACAAATATGATTTTAACAGAATCCTTTGACCAAAATGTTTATTACAAATGCAACAAGATAGATATACAAAAATGCAATGCAGTAAGCAAAAGTAGTAAACACACTTATGATTTATAGTGGTTCGAAGGTGGTGTAATCATTTTACGTCCACTTTACTCCTTCTCAAGGAGGAACTTTGTTAGGTCAGTTTACTTTACAAGATTCAACTTTACAAACTTCTTCCTACACAAGTTAACCTACTAGAATCAACAGATTTTTAGGCACTATATCCCACACAGGGTACAAAACTCACATAGAGTTATAAGCCTACACAAGACTCAACACTTAGCGAGGATATAATCCTTCTAACTAAGGACACCAAACTAAAACAACCTAGCACATAATAAATGGTTAAAAGTACATAAGTTTTCTTCAACTGGTGCAACTCGAAGTCAGCCTTGAACTTGAAAGCTCGAATGCTTGAATGACTGCTTCAGAAGGTTGAGTGACTGAACTTAGACAGCTTGAAAGGCTTGAGAATTTGATCGCTTGTAAGATAGGAAATTGCTCAATTGTTCAGTAGTCTTTAAGGTCACTTTATCCTTCTATTTATATCATTAAAGAAAATGTCTGTTGAAGAGAGGCATGGTCTTTATTGCAATTCAAATTGATCTTCAAATCTTCGCATTAAATGCATTTTGGAAGACCTGGGATTTAGGCATTAAATGCATCTTGGAAGACCTGGGATTTAGAACATGTCCTACTCTGATCCGCATTAATGGCGTCATACTTCGACTACAGTACTTTTGCAGAGCCGCTGTCCAGGTGGCATCACCTCATTGGCTCGTTGCTAACTTCTATCTACTGGTAACTTGACAGGAATCAATCCTCGTACTGTATCCAATATATTCCTCGTACTGCATTGAATAGGTTAGAAAGACTTACAGCTTGCTGCTTAGGTTGCAGTAGCCGCTTTCTGTTCTGCGCCAGGTTTCTATTTCAGAATAACTTTTTGTTCCTGAAACCTGCAATCAGCTTCTTGACCTGCGTCTCATTTCTGATCTGCATCAGCTTTCTAACTCTGAACAGCTTCCTGTTCCAGAATCCTGCAGTCAGCTTCCTGACATACGTTAGCTTACTGATCCTGAACAGCTTCCTGTTCCAGAATCCTGCTAACATCAGCTTCCTGTTCCAGAATCCTGCTAACATCAGCTTCCTGATTCCCTTCCTGCTATTTGTTCACTGCTTCTTGATTCAACTCCTGATTTTGACTTCAACTTCAGCTTACTGATTTTCCATGCTGAAAATCAATTTTCAAGGTTTCTTTAAGTCCAGAATCCTGCTAACATCAATATCCTATATCTTTCTGATTTATACATCTTCACAAAACATAACTTAGAAAGATATACTTATCAAGCTTAAATCCACTTATAAAACGTGGAAAATGGGTACTCTAAAAACTCATCTAACATAACATTTTCTCGTCAAAACCTAATTAGAAATATCCCAACATTAATTAAAGGCCCACCCTCCAAAATATATCATTTTTCTCTTCTTTTTTTTTTTGTTATAAGAAAAATATTAAAAAAATTGCAAAAGAAAATTACAAAAATTCAAAAGAAGAGCTTGCTAAATGAAGAACTCTAATAAAAGATTAAAGAAATTCATATGAGGTCATTATACATTTATACTCTGTGAGACATATGAAGAAGTCCTATTAATCATGATTCAAATCAATTTTGATAAGTACATTTTTATTTTGTGGATTAAGAATTAACCATGAAACGAAATTAGATGTATGAGACGATTTTAGAAAAGTTCTACATTAAAGTATTTTACAGTTTTTTAGATTTTCTTTGAAGGTTTATCTATATTGGTATTTAGGATTGATCACAAAAATTACCATTGAAATTTTGTCTGTTTGCAGAAAGTGCTCTTATACATTTATAAACTGTAAATCCCTTTTTTTTTATTCGAATGCTTCTATGTATTTATTTTTATAAATAAACGACGTAAAATTTGTGAAATGCAACTAACTATGTCGATCAAATAGGTGCAAACTGTAAATTACCTTATATTTAATGATGAATTTACAATTATTTTGCAAACTATAATCTTCGCTATGCTCGATGAATTCTTTTATGAAACCAAAAAGGAATTAAAAATAAATAAAAATCCATCAAGCATTACTAATATAATATTGACCTTTTATTTTACCCATTCTAATATAAAATATATTGATAAATAATAGATATTACATCCAATATAATCCACAGATAATTGCTGCTTTTTTTTTTCCTTCCTTAGTTGATAACATTAAATAACTGCTTAAAATTATGGTAATCTATATGTTTCCCAACAAAGTGCCCCTCCTTGAAATCATCATTCATGATTTAACTGATTGGACATGAAAGCTTGAGCTATACACTTAATTAAAGTAAGTTACAAACTATAGTGATGCACAACTAAACTAATCATCCCAATTAAGTAATATAATATTGACAGAAAAAAAGTTAGGATTATTATTTCACTACACTTCATTCACAAAGAAGAAAACCTCCATCTCTTCTGAGTTGGAAAAAGGAGTTAAAAAAAAAAAAACTACACACACAAACACACACTATACTACTATAGTGTAGTTGTGAAATGGTACAAGTGTTTCAGGAAATTGTAAGGTGGGTATTATCATAACACACAATACGTAGTATATGACATATTTTGAAAAGAAAAAAAAAAGAACTATTTAATTTTTTCAATTTGTGTCATATATCACATATCATGGTATTATAATAATACTTACATGGTTTTCTATGCAGATAATTATTTTCCTGAAAAAACAGGTTTCGCCATCAGATTTTGTAAATGAAAAGACAGAAGAAAGAAAAAAAATCAAAGAATTTGAATTTTCTTATGTCTTTTCCATCATCATCTTCTTGTCCCATCTCTCCTGAATTTCTCTTTTGCCTCAGACATCCTTGTTAATTAATTTGCCTGAAAGTTTCCAAATTAATCAACATAAGTTTTAAAAGTATAATAAAAAAATGTTATCATAGCCTCCAAATAAGTCAAAAATATCCAAATTTTGAGTTCTTAAAAATTCTTTAAAAAAATATGATTATTAAAAATAAAAATAAAAACCTTGAGTTCTTTTACAGTGGAGCACAGCTTCATAGATAGAGCTCTCAGAATCACACGATCTCCTCCAATTATCATCTAGGGAACACGCTACGCTTGTCCTAGGCGACGTTACAGCAGATGATTCCCAATTCCTGTTTATGCTCATTCTCATTTCACCACACTCAAACTTATCCCCTCCACACCTTCTATAGAACAATATTGGCCTCAATAGAAACTTCAAATACTTCTCAAAGAACCTCTTAGACAATCTCTGGCATCTCCTCAACGACGGGCAATGCACACGGCCCGAACGGGCCGTGTGCGTTGCCGTCATTGAGGCGGAAGTGCCTGCCGGCGTGTAGTATTCGTCGTCTATTTTCATCTCCTTAACGAAACGAGGCACGAGAAATCCATTGGAGATGAGCTCGTCCGCGTGGACGAGCCCTAACGGGGACTCGGTGACGGGGAAGTCGAAGCCGAAATCGGACGAGACTCGGATAAATCTCTTGGATGGTGGTAGCCTTGGATCCATCTCGATGAAGCTGGATCCAGCTTCATCAGGATCGGATGCGTCGTACGAGGCTATTAAGGAGTCCTCGTACGACGAGGGCTTTAAGTTGGCTAGCCAACTATAGGAAAAACTCTCAATGGAGGGAGACTGAAGGGTGGTTTGATCCATGGAAGGAAAGTGTTTGATAGGGTATGTAGGAGTTTAGTTGTTTTGGAGATTTTAAGGTATGAGAGGGTGGTTGTTCTTGTAACATAATAATGCATATGTTATATTGTGTTTTTCACAATTATATTTGTGGTGGTCTCACTTCAGACAAGTATAATTAATAATTGACAAGGAAAGAAATGGGAGAGGGAATATATATTATTAGTCCCCACTACTACTAGCCTTTTTTTTAGAACCCCAATTAATTTGGGAATAATTATCCCAACTTTTCGAAATAGTTTGCTATCATGTAAATTGAAGGATCTGTCCTATTCATCTGATTTTAAGATTGGATATACTTATGTGAGTAATAATGTCTAATATTATTATTAAACTCACACCGCTAGCCGTCAACATGTCTAATGATGGGGCGACTACTAGCAAATTTGGCATTAAATTAAGTTTACTCTACATTTTTTAATTACATTTTTTAAAACACTACAAAAATACATGATAATGCTTAATCAAGAAACAACCTTGATCATATTAATCCAACATCTTCATATATAATGCTTCAAAATCTCTCTCTCTCTCTCTCATAGAAGAAAGAGACAGGGAGAGCTACCAACAACATTAAACAAACACAACTTCAAGTTGCAACAACAAGGCTGTAACAGGAAATGAAACATTCCAATGAGTTCATCTTGGCCTAATTATGGAAAAAATATCTAGATATGTCCTGCATTCCAGATCCAACAATGTGTAAATAATTCACAGAGCAAATAAACATTAAGAACCCGGATAAGATTCAAATGAAGCCAAATGATCAATCAATCAACCAACCAACCATGCTGCACCTCATTTCCCCTAGATAATAAAAGGGCCACAAAAGCTAGTATCCAAACAGAGAAATAACTTGTTACAATATATTAAAAAACCCTTTATCAACATCCCATGATCATTTGAAAAACATAAGTTAGAATTAATCTAGGGAAGAAAATATCAAGAAATACTATTGGTAGGAAAAACTCAGGTCATAACATCCACGAAGAAGCAGAGGTGGAGGTGATTTCTACTTGTTGGTATTACAATGCGAAACGAGTTGTCGTTTTCGTTTAAAGTCCAGCTATTATTAGGGCGCTTTAGGACAAGTTAGAGCAACAAAAATACCAGACAAAGGTCCCCCCTTGTTGTCTCACAAAAAGCTAGACATGAATGTTGCTATTTGGAACCAAAAACCAGAGCTTCAAGTCACTTCAAACCCCATTGGTCCCCTCTTAATGTTCCTTCCTACATATTATTATAAGGCACCTAGCAATATATGTGATTCTCAAAAACACTAGTATGTTAGTTGTCCAAGGATGTAAAGGAATTATAAGGGGGACATGATCTAACTCTAGAGATCATGTACTTCCTACTTTAACTATACTAAAACCATAAAATACATGGCTTTAATGTTCAAGATATTTCGTCTTCGATTTGGATCCTTCGTGTACTCATTATTGATTCTGATTATGAAATTACATAGGTGGTCACTGTGTTAGAAATTAAGAGTAACTTTCTTGTGAGACCGTCTCACGGAATTTTAATGCATTGCGTGAGACGGGGCAACCCACCACCCAAACCCTACAATTCATATGTTGTTTGTAGATGATGATGCTCCGTCTCACGAAAACCATCTGTAAGACCACCTCGCATGAGTTTTTTTGAAAAATTAATGAAATTCCAATGGAAAAAAAAAACGTTGGAATGTTTTGATTCCAACGGAAACATTCCAACGGTCCTAATTTGTTTGAATAATCAATTGCTGGAAGGAAAAAAAATACTCAAATGGCCGTTTTTAAAAAAATCGGAAAAAAAAATTCCAACGACTTTGGTATGTTTGGACTAGAGCGTAGGTGGATTTTGCAAGTTTGGATTTGGGTTTTAAGTGAATTTAAAAAATAAATGGATTTTGATAATTTAGTGTTTGTTTTGAGATTTTATATAATATGATTATTGTTAAGATGTCATATCATATTGAGATTTGTAGAAAAAACTGATGATTTAGTATTATTTTATTTTGAAAAAGTAAATGTTTTTATTGAAAATTGTAAAAAAATAGATAAAATAGAAAAAATAGATTATAATTATAGGATTATGTTCATTTGAATTATCCCAAATTCAAATGGGTACATCTCAATCCAAACACCCATTAGAAATATTAGATTCCAATGGTTCTCTATTTCTTTTGAAATTTCAATTGGAATTTCCTATTAATAGATATATATTTTTTGAATTGTAAAATAATAATAATAATTAGTTGTTTTGTTATAATGATTGATGAGCCGATAAGACGATAATATGTTTCCAAGTAATAAAATTATATTGAATAATTTCATTCTAGAAGTACTAGGATATATATAACTCAACGTGCAGAAGTGCAGTGGATATATAGCAGAGCCAATGGCAATGCAATAATGAATGAAAACTACACCACATACAAAAAGAAATAAGAATTGTTGGCTCACAAATACGTGACGTACAATAATGCCATGCAAAAGAAAAGTATGATATTAGACTAACAATTATTTTAAGAGGCATCCGAAATATTAAGATATAAATGACTCGTTTTGACTTAATAATGAGATCGAGTAAATTTGATGAGTTTTATCTCTTAAAATATGATCTTTAAAATGGTCTTATCAAAATGTTGTCCTTATATAATTAACACTTGAGCCGCTAAAACAACAATAACACGTTCAGCAGACCCACAAGAAATATGGTAGTATATTAATGTTAGTATTGATATTATATCAGGTGGAATATATTAAATATTAATTTATTTGTGATTGAATTTTATTTTCATTCTCATCAAGTTATTAAAAAATTTCGATGTGAACAAAAATACAAATGCAATGGCCAGTGGCGTGGGGCGGCGCAGGTGGTGCCGCCGCACAGGGCCCATTTCGGTGAGGGACCCGGAATTTTTTTTCTTATTTTATATATATATATATATATATATATATATATATATAACGTATATAAACTCTAACGTTGGCTAATTTGATATAAAGTAGAACGCAGTTGAGTTGGTAGCCATATGGTTTCACCTTTACAAAAATCCTGTGTTCGAATATATATGAGTTTCTTTACAAATTTATTTTATTATTTATGTTTTTTAATAGTTAATTGAGAAATTAAGATGTCTCCTTATTCAAAATATCCATCTGGACAAAAAAAACGTAAGAAGAAAAAGAATGAAGAAAACTTGGTTAAAACTCAGAAAGGGGCATTGGATAAATTTTTTATTGTGAAACCACAAAAAAGTTCATCACATGAAGATTCAGAAAAAATAGAACCAAATGATGATGATGAATCAGAATTGCATAAAAGTGATGTCGATTTATGCTTAGATGCTGATATTATCGATAATGAAGTTCAAGACGATGGTAACAATATTGATCATGATTTTGTTGATTGTGATGGAGATAATATTATTCAATCTGAAAGTGATGATGACATTGTTGTTGGTGTAATAGATGAAAAAATAAGTTCATCAGATTCAGTTCCGTTTGACATATTTGATCCAGTGAATTGGGATAATTTAGATGGTAAATGGAGAGACCTGCTAGTCGAAAAAGGTAACAATTTTTTTGCACCGGACCCTAATATCACAGGACCGGCTCTGGCAATGGCTCATAAAACAAAATAAATATGTGAATGGTCAGCAAGATAAAATATGAAAGTTCAAGGACTTTAAAATGCATTTTTCCTATGTATAAACTTCCTAATTTTGTGTTTTGTTTTTATTAATGGATATCATGTGTATAATAATACATCATCAATGGAATTACGAATTGCTTGCATTATTAAAATGAAATTTATAGAAAATTTGCAATATTCCATTCTCATGTTTTATTTTATTAATATATGAAAGTAAAATACAATAAATATTATATATTTCATTTTATATATGCACATATAGGATTATGAATTTACACATAATATACATTTTTTTAAATAAAATTGAAATATGAAAGCTAAACAAAGACCCTATTAAACTTTCTTGCATATCTATCACAAACTCACAAAAATATATCTTTTGACTTTTTTCAAGTGAAAGTGGCTCGAATTGATATTTTTTTTCAAATATATAATTATCCACTTGCATAATGCTAAAACTGAAAAAAAAAAAAAAGATCTAACGGGTTGGATCTGACTACTGGCCGGATCGTGGGCTTAAAATGCTAGAAACCAAACTGGGGCAATCATAAAGGACTTGGGGACTATTTCGAGCCCAATTGTTTGAGGCCCACCTACATCTAGAACAATTTATGGCGCTGGAAAAAAAAAAAAGAGCTTTCAACATTTTGCTATTACAACGTTTTTTTTTTTAGTTTATACTTGATTTTATTATTATATTATTTTTATTACTCTTGAATATTAAAAGTATATAGCAAATAATCAATACGTATGAAAATAAATAAATTACTTCCACCAAATATACAAACATAATATTTTAAAATTAACAAAATTTACAACACAATCACATGAAAAAAAAAAGTGTTAAAAATACGCATATTATTAATGAATATAATATTATCTCTTCATGCGTGTGGAATTTATTATGAAAAGTTTAATTATTACATAGCTCTTATGAAATTTGAAATATTATATTATAATTATTTTAAGATGACGTTTATAGTAGTAACTTTTTTTTTTTTTTTTAATTAAATGAAATCTAATTAGTCAAAAAGAAAATGTTGTTCATTTGGTATAACATAATTGGAGATCGTTTACACTACAGGTGTAAAATTAGGGATATGAAATCGGAGTTCTTAAGAGTTTACTAAAACTATAACTTTAGTGTAAAAAATACTATGTATGGTTAGATTAGCCTAATCATGGTTAAATTGAGAATTTAAAGAAAACAAAATTCTTCCAAACTTATAAGTAAGCAGAAAATTGGTGATAAAATTAAAGGCAGTGTCTAACATGGTCATAACTATCATCATTTTTTTTCAAATTAAGAAGAAAATAAAACACAATTTTCAAAGATCTTCCATTAATTAATTATTGATTAACAAGGAAAGAATTGGAGAACCCAGTTGAATTAAAGGGTAGATGTAAGTGTCTCCTTTGCTTGAAATTCAAAATTGCAGATAAGATTAAATAGTACAACGTAGACTATTTATGCATATATGATATATGTAACTAATCATTGATAGTCCGAATAAGAAATGTGGTCCCACACCAATTATTTAAGTGTCTAAATTTCAGCAAGATTAAATGAATTGGTTAATTATGGATTCTTCTTCTTCTTCTTCTTCATTATTATTCAGTTACACACGTCTAATTTGGAGATAATAAGTCGGCTACTTTAAAATAATACAACCATGTAAATTATTAGAATTGGGAAACTTAAATTTAAGAGGTTTTATTTATATTATAATATTATTTGTTGCATGCTAAGTCTGTGTGTACGTACATAAGTGTTGGATGACAAAACTACGTGATAATATTTTATTTTTAGGATTATTATCAAATGTAACGTGTAGTTGTCATTTTTTTTTTTCTATTTGGTGTCTGAAAAACAAATTTGAATGCTACTCATACTTTTTATGAATTTTTCAAATTATTATTTTTGGGTTAGAATGGGTTTTATTCATTGAGGCTCAAATCGTACGAAAATCACGAATTTGGTTTAATGTTATAATTTGATTTTGAAATGAGATCATTTTAATATATGATTCATGCATTTTGGATTATGTTCAGAGGTGGACTACATTTTCAAGTTTTTCGACAAATATTTTGGTAAAAATGTATAAAAAATTAAGTTCAGGTACTAATTAGAAAAGTTCGAAAAATAAAATATAGGTAGCTATTTTGAATTTTTTTGGTTTAGATACCAAATTGAAAAAAATATTAAAATCCATGATGCCTTTTGATATAACTCTTTATTTTATAAAGTAATTTTTACTCCAATTAATATTTTTTCCATGATAGTAAAAATGAGATAGAACTCAAACTCTAAATCTCTTTTCTAATAGAGAATATGAAGTACAACTAGAGTTATAGTATGGATAATAAATAAAACACATACTCTAATGTATTATGTATAGTTGAATGACAAATCAGGTGATTGTAAATCATGTTGAAAATGAGTAACGTGAGTTGGAATCCTAAAGAAGCAAAACAAACTTTATTTAGTCATTACCTTCCAATCAATAAAACGTAGCTGAAATTCGGTTATAAAAAAAAAATGTTGTCACCATGGATGAAAATATCCGGAAATATTTCCAATATTTCCCCGATATTTCCATTTTTTCACGTGATCGATACAAAAATGGGGTGCAATCGATATATATTCGATATTTTCATTTTTCCACCTAATATGAGAAATTTTGTCAAAATATTGGTAAAATATCGGCGAAATATCGATTTCAATATAGGTACAATTTGTAGAAAAATAGGTGAAATATCGGGGAAATATAATTGACTTCATCTACAATTTGTAGGAAAATAGGTAAAATATCGATAAAATATCTATAAATATCGGTATCGATTTCGATATCGGTGGTTTCATGATACAAATTATATAAAAAACCATGAAATATCATAAAAATATCAGTAAATATTGAGTGGAATGTCGGAAAAATATCGATAAATATTATTAAATATGAAAAAAATATCTATAAATTTATATATCGATATTTCCATGGAATCTGAAATTTTCATCATTGGTTGTCACTCTATAAGTGTGAAAATTTGAAAATTCATATGTAACATACTTGGAGCAAAATATTATTGCTTTGTAGAGTTTGAAAAGCTTGCAAGAACAACCAACTTAACACCCAAAAAGAGAAATTATAATTAACACGTGGCAGATTATCCAGCCGACCATACTACACTTTTTCAACATTGTAGCTCACCGACCATTGTCCACGTGTTCTAATCTCACCACTCCTATTCCCCACACTACACTAATTCCAAAATTTCTTCTTTCCCTCCAATCTCTCTCTTAAATATTGCAACATAACACTTGAACAATGCTCCGATTCCAAATGAATCCCAATTTCCATTCATTTCTCTACTCATTTAATTTTACCTCTCAATAAAATGGTTACTTATTCTTATTCTTCTCTATTTTGGGCATTGTTTTTTCTGCTCTTTGGATCCATTATAGCGGACCGAATCAATCCCGGGTCGAGATTGTTAGCACGTGAGAATCGGGTATGGATTTCGAATAATGAAACATTTGCGTTCGGATTTGCCTCAATTGATACGAGAAATGATCAGTTTAAGTTGGGGATATGGTTTGCTCAACTCCCTGGTGATAAGACTCTTGTTTGGTCTGCTGATATGTAAGTATGATTTTTTTTTTAAAATTATTTATTCTGTATTTGATTTAGCTATTTGTTTATAACTTTATATATTAAAAATTTAGATTCTTTTTATGTATTAGTGTCAAAATGATGTAGTTTTAATATCAGTTTAAATTAACTGTTAAAATTTCATCGTTTTTACAGTGGTACACAAATAAGATAAATGATTATGAAATAGAGGCTCTGTGTACTTTTTTTTTTTTTTTTTTTTTATCTATCACCACTTAGACATAATATAAGGTTTTTAGTATGTATTATTTATTTAAACATAAATAAGCAATTGAATTGAATATAAATAAATAACAAGTATTACACCTAATAGAATCATTAGATGTGATATGAGTTGTAGAGTTGTAGGCGACCACAATATCCCCAATTTTGTTTTGAATCATTCTTAGACCGATGAATAAATAACAATCCATTACCATGAAAAGAAAATACACAATAAAGCACAAAATTTAAAATAGTATATATCGACTTAATCTATTGATTGTATGATTCTGATATAAAAACCAAATTAAAAAACAAAAACAATAAACAACAAAGCCCTCATTATAGATAGCTTAGTAATTCATACCTATTTTCAAGTAAAGTATTCAATAATTATTAATTAATACATGATATGTGACATGTATTAAATAATATGAAATATGAGATGTAATATATCCAACAGTGGTTCATTTTGTCTGAAAAATCTTAATAGTAATTCTCCAGTAAGCAAAGACGCAATCTTGGAGTTCCAATCCAACGGCAACCTCGTCCTCTCCGACGGCGGCGGCGCCGTCTGGACATCCAACTCCTCCACTTCAGGAGCCGACGCCGCCGTCCTCTCCGACAATGGCAACCTCATTCTCTACGGCCCCGATGAACGCATCGCGTGGCAGAGCTTCTCCCATCCCTCGGACACACTCTTACCAGGCCAGCCATTGACAGATTCTCTAGAGCTCAAATCATCCAAGTCACCATCCTACGGTGGCTACTACACCTTGAAAATGCTGCAACAGCCAACTTCACTCAGCCTCGCCCTTACCTACAATAAGCCGTCGTCTGAGCCTTCGTCGAACTTCTCGTACTGGAACGGACCCGATATATCCAATGTCACAGGTGACGTCGTGGCGGTCATGGACGACGGGGGCAGTTTCGGAATTGTCTACGGCTCGTCCTCCGATGGAGCGGTGTATGTGCACAAGAATGATAATGACAGTGGGGTATTATCCTCTGCTTTGAACAGGACGGGCACCCCGTTGGTGATCCGGAGATTGATTCTGGAGACCAATGGGAATCTCAGGCTGTACCGTTGGGATAACGATGTCAATGGGTCGAGCCAGTGGGTCCCGGAGTGGGCTGCTGTGTCGAAGCCATGTGACATAGCTGGGATATGTGGTGATGGGATATGTTTCTTGGATAGGTCCAAGACTAATGCTTCTTGCTCGTGTTTGCCTGGCCGTTGCAAGGGGGATCCTTCTTCACCGAGTGGCAAATGCAATGCTCATAACGTCTCGGTGGTCCAACAGACGAGTTATTACTTCTCGGATTCATCAGTGATTGCAAACTACAGTGATATTCAGACGGTGTCTAAGTGTGGGGACGCTTGTTTGATGGATTGTGAGTGTGTTGCTTCGGTTTATGGTCTCAATGAGGAGAAGCCTTATTGTTGGGTTCTGAGGAGGTTGGAGTTCGGAGGGTATGAGGACGTGGGGTCCACTCTGTTCGTTAAGGTTGTGTCGGATGGGTATGGTGGAAGAGGTGATGACGATGGTGGTGATTCGAATGGAATGAGTAGTAAAAGGAAGAAGGTTTTAGTGCTTCCTATTGTTTTGAGCATGACTGTGCTTATAGGCCTTCTTGTTTCATTGTTGTATTTCAATGTTCATAGAAAGAGGACTATAAAGAGGGCACTTGAGAACTCCTTGATTGTGTCTGGGGCTTTGGTGAAATTCAGCTATAGGGATTTGCAGAGCAAGACTGCTAACTTTTCACAGTTGCTTGGAACAGGTAATTGGGTCCTGTTTTTGTGTGAATCTTTGATCAAAGTGTTGCTTGACTGATTCTTGATTTTGGTAGGTGGATTTGGGAGTGTGTATAAGGGAAGCCTAAGCGATGGAACGTTGATTGCAGTGAAAAGGCTCGATAGAGTTTTGCCCCATGGCGAGAAAGAGTTTATTACGGAGGTGAACACGATTAGCTCGATGCATCATATGAACTTGGTTCGTCTCTGTGGATATTGCTCCGAGAGTACACAAAGGTGTGTTTTTTTTAGTAGTGGTAACTGTCATTCTTAACCAACTCTCATGAGAAAAGTTCTTATTCGTTGTCTTCTTTACTTTTGTTCTGTTTAGTCTTTTTTGTCAATTATACCATTGGTATTGGATATGATGGTACGATATGAGTTTTAGATGGTACTAATTGATGTAAATGAAATAACTCAATTCTATTGGTAGTAAGATCACTCCTTTTGTTATGATTTGATTGTGCTAACATTTGATATTTATGTATGTTTAGGCTCTTGGTTTATGAGTTCATGAAAAATGGATCATTGGATAAGTGGATATTTCCTACATATGGCTTTCGAGAGGCTCACAGCATGGTGCTAGATTGGCGAACACGTTTTTGTGTAGCTGTTGGTACGGCTCAAGGGATTGCGTATTTCCACGAGCAGTGTCGTAATAGAATAATACATTGTGATATCAAGCCCGAAAACATACTTCTGGACAATGATTTTTGTCCAAAAGTCTCGGATTTCGGGCTTGCTAAGTTGATGGGAAGAGAAGTGTCACATGTGGTCACAATGGTTAGAGGGACGCGAGGGTATTTAGCCCCCGAATGGATTAGCAATCGCCCGATTACTGTGAAAGCCGATGTTTATAGCTATGGAATGCTTCTGTTGGAGATCATTGGTGGAAGGCGAAATCTTGATATGAGTTATGATGCAGAGGATTTCTTCTACCCTGGATGGGCTTTCAAGGTACTTCCACTCATTTCATAATCACATATATGACGTATAATTAGATTATATGTGAAAAATAAAGTTGACAAATCACACCTAGCATTGCTAAGCCCTAAGTAGTATAGTCGGGCAGGACTAAACTAACTAGAACTGTCTTTGAACAAATATCACCACAAGAAAATATCAAAATGGAGACAAAAATATTCATCTCTATTTATAAAATATTAATTTCTAAAGTATATTAGTAACCGATTTGAAACAGAAGTGTTAGTCACTAAAATGTTAGTTTGTTAAAATTTCGAAAACATTTCTTATTTAAATTTAGTGATCGAATTTTCGTCCCTAAAAAAATGTAGATGAATTTTGTTTGTCTCTAAAATTATGTGACTACTTCATCACTAATTAGAAGTTAACACACAATAATTTATTATGCTGCTTTCTACTATTGATACGTTTTTATTTCGTCACTATTTTGTATCAGATGTTATCCGTCACTAAATTTATCTCTATTCCACAAATTTCTTGTAGTTTCGAACATATAACAAAAACTATACCTATTAACTATTGAACAAACGTGAAAAATCAGAACGATCTATCCCATTAAGCCATTCAAAACGTGTCAAATGGGCTCAATTTCAATTTCAATGTATCAAATACGGTGCCAAAATCCAGTCATTTTCCAAAATTATTATGGGGCTCATATTGTCGTCTTTAGAGAAAATATTGAAGTATTCGAGTTTGTTTCTATAGGAAATGACGAAAGGGTCACCAAGAAAAGTTGCAGATCGACGACTTGAAGGGGTTTTAGAGGAAACCGAGTTAGTGAGGGCTCTAAAAACGGCGTTTTGGTGCATCCAAGACGAGATCGGGACGAGGCCAACAATGGGTGAAGTTGTGAAGATGTTGGAAGGATCAGTTGATATAAACATGCCTCCAATGCCACAGACAGTGTTGGAGTTGATTGAAGAAGGATTAGATCATGTGTATAGGGCTATGAAGAGAGACTTCAATCACTCCAGTTCGTACACTGCTACTACTCTTCCTTCATCTCGTGCAACTTGTAGTTATTCCTCTATGTCACCAAGATAAAACCTTTTTATTTATTTATTTAGGATCGTTTGAAATTTTGGTGATTGGAATGGTCTAAACAGAGGATCAGTTGATTGGTTCTAAATTCCAATGTAAGTTTGTAATTTTCTACGATAAATTCGTGTTTCATTACATTAATACATGTCATGTGTATATTGATGATATCAGTGTTGTGTATATGATGTATGCTTAATAAAATACAAAAAAATCATGAAATAGTAGATTCGATTCATTTAGATGGACTTGTATCACTCTTTAAATTTTTATTTTGTTTATTTTCTTTAAAAAACAAATCTTAACTATCTAATGTTATTTTTGCAAGAAAAAAACTCAAGTGAATATCAATTTGCAATGAGGTAGGTGTTAATTTTAAAAACAAAAATAAAAACATATTTTTGTTCAAATTGAACTTCATAATACTATGATGATAAAATTAAAAAAAAAAATTGGGAGTTTTCGCTTGGTTTGAGATAGTTAATATTTGGACAGATCAGAAAAAAATTTCAAATTACAAAGTATAAAAACGATGATACTTTAAATGATTCTAGGTCGCAAAATGAAAAGAATATGTAGACTTTGAGTTATAATAAATAAATAAATAAATCATTACAAAGTATAAAAATAGTCGTTATTCATATTGTTTTTAATAATTAACCCTATTAAATATGGTATACTGATTATAAATATAAATTTAATCGAATATGAATTCATAAACCCCTCAGTTGGGATGGTTTGAGGCGAAGTCAAATTGAAACCTAATTTAGTGATTAAGCAGCTGAGAAAAGGGAAATGGAGAAAATGAAATTCGCAGAGGAAGTGGTGCGAGAATTCCTCGTATTCAGAGGATTCACCAACTCTCTCCAGGCTTTCGAGAAGGAGCTAGCAACTGATATTGGCAGGGGATTTGAAGTTAACAAGATTTTAGACCTAATTTTCTCTGTTTACATCCCCAAATTTGAGGCCGACAAGTTGGTTGATCTCCTCACCTTTTTCAGAAACTGTTTTTCCTATCCTGAATCCAATCTGATTGATGTTATATCGAAGCTGAACCTGTCAATTCTGCGTTATTACATTGTCAATGCCTTCAAATGTGGTAGGAAGGACAAAGTGTTGGAGTTCTTTGCAAATTTTGGCAATGATTTAATGCGAAGAGATGAAAGTTGGAATTCCTGGTTTGGTGAGTTAATTTTTTTCTATTTTTTTCTTCTCTTAGTTGATTTTGTGTGGTTTCTGGGATTGATTTGAATTCGACTCGTTGCAGCAATTCCATACTTGCAGAATCCACATTTGGAACCGCAGTTTCGTGTGTACTTTTCTGAGGAGTGGTTTCGTGCCTTGCACCTCTCAGTTAGGAATTTCTTGAGTGAGATGCTTAATGGTACTCATATCCTTAATGAAGATTGGATTTTTGTTTTCCTTGAACTCGATGATTTTAATCAACATTTATTCTTTCTCATGTTGATAGACTCGATTCATTTACGTCTTAGTATTTTGAATGATGAGTTAGTAAACTGATTCATTTTGTTGATGTAGAGTAATAGTGTTAACTCTGTGCTTCTAACTGCAAAAGCATGCTCAATAGTGATGCAATATAAAAAAAAAGATTGCTGTTTTGAGATAATATCAAAGAAACAGAAGATACAATTATTTCCACTTTTTTTGTTCTCTTAGCTGCATTAACTATCCATTCTCATGCACCATGTATAAGGGCATTCTTATGAACTAAAAATTTCATGGTCGTGATTCGCATTAGGAGTAATCTATCATCTTGATTGTATATTTCTTATAGCGTGCTTGTGGCTGAAGTATTATTGAAAATATTATGATAAATACATAATCAAATTAAGAATTTCCAGATTCTTGAGAAGAATGGGATGGCATCGTTCAATTGACTAGTCAATTCAGGATTATTCTACTTGTTTTCATGTTGAGAAATATCACTTAAAATCCTCAAATGTGGCTTTGAGAAGACATAAAACCAATCAAGCTCTTTATGAGACATTACTTTGTTGAGTTGAGCTGACTTTTCCAACTCGAGGATTAGAAGAGTTTTTAAACTCATCACAAATAAAAGAGTAAGGTGAAGATAAGCACTAGCATCTTTTCTGGTATGTTTGGAAAGCACTTGCAAAATCCAGACTTTCGTCTTTAAATCCCAAATATCTGTTTGTTCTAGGATTTAAAATCCTGACACGTTTCAACCCTAAACCTACTCTTAGTCATACCACATTTTTTCATCTTAACTCTCTTCTCTCTCTCTTTTATTTTACAGTTTCCAATATAACACACCAATCATTACAGAGTCATTTCATCAATACAAACACACCTTTTCACAACATAATAATGCGACAACACTAATTTTGCCAGCACCATGTAACATCTAGAGTACAATATTAACCTATACAGTCCTATAATCAACAAGGATTTTCACTATTCATTAGAACTTCCAAAACCCAGGATTTCCAAGTTAGGGTTTCTCCTATAATGCTTAAGCCCTTTCTTAACATTCCCTTGCAGAATTTGATTTTATTTGACTCTAAATAATGGTGTTTATGTTAAGAATAGATTTGCCAGCTTTCCTTCTGGTTATTTAAATGGAAGCTTTTAAATCTAAACAAGTGAGTCTATGCCAATGCAAATTGTTATGTTTATACAACTTGTTACTTCTCAACTGCTGGGGAATTATACTCCTATGAACGGCATTACATTGCTACAAGGTGTGATCTGAATCTTTCCTTAGCTTATCCACGTACCCCTGCCTTATTGAAGATCAGTTCTGAAAGGGATACTGTGAACCGTCTGAAACAAGAAATTGAGCAACTTACTCAAAAGTTATCACAAGCTCAAACTTTGTTGGAAGAAAAAGACACACTGCTGTGTCAGTTAAGGAGGTGGTCTTGATTCTTAATTGCCCTTGTTATCTCAGTGAAAGGAGCTATAGACCCTTATATCTACTAACTAACTGCAGTTTTTTTTTTTTCTGTATTCCAGTGGTTTTGAAGCAGCTAACATTCCAGCTAGTATGTCCTTTGAAACCCATGTTAATTCTGCATCACATATGGAAGAAAGAGAAAAATATCTGATTGCTCAAGTTGTGAAATCTTGTGCTTCTGAAGCTAATGTTCACAATAATGCTGATGAAATTAGGAGCGGTGATACTCACCAACGTTGTGGAGATGACTCTGTTGCAGGTAAGTTGCTGCCTGAATTTTCTGGTTTTTTTACACAGTCGAAGCAAGTTAGAGAGGGTTGTCATTTCTGGTAATGTTGGACAGGGTATAGCGAATACTTAATGCAATATGCAGTTGTGCCCCCCAGATTGCAAGTGCCATGCTGATGGTAAAAGTATTTTTCCATGACAGGAAGTAGTTCAGATTTGCTGAGTGAAGAAGGTTTCCCTGAAGTCAAATCAGTGTCTCAGGTGAACCTTTTTTGTCTTTTATTCCTTTTCCCATATATTCTTGAATTAACATATTCACATTCTTTTTCTGTAGGAAACATTCCTGGGTCACACAAGTCCAATCAGTTGTAGCCGCTTTTCTGCATCTGGCGACAATATTGCTAGTGCTTCTGTAGATGGCACAGTCAGGTATCTACAGTCAACCCACCACATTCTTTAATGAAATGCATGGATCTCTAACAAAACCAGTTTAGTCATGTAGAACTCAAAAGGCAGGAATAAGAATCCGAAGAGCTGTCATAGGCATGCTAACTTTGTTTTTTACTCTGCTTCGTTTGGTACAAGAAAAGGAAAAGAGCAAAAAATACATTTTACATAGTAGAAGTATGATAATTTTCAGGAACATTGATATTTTTCACCCCTTGTTTGTTACAATGAATATGATGGGGGCCTGGGGGGGGGATTGTTTTCCTTCCAATTTTACTTGTCTCTTCTCTAATCAAAACATTGAGCTTTCCTTTAACTATCTGATTTCATGTGTTATGGTGAAGGATATGGACCTATGATTCAGCAGCATCAACATCAAGAAATGCAACCATCTATTGTGGAGCTGAAATCATGTCTCTTGAGTGGGACTGCAAATCCGATCGTTTGGTATGTTTCTGAGTGTTATTATTAGACTTGTTTATATTTAGTGATGTTGCTTGTTGAATTAATCTTGAAATATTTCTGAGTAATGAAGACTGGCATTTGATGCTTTATTTTATTCCATTTGACTAAAGCTACTGATAGGCACCTCTGATGGAGGCATTAAAGCATGGAATGTAGATTCTAAGCGAGTTGTTTGTGATCTCAACTCAACTGAAGCATACCCCAGGTGCTCATCATTGCCCTTTGTCTATTCATTTTTACCCTGCGGTCAATTACCTTTTTCTCTTGTTTCCTCCTTTCCTTAACATCATTTTGAGAAAAAGGAATTGTAATCCAAGTCTCACTTGTACTGGTGTTTGATTTCCTATTTTTCTGTCATTCAGCATTTTGGACATGAAATGCAGTCCTGTGGAGCCTATTTTTGTTTCTGCAGCAGCATCGAGGAGGTATTTTTGCACTTGCTATATTCTTTTGAATATTTTTTCCTTTGCCTCCAGAAGCATGTATTTCTCTTTTTTTGGGACATAATGGCTTCTGCATCTGCCCTTGTATCAACCTATTTAACTATGGTCCAACATCCTCATAAAATACTATCCTTGTGATTATACCATTAGTTTTAATAAAAATTAATAGTGCAAATGAGCTCTAGAATCCATTTAACGGTAGTCCGTATATTCTGGATCATACATTTGGGATTCATGGGCATTCATTATGCTCTAATTTGAGCTACATAGAACAAGGAATATAGATACTTAATTTTGTAACAGGATATATAAAACCGAAAATACGTTGACTCAAATGTTGTACCAACCTTGTAGATGGTGTGTCCAACTTTCTCACATATTGACATGTGATCATATATCCTTATGATTTTTTATCTTTTTTAAAGTAAACTACTACATACAGATGTAAAACGATACAACTATAGGCGGTGTTCTCTTTTCAATTCTCCAACCTGTTAGCCCCCCCCCCCCACACAAACAATGGATATTGATCCTTTTTCCTTCCAGACAAATTTATTGCAAATATACATTTTTGTCTTTGCAGAAAAGGTTCTGGCTACTTCGATAACTTGGGTTTCGCCTCATTAACTGTTTGGAACATGAGGACTTGGAAGGCTATGGTACGTAATTGTCTTTGTCACAAAGTTGTATGTGAATCAAGTGTCCTTTAACACTCTTATATGTGTTCCTTCTTCACAAAGATTTTTTAAGTCCTCACTTCTTTCAACTTTTTTGAAGACAGTCCTTCCTCTTGGTAAAGATCCACCTGCAATAACCTCTTTGAGTTTTAATCACAATGGAAAGATTTTAGCAGCTGCTGCAACTGATGGATTGATCCATATATTTGGTATCCTTACCTTCATCTTCTATATAATTTTTTTTGCTCAGTACCTTCATCTTCTATATAGTTATCTCACTCTTAATCCTATAAACAATATAGCAAGAATTATAGCAAATAAATATACCTTAACTGGGAAAAAGATATGTCTGCTGGACAGCAAGTTACTGGATGGCCTGCCCATGATTCTGCAATTAGCTCAATTATTTTTGGGCATGATGAGACCAGTATATTTAGCTTGGGAACTGATGGAAATGCAAGTATCTGTGATTATTTAATCTACTAATACATTTGGTTCCCTTCAAATGAATACATATTCTTTTTTTTCTTTTTTAGATTTTGGGAATCTTTCTAACCTGAAAGTTTTCACTCAGATATTTGAATGGAGCTTGCACAATCAAGGAAAAATTCTCTGGTCAGGAAATTGCAGCAGGTGTGAAGTTATTACGCGACTTACTGTTAATTTATGTTCTTTCTACAGATTTAGCATCTGCAATTATTTGCACACGAGCTTGCAAGCATACAAACTCTTAGCATAACTTTTTTCTTGGTGATTGGCACCTCCTGCAATACTTTTTGAGTTTGTTATTTATTATGTTTTAGTAACATGAAAATGGAAATAGGTTATTTGTTGATTGGTCATCTTCTTGTATGTTCTCGTTTGGGTTATAATAGTTACTCACCTTACCCCAATAATATGCATACAGGGCTTGTAATTTCTATGTTGAAATTATCATTTGTCAATGGAATCATGAGAGATGATTAGAAAGTGGAAATGGTAATCTCATGGGGAATAATTACTAGAGCCTTGAAATTCTGGACTTCTGGCCTCTGGCCTCTTCCCTGGTGATGAGGATTCTAAGTGACACTTTGATCCAATGTTCCTGTCCATCACCCAGAGATGCATGTTCTGGATTTATTCATCAAATTATTCTTGCTCCAAAATTTGATGTGCTAGATAGGGGTTGAACACAGTAGTGTTCGAAAGTTAATATCTATCCTTGATTCAGTTTACTCTAGAAATGGTGTTAAAGATTAAGATCATTTAGGATTTTGTTGAATATATTATAAACTAGATTCCTTAGTAAGCACTTTGCAATGGGTGAATCATCTAATGCAGGTTTTGCAACCCTGAGAATTCATCACAGCAGAGACATCAAATGGCTTTAGATGCTGATGGGAGGAGACTTCTGGTGACATCTAGTTCACTAAGAGCACCAATGTACCAGGTAACTAAAACACTACTACACTACAGATGCGTGACATTTTTGTTCGATGCTCACTTCTTAACCAGGTTATGTGCTTTCGTTTGGCGGCTCGAACAACATTGGATATTACTGCCCATGTTATAGTTATTAAGAGCTTGATGTTTTTCTGACTTTATTATGGTCAGGTCCGAGGTCAAAGAAATGGGTTGAAAACTCTCCCTCATAGTGGATCTATCACAACAGTAGATTGGCATCCAAGCTTGCCCATCTTCTTGACAGGCTCAGCTGATCACTCTGTCAGGGTCACATCTTTATTATGATATTCTCTTGTTGCTTGTTACTCTTGTACCTGCTGCTTCTCATACTTGTTCTTTCAGATCTAATTAGTTCTAGGAGATCCTGTGGTGGGTTTGGTGGATTTGTGCTGTATGATTAGCATGAATTTTTCTTTAAAGTGGATGATATTTTTCAAAAGTTAATGATCATTTTTGCTAGGATTTGTTTGTTTGTTTATTTCTCTTTTGGAATTCTTACTAATTACCAAGTCCTTGTGTGTGAGATCAATGTTTCAAAACTGGATCTAGTGTGCATGCAATTTGGCTATGGGGCAGTCTCATACACACCAACCTATATGATCTACAGTAGATTTGCATATGACAAGAGCAACTTAACATCTAACTTTTATTACAATAAACTTCTCATGATCTCATCTATCAATTTTATTAATATCTATATCTATCTAGCTAGCTAGGTATATACCTATATTGTATATACAAAAAGAAATTAAATCTATTAAAGTGTAGTAACTAGGAGTCCAGAATGGTTTCTACTTTCTTGGAATTTATAGGCTCGGATCCTCTGCTTGGCAAAAAGTGCTGGGCTTTTTTTTTTTTTTTTCTTTCTCTAAATGTAATTTTTATGTATTTTTATTGTTGATATGTTATATTTTTTCCATTTTTCCATTCAACTACTTTTATTATTGATATGTTATATTATAATATGCACTTAGATATATATGAAAAATTCACTCGACAGACATAATGATGACATGACAAACGGAAGAAGAAAAAAGAAAGAGACAAAAATATTGTTCAGCACTAGTTGCTAGGCTTTTTGGCCAAGCTGAGGATCTGCATCCTAATTTATGTGCAAGTCATGTCCTATTATTAGTAGTTTTGGGGTGAGATGGGTTTCGCTAGTATGGTTGGCCTGTTTAGTTTTTGACTGGCATGGTAGCTTTGGTCTGTGTTGTATCTTAATAACGTAATTTTATCTAGCTATATTTTTTTATTTAGCATTCCTTCTGTCTCAAAAATAAAAATAATTTAATAACTAATGCTAAATAGAATCTATTTTTTATTTTTTGTCAAATGAATAAAGGTAAAACATTTTGTATGTCATTTTGAGGGCAGAACAAGTAAATCATACCCCATTGCATCCCTAATACTGAATTATAACTAACCTAGAGTGGATTATTTTTCTTATTTTCAAATCCATCTCAGTTGACCCTCCTTTATTTATATCCAAAACTCGGTGGTTTTATCGCAATCGTACAAACTTGAAGAGAAGCACATTAAAAATGATGCAAAAGTCACCAATACCTAGCTATTTCACTTTATATCGAACTAAAACATTTTATACAGAAAATAAATAAGGGAAAAATAGGCAGTTTCAAAAGAGAGGCTCTTGTATAATTCAGAATGCACCTCACTATACACAGCATCTACCTGCAAAATCCATTACATAAATTTATCATTCCTCATCATCATCTGAGTCTATTACCATTCTCTTCCGCCTTTTTAACACGCCATCTTCATGTATGGCGTTAATTGGCTCCATCTCTTCGTCAAAATCAGCCAACTCATCCATGAATGGAGGCTCCGCATTCTTAGTTTCCTCGAAAGGCTTAGCATCCGATTCATTAAAACTTCCCCCTCTAATTGGTTCAGTTTCTATGTCGCTGGAATGGTAAGGAAACGCAGAGTTGATTTCTACAGGATCCATATGATTGGATTGCAAAGGTTTATCCCTGGAAAACAACAGTAATTAATATAAGCATAATGGTACTTTTGAAATAAAACTCTTCAGCCAAAATGACAATTGCAAGAGGCATAAGGACAAACCAATGCAATAACTTTGTATGCTACATATGGAAAGCCACGATTTCAAAGATCGGATTTGTGAGATAAAACTACCAGATTAGAGATTTAGCGATTCATTACCTCTCTGAGATTTCAGTATCCATGCTAATGAAGTCAGTTTCGGTTAAATTCTTCTCAAATGCATCAGTTATAAGCTCCTCTGCATCATGCTTGCGAGACGTTTTCTTTGTTTTCCTGAGTCGAAAAACATAGTATTACAAGTAATAAACAACAAATCAGAAAGAACTGGAGCTGACCAAACTTGAAATAGAGAAACTCTTCTCAGTTCCTAATTGATTTTAGCAGTGTGGAACTATGTAAGATCTTGTAGGAACAAATTATTTCTAATAGAACTTATGTACGGGATTCAATCTCGGACTAGAAAAAAGAAGAAAGATAAGATGATGCCATGACTACAAAGTAAATCTTCATCTGGGCAAGTGAATATATATGGCTACCAGAGTACTTAATCTTTTTTAATAGGCTATGTTAAAAAGTAGAGAAAAGGTGGATACAGCAATTAACTTCTGTTTAAACGCAAACTAATAATTTTTCAGTGTGCAAATTTTGTATCTTGCGAAAGAGGGTTAGTAGTATATGTGCATCTATCCATGTCATATCAAACTCATAAACAAACTATGTATATTTATGATCTTGGAGTTGTGCATGTTTCTCATAGGATCAAAGTACTGTATATATATGCTATGCACGGAGATCATGCAAATAATGTTAAAAAATTAATTATATATGTCCAACTGAGATATCATGCCAAATACAGCAAAACATACAAATAAGCATATCCTGTCTAGGCTTTTTTCTGATATAAATTCCATTAGGATGTAAGACTATGATTTGTCTTGTGTGTGTGTGTGTGAGAGAGAGAGAGAGAGATACCCTGACAGAGAGATAAGTGGTTCATCATCAGAGATGTCCTCAAGCAATTTCCGTGCAACTTTCTTCTTGAGCATTTCATCAGGACTTGCATTTCGTTTTTGTTTGCCCCTACTGAGAGACAATAGGAGGTGTGAAATGTCCATCATATCAGTAATTATCTATTTTGTATTTGGCAAGAAAAATAAGCAGTGAATCATCACTAATGGAGAGAGAGAGAGAGAGAGAGATACATACCCTGACAGAGAGATAAGTGGTTCATCATCAGAGATGTCCTCAAGCAATTTCCGTGCAACTTTCTTCTTGAGCATTTCATTAGGACTTGCATTTCGTTTTTGTTTGCCCCTACTGAGACAGACAATAGGAGGTGTGAAATGTCCATCATATCAGTAATTATCTATTTTGTAGTTGGCAAGAAAAATAAGCAGTGAATCATCACTAATGGGGAGAGAGAGAGAGAGAGAGATACCCCGACAGAGAGATAAGTGGTTCATCATCAGAGATGTCTTCATGCGATTTTCGTGCAACTTTCTTCTTGAGCATTTGATCAGGGCTTGCATTTCGTTTTTGTTTGCCACTACAGACACAAATAGGAGGTGCGAAATGTCTATCATATCAGTAATTATCTATTTTCTAATTGGCGAGAAAAATAAGAAGTGAATCATCACTAATGGATAGGTGTAACATAAAATGGTGCAGATGCTAGCGCTACGACGTGCTGACTTTAGAGGAACAAGAAATTCTTTAACGACACTGTTGACTGTTCATGAAAATTTCAGTAACATGATTACATGAAATTAAAAGATTAGTGCCTATAGACTCAAGAGATGGCTCAAAATGTGAAAACTAAGTATTGACGTTTAGGAAAGCTAATCCCTACAAGCCAACTTGGGAAAATTGGTAGATCATTGTCAAATAATATTAAGAAATTTTATTTTCTAATTTTAACTTGAATTAAAAAACTGAAGAAAGTCTAAGTTTGACACAAAATGTTGAAATCCAGGAGATCTACAAACCAAAGGCCGCTTCAATGACTAGCCTTTCAAATTTGAGACACTCACCCTACCACAATTCATTTCAGGGCCTGTGATACACATTGATGCACAAGAGAATTTAAACCATGTAGATGCAATTCACATCCAAAAAAGTGCAATAATTTTAGATTACCTAATTCTCATAGATGATAATGTTTCATTGTCAGATTTTTCTGCATCTTCAGAAGAAATGTCACTTAAAGCCTCGTCCCTCAAACACATGTTAGTAAGGGACCTCTTCTTTTTGGGCCCAACAAGGCCAAGTTGCTTGAGTTTGCGAGAAACCTGTGCCGCAGAAATCATGCCAGTGCCATCAAGTGAAGTAGCAATCATGTAGCTGCACCTCTTATGATCTTTAAACCTTCAATAAGTTGCATACTTCGCCTTCAGATTCTAATAATTTAAGAAAATCATACAAGTAAACTAGGACAAACTCGATTAGAAAACTCTTACTGCTCAAACAATTCTTTGATCTTCTGCTCCTGATCGACACTAAAAGCATGTATTCTTTTTCTAGAGTGCCTAACAAGGAAGAGAAGAATCATCAGTCAACTTGCACCACTGAGACAATAAAAGCCAGTAAATCATGTTCTACGACCCATAATAATCCTGGATTAACTGCACTGGAACAGGCTATACAAGCCAGTGATAACACAGAGAAAGCATTGGAAATGCTTGAAGCAAACACTTACATTGGTTTCCTTAAGGATGAACTTTTCTCTGTAAGAATCGAATTGGGATCAGTTGAAGACTTTGAAATATCAGACCTCAGCAATTTTGCCTTAGCTGGCACTTTAAATCCAAGATTTTTAAGCATCTTAGAAACTTGCATTTTTGAAAAATCTCCATCAGGATCGAGCTCTCCAGCAATGAGCTTACAACAATCTGGATTATCCTTATACCTAGCATGCCACAGATGTGAGCAAAGTTGTTTCAACTTTGAATATGAATGCATCTATAAGCATTATTAAAAGTAGGAGGCAATATAAGAATAAAACCATGATCCCAAAAAATTACTTTCATATTGAGTTTGAAAGTAGGGTTCATGCTACAGCACTAGGATCTTCTAGTATGACGACAGGAAACAAGACAAAAGACACCCACATTTTCTAATGCTCCAAGAAGTTTTTCAAACAAGTTTAGGAAACTAACTTTTCATAGAGATCCTTGAGCCTTCCACTGATTTCGTCACTAAAAACAAGGCCCTTTCCTCTTTTTGATGATCTGCTAGATTTTTCTTTAGAGTGTCCCTCCCTGAACCAGAGAAGCAAACAGAAACGTGAGGACAAAATTAAAAACCACAAAAGAGCTAAAAAGTATCATAGAGCCCATGCCTATCAGATATTCCGATCCCATCAAACTCTTTGTTTAGAACTGATGTGCTCGCCTCATTTCCTTCCCCCGAATTTTGCTTAAACCTTTCCCTGTACATCGTTCATTTGAATTTAGACAACAGACAATCTTTAACTTCAAACACATGCCAGTAATAAAAATGCAGTGGTTCATAGGAAGAAACATAAATCAAAATCCAGAAACAAAATGCTTAGGCTCATATAGCTGCTACAAACCACCATGCTGTAAGTTAATCCAAATGACAAAATACTGTCATAATTGAATTAGTTCCCATTTAGAGAACAATACTAATAAACTGGATGGGAGAATGATCATAAAGGTTTATGATATCTTACCCTTGGATGTCTTGGTGCGATATTTCAAAATCATCATCACCTAGGGCATCTGCTATACTCCTGCTAACCCATTTTTTATCTTCGAAGATACCATTTTCTCCATTTTCTGTGCCACTTCTGTCTTCCCTAATTTTGTTTTTAATACCTTTTAGCTCATTCAGCATAGATCCACAATTTATACAATGGCATTCTTTTCGTGTCTTCAGAAATAGAACTTCTACAAAAAGAAGAGGATAGGTCTTCATTTTCCTTAACATTCTTCGTATCAAACTTGTCAAAAAATTAACAATGTTCTCATATTCCTTGCATGGCCTCTCTTTCTGCTCTTCCAGGATATCATTGAATATTGTGAGGAGAGATAGCTGTAGAAGTTTTCAAGATATTATTGTGAGATTCTTTTATTTATCTAAAATGATGTTTTCCAAATGAACGGAGCTAATATACTCAGCCAAATACCTGGTATAGCATTGGAGATAGTTCCAAATCATCACAAATTCGCCGCAGCATGGTCAATATGTAATGATTTGTAGTGATACAGTTGCTCTTATAGAACTTGAGCAACCAACACAGTTTCTGAATAATATTGTTGTTAGCAAGAGCAGAAACCAAAGAAGATACTCTAAAATCAACTTCATCAGCCAATACTAGCTGCTCATCACCAGAAGAATCACCCATTTCAGGATGAAGACCATCAATATCAACAATATTTCTGGCATCCACCTTTGAGTCATCGCACCCCAGATTACCATGATTCGGTACAGGTTTGTCCTGAATGGAACCTCTGATGCTTACATCGGCCTCCATGTCAAAATCCTGACTTTTTAATGTCTCCTTTTCTAACATGTTGACATCAACTGATTCTCCAGAAGTAGAGATGCCAACTTCTTTCTGAGGATCAACATTCTCCGTGCTTGGTTCACAAACATTTTCGTTTTTGGTCATTGCCTGGTTCTTTCTCTTCCTTGACTTCTTGGAAACCTGTATTTAAGAAAAAGATTCAGCACTTGAAATACAATCAACATTCCATTACATATGCATTTAACCAGTGTTGAATATGTCTTTATTCTGATGACACCTTCAAAGATGCAGTTAGCCTTAAAGGGATATGCTTGCTACAAGCTTAAAGAATTAAAAATCTAACAGAAAAGGGTACAACATATATGCATTCTCGCTGAAAATTTCTTTCTGAGACTTGCTGAATTTTATATCTCAAAGAAAGTAAAACAAAGTATCTTCCAGAAATTTTTGCTACATTTATACATGATCAAGAAAATCGAGTTGAAATGAATTTAACATGTCAGACATTTTTTATTTTCTAAAGAGAAGTTTTTCTTCTTCAATTGAATTTTCAATCTGTATTAAGAGTTAATCACACAGGTGCAGTCCTTTCTTGTTTTTAGTTAACAAAGCAAAATTCAGACATCCAATTTGATTTGAATAAGTTGGAGAATGTTTAGAAAGCAATTAAATGGCATTAGAATAAATAGAGACAAAGGTCATGAATAAGAAAGTCAATAGAAATAATGTAGTAGGAGAAAACTCCAGAAATAAGTCAAAAATATGAAATTAACTATCATGTAGAAAACTGCAGAGGTCATTCATCCCAGTGATTTGGTAGGGAACTTCTATGTGTAGCTTGATAAACCAAAATACAGGGATTCTATCAAAAGCTACTGTAAATAGAAACTGCTTGAAGTGAACTTTAATTACCCGTAGTGTGCCACGTGCTTGAAGGTTTTCCAGTAGTCGTATAACCACGTGCATAGTTTCCACCAAGTTGGCAAGATCGCTTGAAACATCATATAAGTGGGGTTAGCAAAGTAAGAAATGTATCATGTTTATCATGGAAGTAGAAGAAAGGAATTAAATCGTTCATGAAGTCATTGTAACCCCACCCTTAAACTTGTCCATGTGTATATTGCACATTCAAGTTTCCAAAGATATGCCTATGTAATTCTAAAGCTCAGCCTGAAATTGATTCAAATCCTCCTCAAATGGATGATTAGTTGGCAGCAGATATGTCTTAAGCTTGTAAATCCAGTAAAATACCAGTAAAAATTTTACAGCCCTGGTTACTTTATCTAAACATCAGACCTAAAGTAAAATACTGAAGATGCTAATATAGGATAACCAGGGTCAAGACATAAGAATTTGAGGCATTAAAAGATCCGAATTGTAAAGTTCAAATTATCCATTGAACATTGAACTACAAATTGATGTTGGCAGTGTAAAATGTGAAATTCAACTTGGGCCGACGATAATTTAGTTCCTTCATCTAAATGACAATGCCAATCTTAGAATGATCGCAAATTAGATATATATGTAAGCAGATGATTTCATTGAGTGCCAACCAGAGTAAATAAATATCATGTCACATAGCAACAAATAATTAGTTTCAAAGTTCAAACTGCCATCACCAGCATATATATACAAAGAAAAATCCAACTAGAATAGCCTCAAAGCATATGTAACAGTAACAGTAGGAGTAGTTGCTAGTTCATACCAGACACTTATTATCAATCATATAGGATATGATATGTCTTCCATTTTGCAAGTAAATAAATTAATATTCAAATCTAACAAGTCACACTTATATAAAAACGCCACTTTTAACCAGGTAAAGAGAATTATTTTCCACATTCCAAGGGATAAATTTCACAGAAAAGTAATGCCCAGCAAAGGAAACTTTGTGATGTGCTGGTCATATACGCCCATGGATTATCATAATCCAATTCACTGAATTAATAGACTGACTAAAACCACCGTACTGCAGTTTTTTTTTTCTTTTTTTTTTTTTGACAAAATCTGAAATATCATCAAGATCCAAGTACTGCAACTCTGTCAAGGACAGCAAGGATTAAATATTTGAACATGGAATTTAAGCACCTGTGCTTTCTTGTCCTAAATCTCAGATTCTATATAAAATGGCATTGCTCTTATATGTCATAAATATGTATATCTCAGTAGGAAGCCATAAAGGTGTACGTCAAGCTACAATGTCAAGCTAAAAATTTAAAAGAGGTATTGCAAGGAAATAAGGGTAAAACCTTTTTGATTGTTTATGAGTATCAAATGATTTAATCAGGCTCAATAGAAACTGAGTCATTCCTTCCTCAGTTTGATCATAGAATAACTTGTATAGAAGGATGCGAGCTGTCTGATGTTCCTTAGAATCTTCTGAGGATTGCTTTAGCACCAAATCCAGCATTCGAATCTTCACAAGACATAAGTATATATATCAGAAACAGCACAAAAGGACATGCTTGATGTGGTAGTGATGAAACAAAAAAAAAAAGAAAAAAAGAAAGGAGATATGGAATAGAAATTCATGGATGAATTTGTTAGGAGAGAGCTCCGGAAAGATTACAAACCATTGATATTAAGATACAAAAGCAGCAAAAGAAGGGTGGTATCAACTATTTGAAAATAAAAATGGTAAATCTAAATGAAAGAATAATACCATAATTTTTGCAAGGGATCCTGCTGCTGAAAGAAACTTATAGTCGTTTGTTTGTTTCAAGCCTTCAAATGCATAACGCCATTTTGAAATGACCATAGAAAACATGGATTCTTTCAATGTTTCAGCAATTGGCCCGCATATACTACCTTTAAACAAAGTGTTGTCATCATCAGATGTCGTTGATGCCTCATTTTCAACATCAATAGTTGGCTGTCATTGCAGAGAGCAGTAGACATAAGTTTTGATACTTGAGGCAAGAACCCGAAAATTGAACATAATCGAAGTAGACACAAGAGATGCATCAACTAAATCCACTTAACATGGGAATACTACACTCTACCCTGAAATCTCCTATGCACTCCTCATAACATCACTGATTGTGAAAAAATATAAGAATAAATTAAGAATTTGGTTTCTGAGGAGTGTTCTCCCAGACAGATGCTATATCCTGTCTTGAATGATGCATGGTGTATCCTCTGACAAGGTCAACCAGTTGAAGTTAGCACAGTTCTTATCTCTCTCCAAATTACCTAGGTCTCTTGCAACTCCTGTAAAGGATTATTAAATGTGCTTAAAAGAACATCGGCCTGCTCCTTAACCTATATCTCAAACTTGTATCTTGATGTGTATCCCATGCAACAATGCATAAATTAGAACTCGATTAACCAGTCAAAGTGCCAAATCCTAACAAGGCCAATCAGCCATATCAGTTACATCTCAAAATATGTAAGATCTCCTGAGAGACACAAACTATGGGGCTGAAGGATGACCAATCTAAATCCCAAGGTTCATCAAATAGATTAAGAAAATCAAAAAAAGAAAGAAAATAGAAAAATGTATAGAAACCCAACAAACTGAACTTAAGAAACTTCTTGATTGAATTAGCAAAGTTAGAACGCAGATAAAATTGGTTGCTTTTTCTATATTCTAACAGAAAACCTCAGATTACATAGAATAGATGATACTCCATTAACTGATTAGACTTTTTTGCGCCTCTGTTTACTTTTTTCTCTCACAACCTTAACTTTCTTATCCTCAGTATTCACAATAGCAACATTCAATATTGCTCAGAAACTTCTGTTTCGATCTTAACTTTCTTATCCTCAGTATTCACAATAGCAACATTCAATATTGCTCAGAAACTTCTGTTTCGATAGATGATAAGACAAAGCAACTGAAAATGCCTTGAATAATGCTCTCCATCGAACAGAGGCAATTTCAGCGAAGATCAGCCACCCTACAGATTAAAGTTTTACAATCATTCATAAATAAGATCTGACTTGAAATTCACAGTCTAAAGGCACATGTCTTCATATATAAGTTGCAATTAATGAATTCTTGTGACTGGCTTCTTGCTGTCAGAGACATTGCCTAGGACTTTTTTCCTACTGATTGATACTTTTTTGCATCTGAAGAGAGAAAAGGTATTGGAATATATAAAGCTACTCATACTCAATGACTCAAAGAATCTCCCTTCCTTGCTTTTGATTGGAACCAAGTTGAGCCCAATACTCGACGCTCTAGGAGACAGTTCTTGTGCAAAACTATCTTAAACGCCAATAGTAACGAAATACCAACAATGCCATGATTAAACATTTTAGTTCCACTATAGTATCTTACCTTTGAAATTATACACCTGTGATATTGAAATGATGTAACAAACTGAGCAACCTTAAAAAACATCACAACATCACTGCTCTGAATTTCCTGATGTTCTTTTTCAATATCTTCACGGATTGACTGCATCAGGACTGAGGAACACATAATTCAGAGGAAATTATATACCAAGAAAATATTAAAATGTAGAAAGAAGGTTGCTAATAAATGAAAAAAACAATACCATTGTATCCCCCCATCAGAAACTGGCTTATGAAATCATCAAGTAATTGCAGGATTTTAGTTTTGGTTGATGGTAGTTCTCTGTGGTCCCAGACTTCTTTTTTTGATGGACCGCGGGGATTTTTGTGAGCTTTCAACAAACCATTACTGGAAGCAGAAGGGTTTCCTTTCAGAAGTGCTTTGGAGCCATCCTATTGTGAAAAAAAAATGTTGGCTTGGCCATAAAAAAAAAATTATGAGGATATCAACAATGATCACATGCCATACCAAGGTAAACCGGGTATATGTTCCACTGAACTGTGAATAGCAACTGAGACTTCGAAGTTTAGCAAGCTTTCTTTTCTCTTTTTCCTCTTTCATAATACATTGCAGACTGGTAACAGAATTGTCCGCTTCTTCCTCCACCTAACGAATAAGTTTTCATTAAATGTAAAGTAGGTGCTGAGTGAACTATGAAACATAAAGAGACACAGGCATAGCTAGAGAAAAACTACCTGTATTTGGAGGCTTTGAAGCAGTAAAGAAAAATCCAAATAAAACATTTAATCAAATAGAAGAAAACATATGTTCCCGGGCAAAGTTTCAGACAAATCTGTAATCGAATTTAATTATTTAATCAATTTAGATTTATTTCATTGCTATTCATTTTGGACAAGGTGGAGGGACATGGCTTACAAAACAACAAAAACAAACCTTTGAGTCATTCAAATGTGCCTTAGCTATCAACTCTGGCTCTTGACCTTTAAAAATATTGTAGAAAATTTCCAGTAAAAGCAAGTTATCTTGACGTAGGTAGCCCTGAGAACCACCTGTGTGCTGTGAGAATACCAACATCAAGTCCATGACATTCTCCTGGAACAACAGTTCTAAAAACCTGTCTCGAAGAAATAGGAATTCAGTGACTGATCCTCCAGCTTTCTGTTGAGTTGATATATCTTGAATAGCTAGAATATTTCGGAATAAAGTAAGAACCAGCTGCACCAATTTCCAGTCATCCTCTGTGAAAGATTCGCTGTGAAGCATGGAACAAATCATCAGATTAGAGCCTCTGATCCATGCTTAACAACAAAGTATATATGGGAATATATAATCAACTTGTCTGCACAGCTAAAAAATAACATTACTAGTCTTTCACACTTTAGCATTGTCTCCCCAAGAAATCCTTCAAGCTCTTCCATTTCTAATCTCTAGGAAACTCACACATAACTTTTGCTATGCGATTCTCTAATGTTACAAAAATCATAATTGAGCCCCATCAACTAATCTCCAGTGATCGCCAATAGGAAAACATAATAATAACAATAAAATCAAACTTCTCCCAAAAAAAAAAAAAAATAATAATAATAATAATAATAATCACCAAAACCACTTACCTTTCCAGATTTTCTAGTGGACCTTCCAGAAGAGACACTATCACTGGAACGATATTACTGAGCGTAATAGCAGACTTCAATTTCCACAGATACTCAATCTGCTGGGATATATCAATGGATGTAGGCTCAACAGGCATCGTAAGAAACACCAACACCTTCACTACAAAAAAGGTACAAACTCAAAGAATCAAGGATTTCATCAAGTGCGTCATATATTGCATTTCGGAAATTCCAAGTCAGTGTTACCTGAATTTAACACTAAATTACGATCTTCTGGGAAATGCTCAATGATCGGTATCAAATCTTTACTCACAATATTCCATTTACAAACTTGCTTGAACACATCTCGTTTCTCCGGATCATCGCGCCTTAGATACCTCAACAAATCCTTCAAGCTATCTGCCAATACATTCAAAATAAAATGGAATCAAAATCATCTGAATAAGCAACATGAACTTCTTGTTATACATCATTTAAAATAAGAAGGAGAAACCAACAATATCAGCAAAATGGCGTACCTGAACAATATGCTCCCTTTTCATAACCGATGGGATTGCCATTATCATCTTCATCTAAGTTTCCTAGGCTAGCGCAAATGCTAGATAGTCCCTCCATTTCAATCGAATTCAACAACTCTAAACTTCGAGTAGTATGATATGAAAAAGGCTGAAGCAGTGGATTGAATTAAGGGGAATTTGGATCTGAGAATTTCTGGTTTTAGGGCTTTTGAGCAATAAGAAAATTTTCCCGCCTTTTGTGTAGAGTGGCGGGATTGTGTGTACAAGTTCTATACTTTGCAGTTCGGACCCTCATATACGAAAAATTGTACATTTGACCCCCAACTTTTTTTGTTTTCTTTCTAATTAAATAAGGGAATGTGCTGTGTGCAGTGTATGGGTTTCTTGTTTTTTAATTGGAGTTTTAATTTTTTTTGTAAGTATAGTGAACTATATGATAGATTAAATTTTATTATATATTGTTTAATTATTCAGAATGTTAAAAGATATGAATTGGTATGAATGTTAATATGAATTAATATTTACAGTAAAAACATTTATTTCTTTCATTTGTCTTTTTTTATAAATAACATTTTTATTTTTCAATTATTAGAGAGTAATATTTTTTTTTTTTAGCATAAAAATTATATTATTAGTTGTTCTGGTTTTAATAAAAATAACATAGTTCCTTTTATCATCCTTATCCCCAAAGAGTTTAAATCAATTATTTATTTAATTTTATTTATGTTGTAAAATACATCATCTAAAGAGGCGTTCTGAATTTTTCATTTTCACAATATAACTAAAACATCCATTTTTGCAAAAAAAAAAAAATAATAATAATAAATAAATATTCTGTGTTTTTGACACATTAACATGTATCTACCATACATGTGATAATTTTCTGACTTTACTGAACAAAAACGATGCTAAATAACTTTAATGATTTACTATTAGTTAACGAAGTCATTTAATACATATAATGTATAATGAAGTATTATAATTTTATTTAAAGATAAAACATAGATAGAAATCTCACGTGTTAAATTCCAAAAACTTAAAAGTTAAACCCCATGTCAAAGGTTGTCAACCAAAACGAGTCGCCAATTTCTCTTCGACACCAACAAGAAGAATACACACCCACACTCTTCTCACTTCTCTCTCTACTCATCTCCACCATCTCTCCTTCTTTCTTCCTAAGAGGTCACTGCAGCAATGGCGCAAGTGGTAGCGACGCGGCTGATTCACGGCACGCCTGTCGCGAGTCCGGCCTCTGGATCTCTGCAGAGCCGAACGGAGAAGCTGAGACAGGCTTCTGGCTTTCAAACGAAGGTTTTGGCGCTAACCGAGAAGAGGAGCCGCCGCAGAGGTGTGCAGTTCAGCGCGCCGATTACGGCGAGGAGCTCTACGCGCTCCGAGCCGCAAGTGATTCCGGTGTCTCCTGAAGACGTGCCCAAGGTTCGAATTTGGGAATTTTGGTTTTTAATTTTAGAATGGTGGTGTGCTTAGAAAGCAAATGCTTGTTTCCAGCTTTATATATGTTGATATTGTTGGGGAAAAGTGAGTTTAAAAACTTTTACGTGTTTGAGATCCACTTTGTTTTAGGCATTATGAAGTTATCTGGAATATTCGTCTAATGTTACATTTTTGAAACTTGATTTCAATTTTGGGGACTGTGCTGATGATTTGTGCCCAAGTGTTCTATGGTAAAGAAGAACAAATGATTTAGGGTTAATATCAGTATATATGTACTGATAAATTAAAGTGTTCTGTCTTGAACAATAGCCACAGTGATAATAACTGATAGATCAATTTTCTATGGGGCGTTTGAATGTCAATTGTCTGAATAACCAATTATTCAGCACACATGTATACTGACATACTTTTGCTAATAGATTTTCATTTGTGTTCTTTGGACCAGGCAGAAGAGCAAAATCAATATGTACAAGTGATTCCACAACTTCGCGACACACCACTGGGTATGTGGACTAAGCCTACAGTCAGGCGCAAGACAAAGATTGTTTGCACGATCGGTCCCTCGACTGACACTAGGGAAATGATATGGAAGCTGGCAGAGGCTGGAATGAATGTTGCCCGTCTTAATATGTCTCATGGAGATCATGCATCTCACCAGAAAGTCATTGATTTGGTTAAGGAGTATAATGCTCAAGTGAAAGATAATGTCATTGCCATCATGCTTGATACCAAGGCAAGTCTTTAGATAATGTAGAGGATAAGTAGAGATATTATCTTATTTCAGCTTTAGTTGGTCAATTTAGTTGTAGTTTTTGGTTTGTATTACTATCTTTGAAATAATGAAATCATTGTACGTATCGTAAAAGTGAGTATTGTATACAGATTGAGCGATTGCAATCATGGAGATTTCAAATCATGACCAAAATAGCTATTTAATGATGCTTTCTCAGTGTCTGATGGATAGACCTCTAATGCCTTGTGAAGTCTAATGACAGGGTCCTGAGGTGAGGAGTGGTGATTTACCCCAACCCATCACACTGGAAACTGGTCAGGAATTTACTTTCACAATTCGAAGAGGAGTTGGTACAGCAGACTGCGTCAGTGTAAACTATGACGATTTTGTTAATGACGTCGAAGTGGGGGACATGATTCTTGTTGATGGTATAATATTATTTCATTCACTTGATTACAGCACCTTGGATATTTTTGTCATTCATTATTAGCATGAACATATTTTGCATTCAGAAATCAAATTATTCTGAACTTCTTCTACGTCAAATAATCATTCTTGAAAATTCCCACTTGGCTTTGCATGTCCTGCTGAATCCGCAATGATCTTTGTGTACATGGACGTGCGTGCTTGCACTTCCCTTCTACCATTGTACTTACTGTTCAGTAACCTTCTCTATAGATTCCTATACCCTGGGGGGTGGGGGGTGGGGAGGAAAAGGTGGGAAAATGGGTGGGGGTACACTAATAAAGGTTCATGTCAACTGAATATCAATATCACTATGTCCAGACCATTCTAAAAACTTTTTATGAAGATGCTTTTGTTTTTCCTCTGTTAGTGACTGCTGCTCGCAATGCAGGTGGTATGATGTCATTGCTAGTAAAATCAAAGACTGAAAATTCAGTGAAATGTGAAGTTGTTGATGGTGGAGAGCTTAAATCTCGACGACATCTGAATGTTCGAGGGAAAAGCGCGACGCTTCCATCCATCACTGGTTAGATCGGCAATTTTACCTTTTCAATTCTGCAATACTTCTTCTCATACTTATTAACCATATCGCATACACATACTTTTCACTTTTGCTTTGGGTATTATTATTTCCTCCTGTATTCCTTTTGGCGACAAATGAGATGATTTCTTGTACTAATCTTTTGTAGAAAAGGACTGGGACGATATCAAATTTGGAGTGGATAACAAAGTTGACTTTTATGCTGTTTCCTTTGTCAAGGATGCAGCGGTGGTCCATGAACTGAAGAATTATCTAAAAGGTACAGAGGATTGTAATCATATTCAGCTCACCAGAGTCTATTTAATCTTTGGCATAACTAATGTTGGATCTTTAACTTCAATGTCATAATGTCTTTCCCTGCAGATGCCGGTGCAGACATCCATGTCATTGTAAAAATTGAAAGTGCAGATTCCATACCAAATTTACATTCAATCATAACAGCATCTGATGGGGTAAGAACATCAGTATTTGTGGCACTTAATTGAAGGAGAACTGTTAATTTATATCAATAACTGATTTTGCATAGAATCCAATTTTGTTTTGTTGGAAGTTCATCTTGATTTGGTTTATCAATGGTCAAATATTGAGTGATTTCACAGTTAGTAATGGAAAGATGAGGTGGTCTTCTTACTCACTAAAAAAATATAGTATCACCTTGAAGAAGACTATCGAAAAATCACATAGTTTCTTTGCCAGATGAAATTTCAGGAACATCAATAATGTTAGGGATGTTCCAGTATATAAACTGTTGCCCATCTCTTTCATGACTACCTTTAATCCTTTTTAATAGATGAATATTAACTTCACACTGCATATGGTTCTATTCTATTTAGGCTATGGTTGCCAGAGGGGATCTGGGTGCAGAGTTGCCAATTGAAGAGGTTCCTTTGTTGCAGGTAACATCATTTATGTAGTGTTAAGTAGCACATGTTTGTAATCTGCTATCGGTGCTGGTTTAGACTGTTGCAACCATGGATAGGATTTTCCTATGCTGGTGATAACACTTGAGAGCCTATATTACAAAAGTAATTATCACATTCACAGGAAGAAATTATAAGGTTATGTCGTAGCATGGGGAAGGCAGTTATAGTGGCAACAAATATGCTGGAAAGCATGATTGTACATCCAACTCCTACTCGAGCAGAGGTATCAGATATTGCTATTGCTGTTAGAGAAGGGGCTGATGCAGTTATGCTCTCTGGAGAAACTGCTCATGGGAAGTAAGTAAAGTAACCTTTGATTTGATAGGAGGCAAACATTCCTCTTGAAAATATTTACATATAAAGCCTTCGCTTGGTTAGATGATTAATTCAACTTTTGTTCCATGTTAGGTTTCCGTTGAAGGCAGTCAAGGTCATGCACACAGTCTCCTTACGGACAGAAGCTACAATTGTTGGTACAGAAACTCCCCCAAATCTGGGCCAAGCCTTCAAGGTCAGTGTAGTTTTTTGTCGAAAATGGATTAACCTGCGTTATCTGCATATGTGCTGTGTTGCTCATGCTTGTTCACTATCTAAATGTGACTTCTCATTTTTGTTTTCTGCAGAATCATATGAGCGAAATGTTTGCATTCCACGCAACAATGATGTCGAATACACTTGGAACTTCGATTGTTGTCTTCACTAGATCTGGCTTCATGGCCGTTCTACTGAGCCATTATCGACCATCCGGCACAATTTTTGCTTTCACAAATGAGTGAGTCAATTGAATTACATTATATTGTGCTCAACAACTGCTTTTTGATATGTGAGAGTATGAGTCTAAGCTCATCCAAATTTCAGTTCATACTGATGTCCATGCTGTCTAATGATCTAGAAAAATAGTTGAATACTCGAACATTATGATCTGTATAGTACTTGAGAAACTGAGTGATGGGCATTCAAGTTCTTATCTTTTGGCAATTTCGTATTGCGTTACAGTAAGAGAATACAGCAGAGATTGGCTTTATACCAAGGCGTTTGCCCCATACACATGGAGATCTCTGCTGATTCTGAGGAGACATTTGCAAATGCTTTGGCTTTGTTACAGGTAAAACTTTCTTATGCTTAGCTTTTGACTATCTAGTATTCTATATCAGTTACAAAATGAAAGCAATCACAGAACATATAAGAAAACAAAAGTTGATAATTTGCACTCGATTTCAAACTTCAAAGCTGGTTCTTACTAAGAAACTTCAACTCTACCTTCTCTATATAACCTGGATCTATCTTCTCGCACTGATTTCTTTCCAATTTTATAGAAGCAAGGAATGGTGAAAGAAGGCGAGGAGGTAGCGCTCGTTCAAAGTGGCAAACAGCCTATCTGGCGGTCACAATCCACACACAATATTCAGGTGAGGAAAGTATAGATGGGAAAGGGGATTGCAGATCTATGTCACAGCTTGTCAAAGCATAGATGGGAAAAGGAGTAGCTTACATTAGTTGTTGCTTCTTTGATGCTTCGATTTTTTTTTCTTTTTTCGTTTTTCAGTCCAACGTAGCTCAGATCTGAATCTTCATATTTGAATTATCTTTCAGTGATTCAATATTTTCAATAGTTTTTGCTTTTTTTTTTTTTTTTTTTTTTTTTCTCCATGGCTCTTTGAGCCAGTCATGAATTTGTAGTTGAACAAAAGTTGCTTTGTACTGTAGAAAAGTTCTGTCGCTATATGCCTTGTCATTTCTTATTTCTTCATTTATCTATTAATGTAGTTGGAATTGGAAAAAAATAAAAAATCACAAATTAAAGAAAAACTATAGCAAATAAATTTTGAAAAATGTTTAAAGGCATTTCCCTGTAGTAGAAAATTTCATGTGTTGCATGCCGTCTATTTTCTCTAATCTTTTTATTCATTTGTCTGTCTTATTTATTTATTTATTTTCCATGTTTTCAAATTCATTATTCAAAGTTAAGTAATAAGTTAATTACTAATGTAAAATGTATTATAGGGTTTCAAATAAAATATGATGTAATATGACATGTTTTTTGAGAAAGTTTTTTTTTTTGGAAACTGGAAACATGAATTTTTTTTTTTTTTTCACAAGATAGATTGAAGAAGGTATAGAGTTTATGATTGATATCTAGCTTGCATTGCATTCATAAATACTTTTATTTTACGTAAAGAAAATAAATATAAATAAAACAACCTTACGAATACAACGATAATCAATATCAAACTAAACATTTATTCTATTACTTGTATTGACAATTTTGTATAATACAAAATAATACAATATTTTGTTGAAAATTGAAATAGTTCAGTATGACTTTCTTTATATAATCTTATAGTATCTCAATGGAAAGCCTTAAATCTATACTAATAATTTAAATAAATTTAGTTCAAAATTCAAAGTATTTTAATAAAAAAAGGGTTACATTTTTCATTAGAAGCAATACATTTCAACACCATTTTATGTATACAAATCCAAAATGATCAAAGCAATATTTTCTAATTGAGCGATGGGTTTATTCAAGGACAAAAATATCGGTACTTGTGGATATATCGGTACCTTGATTTTACGGATATATTGACGGATATATCGATATCGGTGGATATATCGGTTTTTGCGCAAAAAATTGAAAAAAATTGAAAAAGATTTGAAAAATATATCTAATACTTTATATAATATTATAAGTAACATTAATACATATATTGAACTTAAATTTCCAAATAAAATTATATATTTACAAGTTACAACAAATATAGAGATAAACTATTATATAAACGTTGTATGTTATGATAACATGACAAATTTTGAATTCAAATACATATTTCATTGTTTAACACACTAGCCATGATAATTTATGATAGGAACCTAAATTCAAATACTTTACTAAATATAAGTTTACTAATTATTTAATTAAAACTATTTGTTGAATTCAAATAGGTATTTCATTGTTTAACACACTAGCCTAATTAATTTATGAGAGGAACCTAAATTCAAATAATCTACTAAATATAAGTTTACTAATTATTTAATTAAAAATATAGTTGAATTCAAATACCTATTTCATTGTTTAACACACTAGCCTAATTAATTTCATTATTTCAAATATGTATTTTGCATGAACTTTGTCATAAATAATTGAACAAGAAATTTATACTCTTCACTTCCAGGGGCTCTAATACATTTACCATTAAAAAAAAATATTCAAAAAAATTCAAAAAAACCACCGACCGATATATCGCCGATATATCGACGATATATCCACGATATTTTGCCGAAAAATTTCGTCAGTGTATATCGATATCCGTAGGCTATTTTTCGCGATTTATCGCGATTTTTTCGTCCTTGGGTTTATTATGCATTTCATTGTAAAGTTGCTGTTTTCTGTTACACGCTTTTTGTTAGTTGTTGATCATATTTTCTCTCTTCTAGCGGGCACATAATCAGTTGTTGGTTGTTAGCGTAAGATTTTCTTCTCCCTCTTCTTTTCTTCCATAAAAGCCACAACCAGATACAGATACTCCCTCTTCTTTTCTTCCATAAAAGCCACAACATTCCAGATACAGATTTCACACTGCAGACCATTTTGTTCTTATAATCAAATCTTGAGCAAATTCGCAGAGCATGAATTCAAAGATCCGAACAACTTCTTCCATGGCAGAATCTAATAATGGCTGCATCACCACCGGAAACAACCACATTCTGACGAATATCCTCCTCCTGCCGGCACAAGATGCAAGGAACTCCAAATCCGTATGCCCACGGTGGCGCTCCCTCATCTCAGGTGAGCCATTCCGCCGCCTCTACCGGCACTGCCACTCCAAATCCGTATGCCCACGGTGGCGCTCCCTCATCTCAGGCGAGCCATTCCGCCCGCCGCCACCAACCTCTGACATGGTACAATTTCTAGGAAAATAAGTAAAATATTGGGGAAATATCGACGAAATATTGGGAAAATATCGACGACATCCTACAATTGGTAGAAAAATAGGTAAAATATTGGGGAAATATCGACGAAATATTGGGAAAATATCGACGACATCCTACAATTGGTAGAAAAATAGGTAAAATATTGGGGAAATATCGACGAAATATCGGGAAAATATCGACGAAATATCGATAAATATCGGTATTGATTTCGATATCGGTGGTTTCATGGTACAAATTATATGAAAATTCATGAAATATCATTGAAATATCGATAAATATCGGTGCGGGGAAATATCGTTAAATATCAGAAAAATATCGATAAATTTATATACCGATATTTCCACCGATACCGATATTTCCACGATAGCTCCGTAAAATTAAAATACTGTATTGATATTTCAAACTCTACTGTGTGGATTAATGGCATAAATAGATAATATTGTTGAGTTTGATCTTAATTATATGCAAACTATAATTAATTTCTATTGTTGGTTATTTACTATAAGTTAAATTTTATAACAAAATGTAGACATCTTAAAAAATAAAAAAAAAAAAAAAAAAAATAATAATAATAATAATTTTATTGAATAAAATATTATAAATAAATCTAGTATGATTTTAGAGCATTTACAATGATTTGGTTATAGTTATAATATCTTCCCTCCACCTAACTTCCATCTTTAAACCGGATCCTCTATATCAAAATTTTTGTTTCACTTAAAATATTTATAATTTGTAATCGTTTTTATTTTCAAAATCAATATAACGTGTTTTCAAAATTATTCTTAAATAATTTTCGATAGTTTTTTTTTTTTGTTTCTTTGCAACTTTTTCTTCCTTTTCTTACTCTAGTGGCGGTTTTTTTCCGGTTAAACTAAAATTATTCTTAAATAATTTTCGATACTTTTTTTTTTTGTTTCTTTGCAACTTTTTCTTCCTTTTCTTACTCTAGTGGCTGTTTTTTTCCGGTTAAACTCAGCTAATTGTTATATATATTTTGCATAATTGGATCACTCTCTATCATGAGTAGTAAACTCAGCTAATTGTTATTTATAGTCGAGATTTAACATAAAGAGAATTGAGGAAATTAATTTGACCACTAATTCGAGACTCTACTCGATCATTAGTGATTTTATTTATCAAATATTATGATAGTCAAGCTGCATGAGTTAAGTGTACGTAAACAATATACACAAAGCTTGCAGAAAAACAAAACAAAAAGACACTTGAGATCAAACTCAACAATAGTATCTAGTAGAGTTTGAATATCCGAAATGAGTTTGAATATCCGAAATCTGATGATGATAAAAGTAAGTAATATCAATAAACTAAAGGGTTTCACAATACGACAAAGTAGAGTTTGAATATCCGAATCTGATGATGATAACAAGTAATATCAACAAACTAAAGGGTTTCACAATACAGATGAACATTTCTATAGCTCAAGAATTGAATATCATCACCATGAAGAAGCAGCTCTCTATACTCCTTATCAACAAAACTGTAAGCCACCATCCTTGGTTCAGGCACCATAATCATCAACGTGTTCCTCTTCTCTTCACCATCCAATCCTCTGATAAACCCCAACAACTGAACCCCATACCTTGTTCGTAGATCCCCAACACGATCATGATACTTCAAGATCCAACGAAACCCAGGCCCATCCTCATCCTTTGCCAACTCCCACAAGGCCATTGATAAGCTTTCGGGGTCCGAAACCAGAGACGAATAGTAGAGATACCCATTCGATTCTTGCATCAATGGCGAACCACAACATACTGCACTTGAATGCTCAGGTCTTGGAGTCGGCAAAAACCTTATAGCTCTCATGTCAATGTCCAAGTAGTAGACTTCACCGTCCGAAGACGAATAGTAGAGATACCCATCCGATTCTTGCATCAATGGCGAACCACGACATACTGCACTTGAATGCTCAGGTCTTGGAGTCGGCAAAAACCTTAAAGCTCTCATGTCAATGTCCAAGTTAGTAGACTTCACCGTGCAGGGTTATGCCAAAGATTTTGTTCTTCCAGTGTGCACCACACCTGAAGTCCATCTGTGTAGGGCCCACGTATGGAGCAATGCAGAGGTTCCAAGCTCGATTCTGAGAGTAGTAGATCTCGATCCAGTATGATTGAGAACTGTTAACCTGGCGCCCTAGTTGAACCCTAGTGCAGGCGATTTTGTAATTGGGCGATTTCAGAGGATCGTATGCTAAGTGAATCCCAACGACGTGGTGATACTTGTCGTTGCGAGTGAGAGTGAGCAGTCGTGATTGCTTGGTGGCGGCGTTGTAGACGTAGTAGTAATCGCGATTGCTGCTTTTTAGTATCATTAATCCATTGCAGGAGCTCTTGATGCTAGGGTTTGGGAGATTGCTGCTTTTTAGTATCATTAATCTATTGCAGGAGCTCTTGATGTTAGGGTTTGGGAGATTGGGGAAAACGTAGGGTGTCATGAAGGCGCCGTTGATTATTGGGTTGAAGTGAGAGTAGCCGGCGGTGATCGAGCGGAAGAGGAAGGACGGTTGGGAGAGGGGGTGGCAGCGCCGGTAGAAGCGCCGGAATAGTTCGCCGGAGATGAGGGAGCGCCACCGTCGGCATACGAATTTGGAGTTCCTTGCGCCGGCAGGAGGGGGAGGATTTCGCTCAGAATGTCGTTGTTTCCGGGAAAGATGCAGCCATTATCAGATTCCGCCATGAAAGAAGTTGTTCAGATCTTTGAACTCATGCTCTACGAATTTGATTATGAGAAGAAAATGATCTGCAGTGTGAAATCCGTATCTGGAATGTTGGTTCTTCTTTTTTATAGAAGAAAAGAAGAGAGAAGAAAAACTGACGGTAACAACCAACAACTGATGATGTGCCAGCAAGGAGAGAGAAACTCTAATCAGCAACTAACCGAAAACAGCAATTCCTAGTCGAACTCGAACTCGATCATAATTCAAACTCTTATTCGCACAGATATATATGGTTTCCATTTCCTAATAGGAATCTAAAGTATGAAATATTTCAACTACTATATATTTCTTAATTCTAATAGGATCACAAGTACACCAGCTATATATATCCTCACAAACAATCGGTTTTCCATCAATTAGAATTCCATCAGTTTTCTCTACAGATATGGCGTCTAGGGTCGTTGAAGTTCGCCAAGTTTGGCAATGGAATCTTGAACATGAATTCTCCATCATTGATGAATGTCTGCCCCAATTCCCATTCGTATCAATAGTTACTGAATTTCCAGGTGCAATATTCAATCCTACCTTGCTCTTTCTACCAAAATCTACAACACCATGAAACTTAATGTTGAATCATTAAATATCATCCAACTGGGCCTCACCCTCTCCGATGCCAATGGCAATCTTCCTCAACTTGGTTCCAAAGAAGAGTTTGTTTGGCAATTCAACTTTCGCGATTTCGACATCGACCGTGATCTGAGTAACCCGGACTCCATTGCTCTTCTCCAACGTCAAGGTATGGACTTCTACAAGAACAAGAATGAGGGCATCCACTCATCCAACTTCGCCTTCTTGTTCAAGCTCTACGGGCTGGGCTCCGCACTTAGAGAAGACATTACATGGATTACTTTTCACGGGCTCTATCACTTTGGGTTCATGATTAAGATTCTCACGGGGAGGCCACTGCCCAAGAATATCCAGGATTTCATGATCATGGTGCAGTTCTATTTTGGGTTAACCGTTTATGAATTGAAGCCCATCGGGTTGGAGGTCGGGCTGCATGGCGGGCTTGATAACGTGGCAATGAGCTTGAACCTGAAGCGGGCTATGGGAAGGAGTGCTCGGATAGTTTGGTGGCGATACAGATATTCATCGAATTGATGAACAAGAATTACTTAACTCCTTCCATACTCAAAAAATTCAATCACAAGTTTTATGGACTAATCCAGTTTTGATTTTTTCTTATTCTTTATAATGTAAATTGAGTATATCAAATTGATAAATTCTTTTATATATTAATTAGTCAATGATATAAACAAGAAATTGACCGCCTTTGTTTCATGTTTGGTTCCATACTTTTGTTGCTATAATCAGCAACTAACCGAAAACAGCAACTTTTCAATAAAGCGCTTTTGTGCATAATAAACCCATTGCTCAATTACTTTGATCATTTTGGATTTTTTAATTGTGGATTTTCCAAAAAAAAAAACTAGTTAACCAATTATATGGTTGGACAAATTAAAAAAAATGAATTATAATTAGTGGAATGATGAGATGGAAGCAAATTAGATCTCCTGTACCAAAAATCCATCTACCACGCATGTACCACATCCAAAACACGTTATATTGATTTTGAAAATAAAAGCGGTTACAAATTATAAATATTTTCAATATCAAAACTACGTAGTTTTGATGTAGATGTCACACATAAGTGAAACAAAAATTTTGATATGGAGGATCCGGTCTGAAGGTGGAAGTTAGGTGGAGGAAAGATATTATAACTATAACCAAATCATTGTAAATGCTCTAAAATCATACTAGATTTATTTATAATATTTTATTCAATAAAATTATTATTATTATTATTATTATTATTATTATTTAAGACGTCTACATTTTGTTATAAAATTTAACTTATAGTAAATAACCAAAGGTTATATATATAATTTAAAACACACTTCAATAGAAACTAAAGACCAACAATAGAAATTAATTATAGTTTGCATATAATTAGACTACTTTCAAAGGTTTATATTAATTATAAAAAAAATGAAAGGTTAGTATTATTAATCAAAAATATTATTTAAAGAAAAATTATAATTATATTGAATCACCTTCTATTGATGAGTAAACTCAGCTATTATTATACATAGTCGAGATTTAACATAAATAGAAATGAGGAAATTATTTTGACCATTCGAGACTCTACTCGATCATCAATTAGTAACTTTATTTAATAAATATTATGATAGACAAGCATGAATTAAGTGTACGTTTGTGTCAACTCTGATCAGTAACTAATAAATAAACGTGTAACCGAAAACAGCAACTTTACAATTAAACACTTTTGTGCATAATAAACCCATCGCTCAATTAAAAAATATTACTTTGATCATTTTGAATTTTTATACATAAAATCGTGTTGAAATGTATTACTTCTAGTGAAAAATGTAACCTTTTTTTTTTATTAAAATACTTTGAATTTTGAACTATTTTTTTCTTTTAAATTATTAGTATAAATTTAAGGTTTTCCAATAAGATGATATAAAGAGTCATACTCAATTATTTTAATTTTTCAAGAAAATATTTTATTACAAAAAGTTGTCGAAATATACAACTAACAGAATAAATGTTTAGTTTAATATATATTATCATTGTTGTATTCGTAAGGCCATTTTATTTATATTTATTTTCGTTATGTAAAATAAAAGTCTTCCTAAATGCAATGCAAGTTAGATATCAATCATAAACTCTCTATACCTTCATCCATCTTGAGGGGAAAAAAAAACCTTTCTCTAAAAACATGTCATATTACATCATATTTTAATTGAAAACCCTATAAAAAAAATTTACATTTGTAATTAGCTTATGATTATACTCAACTTTGAATAATGGATTTGAAAACGTGAAAAACAAAAAAAAAAAAAACTAAATAAGACGTACAAATGAACAAAAAGAATTCAGAGAAAATGGACAATATGGAACACGTGAAATTTTCTAGTACCTTTAAACATTTTTCAAAATTTATTTGCTTTAGTTTTTCTTTTTTGGGCTTTTCAGCTTGCTTTACATATATATATATATATATATATATATATATATATATATATTGTTTTCGTCAAGAGTCGACACAAATTTAACACTTAATTCATGCCTGTCTATCATATTTATTAAATAAAGTCAGTAGCTGATAGCAATTATATCAACTAATGATCGAGTAGAGTCACGAATGGTAAAATTAACTTAATCAATTCTCTTTATGTTGTCGACTGTAATAGCTGACTTTTTTCATCAATTGAAAGTGGTCCGATTATGCAAAATATTTGTATCTCTTAATTTTGTCTCATATCCATTTCTTATGCTCTATAAATAATTATGACAATATCGATAAATTTGACCATTTTTTATAAACTTCTAGCTGGTTTAGATCATATACGTTAATTAGCACGTGGTGGAGGCCTTTATTTTTTTCGTAATTTTGTATTTTTTTCACTTTATTTAGTCATGTCTTTTTTATTATTATTATTATTATTTTGACGCAAAAGAATGAGTTTCCATTAATCAAGAGGTGCAACTATAAGATATATCGAGAAGGTCATCCACAAGGTTTGGAGGCTCGACCCAACAATGAGGGCGCGAAAACAATCGACTAGCCCTAGCTAATTTGTGTGTCACAATATTGGCATCACGATGAATAAATCTAACTGAAAATCCATGATCGGCATTGATAATCTCCTTGCAACACTTGATGATGCTGCCAAATACCGTGTCATCAACTCTATGAGATCGAATGGCGTCGTATTCAAGTTTCGCATTCACCTCGAAAATGGCACGGTCATAACCCAAATTCTTGATCCAAGACAAGGCCTCATGCAATCCCAAAGCTTCTCCTTCTTGTACCCGAATGTTCCCTTCAATTGTGGTTGTTCTGCAGGCTATGAACACACCCATATCATCTCTAACCACCATTCCCAGTCCAATCTCCTCCGGGTCCTTGAAGAACGCAGCGTCCGTGTTGACTTTAACATAGTTCGAAGGGGGTTTATGCCACGCTTTGCAACCTGTTCTACCATTCCTCAAGTCGGTATATCTAGCACCACAAGTTCTCGCTGCCAACCAATCATAAAGATAGTTAAGTGCAGACCTGACTACAATGTACTCCGGTTTGTGACTATGGGTCCAAACTTGCGCATTTCGCTCCTTCCAAATCTGCCAGATTATCATGGCTGCCTTAGCCATGTGAAGTTTGCTCAAATTATCCAACAACCAGAATATAAATTCTCCAATAGACTCGGCATTATTTATCGCTGAATTAATAGATGAAGTAAGACCCAACAATCTCCAACATTCGGTTGCATAAGGACATGTGACAAAGATATGCCACGCATTCTCCATGTACGACCCACAAAAACCACAAACATCATCAATCGGGATTCCTTTGCTATGAAGATTCATCTTTGTTGGCAAACAATCACGGCAGATTCGCCATAAACAATTTTTAATTTTTGGTGGAATTTGAAGGCTCCATAGTTTACGCCAATTGCCAGCAACTTGTAATGTTGTATCAATCGTGAGTGAGCATGCAAGTCGATAAGCAGATTTCACCGAATAACGTCCGTCTTTCGAAAAATGCCATATCCGTTTGTCTTCGCCGCCATGAGGTGGAAGGGAAATACTCAAGATGTTCTTAGTATCGCTAGGCAAAAAAAACTCATGAATAAGTTCAACATCCCAGGCCATGCTACCCGGAATGAGTAGGTCTCTCACCTTAATATCCAATAAAGAGGGGTCAGGTACACTTTTAATGTAGAAGCTTTCATCATTCCGGATCCAAGGGTCTCTCCATATATTTATATTATCTCCATTACCAATTTTCCATCGTAATCCCCTGTTGATTAAATCTTGGGAAGTGCAGATGCCTCTTCGATGCCTCTCCAAGTATAACTCGGATTTTGCCCCATATTGGCATTACAAAAATCCCCTTTGGGAAAGTATTTAGCTTTGAGCACTTTGCAAACAAGAGTATTTGAATCAGAAATTAATCTCCAACCAAACTTCCCGAGCATTGCCAAGTTGAAAAGATGAAAATTTCGAAAACCAAGACCGCCTAAAACCTTGTGAACGCAAAGTTTATCCCACCTGCCTCGAGAGCTATCCTTTTTATTACCCCACCAGAAAGAATTAATCATTTTTGGCAACTCATCAGCTAGACTAACGGGTAAAAGAAACGTACTCATACAATAAGCGGGGATGGCTTGGGCAATAACTTTAATGAGAATCTCCTTTCCCGCCTTAGATATTGGCTTATTTTTCCAACCTTGCAATTTGTTCCAAAGTCTATCTCGGAGATAGCTAAAAATAGATTTTTTCTTGCGGCCTATAAGTAAAGGCAGACCAAGGTAACGCCCGTGTTTAACGGCTGTGAAACTCCCAAGATAGATGCAATGGATTGTCGATCCTCTTCATTGACATTCTTGCTATAAAAAATAACTGATTTGCTGAAGTTGACAGCTTGCCCTGAAATCTGCTCATACGTTCCCAGAATATCCTTCAACTTCAAGCATTCATCATGAGTAGCGCGGCAAAAGAGTAAGCAATCATCGGCAAAAAGAAGATGGTGTACAGTAGGAGTAGCGCGGCAAAAGAGTAAGCAATCGTCGGCAAAAAGAAGATGGTGTACCGTAGGAGCAGTACGGCAAACCCGGATTCCATGGAGCAATCCTTGACGATTAGCTCTCTTCATGAGTGCAGACAATCCCTCGGCACATAAAATATAAAGATAGGGGGACAATGGATCCCCTTGTCGCAATCCCCGAGCCGGAATAATAGGACCAACCAGCTCGTTGTTGACCACTACCGAATACTCAACTGATTGAATACAAAGCATCATCCAAGAAACCCATTTCTGACAAAAACCAAGCTGTAGCAATAAAAGCTTGAGGTAGTGCCAATCCACTCGGTCGTACGCTTTGCTTATATCAATTTTGAGTGCCACATCCCCATATTTTCCACGAGACTTCCGCTTCATAGAATGAATGGTTTCAAAGTCAATTAAAATGTTAATTTTGATTTCGTGGACTTTTTCGTATATTGTTGTTTTTTTCTTCATTTGTTGGTCTTTAGTTTATGTAGAAGTGTATTTTAAATTATATATATAACCTTTGGTTATTTATTATAAGTTAGATTTTATAATTAAATGTAGACATCTTAAATAATCATAGTAACTTTATTGAATAAAATATTAAAAATCTAGTATGATTTAATATATATATATATATATATATATATTAAAGATCTTATAGTAGATTAGATAGATATATGAAATTACTAAATTTTTATCCTTTGATCAGAAATATATATAAAACTGTTTTAACTTATATTTATATGTAAATTTTTATCCTTTGATCAGAAATATATATAAAACTGTTTTAACTTATATTTATATGTACTGAAAAGAGAACTCAAATTGGACATACTAAGTGAAAAATTATGTTGATTTTAGAATACAATCAAATAGATAAAAAGTTTAGATTAAAAAACAAAAAATTCTACCTCACATTGTTTTCTTATTTTAACCTTATTAAATATATGACCGGTTTCTAAATCTGATTGAAAGATTTGACACACACACCTAGTTAGTTGTTCGGTGCAACAATCACACAATATCAAGTACTGTCTTATGGCTTATCTTATTTTTACATATAAACATAGTAAAAATGCATGTGGAAAATTGTTTTTTACTCAGGCTAACTTGAAACTCGTATTGGAATTTGGAAGTAGCATAATGTGGGATTTGACATTACTGTGATCAAGTCAATATTGGATTAGCAAAATGTGCAGAAAGATGACCATAATTGATTTCTTAAATACAAGTTCCAAAGGCTAAAACAAGAATTCAAAGGAGATGCATATACCTTACTTTAAAGTGAACACCACCTTTTATTTGGTTATTTTCAAGTAAGAGAAAGAAGATCACGTTCTCAACATACAAACACACAATATGTTCATAAATTTAAAATCTGGAACAAGAAGAAAAAAAAAACTCAAGTACACACACATTAACCATAAAATAGACAAATAATAGTTGCAACAATTATGTTCATAAATTTAAAATGTATTCACAGCAAGCACAGACAACCTAACTAATACCCATACTGCAGACTCTATCTCAGTAGCTTACACACACCCTACTTCAAAAGTTCCCAACTCAACGACATCTATACTAAGGACCACCAAAACCATACTCATCAATAATAAAACATAGTATAATAAAGATAGACCAACATATAGACTTTAACAAACACTATAATCTAATGGAGCAATGGATTCTTGATCTTACCCACCTATGAGAAATGAAAGATTTTCATGGCCTGGACCGCCCTTCGCCTTCTCGACTGCTTTTGCTTGTACCAAAGATTGTGCCTCCTCCAAGCATTGCCATCAGGCTGCCTCCATGCACCCTACCTTCTGGAAGAGCGAGATGATCCAAACGAGCATTTCCAACTACACGATTTTCCTGTGTTGCAAATGGCAGAGGGGTCGTTGGATGTCCATGACCTATTGAACGGATTGATGTTGCCCCATAATTTTCATGGTAAGAAATATTGCCTCCAGATCCAAAAGTGCCATCCATCTCTGTCGATGTGCTGAACTCGGAACCCTGTAGTGTAGAAACTGATGCAAAGTCACCATGAGTATCTTTTTCTTGCACTTGTGCAGTGTGGGAAGCACAGAGGCCGGATTTTCCACGAGCAAACTTATCACATGGAACGGAACTGTCACTGCCAAAACCGGAGTCCAACTGTCCCCACGAGCACCGTTTTCCTCCACCATGCACCTTGCAATAATCTGTGCTTCCTTGGGCACTCTTCGGGCATCCTTCAAACTTGCACCTCTTTCCACCACCATGTCGGACACAATAATTTGTGCGTCCCCTAGCACTCTTGGTACATTCAGGCACAGCACACCTCTTGCCCCCACCATGACTAACGCAAAACAAAGTTCCCCCATGCACACTCTTGGTGCATCCTTCTGAAGTACATCTTTTCCCACCGCCATGGCCTTTACAGAACGGAGTGCTCCCTTCTGCTCCTTTTGTGCACCCCAAAAACATGCATCTTTTACCTCCACCGTGGGCTTTACAAAACATCGTGCTTCCTTGAGCACCTTTAGTACACTCAGGGTATTGGCAGCGACGGCCACCTCCATGAGATATACAAAGGCCCATGATGCCCTCAGCACTCTTGGTACAATTCTCGATTTTGCACCTTTTACCACCTCCATGACGAATGCACAGACCAGACTTACCTCTCGCTGCTCGACTGCAACCCTCATGACTACACCTCCTACCACCACCATGACCTATGCAATAGTCAGTGCGACCTTCGGCACTCTTGGTACACCCAAGATGCTGGCAACGCCGACCCCCACCATGTGCCTTACAGAAAACAGTCCTCCCTTCAGCTCCCTTGTGACAACCAGCTTTCTGGCACCTCCTACCACCTCCATGGGCGATACAGAGACCAGAAGCACCTCTTGCACCCCTAGTGCATCCTTCAAACCGGCAAGTTTTCACACTTGTCTTGCGCGGTCGTTTATTAACTAAATGGGATGCACTTTCAGCTAAACTTGGCGTTGTCACTGCAGCTGGTGAAATATTTTGGACCGTTGGAGTATGATTTGCACTACCTTGGTCATCACTGTAAGGGATCAAAATATCCGGTAGACATTCCAATGGTGGCAGAAGAGGACCATGTTTCCATCGAGATGATGTTGACCCTTCATCCACTAATTGAGTAGCTGGGATTAGAGCAGGTGATTCAGAGTAATTCTCATAAGAAATCGGCCCTTGGATGGCAGTTGTGACATCAGATCCAGCAGGTTCAACGGACAGACTCAACTGAAGGTCTAAAACAGGTCTCTTCACCTTAACTGCATTCAATGTCCCAGAACATACCTTCTTCGGATAGGATAACCTGTTATCTCTGGCATTGATGTTGAAACTTAAACCATGATCTATAGAAGACTCCTCTTCGGCTTCCTTCCTTGAGCATGTGGTAGTGCATGAATTTGATGAAAGCCCCAATCCAAGAACCAGAGAAGATCCATCTTTCAAATGAATAGGCCAATTATCAACTGTACAGTTTCTCTTAATTCCCTTGGAAACCAAAGACCCACCAGATGAATGCAAATCTAGACCAGAAACAACTGCATAATCAACAACTTTGCCTCGATCTCCTGAAGCGGATGCAGAGGCCATAGTAGTATTACCAGGGTTTCCATCCATGCGGTGAAATTCAAGACTTGAGCCAACCAAAGTAAAAAATTATATGAACAGGAAAAGAATGAAAAGAAAAGATAGTTGGGACTCTGAGGTATACAGGAAGAAAGGGCAGGAAAAGTCTAATAGCTGAAAATCAACCCAAAGCTTCTCATGAAGCAACCTCCACTAACGAAACCTGATGTATCTTTACGATCCATTTTAGGAGGATAAGATGTAAGTCGAGCACTTCAGAAGTTGCAAGACGATATGGGGAGCATTCAGATCTGCTGATGAATGGAACCCACTACTGTCATCCTGCTTTAAACAATCAAAATTCATCATCAGATAAGAGTTTCCAGTTATAAACTAGGACAATTTGAAGTTAAACCTATCCAAATCATTATGACCCAAGACTTTTCCAGCTAAAATTGATAAAATTTAATATTAAATAAGATCCTCAATCGACATATGAAGCCAAGAATACTAAATGCGCAACTTAATTTAGATGTCAATTAACTGTATCATCATGTCAATTCACATATTCCTAAGCAATTTTAGAAAAACTCTGCATGTGTCCTTACCATGCATTCATTCATAAATAAAGGAAAAATAAAATAAACTATTGACTGAATAATACATCTCTCACAGATCAAGTTTCCAAAGTAGTAAGCAGATACCCTCTTGTAACCTAACTTCAGGAACAATTTTCCACTATAATTTCACCAGCTATAAACTAGAACGTGACTTCCCGTCCATAATACGCATAAGAACTCCAACAGAATATTGAGACAGCGATAAACATGTCAGTAGAGCAAATAAGCAAATGCACTAACTTGAAATGTTGTCGGTCATAGTCAATGTTTATTCAGCGCTTTGTATGTAGACACTAAACACGACAGAACAGTAGGGAGTGTGCATCAGACAAAAGACATTAGATACTCAACCAACAAGCCATATGTTATTTGGATTGCATTTACAAATTTTCTACATCCAGTGTAACACAATTTGCTTAGGCTAACATCTCATAGAAAAACAGCTATACCCACTCTTTTGTTGTAATTTTTGACAGATTGTTACTTACCCACTCTTTAACAATTCAGAAGTTGAAACTTTAAATCACAAGCAATAGGCATTTTAGGTAAGTAAAGAACTAAATATAAGTTATAACCAACACAAAAAGATGCATGCATGCGACGTGTCAAATTTCGTGATATGCACTCGACCACCCACCGCCTAAAAAAGTCCACCTTTTTTGCCGAGAAGGAAAAGATAAACATGAAAGTAAATATGAAACAGGAGAACTTCAATTGCAATTTGTGTTCCAATCAATGAAAATAAAGATCACGCAAGCACCAAAGGTGCATAATGCAGCATGTTTGTTCCTCTTAAGACTAGCTTCAACCAGACAACAAGAGGGGCATTAAATAGCATGCGTCTCTCTCTCTCTCTCTCTCTCTCTCTCTCTCTCTCTCTCTCTCTCTCTCTCTCTCTCTCTCTCTCTCTCACACACACACACACACACTCAAAAATAGCATGTGTTTCTTTCAATAACACAGAAAGATACAAACACTCCAATTGAACCCGCCTGGCCAATCCCTAAACCACACCCAGAAAAGGTAAAATAATCATCCATGATTAAGAATATACAAAATATATACACTGATTAAAAAATAATAATAATAACTTGGCAAAAAACATCAACTTCTGTTTCAATCATATAAAAAGCCTATTTCACCATTAAAAAAATATAATTCTCGAAATAAAATCATAAAATTACATTCACATCGAAAAACATAGCACAACCAAATCCAGCACCTCATAACTTTAAAAAAAAAAACCATTTTTTTCTCATGCTTCAGTTTTAATCTCAAGCCAAGAGAAATGGGGGGAAAAATCAAAAGCAAGCCAATTTTTTTTTAATCCATTCAATTACTCAAAACGACAGAATTTCCCATTAACGAAATCAAAATACTTCAATCACGAACCAAAAATAGCAAAAAAAAAAAAAAGAAATTAAATCAAATCATTCATAAAACAGAAAGAACAGAATCATGTGTTTTAAAATAAAATAAATCAAATCACCTCAATAAATTAAGAGAATTGAAGCGCAGCTCAGCACAAAGGCGCCGCCGTCACTAGGGTTCAATAGATGTGCCGTCAAATTCGAGAGCGTTTGAGAGAGACAAAATACTGGTAGGGAAAACGATAGGCAAAAATCTTTAGTAAGGAGTTGGGATTTATTGTGGAACAGGAGGCGCATGTTAAGAAATAGGCGCATGTTTAGGTGATTACATTTTCGATCCTCCACGTGCTGGCTCACGTTAATTCCAATGTGCGCTCCCATGGTCAATGGGCCTTGAAATGTGGTCAACGATTGTGTCAATTTTCTATTTCACATGGACTATTTTATTTTACTTTTTTTCTTTATAATTTTGCAATGAATATGATGTTGAGTATGGTAGGTCGTAAGAAAAAATAATTCAGTTTCAAGATATAGTGTTATTTATACTAAATTTGTGGTTCTATTAAATATAATACTAGATTAGGGTCATGTAATATGCGGTCTAAAATAAAACATATAATTAAATTAGAATTTTTTTAATATTATTTATATTGAAAAAATCTTTATGATTTTATGCTCTACTTATCATCAATTTTAATATCTACGATATGATCAATATATTATATACTTCATATTCATAAAGAAATATAAACATTTTCTATCTGTCATGACTATCATACAATTCAATCCTTCCACCAATATTATAACTTTTTTATTATATGTATTTTTTTAAGTTTTAAATATTAAAATTTATGGAGATTTTTTTTTTCTTCAATTATATGATAAATAATTTAAAATCAAAACCTCTTCAATTATTTTTACGGTATATTGCCAACATTATTCAATTTCATTGATTAATAGGTTTGAAAGTCAACGCGTTATTTTAGTTATTTTTTCTAATAGTTTTCAAATTTAAATTAATTAAAAGTATATAAAAAAAATTGAGAAGAAACTAATGTGCTTTTACCACATGTTTCCAATATATATATATATATATATATATATATATATATATATATATATATAATTTTTTGTATAATTAAGAGCATTTTGTAATAAGATGTTGATTTTTTTATAAATTTAAGTTATTTTTAGGATTTAATATATTTTTAAATTTTTTAAATTTTATTTGTTAAAATTAAAGTTTTAGATCTAATCTTATGAGCTTACTATAAGAAAATTAGAATATTATATTATCTATGTGAAGAATTAGAAACTTAGAATATAATGTAATATATATATATATATATATAATTCATATCGTAAAAATAGTGTGGTATATAATTCGTTACAATAATTAATAATAACTATATTAATATAAAAATAATTAAAAAATATTACTATAACTGTAAGAAATGAGCGGAAATTTTTTTATTGACGTAATTCGTACAATTTGAAAGTCTAAAAGATGGCCGCGCAAAGGAGGAGTTACTGCATTGGTATCATTTTTAATTTGAATGTCGACCTAAATCGAGGTATTGGACTAAATTATATTAGCAAATGTTATGTTATTGTTTGTTATACTGGTATTTTAGTTGAACATGAATAGATTATCATTTCACATTCGTTATTTCGTTATATGTAGACACGTAAAAACTATAATATGTTACGTTATGTTATTATAATTTAGGCCCGATTTTTTCCTTCCTTTCATATCCCCAACCTCATTAAAAAAAATTTATGCCCGGTTGCCCAAACTATCACAATTTTTTGGAAAATACAATTATACCCTCATTTTATTTTCTTTTATTAGACTTGATTGACCATAACTACCGCACATCAAATCACACATAATGATTGAAAATTCTGCAAAATTAGGATTCACACGATAATTTATGGATAGGTAGGGTTTTGTAAAAAATTTAGAAAATTAGGCTAATACGAAAATTATACAAAAATAGGGCTTACACGAAAATTCTGTAGATTTAGAGCTTACACGAAACTTTTGCAAAAATTAGGGCTTACACGAAACTTCTGTAAAATTAGGGTTTGCACGAAAATTCTAAAAATTTAGGACTTATATGAAACTTCTGTAAAATTAAGGTTTGCACGAAAATTCTAAAAATTTAGGACTTATATAAAAATTTCTGCATTTTAGGGCTTACATGAAAATTTTGTAAAATTAGAGCTTGCATGAATTTGTTTGTGTCATGTTTTTTGTGGAATATATGTTAGATTAAATAGAGGAAGCTTCAATTGTAGATCATGTGACAATTATTCCCTGACATATAAGTCTCCTATCACATTTGTCGCACCGTTAACATGTGAGGGGTTTAAAAATTGTAGTATAAAAGAATCATCAACTATATTTTATGGTAAAAAGTGATCAAAGTTATTTTTAATCACATATAAGATCCTATATTATATGTTTTGTGGTATATAATTTATATTGATACTTGAATCTTGAGTTGAGCAAGAACAATGATTATTCTACATGATACTCGATATATGCATGCACACTACACAAGTATTCCACAGTATTATAAGTACGCCTCCTTTTTTTTTTTTTTTTTTTTGGGTTAGGCCTCATTTAATCACAAGATTCATATATAACAATAACTATATTTTCTTCTTTATTACCTTTATTACATTTGACATTTACTTATTTCTTTAAATTCCAATAAAACTTAATGATCATTATATATTTTAGTTGGGGACTAACAAGCCTACTTTTTTTTTCATTTGATGATATATATATATATATATATATATATATATATATATATATTGGAATCCACTCGTGTAGTTACAGCCAAATTTGATTTTATTTTTTTCATTCGATCGATGATGAGGTCAAAACAAACTAACCAAACCAAACTTAAATATAATTCTTGAAATACGATGATAACTAAAATTATTTTAAACTTCACAATTGTCAACTCAATTGGATTGGTTTGCATTTTTAGATGGACAAATCTATTATAAGATTGTTTTACGATAAAATAAAATAATTAAGGAATTAGTCATTTTTATCAACATCATATTAATACTATTATATATTAAATTTTGAGAATGTCGTATAGTGAAAATTTAATCATTGACGATTACAAATCTCGAAGTCTGTTTGATAAAATTGATCAAATATCGGTAAATATAGTTTATTAAATAAATAAAGTGGTGGACAAATGGCCGCGGTTGTACTGTAAGAAGCAATGGTGGCTACACGTAATCCCAACCCAATGAGTCTAAATTGAAAATGACGTAATTGATGATGCGAAATTTCGCGGCTCGCAGTCGCTGATATCGGACACTTGTAACTATGGAGATTTAGAAAATGATTTTTTTTTAAATTTGTATTTATTTAACATAGACATGTGTAGCGTTCAATTAAAGAAAATTTGACAAAAAGGACTATTAATTTTGCAATATTGATTAGAATACCAAATAAATTTAAAATTTTATAATAATATTAATATCCACGTTCCCCGTTCACGTGTTTTAATATTGTGTATATTCAATAATTAATAACTTATTCCAAATATTTTCAAATAACTTGGATTTCCTCTTCAAATAACATGATAATTGATGTTGGATTATTGTTGGATTTTCATAATTGAGATGTTTTTTTGTTATTTTGATATTTATTTCTTGAGAATTGTCCAAAAAAATTATAAATTTTAGCATGTAGAGAAATTAATTTGAGGAACTCGAATACTCCGCAGGGAATCTTCATCCTCATACCAGATTCTCGAAGTGGGGATGATAGCGGGATTATATTTGATGTGATATTTTGGTATGAGACGATATTGTCAACAACACCCTCGAAAACGCTCATTGTCATTTCTACCAATCATTATTGCAAAAAGATTTCTTAATTTTTAACTTACTTTAATTAATCACCTTTATATTCATTCCACACCATATGATTCTACATTTATCTTTAGTTTACTTCAAATCTAAGATTTCTTACTAATAATATCTTTTGTCAAATTTTAATATTACTTAAAATATGACGAAAATTCTAAAAAGACATTTAAATATATGAGTGGAATTAATATGATTTAAAGATCACATTTTCTAAGGTAGAATATGAATGGCATAAACATATATAGGTCTAAAATAACTAATAATACAACATATCTTTATAAGAGCAAACACAAAGAATAAAATCTAAATTTATCAATTAAGAATTCTGCAACTTTGGAGAGAGATAATTTATTTAAAGCTACCACGAGACAAAGAGGCAACATGCAGCTTTAAATTTTTTCTTTTTAATGATCAGTTCACAAGTGAGAATCACTATTCGAAGCACGTTATCGAATGAGAGAATATTACTTGTAATATTCTTCTCCAAATTCTAATCTATCTTTTAAATATTCAATTCTTTTTTATATTGTGGAGTTATGTGGCAAAAAATAGTTGCTACTTAAGTGAAAAAGGCTAAAAGGATTTGATGTCTTGATAGGGAAAAAAAGGCATATTCAGAAGACAAAAACTTTTATACATTCATTGCACAGTTTTAAAGTGTGCACTCGTCTCCTACGAGTGGTCATGCGCCCGCACGCACTCTAAGGTCGCGTACAAATTCGCTCAAATTCGTTCACAGATGTTATTCCTTTATGTAGTATTTGACATATCTTTATGTAGTGTTAAACATACATTTATATTATGTTAATCATACCTTTTAGATTTTTACATGTACCTTAGCATATTTTCAAACAACTATTAATACCTTTCATACCTTTTAGTTATATTAGTCATACATTTAATTATGTTAGTCATACTTTTTAATTATGTTAGTTGTACATTTATATATTACATAAATGTATGTTTATGTTGTAAATGTCTAAATAATATTACATAAATTTATGAGTAATATCACATAAAGTAAACATCTACAACTAGTGCCGAAATTAGGGTTTAAGGTTAAAGTATTACATAAAGGTATGATATTTGTATATAAATGTATGACTAACATAGTATGAAGGCCCGCAAATTTTTTTTAAGTTAAAGTATTGCACTAACGATATGATTGGTATGATGGAATGAAATTAGGTGGGAATGGAATGAACTCAAGAATGAAATTGTGATGGGAAATGAATGGTATAGGAAATGAATGAAATAATTATTATAATTATATTTCATGATTGATAACTATAAATAAAATGTATAATATTAAATCAATCTTTATTTGATCAAATTACCTTCCACTATAATTTTATTTAATATTCATATTCAATATATCACTCAAATTTAAAATATTTGGCATATTTAAATTTAAAAATAATTCTTTTTACAGAAAATTAATCATTGTACTAATATTAAGATATATTATATTTATATATTTTATTTTTTAATCTTATTATTAGTTTACTATTTTTGTATTATTTACATATTCTTAAAGTAGTTAAATAATAATATATTTTTCATATTTTTTTATTAATTATTCTATATGATTTTATATTATTAAAATCTTAATATCTTATTTTATATTTCTAAAAAAATATTTTAGTTACAATTTATTTATATTTTTTTAAATAATTTATTATCTATAGTATCTATACTGATATTCATTTATCTTACAAATATATATAGATAAATCAATATCAGAACTAAAATTATTTGTATTATTAAAATTATATTCATATTATTTTATTATATTTTTAAGATTTTATATTTATTAATTATTTTTATACTATTTATGTATTTAATTTTTTTTTTGCTATTTTTTATATTTATTTTAAATTATTAGTTATTATTTTATAATTTTTATATATAATTTAATATTATTTACGAAATTTTATATAATAATTCGACTTTAGGAAGTTAATTTGTGAAAACATAAAATAAATATGATAATTGTCAAAATTAATTAAAAAAAATGTTCATTTTCTTCACGATAGGAATACGTAATACCATGGGGTAGGAAGGAATGACCATTCCCTCATTCATGGTAATACCAATTCATGCGAGAATCATCATTCCCACCTATAAAACATATCAATCAAAGGAATAGGAATGAAGGTAAGAATGATGATTTCATTCTCATCCCATCCCATCATACCAATCATGTCATAAGGGTATGAAATCTGGACATAAGAGTATAACTAATATAACATAAATGTATGACTAACATAATATAAAAATCAAGATAAATAAAATAAAATAAAAAAGAATGGAAAATGCGCTGATCTAGATTGGATCCAACCCAACCCGAATGCGTGAATCTAAGATTCATGCATCAGTTACACAAGAGACTTACTCTGTTGAGAAACCCCATTTTAATTCTTATCACTTAATCACTATCACTAATAGTGAAAAGGGGCCCTTTTTTTAAGTCAATATTTAGTTTATTGATATAATCTCTCTAATGTATATTTAGAGAGTTTCTCTGGTAAAACCGTTTCATCGATTTTCATTTATGAGATGAAGCCCGATTTTTTTAATTTTCCAAGCTAAAAGCAATACATTTTGAACCAAAAAGATTTCTTAAGTCAAAATTAATATTTTGGACGTAGAGGAAAATTGCAGGATATATACTAAGATCTGTATCTGATTTACAGAATTCTTAAATAATATATTTTATTAGATATCACACATATCTTCCTCTCTCTCTCTACACACACTTTTATATATATTTTGTTATTATTCCTCAATTCTCATGCACAAGTCATAAGACAACAAAAAAAAGTTGTATTGGAGATTTTATAGTTTGGGCCGTTATGAAAGCATATAAAGAAAGAAAGCCTCTTGAAAGCCCATTACAGCACAACTAGAGAGAATCAAATAATAGTTGACTTTGACCGCCAGCTATGTCATTATTTAAAATTTAAATGGAGTTGCAATGTTGCCATTATTCTTCGCGTGGTACCCACTAATAAAGAAATACTAATATAAGGGCGTGTAATACATGAGATTTTTATAAAACCATTAAATAAAAGTTGTTAAATTTGAAAAATATAAATATTATTTATATATTAAAATTAAATATATGATTTGTGCAGTGCATATTGTTTAATTAAACATTAAATATAACATAATATGATTAAATAATTATTTAATTGTAGAATTATAATTAGTTTCATTTGTAGATGATCATAATTTTTTATTTTAAAAAGAATATATATTATCATGTATATTATGTTATTCATCACACCCGCCTTTTTTTTTGTTTGCCTTTTTTTTTTCAACGTCTATAACAACCCTCACCTTTCTTTTCAAATAAACGATAAAAAATGAAAGTCAAAACCTTACAAATAAATTTCATAATTTATTTTAAATCACATATTCAAAAAAATTATTCAATTTCATTAATTAATAAGTTTGAACAACCATTTTCAATCAGTCCCACCTTTATTTTAGTTTTTTTCTATTTATTATATTTTTTCTTTAAATTTTTAAATTTAACAAATTTCAATTATGGAAATAATTTATATTATTGAATTTTAGCATATGTTATTTAGATAAATCTATTAACATTATTATATTATTTAATTATTAATGTTTCTTAGTAACATAAAATTTGAAGTAATTAATTAGCTACATTTAATGTGAAAATATTGTATGTTTGCCATGTAGCATTCTTGGTCCTTCTTATATATATATATGTGTAAAGATTAGTGTGGACACGTGTATTTCACGGAATTTATGATAACAATTTGTTTTTAATAAACTCAAAATAATAATTATAATAACAATAAGTAGTTGGTTGTATATATTTGTATAATTTTACTATAATATGTCACCTCATCCAGTAATTATTTGATTTTTACTATATAAAATAATAAATAAATATATTATTTGAAAATAGAATTTTAATTTTTATAATTTTAATTGATAATTGGATAAGATAACTTTTTTAAAAATATATCTTTACAATTATTAATTTATGAATAAAATATATTTTAAAATTATTTTGTGAAAGTTTAGAGTCGATGAGGCAATCCACAACCATTTACGTAGAGTTTGGTGAGTTATCTTTAATAAAAGAAAGTGTGATGGTAAAATGCATAAACTTGGATAGTTTAGAAGGTTTAATGAAATTAACCCTCATTATTATATAATCATTATATTGATATGATTGAAAAATATATTTACATTCTTATATAAATACTTAATTTTATTTTTTCACCACTATTTGTAGTCGAAAATATCACTTAATACGTTGAGATTGAAAAATAATGAAAATTTCTTAAAGAACTTGAATGCTCCAGACCTTTCATTCTCTTCCAAAACATTTTTTTCACACATCCAACTACAACCCATCATCGATATCCGTTACACCCAAAATAATTTGAAATAACTAGTCCAATATATCTCCAAACTAATATTCGAAAGCTGAATTTTAGGATACAATAGTAAACCACATTAACGAATAACAAAAAGAACTGAAATGTAGGTAGGAGAAGTATGAACATATTTAGAATGAATGAATTGCAAATTCAATCAATTTTTTTAATTAATTTAATGAGTTGGATATAATATATAACTCAAACTTTTATAAGATAACACAATAACATGGAGATGCGTCACAAAATACCACCTCATTAAATAATACAAGGGGTTAAAATGAAAGTTACCCCTTTTATAATTAATTAATTTCTAAATCAAATCGTGTGAACAAAGCTTGCCAAATTCACACACTTTTGACAATGGCGGTGCTATAACCACTTTGATCATCCCAGAACTTTGACCACAGCATCACCCCACCATACTTCCTCGACCTCCGAATCACCGGAAGAATCTCCTTCATCAGCACATCCGCCGGAATAAATCCGCTTCCGGCGGCCTGCGGCGCCGCCGGCAGACCGAGAAATATCATCCCGGCATCAACTGAGCTCGTCCAACGAATCCACGAATTCTTCAAATTATCCGAATTCGCCGGAGTGTACTGGCACGGAGGATTATTGTAGAACTGTACCCAAACGTAATCGAAAAGGCTCGTATTCAGCGCCGTCCCCAATAATCGATCGGGGAAAGGGCATTGCGGCGCACCTGTTATGTACACTTTTCTGTTGAGTCGTTTCAAATACCTAACGAGATCGTCGTAGTACAGCGGCGATCCGAGCTCGATATCGAAGTCAACGCCGTCTAGAACGGCGTCGCCGAGGGGGCGGGCGGCGGAGCCACCGCCGCCGAGGAAATTGTTCCATAGATAAACGGAGAATCCCTGGGCGTCTTCTCTGGAGGAGAGAGAGTAGTTCCCGACGCCTCCGCCGATGGAGAGCATGACCTTGATGCCGCGGCTCTGGCAAGCGCGGATTCCGTCGGAGATGACGCGGCAGGAATTGGCGGCGGGGTTGCAGTGGCCGGCGAGGTTTAGCTCGGGGGTTTGGCCGCCGCCGAATTTGTTGAGGAAGGCGATGTTAATGTAGGAGAATCTGCCTGTTGCGCAAGTTTCTGCGAGAGTGCCTTCATTGCCGTTTTGGCCCCAGTACACTGCGATGCCGGCACCGGCGGCGACGGCGGAGTGGAGGAGGAGGAGGAGGAGCAGTGGAGGTAACTCAGGTAAGAGTTTAAATTTGGTTTCCATTTTAGTTGATTTATCAATTTAATGGAATCACTGTTATATATACGAAATATTAATATCACTACTCTTTATGAAAATGTTTTTTTTTTTTTTTTCTTTTTTTCTTTTTTAAATTAATTAGGAAAGTGAACTCTTAATGTGAACCAGAATATTTTGACTAGAAATGGTCAGAAAAGGGCGTGTTGATTTTTGAAGTGACAGCAGGGTAGATATTCTTGCATGAATTTAATTTTTAAAATAGGCTTTTACTGATAAACAATGAAGTTTGTTAGAGAACAATGTTGTTAAATAACACAAATATTTAAAATATGATGCAACATATCGTCACCTTGAAGAATTGATTACCCACTTCACTTGGATATAAACAAATCAGATCTGATTCTTTATACTAAAATTTCTATCCCACTTATATATGGGTGGGAGAGTGAATTTGGGTATAGAGGATTCGAATTGATTAAAAATCTATATCTATATATATATATAATAACAATTACCCCTCAAAATAGAAATATCAAAAGTTTTCCTGCCCATTTTCACTTCCTAATTTTAGAAATTTTATTAGATATTAAATATTAAATATGTAATTTTTTTTGTGATATTAATTGAATTTATGATAATTTCCAAAAATATTGATTTTGTATAATGAATATATATGGTATACAATCAAATATTATGTATATGGACGAAATATATATATATATATATATAACATATAATATGATTAAAATTTATTACCCATGTTAAAAAAAAATCTCATCTAATCTGAAAATATAATATGTATTAAGAATAATTAGTCTTTCAATTTGGTATCTAGATCATTAAATCAATTTTGTTTATTTGATGAAATTGATTTCAAATCTTAGCATGTCAATTAGAAAATAAATTCAATTTTGTTCATATCATTATGAATCTGACACCTTTTTTTAATTAGAAGAAAAATTGTTATCACAAATGAGTAATAAAAAATGTAATTAGAAAATAATGATAAATGAAATGATTTTTGAAGTTGATCACATCATTATTTCCCAAATGTTCGTTCAAATATCAAGCATGCAATGATTTTTTTTCCCTATATAGATGATAGATCTCTTCCAATACATTAACACAAAAACTCACGTGAGACGGTCTCACAGATAGTTTTCGTGAGACTGAGCCCCATCACCACAAATAACATGTTAATTATTGGGTTTGAGTGGTGGATAATTGGGTTGCGGGTTGATCCGTCTCACACAATGCATTAAAATTTCGTGAGACGGTCTCACAAGAGACTTACTCATACATTAATAATATGTGATTTAGTTTTCATTTTCTTTTATTGTGGATTTTGTATCGATCATTAATTAAATATTATTAATTTATAAAACTATTATGTGTATTTAATCTTTGCACGTCAATTAATTATTAATCTTTGCATGTCAATTAAATGAATAATTGTCTATCTATTTAAATTTGCGCGGTTGTATTGAATGAATTTTGAATAAATTACATGAAATTATTGCAACATGTACACTTTCATATGAAAATTTTAGTAATTGTCTAAATATATTTTCTATAAATAAAAGATATTTTGATATATATTATTTTTAAATAAAATTTCGAATTTTGATATGTATATAGATTTACACATATTTATAGGATAATATTTTTCTATAATATACCATATGTAATATCCTATTTCATATACCAATCTATTGTTCATATACTTGGAGTATACTTTATTTTGAGAATATTACCATCTTACACAATCGGCCAGAATATCACCAAAATAATACACACTAACATGATATTATATATATACATATATATATGATAAAATCTATATATAAAATTTAAGATGACCTTTATATTATGATTTATGCAATTTTATAGCTCTAATTAGAATTTTATAACGAAATCAACAAATATATTCTAAATAAATACAATGAAACATTTATTTAATATTTTCCATCAATTTGTTATAAGTTTGTTCTTTCAATAATCGCTCAAATTTATGATAATATTATGACTATGAACATCATACTCAAGTTTCCGAGTGGGAAATATCAGAAAGTTAAACAATGTCAAAATGGTGACAAATGAAAAATTCATTGGTGATTGGAGTTTTATATGTAGAGAACGTAATTGAAGACTAAATGTTATTTGACAATCTTCTATGGGGGTGTGTGATGAACATTTTTTTAAAAAGAATATTTAAAAAAATGTTTGTTATATCTAAAAAATAATCAAAATACAAGGTAATATTTCTCTTTAACAATAAGAATTTAATTTTATATTGTTTTTTGATTTTTTTTTTCTTATTTGCATCGCAGCATATTTTCACTTGATTTTATACTCTCTGATTGTTGAATTGTTATCAAATGTTACTGAAAGATCTCATTCTATTCAAAGTTAGAGAAAGATTTGTCCATGTAATTCAATGTTCAATACAAACTTTTATCTGTCAATATTTATTTTGCCTTTGATGACATTCTAATTTGAAAAGAACACGTACGATAAATCCTTTATCTATTTTAAATCATTTATAATAAAATAATTATAGTAAATTTACAAGAGAACTATAATTTTCCGTTCCTACAGAGCTTCGGAGAAAACTTTGTTAAAGAATTTCAACATAAAAATATTTTAAAACATAAAAGTTGGTAGAATTTATCAAACACATAAATTTATACTTGCATAATATGTGTATATAGACATAGAAGTGATCATTTTATTAATCCACGAGTATTTGAGTTATAAAAGTACCATATTTTAAAATATAATTATTTATTTTTTAATATTTGACAAATTATAGGTTATAAAGGTTTCATGTTTTTTTTTTCTTCCAAAAATTATATATATATATATTTAAAATTTTAAAAATCATTTATTATTTTATTCAAGAAAAGCACAAAAATCGGGATTTATTTAAAAAATTAAATTATTATTAATAGTTTTCCCAATCTAATATTCATATCTTATAATTTATAAATTGAGGAGACCTTTTAAAATCAGAATTTCTTTTTTAAAATTTCATAATTATGGGGAGTTTTCCAAATTTAATCTTATAGCTTATCATATTTATAAATTTAGTAAATCATTTTTATTTTGTGTAATATTTTATCACATTTTTATTCTTTTATTTTTATATAAATCATAAAAATGAATAGTGGTGAAATCAAAACGTCATGGACACACACATATTTATTTCCTACGTTTTACATAAATAACCAATTTCTATATTTTTGTTTAAAAACCTATTGTAAATTTTTTTTTAACAATTTTAAGACATTTAAAAAGATACGATATAGAATCCTTCAATAGTATGATAAATTTAGAAATTCAATACAATATCATAATTTTTTCCCATTATGAATCTTTTATTAAGCATATATTTGCATAATTTTTTCCACATTAATTATGATAAATACAATTAGTAAAATAGTCATATAATGTAGGATGAATATATGAAATATTTAAAATTAATAAATTATATGGTATTATATTAAATTGAAATAACTCTAATGCACTATATTGTTTTTCTTGGTTAACATATTTATATCAAAAAATTACAACAGTTGAACTTTATATACCCAATCATCACACGGTTACACGGTTACCAAATGAGATTGAAATATTTTTAAGAATTTGATTTTTTATTAAAAATTAACATTTCATATCAAATTCGAAAATTTAAATTTTATGGTCATGAATCATTGGGTGACGTATTAGATTGGAATTAGTCTAAAAAAATTATTATTTTATATTCAACATTTTCATATCAAAATATTAAAATAATAATATTTATATACTCGTGCATCGCGCGGGACCTATACTAGTGTGACTATAAAACCCATTCCAGCTGTGTGAGAAAGTAAGAATCTTCTCTTCTATAAAGAATGAGCTATATATGATACAACAATTTCTAAGTTTAAGACTCACATACATTACCCTTTGGTAGTATTTGTGGGTTCCTTTGTTACAACCAGAGAGGAAATCCATTAAACATCACATTAAACATCGTAATTAAACAAGGTAAATAAAATACACATCTTTGGAACACAAATGCTTTTTTTATCAACTTATTAGCAATTGGTTGAACTCCACTGCAGTTTCTTTAAGATAATCCAATGCAAGCATGACCATTGGAGTAAATAATGGTCAGTTATCTTGAAACAAAGCCTTGGACACAGAGCATGAAGAGTTACCAAGATCACTATTCGAACTCTCTCCTTTGCAAGCACGCTTATTTCCTGTCATTGGAGTCTCGCATACTACACTACAGGGCGTCTGCTTATCCTTCCTTTTTGATTTTTTTGGAAGAGGATCAAACTTACACTTGGTTGCCTTAGCTTGCTTCGGGGCCCAAACTCTCTGCAAATCAAGGGCCTTGCTTACAAAAGGCGCAAATCTTCTAGCTCTCTCCCTTCTCTCCCGGGCTTCATTTAGGCTACGTGTGTAATCATTCTTTCCTCTCTCCTCTAAGCTTTCTGAAGCATTTGCAGAAGGCTGTGATGACTCTCCTTCAGTAGAGACTGATTGATTAACGCTGTTGGCCTCGGCCTTGTCATTTTTATCATTCTTATCCCTCCATGATTGATTGCTATCCTCACTGTTGAATAGTAGACATGGAGTTTCATTCTCCTCACCAAATGGCAGCAAATCCATTCTAGTGTATATCTTTTTCACAATATATTCTAGTTCGTCCGAATACCTAGTCAAGCATTGCAGGTAAACAAAGTAGCATAAGATTCAAGAAACCGGTGCTTTGATATTCACCTCTTCTTGTTCATATTTTGATACATCAAAAGAGAAAAAACAAGTGATCACCTGGCTTTGATGGTTCGTTCAACATAATCGTATAGACTAATATGACCATGAATTCCTCCAGCTACAAGGTACTGGATGATCTCCAACAAGGAACATATTTGCTTCAGCAGCTTCCGTTTTCTTGATTCTCTCATCATTGCTGAAACATCTGATCGCAGAATCTCCATTCGAAGTAAAACCTGCAATTCATATCTAGTGCAAATTAAGGGAAAACTAGGTGAGAGAAATCGAAATGGAATTACATTTTACTAATACAGGAAAATATAAATGCAAGGAAAGGATACTCTTGAACTATATGCTCTGATGATGGAGAGGGACTCGGATCCTCGTATATCTTCTTCATTTCCTTCGGTGACCTTAGGAGGAGTTCTATTAATTTCTCACCAACCACAGTCTCACTTCTAGAATCATCAGAAGTTTGTTGACTCTCGGAATTAGTTTCCATCTCACACTTACAATGCAACCAATGAAGGGATGATTTCACAACTCGTGCTGCCAGCTTCTGCAAGTCCATTCCTGATTCTATACCATGTTCGATTCTCTTAGAGAGATTGCTCAGAAAGGTCTCTGAAGTCTCTGATATTGAAACGGGCATCACTCCCTCATCTGCTAAAGATGGCTCAGACGATACTGCATTACAAGCAGATGATTCCTCCACAGACTTGGATCCAGGCAATGTTGTTAACAAACATAGATCAATGCTGGTAATTTGCTTCATCCAGCATTTAAGAAACTTTAGCATCTTAGATTTTTCTAGATACTTGGTAGTGTAAAGTTCAAACATGTCGAAATTAGATCCTCCAAAGGCCACTTTACAGAAAGAACTCCATGTCATCTCCTGATAGAGACGCCTTCGATTCTTTTTCCTTTTTCCATCTCCATACTTTTCACAATAACTAGTCGTTGCATTATCTGTTTGGGAACTGGAACACATGTTTGACTCATTAAGGTCCTCAGCAAGACTTGTACAATTAAATCTAGTTTGGTCCCTAACAGAAAGTCGATCAGCATCTGAGATGCACATGATTGCCAAATGAGCCGTGAAAGGCATCAAACTACCCATCAATTTATCTCCATTGCTACTCGAGAGGGAGACTAAAGCCCAAAAACCTTTCGTATGGAGAAAACTCAAAAACATTTGCCAGGTTGGTATTTGATTCCGATAACTGACTCCACCCATTTCTTCATGCAGCATTTCAAGAACCCTATCCGGAAACAAATCATCACCCCTCTTCTTTAGAGTTTTTCGGGACTCCTGAAAGCACTCGCTTACTAAAACAATATCTGACGAGCCTCTAGTCTTCTCGCACTCATCATACCTATGGACACTCTTAACATGTAGCTTCAATTTCCCTTCACCTATGTGCATCAAAAGTGCATCTAGACCACACAAACTCAGTGAATCTCTAGACTCTGATGCATTCAAAATATCATCAGTTTCAACGTTACAAGACAAACTCTTCAGGTTCATAAACTCAAGATTGCAACACTTGCATTCTAAAGGCATCCCATTTACATCCAGTATCTCAAGGTTCAATTCTCCACTGTATTTTCTCCTACCAAAATCATTGAAATCAAACGCCACCCCGATTTTTGGATAGATTAATCCTAATGGCAACAAAGCCGAGGCCAAGACAATCAAATCGCTAGAACAAAACCCCCATCCAATTTTCCTAACACACTCTTTCATTTGTACTAATTTATCCTTGAATTCGTTTTTCTTTACATAATCAACCTCTGCAATCTCCAATTGATCACTCTTAACATCAACCCAGCACAAATGAATATCCCTCTTATCAAATGCCTCCCTCACAACACAAAATACCTCATTAAACTCACGCGATTCCAAATAATCAACCAAACAATTAATCGATTGGCCAATAGGTGAAAGCAAAATAACCAAATTTGAAGGAATTTTCACAAAATCATCCTCACCTAATGTGCTATCCTTCTCTATCTCCCAGGAGTAGTCATGGATCAACTGAAGCAACGAGCTCGTAGCATTTGAAGCACGCGCGCGGCAAGGTGAATTCGGCAGATCAGTGAGGGCAGAAATGGAATTAAAGGTGGTGGAGAGGGAATCCAGAGTCTGGGGCGGCAGATTGAAGGAGAGGGAGGAAATGGAGATTTGACAGGGAAGAGCTGCGGCGGAGCGGAGGGGAGAGAGGGAGGAGAAGAAGAGTTTGAAGGCGGAGAGGGAGGCGGAGAGCGGTGGGAAGCGGAGGAGGCGATCTGCGGCGGATTTGACCACGGCGAGGTAGGAGGAAGGGTTTTGGAGTGTGAGAAGTGGATCGAGGTCAACGAGGAGGACTAACCGTTGGGTTTTTGAGAAATTCAGTGGTTGCAGATTCACCGGCGGCGCCATCGGTGGAGGAAGGCTTGGTGGCACGGCTAATTCCCGACGAATGTATATTTTTCCGGCATCGAGGGGATAAAGTGAACAGCAGATCGAGGGGAAATGCTAATATGCAGGTTTGGGTGTCTGAGCGGGAAAATGACAAAAATAGGCGGGCGAATTTTCAAATAGCTTCTGTGCTTTTTGCGGGCTAAATTCGACATTTCGTTACAATAACGCTAAAAAGCGTTGTGATTTGATAATCTAAAACTCAAAGCTGAAAGATGCCATACGACACCGTATTGAACCCTATCTTCATCTTCTCCATTGTTCTCTGCATGGAGTCTGAGCTGTGAGCACGCCTTCAATTTCATCTCAAAGAAACAACAAAATGCCTTGTGTTTCCACCATCAAATTTTCGAATCTTCAACCTCCACCACTCTCTATTCCAAGATTATTTCCGCCCACAAGCCCTTTGATTTTCAGAAAATTTCCACATTGCCCCAATTTTTTCTCAGTTTCCAGTTCTAGGAGAACTCGTTTTCTCTCCAAGTCATCTGAAAAGGAAGCGGATGTTTCGGAAGCAGAGGATGAATGGATGCAGAAATTACCCGACAAAAAGAAGGCTTTATATTCCCACAGTTTGCCTTGCGTTGAAGCATGGCTGAGAAGTATAGGATTTCTTCAGAGTAGAGATGATAGAGCTGTTTGGTTGGTGGAGAAACCTGATTGGCATGCGCAACTTTCGCTTGATGTCACTGATTTGTACATAAGGTTTGCTCTTTTATAGATTGCATTTCTCTGCATCCTACTATTCAGTTTTTTTGTGGTTTCTTCGAGTACTGTGCGATTGAATTTGGTAGATACTAAGTTTATTTGATGAGAGTGAAGATATATTGACTTGATAATTGCTTTCTAGAACTTCTTTTTTTTGTTGAGATTTTCTTGTTCAAGGTTTTCTTCATTTTCAATAGTTTGATGCTATTTTAGTTTAGTGTTTGATTATGTGTGTGGTTGTTTATGTTAGGCTTTCATACTATCAAACAGTGTATTTGCTTAATAAGTTAACAATACGATGAAAGTAAATGAAGTGAGAAATACTTGTGAAGCAAGTATGTATTGGTTCAATCAATAACTGAGCTTTGGTAAGGGATGATTTCATGGTATATAAATAATAATGGCAAGCCTATGTCTAGGGGGATTCTATCTACAGAAGTAACATTCTAGAGTTGTAACAGAGAGAATAACGTAGCTACTACGATTGCTTAATGATTAATACTCAAAAAATGCAGTTGGAAATGATGATACAGTGGACATTAATCCTTTTGGTGATCCATGACATAGCAGGGGATTCATGTCTGAGACCTTGTACTCTTAGAATATATTGCATTTTCTAAAATTTGGTCTTCTCTTCATCCTTTGCGTAATCATCTCTCGCCTTTTTATTTCCTGCGCACGGTTAATTTAGTATCTGTCATAATTCTCAGCCTCAAGCGCATATTTGATGTTAGCAGCTAATCTATGAGAACCCCTTCCAGTAAGACATTGTGACAGGCAGAGTAGTCTTCATTTGCATATATTTAAGGCAACACTTGTGATATTTAAATTAGAAGTTGGTTGCTGAGCTTTGGAGTATCTCAAGCTTGCTATGTTGACAGTTTCTTCAGAATACCCTGACCATTCTTATGAGCTTCTGCTGAGTTTATCAGTATTAAATGCAAATGCACAAATCTATTCAGATTCGGTGACAAATGGCTTCAGATAAAATTTTCTCATGAGTCGTTTCCCTATATTGTCTTACCTTCTAGTGGCATTTCTCCCATGTAAGATACAAAGTTTGTATTGGTTTCACCAATTAAATTTCTATTGCAGTCACAATTTGAATCTCTATAGCAGCTACTTAATTGTGTTACTAGTTTGGTAAAAGCAAACATACAGGAGAATGGAAATGTGCTATTTAGAACATGTTGTTCTGTGTAGGTTGATCCCTGCTTTTATTTTTTTTATTCATCAAGTGGTCTCTTATTTATCTAGTTAATTCTACTTTTATCAATCAAATACTGGGTATTCAGAGTTACATGATTACATGATTATCTCTCAAGGTTTGAATGTTACTGATAATGGGGGTATTTTATTGCTGCATCAACTTCAAAACGATTGCTTAGGAGAGGCTATCCTTAGTGAGGGTCACCTTTTCTTTTGATATAGGGCGTCCAATCTTTGAGCAATTATGGCAGTATTCTGCTCAATAGGCAATCATGGTAATTTCCTCCTCATCGTAGTGAAAGTAAGTTGGCATGATTTTGAGTAACAAAGCCACCCAATATACTACATAATAGGGAGCTCTATTAATGACTCAGTCACTATCTTCTTGTTATTGGGATTCTTCTTTCATTATAGAAAGTCATAAGTCCAAAAATGTAGTCCACTATTGACTTGTTTCTCGGTTCCAATCATAAAATTCCAGGATCAATTGCTAAGCTGGGATGTAGTTTAATTTCACTCCTTTCTTGCTTGATATCACACTGGGAGGTGCAGTTCATGTGTTACTACTGATTGTTTTTGTTAGGCATACAAGTTAGGGAGCCCTAACTTTACCCAAAACCATGGTCAAAGGTAAAGGATTGACTCCCACTTATATACCCTTCCACACTTTCATGTGGAACTGATGTGGGATATCGTAACAGTTTTCATTAAGTTTCACTTGTTTCTTCCTTGACTTAAGTCTTCATCATGGTAACAAGTGCAGGTATCTGAAGAGTGGACCAGGCAATCTTGAGAAGGATATTGAAAGGAGATTCAGTTATGCACTAAGTAGAGAAGATATCGAAAATGCCATACTTGGAGGACCGTGAAGCTGATACCCCATTGGTGATTCATTTGCGAGCATGGAGTCTCTTCTCAGTGGCCTCCTGCAATAAAGGACACTGGGTGAGCTGTACATTGTTCACCACATATTCTGCCACCTGAATGATGCTCTTTTCTTTAGACTGTCATTTTTGTCACTTGATAAGGACACGTATATTTTATTGATGGAGAATATTAATGTAAAATCATCAAAGTAGGGAATTGAACGTTGGATTGGTGTTATTGCTGAAATTTAAAATGTGCCTATTTTTTGAGAACTCATGCACCAAGTCTTGAATTCTGGAAAAGACAGCTGAAACAGTAAAGGAAAATCTTTCTATGTTGTTTTGGAATCTTGTCTGCATTTATTGGAAAGTTTGGTGAATGCTTTCTCTGAGTTCTCAAGAGCTTTTGGAATAACACTAATGGCTATCTTACATTTCTATCATCCACATTCGCATGAGCCAATGTCCAGAGATAGCAGCAAACCTATTCGCTACAAACACACTCAAAAACCACATTGGTGGATTAAGAAGTGTTTTACAAAACTGAGGCATCAGGCCATTGCTCTCCACTCTCTTTTCTTCTGACAATGCTGGCTTTTCTCTCTTACATGGTAGAGACTGTCTGCTGTCTTGACTTAGGAAGACGAATATACAATAATTGCAGTTTGATTTATTGTGATTTGTCATTGTGCAGACTGATTATGAGACCACTATTCCTTGACAAGCTGACCAAACAATGAGTATTTTCTCTTCATTAGCTTCTTTGGTTCATCAAATTCCACCAGTTTCCCTGTTTAGCGGATCAAAGATCAACCGGGTAACTTATGTTTCTTGCAGGGTGCATTGATATCTGAAACTCTCATGTTATGTAGATGTAATTGAAACATACAAGATCCTCTAGTGTTTACTTTCTTCAATCTTGTATTTTATTTTACCAGAACACTGTCCTTGAACAGCTGTAGCCACATGTTTGTTTGGTCAAATCTATTGATTAGAAATGGATGATACATATTCATTAACCATTTCTTGATAGAAAACTGAGATCCAAATAAACGAGCCGTTTAGTTCATTAACATCTCCACTTATTCATTTCACAAAAGCTTAAGCCATACATTAGACTAGGATTGTTTGATCGATTACAAAAATGAGTCACCATGTTGATGCTGTTAAGCATTTTTGCCATATAAAGCAGAACTCCTTTGCTGCTGTCAAAAGCAGCTTATCTCTCTGTACATAGAAGAGTAGCACAGTTGGCAAATAGCAGCATACCTCAACTTGAGAAAACGAGTCACGGCAATCATGGTTTAAGTTAACTTACCGTTATTGTGTAGACTGATCATGAGACCAGTATTCCTTGACAAGCTGCCCAAACAATGAATCTTCTCTCTTCATTAGCTTCATTGGTTCATCAAATTCCACCAGTTTTCCTGTTTTAACAAATCAAAGATCAATTCATCAAATTATGTCTGAAAAACAGACAAGGATCCTTAATCCTTGGCTGTTTTTTTTTTTTCCAGTACAGAGTATACGAGAAGCAGTTGAAACACTCACCATCACTAATGGCTAAGACCTTTGTAGAGTCCATCACTGTTGGTATTCTATGGGCAACTGTGATCACAGTACAATCTTCAAATTCCGATCTTATAATTTTCTGCAAGATCATGTCCGTTGCATTGTCGATTGATGCAGTTGCTTCGTCAAGAACCAAAACCTTGCTTCTTCTCAATAAAGCACGGCCCAAACAGAACAATTGTCGTTGCCCCATGCTCCAGTTTGACCCATCTTGCACAACTGTTAACCACATGTTTGTTTGGTCAAATCCATTGATTTGAAATGGATGATGATAACATATTCATTAACCATCTTTTTAAATCTTACCAGATGAATCTAATCCATCTTCTTTCTCCTCAACAGTCTCTTTGAGCTGGCACTTCCCCAGAATCTTTACATTTCAACAAAAAAAAAAAAGAAGATTTATTCATATATTCATTTAAAATATATATATACTAAGACTAAGCAGCCTAAAATTACCTCCCATATTTCTATGTCAGTATGTTGGCCCAATGGATCCAAATTGAATCTCACAGTTCCAGTGAAAAGAGTAGGGTCTTGAGGTATAATCCCGAAATGAGACCTCAAATCATGAAGCCCGATTGTTGAGATATCGACTCCATCCACCACAATCCTACCTCCTACTGGCTCTACCAGACGAAACAATGCACTGATAAGAGTAGTCTTCCCACTGCCAGTTCGACCAACAATGCCAATTTTGTCTCCTCCTTGAAACGTGCAACTAATCCCACGTAGGACAAGTGGCGCATCTGCTCTATATTTAATCTGTTTCAATCAACACTAATTAGTAATCGTACTTTTTGTTAGGCTGACAACTAATGAGAAGAAAGTTACCTTTAAATCTTGAATCTCTACTTTACCCTGATTCGGCCATGTAATAGGGGGACGATGCTCTTCTATCACTTCTGGGGCCTCACTTGTTATGTGCATATATTGATCAAGTCTTTCTACAGAAATTATATAGTTTGCCAACATGCACTGGTTGTTAATGGAGAACACTAGGGACATATTTAACGACAAACCATAGGACAAAGCCATTCCGATAAATCCTGCCAACGACAATTGTATGTGGGAACTCATGTAAGAAATGTTATTGATAATGAAACATGACAAATATATTTAGTTAACACATATCCAGATTAATTAAGTATCATCACTCACCAGAAGTAAAAGTTCCTGTAGGAAGTAAAACCATGCAGAGGCCAGCAAAGGAAAGAACTGTTGCACTAAGGGTTTCCAGTCTCTGGATCAACCACTCATTTGATGCAAAATAGTGGAAGAAAGGACTCCCATTTCTGTCAATCAGTTCAAGAAACTTTGCAAAAAATCGATCTTCCTCTTTAAAAGCTTTTATGGTAATAACTCCAGCCATAGTTTCAGTAAGATGGTTAGCCACAAAAGATTTTGTGGTTCCATTGATACGCATCAACTCTTTAGCAGTCGAGAAGTAGTACCTCTATAGAAGAGGAAATTTATATCAGAATGGAAGTAAAAGAATGAAAAGTATTAAACGATAAGATATATATCCATAATGAAACCAAATTCACTTTGACATCTAACATTCTCATAACCATTACCTGCAATTGAATAGCCAGAATGATCATTGGTATGGAAACAAATAAAACTTGCCATGTTATAACAGCCAACACGGCAAGATTAGCATAACAATTTGTAGTTGATCCAACAGTGAATACCAAGTTGAAGGGGACATCAAGATCAACAATACTCAAGTCAGAAGAGACCTGTGCCAATAGCAATCATGTATGCAGACCATTAGTTTCAAATGTATCTTCATTTCATAAAAGTAAAAATGGATTCCGAATTGCAAAAATTACCCGGCTCAGAATTCTTCCCAAAGGAGTAGAATCATAAAATGACATTGGTGCACGAAATAAGGAAATGAGTAGCTGTGAAAATAAAGCTCTTGATGACTGCATGCCCATAACTACGGTGGTTAGCGTTCTTGTGAGCAAGAATACTATTGATACGACCCCAATAAGCAAATATATGAGAATCAATTTCAATTGACTGGCATGTGGATCATCAACATTAGCTGCCATCCAGGAGTTCTGTATTATCTGACCAATGACAAATATTAAGTGACATAGAGCAGCCACAGAGAAAGTCAAGAAGCCTTTGTTCTGATTTAGATACAGGATATACGGCTTAAATCCAGTATCCCCGACTTCTCTCTCTTCTGTTTTTATCAACTGATCACCCTCAGATGTCGTAGATTTCTTCTCTGCACAAGTCTTGTGAATCTCTCTTGAAGAATCTTCACCCTTTTGAGATACGGTTACCTCTGAAAGCCTCTCGGAACCAGCAATCTCTTTGTGTGCATGAATAAGATCCCGGAATTCTTGGCTTGAGGCCACTAATTGCGAATGAGCAGCAGCATGCAAAATCTCTCCGTCTGACATCAACTGTTAAAATAGCAGGAATACTTAAATTTCTCATTATTGACTGTAACTTTACCATTATAATGTATGTCTCCAAATGGGAGTATTGAAGGATGGACATCTCAATCATTTGAATGTCTATCTCCTACAAAAGGGCATGAAATATTTTCAACTTTTCAAGAACTCGAACATCTCCCATGTCCTCGAAAATTCCACCCAATAATTTACTAATTCTTTCATAGTATAAGCTAATGCTGCAAGTAAACTTCACCCCATGAAACTGATGATATGCACCAGCTCTTGTTGCCAACATTAGTAACTATTTTAATGTATTGCATGTAAACTTTTTATTGAAGAGGATGCATGATTAAACGGATTTCCTATTCAGAAAAAAATTAGTTTCATATTAAACAAAGAGCTTGTTACAAATAAAATGCCTGAGACAAACTTACCAAGACAGTATCAAATGCTGGAAGAAAATCAACTTGATGAGTCACCAGTAACACTGTCTTCTCTAAAAGGGCTCCCATGACATATTCCTGTCCATTTTTGAGTAAGCTCGTAAGTTATCATAAGGAGAAATCAAAACATAAACTGATAATGATAATACTAACATTAAACAGGCTCATGGCAGTGTGCGCATCAACAGCACTAAAAGGATCATCCAAGAGATATATATCAGCATTCTTATACAGAGCACGAGCAAGTTGAATACGTTGCTTTTGACCACCACTAAGATTAACTCCTCTCTCTCCTATCTCGGTTAGATCCCCATAAGGTAGCAGCTCAAGATCCTTTACAAGTGAACACCTCTCAAGTGTATCTTGATATCTCTCGTTGTCCATGGCAGACCCAAAGAGAATGTTGGTACGAATACTACCTGTCTGAATCCATGCTGATTGGGATACGTAGGCTATGGTCCCATTTACTTGAACCTGAAAAGTTAAAGAGTCATTTTCAATGTATGTAACATGATTGGTTAAAAACACAAATGAACGAAGAGAAGATGAGTAACTCACAGTTCCCTGGGTCATTGGAACCTCTCCAAGAATTGCTGCAAGAAGGGTGGACTTGCCCGAACCCACTTCTCCACAAATTGCAATCTTGTTACTCTTCTTAACTTCCATATTTATGTTTCGAAGTGTGGGTTTCTCTGGATTCTCGTCCCATGACACATTGGCTGACTTGAAGGAAACACTATGATCTGTATCGCCAGATTGCACCTGAACGTTTGGTGAAGCTTCCAACTCAGTTGCCTCAAAAAACTTTTCTATTCTAGAAAATGCTACTTTAGCTTGAATGAACACACCAATAACATCAGGAATAGTTCTAATAGGGTCCTGAACCAGGCGTAATGTTGCTACAAAGGTGAAAACATTGCTAGAAGACAATGGAACACCAAGGATATAGCAGGCACCAAAGGTAGCTGCAGAGACTATTACAGGGGAAGACCAGAAAAGGAAGGAATTGTATGCTCTACGCAGTTGAACAGCTGACAACCGTTTATCTTCAAGTCTCCTAAGATTTTCAATGACACGCCTGAAATGTGTTTCCCATGCATATAGTTTCAACACCTTCATATTCACAAGAGCCTCAGTCATGGCTTTTACCCTGTCATCCTGGGCCACCATGAGTTTGGATTGGAACTTATGTTGTAATTTTGCAAGAGGCATATTACATAGAACGGTGAGCACTATAACTATTATGGAAGCAATTGTTGCAAGTCCTACAGATTGGAAGAGAATGATGACTGCAAAACAGAGCTGGACAATTGTTGTCCATATCTGATGGAACCAGAAAGGAAATTCTCCAATTCTGTAAGCATCCACAGTAACATAGTTCATTATCTCACCACTCGAATGCACCAATTTAGCAGCATTGGATAATCTCAGCTGCTTCTGGTATATGGCTGCTGTGAGTAGTGACCTTATCTTAAGACCAACTAATCTGGATCTAAAGTACCACTGTCTTTGTGATATCGATTCCAAGATCTTCGTAAAGAAAAGTGCTAAAACCAATGCATATTTCTCATATTCGAAACTTTCTTTGCCTTCTGCAACCTTTATGAAGGATTGGAGTAGCATAGGACCTGCAGAGATTGTAACTACCTTCATGAATGCAAAAAGCCCCGATATGAGGATCTCTTTCTTATGGCACAACAGAATGGTTTTCAAAATCGAGGGACGGGCGGATGGATCAGATTGCTTCTGCCTGTTATAAATCTCCATAAACAGCAAGTAGCATGACTCTGCTCGATCATCCTCACGCAACTTGGGCATATCTTCATCCACAAGAGTTTTCTCCTTCCCTGCTTTCATCAATGGATTCAACCACCAAAATGTATACTTACTCAAAAGGCCTGCTTTTGCGAATCGAGTAACGGTTTCCACAAACTCAGTTTTACTGCTGCCATTGGCAGCACTGAGCAGTGGATCATGAATTCCACTTTCATCATCATCTACATATCTATAACCTTTATAAGCACATAAGATCAAGAAACTAGATCCCACAAAGGATAATACATCCAAAACCATTTTGACCGACATCTCCTTTTCAAGAACCACACCAGAAATTGACAACCCGCAAGTAATTCCCGCAAAGAGGAACACAAGAATGGATAACAGCCTCAATGGAGCTCTTGAAAAACACTGTCCCCTGAGGCTTACAGTTAAGCCCAGTAGCAACCATACTAATCCATGAAAGATGATTAGGAACCACCAATGCAGAGGTAAAACAGCTCGATCGTTTCTCAGCTTCTCTTCTAAAATCCACACTCCCAAAAATAGATAAAACGATCCAAGAAGACCATTATAAACTGCTGATACAAGCTGCAATCTTGAGAAACCGCGAAAAGATGCAGAGAATTTGAATGATGTCTTGGAAATTATGGTGAATAAGAACATGATCAAGAGAAGGACATCGAAACAAACTAGTAAGATATGATTAGCACAAGAAGAAGGGTGAGTCAAGAAGGCCAAATCAGCACCACAAGAGGTCTCATGGCCGCCCGAACAATCGGATTCACCGCAAAAGATAGTCCATAGACTACCCATATCTCTCTCCTTCTAACTTCCTATGCCTTCTTAGTCCTGAATTTCATGTGAAAGAACCTTCACACATCAGTGTAAAATAGTATTGAGCATGCCATAAGAAGTGAAAACACTAATAAATAACCATTTCAAATAAAACACAAAGATTATCTCCATCTATGAAACTATTAATTAATGACTGAGAAAAACAAACATAAGATTCTCACATCAGCAATCATATTAGTAAACGCACTAAATAATAAATAAAACACAAAGATTCTCTCCAGCCACGACAATTATTAAGCAATAATTGAGAAAAAAACAAACATAAAAATATACAAAATTCAGTAACAACTGCAACTGAGCTATGATCATACATCAAACACTCTCTCAATCCACTGATTATCAACCTATAAATCACCCATTACAGGAATAGAAATTTGAAGAAGAAGGATTATGCACCTCTGCAGCTCTCTGATTCAGAGTCATACAAACACGAACATCTCCAACTTTTTCAAAATTAATTCATAATCACAGTGCTCTAAACTCACGAAGTTGGTGTGCGTCAACGGTTACAGCTAATGCACTTCGAAATTTACAAGCACGCAAACTGCGTTATTTGCATTTCCAGTTTACAGCAAAGCAGTGACTATTATGTCGTATGCACACAAAAAGAGAAAATAACTAACTGAACCCTTTAGTCATGCTTCGAAATCATCATGGCGAAGAAAACTCGAAATATCAAAAACGGTAGAGAGAGAAAGAGAGAATAACCAGATAAAGCCACCACCCTTTTTGCTTTCGCAGTATGAGAAAATGAGGGAATATATAATATTACTGGACGGAGCTAACTAGGGTCAAATGAGCAACGATTGGATCGCAAAAACTTTCACCAATGGTTAACATGAGACGTAATTTCATCGTTCACAATGATATGTTAATTATATGGTTTATCCTAAGTTGATCCGTTTCACCTAATGAACTCCCGTGAGACAACTTTATAGGAGACTTATTCCGATCCAATTCGGGAAAAAAATGTAATATAAGTATAGTAGAAAATCTCATGTGAAAACGCATTGTCCTCAATTTTTATACTTGTATCAATCTCTGTGCAACTGGTGTACAGTACAATCGGGTCGACTCAGATCCATGTTTTTTTTTTTTAACTAGATTTAAACCTGTGCAATGCACAAACTTCATTTAACACTTATCTAATTTTTATTTTATAAGTATTATCATTTCATATGCGTTTATTGATTTATATGTATGATATTTTTTTCTATATTCTTAAAATAATCTTTCTTATTGTTTTTAATTTTTTTATTTTTTTCATTTGATCTTTAGCACAAAATTGTTAATAGCTAGTTCTTTATAGGTGTTTTAACTGTTGGATTAGATATTTTCATATCTTTCTTTAAAAAGAACAAAATAAATTCCTTTTTTATTGCTCAAAGACATCTGTTCTGTTCCAATTTTGCCTTTGAGTGCTCTTTATATTAGGTTTACATAATGATTCATTTGTAAACATCATTTGTAAAATAATAGAACATCATGTATTTTTTTTACAATATCCGATATAATCCACTTTCAAACTTGCAAATCTATCTATGTCCTAATGTAAGCATATCCTAAGGTTTTTTTAGCACCTATTTTTTTGTTAATGTCATTACTTTTGCAAGAGCATTGTTGTTTATTATTATTTTTTTTAATTTGAAATGTTGGACAAAAATAATTATTAAAATTTGGAACCAAATATTTCATATAGAAAAAGGCAGGAAATCCTACTCCCTTAGAGCTCGTCACAACATTAGCAATCTCTTCCAAGCATTTGTAACTTACATATTTAGTTTTTTCAAAGCACTTATTTTGTGTAGAGTAGTGGGAAATGTATTTAATTGGTATTAATTTTTTGATATTTCATAAATAAAATATTTTTTTGGGAAGACACTTGACAACATTGTAGAGTTCCAAGTGTCATCACTTGAGAGAACCAAACCACACTTTTATATATATAACTAGAGTAATGCCCGTGCAATGCACAAGATTGATATGATATCTTATTTTCTTTAAATTTGAAGTGAAGGTGAGTTCAATATATGATTTTGTACTTATTCATTATTGTTTAGATTTTAATTATATAATGTCTATTGATCATGTGTGATTATTTCATTTGCTATATATTTATTTGATATTGTTTGCACTCATCCTAAAAATAGTATTTTGTTATTGATTCTTCATTAATAGAATTACTTTGTTTCTAGTTGCTTAATTCAATAAATATTCAGTGAGATTTATGAATATGTGATTGAAATTGTCATTGGCGATTAATTTTTTCCTTTTGGTTGTAGTTTAATTATAGATATATGTAGAGATTTTGAATGAATATTTTTTATTTTTAATCCAACTTCAAATGTATAGATAAGTACACATTGCTCTTAAAGTCCAATATATAGAGAATGAAAAACCTAGATAGTAAAAAGATGAAATCAAAACTCAATTACAATATGAAACTTTACCATTTTCTTCTATTCTTGCAGTTACGCTTCTCTTAAATGTTGGATTAAATGCTGAAAAAGTATGAGAGATGGAAAGGTAGGAGAGAGATGAGAAAATAACATGTTTTGCATAAAAAGCTTGGAGAGGCTGATGTGACATCTTTGGAGGGTGCCACTTGTCAGCACCAGGAGAGGGCAAACCATCCTTTTATATATATGATTTTTGTACTGACATTTATGTTATATTAATGTGACTTTTATATTATATTATTATGACATTTATATACAAATATCCTAACTTTTATGTGAAACTTCATTTAAAAAAAAAATGAATTTCAGCACAATTTGTACACACACACATATATATATATATCTATGCGATATTACTTGTATTATTATATTAACATAGTCATACTTTTATGTAATATATAAATGTATAACTGACATAACTAAATGGTTTGACTAGATAACTAAAAGATATAACTAACATAACTAAAATGTGGAAAATATATTACATGTTTGTGTAATATAATAGTATACATATTTTTTTTTTCAAAAAATACATAAAATAAACTAATTATAGTGTGTGAGCACCCCTTTAGAGCGTGTGGAGGTACGTGCCGACGATTGTATGGATTTAGGTTCATGCAACTGATGCACATGAATTTTTGTGTTTATACTTATATCTTCGATCCTATTTTGTTTATATCTCATTTGTGTATCTTATATGTTTAATCAATTCTTCCCTTTAAAAATAATTGTGATTTAAAGTTATTTCATAAAAATTATATATGTATGATAATGTGGTAAATAAAGGGTTCGATTATTTTGAAATGGATTAGGTAACCATTTACTTAATTTTCAGAGCTATATGCTTTTATCAACTGATTAGACTCATTAGATTAGACTCATTAGAGTACGAAAAAGTAGAATAAAGGAGACGAACAAGAGTATTTTAAAATAATTATAGTGGCACTTTATAATTGTAGAGTTTTTTTGTAAACGAATGCATAGAAGAAAAAAAATGACATGATATATTAAATAATTTTTTTAATAAGATATTGAGTTAACATGATTGTTACTAATTTAAAATATAAAATATTAGTGTGAGGGTTTTAAAAAACTAAAACATGTAAACTACATTTGTATGAGTTGTATCACTTATCATTTTAGTTATCAAAATTTTAATTAATACAAATTTATTACAAAATGTAAAGGTAAATTATCATACCCATTTCAGATTGTCAAAAGTTATCCACTATTTATACTATAAACTCTATTAATTAAAATGATAAAAAAAAAATCAAATATTATACATGACCGACTTATTTAAAATGAAAAGATTATATATGTATATTATTTTCTTCTATACTATAGTTAATTGAATATTTAAATAAATTTGTTTACACCGACACTAGATCTACCTGCAAGACACATTTATAAATAAGAGACTTTTTTATGTATATGGGTTAAAAAAAGCCCGACAACATATCCATGTGAATTAATTTATGAGCAAGAAGTGCTTGATGATATGTCTGTGTGACGTCATGGGGATGAAGAATGGCGTCATCGCTGACGTCACTCCAAGAGAGAGTGAGAGAGAGTCGTATACGGCCTTTTCATGCTCCCATTCTTCACTAAATTACAATTTACCTAGTTTTTTATTTTTTTTCTGAATTGAGAATACAAATTAGTATTTTTCTTCTTACAGAATTGTTGTTTTCTGGATTAAAATTAGGAACCACGATTTTTTTTTTTTTAATGTTGCCATCATTTTCGTACTTCATTTATTGATTTTAATTCAAAGATTTTGTCATCATCTCTGCTTGGCTGGTTTCATGTTACTATCATCAGTCAATTATGTTGGTTGAATTAATTTGTTGTATTGCATTAAATACCTATATTGTCTCCTATAATAGTAGTTTATTCACTCCATTTATAATATAGTTGTATTAGCGAAGAAACATCTTTTGAAAAATAAAAACTTTTTTATTTTATGATTTAGAGTTCATTTTAAATTAAATTTCAATTTCACACACATTTTTCATTTTTCAACGTTAGTAGGTATTAATGATCTATCTCACAATAATTATCCACAAAATTCTCATATAAATTTTTGTATATTATTTTATTAAAATGTCCCACATAATTTTTTGTGAAATACATAAAATAGGTATAAAATCTCACATTCAAATTCCCTTAGAAATTAATTAATTCTCCTCCGAGTAGAATTTTGTCGCCATCTCTCCACAAAAAAGGTGACGGAAAAAATGAATGGACCTATAATCACGTCCAATATAGAATCTTACTCTCATAAAATCCAAAATCTCCAATAGATCGTCAATATATATAGTTTTTTCTTAATCTAACTTATTCGACACCATATAAACTTAATCAGAATAAATTATTGAGTTTAGATCAATCAAATGTCATATTCGACGCGCACTTACTTTCTAAGTATCTTGATAGTATAAATTATATAAAAATTTATATGAGTTAATTTTATAAATAGTTATCTTGCATTAGATCTTTATTACCACAAAAAAATTTATTTTCACCAATTTATATGAAAAATATGAAGTATGGGTTGTGGTCTTTGTGGGTTGACCTATCTTACGTATCTCAATTCGAGACCCACTTTTACACTTATTATTACGTACAATTACAATATCTATCTTTTAAATATTATGTGGTATAATTTGTATTATTATTATTATTATTATTATTATTATTATTATTATTGAAATTATCATGCAATTTATTCAAAATTTCAATCCAAATTGAGAGAGAGTATTTTTGTACATTAAATTAAAATGATTAAAATGATGTTTGATTATATTAATTGGGGGTAAGGAAATATATTTACTATATCTAAAGTGGTAATTTAGTTTTTAACCCATGATTTTAATTTGAGTCGAAAAATACACTTAACATCCAATAAGCTGTATGCAAAATTTAAAAATAAAATAATATCGGAAACTTTACCAAATATAATGAATAGATGCGATACATATTATATATATGGTTGAGATATGGCATAACGAATGCGACACACACTTACACACTATACTGTGTGGTTCATATTTAAAATCTATTATAATGTGTTTATTAAATTATAATTTGTATATGTTAAGGATATACTATTATGGAGTGGCGTCATGGCTCACGTCTCAAATATGTTAGTTTCAATCATTTTTTTTTCAAATTCAGTTTAAATCTGTTATATATATATATATATATATATATATATATATATAATTTGGAGATAACAATCTACTTCCTTTAAATTATTATCCTATAAATGAAAGATATGAATAAATAATCAAACTATGAAGTGTCTAATTTAACGCAAAAACTTGTGTGTTCCCGGACACGGATCTTAGATCCGTGTCCCCAACCCGACCCGCACCCCATACGCGTCCACGCGCCCTAGACGCGCGCGTGGGCACCTGCTGAGCCCCTCCATGCGCGCACCTGATAGGTATCCATGGGATACTTGATAGGTATCCCATGGATATCTTGATAGTATCCATGGGCAAGGTATCCATATGTATATTTGATGGTATCCACATGTATACTTGAAGGTATCTATGGAACCTACGCGCATCTCACCATGCCGCACACGCACACCATGCGCCCATGCACCGACGCCGTGCGCAACTCACAAATCGTGCATCCACGCTACCCGCGCACAGGTATCCCATGTATATCTTGAAGGTATCCCATGTATACCCGCGCACCCACGCTACCTCACAAACCGCGCACCCATGCCGCCCGCGCACCCACGCCGCCCGCGCACCTTCAATGTATACATGTGATACCTTCAAGGCATTCCATGGATACCTTGAAGGTATACATGTGATACCTATACATGAAAATAAATAAAAAACCTGAGCGAAAAAAAACATATATTTAAAATTAATGTGGGGCCCACAGAATGGACTGGCTAGATCCGTGTCCCCGGGACACAGGAGACACACCCCTAATTTAATGCCAGGTTTGCATTTTTTTGATGCATAATTTGTTGTAAACCAGTTTGTATCAAACTAACTATATATACACTACAAAAGTATTTATTAGCTGTATTAAATTCTTATTATTTTTCTTTAATCTTTATTTTATCATTTTACACTTTATAAGCATATTTTACATATTTAATATTATTTATGTCAATTGATACGACTTTTAGTGTAATTGTAATTTTCCTTTGTATTAAAAATTAGTTAGAATAAAAAAGAAAATAAAACTATGTTAAATTGGGTTGAAATTGTTTATTCATGTACATACATATGTAATTAATATACATAAATATGAATATTGCCCTTTTTCAATATATACAAACATATATATACACATATATACATAATACATAACTTAGTATTTTGAATTTTTTTTATTAGGGAGAGATGAAGAATAGGTCCCTCAGTTGAATGAGATGTAAATCGAAATATATACTCGAACCCTATTCATATAAATATTAGCATAATATCAATATGTAACATATCTTGATGAAGTAAAAATAAATATAACTTTTTTTTTCAATTTATGTCATGTGTGAGATATTATGTTGATTATGCTATTATGAATGTCACGTCCCGTTTTCTTTCACTTAAAATATCAGAGTTTTCGTACGGGCGTGAAGAAAGAAAATATAAGGGACACATTTTTTTTTCTTTATACACAGCAGGAAGAAGATTAGAGACGACAGAAGAAGGAGGTAAGGGATAATGTGAATCATTCACATATCAACAATCAGTCTCTGCTGATAGCAATCGGTCTCAATACCGATAACACAACAAAATACAGCAGCGGAAACAAATCATCAGGATCTCACTTTCATCACAGGTATCAAATGTTGTAAAACGCGATTTAAATAAGACTTTGTTTGAAAACGTTGTGTGACACTAACTTAACAAAACAGGTACAGACATGACACCTCCTCTCTCCTTCTAGGGTTCATCAAGCCCATCATTTCCTGTAGTGTGAGTACAGATTAAGGGGTGAGTGCGTTGAATACATTCGTGGGGATACTTTCCATGTTTTTTACAGTTTATTAGATAGGCATAACGATTTAAACATATTCAAGTTTGACACATAGACACCGCATATAGAATGCATAGCACATAATTCAGATCTTTTATGGACACATTGACCCATTAGCGCTCATATTTGCAGCGAGGGCGGGTACTCCCCGTTGACCCCAGGTGCGGGTACTCCCCGACTTATTATACGGGTATCATAGTTCCCCCGTAATACGGGTATCGTTGTTCCCCCGTAACATGAAGCAGACCTCTGTCTCTTCATATAAATATGGACCTCTGTCCATTCACAAATCTCAGGTGTAGGTATTTCCCGTCTTATCCCTGTATAACGGTCTCAATACCGCTAGTGCATTTCAAGAGGCTCATCAAACCTCAACAGAATAGTAGAAGATAGTAAGGGAGGACAGAAGAACCATGCATGAACACATTAATCATAACATATAAACACAACACATAAGGTTCAACATGTCATTTAGTATTAAATTCATAAGCATGCGTTCATTTACCATCATAGTATATTAAATATTGTAGCGTAATATTATAAGAGTTTAGAAGTTACCCCCACCTTGTTCGGTGGTTACCACGTGAATAGCTAGTACCAAAGATCTGATAATTTAGAGATCGAGTAGCGAGTCCCAAAGTCTGATACACAACGCCCAATAGGTAACCTACATAAGTTATAACGTTTTTTAGATCCTTAATAATTATAATTAAAACTGTAAAAGACTCCGGTGGAGAAATAATCATTAAATACGCGACGGATCTAGAGCTCTAAAGATCGGAGTTGAAGAAACGAGAATGGAAAATCAATCCATAGAGCTGAGAGATAGAGAATGAAATTTGGGTCACGACGGAAAAAGAATGAGCTCGATCGGAGTTAAAACGAGCTCAAACGGAGTATTTTAGGTTCAGGGGCATTTTGGTAATTTTTGATCAAAAGGTGAGGAAGAGGGAACGAGTAGGGTCGCTACAGAAGAAAAATGAGCTCAATCGGAGTTGAAACGAGCTCAAACGAAGCGTTTTAAGATTGAGGGGCGTTTTCGTAATTTTGGTCAAAGGGTTGACTTTGACCGGGCCCACGGCCCTCGGTTAACGACATCTCATCGGCGACGACTCGATGTCGATGTATGGTGGAGAAAAGGGGGTTCGGATTGAAAATACGGCATGGCGGGCGACGTGGCACGCGCGTACCCGGCACCCGGTGGAAAAACCCGGCAGCCAAGGCATGTGGCCGAGAAAACTTGGCAGCCCGGGTCGGCTCTCGGCAGCGTGGCGCGGGTCTCGGCGGGTGGCTGAGAAAACTCGGCAGCGGCACCCGGCGCTCGGCAGGTGGCCAAGAAAACTCGGCAGGCGGCTACCCGGCGCGCGCAGCTCGCGCCCAGCTCTCCCGTCGCCGGCCTGCTCGACTGCCCCTCTTCCCGGCACCACCAGCCGCGGCGGCGCCGCCCTCCGCCGCCGCCACCAAGTCCACCGGAAACCTCTCGCCGCCGGCTACCACCTCCGGCCACCCCTCGCTGGATTCCGACGGTGAATAGTACCCAAAACCTCGCCGCAAAATCCTTCGTTACCACATTCACCACACCGAGGCTAGGGTTTAGGGTTTTTGGGTTGGTTTTTCGCTTTTTTCCGGCGAACGAGAAATCGGAATTGAAATCCGAAACCTATACTAGACTCGTCTCGTCGAGATGAACGTCGTGTGCAAAAATCGACTGGAACCGATAACTTTCAATTTTTCCGGCCACCGCCGGCGACGACGACGCCACACCGGCGGTGGAGCTCCGGTGACTTTTTCGGCCACGGCGGCGGTGTCGGTGGTGGCGCGCCGGAGACAGAAAAACGGGAAGAAAAGAGAGAAGAGAGAAACTTACTTGTTTTCGTTGCTTTCGTTTTCGTCGGCCGAATGAATATTTTAAACTAACTGAGCCCTATTTATAGATTTTCAAAATTACTATTACCAAGTAAATTTTAATTACCATTCATTAAAATATTATTTTTCCGTTTTACCGTTCGTCCGGATTTTACCCTCTTGTTTTACCTAACCTTAGAATTCGTCTCTTTTCTTCGCCATTTGAGCTACGGTTCTCCGATTGACCTCTAGTGTGTTTCTATTTTCTTGTTTTTCCATTGCGCATCTCATGATATAAAAATATTCTATGTTTCACATCTAGAGTTTTCATCGGTCTAATTCGTGCCTTATCATATACTTGAAACACACATAGACAATTAAGAATTAACGCACATAAAATATTACGGGTTTAATTATTTAATTAACCAATTATGTTTTGTTTTTGGTCCGGGGTACTACAATTGATAGGATAAAAAATTTCGAACTGAATGACCACGGAACCCTCAAATATTAATGTTATATTACTTGAAAGATTCATAAAACTAATTATATTGAAGACCTACTAAGAAATTGAGGAGAATTTTAAAATAAAAAATATCGTATGGGAAGTGAGACGTAATGTACAAATTCCACTTATAGTCCAAATAAGCATTACTTCGTGCACGTCTTTTGTTGGAAAAGATAAAAAGGTGAACCAAGAATTTACTAATCATGAAAACTTTTCCACATTGGTGCATTAATAAAGGATTCGTGTATTATAATTCAATAAGGTTCCAAGCTTCTATAGTTCTATATATCTGTTCATGTGCAATCACAACCATATGAATCATCTCGAACTCGTTAATGTTCTATTTACTGAATTTTATTAAGATATAGGGTTAATTGATGAAAAAATTATGAATTTTACTTAATTTGTAAATTTAACCAACTTTTTGAATATCACCAAATATAACTTAAATTTTCATATCTTTTGTAATTTTAACCAACGGATAGATTTTAGATATATTTATTTTGAAAATAACTCTCACCATTTCAAAATAACTATCATATTCTATGATAAGTCATTGTGCTATTTTTAAAACGGTGAGAGTTATTTCCAAAAAAAATAGTTGTTTACATGAACCGTATTACTTTGTTTTACTAAAATGTATTAAATGTATAACTAAAAAAATAGAATTCAAAATTTTTCATTATCCCCTTTGTTTTACTAAAATGTATTAAATGTATAACTAAAATAATAGAATCCAAAAATTTTCATTATCCCCTTCCACGATATATCGTGTTGAATATTCCAATTTTCTTGGTGAGATAATTGATTTTTTATGTTTGAAATTAAATCATTATAATAAAATAATCTTCAACAATAGAATGCAGTCTGAGATTAATCATCTATTATAAAAAGAAACCGAGAGAGACATAATGTCCAATTTGAAATTTCAAAATCATCAAAATGCTTCAATAAAAATAGGTGAAGAAGAAGACATATGAGAAAAATAAGAAAAAGAGAACAAGCATGCTCTTGGATGATACATGATTTTAGGATAAAAATAACAAAGAAAGGAATAATAGAGAAAATGTTAATAGATTCACGTTTAGTAGGGAAATATAGTTTAAAAAAAAAAACATTTTAATTTCTAATTAGATCATTTTGACGTAGATAGTTCATTTTAACTTAAGAATAAAATAAAATATATAAGATTGAGTTTGTTTCGATCTCAGCTATGTTTTTTGTCTAGAAAATATATTCATGTGTTGATTAATTGTAAACGGTAAAACACACTAACACAGTACACACAACGAAAAGAAAAATGTGGTTGTTGAGAGTCAAACCATATAATGTGGTTTTCACATTTAATTTATGGTTGTCGAGTTGTCGAGAGTTATATGGTGTGGTTTTGACATTTAATTTATGGTTGTGAGAGTTATATGGTATAGTTTTCAAATTTAATTTTGACCTTTTCCATTAAGTGAATGAGACCAATTTAAATATATTTCAATTGAAATGCACTTTAAAAAAAAAAAAATTAAATTATCGGGACGAGGAATTTATTTGAATAATTTTAATTTTTAATCCTAAAATTGCTTGTAAACTATATTTTCTACATGTTTATGGAGGACAATGCAAATTATATGTAATGTGGAGATTACCCCAACAGTGTTTTTTTTTTTTTTTTCTGTGTGTGTTTATATATATATAAATATAATTGGAGTCTCCTAAACAATTTGAGTTTTTCTTTAATAATTTCTATGTTAGTAATTTACAAGAATTGCATGGTCGTCAACAACAATAATAATAAGTGGGCTATATTAATTAAGACCCAAAGTACGTAATTAACACACAACATTCCTAATACAAATAAATATTCTATTATGGGCTCGATCAATTTGTATCATCAATATCCATATTTGATTGATGAAAAAAGTATTTTATCATCGATTTATTGTTTCCTTTTTTTTTTTTTTTTTTGGTAATATCATTTTTTATCACATTATTATCTTTTTAAGTCCTAGACTTTTTTTTTTTTTTTTTTGAAGATATTAATTAGTCATACAATTATCTTAGAATTATACCTCTCCCTCAGATTCATTTGGAATGGCCAATGTTTCTTCAAGACTTTATGACAGACCACTTTCTTTCAATACTAATAATATTTGGAATGGCCAATGTTTCTTCAAGACTTTATGACAGACCACTTTCTTTCAATACTATTATTGGGGTTAGTTGTAGTCAAGGACCAAAATATCGGTATCGGTAGAAATATTGATATCTTGATTTTACGAAAATATCGACGGATATATCGATTTCAGTAGAAATATCGAACATTTTTTTTTTAAATATGGAAACTTTGAAAAAAACTTGAAAAATATGTGTAGTAATATACAAAATATTATAACTAACATTAATACATATATTGAATTTAACATTACAAATAAAATGATATATTTAAAATAAATATAGAGATACACTAATATTATATTTATCATCATCCTTTTATTAAATTTCAAAAAAATTAACTAAACTTAATTAAATTATAAGAGGAACCTAAATGCTAGTGTACTAATTTTTTATAAACAATTTAACTAAATTTATATAACGTAATTGTTTGGTCCACTCATAGACAAAAATATAGATATATAAAGATTAAAGAGAGAGATAAATAACTCAATTTTAATCGATATCCTTTAAATACACCACAAAAAGATTCATAATAAAAAAAAATTCATTTAAATTAAATTCATAATTAAAAGGGAAAAAAAAAAGAAATCAGCTCATTTAATTTTTTAGGAAGGAAAAAAGGAAAAAGAAAAAAGAAAAAAAGAAAAGAAATGAAAAACACAATAAAGCGTTCATGGAAAAAAAGGAAAAAAAAAAAGAGAAAAAGGAAAAAATTAATATCAGGCGCGCGTGCAATTCAACCCTCACGGACATTATCGCGATATTTTGAACGGAAAAAAATGACAACCCATTCTTATTTCGGTGTCTTCATTTTCGCGATATTTTGGTCCTTAGTTGTAGTAACCTCATCAAACGATCAACGATTTTGCATATAAACTATCTTTTTTTTTATAGCACTGATATATATAAGCTATACAGATTAAACACTTAAACCACCAAACTAATTTTTCGATCATTTTTCATTAGAATTTGACATGTAACTTGCGTGTGTTATATTTATAAGGATTTTTTGGTCTAAACAATTGAATCGTTGTATTTTCACTTCATAGTTAAGGGCTTTTTCAAATACAAAAACTTAAATGTTTGGACAAAAAAATTCTTAAAAATATGTCACGCACAAGTCATGTGCCAAAATCCAATAAAAAAATGGCTGAAAAATATGTTTGATGGTTTAAGAGTTAAATCCTTACATTTTATATATATCAATGCTAAATAAAAAAATTCGATAATTTATATGTAAAATCACTTATAGTTTGATGTGATCATTGCAATTAGTCCTTATTATAATTATTATCATTTTGCTAATTGTGATTAAGTAAAGTAAAACTAGTGAAAGAACAATAATCATTGTCCTAATGTACTTTGTCAGTATTTATGACATTGTATAAAAAGAGACTGGACTTTTTCTTTAATAATGCCATAAAGTAGTTTCCTTTTTATCTCGTAGTCACAATTTGATCACAAAAGGCAAATCAAGTGGCAGCTTCACATTTCCATTGCAATTAATATTATATTTTTATTAAAAAAACTTATATTAGTAATAACTTTATATTGATTTTGAAAATATTGTATTGTTTTGAGATTTTATATGATTAAAATATCAATAACGCATCTTTAATTCACTTATGATTATGTAGATTTTTATTATAACACTTTGAGTTGTGACTATCACATATTGTTGTATCATGTATGTATTACTTAACATACACGTGAGTGAGTGTGGAAAATTTTGGATTTTGCAAGTTTCAATTCAAACTGTTCGGATATTTCTGATAAATGTTGATGAGACAATATAATATTAGATGGACTTTAGAGTACCCATTTTCCACAGTTTATAAATGGATCTTTGGTTGAAAAGTTTATCTTTCTAAGTTGTATTTTGTAAAGTTGTAAAAATCAGAAAGATAGAGAAAGTTGATCATAACAGGTTTTTGGATCATAAGAAGACTTGAAGACTGAATTTCAGTAAGAAAGATCAATAAGTTGAAGAAGAGACCAGGATCAGGAAGTTGGATCAGTAAGCAGAAGAAACAGAAAGCTGATTGAAGACTGAAAACTGACTGTAGGATTCTGGAACAAGAAGCTATTCAGGATCAGGAAGCTATCGCATGTCAGGAAGCTGACTGCAGGTTTCAGGAATAGGTTGTTGTTCTGAAACAGGAAGTTGACGCAGGTCAGGAAGACGACACAGACCAGTAAGCAGCTACTGCATCCTAAACAGAAAGCTGTAAGTTTATCTAACTTATTCATTGCAGTACGAGGTATATTATGAATATTGTACGAGGTTTAGTTCCTGTCAAGCATCCGTTAGATAGAAGTTTATGCTGAGCCAATGAGGTGTTGCCACTTGGACCTGCGGCTCTGCAAAAAACACAGTAGCCGAGGAGTGGCGCCATTAATGCAAATCAGAGAAGGACGAACATTTCTCTCCAGTTTTCCTAGACGCATTAATTACAAAGATTTGAAGATCAATTTGAAATGCAACAAGGACAATGCATCTCTTCAACGAGCATTTTCCTACTGATATAAATAGAAGGATGGAGTGACCTTGAAGACTACTGAACTACTGATTATTTCAAGCGTTTCTAAGCTCTTCATTTCCAAGCTATTCTCAAGCTATCCAAGTTCAGTCACTCAACCTTCGAAGCAGTCTATTCAAGCACTCGAGCTCTCAAGTTCAAGGTTGACTTCAGTGTTGCACCAGTTGAAGAAACACATATACTTTTAACCATTTGTTGTGTGCTAGGTTGTTTTAGTTTGATGTCCTTAGTTGATAGGATTAGATCTTTGCTAAGTATTAGTCTTGTGTAGGCTTATAACTCTGTGTGAGTTTTGTACCCTGTGTGAGATAGTGCCTAAGAATCTTTGATTCTAGTAGGTTTAACTTGTTTGGAAGAAGTTTGTAAAACAGTGTCTTGTAAAGCAAATTGACCTAACGAAGTTCCTCCTTATGAAGGAGTAGAGTGGACATAGAAGGATTACACCACCTTCGAACCACTATAAACCCTTGAGTGTTTACTGCTTTGATTATTTGTTGCATTGCATTATCGTAAGCATTATGTCAAAAGATTCTGATAAAATCATATTTGGAAAAGAAATATGATTTTCGTAAAGAAACTCTATCTTAAGTTTATTCCGCTGCATACTGTGATACCGAGTCAGGAACCTGAAACAGTTTACTGTCAGGTTTCTGAATCGAGTCAGGTTATAACATTCACTATTGAATCAGGAACATGTTCACTAAAAAATTTTAAAACAAAAAATCGATAGAGGTTCTTGGGACCAACACAAACAATGAACAAGATTGTATATTTCAAACATACGCTAATGTTTAGCAGTTTAGGTATATAAAGATCCCACAAGTTTTGGTATGTGGAAGTGGACTGTAGACTCTTATCTTGTTTGAGTTATTTGAATTTATGTTGTTGGTAAATTAGTCTTTTTAGCAAATTAGTTTCAATAGATCAAATTAATATAGGAATAAAATAATATATGTACTAACGATTGCGCTTGTAGTTAATAAAACACAAAAATAAATAGAAGGTGCAAAAGAACGGTCGTTTTGAGTGAAAAATATATTTAGAAAACTTTAAATGTAAAAACTCACGTGAGACGGGGATTTTTTAGAGTGTTATGTAAAATCGATTTGACATATTAAATTAGTGGATCCGCTTTTATTGATCCATATGAATTTCATTTTACACTATGTTTTACGTAAGTCCGTCTCACGTAGGTAAGACGTACTCTTTTTATTATACTACTATATAAATTTAGAAAAAATATTTCCACTATATTAAATTATTTAGAAATTATGAAAAGTATTCAAAATATTACGAAAGAAAATGTTGTGACTGTATAAATATGATAATGTTGAAAAAAAACTAAATTCATTATACATATCATGAGGATGTAAATATATTTTTCCAATCACAATAATATGACGAATATATAACATTAAGGGTTAATTGCGCACTAAGTTCATGAAGCTATCGAAGGTTCTACACTTTTACTCATCCAAATTTATTTTATTGCACATAATCCACTAAATATTTATATCGTTGCATTTTGTCTTATAAACTCTATTATATCCAGAAGTACCTTTGTAAAATGATATTATTCAAAATATTCAAATTAAAAAAATATATCTCCAATTAATAAACATTGTATAAGAACATCTTTAACAGTTTTAAAAACATTTCCAAAATGAATACCAATTTTATTTCCGGTAAAAGATAATTGAATTAAATTTTAAGAACATCTTTAGTTAACAATAATATATAATTATAAAATATCAAGAAATGTTTATTTTTAAGCCTAAAAGTATAAATTATTAATGCATCGAGTGTAGAATGTCTTTTTCTAATGATAGACTAATTGGCTTGTCAAATTACTATGTTGCAAACAATATTTCATTTCATTTTATTATATTTTTAGTTCACATCGTGTACATATTAGTATCATATTCAATAATACTTTACATATTAATGATTTGATTAAATGAAATCCCTCTCATGTTCTACAAATGTTAGATATCTGTTGATCCTCCTAAAAAACAGAACTCCACTTATTCCAAATAAGTTTTATGAAACCCCTCGCCTTTTAAATTATAAGGAAGAATTAATATTACTTCTGTCCATGTATATATTCATAATGTTTATCAAAATAAATAAATAAATAAAATCATCACTGCCACATGCTCCATTAGCATTGCGTGGTTGATTCCATTCTCTCTCCATCAATTGTTATTAAAATTGATGAATAATATACATTAACCTTAAAAACATGAACACCGAATCATTTCTTAAATATTTTTCAATTGTTATTAATATTGATGAATAAATATACATTAACCTAAAACACTTGAACACTTAATCATTTTTAAGTGAGTCTTATGTGAGACCGTCTCACGGATCATGTTACGTGAGATGGATCAATTCATAACCCATCCTTCACAATTCACATGTAAATTAGTGAAAATCGATCTAGTTTATGGTTAAAAAAATGATCAGACTTACTGTGCCTTACACAAATTTTTATGATCATTTTTTTAAATATTTTTCAAACTTCTATGTGTCATAGGTTAATCAATGTAAATATACACTCCCTCCTTCCAAAACTAAATATCATTTTAGAAAATTTTTTTGTCTTAAAATAAGTGTTATATCAGGATTTCAAGGCATATTTGTCATAGTCTACAAAAAATACATTCATTCACTCCTATCAAATAAAAAAAAAAGTTGTTAAGAAAAAAGAGAGAAAACCCTCACAATAACTATATTTGAATATGGATAGATCAATCTTTATACTATAATTCTTAATCTGTGTATAAACACCTAAAACGATATTTATTTTGAAACGAAATAATGAGTAATTGGTAAGACATCATGAAATCACCATACACACTGGCATAGATTGTGCCTCTATTTTAACAAGCAAAATCCCATGTTCTATTTTGATGTTTCAAAATAATCATCATACACCAAATATTAAAATAATATTATTAATACATAACATGAATTTAATAATAGAATACTAAATAAAACATTAAATTAAAATAGAGTCTTATTTGCTATTTCAGCTGTATTACCTACTTTCCAGGTGAGTGTCTACTTACTAGGTAAGTTTTGTAGGCGTGTATAATAACGAACGGGTTTCAACTTTCATGCACGAAAATAATTGAGCACATTAATTTGGTCCACATGAAAAAGCTGTTAAAAAGGATATCAAATTGGATTTGAACATGGCTTGACTCCTCATTTCTGAATCGTTGGCGCACTTTTCATGATTGATGATCATGACTTGCCACCCCAAAAATACCCCATTTCTCTCAAAATTATATGAAATTATAAAATCGAATTTATTTCAATATGTTTGTAATTTTTTATTTTCAACAAGATTTAATTTTTCTTTCAATTTTCCCCATATTATTTTTTACGAGATTTTATACTTTTATAAATATAAATCTTCTAAATATCGACACATTGATTTTAATCTATTCGGTTATTTTAGGCGTCAGACAATCTGTACGGTTATATAGAATTATTCAACTCTAAGTTGACTTAGAACAGTCTTTGAAAACACATTAATTTATTTTAATTTTCATTTAAATCACTTTAGGTGCTAGGCGAGATTATTCGGAACAACGGGATTAGATAGTTTTGGACACTTTTTTTTTTTAAACTCCTTAGTAAAATATGTTGTTTTCATTATATACATAAAGATAATAATGCATATGTGTTCTGCGATGGTAATATAATTTAGTACATATGATTGGTGTTGACAATTTTTTTTTTTTTTGACATAAAAAAGGACTGGCTTATAAACTTATCCTATTTAGATATACCGAAAAATTGTCCCATCCTATAATGTAACATAGTTTATTTTGTATTTGCATTATTAGAAATCCATAATACGTGGTCGAAGCATGATAGCTTAATGGTAAAAGTGGTTGCTATCTAGATTTAAGTCTTGATTCGAGTCACCAAATTTTTTTTTAAATATTATTTTATCACATCGATGATGAACATTGAAAATTGTATAGACGAGAGACAAAATGACATGGTGATAGATACTCATAGTTTAGTGGGATGCAACACAAAAGATGCTTTTAATTGTCTCCAAGTGTTTGGAAGCAAAAGGGCTCAATCAAGTGTAGGAATAATTGGACCATATATATCATCCATGCATCTTCATTTTGGGACTAAAGTTGCACATTTTTGGTATTCTAATGACAACACCACTACAAAAATGATAGGGCTCATTTTGAGCCTCATCATTAATTTATACCTCCACTATAGTAATGTGTATGCAGCTTTTGAATTCTTCACCTTTATATATATATATGTTTTTGGGTTTCTTAAAAGATTTGATTGAAAACAACTGTTCATAGTAGGCGCACGCCTTACATAAGGTCCATCATTACCTTATGGTTTCACCATCTTTGTTTGGTGCCAAGGATCTCCACCACATAGTTCAATTATTTTTCACAATTTTATTTTGTTTGAGATAGTGAAATTGAATTAAAATATTCATATTCAAAGAGAAAAATTCTATTTTATTTCGAATGTTGGAATTGAAATTATAAAAATATTTTATAAAAAATAATATATATTTGAGGCTCTTAATAGTTAAGGAGATTTTTTTAAAAATATTTTTGTGATTTTAATTTACCATTTGTAATATTATATACGTTCTATACTTTATAATTAATTTTAATTTAATAATTCAAATAAATTAGATATTTTAAAAATGTTTATTTTGAAACAAAAGACAATAATAATTAATGATTAACTAGATATGTTTATTATTAAGATTTAAAATTAAACCATTGCATAAGTGATTTGAAATTGAGTAGATGAATCTGGGTAATTCAAACAATTTTTTTTATTCAATAAAATTTAAATAGTATATTATGAGATAATTTCACGAATTTAACCCTAAATTCTTTTATATCTCACATAGTTAAATGAGTTTGATGAGCTATATTATGAAATGTATATTTGAGACTGTCTTGCCTAAATTTTTTACATAAATTTGAAACTTAATTTTAGCCATTACTAAAAATGATTGAAGATCATACAAACTTCACGAAATCATCATATTCAATTATGTCTAAAACTTGTTTCCACTAAATGAAGTTAAAGATTAAAGTGAGAAATAGTTCACATGTCAATTGTCATTGACAAAGATTGTATACATTAAAACAAATTATGTGCTCTCAAATAAATTCGAGAGTCTGCCACAATAGATATAGATTTTCACTTACATTTATCTATAGAATCTGGGATTTCAAAATTAAGATTTCACTAAATTCTCATAAACATTCCAAACACTGGTTAGTACTCACCATATAAAGTGAATTTAAAAAAAAAACAAGAAGATTAATTGAATTGAATTAAATCTAATCTTTTTCACCTTTTCAAAAAAGATATATACTTGATTAAAAAAAAAAGATATATACCTTTTTAGGTAGACACAAAAATTAATATTCGCATATATCTAGTTAATCTAATTTTATGTTATCCTAGAACGGAAATTAAATTCACAGTTAGATTTAAATAGGGTTAATTTCTTTTTATCCTGTATACAAGACATTTTTCATTTTTTGACAACCAAATATACGTTTTCCAATTCTAGTCTAGTATGTTTAAATTTTTTCTAATTTCAATTAAATTTTCCAATTTTGGTCCTATATGTTTCAATTTTTGTCAATTTCAATCAAATTTTGATTGAAATTCCCAAAATCGTCGATGTTACGTGAGATTCTCTAGCGGTCATCCGATTAAAATTAAAAAAAAAAAGAAATATACAGAATCAAAATTGGAAAATTTAATTGAAATTTGGAAAAATTGAAATATATAGGACCAAAATTGGAAAAAATTAAAACATATAGAACCAAAATAGGAAAATGTATACTTGGTTGTTTGAAAATGGAAAGGACCTTACATACATGATCAAAATTGAAATTGTCCCAAAAAATATCATGATGATATTGTTTCAAGAGTCTGAGAAAAGATTATGTTTAACTTTCAATATTACCCAAAATTAGTTTACCATTTTTTTCCAAATAAAATACTTTTTATGTATGGAATTTAGAAATAATTATTATTACTTTCAAAATTAGAGTAAATCTCATGTGTAACTGGGGTCGGGTTAGATTCGATCGAATCCGAGTAATTTTTTTTTTTTTTTGCTCTAACATTTATGTTATATTAGTCATATTTTTATATTATATTAGTCATACATTTATATTCAAGCATCATAACCTTAGTACAATATTTTACTTTAAAAAAATCGTTGACATTTATACTATGTTAGTCATACCTTTATGTTATATTAGTCATATCTTTATATACAAATACCATATATTTATCTAAAATGTTAAGGTACAGTTAACATTACTAAATGTATGACTAACATAACTAAAATTTATGACTAGTTAACATTATATAAAAAGTATGACTAACATAACATAAATGTATGACACTTGAGAGCGAGTTTGTGTATGGATATCTAGGTACGTGGCTGCGTGTCAGAGTGTATCAGACCCGAGTGCATGGATTTAGGATCCGTGTATAAAAAATTGTGTCAAAATTAACTTAATCTAACATTTTCAAATGAAACACTTTTTTAGTGTTAATTTACATATTAAATAAGAATAGGTTAAATAGATTTGCCATACTTCGTAATAAACATCAAATATTATGATTAATATTTCAATATTACCTTAATTTACCTTTTCCGATATGATATATATATTTTTTTATATCTTTAAAGTAATCGTGGTAATGAAAATTAATAATTTATAAAATCAAAATAGGTAAATCATTCAAAATTGTCTCTACTATGTATACCATTCTCTAAACATCAAATATCATGTGATGATCGATGTTTTGTGAATTTGAAAAAAAAAATGATTAATTTTTCAACGTATGCCCAATTTATCTTTCCTTTTCATTTAAATGAAATACTTTTTATATTTTCAAAGTAATTATAGCAATGAAAAGTCAAATGTTTATTAAATAAGAGTTGATAAATCTTATACAATTCTGTTTAATATGTGTATGATTTTCTTAAACATCAAATATTATGAGGTATGAGAGTGTTTTATAGTCATAGTAAGACATACTCCCACCCATTCTAATTATATAACGTTTTGGATAGCTGCACCAAATTAACAAAAAATAAATAAAAAATTCCTAATATACCCTTAATAGTTTGTACTTCTTCAAATGATGCATTAACTTTTCACAATTTCCACTAAAAACAGTGTTAATAAGAGACAAAATTAAAAGTCTAGATTTGAGATCATAAGTTTATGTCATACAGAACCTCAATTCGTGAGTCTTTAATGAATCCTTTTAGGCAAAAACTCATGTGCAACCGTCACACTTATAGTATAGAAAAACATATTTATAATCATAAAAAACATATTTGAATAACTCATACGTATATTGTAAAAAACATACTTATAAAACATATACTTATAGCTGAAAAACACATATTTATACCTGTAAAAGACATACTTGAATCATGTCGCATGTGAGACAGTCTCACAAGAAACCAACTCATCCTTTTATATATTAGATCTTATATTGACTGTTTTCAAGTCCAAAATTAATTGTTAACTTATCGTTCCTAAATTGATAAAAGATTTAACAATCTTGCTGATTGTCTTGCTTTTAATAGGTTAAGTCTTCTCGACCCTTTATTTTTTATGAGGCTCCTCGTCTTTTAATCATGGGCGGATCTTTTAATGGGCAGCATTGGTCTCCAGCCCAGTGCAAGCCCAACATATTTTTCTTTATATGTATATAAGTCCAAAGGTATATTTTAAGTGAACTCAATCCTAAAATAACATTAACCCACTAAAAAATAAAATCAACCCCAAAATTTAAAATTCTTATACAATATGTCCAATTTTTTTTTTTTTTTCTTTTTCCAAACATGAAATATAAATATTGGATAATCTTCATTAACGACAGATATCAATTTTCTTCAAATTTCAGATGTGAGTTTGTTGACATCTTCCATCACATTATTAAAAGTAATGTCTTTTTTTTTTAATTCATTTAATATTTTTATGAAATACCTATGAATAATGTCTTATGACTCCCATATATTCGTGTCTTGAAATATGTATGGATAATATATTTTTATTTGTTATATCATTTGAATTCATTAGTAATTTAGTTAGTTATTCAATTAGTATTTTCAATTAATATTAAGATTTGGTCTGAACTTTGAATTCAATTAAAAAATTCTTTTAGTTAGTTAATTAGTTATTAAATCAACATACAACTATCGGTAACACTAATTTAATTTAAGGTGCAAAGAATTAAATTTGACATATTACTTCGAATTTGTAATTAGTTATTAAAATTTTATTTTCATAGGGTTATAATCTTGCAGAAACTTAAGTTTAAGCCTTCCAGCGTATTTCTTGTAGGGCATAATTTAATTGAACATCTAAAGATTTTGTTATGTATAAATTTTAATGTGTCAAGACGCGTACTTTTCAGCCCACCCACCCACTATTAAATATCTAAAGATTTTGTTATGTATAAATTTTAATGTGTTAAGATGCTTACTTTTCAGCCCACCCCACTATTAAATTCTGGATGTCAACCCCACTATTAAATTCTGGATCCGCCCAATAATAAAGAGCATCAATGGATTGATGAACGTCTTAGCATGCCACTAAGAGAAATGAATATTACTGATTCTTGAAAATTCTACTATTTCGATGAAAATATATCTTAGTTTTACGAAAATATTGTCGAAATATCAATATCGACGGAAATATCGGTACATAAATTTATCGATATTTTTCAGATATTTAACATATTTACCGATATTTCCCCGACATTCTACCAATATTTATCAATATTTCCATGATATTTCATGGATTTTTATATAATTTTTGCCATGAAACCACGATATTTATCGATATTTTGTCGATATTTCACTTATTTTCCTACAAATTGTACCATGATTTCATCGATATTGAAATCGATATTTTGCCGATATTTCACTTATTTTCTTACAAATTGTAGGATGAGGTCAGCGATAATGAAATTGATATTTGGTTGATATTTTACGATATTTTGATAAATTTTTTCATTTTTTACTAGTTATGTGGAAAAATAAAAATATCAGCAAATTTCTCATTTTTTTTATGAAAAAATGAAAATATCGGAGATATATCGATTGTACCCGTCACGTGAAAAAATGAAAATATTCAGAAATATGAAAAATATCGGAGATATATCGATTGCACCCAAAAATGAAAATATTGGGGAAATATCAGACATATTTCCGAATATTTTCATCCATGAACTGACGGTGGCCAATGACCAGCTAGGAGAGAGAAACCCTAAGGAGCAACTAATTACCATTGAACCTAATTACAAGAGCCTCATGTGTATACAAAAGATGGGAACCATTTCTTCTGGCATCACTACCCTCCTTCCTTCTTGGATCATCCCACGCAGGATATACTTTATTCCATCCATTTGTCGACGAGGGTAATATGGCAACGCTCGCCTTTATCTTTTTAGTATTGCAGTTCATGGCATTCTCAGATCTTGCAACGATTGCTTGTCGTTCAAAGCGAAGGTTACCACGTCTACAAAGGATAGAGGTATGGTCCATATGTGGGCCCGCAGGAATTAAGTTCAGGTTTGGAATTTGTATGGATAAGAAAATCGATAGAGGTATGGGTCCATATGTGGGCCCGCAGGAATTAAGTTCAGGTTTGGAATTTGTATGGATAAGAAAATCTGGGGCATTTCGCAAGATGGACATATTTACTGTTTGGATATTGCCAACAAATAGTTTTTGCCTCATCCCAACTCCAACATCTGCGGTGTTTAGGTTCCAGAGACGGAGTCGAGGGACTAAGGGTGGCGGCCGCCCCCAAAATTCTGAAAAAAGTTGCATATATATACATAATATAATATATTATGTATAATATATAAATGGGCTAATGTGCGGCTGTATCCATATGTGATTGAATATGAAAGTCAACCCAAGTGAATAAAAAAATAAATGATGGGCCATTAACAACTTCCAAAATACTGCAACCAAGAATACACACATTTAGCTATATTTTATTTATTTTTATCTTCTTTTCAAATAAGCCATTAAAGTGTCGAAGAGCAGCAGAGCAGAACTTCATTTTTTGATCATCCAAAATTCACCTTTCTTGATGAATATAAGCCTTATAAGGTAATATACTAACATTAATGCTTTTATTTTTATAGTTTACTTTAATCTTATTATGCTTTGCATTTTTAATTTTTGAGTTATTTGTTTTAAACCCTAATAAGATTTCTTATGTAATCATGTATTTCCTTAACTTTATTTTAAATTTTTAGTGGTATTTTTGAATCTTAACCTTAAATGTCTTAGTATATTAGTATATATTTAAATTATTTTTAATTTTTTAGTCATTTGAAAACACAATGATATTTTTTGAAATGGGAAATTACTTGTTGTTGTACTTATATAATCTTGTATTTTTATATACATATGTAGGTAGATTGACTATGAAGTATAAGACACTTGATTCGTTTTTCTCAAAGAAACGAAATTTTCAAGAGAGTTCAAGTTCTTATATTTTAGAAACTTCAAGAGTTGATGTCGATGTGGATAGTGTTCAAATAGCTAATCTTTCATCAAATGGTGTTGATGTGTCTTCTTCAAGAGTTATACAAAAGCTTGATCATGATTCTAATGGATTTCATATTGAACGAGATCCTGGATTGCGTATGTCTATATGGAGTTGCCCAGTAAATAAAAGAGATGAGATTAGGCGTGCTTATTTAATTGTCGGTCCATATCAAGGAGTGTCTATAAATTCCTCTCAATTTGTGGATAAGCACCGTAGAATGTTTTTACCAGCTTGGTATAAAAAAAATTATGATTGGTTGGAATATTCACCTACAAAAAATGCTGCATATTGTCTTCCGTGTTTTCTTTTTATCAAGCCATCTGCGCATCCATGGGCTCATGCATTTAATGTGGATGAATTTCAAGCTTGGAAGAAAGTAAGTAATGGTGAAAATTGCTCCTTTTTGATTCATAATGTCCAAATTCATCACACAAGATAGCTATGAAACAGTCTCGTGATCTAATGAATTCACTGCAACATATTGAGAGGATCATAGACAAACAATCCTCTAAGATGGTTGAGAAAAATCGTTTGAGACTTAAAGTTTCTATTGATGTTGCAAAATTATGTGCATTTCAAGGTATAGGTTTTAGGGCTCGTGATGAATGTCCAGATTCAGATAATTGTGGAATTTTTTTTAGAAATTATAAGTCATACAATTTCTTATAATGATGAGATGAGCTCAATTGTCTTGGAAAAAGCTCCTGGAAATGCTTCTTATACTTCTCCTCAGATTCAAAAAGAGATTTTGTCACTTTATACGAGTAAAATTCAAAGATACATCTGATAAGAAATTGGTGATGCTAAGTATTGCATCATTGTGGATGAATCTCGAGATGAGTCAAAAAGGGAGCAAATGACCATTGTGTTAAGATTTGTGGATAAAGATGGGTTTATTTGTGAGAGATTTCTTGACATAGTTCATGTGAAAGATACCAAAGCTACTACTTTAAAAAGTGACATTTCTGCAGTTTTTTCTCACAATAATCTTATCATACAGAATATGAGGGGACAAGGTTATGATGGTGCTAGTACTATGCGAGGAGAGTGGAATGATTTACAAGCTCTATTTTTGAAAGAGTGTCCATATGCATACTATGTCTATTGTTTTGCTCATCGACTATAGTTGGTCTTAGTGGCAGTTGCTAAAAGTGTTATACCGGTTGAACATTTCTTTTCACATGTGACTATTATTGTGAATTTGGTGGATTCTTCTTCCAAACGCCATGATCAACTACAAAGTGCTCAGTCCATCCAAATTGCAGAATTAACTTCCACAAATGAACTTGACACTGGGAAAGGAAAAAATCAAATTGGAAGTGTGCAACGTTCAAGGGATATACGATGGGGCTCTCATCTAAGGTCTCTTCACAGTGTACGCAATATGTTCAAGTCCATTCTTCTTGTTTTAAAAGTGATCGTCAATGAGAAAAACAATTTGTCTTTTAGAGCCACAGCCGATGGAGCATATGACACAATGACATCATTTGAATTTGTGTTTATCTTGCATTTCATGATTGAGCTACTTGAAATGACAGATGATCTTTGTGGGATCTTACAATGCAAAAATCAAGATATTGTCAATGCAATGGATGCGGTTCTTATCACAAAAGAACTTCTTCAGAGATACAGAGACAATAAATATGATCAGTTGCTTGATGAAGTGAAGAGTTTCTGTGAGAAGTATGAGATAATTATCCCTAAAAATGAATGCTCAACATTATTCAGGTAGAGGTTGGGTTCTTAAAGGTAGTCCAGTTACTTTGAGGCATCATTATCGATTTGATATATTCATGGAAACACTAGATTCTATAATTTTGGAGATGAATAATCGATTTAATGATGACACAATTGAACTACTTAGGCTCAGCTCAGCTTTGGATCCGAGAGATGGATACAAATCTTTCAACATTGATAATATTTGTGAACTAATGGAGAAGTTCTATCCTGATGATTTTAGTAGCCAAGAGAAATTGCATATGAAGTATCAATTGGAACATTTTGAAATTGATATCAGATGCAATGAGCTTTTCCAAAAGGTATCAATACTTTCAGAGTTGTGTCAATTGTTGTCTAAGACTGGTAAGACAATGAATTACTACCTTGTTGATAGACTAGTTAGACTTACTCTAACTCTTTTGGTTTCTACTGCAACAACGGAACATGCATTCTCATCTATTAAGATTGTCAAGACAAGATTGCGAAACAAAATGGAAGACGACTTTTTGTCTAAATCATTACTAATGTACATCGAAAAAGAAATTGCTGAAAAATTTGATGTTGATTCGATTGTTGATGAGTTTGATGGTATGAAGAAGCGACGAGTACAGCTTAAAAAGCATAACTTAATAAGGTTAGTGAACGTTATCTTTTATATTACTCTAATTGTTTAATTTTTTTTAACATTTTATAATTATCTCATGGTAAATTTACAAATATGAGATAGTAATATTTTTCCTTTGATTTTACAGAGTTGATTCTATTGTAATGACATGCCACTTAGAGTTGTAGATTTTGATATGGATTGTTCTCGATGTAAGTTACATATCTTTAAATATTTTAAATCGTTTATTGTGTATTTCGAGTATAATAGGTATATAATATGATAAAAATATGCATTGGTATTAAATATCTATATTCGATTTTCATAATTCGGGTTTTAAGAAAGTTCGCCCTCCAAAGCATAAATCCTAGCTCCGTCCCTGGCCGTTCACCTTTGATCCAAGAATCGAATGGCAATCTCTACTATTTGTCTAGGTTTTTGGACGATATAAGCGAATCAGTGGCCTTGTGGGAGTTGAAAAAGGACGAGGAAGAGGAATCAGGTTTTAGTTGGATCTTGAAGTATAATGATCGTGTAGGGAATCTTCCTCCCCCTTGCTGGGCTTCGAGAAAGGATTGGATAGTGAGGAAAATATTTTAATGATATTCCAAAAATAAATTTTGGTGTAAGAATCTATTTATAACAAAAAAATTTTTAAGATTTAACCGTAGAAGCTATTTATCTAAATTTTGTAATTTATAAATATTTCTGGCAAACAAATCTGTATAATGAAGTATTTTTTAGAAATATAAATATAAATACTACTCCGTTTCATATTAATTGTCTTTTTGAAGTATTTTTCATAGATTAACGAACATATGATTTGAACAAATATAACCTTAAACAATATTTATCTCTCCTATCCATTCCAAATTACATTAATTCTTTCTTTATTTATTCCTTAATTATTTCATTATAATTTTTCTAGCTTAATATAAATTTAAAATTTTCAAAGATTGAAATTGAAGGTAAAATTTAAAAAATAATGACAAAATAGCCAAAAAGACAATTAATATAAAATAAAATTTTAACTCTAGAAAGACAATTAATATGAAACAAATCAATAAACTCTCTTTAATGAGTATACAATTTAGGCTTCTACCAAACTTAGAAGGTGTCGTTTCTTCTATAAATAAGTGAAATATAAAATTTACTTTTCAAATTTAGCTAACCTCAAAAATAAAATGATATTTGTCCATTGTGATCAACTTTTAATATGTCCATCAATAATGTATAATAATTATATTTTCTTATTATATAAAAAATGAAATTAATAAATATTTTAAAATTTTGATACATAAATCATTAATACACTTTAACATGTCCGTTGTTGGTAGGGTAGCAGAGTTGAACCTCAAGGCACATTCAATTTCAATCTCTCAAACAATTCTTCCTTTCTTCACTCTGTTAACTATCACGATCGCCGTCAAGAAAGTAGACGGAAACAGGGACGACCGCAGTACGGGTCAGTTCATACCAAATAAAGCCAAAAGGAGAGATAAATATTTGTTTGGTGTCCTAAAGTTTAATAACTGTGTATAAAACAATTTTAACATCTTTTAAACCTTTAAAGGACGAGAGTTCCAACTTCCAACAAATTACAAAAATATATTGGAAAAATAATTCAATATGAAAAGCGACAAATAAAAGAGAGGTACTATCTCATTTTCATAATAAATATCATTCTAACGTTTAAGTTTTATTTTAAATTAAGTGATGTTTTAGATTTTTATATAATTTTATTTTCAAATTATTTCTATCAATATTCATTATTTAAAATTTGGAGATTTAATAGGATATATTTTTATGGAACAATGATTCTCTTTCCGATTTTAAGTTCTAAATTCTTTAATTAGTTAAGAATAAATCTGTTCAATTTTTATGTTGTGTAATGATGAAACGGAGGTAGTATGTAATTTTTATAATTTTAAAATAATATATAAATTAAAATAAATTAAATTTTATTAAGTAATACTCCCTCCAACTCCAATTAAATGTCATTGAAACTTTAGAAGTCAGATTTTGTTTCAATTAAATGTCATTTTACACTTTTATTAAACTTTATCACCAAATTATCCTCATTGATTTAGCTAAAATTAAGAGATTTAATATAATGTTTTTATGGATTTTTTTTTTTTTAAATTTTAAATTCTTAATTTCTTGATTTTTAAATGAGTTTTGGGAATGGGGAAAAGAAGGCAAGAAAGACTAAAAATAGTTGAGGAATAAAGTAAACACACTAAATCTTTATTTAGCATCACACCAAGGATATCTTGCAAAAATATAAGCTTGATAGACGTAATTTACAGAAATAGATCGGAGCAGAGATTCCGATTACAGCGGAGAGCAGCAAATGGAAGAAACTCAAAGAAATTGGAATTGGAGAAAAAGTGAATCAGAGTGTAGAGAGGGAAAAAGCCCTCTCTAGGCACAGGGATTGGTGTTGGGACTCGGGAGGATGAAGGATTCGGCGATGTTGGTGAAGAAGGGCTTTCTTTTTCTTTTTTTACATTTGATTTTGATTTGATTTTTAAGTTTTGAATTTAATTATTTGTTAAAAAAATTCATTTTCATTTTTCATATATATTTTAAAATTTTATCAATTTTCTTATGATTTGAATATTGTTTCTGTTTTTTAATTAAATTTTTTTTTTTAACGATGCGGCGTATTTAGAGAGTCCAACTCAACAATTTCTCTCCAAAAATTGAGGATTTTCAGATTGGGACCACGTAACCAAATTCGGTGGCCATGTTAGCCCCGGAAATATTTTTCGACTAAAATCGGACTTAAATTGGATAAAATTAAGAGTTAAAGAACAAAAATTGGAAAGTCAAAATATACTGCATCAATTGAATTGGGCCTAAGTTAGAGGACGAAAATTGATATTTTTCCTAAATATTTAATTTGATATTGATTGGGAAAAAATCATTTTTAGTCCAGGTCTAGAGACGTCCGATTTTGGTCTTTTTATTTTTCGATCATCAATTTTAGTCCCTCAATTGAAAAATGTGTCCAATTTCAGTCATTTTTTCGCCAGAATCTATATTTTCCTACCACTTTTTGACGAGTGTCACACAATCGCTCCCAATTTCATGATTTCACTCACCTTCAGCTGATGTGGCTGTTTTTATTTGATGTGGCATTTAATTTTGTGTTAGTCTAAAACTAAAGCCAAATATATGGCCATGTCATTAGTTGCATTAAAAAACAAAAAAATGATAAACAAAAATTAAAAATAAATGAAAATAAAAAACACAAAATACACTTTCAACAAAAATGGGATTAAGATTAAAAATTCCCCAAATCTACATTCATCGATTTCAACCCAGTTACCATAAGCCAAACTCCCCTGAAAAGATTATCTAGATTATATAATTGATTTTTCTAATGAGTTGGTGGAATTTATAATTTATATTTATTAAATTTATTTGGACTCGATTAAAATCGATAAGTTTATTAATCACGAATGTAATCGATAAATTACGACTCAAACGATTGATAGATTAACTAAGCTCGATTCAATCACTATATATATATATATATATATATATATATATATTGATAGTGGTATCACTAACAATATTATGTCATCACCTGCGTCATTTCCTGCTATATCAGCCGTTCACTTTGAAACATATTATTGAAGAAAATATCAGTCTGATGGAGACATTCTTCACATGGTGGAAGACTTTTGGACTATCCACAGATATTCTCCCCGAAAGCTTTAACAGTCTCATGAATGAATGGGTCTGTGTTTCTCCTGTTGTTCAAAACGATTCTAAAAAGCCATACATTGAAGGAAAATCTTCTTGTATGTTCTTCATTGAATTTGGTATTCCTTGGGTTTGGAAGTGGAAACCAATTTTTGGTTATACCAACTATGGAGCTCCTTGTTTATGGAGAATCAGTCTTTGTAAATTCTGGGAAAAACTCATACGTATTGACCCAGAAACTGAGGAAATCTTTGGGTTCGAATCCCTTAAAAAGATAAAAGAAAAAATCAAGATCTATAAACAAGATCATGAAAAAAGATTGGAAGATGATGATTCCAGTCCTTTTAAACTTTTTTCTCAGAAATATTCTGAGATTTATCCTAAAGAAAAAATTATTGAAATCTTTTTAGAACAGATGAAGAAGGATATATCCAGACAATTGAGAAGTTCAGAATCTGATACTTCCATGAATTCAGATACAAGTTTGAATCAGTTCAATGAATTTATGCAAGATGCTCAAAATCCAGATGATGACATTGAGGATCTTAATATCGATAGTGCATTTGATAGAATCAAAGATTCTCTTAAGGAAAATAATCCTTCTCATTCATAGATATGAATTTTCAAGAATTGCTTTATGGATCTTTCAAATCGCTTCAATCAAAGGCACAAAAGAGATTGTGCAAGATGTTTCTGCTATTCTCAATGGAGAATCAATAAACAAGCAATTATTGATGAAGGAAGAAAAGAATTCCGACAGACTGTATTGGAATATCCAGAGGAAGAAAAAGTCCATATTGATGCCTTTATGGAAAGAATTACCTTGGAGGGATGTATTATAAAAAAATATAAAAAGAATTTAAAGATTCTTGATCAAAAATTTCAAAGGTGTATGGATAAGTATCCACCTACTGAAGAATGTCTCCATCAGACTGATATTTTCTTCAATAATATGTTTCAAAGTGAACGGCTGATATAGCAGGAAATGACGCAGGTGATGACATAATATTGTTAGTGACATATCACTATTACACTCTGTTAGTGGCATATCACTATTGCACTTTTTAATTTTTGGAATCCGGGGTTTCATGTCCGGTTCTTCCTCTATATATTGCTCTCTTTCTTTCTTAGATAGGCACGCTTGAGTATTAACTCGCCCCCTTCTTTCTCTCTCTACTCTTCTCTTGTAATCTTTTAATAACCAGAAGGTCTGTATAAAAGCTTGTTGTTTTGAAGTTTACTGTGTAAGTTTGTGCTTTTCCTTTCCTTGTTGGATGAGAATATTGGGATTAGAAGTATTACTTCTTCCTCCATAATTTAAGTTTGGGGGTTTTCCCCTTCCTCCTCTTCCTCTATAAGAGGAAAAGTTGCCTCGTCCTAGTGCACTCATACCTGTAAATTCAAGCATGTTAAATATTCACGAGTTAAAAAATCAGGAAGATGATTATCTTCTCCTTTTTTATATATGATATTAAAATCAAAAGGAGCTAAATGAGCTTGCCATCTTGCAAACATTTGCTTTGAAACATCATGTTTAAAATCTTTTATAAACATAAATTTTGCAGATTGACAATCAGTTTTTATAATAAACTTTTGATTGTATAAATCATCTTGGAATTTAAGAACGCACCTGACAGTAGCTAAAATTTCTTTAGCCATAGTAGAATAATTTTTCTGAGCATTATTCCATTTACCAGAATAAAACCTAACAAGATATTCTTGTTTATTTTGAGGATTTATTTGTTTAAGAATTCCTCCAAAACCAATATCAGAAGCATTAGTTTCAATAATTTTTTCCCATTGAGGGTTAGCAAGCATAAGACAAGGAAGATTTTTAACCTTTTCTTTAATTCTTTGAACTGCTTCAGTATGTTTGTCAGACCATGGTAAAGAATTTTTCTTAAGTCTATCATATAGAATAGTAGATTCCTTATTAAGATTTTCAATATATGGAGATATGTAATTAAGACTTCCAAGAAATCTTTGAAGTTGAGTTTTATCAGTAATAATATCAGGAAATTTTGATCCAAACTCAATACTTCTTTGTATAGAAATAATATTACCTTTTTCAATATTATGTCCAAGAAATCTAATATTTGTTTGGAAAATGATCATTTTTGGCTTGGAAATGACAAGACCATTATGTATGACAATTTTTTTAAAAAGTTCTAAGTGTTTAAAATGACTTTCAATGTCTTTGGAAAACACAAGAATGTCATCAATATAAACAATAATGAAATCACTATAAGGAGTGAAAATATCATTCATAATCTGTTGGAATTCAGAAGGAGCATTTTTTAAGCCAAAAGACATAACATTCCATTCATATTGTCCTATAGGAACATTAAAAGCAGTTTTATATCTATCAAATTTGTTAATTTGGATTTGCCAAAAACCTGATTTAAGATCAAACTTTGAGAAAATCAAAGCATGAACTAATCTGTCAAGAAGATCCTTCTTATTTGGAATAGGATGTCTAATCCATTTCAAAACTTTATTAAGAGGTTTGTAATTAATGACAAGTCTAGGTATGCCTCTTTCTTGTTCAAAATGTTTATTAACATAGAAAGCCGTACAAGACCATGGAGATTGAGAAAGAGAAATAAGCTTCTTATCAAGAAGTGATTGAATCTCTTTTTTACATAACTCTAAATATTCAGAGTTCATTTGGCAGGGTCTTGCTTTAGTAGGAATATTATTTTCTTTAAAATTATCTTCATAGGGAAGGGAAACAATATGTTTCTTTCTTTCCCAAAAGACATTAGGAAAATCATTACTAATTTCTATGGAGAAATTATTATGAATAATTTTGATTTTATCCTGTAATTTAGGATTTTTAAGTTTTTCATCTATAGATAAAAAGTTAATTTCTTCTTTTAAAGAATTTATATGAAAAACTTTTCTATCAATTTGTTCTTGTAATTCATTAAGAACTCTATGAATCGGTTTTGTAATAAAATGAAATTGTATAGGCTTTCCCTCAAAGGTTCCTATAAGACCTTTGGTATTAACAGAAGTTAAAGGCTAAATTTGATGTAAAAAGGGAAGACCAAGGATAAGTTGGCTAGATATGTCTTTAGCCAGAAGGAAACTAGTAGAAATACATTTTTTATCTTTACAAATATAAACTTTAGGAAGTTTATAATTAATATTAAGAGGTTTTCCTCCAGCATGAGAGAGAGAATGAGAAGTCTTATGAAAGTACCTGGTTGGTATAAGACCTTCTTGTATAACATTTAGATCAGCACCACTATCGATCATGGCTATAAATTCTTTTTTGTATGAATTTTCTATGAGAAGAGTAATTTTAGTATACCATTTCTGAGATATAATCATAGTAATAGTAGAAAGGTGATTTTTCTGAAGGGATATTTCCTCGAATTGTTCTTCAACAGATATATTTTTCCCTTTCTCAATAGCAGAAATGCGATGATGGAGTTCAAAATTATTATCTTTAAGTAATTTTAACATCATTTTTTAGATTATTTACTTCATAAAGTAAATCTTGTATGGTAATAGGATTTTGATTATTATATTTATTTTTTAGAAGTTTATTTACTTCAACCATAGAATAATCATTTTTTGAAGAGATTATTACTTCTTCTTTTTTAGAATTAGAAGGAATATCTTCCATTTGATCAATAATTTGAACACGTAAACTAGGATCTTTAACTCTTTTGAGAAATTCAAGAATATTACTATCAGTGAGAGTATTAATATTTAAATCTTTAAATTGTGACAAGAGTTTATAAAATTCTTCATCTTTTTCATAAATATTTTCATTCTCATAAGTATTACTTATGTGATTTATGCAAGATTTTCCTTGTTTACAATTTTCGCATTCTTCTTCTGAAAAAATAGAATCATCTTCTTTGTTATCAGAAGTGTCAGTACTATAGTAACTTTTAGAATGATCGGTTTCAGAATTATTTTCAAAAATTATGTTATAAATAATTTCTTTCATATCATCATCAATATCAAGATTTTTAATCTTTTCTTTAGCCCAACATTGATTAGCATAATGTCCTGGCTTACCACATTTTCTGCAAATAATAGGAGAATCTCTCATTTCTCTCTTCTTATATTTATTCTTTTTAAAAGAATGTTTTTCTTTTTCTTTAGACTTATCTTTGTCTTTATATCTTTTTCTTTTTCTGAAATATGATTTCTGTTTATCATCATTATTCTTATCTTTATGTGAATAATATTTTTTTATCTTTAGGTATATTCATACCAAATTGGTTACAAAATTGACCAAACTATCTTCTTTCAAGACGATTTTGTGTTTTTATTTGTTGATTTAATTTTAAATCATTACAAAGAGATATACCTTCTTGAATACATATACTAATAAGATTTCCATAGGTATAATTATCATAAAGAATAGATATATTATCTTTTCTAAGAATTTTTCTGACTCTTTCAGCAAAAAGACTTGGAAGACCATCAATGAATTTAGCTTTCTAATGATTAGAATTACATTCTGGTAATTCAAAGATTCTGGATAAGAAAGTATCTTTATACCATTTGAATTTTGTAAGAGTTTTACATCTTAGATTACTAAGAAGAGTTCTAATAGTTTCACTATTATCAGTATATCTACCTGTGAAATATTCAATTAAGGTAGTAACAAGAGAGTAAACAACATTTTCAACAAGGATTCCATTCTCACTTTTTATGGATCCTAAAATCTCACTTCTTTGGTTTGGTTTAAGATAATTATCCCACCAACCTTTTAATTGTCCAGTAAATCCTGCTATAATCATTTTAGCAATTTCTTTATCAGTATTACCAGTATTTTTGCATATAGTGTTGTACATAAGAATTCTATGTGCAAGTGTATAAATATGTGTGTCAGTATTACCATTAAGATTCCATTCATAAATGATTTTCCCATTATAGCTATTTGAGATAGTATATTCTTGTTCTTCATTAAGAACATCCATAGGAGTTGGTCTATTATAGTAATATTTATTAAGAGTAGGTCTATCACCCCATCTCATCTTATTTATAGTTTCTTCTTTATTATCTTCTTCATTAAGAGCAGATATATTAAAGGCTTTAAACTTTTCTTCTATAAATGCTTCTAATTGAGAGACAGAAGATTTAAGTGTAAAATTTTTTATATCAGAAGGAGGTTGTATAGAAGAAGACGCAATAGAAACAATATCTGTTTCTTTTTCAAGTTGTATATGTACATCAGGTTTTATCTGATTAATATGAGAAATGATTCTTTCAATTCTGTCTTTAAGAGATATAATCTCTTCACCCAGGATAGTTAAATAAAGGTTTGTATAATTTTGTTTTTCCAGAAGTTGGTTTACATGTTTAATGGTGATTTGAAGAGTATCATTTTCAAAAAATTTTGAAAAGGCAACAAAATTAATTTGCTTATCATTCTTCTCAATTTGAAAAGCAGATTGAGGAGGGAATACAGATTTCTGTATTTGTCCTGAAGGCAATAAATTATAGATATTATATATATATTAATATATTTTCTAGCTAGTTTTAATCCTACGTGTATTAAAATTCATAATTTTAATCCCATATAATATATAATATCTATATCTTCTAACAGAAAAAGTGAATTAAGTTTCGACCAAATTTAACAAGAGCAAGTCTCCTGTGAGACCGTCTCATGAAATTTTAATGCATTGTGTGAGACGGATCAATCCACAACTCAATTACCAACCACCCAAACCCTACAATTCATATGTTTTTTTTTTGTGATGGGGCTCCGTCTCACAGAAACTATCCGTGAGACTGTCTCACGTGAGTTTTTGTGTTTTAACAATGTCATAATATCATTATTAAGTATGAAAAATAAGGGTAAGTAATACTTAATTATTTTACTTTTATTCATTTGCTTATAGAAGATAAGATTCTTTTTATATTTAAATTTAATTTTCTAAAATAAGTATTATAGTGTTATTTATTAAAATGATGAAAATAACCCTCAATTAGCACATGAAAATCACGTGGGCGTTTTCTTGCAGGAAAATATTGACCGGAGGTTGTAAAAGTAAACAAAATGTATAGTTTATGATGTGATTGGAGAAAAAAAATAGTTTAGCATGCAAAATTAAAAAAAATACATAGTATAAGTTGAAAAATGTAATTAACCCTATTAGAATATATTTATTGATTTCGTTATTAAAAGTCTAATTAGAGCTATACAATTGCCTAAATCAAAATATAAAAGGGTATCTTAAATTTTAATATTGACTTTTTTTAGTTTGTATATTTTTTTTATTAGATTCCATAATGTATTATTATTTCTTTTAAAGTTCACAGTTAGTTTTTTTATTAGATTCCATCAAATATTAATTTCTTGTAGGGGTAATTGTTGTTGTTGTTGTTATTATTATTATTATTATAGATATAGATGTCACATCATCAACCACAACAACACATAACAACGCAGCAGAATTAGAACTTTTTCAAACGAAGTAAAGAACAGAGAAATTATCCACAAGTATATAAAAATACTTGTGGAACTTTCTCTCACGCTCTATGAATGTGACAAACTCTCTATGATTTACAAGATCACTTTGTAAACTAAAAACTGTTCTTCACTCTCTCTATGAATGTGACAAACTCTCTATGATTTACAAGATCACTTTGTAAACTAAAAACTGTTCTTCACTCTCTCTATTGCTTTGCAGATCACTTTGTAAACTAAAAACTGTTCTTCACTCTCTCTATTGCTTTGCTGCTTATCTTGCTTGAGTGCTTAAATCTGCAGTCTTCAAATCTTCTATTTATAGAGCACTGACAGACTCTTCTACTTGGTGGAAGATCATCCATATATATCACCTATATACCCCATATACACATAGAACAAATTCTCCTATTATCTAGGAAAAGAAACGTTAGGCTCCTTTGGACTTCTTCAACAAGTAAATCATGTTAGATACACTTTAATCATCCAATCCCTTAAATATCTCAACTATCAAATCATATATCAAAAATAAATTAATTCCTAAGATTTAGTCAAATCTTCATTCCTACAAGAAAACAACGTATATGAGAAAAATCAAATCTCCTAAAATCGCTCCAAACAAATCAATTGAATTATTAATTTGTTTTGGATAAAAATACCAAATATTATGTTTTGTGATAAATGCAAAATAAGAGTTTAAAAAATTAAACTCTAACGCAACATATATACATCATTTTCTATGTAACTTATACACCAAGTGCAAAGATGATATCCTCAATTAACAAAAGATTTGAATTAAAAATAATAAAATATAAAATGAAATAAAAATTTGAGGAAACATACATCTAGGCATTAATAAATCTAAATTTTATCATAAAAAATCCATAAAATACATCAAAATTCAAAAAAATAATAGATGAAGGTAAAAAAAAATCTTGTTAAATTTGAAATAATCACCAAATAAATGTGAACAATACTTTATAATATTTATCCACAGAAGAGTTTGAGTTGATTCAGGATTGGGAATCCTATTACTAACAGTATCTAGAAACCAAATCCCATTAAAACCCTAAATAATAACTCTTGTATATATGATAATAATAAGGAATAGTAAATATGGAATGTATCTTTGTATATCTTTTAGATTATTTTCTTTGATTAATTGTTGTACTTATCCTTTGTAACACATCTTTATATAGTGCTTTGATTAATTGTTGTACTTATCCTTTGTAACACATCTTTATATAGTGGGTCTTTATACAATTCACTCTCATAGATACAAACACTATTTGAAAACAACAGTCAAGGAATCAGTCCCAACAGCGTCTACGTTCCGTTCACAAAGGATACTGTAACAAGAAAAGTGCTTACTCCACTAGCTCCTCCTTCTTTCACAACCGAGTCTGGCTATCTTCCTTCGATCACTTACTTGCGTACCCTGTCTTCCATTGCTTCTAACATCTGACGAAGACCTTCTTTCGCTTCTCCGGCTAAACGGCAAAGTAGCAGCACACCTCTCATAATCGAAGCTTTAATTCTCCATGGATAGTGGCACGACCATCGACGCCTTGAACGACGATGTTTTGAGGGAGATCCTCCTCTTGCTGCCGCCAGAAGACCTAATCAGATCCAAATTGGCATGCAAACGGTGGCTCACTCATGTCTCCTGCGATGGATTCCGCTGCCTCTACCGGCGCCGCCACCCGCACTCTTTCGTCATCCGGACGACCAGCGCCTGCGATTACTCTCTTCTCAATCCACTCTGCATCAACGGCGACATGGTACCTTACTGTTTCCCTTTCCATCCATACCCTACAATCATGAGTTGTTGCAACGGCCTCATGCTACTGCGAAGTAATGATTTTGATTACTATGTCTACAATACCTTTACCAAGCAATCAATACCTCTCATTCTCAATCACAGCACCAAGCAATCAATACATCTCATTCTCAATCACAGCACTTACAGTGTTGTTGGGCTTCACTTAGCATATGATCCTCTAACATCACCCCATTACAAGATTCTCCTTATTATTAAGGATTACAAATCTCATTTGTATCATACCGATTTGTACGACTCAGTGAGTCGTACTTGGAGCCTTTGTGAGGCTCTACAAGTAGGTATTAAAGATTTAGACTTGGACAATGGCGTATACTGTAAGAACAGAATCTATTTCAGAACCTTTTACGGTTCCGGTTCCATTTACTACTTGGACATTGAGAAGAAGAATGCGATAAGGTGTTTGCCTCAGCCTCGGACTCCGAGAACCAAAGCATGGAGGCGCAGCGTGTCGTCGGTCCAATATACTCCGAGAATACGAGGGTTGTCTCTACTATGCAGCCGAGGTTTGGGACGAGGAAGGCGGATCATTAGCATTGTGGGAGTTGCAAAAGGATAATTGGTTGTTCAAGTACTGTGATCGTGTTGGGGATCTACCTTATGTTGAGAGTTATCCATATTCGGATTGGGATGATCCATATTCGCAATGGCACGGGACTCGTCTATTGGGATTTATCGGAGACGAGACGAGCACGTTGGTGATCATCGTCGACCCTGGAAAGATAGTGTCTTACAGTTTTGTGGATAAAAAGTATAAGGAGCTTATTCATTATACTCCTCATATCTTTAGGTATCGAAATGTTCATCTCTCCTTTCAACCCTAGCCAGCTTGCGTTGGATGGGTTAGCTCAAATCTTGCGTTTGATTTTTTTTTCTTTCTAATTATCTTTTTTTTTCATCATTTTAAAAAGAAAAATTAATTATTATTATTCTATTTCACGATTAATCTATCATATATTTATTTTATTTATATGTATTTAAAATGTAAATAATACAATATATTATTTGAATAATAATAAAAATTATGATTATTTAAATGTATCATAAAATATTAAATACTATGCAAATGATACATATTATTAAAATTATATGTGATGTTCAGAATTTGATCATTTGTGGAACGATATTCTAATTCACAGAACTAATCTCCCAATATTATTAGTTTATTTTCATGTACTTTGAGATATATTATCTCTGAATTTTGAGATATTTGATAAAACTTGACTGATGTAAAAAAAAAAAAAAAAAAGAGGTCAAACATTATATTAAATATTGCACTTTTTTCTAATATGTGTCTAAACTCAAAAAGTTTTCCAATTCAATTCAATCACAATCTATTCTCTTCAAAATTTTCTGTTTGCTAAATAATTTTCTGTTTGCTACCTATTGTATGTGATGCCAATGCAAGCTCTTTTGCACAACCCTTCTTAATTGAATTCAAGTTTCGATCAATTTTAACAATGTCATAATATCATTATTAAGTTTGAAAAATAAGGGTAAGTAATACTTAATTATTTTACTTTTATTCATTTTCTTATAGAAGATAAGATTCTTTTTATATTTAAATTTCATTTTCTAAACTAAGTATTATAGTGTTATTTATTAAGTAATTTCTTTATATTATATCTTTAAAATGTCATCAATTTAAACATTATTCAAAAATAATTGTATAATAATAATATATTTTAAAGTTGGAACCTCAACATATTCACATGTAATGCATGTGTTAAAACTGTAGTTCATATGTATAAAATTTTATTAGGGGTTGTAGTAAATTTTTTATATTGTTAGATTACCAACTTTTTAGACTCTAATTTCAAGCATTAATTCTTCTTTGCAATTTCAACATATATACACCATTTTCTATTTAACTTATACACCAAGTGCAAAGATGATGTCCTTAATTAACAAAAGATCTAAATTAAAAATAATAAAATATAAAATGAAATAAAAATTTGAGGAAACATACATCTAGGCATTAATAAATCTAAATTCTATCATAAAAAATCCATAAATTACATCCAAATTCAAAAAAATTAATAGATGAAGGTAAAAAAAAAAAAAACTTGTTAAATTTGAAATAACCACCAAATAAATGTGAACAATACTTTATAATATTTATCCACAGAAGAGTTTGAGTTGATTCAGGATTGGGAATCCTATTACTAACAGTATCTAGAAACCAAATCCCATTAAAACCCTAAATAATAACTCTTGTATATATGATCAAACGCCAACATCTCTCATAATCGAAGCTTTAATTCTCCATGGATAGTGGAACGACCATCGACGCCTTGAACGAAAAACGTTTTGAGGGAGATCCTAAAATCATGAGTTCTTGCAACGGGCTCATGCTACTGCAAAGTAATGATTTTGATTACTATGTCTACAATGTTGCTACTAAGCAATCGAGAGAGCTCATTCTCAATCACAGCACTTACAACGTTGTATGTTTCCATAATGCCTAGATGTATGTTTCCTCAAATTTACGTTGTTCAAGTACTGTCATCGTGTTCGTGTCGAGCATTATCCATCATATCCGGAATGGGAGGGGACTTGTATATTCGGATTTATCGGAGGAGACGAGACAAGCACTTTGGTGATTATCATCGACCCTGGAAAGATAGTGTCTTACAGTTTTGTTGATAACAAGTATAAGGAGCTTCTTCATTATACTCCTCATATTTTTAGATCTCATTTTTAGATGTCAGGATGTTCATCTCTTTTGTGGAAGCCATAGTTTTTTTTTTTTTTTTTTTGATTTTATTATATTTCACGATTAATCTGTCATATATTAATATTTAAGGTATTTTAATTATATGTATTTACAATGTTAAATAATATCATATATTATTTGAATAATAATAAAAAATATGATTATTTAAATGTATCATAAAATATTAAATACTTTGCAAATGATATATATTAATAAATTATATGTAATATTTAGAATTTGATCATTTGTGGAATGATATTCTAATTCATACAACTAATATCTCACTATTATTACTTTACATTAATTATTTTCATGTACTTTGAGATATTTTATCTCAAATCCTATCGATGTAGACGAACATTAATGATTTTCATGTACTTTGAGATATTTTATCTCAAATCCTATCGATGTAGACGAACGATTGGAAGATCAAGGTCAGCTGCTCAGTCTGAGGTTTGCTGGCACTGAAAGTGAACTCTTTATTGGGAGGAGAATGATAGAATCTTTATTGGGAGGAGAATGATAGAAACTTTCATATATTTTGTTAGAGATTAACTGTATTAACTCTTATTTTATTTTATTTTACATTTCTCACAAAACATAATATTTGGTATTTTTATTCAAAACAAAACACTACAAGAAAACACCCAAATTCCAACGGATTGAAAAACCGTTGGAATTTTGTCAAATTCCAACGGTATTTCCAATGGCATTTGTGGCCGTTGGAATTTTCCAACGGAAATTCCAACGACAAGTAAAAACCGTTGGAAAAGGCATTGGAATTACTATTTCCAACGGAAAAATTCCAACGGACTGAAAAACCGTTGGAATTTTGTCAAATTCCAACGGTTATTCCAACGGAATTTCCAATGACATTTGTGGCCGTTGGAATTTTCCAACGGAAATTCCAACGACAAGTCAAAACCGTTGGAATTTTGTCATTGGAATTACTATTTCCTACGAAAAAATTCCAACGGACTGAAAAACAGTTGGAATTTTGTCAAATTCCAACGGCAATTCCAACGACAATTCCAATAGCATTTGTGGCCGTTGGAATTTTCCAACAGAAATTCCAACGACAAGTCAAAACCGTTGGAATTTTGTCATTGGAATTACTATTTCCTACGGAAAAATTCCAACGGCAATTCCAATGGCATTTGTGGCCGTCGGAATTTTCCAACAGAAATTCCAACGACAAGTCAGAACCGTTGGAATTTTGTCAAATTGAAATAAAAGAAATATATGTATAATATTATTACAGAAAGCACTAGTGGATCATGAAGATAGAGATCATGGAGCACTATAATCATGGAGAAATGTTACATGATCATAGAGGTTCATGAGATCTATAAATAGAAGAATCCATTCTTGAAGAATATGACACATACACAGATTAGAGAGCGTAACAAGAGCAAGAGTTTTCGAGTCTTATACAGTCTGTGAATGTTGTCTTCTGTGTTGGTCACATAACACACAACATCTATGTCTTTTTCATTAAAGGCTTAGAGTTTGCGTACTCAAATCATCTTTTCTTAGATATGGTGTATTTAAGTGATCAACTGAGTGTGTACACATCCTTAGGTTCCTTAAACACATATATAGGACGTGTTGAGTTTGTCAAAGAGATTCTTATCCAAAAAGATCTCTTTGTGTTTTTACGAGATTCTCTTCAAAGGATCTTTTCGTGTCTTTGTACTTACAGATAAATCAATAAGACATTTTGCCCTGTAGGCGTTCCACGAGTATCATTATATACTCGTGGATATTTCTCTTATCGTTTATTCATTTTTATTATTTCTATTTTTCCACTGCGTGTGGTCTGTAGTGTGAACAACATTACAGACAACATTCTGTTACTGTTTGTTTTATTTCTCTTGTACAGAAGCATTCAGATACTTTCAAGTGGTATTAGAGCCACCCACCTAATATACTAGGTGGTTGGTTCTATTGCTCATACAAGAGATGGATTGGTGTAATCCACAAGGAAAGCTACCCGTGTTAGATGAATCGAATTATGCTTACTGGAAGATTCGTACTCGTTCTCAGATTAAGTCCATTGACTCTAATGTCTGGAATGTCGTATTGGAAGGCTTTGAGCACCCCATAAAGGTTGATGCAAGTGATGATGACGATGATTTTGAAGAAGTTGTTCAAGATCGGATGTTGCTTCAGATGTTACCACATTAATCGATACATCTGAAAGGTATGAGCTGTTCAATTTCTCTAATATAACTTGTTTAAAAGCTGTGATTGATGATGATGCAGAATCAAGTGATGATGATGACATAGATGAGGATTCTCTCTTAAAAGAACTTAAGGAACTTTACACTTCATTACTTAAAGATTGGAAAAGACAATGCAAACAAGTTGAGCTCATTTCTAAAGAAAATGATGTGTTGAAACAATCCATGGCCAAATTAGAAGTAGCACTTACACAAAAGGACATTGAGCTTGAAAAAGCTTAAAATCAAATGGAGTTGGACAAAGCTACTTTCACCAAGTGGAACACGAGTTCGAGCAAGTTGAATGAGTCTCTTGAAATTGATAACAATGACAAGTTAGGTATAGGTTTTGATAAATCCAAGGAATCCGTTTTTCCAAGTCTTTTTAATGATCAAAAATTAAAAACCGTGTTTGTAAAAGAATTGGTAAAGACTACAGAAAAACGTCCTAGGAAGAGGAAGTATATCTGTCATTATTGTTTTTGACCAGGGCATATTAGACCTTTTTGATATGTCCAGTGGACAAATGTTGCCTTAAATGTTGCCTAACATTTCACGTAACATCTCATCCAGAAAAGTTCAAAAGCAAATTTGGGTTCCAAAGTCCCCTATCCTTTGTAATGTCGTTAATACTGCTTTAAAGACTAACATTTCAGGTTCATGGTACTTTAATACTGGATGTTCACGCCACATGACGGGGACCAAAGAATGTTTAAAGGATTTTACACCTCTTAAGGATGGTTGTGTTACCTATGGAGGTGGTGCTAAAGACAAAATCATTGAAAAAAGAACCTTGAATGTGTTTGGTTTTCCAAAGTTGAAGAATGTGCTTCTTGTTGAAGGACTTATAGCTAATTTAATTAGTATAAGTCAAATTTGTGACGATGACTTGGAGGTGAAATTTAATAAGGACTCATGTGAAGTTTTTGACAAGTCTAACATTTGTATCATGACAGGTACTAGGTCAAATGATAATTGTTATCTTGTGGGAGAAAAAATCATATGCAACAAGACTCATTTTGATGAAACAATCTTGTGGCATCAAAAGTTAGGTCATGTGAACTTTCGCACTCTTGAGAAGTTGAGGAAATTTGAAGCTGTTAGAGGACTACCAGCATTGAATCACAAAAGTAAGATTGTGTGTGGAGACTGTTTAAAAGGTAAACAAACCCGTGTGCCTCATAATGTTACGTCACATTAGAGACAACATTTAGGTACGACTCACTGTTTTCAGCTTTTACACATGGATCTTATGGGTCCAGTAGAGGTAAAGAGTCTTGGAGGTAAGAGATACTCATTTGTGATAGTTGATGATTTTTCTCGCTTTACATGAATTTATTTTCTAAGTGAAAAATCTGAAACTTTTTCATGTTCTAAAGTGTTATACATGCGTATAAAAACCTCTTTTGATTCAATAATCTCAAGTATAAGATCTGACCATGATAGAAAATTTGAAAACAGTATGTTTACCTCGTTTTGTGAAAAGAAAGAGATTTTTCATGAATTTTTAGCTCTTAAGACTCCTCAACAAAACGGGATTGCCAAAAGGAAAAATTGAACCTTACAAGAAATGACTCGTATTATGTTAAGTTCAAAGAAATTGTCTAAACGTTTTTGGACTGAAGCCTTAAACATGACATGTCATATAGGAAATCGTGTCTATCTTAGACCCGGAAGTAAAATGACTCCATATGAAATTTTGAAAGGAAAGATGCCAAATTTGAAATATTTTCATGTGTTTGGGTGTATTTGTTATATCCTAAATGATAGGGACAATCTTGCCAAGTTTGATTCAAAGAGTGATAAGGCTATATTTCTTGGTTATTCCTCTAATAGTCATGTTTATCGTGTGTAAAATTTGAGACTAAGAAATATTCAAGAATCTGTCAACATTGTCTTTGATGATTTTTTTGATCTCACAGGTAAAACATAAGCAATGCATGATTATGGATTTAAAACTGAATTTTTGAGCCTTTATTGTGATAATTCTAGTGCTATAGATATTTCAAAAAATCCTGTTTATTTTATTCGAGATTTGGTAGAGAAAAATATTATCCATCTTGAATATGTATCCACGGAAAAACAAAATTCAGACATCTTTACTAAGACCCTAGATTTTGATAGATTTTCTTCTCTGAAGAAGTCTCTTGGTTTGTGTGTTGTTTGATTGCATATACACTGTTTACGGATGTTACGAGTCATGTTGTTCACATTCTGCATAACATCCATTTTATTTTTGTTTCTAGGCCCTTTTAAGCATCATATGCATGTTTATTTTCTGGAAAATGTGTTCTTTTGAGATAATATTTGTTTGGACAACTCAAGGAATCTGTTTATGGCTCATTTTTTAAAGTGAACTGTGCTTAATGAAATCACGAAGCACTTGGAGCACGGCGTTCGCGACGATGATACTTTTCAGGCAGCCTAGTGATTATGCTATATGGTTTGTGTGACCTAACATTAAGTACTTGGGGCACGACACTCGCTATGACGATGCTTCCTTGTCAAAAAGTATATGGAGATATCACAACCACAATAAAAGGTTGATCTCACAACTGAGTAACTAGAAGCACGACGCTCGCTACGACGATGTTTTCTTTTCAAAAGGTTGGTTGAGATTGACATGTGCTAATTTGGTTTATATAGTACACAATATATTTTTCGAGCCTGTTTTTGTTCCCAAGTTTTATCGTCGCAAATGTTGTCAACATTGAAGAGCACATAATCTGAAAAATTCTTGTGTGTGATTTTCTTGTTTTTCTGTTATAGGCATCCCTAGATTTTTGGATTTTTATCTCTATATTTTCGTGGATAAGGTTTACTCTATTTTGAATATTTGAATTTAATGCTTCCTTATATCTAGCATTTTTTGCTCAACTAACCATGACCTAATATGCTATTTTTGTGGAGATATTATCTCATTTTGTTAGGGCTCAAAAATTCAAATTTTAATCCATAACTATTGCACGTTTACCAAGTAAGTGTCACATTTCTCCTCTCTTGGCTGTGAATTTCATCTTCTTCTACCACTCAGTTCTGTTACGTACATGAAGACAATATCTCATCTCTATTATGTCTTCCCCATACTCTTCATTCTTTCTCAAAATTTCTCTATTGTTCAATCTCTCAATGTTTGTTCCTAGCTCATTTTTTTTCCATTTTGATATTGGTTTGCTACGAAGAATTTCGTTTAAGTAGAGATCAAATTGGTGTTTGCATTGGACTGACGAGAATGTCCCTGTTAATGTTGCAACATCAGTTTCAATATTTATTCCACTAATATGTTTTTATACAGGTCTGAACATTGCCTTAACAACTTGATGAGATGACTAGCATTAGAGACATCTTTTTGCCGATCTTTCTTCCCAAAAAGGGGGAGAAATTCCTAGTGTTAGCATTAGTGTGTTTTTTATTTAAAGTGGAGATTCTTTTGAGGGGGAGTTGGTTAAGGAGAAATTGTTTTGCTAATGGGGAGTTTGAAGGTTTTCAAAAAGGTTTTTTTTTCAAAAGTTGATCTTAGTTTAAGGGGGAGATTAATTTTGTTGTGTTTTGTAAAGAAAGACAAAAATGGGAGATTGTTAGAGTTTAATTGTTTAAACTCTTATTTTATGTTATTTTGCATTTCTCACAAAATATAATATTTGGTATTTTTATCCAAAATAAAATTAATATTTTAATTGATTTTTGGAGTGATTTTAGGAGACTTGATATTTCTCATATACGATGTTTTCTTGTAGGAATGAAGATTTGACTAAATCTTACAAATTAATCTATTTGATATATTATCTTATAATTGAGATATTTAAGGAGGTTTGTTATTTGAAAGATTGGGAGATCTTTTAATCTAATCCTAGAAGATTTATTCCTTTTTATTTCTCACGTGTTTTGCAGATTAAATCAAAGGAAGAGTATTGACAAATTCAAACACCTATTCCTAGTTTATAGGAATAAGTTGTTTGTTCCTTTCTTTACTTAAGAAAACTTGAGCAGATTGGAAGGAAGAAAACGTGGCTTATAAGAGAGAAAGAAATAGAGAACGTGGAGTGATGAAGATCATGGAAAGAGAGTTCATGGAGCATGATGATGAAGATCATGGATAGAAAGTTCATGGAGCATGAAGATAGAGATCATGGAAGGAAAAAAAGTGGAGTTCATGGATCATGAAGATAGAGATCATGGAGCACTATAATCATGGAGAAATGTTATATGATCATAGAGGTTCATGAGATCTATAAATAGAAGAATCCATTCTTGAAGAATATGACACATACACAGATTAGAGAGCGTAACAAGAGCAAGAGTTTTCGAGTCTTATACAGTCTGTGAATGTTGTCTTCTGTGTTGGTCACATAACACACAACATCTCTGTCTTTTTCATTAAAGGCTTAGAGTTTGCGTACTCAAATCATTTTTTCTTAGATATGGTGTATTTAAGTGATCAACTGAGTGTGTACACGTCCTTAGGTTCCTTAAACACATATATAGGACGTGTTGAGTTTGTCAAAGAGATTCTTATCCAAAAAGATCTCTGTGTTTTTACGAGATTCTCTTCAAAGGATCTTTTCGTGTCTTTGTACTTACAGATAAATCAATAAGACATTTTGCCCTGTAGGCGTTCCACGAGTATCATTATATACTCGTGGATATTTCTCTTATCGTTTATTCATTTTTATTATTTCTGTTTTTCCACTGCGTGTGGTCTGTAGTGTGAACAACATTACAGACAACATTCTGTTACTGTTTGTTTTATTTCTCTTGTACAGAAGCATTCGGATGCTTTCATATTTTATAAAACTTGATTGATGTAAAAATATGTAATGAGGTCAAACATTATATTATATTAAATAGTTATATTGAATAAGATTTAATAGTATACATATATATTCTTTTAAGTTATAAAATTATAATGATAAAAATTTTGATGAATTAATAGCATTTATGAATATTATTAAGTTTATGAAAAAAAATAATAATAATAATATGTGTAAGATTTAATAGTATACATATTTTTTTAAGTTTATAATGATGATAAAAAAAATTATGAATTAATAACATTTATGAATATTAGTAAATATATGATAAATAAAAAATCATAATAATAATAATATGTGTAAGTCGGTCTCATGAAACCTTATGTAAGACATAGTTCGTATGAATCAGTAAAAACAGATTAACTCTTCTATTGCAATTTTAGGTATTTAAACTGACTCAACATTTAGATTTATAACTATTTGAAGGAATTAAATATATATTGTAGTAAATGATATTTTAAATATATATAATACTCCTCAATTTCAAGTCTATATATCGATATATAACTTAATGAATCTATTATAAATATATAAATAGATTTTCATTCATATAAATATGTATATGTGCAAATTTATGGTATATCATGAAAAGACCATTAACTCTTGTGCTTTACACTGCCATTTATCTATTCAGTCACTTCCTCTGTCATTAAATCCTTAACCTTTATGAACGGTTTCGTCTTACAATGGCCAAAACATATGTAAACATTAAAAATTACAGATATAAAACCAGTAAAACATAAAATATTTAAAGGATACTAAATAAAGTCTGAAAAATATTTAATAAATCTGAAATCACAAAAATATAATCGAAATTGCTATTAAAAGCCATATACAAAAACTCATATAAAGGTGAACTGTAAACAAAAATGGTAGCAAATAATATCTGAAGAGGATTAATTGATGGATCTCAAGTCACAAAATATAATCTAAGAATTGTGAAATAACATTAGCTGTTATAAATATAATTGGGCCCTATGTGAAGCAAGCCCATTAAAAGGGGCCCAATAATGTAAAACGGGTCCATCTTTATCAATGAGCAATATATTATTCTTTTTGTCACCTTTAATAGAAACTGTTATGAATTTATGAATAATTAACATTTTCCCAGGAAGAGGAAGTTCCAAATATTTTGTCACCACTTTTTCCTTTTCTCTTTGGCACTGAAATCCATTATACCAGATTTTATCACTGCAATCTCAAATCCAAGTTATCCATTATACCAGATTTTATCACTGCAATCTCAAATCCAAGTTTCTCTCTCTAAATCGTCAATGGTGAAGTGGTTGTTGCTGATTACTTAATTTCTTTGGATCGAAATTGAATCGAATAGGAAAATAAGTTGAAGGAAATCAATAAAAGACAAGCAAATGCAGAGCAAGGGATCGAGTGTGCGATTCATGGGAACGGTGATTCGGTCCCGAATTTCAACTCTAATGTTTTCCATGTTTGCAACCTTCGCCTCTCTCTACGTCGCCGGACGGTAAGCTCTAATCTCTATTTTTTGAGCTTATATGCAGTTTCGCTCATTTTTGTTTCTGTTTTTTTTTTTTTTTTTTTTTTGGTTGAGTTTATTAGTTTCTCAGTTTGTACCTTGTGAGACTTCTTCAGTTAACTGTACTTGTAGAATTTGTTGATTGATTTCTGGAGTTGGCGTTCTAATCATCCACCTGTGATTTGAACCTATTTACCTAATTTTTTGTTTTCATTTAATGAATATATAAAAGTTTAAATAATTCTTCAATTCGTGGTTTTTGGAGCCAGAGTTGCATTATATCAACTATCAGATTCAAATCTTTGATTTATTTTTTTCCCCTTTTTATCATAAAAATGGGAAAGAAGCTTGCCTGACATGAGTAGGCGAAAATGAAAATGTAAATTGATGTGTTGAATTTGGAATCAGGTTGTGGCAGGATGCAGAAAATAGGGTTTATTTAGCTAAAGAGCTTGACAGGATAACTGGTCAGGTAATTTTTAATTTTCAAAATTTTCAATTTCTTGAGAATTACTGCTTTTACTGGTAGTGGGATAAAAATAGCTGATCTGGATCTCATCTCAACTGAATTATGTAGCATCTAGTTCAAATTTTCATATCTTATGCATATTTTTTTATTTTTTTTGTTCATTTGTGCAGCTTATTTTTAATGTAAGTAAATTTTGATTCTTTCTACCACTTTGGCTGGATTTGTTTCAGACAAGGTGCTAAATTTACTTGCCAAGGATTTGTTTCTCTATATGGTATATTTAATTTGTGAAAGTGAATAACAGATAAAACTATAAAGAAAAATCCACTCCTTTATGGCTGAAGGTACCCTCGATGTCATCGTTTGTGAATCAGACACTTCGCAGACAATTTAAATTTATAGTAATATTTCTTAGAAATATTTGGTGTGGTGCTCCAATATTGAAGAACTTCACATTGTTATTAATGGTCTTATGGACTGAATTTACGGCTACATTCTGCATAAATTAAAATCAGTCATTGATTTTGTTCAAACTTACGTCACAAACTTTATGACCTGACCAAGCATTGAGTTCCATGTGTTTGATGTGAAAAATACTTCTCTTTGTTGCTCCATATGTTTGACGACAAAAATATTTTTCTTCTTCGTTCCATGTGAAAAAAATACTTTTCATTGATTTCAGTTTCATGTGTTCAATGTGAAAATTACTTTTCTTTTCTGTTCATGCGTTTGATATGTTCCATGTGTCTGAGTTAACAGAGTGATGGTTTAAGTTTCTCAAATGCTTTTCTTTTCTGTTGAAAATACTCAGAGACATAAGTAGATTTTGTCGAGGGGTTTGGATGCTTTGTTCATTATCAGGGATAACCTCATATTCTTTTTTTATATGCAGGGAAAAACTGTAATGTCTGTTGATGATTCATGGAAAATCTTAGACTGCAGGTGATTGGTTATTTATTCTTTTTCTCACTCATAATTGCAATACTTTGTATTTGAGTGTTTGTGTATGCAACTTTTGTTAAAATCAAATTCTGATCAGGGAACAACAGAAGAAATTATCAAGTCTGGAGATGGAACTTGCAGCTGCCAGACAGGAAGGTTTTGTTTCAAAGCTTTCAGCTGAAATTAATAAAACCCCTAAGAGGAGGCCACTCGTAGTGATAGGAATACTTACGGGATTTGGTCGTAGGAGCAACAGAGATGCTATACGGAAAGCATGGATGGGCACTGGTATGTTACCAATAATCATGCTGGTAACTGTTTTTGTATAGAGTTGTTCATTTGAACTTTCATATGTTTCCTTTTCTTACTTCTTGTTTTTGCTCTATGGCAATTCTTCCTTATTTATTCGCAAAGTAAAATTTGTTCTTTGCACTTTCTTATAATCAAATGATCACATCCAAGTCAAAATTTTATAATAAACAGGTAAGAAGATGGAAGAAAAGAAGGGAATTCTTATTCGTTTTGTAATTGGCAGAAGGTATGCTTTTCCTGCTCTGTGTATGTGTGTGTGTGTGTGTCTGTCTGTCTATCTGTGTCCCTCTCTCCATTTCCATATGTAGTAGATCTCTAAGGTAATGTTCTATCTAATTCTATGGTGTATTGCAGTTCCAATAGAGGAGACAGCTTGGACAGGAGCATTGATAATGAAAATAAACAAACAAATGATATTTTCATTCTTGTAAGTTGGTTGATTCCATCATGTAATTGGGGTTTCTATTTTATGCATACTCTACTGTGAATGATGTCTCTTCGTAGAATTGATATGTTTATTTAATTTAGTATATCTCTTCATTTGTAATTTTCTTGTAGTCTTGATGTTGCCGCTTGAAAGGTAATTTATGAAATATTTGAGTTTTATGATGCAAATTGATATCTTGAAGTTGTTTGGTATTCAGAACAATTACTTTAGAGTTGGGGCCAAGTTGCATATTTCTGTTTTCCACGTAAGATATGGCTACTGTTCGATTTACATTCATTCTTGCAACTATAATAGAAGAAATTTTCCATCAGGATAATCATGTAGAGGCACCTGAGGAACTACCAAACAAGACAAAATTATTCTTTGCTCATGCTGCAGAAAAATGGGATGCAGACTACTATGCGAAAGTCAATGATGATGTCTATGTAAACATTGGTTAGTCCAAAGTACAATTATGTGCTCATATTTCTATATGACTGGTGATTCTTCTTATTTGAGAACACCTTAGCTTTGTTTCGCATCTTGAGTTTGCCCCAAAATTGTCAAAGCATTATGAATGATTAAATTGTTATTCATATCTTCTTTACAGATGGTTTGGCAGATACACTTGCTACTCATTTGGATAAGCCTCGTGCATATATTGGGTGTATGAAATCAGGAGAAGTTTTCTCTGAAGAGTGAGTCTGACCAAACTCCAATCTAATGATAAGTCTTAAAGCAGTTTGGAGTACATTTTTGATGTGAGCCAAGGTCATGATACCCAAAACGTTTGGTCTAATGTCAATTTTAGCCTAATAGATTTTACAATACCTCAATTAATCAATAATTTACCTTCAGTTAAACAGTATTTCATATAAATGTATGTGAATTTAAAATTATAATATTCCCCTTGATAAAAATAGTTTGGGAAAATTTTACAGTTTTATTGTTCAAAAATCTTCCTGATGAAATGACAATCATGGTAAAATTGGGTATTAACAATTCTTTTGGCGTAAAATCTTACATTTGTCTGAACCTTTTGAGTAAATATGCCGTTCTCTCTTTTGGTGTCATATAATATAAGTTGCTTTAATGAGACTTATCTTTGGTTGTATCTTGGCAGGGGCAAGAAATGGTATGAACCAGATTGGTGGAAATTCGGGGATGGGAAAACGTAAGAATAGTACTTAATACTTACATAAATATACTCTTGATGCATTAATCTGCCTCGTTAGCCTCTCTATAACAATTTCTGCTCCTTCAAACAGTTACTTCCGCCATGCTTCAGGGGAGTTGTTCGTGATATCCCAGGCTTTGGCCAAGTTCATATCGATCAACAGGTAAGTTTTATATGGATTGCATTGAGTGTCTTTGAATGCTTAAATTATGAATTCTCAAAACTGACCTCTATTTTTGTCTTGGCAGACATGTTCTTCGCACATATGCCCACGATGACATCAGTGTAGGTTCTTGGTTTATTGGTGCAGATGTCAAGCATGTTGACGAGAGGAAGTTTTGCTGCTCATCTTGGTCCTCAGGTCTCCTCTTTCTCTCTCTAAACCCTTAAATATCTCTATTCCTGCTCTCCCTCGACTTTACAGCATCTAACTAGAGTGAATCACGGCGTTTTGTTTTCAGGAGCTTTATGTTCAAGTGTATAATCTTGTATCAGATCGCGAGATTAGAAAATGCAAACAGAGTTTCTTCCATTCTTTACAGCGGCACTGACAAATCTATTGCAGATAGGACGAATTGATCTCGAGAGGCATTCTTTCCCCCCTTACAGCTTAAATATCTCGTACAAATATACCTCCCTGTATTATATTTACATGGAGATGTAGCAATTTATCGAATGTACCATTCTTTGTACCCTTTGGTTGAGTATCATTCTATGTTCGAGCATCTCTTACATTTCTCTAAGGTTCATTTACCTTTCTTTTGCATTTCCTCTTTGGTTAGTATACTTAATCGAGTACCCAATATAGGTTAGTGCTAGATGGATGCACTAGAAAATACATGATCATTTTATGTGTTTGATGACCCTATCGTGTTGTGTTGTATTTTGCTTTTGTTTTTTTGAGGGGAGGTCGATGACCCTATTCCTGACGACCCCAAATGCATTACTTAGACGAGCCTGTCCCACGGAGTTTGCCTAGTGGGGTTTACCTCTTCTTTGTGGTTTGAAATTTTGAATGTTTGAATGTTATTGTACTAGAGTGAAATTTACCTTATAGTGATTGTGGGTACCTATGTTACAAAGAAAAACAAGGAAAAGAAAATAATTTTGAATTCTTGATAACTATTCCTATGATTTTGATGGTTTATATATACTAAGAGCATCCAAAACCCTTTAACAAAAATTACAATCCATTTAATCACTTACCACACTATTTTTCATCCATTCAATATTTCATCAATTTCAAGCCACTGTGCATTTCAGTAATGGTAATAAATAAGCTCTTCCCACAACATCAATTTTTTGTTGAAAAAATGTTGAGTGATTTTCATGTGCTTTCATGATACGAAGGAATAATTCTCTTCTTGTTCGGAATCGACTACAAAACTGATTATCGAAATACACAGGGACCTCAGAGAAGTAATCACTAGTTTGTCATGTTCGGCTTCATGATCTCGTCTAATATATCTTCTCCTCTGTCGCATCTCGTTTTCTCGTATACATATTTAAAGCATTTTTTTGCTTCATCGAACTATTCTTGATATCTATTCTACCTCCCGATCATTAACCTGACGATCATCTTCCATATCATTAGAAGAGCTGGAATTTGAGTTAGAATATTGAGACATTTTGTAAAATTGTGTTATATTGTGAATGTAAAATTATTTCCTATAAGATTTTTGTTACTATGTACATGTGATTCTTTTAATAATTGAAACAACATTTATTTTATATTTATCAAAACGATAAATATGTCATTCTTTTAATTTCTATATGTTCTCCTATATCTTTTCCCCATGTCATTAATTTTATTGAAACGAATGTGAGTATCATAAATATTTTTAAGGATTAAGATTGAAAGAATTTGAACATTCTTTTATGCACTAAAAATGGTGGAATCAAAATCCCAGCAAACCAGACATACTATAACTAAAATGCATTGCAATGTTTGTAACGGGAAAAAAAAAAAAAGCAGAAAAAAATACGCCAAAAAGTCAAAACATTAATCAAAACTTTAAAATAATAAAAATATTTAATATTCGATATGTTGTTATCGATAAAAAACGCGATTATCTCCTAAAATAAAAATATATTAAATCTGATTAGTTTTGATAATCGACTAAACCTGATTTAAGAAATCAAATCGGAGTCCACTTTCAATTTTTAATCACAAAAAATTATTGAAGTCAGAGTACATAATTATGTGAAACGATTTTTTTAATTTTTTTGATCACATCTTTAATATATCATCTACGAAATTACCTCCAAATTTCGTCTTTTATTTCATTGGGTTTTTTTTCCTCCATCTCTCTGCATCCAAGAAATCGTCAGTCTTCGATCAAAATCGATCAATAACAGCATCAATTTCCTCTGAAAATGGAGTACGATTTCAGAAAACGAACCGGCTCCTCCTATGAGTCCAACGCGCCGTCGTATGGTCGGCCTCCCTCCACCGCAGCGTCATCTGCCGGCCAGGTCTACGGTCAACAACCACCTTCACTCTACCCTAAGATCGGCAGCACCGCCGCTCACTCCACCACCACACATGTCCGAAATCCCCCTTTTCACCAAGCGCCGCCACCTCCGACTAATTGTACGCCGCTTCCTTTCCTGTTAATTGCGTTTTTCTCCTCTGCGCACTACTTTTCCAACTGTATTTGATGATATTGATTTTTGTCGTGTTCGATTTTTGGTATTTGATTCGCAGCTGGGATAGGAATTAGGGTTGCTATCAAACCAGAATATCGAATTACTCCACCGGTATTTGTTTTTATTTGATAATTTTCGCTAGATGTGATTTTCTAATTGTCTATTGTCTTCCTGAACTAGAAAGTTGTTTGATTTGGAATTTGTAGCCTCCATTGTTACCATATTTGGGAGAAATTCCGCGAAGCAATTTCCAATTTGATTTCGAATTCGAGAGGAATGTTTTAACGGAAGCAGTCAAGGAAAACCCTAATTGGAGCAGGCTTGGAATTGAAAACGGGCTGCCAAAGGCAACTGAAACAACACCATCATATGTACGTTTTCTGTCTGATAATTTGGTCTAAATATCATTCATTTTATGTGCTAATTGTTATCTATGGATAATTATGCTTTTCATTTTACTCATTTTCCATTTGAAATGTGTACTGTGATTGCTTACTGAGCTTACAAAATGAACATTCTGCTCAGCATTATGGTGTTTAACTTTGAACCCTCTCCACGCCTATTACTATATTTTGTTTAACTTCGAACACTAAAAAGAATTCGTGTACTGATCCCTGATCATGTTGTAAGTTGGCTTTTGGATGCAGGGTCCTACCACAGATCCCGTTGTAAGCAAATATATATCAGCAGGTCTCAACAGAGAGGCTGTGCCGCTTGCAGTTGCAAATTATGGAGACAATCCCACCAAGGTTATATCTCTCTCTGTTCTTTTGAAATCTTTAATCTTCATATTCAAGCATATGAACACACTTGTGGCAACAAAATCAACAAAAAATGGGAGAAAGAGAACACTTTCTATATGGTATATCCTGCCCTGGTTTTCCATATGATAGTAGGAGAAGCCTACTACTATTTTATGTTGCATTTATAATGAATAGGCTTTCGTATCATTGTATCAATCCACTACTCTGATAAATATAGAGAAAATGAAAAAAAGGGTAAAGGAAAGAAATTTAGAAGGGGAGTCTGATAAAAAAAACTCTGCATATTTTTAGGTGAAGGAATTTGCCAAAGGATTTGCCCTTTTGCGAGAAATGGGATTCCCATCAAACAACGTTGCGGAAGCCTTGCTGATGTATGACAATGATACGGACAAGGCATTAGCGCATTTTCTCAATAATGCATCCTGAATTAATAGTATTTGAATATGAAATTTGGGAGTATCATCAACATTAATTCGTTTTCTTTGTAAAGGTTTGTTTGCTAAGATATCATATGGTTGTATCGTAACTTCCTCTATGTAATGACAATTTTTGTTTTATTGGGTTTAAGATTACAACCTTGGATGTTATTTGACTTATTTGGTCTTATTGTTTAGTTACCATGGAAAAGTTGTCAAGCATGTATATGAAAGCTCTGTTGATTCATAACTGACCACTTGATAGTTTGCAGCTTAACGTTTGATTAGAGCATTATATAGTTGATGTCTCATAAAAAAAAAAGGCTTAATAGATACAAAATGATAAAATTAAATAATTAAATAAATTCAATACAATCAATTTTGACTCTTTCTTTCTTTTTATTAATTGTTTAGTTTAGCCATGTTAATTGGATGGAGATTGGTTTTCTAAACCTGCCCCGTACTTACATATATAGACACAAATAATTCTGTGCACTTGGTGCATGGATCCTGAAATCTAGGTCAGATGACTTTCATGCGTACATAACCTAGGCCAGATGACTTTCATGCGTTCCCATGTACACCACGCTCCCCTAAGTCTGAACCCAAACCCAAAGCCTTTCTGTTATGTTTGCATAACCTTTCTCTTATATCCGCATAACCTTTATATTATATTCGCGCAATTTTTATGTTAGATTAGTTTAACTTTTACATTTTATTACAGACATAAATATTTTAAACATTTATGTTATAATACTTGAATCTGTATGTTATAATAATATAATTTTTATGTTTTTTTTTTAAGTTAAAGTACTACATAAAAGTTAGGTCAAATAGCCAAAAAAATCCAAACTTTTTCAGGTTTTTGCTATTTTGGCCAATACTTTTATTTTTATCAATTCATCCACAAATTTAAAAATTAGTAGCCATTTTAGCCAAATCAAATTTTAAGTCAAAATTAACTTACCTGATTAATATGTGGCAGCCACGTAAGCATGATGCTACTGCACATCATCAAAATATTAACTCTATATAATTAACTATAATTAATGTCATTTCACTATATTTCTTAAATAATATTTACAAGTCAATACAAAAAAAAACCCTCACCCTTGTTTCTTCTCGACCAAAGTAAAAAATTACCAGGAATTGATTTTAGCAGAAACATCGATCGTCTCCCAAAACTCCCTCCACATTTAGCTTCTTCCATTTCTTTTATCAAAATCCCTTTGCAGAAAGTTGCAGAGCTCCCTAAAAACGCAGAGGCCACCATAGACATCCCTGCTGGACTCATGGGCTACCTCAAGAAGGCCTTCGACGGCATGCAAATCGGGCTGGCCCGTTTGCTGGAGGAGGCCCGGCCCGACTGGATCATCTCCGACTTCGCTCCTCACTGGCTCCCTCCCATCACAGCCCAGCTTCAGATTCCGATGGTATTTTTCTGCATTTGCAATGTCCAGTTTTTAGGCTTTTTTGGAGCAGCTGAGGACTTGGTTACTAGCTCAGAGTATCGAACCAAGCCCGAAGATTTCATGGTCCCTCCGAAATGGGTCAAGTTCGAAACCCAAGTGGATTTACGCCGATATGAAGCTAAAACCATTGTCGGGTATAATCGAGAAAAGGATTCCTGGTTTTCGGATTATTTCCGAACCGGTACTGTTATACTTGGTTCCGAAGCAATTCTGATAAGACACTGCAATGAGTTTGAACCAGAATGGTTAGCTGTGCTTGAAGAGCTCCACCGTCGGCCAACAATTCCTGGTAATTTTTTACTTTGGTCGAGAAGAAACAAGGGAGAGGTTTTTTTTTTTTTTTGTATTGACTTGTAAATATTATTTAAGAAATTAATTATAGTTAATTATATAGAGTTAATATTTTGATGATGTGTAGTAGAATCATGTTTACGTGGCTGCCACATATTAACCAGGTAAGTTAATTTTGACTTAAAATTTGATTTGGCTAAAATTGCTATTAATTTTTAAATTTATGGATGAATTGACAAAAATAAAAGTATTGGCCAAAATAGCAAAAACCTGAAAATGTTTGAATTTTTTTGGCTATTTGGTCTAAAAGTTATCATATTTATACATAAATATTATATTTATATAATATAAATGTTAAATTATTATAACATAAAGGTACATGAATTTTTATGTTGATAGAAAAGTTAAGTATTATCACTTTAAGGTTATGATATTTGTATAGAAATGGAGTATCAATATGGTAGAAAAATTATACTAATATTACGTAAATGTTATTGTATGAATTGAAAATATATATATATGAGCGTCGCGTCTAGTTGCACCATGCAACTAGTGCACACAAACAATACACCCACTAAATTTTTTAAAGAAATTAACTAAAATATCCTTTTTTTTGTATATAAATTGATAAAATTAAAACATATCCATTATTATTTAACTTATAATCATATTAAAGCCCTAATTCTTTCGATTAGTATAAATATCTCAATCATCTATATTTATTTCATTAAACCATATTTAAATTGTGAAAATTTTGTGTTTGGTGTTCAACAGTAGTCACGACTGTCGGGCTGCATTTGATTGAGATTTTCTCTAAAAATTTAAACTTTTGAATAAGATTCAAAACTTTGGGAAAACTTTTTGGTTCGACCATTAATTTACAAAATTATCTCTATTTGTTTTGCAAAGTAATTTGTAATTGAACAAAACTAACTAATTCCAACAATTAATATAAAGGAGGCTGGCTCTTGACATATTGAGATATCATCAATAATTACAATATAGTGCGTTTGCGGCAGAAGAACTAAAAACGTAGAATTATGGGAAAGAGAGAGGAAATGCAGGAAAACAGGAGAGAACCGCAGTAGAATTATTTTATGGGAAAGAGAGAGTAAATGCAGGAAAAAGAACGCGTATAATGTGATGAATGTCATTTTTTTTAACTTTTTGTGTTATCCGTTTTCAGCATGAAATATATAATTTATGAAAAGGAAATTTGTTAATTGTTTAATATTAATTTTGATACTAACATATTTTATTTCTCATATTCACAAAACTTTAATTTATTTGTATTGGGATGAAAAATATAATTTTTAATTATTAATATTAATTTAGATTTAACAAAACTTTTTTTGGTGTTAAAATTAAATATAATTAAGAGAAAAAAAAGCTATCTGCTATTATAGGTATAAAGACTAAAAAATGACAATTTGTAAACATAGAGGATAAAAAATTAAAAAATGAAAGATAGATGATTAAAAATATAATGACTCAAACATAGATGACTAAAAAACTTATACATTGTGAACATACATAACTAAAAATCAAAAGGTGAAAGATAAGAGAGTAAAAATTGAAGGAGTCAAACATAAAGGATTAAAAAAAAAAATTCCTATAAAAAATTGAATTGTAGGGTTCACTTTCTGATATTTTTCTTTTAATTTTCCATGCTATAATTCAATTCTAACACCTGACAATATTGAAAACAAAAAAAAATTTGCAAAATAAGTTGATGGAGCGGTATAGATTAAACCCCAACAGGTTACGGGGCGGGTTGGATTATGGGAAGCCAAAACCCACCCGATTACCATGAAATATACTATTTCTTTTAAAAAAAATATGTTTTAAAAAATTTACAGCATGTTAATTTCTTCTATCAAGAATGTAAACCGTCAACGGTGATGGATGTGCGTCCTCACTGCTGATACTGATAATAAACTTGTGCATTGCCTCCTTATTGAGAGCAAAAATGCCTTTTTCGCTTTGCCAAATCAATCGATTCCAGAAAACAGCTACGATACCACACAGCGTTTGCCTGGTTACAAATTGAATATATGGTCGTTTGCACCAAACATAGTGGCATTAAATTGCCTTGTGTTCAAATCTCCACCTTCGAGAGCAGAACCGAATCGGTCAAGCCACTGTACAGGGCTCGGATTTTCAGCCTCCTCCACCCACTCTGAAGTCATGTCTATCTCATCCAGTTGAAGGGGGTCAGCTTCTGAAGAATTTGATTTCAAAGATCTCTCTACTCTGAGGTTGTAATTGATGTAAAGTAAGTCGTTGAGTGTTTCCTTGTCGATCTTGTTGCGCTTCTCTGAATGGATTTGTTGAAAGGTGCTCCATTGCCTCTCGAATGTAGAAGTGCTGCATACTTGGCTGAGTATTCGAATTGCCACTCGTTGCAGCGTGGGAGCAGGGTCACCAAATTGTTCCCACCAAATGCCTGTAATGCATCATAAAGGAAAGAATAAACAAAATTGCAAGCAGAACTATATGTGTTGTATTCAGAACTCAATCGCTTATTTTGTGATGATAAACATCAAAAGACAGTCAGATGAATCAAATGATCTTACAAGAAGGGGTTATCAACAATCTGAGTATGCCTAGGAGAATGATTATCATAATTAGTATTTTATGGGAATTCTTCTCAGTAATTTGTCTTCTCAAAACAAAAGCAGACTCAAGCCAAGAATGTAGCTTCAATCAGAGACGACTTACCAGGTGAAACGGTATCAATTGCCTCCTTTGCAAGGTTACAGCCAAACATCCCACTTCCCCTCGAAAACAACAGAATTTGGTTGGTTAAATCACGCCTTAGTTCCGTAGTTGGAAGAAGCTTCTCCAGAACTCTGTAAAATTCTTCCTTAATGGATCCAAGAAATTTAATCTCTGGATTATACTGGATGCTTGGATTCAGAAAAGCTGCAGCAGAATGTAGAGGAGAGTGAAGATTGTTCTGCCACTTCTTATCTACAATATCCAAGAACGTGTTGCATTTCATCTCATCCATAATGTAGTACGTCCTTATAGAGTCCTTCGCTCTAGTCATCAGTTCATAAATGAACCCCACGGCAGGCTTCCCTCCCGAAACTTCCCTTATTACTTTCAAGAATGGCTCGGATACAGCAACACTTTCTTCTACTGCTCTCCAAAATTCGTTATCCTCAAGAATGCCCACACAAGATGCTGCGTGAGGCTTGTTTGCTAAAGCTGAATTTGTAGAAAACTCGGGACTATTGAACATGTGTTTCAATCTTGATTTCTGTTTCAGCATACATTGCAAAGAAAGAAAATTGGAAACAGACTTCGTAACGCCACTCCTAATGATTTCCTGTCCTCCTGTAAACTTTTTCATCATATCAAGCATTGCCATATTGTTGTAAATAAACTTTGTCACAACTTGTGCCTGTAAAATGCACCTATTAATCCAATCCACCTTACAAAACTCCTCTAAGATCCCATTCATGCATTGTGAAGCACAAGGGGTGACAAAAATAGAGCCATAATTCTGGAGGATATGGTTTGCTAGGCCAGAGCAGTTTAGCGCATTGTCCATAACAATCTGAACTATGTTTTCAGGACCGAAATCATGAATGATGGAGTCAAACAAATCGGGAAGGTACTTTATATTTTTATAATATGAAGATGCATCGACAGATTTGTGGAAGAAGGTTCTTGAAGGAGATGAAACTAAGAAATTTATAAGAGCTCTCGATTTGTTGTCTGTCCACGTTTCTGCAATGATTGAGCAACCAGCCATAGCCCACTCCTTTTCAGAATCTTTTGCATGTAAACTCACTTCAGATTTGATCTTCTCCAACCATGTTGTTTTCAGAGTTTCCGCAGATGGTCCCACAAATTCAGTACCACTTTTTTTAACTGCATCAATCATTTGCTGATAGGATGAAGAACGGGCTACACTGAAGTCCAATCTATTTTCAAAAAAGAAGAGAGCTATACTTCTCTCTGCATTTTCTTCGTCCACTCTGGATGAAGAGCTCGAAGTTGTGATAGATGAAAACACTTTTCCTGATACAGGTGTCGCTTCCACACAAACGAGAGTCTTAATGGGGGATATGCTTACAGCCATAGGAGATCTAACTTCAGGCAACTTTTGTCTCTTTATAATTTGAGTCTCCTTACCATCCTCCTTCGAGGCTATGAGTTCTCTCACCCTATCCGCCACATCATCGCTTACTTTGGAGCATGGATTTACACCTTTACTGGGAAGTCTAGATAAATGATGTTTTAACCTGCTAATGCCACCATTAAGAATTCTATCACAGAATTTGCACCTCACCTTATTTCCTTCTAACCTTTCAGCATATTCCCAGCAAACATCTTTCTCTCGGACCACTGCCAGACAATGAACAAAACCAATTTCTTACATTACATGCCTACATAATCAGAATGTGTCTACTCTTAAGCGTTGTATGATAAGGAAACGAAGCAATATACGAGTGGAAATGCAATGTAATGGATTAAAAAAACTACGCTAGAGAAGTTCAAACTTCGCAAATACATAACACGTGTAAAACATGCACATTAACTGTTTCATGCATAGAATTCTATCAAAAACCAACTTGAATGTCGTCAATATCTAACTAATCAATCCCAAAATCCACACCGGACATCTTGTTTACGCAATTGCAATCGAGATAAGTTCAATTTCATTTCATATGCTTTCAAAGCAACAAGCCACAGTATACAACAGTGGCAATCAACTATAGGAATATGAAATGACAATTAAGAAAAATATTGAAGTAAAAGGGGAAAAAATATCACATTAATACTCACTTAGTGAAGAACTGCAATAGAACTCTCTTAGTCAGACAATGATTCACTGACCTCAACGCTTGCCTACAACAACACAATAAACAAAAAAGGAAAATAAGCAAAAAATTAAATTCAGTAAAAACCAATGAAGAACATAGTGAATTAATCATAAATTTCAAGCGCTAACATAAATCTTTTAACTGCATCAAACATATACGCTTCTTACTCACAATTTCATAGTTTATTGCTCTAATAATCACCTTCACCAATTTCATAAAATTTCAACTAACCCCCCACCCAACCGCCATCCCAGCCCCAATCCACCCGAAAAGAATTAATCGAGTTTCAGATATCCATCGCGTTTCTTTCTTCAACAATTCAATTCTAATCATACTTTCCTGTTCGCTAAATTTTATGAATCAAGCAGTAAAAGTATAGGTTTTTTGCTAAGCCTAATTCTATCTTCACAGGAAAACTGCAAATTTGAATTTTATGCTCCGACGAAAAATTAAGAGAAAAAAGAAAAAGGAGAAAGGAAAAGAGAGTGATAAAACGAGGAGATGAAGAAGAAGAAAACTCACAGGAGAGATGATGGATGGAAGTTTTCAGATCCGGAGAGACTCGTCTCGCGATATTTTGGGTTATCAGTTTTTAACCCGCCTCTCACCTTTTTATTCTTAAATTTTTTTTTTTCTTGTTTAGAAAATTAAGGAAACTTTTTTTTTTTTTGGATGAATTTTCTCGTTGTGGGTAACCCTAAATCTAGTCTTATTTTGAATTTATGGAATTATATGGTTGGTTTGAATAATTTCATTATTTGCTTTCTGTCAAAATAAATCATTCATCATGTTTGCTTAAATAAAAAAAAAAAAATTCGTCTTTAGTTATATTTGAAATTACATTAAGTAGCTAGTTGATTAAAATTACACTTTAAAAAAAAAAAAAGGTAACATCAACTGAAACTGAAGTTAGAGAAAAAATACCTTTTTTTTTCACCAATTTACAGCAGTAAGAGCCCCGATGGATGAAGGCATAATTTGGATTGAGATTGTTTCAATGAATCATATTTTGTGAAACAAAATCTCACTTAATTTATTCCATCATATTTTTTAGTCAAACGAGTTATCTATATATCAAGATTCATGAAATGATGTATAAAAGAATGATTTGGCGATAAAATTGATACTAATTATATTGCAGAAGTGAAAATCTATAATTAAAATTCGAATCTTCAGAGTGATTATATTCCTCAAACGAGGAATCCCTATATCTTTTAGTCAATTATATTCTTAATTAATACGATATAGAATTTTTCTTTTGTTTTAAAATGCGAGTCCTCAGAGTGATTATATTCCTCAAACAAGGAATCCCTATATCTTTTAGTCAATTATATTCTTAATTAATACGACATAGAATTTTTTTTTTTTTTAAGAGAATACAACATAGAATTATACGATTTAAATTTGAATGATATGAAGCTAATAATATAAATAGAACATATCAGTTTTGTTGACACGAATTCAAATTTGATAGTAAGAGCCAATTTAAAAGTATAAAGTTGATAAAATAGTGATGCAATTTCGGGGAAAATGTGAATGTGATTTGAGTGCAGATAAGTGTTGAAAATGCAGATTATGATTGAATAAAATTATTTGATTCTAATAATGGTTGGCATAGTCAGCTGGATTTTGCCTAAACACCATGTGATGTGATACCACCTACATGCATACTCACTTATTTTTTATCTTGAATATAATTATATATATGAAGATTGCAAATTATTGCGATTCTTCTATTTTAGTCCTTAGTATATGTATACATCAGTGAGGAAATAAATGGAGATTAAAAAAAAAAAAAGGAACATTTTAGGTGTATATATACTATTCGATTAATTTCGTCTCATAAGCCAATGAAATAATAACTTATTTAGGTTTACGACATTTCTAATCTATCTTCAGTGTACTCAAAGTGAATCAAGTCCGTCTCATAATAAACTCAAGTTTAGCTTGTTTGAGTTGTGCATTGATCTCAAATTCGATGTGAATTGTGATAAAGCTCAACATTTATTCAAATTTTACTTGTAAATGACTCATTTATGATGTAAAATAATTTAGTTCAATTTGATGATCAAATGATAAAATATGCAGAGAAATTTATTGAACATAAAATTGAGCATGAAATCTTGAATCTTGATATACAGTATGAGTGAAATCATTTAATCCACTATTATATATATATATATATATATATATATATAAATTTTGTCTTTTTTTTTTTACAATACCCAATAAAAATATTTGTTTTTCAAAATAAAATAATTCAACATCTACCTTTTCTGTAATTCTCAATATAATGTATGACATCTTAATCATAATCATACTCTATGAAATTTCAAAATATACACAATATTTTCAAAATCCATTTAAATCATAAATTCAAACTTGCAAAATCCAATCAAATCCAAATATATCTTACAAGATGGGCTAGTGGATGATATATGATATGTTGTATACTTGCATATGATATACAAACTATACAAATTACTAACTGATAAAAACAAAATAAAACAAAAAACAGTTATAAAATATTTTCCCAAATTTTCACATAATACAATTTGTGAAATTTGATCCAAAGGGTTATCATCGCACCCTTGGACTCAAGCCGTCGAGCTGGAACATTATGGCCAACTAAGGGGCTGACCAGGGTTGAGCCGACCGGCTAGAGCCTACATGTGGTGGGAGAGTTGGTCAGACTTCCTACTGATGTCCACCTCCTCAGCATGATTCGAGTGCTTCAAAAAGTTTACTTCAAGAAGACTTACTTAAGTTCAAGATACGGAAAAAAGAAATAAATTAAAGATAGAATCGAACCCGATTTATTATTCTCTATTATTCAATAATAAAATTAATAAATTAAAGATAGAATCAAATCCGATTCATTATTCTCTGATATTCAACAATAAAATCGATTGGCCTGCCAGAATTGCCGAACACATCATCAAAACACAATCGATCGTTCATGCAAATTTACACGTTAACAATTTCGCGCTACAGAAAATGAGGAAAGCTTTGATCATAGAAGTAAAGTGAATATTTTTCCAATAACGCACATGCATGCATAGTTCTTTACCTAAAATTTTTTTAATAAAACAGCTTCTAAATTCTAATATCAACAATTAAAGAAATTTTTTTCGCTAAGTCCTACAATAATTATTTCAAATTCTTCTGTGAAACTGGTACATGAATCTTAAATCGGTGCAATTCGGGTCGATCCGACCCGGTACGGTCTTCCACGTACCGACACCGACATCCACGAGCCGGCACGCGTTCCCACACGCTGGGAAGAGGGCGCCTAACACTTAGACTATTTTCTAGGAAAATATGTATACCTTCATGTTATGACTTTGATACTTTTATGTTATAAACGTGTGACTTTTATATACAAATATCCTTACCTTTATGTATTGTAACTTAGAAAAAAAATGAAAATTTTCAACATAATTTGTACTATATACCTTTATGTGATATCAATATGACATTTATGTTATATTATGTACAAATATACTGACTTTTATGCATCTTTATATATTACATAAAAGTCAAAATATTTGTACATAAATGTGACATAATATAACATAAAAGTCACATTAAAAACACATAAAGGTATACAGTATAAATGTGTTGAAAATCTTTATTTTTTTCTAAGTGACAGTACATAAAAGTCATGATATTTGTATTCAAATGTCACACTAATACAACATAAAGGTAACATTTTGAAAAAAAAAAAAAGTTGAAATTGAAAACTCGTGGATCTGGATCAAAATTAGGTCGACTCGGATTGCATGGTGCATACAAGATCGACTCATAATTATTAGTTGTCCAAAAATGTATTATGAAATCTGAACTGTAATTTTGTATTCTGGCAAGCCTTAGCGCAAAAGAAGGAATTGCAGGTTTTGGCACTGCAAAGAATGGTGCAAAGAAGTGCCGTTTACGTGACTTAACCCAACCTATATATATATATATATATATATATATATATATATATATATATATACTGAATTATTATCCATCTTTTATATCCATAATGTGAATATACAAACTGAATGTCTATTTTACATTCTATGATATAGAATCTACTCAAACTCATATGTGTTTAAAATCTTTTTAGATGAATTATGTGACAATGTACGTTCAGGATGAATTTAGGGAGGCCAGGGGTGCGATTGCCCCTGGAACGTTATGAAATGGTTTTTTTAATGTAATTTTTTTTTATATCATTAATTTATAAGAGATAAGTTCTAAATTATTGCATAAAATTTAGACCCTTTGAATACTCGACCTATTTTAAATTACAACATGAAATTTTTTGCTCCACCTAAAACACTTTCCCAAATCCATCCCTACGTATATTCAATGTAATATGTCGGGTGCGCTATGACTTTGTTGGTGCCATACTTATAAATATATTTATAATGAACCTTAATATTGTATATAATATGGAAAAGTAATGAAAAAAACAGTTCACATTCAATTCAAATTAATCTTTTCTTAAGGAAACCACATAATGGCTATTAGTTACTACATAATGAATATTATTAGAGAAATTTAGATAGATGCCACTTCAAGTCTTTAACATCCTATATTTACAAAAATAATCATCTAATATTTTTTAAATGTCATCCATGATTATAAGCACAGTTGATAGTTTTAAATAAAAATAGTTAAGACTATTTGGATGGAGAGATTGAAGTAAGATTTGAAAATTTTAATTGAAAATCTATAGATATTGTTTGAATAAATACTATTTTAAAATTAATCACTTTTATTTTGAACTAATTTTTTAGCAATATGAATGTATTTCAAATTACTGCATCCCAATGGAGCCTAAGTTATTATTATTTTTTCCCCTCAAATACTATATTAAGGTAACATGAATTTTCAATACATATAGTCAACCAAAATATTAAAAAATAAATCAAATTAATTGATCATTATGGGGTCTCATTTCTCAATAACAATTATTGGCTAAATTAAATAGAATTTTCTTCTCTGCAGTAGCTGTACTATTTACGCTACAGCACGTGCAGTTCCCCCCTTCCCGCGCCATTAAAGCAAAAGAGCAAACAGAGAAACAAAAACCACTTTCCAATCATTTATTATTCTCTTTCTCTCTCCCCCCAGTTTTCCGCTCCCTCAAGCAAGAAATCTCACTTCCCATTCATCAACACCACCAACCGCTCTGCTTTTGGATTCTTGTTTCTGACTGAGTGTACTTTTCTTCTCAAATTTTAATAATGCACATTTTTTCTGTGTTTTTATATTCTTCTTTTTTTTGGAACTTATTAAACTGCAATTGTAACTGTCGGTTATTTTTTCTTCTATTCTCAGAATATTGGTTGGTGGGCTGGCTGAGATTGAAAGATGTTTGATCTCTGAATAAGAGGTGAGAGTGATTGTTTTCGAGCTAAATCATCGTGTTTTTTTTTTTTTTTGATTTCATGCATGGAATTCCTGAATATGTTGAAGATTTGGAAAACCCAGAATTTATTAAATTATATTTCTTTGTCACAAGAAAAAGAGAATGTTGAGTATAAACAGGTGATGATAGTCAGTGATGGTGGGAAGAAAAAAACATTTAAATTAGGCTGCTTTTTTTGTTTTATTATATAGAACCAATTATTCAATTTGGTTGTTAGCCTAACTTTTTTTAGAATATTCAGATAAATGGCTAAAAACTCTTGATTGCTAGTCGTTGGAAACTATTAGCAAAAGTGGATTCCTTTACTTTCTGTAATTTTTGGTTCATTTTGTTCATATAGATGGCAGAGAGTATGTACACTGATTGAGGAGTTTTGAGAATAAAGGGAGAAATGGCCATAAAGTTAATTCTTTCAGCAATTCTAGTGTATGGTATTATTTGCTTAGTAGTAGCTGCAGAGCCCGTTGAGGATAAACTGGCTTTGCTCGATTTCATCGGTAGCATAAACCGGTCGAGGAATCTCAACTGGGATGCGAGAACTTCGGTTTGTAATAGCTGGATTGGTGTCACTTGCAATCATGATCAATCCAGAGTCATAGCTGTTCGATTGCCCGGTATTGGATTCAAAGGAAGAATTCGTAGCAACACTTTAGGCCGATTATCGGCTCTTCAGATCTTGAGTCTGAGATCTAATGGTATTAGTGGCCCTTTTCCATCTGATCTTTTGAAGCTTAGGAATTTGACTGGTCTTTATCTTCAGTTCAATCATTTTCAGGGTCCATTGCCATTGGACTTTTCGGTTTGGGAAAATCTTTCGGTGTTAAACCTGTCGAACAACAGTTTTAATGGGAGCATCCCATCTTCGATCTCAAATTTGACTCATTTGATAGCTTTGGATCTTGCTAATAACTCACTTTCAGGTGGTGTTCCTGATCTTGACATCCCTAGTTTGCAACTCTTAGATTTGTCGAACAATCGTTTATCTGGAATCGTGCCTCAATCTCTTTCGAGATTTCCTAGTTCAGCCTTTTCGGGCAATGATCTTTCTTTGCAAAACCCGTTGCCTCCTGTTTCTGCACCCAAAGCTTTAAGAAAGAAGCATTCTTCAAAAATTAGTGAATCTGCCATTCTTGGTATTGTTATTGGTAGTTGCGTAGCAGCTTTTGTGGCAATTGCCCTGCTCTTGATTGTAACCAATAGGAAGAAGAAAGAGGATGAGTTGATCACTGGTAAATCACATAAGAAAGAGAAATCAACGAGGCGAATGGCCTCCGAGCACCAAGATGGCAATGGCAAGATAGTATTTTTTGAGGATTGTAATCTTGTGTTTGACCTCGAGGATTTGTTGAGGGCTTCTGCCGAGGTGCTTGGGAAGGGCACATTTGGAACCACGTATAAGGCGGCTTTAGAGGACGCAACCACAGTTGCAGTGAAGCGATTGAAGGAAGTCATTGTAGGGAAAAAGGACTTCGAGCAGCAAATGGAGATTGTCGGAAATATTAAGCATGACAATGTCGCTCCATTGAGGGCTTATTTCTATTCCAAGGACGAAAAGCTCATGGTGTACGATTACTACAATCAGGGAAGCGTTTCGTCGTTGCTTCATGGTATATTTTTGTTTGAATCTTTCTCATTACAAATATAGTCTTGATGTGTTTGTTTAAATCTTGATACATTCGCCATTTTTGCAGCGAAAAGAGGAGAAAATGTGATCCCTTTAGACTGGGAGACGCGACTAAAGATTGCAATCGGTGTTGCAAGGGGCATTGCTCACATCCACACACAAAGTGGTGGGAAGCTAGTCCATGGAAACATAAAAGCTTCAAACATATTTCTCAACTCCCAGCTCTACGGCTGCGTCTCTGATCTCGGCCTAGCGACATTGATGAGCCCCGCATCACCACCAGGGGTCCGATCAGGGTACCGGGCCCCGGAAGTGACGGACACAAGGAAAGCCTCACAAGCCACAGATGTATACAGCTACGGAGTAGTCCTACTGGAGCTGCTCACCGGGAAGTCCCCTGTCCACGCCTCGGGTGGAGATGAGGTGATCCACCTCGTGAGATGGGTTCAGTCGGTGGTCCGTGAGGAGTGGACTGGTGAAGTGTTCGATGTGGAGCTTTTGAGGTACGCGAACATAGAGGAAGAAATGGTGTCGATGTTGCAGATCGGATTGAGCTGCGTGGGACGAATGCCCGAGCAGAGGCCGAAGATGGGGGAAGTGGTGAAAATGGTGGAGGAAATAAGGGGTGTTAATACAGGGAATAGCTCATATGGTGGAACAAGATCTCCAGGTTCAAGTCCTAATCAAACACCACATGTGAATGAGATTGGATCCTCTTCAGCTTACAACAACTAGGTTCTTGATGATGATCAAACTTAGATAATTAAATGCTATATTTTTTTTGGAAATTGTATGATGATTTGCTATTGTTTTCCACATGTTTTGTTATTTGTTTAGGTTTGTGTTTTGACAAGTTGCTTATGGAGATTAGGAAATTGTTAGCCTACCTAGATTGATAGAAAGTCAAAAGTCAAAAGTCAGGTTTGTTTTTTAACGTACTCAAATCCCTTAATTATGACTTCATTTCTATCTTTAGTTTATTCAACGAGTGGATATCAATATCATAGAATAGAATAATAATCTTGTATCAATATCATAGAATAGAATAATAATCTTGTACCTAACCTTCTTTTTGGATTTTCATGGGATGTCAAAATTACATTCTGTGAAATAATCTCATAATTGTTATTATTACAAGTTTTTTTATAACTATTTTTATCTTTATTTTTATATTGAAAGACTTTTTTAAAGTGAAAATGTTGAAATAAAATATGTTCAATTTTAAAACAAAGTAACTAAATACAAAAGGAGATATACTTATTTATTTAGGGTATTTCTATTATGAAAGCTTCTCATTGGATTATTTCTGTGATATGGGTTAACCCATAATTTACAATCCAAGTATCAATTTATAATAATAGATTTGGATTTTGAATAATGAAGAATTGTTTTATAAATTTATATTCATGAGATTGACTCATGTTAATTTTTTATGATTTATATTCCATTAGAAAACAGTGAGACCAAATAATTCATACTTACTTTTATATTTAAATCATTAAAATAGGTTATCATGTTTACTGTTTAGTATCTCTTGTGTATATATTATACTCATTTAAAACATTACTTTTATAAAAAAAAAAACTTAATTAAAAACTCAAAACTAATTTAGCATATAAAAATATTACAGTTTTTCTAGGTTTATAAATTTGTCCTCATAAACATACATTCATCTAACTATTTAATTCAAAATACGAAATATATATTTGAAAATTTAGATAGATGTTTGGATTGTGGTTCGAATAGTCTTCCAAGTATTGGGCTGGAGGCCCAAAGTGAGGTAATGGACTAATCTTTGTAAGATCAGATTAGCCCTTAATATTGAATCAAATCTGCGCTCATTAAAAAAGGCCCAAAAAAAAAAAAAACAATATCCTAACGTTTGATTATTGAATCACGATTAGTATTTTTATAAGACGAATTATGTGAAACTGTCTCATCATACATAAGTTTTAATTTTAATTTATAAATTAAAATAATTTTAATTTATAAATTAGTGAGATTTCATCTTGTAAGTATTGCAAGACCATTTTATATGAATTTCCATGAATTTTTTATTCTTTTAATTGAGTGGATACCTTCACTTAATTATAGTAATTGGTAGAGCTTAGGTGGATATTTGTTTGTATATTAATTCTATACTTCAATAATAGAGTATTTTTTAAAGACTTGGTATGTCAAAGTCTTTTCATTTTTTAAAAAAGTATGGAGAAACCGGATCTCTTGTACAATTTCCATGAAGTGTTGCATTCCTAAATCCTAAGTGTGCAAAGAAATCACGACAAAAATATTTAAATATATTCAAAGTTTTTTGGTTACCCGTTACCTACTCAATAATTATTCTATCAATAAGCATCTTATTTATTTCTCTTAAATAAAGGGTGTGTGTGTATGATGCATGTTAATAAATGGAGTCAAAACCTAATATGCATTACTAGATGATGTAAAAATGGGCCCTTCTGATCTGCACAGAAGTTTAACTTGAGGTCACCATGATAATATATAAGCTAGTTTAAACATTATCCTTTTTCTCTTTCATTCATAATTATTTGTAATTTTATTTTCTACTAATTAATATTTTTTATTTAACTTTATAATCGTGACACACCATAGAAACTGCAACTTCTAATAATACCTTGACCTTTTTTATTTATTTAAATTGTAGAAATATAAATTACACATACTTAAAATAAAGACAAGGGAAAAAAACTACAATACACTGTGAGCTAAAAAACAATATTTTCTATCTATGACAATTAAAAGGAAGTTAGAGAAACAAATTCTCTAACAATAGTTTTAATAATTGTGAGGACAACATGATTTCATTTTAACATGTTTTATATTACGGTTCTTCCCAATTACTTTCAATTTCTAATGAATATGGGATCAAATATATAAACATATAAAATTTTCTTTAACATTTGTTTTTTAGATTACATTTCTCTCCTCTCTTATCATTATAGTTGGTTCTCTGCTTTTCCATTTTCCTTCTTAAATATCCTCAGTCAGGTTTGTTATCATACCTACCATAAACACATATTAATGCGTCAATTATTGATGTGTCACAGATCCAATATAATCATTAATTTCCAATCACAATATTTAAACGGATGAAATTTTTACATATCAACTGTGGATATATTAAGATATGTCCACGGTGGGTAGATGATCATTATTTATCAGTTATATTAGATTAATTTTGTTTTTCAGGTTTTTTTGTTGATTATTTTGTGTTTACAATTTCACGAAAAATGGATAGAAGGGCTTCGTTGAGTGTCAGAATTTTTATTTGTTTGTTTGCCCTTTCATCTGTTAAAAGGTGCATATTAATCATGGGTTTTTAGCTAACATAATGATTAAAAACAATTACCATTATTTTAAGTCAAACAATGGACCATTTAATTCCATTATTCTCATTGTCTTAACCTGATGTTAGGTGCATATTTCAACTTCAACAAATTAAATCCAATATATTTTCGAACGACATACATAACTTATGACTACACCGAAAACAACATATATAACCTTTATCAAAGACCAATCCAACAACTGCTAGATGAAATCACAAAGTCAATGTCACTTGTTTATCTTTATATAAATTCATCAAGATGCCAATTTTATTTCCAATCAGTACTCATTCATGAACTTGCATAAGTAATATCAATTAATCTAGATTCATTTTGAATTTAAGATGTCTACGATCTACGACAACTGGGAGAGACTGGTGGCAGCCGTGCTAAAGCGCCAGGAGATATGGCAACTATGCCATGCTAAATCCCCGAGCCTGAGCCCGAGCCTAAGCTCCGGGTCATCCGAATCCAAATCAAGTGATGAACTAGATCCGGACCATAAACCGGTTCCCAAGCTTGTTTTCCTTGGGGGCTCAAGTCCACCTCGATTTCGCCTAAAAACCACGTTGAAGGGCCTTAAGGAGTTGGGCAAGGGAGCTTGTGGGACTACAATTCTTACACAGTTATTACATGATGTGTATGTTTGGGACCAAGAATTGGTGGAGAAAGGTACTAAAATGGTGACCAAGTTAGTGAAGGAAGTGAGATGGAGAGTGTCTGAAGATGAGTTTAAAGAAAGGATGATGGTTTTTGGAAATTGTAGACATGAAAATGTGGGAGCACCAAAGGCATACTACTTTTCCAACAAGCCAAATGGGAAGCTCATTGTCTATGATTACCATTGCCAGGGAAGCGTTTTTGACATGTTACATGGTACACAATTAACACCCTTTTATTTTTATTTTTATTTCGTTACTAGTTCGTAATGTATATATATCCCAGATTTCATATTACCAATACATGCATTATTAGTTCGTAATGTATATATATAGTAATTTTAAAGGGTTGGTATAAAAAACCAATTTGAAGTGTGATGGTTTCTTTGATCTGCAAACTAATTTTTTTTTTGTTTTTCTGATTGCATTCCAAGGTTCACTTACTGAATCACAATCGAATTTGATGTCTTACCTTTTTTTTAACCAAAATATATAAAACCTACGCCGAAACACTATACTTTACAAATCAAACAAAAGTCTCAAATCCATTTTTTGATTCTCATTTAATTCAAGCTCAAAAATACAAACTAAATTTTCATTTTTGACGGAAAAATAGCCTGCAAATAATCTCAATTGTTGCAATTTGAAAAAATTATGAACTTTGAAGTGTAATAAAAAAAAAAAAACTGTAGTTTGCAATTGTTAAAAACCATGCTTCAAGTTAGTTTTTTTTTTTTTTTTTTTTTAAACCAAATTTAAAATCTTTCAAGATTAGAATGTGAATAATCGGACCGGACCCCACATGCAGTGAGGGCCCTTGTTTAGTGAACACTTAAGGCACCGGCCCAAGCCTACATTATGAGGCCCAGAAGCAAGATCTTTTTCTCTTGATAAATATTATGAGGCCGACAAAAATTGGTTTGGTAAATATTAAATACAAGTATGGCAGAACTGATCATGTTCAAATATCAAATTGGCAAGTGAACCCCTTTGTTTTTTTTTTTTCCTCTCGATAATTTTTCGCAAATTTCATTTCAAATCCCCAAATTCATAGAAATTTTCATATGACCACGATAATTAGATGATGACTACAATTTGCAGAAAATTAGTAAGTGTCCACGATAGTTAGGATCATGAGATCATTTTTGCAATTTCATAACCTGAATTGATATCACACTAAAAAGGAATCCTGTGATGAAGTAGTTGAACTCATAATCTGAAAATGCAGGAAAGAAGCATCTTGGGAGCTGGGAAAGGCGTCTAAAAGTTGCAATAGGAGCAGCAAGAGGCATTGCTCATATCCACAAGCAAGGCAATGGCAAGATGGCCCATGGAAACATCAAATCCTCCAACATCTTTCTCAACTCTCACCACTATGGCTCTGTTTCCGACTTCGGATTGACACGAACACAAACACGAACCCGATCACTCAAACTCAATCCACCTCACCCTGACAGGAAAATCACATCAAGAAATTTGTCGCAAGATTGCGATGTATACAGCTTCGGAATCCTGCTGCTCGAGCTTCTTACAGGAAAACCTCGTAGGAATGGTGATAGAGGTTTGGGCTCGGATGTGCACATACTCACATGGGTTCGTTCGATCAAGTACGAGGAATTCAGTGAAAAATTGTTCGATCCAGGTCTTCGGTACGATGAAGAGGATAGGTTGGAGATGGTGGAAGTGTTGTGCGTTGCGATGAGATGCTTAGAAGTGCATAGAATGTGCAGGACTAAGATGGGTGATGTTTTGTTGATGTTGGATAGTATAATATCCAGACCTTTCAAGATTTGGAGTAGCTGGATGTGAATTAATTGGATGATTTTATTTCATTCATTCATTTTCAAGACTCGTATATATGTGAAGTATATTTTCATAATCAATTTTGATTAGAGGAAGTTTTTCCAACATAGTTTTGATTAGACACCTTTACAATGCTTATCATACACACTTTTTTGATAACAAGAATGAAAAACTGATACACACGAGTGAAAAATGGATAAATATGTGTAGGATGCGTATCTGATCAAAATTGATCCAACATAATAATCTTAACGATAAAAACTTTGTTGTCAGTGATGGATTTTTCTGTCGCAATCGGCAATTTTTTATTTTTATTTTTATGAAAGGTTTGAAGGTGAAATTATTCTAATAATGAATTGTCAAATTCAGATAGTTAAAGTTCTTGAGAAGTTCTTTGTATGGAATTCCATATTGTACTGCTAAACCATTGAATCAGCATTATGAAATAACAAATTTGAAGTAGATCTATACAAGTTTTTTTTTTTTTCCAAGTGCTTTAATTTAGATTTTTATGCTTCAAATCTCATTGATGTGATTTTCATACTAACGTTTGAATAAAAATAACATCGAGATCAACTGTGATTTGAACGGAGTAAAGATCGGACGATTCATTATCTATCTGCTGCAATGGTAATTTCAACCTCTTGACATCTAAAAATAATTGCAAGTGGTTTGGATAATGGTCATATATTGGATGGTATATAAATATTCATTTTTTTTTGCCCATTATCTCAATTCATAAAATGTCAGCATTGGTTGGCTATACTTGAAAAATACCACTAGGAAAGCGATTTCAAGTAAGTTGTTGTATTCAATAACCCAATACAAGGATGTAAGAAGCTTTTAAAGACTTATTCAGTTACAATAATTCCCTTATCATTCTGATTTCAAAGATAAACCTTATTTTTTTTATCCTCAGTTGGGCTTGTGCTTAGGTCGTATCATTCTATCCCGACAGATTAGTCAAATCTAAAAACCAAGGGGATCAGATATTAATTTGATCCACATTTGGGTCGTATCACACTATTCAGAGATGTCTGCAATCTACGATAACTGGGAGAGGCTGGTGGCAGCTGCTGTGAAGAAAGAGCAGCTTTGGCAACTCTTTCACACTGATTCAATCAGCACCTATTCCAATTCTAGTCTTAAATCGAGTTTTCAAACTAGTGATCTTCATACCAGTTCATGGATTTCAAAATCTGATTCACCGTATCATCAAACAAAGAGTTTGTCTGCAGTTGTTTCCTCTGATGTAGTGATAAGAAAGGATGAAGTATATGATGAGAAAGGCGTTGTCATTGATCATCAATATCCTCGATGTCATAGTCTTTTCCTCGACTATGAAGCTATGAAGTCCACTTCCGATGGGGTTGTGTTGCAAAGCGAGGTACTTGAAACTCTCAGAAAGGAGAGATTTGCAATTCCTTATAGATCATCAACGGTGGACAATGGAAAAACTACTATTGTTGTGAAGAGATTGAGGGGTGCAGGAGTCGTTGATGTGGCTCCGAATGAAGTCTTTTTCTGTTGCGAAGACGAAGTGCTCATAATATACGAGTACGAGAGCCAGAGTGGTGTTTCCGTCTTTTTGCAGCATGGTATGCTCAATGCTCTCATATTCTGCAAGCAAGATCATCTATTCCACTTTTATGTTTCATCTGATGTTCCAAAATAATCACCACATGCCAAAAAAACAATTAATGATCTAATCTAATGACTCAGGGAAGAAGAATGATGGCATATACAAGTTACAGTGGGAATCTCGTGTAAGAATTGCAATTTGTGTAGCCAAGGCTATGGCAAATACCCACTCACGATACAACAGCAATCATGTCCCAACAGAGACAAAAACCTCAGACTCATTTATTAACGATGGCTTCTCCGATCTTGGCTTGGAGGAGATGGAAAACGTAACGATTGTCGTCCCCACTGTAGGCTACCATGCTCCTGAAGTCGACTATGGTCGTCCCTCGTCTCAATCATCTGATATCTACAGCTTTGGAGTGTTGCTGCTAGAACTTCTGACTGGGGCATTCCCCATGAATATTGGAAATATCGATGATATAAAACAGTTGGTCAGGCGAGTTAATGACAAGTTTATCGAGGCAGGAACACTCATAGTCTTCGACTTTGTTCCTGTGAGAAATGCTGGGGAGCTGATCGAAATGTGGAAGATGTTGGCCGTGGCGATGATGTGCCTCCAAGAAAAACCGGACCGGAGACCAAACTCGTCTTACGTTGTGAAAATGATGGAGGGCATAAAAGAGTGTCCATAGTGTAGTTAGTGTTGTCTCATGCCAGAACTGCCTTTAAGTTGAGGAATGTTATTCTCGGACATGGTTTTTTTATTATTATTATTTTTTATTTTTTTAGGTTAAAAGATGAAATGGTGCATCTGGATTCAAATAAGAAACGAGAAAAATATAAAATTTTGTCATTTAATTATTGGGGTCTCATGAAATCAAAATTAGGTACATTTTTATTTTAAAAGTTGCAATTTAGTCTCGCATATTTTAATTTTTGCAAATTGAGTTTCGAATTCCCACATTTTATCCGAAATTGTCGTGTGTGAAATATGTGAAAACACAAATTCCCCATTTGGTTATTTTTATCTCTTTGTGGAGTTGTAGGAATATAAAGCTTTTGATGAATGTGAATTATTATTTTTGTATTATCATTTTCTTTTTTGGTGCTAGGATTTGTGGTACGTAGGGTGTGTTCTTTGCTTGCACCCGTGATTAATTGAAGGTGGCTTGGGAGAATTAACAGAGGTTAATAATATGGTTTATTGTCAAAACTTGAGATTTATTTAGGGGTTTTTGAATATATCTAGTTGAGCCTTTTCCAAACTATTTAATTTGCTTAATTTCCATCTTTCACAAGTTCATTACTTAGATTACAATAGCCGGTGAAATTAATTAATACCATAGAATTCCTATTCGATTTTGTATTTTTTTTAGTCATTATTGTTAAGTTTGTTTTTTTTATCTATGTGGGCGAACAACTTCTGTTCTCAAAATGAATCAATCAGTCAGTTGACGTTGATTTGAATTCTACTTCTTAGAATTAATAGTATCTATTAATGTTTTGAAAGAAGAAAAAAAAGCACGTAAATGCAATTATTTTTTAGGGATTTTTTGAGTTCCAATCAATATTAAGGTGGAAATATAGGTGTAACAATTTCTTGCGAAATATGGGAAAATGTGACTAGGTTTGCAAAGAATTGAAAATTATGAAGCTAAATGCTAATTTTACGATGAACAAAATTAGTTTTGCTATACTCTTATATTTACGGGATCAATAACATTTTTCAAATATATCTAAATTTCAATAACTTCATACACAATCATAATTAAGTCAAATAATGAGTATCTGTTGGATGACATTATAATTACTTATTTATTCTTTCCAGGTTTCTTTTGTTGAATCTTCTTCAGATCATAATTTCTGAGAAGTTAATTGTGCTTCAAATCTGTGGGCATCAGCGGAATACAATAAATTGTTGAATTTTATGTGGAAGGCCTTTTGTTGTTCATTCATTGTCAGTCCATTATTGACATTTAATAACGACAAAGTCGAATATTACTTAGGAAAACTGAAGGAAGCTTCAGTCCGTTTGTTTGAAACTAGCTTAATTTCTTTTGTTTATTGGCTACTTATTTTCGTTTTCTACTATTGATAAAATAATAACATAATTGATACTATTGATATTGTTTACTATATTTCTTTTAATAATCAAGTGTAAGACATGAACAAAGAAGTGGTGAGTAATGTTGGATTTCATAAAGAATATTAATGATCAACACCAAATAAGTAAATAACCAAGCTTGTTGAATTTTAAGTGGAACCCTACTTTTATAAAACAATTTTATTTTAAAAAATAAACATAACAAGTTTATTTAATGTAAATAAACATACTCATATTTTTATTTCCTCCCTTTCACTTTCTCTAATTAACTAAAAAAATAATGAGTACTAAATATTATGATTATAGTAATCTCAAATTTATTTAAACAATCTAAAATCAAACAATATATAATTAACTATCAACGTTTACTAGGGTGCAATCGTAAATGAAGATGCAAAAAATGAAAAAGTGAATCAAGATTGGGGGTGGAAATCGGACGGATCAGATTGGAAATAGGGTGTTTCGGAAAAATTCCAAAAAATTTCGGAATTGAAAAACCAATTCCAATTTCGTTCCAAAATTTTTCGGAATTGTAAAATCCATTCCAATTTCGATTTTTCGGAAATTTCAGAATTCCAAAATTTTGGAATTTTCGGAAATTTTTTCGGAAATTTCGGAAAATTTTCGGAAATTTTGGAAATTTTCAGAAATTTCGGAAATTTTGGAAATTTCGGAAATTCTGAAAATCATTTATAGAGCAATAAAATAGATTTCAAACATAAAACATATTTCAAACATAAAACAGATTCTAATTCTCATAGTTCACATTGTTTTAGAGAGAGTTGGTCTTGTATGCACTTGGTGTACATGCAATCCGGGTCGACCCAGTTTTTGATTCGGATCCGCGTGTTTTTGAATTTTTTTTTTTTTTGTTTCAGGTTGTGACCTTTATGTTGTAAATGTGTGAACTTTATGTTATAAATGTGTGACATTTATGTACTGTAACTTAGAAAAAAAATGAAGATTTTCTGCGACCTTTATGTTATATTATGTCACCTTTATGTACAAATATTCTGACCTTTATATAATATATAAAGATGCATAAATGTCAGAATATTTGTACATAAATGTGACATAATATAACATAAATGTCACATTAATATCACATAAAGGTACATAGTACAAATTGTGTTGAAAATCTTCATTTTTTTCCCAAGTTACAATGCATAAAGGTAGAGATAGTTGTACATAAAGGTCACACATTTATAACGTAAAAGTCATACATTTATAAAGGTTATGACAAAAATTTGGAAAAAAAATTAAAAACTCGCGGATCCAGGTCGGATCGACCCGAATTGCACGGATCTTAAATCCATGCACTTGGTGTACAAGAGTTTTTGTGTTTTAGAGATGAGGGATATAGTATATAATATATTTAATATACACTATAGTATATAGTACAAAATAAAACTATAAAATTTATATGAAAATTTTTGAGTCATATTATAGTATATAGTATATAGTATAAAATAAAACTATAAAACTATAATTTTATAGTTTCGGATCGGAAATCGGATTGGAATTTTCGAAAATTAAATTTCGGAAATATTTTGGATCGGATTTCGGAATTTCCGAAAATTTTAAAACTAATTCCAATTTCGATCCGAAATTTTTCGGAAAAATCGGAAATTGGAATTTCAGATTAAAAATATTCGTTCCAATTTTGAAAATTTTCGGATCGGATTCGGCGGACATCGGAAATTCCTTTCCGATTTCCACCCCTAATCAAGATGGTGAAACGGATTCTAAGGGTTTAGTTCATCTAATGTGATGTGGATGCTTGGTAGGTGTGGGCTCAAGGCCCATAACCCTGAGAGACCAATTAAACTCTTAGTACGAAGAGCAAACATCATAGTGTCCAAATCTGTCCGAACACGCCAGAACTGTTCTAGCAAAAGACCGAAGAAGTGGAGAATCTAAGGATGGGTATGTTTGGACTGGACTTAAGGTGACTTTTGCAAATTTGGATTTTGGCTTGAAAAAGATTTTGTGAGTTTCAATTTTGAGTAGAATTATAGTTAACATGTCATTTTCATATTGAGAATTGAGAAAAAGTAGATATTTTTTTATTGGGAGTTGTAGAAAAAATAAATGTTTTTATTGGGAATTATAGAAAAAATAGGAAAAATAGGATATGTAGTAGGATTTTGATAATTCTTATCCAAACATGGACTGGATTGAACTCATCCAATATCTAGATGGGTCAAGTCTAGTCCAAACATACCCTAGAGGCTTAGATGAATCAGTAGGCTCGAAATACCAGGAAGAAAGAAGCCTAATCCAATCTTGAAAGCCCAATTGAGGAGAAGGTCCAACCCAAAGTAAAGAGGAGAGCTCGGCCCATTCCATGAAGAAGTAACAAAAAAGAGAACAAGCCCAATGAACTCATAGTTCTATTAGGGTACGTTTGGACTGGACTTAAGGTGGCTTTTGCAAATCTGGATTTTGGCTTGAAAATGATTTTGTGAGTTTGAATTTTGAGTAGAATTATAGTTAAAATGTCATTTTCACATAGGGAATTGTAGAAAAAATAGATGTTTTTTATTGGGAGTTGTAGAAAAAGTAAATGTTTTTAATGAGAATTGTAGAAAAAGTAGGAAAAGTAGGGTAGGTAGTAGGATTTTGAAATCCTTGTCCAAATATGGACTGGACTAAACTCATCCAAAATGCGGATGGGCCAAGTCCAGTCCAAACATACCTTAGAGTTTTACTCAAAATAAGAGAAATGTCTATTGTATCCTTTCACCTATAAAATAGATATAAACTAGGTTTGAACCCTAAGTGTTGGTTGATTTATTTTTATGTATGATTTTTTTTTTATATTCTTAAAATAATCTTTCTCATTATTTTTTTTTATTTGATCTTTCGCACAACATTGTTAATTGCTAGTTCTTTATAGGTGTTTTAACTATTGTATTAGGTATTTTCATATTTTTCTTTAAAAAATATAGAATAAATCTCATTTTTATCGCTCTAAGACACCTGTTTTGTTTCGATTTTGCCTTTGAGTGCTCTTTTTATCAGGTTTACATAATGATTTCATTTGTAATTGTTTTCTTTTTGTATTCTTTTTATTAATCTTAACCAATTGTTACATCTGTTATTGTAATGTTTTATTACAATTTCCCAATGGTCTAAGGGGGTGCTTGGACTGGATGTACCCATCTGAATTTTGAATGGATAATATTTATTAATTTGCAGAATCCTATAACTCTAATCTATTTTTTCTACTTTATCCACTTTTTTTTTTACAATTCCGACTAAAAATATTTTGTTTTTTAAAAATAAAATAATAGAACATCATTTATTTTTCCACAATTCCCGATATGATCCACTTTCAAACTTGCAAATCTATATACGTCCCAATCTAAACATATCATAAGTTTTTTTTACACCTATTTTTTGTTAATGTCATTAGTTTTGCAAGAGCATTATTGTTTACCTTTTTTTCTTTTTTTTTCTCAATTTGAAATGTTGGACAAAAACTATTATTCAAGTTTGAAACCAAAGATTTCATGTAGAAAAAGGCATACAACATTAGCAATCTCTTCTAAGCATTTGTAACTTACATATTTATTTTTTTCAAAGCACTTATTTTTTGTATAGTAGTGGAGTGTGTATTTAATTGGTATTAATTTTTTGATATTTCATAAATAAAATGATTTTAAGAGAGGACACTTGACAATATTGTAGAGCTCCAAGCGGGATCGATTTTTAATTTTTCTATGCTTTCTTAATTCTCTTATATTTTTACAATATTATTTCTCTTCAAATTCTTTGGGTATTATTATAAAAAAAAACCATCTAATCATATAATATTATTATATTCAATTTTTTCATTTTTTTAATTTAAATTTGTATTGTCATTTCATTGTAATTCATTATCAGGGATGACTTGTTAAGAAGAAGTGTCCCCCAAATTCGTTAAATTAAGTGAGTCTCTTGTGAGATTGTGACACAAACTTATTATAGTATTGTATGAGACGAAAAAAGAAAAAATCAATCATCCATAATTCAAACCCTACTACTCACATGTTATTTGTGGTGATGGAATCCGTCTCACGGTAACTATTTATGAGATCGTATCACATGAGTTTTTGTAAAATTGATATAGGAACATATGATGGAAGTTTAACCTTTCATTTCATGACATGATTTTCTTTCAACCAAATGATTGCACCAGATTTTGGTGAAGTTATACCTTATTCATGGAATTATGGGGAAAAAAAATACACCCATAATTTTGCTTGGAAATTAGATTAAAATAGTAGCCATATACATGGTAAAATAAATTGATTTGTCAACTCTGTTCTTTTATTATTTTTTCAGTGTCAATTTGATGAAAATAGTAGCCATATACTTGGTAAAAATTGGACCTTACTTTGGGGAATTATTGATATGTATTACAAAGAGTGAGAATCAAAATATTTGAATTGAATTCTTGAAACTTACTCATAAGATGAATAAGTATTGTGATAAATTATGCTCTTAAGTATTACATAGATACATAAACAACCCATTAATTGAAATAATTAATTCATAAAAACCAATAAAGCAAATATACCTAAGCATAAAATGTGCCAAACCATAAGCATATATGAAGGAGGTAGAGATGTATGTAGAGAGAGGGAGAGAGAATTATATGATTTTTAGTTACTGCGTCTTCTTCTGCTTCTTTGAAGGAAATGGAATCTTTAATTTGTATCATATCATCAATTTTCTGATATTGTGCCCAAACAATCTTACATGCAACACTCTACTTATCATTAATTGAATTTTGATACTTGTCATAAAGCATGGACAATGATAAACTTAATGTCTGTTGTATTAACAATGTGAGGAAAAAAAAACCACATTCTCAATAACAAAACTAAAAAATGTTTGAACAACATTTAAGAGAAATCATACTCATCGATGTAGACCAACGTAATTAAGTCGAGGAAATTGTGAATGTAGAAAATTACCCATAAGACCACAACAACCTAACAAACATAATATACCATAGTGTCTCCTCCACCATAATCAAGAAAAAAAAGACAACACATTCAGCTAGAGTATCATCTTCCCATCAATTGCTATTGACAACACACTGTTTACCCATCAATGGACTTGAGAGAAGGCTTGTTCAGGCGGTTCAAGTGTCGTTAAACTTCAAAAATCCATTGAGCAGCGCTCCCAAATTTCCATCGCAAACCAAACAAACAATTTCACCTTCATATCCATTGAAATTGGTACTCAAGCTTCAGAAAATACAATTTTGAAGCAGTGATCATTCAAAACATGACGTAATGGAAGGGCATCAAGCAAAATCCATTTTCAATGTCTTTTTTTTACAACCTTAAAGCACTCCCCAAGACTAATCATTTCCATTGTTGTAGAAAATAAAGTCGGCCATAGAAGCTTGAGAGACACAGATTGGGAGAGTTGGTGAGGTTGAGAGAGACTATAACGGTTTCATTCTATATTTTTTGTAATAAAACCTACTTAATATGTGGCAGTTAAAGAATAAACATATTTAATATGTTGCAGTTAAATTTTCAATTGTTTTACACATGACAGCATAATAAAAAAGCTTATGTGGCAGCATTATGGAGCTCCAAGTGTCAACACTTGAGAGATCCAAACCTTACTTTTATATATATATATAGATAGATACCACCAATTGTCTTGGGAAGTAAGTTTTATGAGTGATTACTAATATCGAATTAGACGATTGTTGAACCACCAACGTTAGTGTTCCAATTACCAAAAAAACCAGTTCGAAATTTAATCTTGTTAAACTTACAATTTTTTTGGCCAAATTTTCATGTATAACTGGTTATTGTGGGCAATGATCAAATTTTCATGATTAACGTAACCATATGTTCCATGTATTAATTAATGATATATATATATATATACACTTAAATATAATATTTATTTTAAAATACTACATGAAACATCAAAATAGAATAAAACCAGAAAGTCAACCGTTGACATCTAACCATAACTAATTGACAACTCTATTCTGAACCGATCATGCATTTTAAATTTTTTTGTACAGCCTAATCTTGTTTATGATCATAATTAATAGTGTATTCGATGTACAGTGATCTCAATTCTGAAATTCCATGTATAGATAGAAGAAGTTATTCCTTATTCTCGATTGATTTTGAAGATAATTAAGATGTCTGCAATCTACGACAACTGGGAAAGGTTGGTGGCAGCAGTGGTGAAAAGAGAGGAGATTTGGTAGCTTTGTCATCAACCCTCAAGAACTCCCAGCATCTGTTCTGAATCATCGGATTTCAGTTCCACGAGTGATCATGATTTGAAGTTAGAGACGAAAGATGAATCTGTTGAGAAACCAGTTGCAAATCTCGTTTTCCTTGGGGGCTCGAATCCTGGAATTCCCCCTAAAGACGCGTTGAAGGGCGGTCTAGAGCTAGGAAAAGGAAGATTTTGGACTTCAATTCTCACTCAGTTAGTGAAAGGTGTCCAAATTTCAGACCAAGAGTTTTTAACTCAACTTGTAATGAAGTTTCTGAATGAAGTTAAAGTGACAGAAGAAGAATTTAAGCAGCAGATGATGGTCTTCGGATATTGTAGGCATGTAAATGTCGCAGCACCAATGGCGTACTACTTTTCCGACAAGTCTGATGGGAAGATAATCGTGTATGATTACCATAGCCAGGGAAGCTTATCTGATATGTTACATGGTACAATCAACATTAATTCTAGGATTAGAATGAAAAATCAATCTGAAGTATACAATTTCTTACACTTTGCAATTTAATTTTTTTTTCTCTGGTTGCATTGATCCAAAAGTCACTTTGCAATCTATGATCATTTTCCAATCACTTTTGCTGTCAAAATCGAAAATTTCATTCATATTTTACTCAAATTGAACTTGAAATGAATGTAAAAAAAAAAAAGATTTGTATCTTTCATTTGGTTTGAGTTGAGAGTTTTTAGCTGTGTGTTTCACTTATTTTGTTTTACAAAGTCAGGAAGGTTGCAAAATGAAAAACATGCAACCTTTGGCTTGCAATCGAAAAAAAAAAAAAAAAAGTTTGAACTGCATAGTGCAAACATATCATAAATTTTGAACGTGTCTTACTAGTTAACTCTTGTTGAGATCATCTCAGGAAAAGAGGTTTTGAACTCTAGTCCTGACTGGAAAAGCCATGTTAAAATTGCAATTGGAGCAGCACGGGGTATTGCTCATATCCATACACAGTGTGGAGGGAATTTGGCACATGGAAGCATAAAATCTTCGAATATTTTCCTAAACTCGAAGCAGTATGGCTGTGTGTCGGACTTCAGTTTGGCAGGCATCATGAAAAAGCCACCAGTGCTCAAGGGCGTAGGGTACCATGCTGCTGCATTTTTTAAAAGTGTTTCACAGGAAATGGATGTGTACAACTTTGGAAACTTGTTGCTTGAACTTCTTACTGGTAAATCACCTCTGGAGGCACAAGGTTTCGAGAAAGATCTGGAACTAGTCGTGTGGGTTCGTTCTGTAAAATCCGAGGAGTATTGGGTATCTAAGCTGTTTGATCAAAGGCTAAGAAGTCCGTTTAGGAATGAAAAGGATCTGATTGAAATGATGAAAACAGAGATTCCTGGTTTTGATTCACTGCTTGGGGATTCAGAAATGGATTTGGAGGCATTGAGGGCGATTCTCGGGTAACATTTTCAGTCGATGGCCCATGTTCCAGCTGGCTATTTCCGGGCTCAGGACTTGCTGGAGATGGTAGAGATGTTGTGCGTTGCAATGAGATGCTTGGCTGTATTTCCAAAAGACAGGCCTAAAATGTCTGATGTAGTGTCGATGCTAAAGAATATAGCAAGTTTGGCAGATGCCTAATTTTTTTCTGATCAATTGTAACAATAGACATGAAGGGTGGTGTATTTGACCCTTTTCTTTAAAAAAAAAGTTTTGATCATCATGTATTAACAAGAAGTTGGATGGAAATTTCGAGGATAAGAAAATCAAAGAAGGGAACTTAGTAAATTGATGATGCTTCCTGGGTTCTGTTGTTCACTAATATCATGGCCTTATATGGCATTAATTGTTACAAGTTGATAAAAACAAACACAAGGAAGCTGATCTGAATTCTGAAATTCCATGCATATATTTATAGAGGTTCAATCGTTCAATACTCTTGAACTTGCGTAAGATGATGATGATCTACATTGATCTTTAGTTTTCGGAAAAATGCACTAGGAAGAAATTTCAAGTTGTTATATACAAAAAAGGATGATCATATATGCCCAGTATATTTTTGTTTGTTTCATGGCAGTTGCTAAAATCTTTCATCCATTATGTGAAAGGAAAAAAATTAAGATTAACTATTCGGAATAGACAGGAAATGAGGTAGGAATACGTTGCAGCATCTCTACTACATGTTTCATCTCCGGTCTCTCTTCTGGTATCTTTTTCACACACCACAATGCTACATCTAACATATCACTCATTGCTCTCTTCGCCAAAGAATACTTTAGAAGCTCTCTATCAAACACAATTGTCGTCCATTCATCACGAGCATTGCGAATAGCCCAATCAGCAAAAGTCTCAATGCATATATTGTAATGAAAATGCAAAGGAGACCTTCCAGTGAGAAGTTCAATCAGCACCACTCCAAAGCAGTACACATCGCTCGCCTGGGATAACTTCTTCGTTGTATTCACCTCCGGGGGATGATAAGGCTGATCTTTAAAAAAATAAGATATTGCAATTTCCGGGTTTATATCTACACAACCGTACTCTTGTGAGTTGACAAATATATTTGAAGTCTTTACACTTCCATGTACGAAAATATTCCCACTCTGTCTGTGGATATGAAGAAGACCCTTTGCTGCACCAACTGCAATCCTGATTCGCCCTTCCCAATCTAAACGAACCGATCCTTTCTCGCCTTTCTTCCCTGGAAATTAATCGATCAGAAAACCGATAGATAAACATAGAAACATTACTAGTTATGATTGAACTAACATACCATGTAACATTGTGTGTAGATTCCCCTGATGAAAGTAATCGTAAAACCCGAAGCTGTCATCGTCATTGAAGAAGTATCCCCTCAAACTAACAACATTCTCATGTTCCATAGACTGAATGGTCTTCAGCCTCTGCTCCAACACCTGGCGCGTGGCATTACCTCTTCCCCATCTCTTTACTACAACCATAGTATCATCTTTAAACCTTACTGCGTATGTGCTTCTAAACGTGAGTACCTTCTCTCCAAGAGCAAAGGAAGGAGCCATTAACAACTCTTCCAAGTCAAATGCAAAAGGCGAACCCTTAAAGAGTACTAGCTGCCCACCTTTTTCCTTATTCTCTGCACTAATTACACTACTATTCCTGATACTAGCCACTATTTGGAATGCAAGAGGCTGAGCAGACTTCAAACATGAATCACCTTTTGGGTTTTCAAAATCATCGGAAAATGAATAATTTGAACCGAAATCAGAAGAAAATGAGGATCGGGAGATGGTGGTTATTGATTGTTCGTGGCAGGTTTTCCAGTCGTGTTCTCTGCGAAGCACAGCAGTCACCAGCCTTTCCCAGTTGTCGTAATATCTAGACATGTTTCACCAAAGAGTGATGCAGATGATAAAATGATGAGAGAGCAAGGGGATTTATCAAATGGTCAACACGTTGTAAAGATGGTGAAATGATCATATAATACTAGGAAGAAATATGATGGAAGCTTCGGCTAGTAGTCTAGTACACGGTTAGACTAGTTTGACGGTATGTCTGTGTATTAACCGTGTGATTCATTTGAAAAAGATATTAGCAAGGTTTGAAATTTCGATTAAAAAAGACGCCTAGGTGGGTGCTGCGTTGACAGAAAGAATCTGCCATGAAATTCGAGGTATTTTTTATCGATGTTGTTTTTAGGCCTTCGTTTATTCAGCATAGTTACCTGTCTTAGAGACGTTAGGATTTCTAGTGTTTCACTTTCATATAGGAATCATCTTCATGGAAATAAGTTTTTCTATCTAACATGCATAACAAAAAAATAAAAAATATTCACTTCATAAGAAAACATGTTTTTTTTTAATCCAAAATGAAGACAAAAAATCATAAATACCCTTACTCATTCCTTTAATGATTCCACCCACCACATTTATCATCTTATTCTTCTCTCATATGTAAGTTGAAAAATCCATCTTTCTCTTTCATCTATTTCAAATTCTCCAACTATTTCTAAAATCAAGAAATGTAGTGAAATTTCATCTCTTCATTGTTGCTCAAAAGAGGTAAAATAAACATTATTTTCAAGTGTAGTATAATATAGTTTATAATTTTTGAATCTATATATATATATATATATTTTTGGATGTAAATCGGAGTTTAAAAAATAAAAAAAATCACAAAAAACCCAAAAATGTATATCAGGAACAGATCACTCCTCGTAGATCACGAGGATGCTCAATTGTTGTTGACAGAGTTGCCAAATCTCCTCTCTCTTCAGCACTGCCCCCACCAGTCTCTCCCAGTTGTCGTAGATCTTAGACATCTTCCTTTGAAAACTAACCAAGATTGCAGATGTTCAACCTACTTATGTACACATACAAGTAATTATCAGAATTAGACGAGTATGTTCACTTTGTTAATTGCAACTCAAGTCACTTTCATACTTATCCAAGAGTTAGTCAATCACTTTCATACTTATTCCAAGTTGTTATATGCAAAATAGATGTAAGAAATCTAAATCGTGAATGATATCTTTGAGAAACATATGACTTGTATAGATGTTTGCTTCATGACTTGCAAAAATCTGTAGCCCATCTTAAGAGTAACTAATAGGAATAGACAGGAAATGAGGTAAGAATACGTTGCAGCATTTCCACTACACGTTTCATCTCCGGTCTCTCTTCTGGTTTCTTTCTCACACAACACAATGCTACTTCTAACATATCACTCATGGCTTCCTTCGCCATGGAATACTTCAGAAGATCTCTATCAAACACCATCGTTGGCCATTCATCACGAGCATTACGAAGTGCCCAATCAGCAAAAGTTTCAATGCATATATTGTAATGATAATGCAAAGGGGACCTTCCAGTGAGAAGTTCAATCAGTACCACTCCAAAGCAGTACACATCGCTCTCCTGAGATAACTTCTTCGTTATACTGAGCTCTGGGGCATGGTACCGTGGACTTTTAAAATCAGAAGATATAGCAATCTCAGGTTGTATATCTACGCAGCCATACTCTTCTGAGTTGACATAAATATTTGAAGTCTCTACCCTTCCATGTACAAAATTCCCACTCTGTTTGTGGATATAAAGAAGACCCTTTGCTGCACCAATCGCAATCCTGATTCGCCCTTCCCAATCTAAATTGACCGATCCTTTTTCGACTTTCTTCCCTGGAATTTAATCGATCAGAAAACAGACAAACTTACATTTGTTATTACAAGGGTTAATGTTAATTTTGGTCTTACATGCAAGATATTTTTCATTTTTTGACAACCAAATATCTGTTTTCCAATTTTTGTCCTTTATGTTTTAAATTTTTCTAATTTCAATCTTTTTTGTTAGAATTTTCAAAATCGCTGACGTGGCTCTCGGTATTTGGCTGCCATGTCGGATTTTCCAATGACCACATCTGAAATTTCCGGTGATCATGTCAGCAGGTTTGAAGATTCCAACAAAAATAGACTGAAATTGAAATAAATTAAAAACATATAGAATCATAATCGGAAACTGATAGTTAGTTATAAAATAAATGGAAAACTGGGAAACATTAATAGTTATGATTGATATAACATACCATGTAACATTGTGTGTAGACTCCCTTGATGAAAGTAATCGTAAAACCCGAAGCTGTCATCCTTATTGAAGAAGTAGCCTCTCAACCTAACAACATTGTCATGTTCCATAGACTGAATGGTCTTCAACCTCTGCTCCAAAACCTGGCGCGTGGAATTACCTCTTCCCCATCTCTTCGCCACAACAATGGTATCTTCTTTAAATCTTACTGCGTATGTGCTTCTAAACGTGTGTATCTCCTCTCCAAGAGCAAATGAAGGAGCCATTAACAGTTCTTCCAAGCCAAATACAAAAGGGGAACCCTTAAAGAGTACTAGCTGCTCACCTTTTTCCTTAATCTCTGCCCTAATTACACTACTATTTTTTATACCAGCCACTATTTGGAATGGAAGAGGCTGAGCAGATTTCAAACATAAATTATCTTTCGGATTTTCGAAATAATCGGAAAATGAATAACTTGAACCGAAATCAGAAGAAATTGAGGATCTGAAGCTGGTGGTTACTGACTGTTGATGGCAGGTTTCCCAGTCGTGCTCTCTGCGCAGCACAGCAGCAACCAATCTTTCCCAGTTGTCATAATATCTAGACATCTTTCAACAAATTTTCTAACATGGAAATATCCAGAAAATGAATGTAGATGAGAAAATGAAGAGAGAGAGAGAGAGGAACTTATGAAATGGTGAGTTTCTTTGCTACTTGTTACCGTCAACGCGTTAGTAGCGTTGGATAACAATAAATCTAAAGCTGACTTGCAGATTCTAAAGATGTTGACTTGGTCAAGAGTTCATTGTAATAAGTTTATTGAAACATCACCCCCTCTTTCTACCACGATAATACATTGGTTTATTTTTGTAGCACGCAAGATAAATAATATTATTTTTTTATTACAAAAAAATGACAATTTATCCTCAAATTTATGAATTATGACACCATCACATCAATCATTTTTGCATTATTTCATACGTGAGTGCAAGAATTATTTTTAAAAATTCATCAATTCATGATAGAAAAGTAAGAAACTAAATTGTGTGGTAAGTAAGTTTTTTCATTTGATTCAGTGATATTTCAAGACATTTTGTCTAAGTTGATTTGCAACTATTACGACAATTTGGAGAGATTGATAGCAGTTGCGTGACAGCTGATCTAATAAATTTGCCTTGAAATTTGAGATCACGTGTGTTTCACGCCACCTCTTCCGAATAATTTTTCAATTTGCAGCATAAATTGAACCCAATATGGACATCTTTGCAAATTGATTGACTATAATAAAAAATTTAAAATTATTCAAGAAAATTTGCAGACATAGTTATTGATTTTTCCGGCTCTTCCAACTAGATCATGGACCTTGATGAGAACATTGACTCGATAGCACATAAGATTTTTCAACCAAGTGACACTTCAATTCTTGGAGAGAATTAATAAATCATAAAATACAAGCATCTCTCGTGAACCCAAAAGGGATGGCCGTATGTAATGGTCATTATTACAATTGATTGATTAAATAAATTGCCAATCTGGCAGCTGCCTGTTGTTTCAAGATTCCTGAATTAGCACACATAAATATGACTTGTATAGATGTTTGCTTCATGACCTTTGCTAAAATCTTTAACCCATCTTAAGAGTAACTAATAGGAATAGACAGGAAATGTGGTAGGAATAAGTTGCAGCATCTCCACGACATGTTTCATATCTGGTCTCTCTTCTGGAATCTCTTTCACACAACACAATGCTACTCCTAACATATCACTCATGGCTTGCTTCGCCAAAGAATACTTTAGAAGCTCTCTATCAAACACCATTGTCGTCCATTCATCACCAACATTGCGAATAGCCCAATCAGCAAAAGTTCCGCTCTTTTTATTGTAATGAAAATGCGAAGGGGACCTTCCAGTAAGAAGTTCAATCAGCACCACTCCAAAGCTATACACATCACTCGCCTGAGAGAACTGCTTAATTATATGGACTTCCGAGGGATGGCTTGACTGATCTTTATTATAATGAGATATTGCAATCTCTGGTTTTATATCTATACAACCATAGTACTCTGCCTGTGAATTGACAAAAATATTTGAAGACTTTACGCTTCCATGTACGAAAGTATTCCCACGCTGTTTGTGGATATGAAGAAGACCCTTTGCCGCCCCAATTGCAATCCGGATCCTCCCCTCCCAATCTAAATGGACTAATCCTCTTTCACCTCTTTTCCCTGGAAATATGATCAAGAAAACAAATTGATTTACATTTGTTATTACAAACATGAAAACATACTAGTTATGATTGATATAACATACCATGTAACATGGTGTTTAGATTCCCTTGACGAAAGTAATCATAAAACCCGAAGCAATATTGATCCTCATGGAAGAAATATCCCCTCAATCCAACAACATTCTCATGCTCGATTGCCTCAATGGTGATGAACCTTTGCTCCCAAACCTTGTACATAGCGTAACCTCTTCTCAATCTCTTCACCACAACCATTGTGCCTTCTTTAAAGCGTACGTCATAAGTGTTGGTAAAGGTGCCTACATCCTCTCCAAGAGCAAAGGAAGGAGCCGTTAATAACTCTTTTGGGCCAAAACCAAAAGGCGAACCCTTATGATGTACAAGCTTATCTGGCCTAACTACATTACTATTTCTGATACCAGCCAGAGTTTGGAATGGAAGAGTCTGAGCAGATCTTAAAACCAATCCATCTTTCCGATTTTCAAAATCGAAAGATGCATCTGAAAATGAAGCACTATAACTGAAATCAGAAGAAATTGAGGATCGGAAGCTCGTGGTTATTGATTGCTCATAACAGGTTTTCCGGTCTTGCTCTCTTCGCAGCACAGCAGCAACCAATCTTTCCCAGTTGTCATAATTTCTAGACATCTTTCATCAAATTCTCTAACATAGAAACCTGCAGAAAAACATTGATGCATTGATGTGAAAATGATAAGAAAGAAAATGCACGGGCCCTTTTGCATATGTTACTATCAATGCGTTGTTGGACTTAGATCATGTGTGCCAAGATATCAAAGTTCTGGATCGACTAATTAAGAGATGTATTCACACTTAAAAGAGCTGAGGATTATGCAGAAAAGGGTGTATGATCGGTAGTTTCTTATGACATCAATTTGCATGCATAAACAAAGCTAAATGAAACTACTCTGAGGCTTCCTTCACTTTACTAAAGTAATAATTTATTTTATTTGGTCAACTTAGTTGTAATTCAAATGTCAATACCATTTTGACCATGAATATAAATAGCACCCTATCCTGGAAGCTTCAACTATTTATTATTAAGTTCCTTCCCATGATTTCTCATCCTCGAAATTTGCATAAACTTTTAGGTATGACGATACACATCCCAACAGATCTCAATTTCTAAACATACCAACGGTAAAATAATTAATATTATCAAATTTCTAAACATACTCTACAATATTATGTATTTACTCTTATAACTATACAATATATAATTAAATAAATAATAAATAGTAAAAATATTTATATTTTTTAATATATATTTATTTTTAACTTATTTTTTATGAGGTGTGTTAATAATGGGTTGTGTGTGACATCTATAGCCCCAACTTTTATTGTTAGGATTTGCAGGGTCGCAAATTTGATAAGCAATTTATTTTGAATACAAATGGATATACCATTATAAATAAGCAAAAATTGAGTAGTTTTTGGATCGATAAAGTGCCGAAGTCTAGAACCCTCATTTGGTGTCAATGGTGGGTATACTTTTACTTTTGCAATCTTTTTAATTATTTAAAAATTGAGCTTTATTTTAATATAAATTCTATGAATAGGTTTTGTCCACCCTATCAGTAATACCATAAACCAAAAAATATATGATATATGTCACATTATGAAAAAAAAAAAATGTTGACTATTGATTTTTTCAAATTGTACCACATATCACTTGAACTATTGATTTTTTCAAATTGCATCACATATCACACATCAAGTGATATGTGGATAAAATTCATATGGATATAATGAAATTAATCATGAAGTACCATTACACTCTACACGTATTACTTTTTAGTTGAAAATAAAAAAAGATAGAAGTTTCTGATTGTACGGTTGTACCCCAAAATATAAGTTATGTCCCTTGTCTTTAAAAAAAAAAAAAAAAAAGCTTCGCGATACACTAAGGCCACAAATTCTATTCTAGGGGTGTTGGTATTACCCACAGGGCCACACCATCTAAGATCTATATAAAAAAATGTGAGTGCTTAAAGTCCACTGATCCCTAGACACTGCAAACACCAAAAAAAAAAAAATGTTTATAAGAATAAAAATATGAGAATGTTAAAAAAAAAAAAAATCTTAAAATATGAAAATAATTTTAAAAAATTTAAGTCCTAAATTTTAAAAAGTACAAACAACAATTGACGATTCGGGCTTAAATTGGCTTAAAATCATGCATTTTAGAAAAAAAAATAATAATAAGTTTTAATTTGTCATCTCGAAAACTTATTGTCCTAAATTGTGATTCCCAAGTTACTGAGTAATTCGGATAATAAACTCCAATAAATATTAATACATATATGATAAAAAAAAATTTAATGAAATATTGGCTTTTAGTGAAAAAAAGAAATAGTGTAGAAAATGTGGAGTTATAAATTTTTCATCACACACTAAAAGTGTAGTGTTGGAGATGGTCTCAATAAAATGAAGAGGGTGTTTGAGTGAGCTTATAAATTCCTTAAAACATTTTAGAAGATGTTAAGAACTTATAGACTTTTCAAAAGTGTTTGACTAAGTTTTAAAGATAAGATCTTATTTTAGGAGTTTATAAGATGTAAAGAACTTATAAATTCTTTTTTGAAAAGTAAGGAAATTCCAACATATTTTAATGAATTTTATCAAATCCAAAGTCACGAAAGATAAGGTAACTATCAATGCAATTTATTAAAGATAAATCTTATCATTGATAGATTGGAAACTATCAAATTAAGATTTCTAAATTAAACACATTAAACAGTTATTTATTAGATTTTATATCAAAGGTCCGGATAAACAGTTATTTTTGTGGTGTATCACGGTTGGTTGTGTTAGCGGTGCTGAAGTATTATCTTCTCTATTGCGCGGGTGATGGTGTATTATCTTCTTTATTGGGCGGTTGGTTGGGGAATGAGTATGGTAGAAATTTGGTTGTGTGGTTGAGATTTATTTTGTTTTTGGAGAATGAGTATGGTAGGAATTTAGTTGTGTAGTTGAGATTTATTTTGTTTCAGGGGAATGAGTAAGGTAGAAATTTTTGTGGTGTCTTATTTATTAGAGTTATCTCATTCGCTCTCCTAGTGGTTGGAAGGTCCAGATGCTGAGAAAACAAAATTTTTGATCTTCTTATTCACAAACGAGTTTTCTCAATTTAAAAGAAAAAAAATTATTCTTGAATTTCTTTTTTTTTTTCACCCTCAAATCTAATCATCAATAATATCTTATATAATATCGACATTTTTTATATTGATTTTTGTCTAATAACATATATCAATAGTTCACAATCAACTTTAATATTTTACAATATTAATTTTTGTTCTATAATATATATCGATATTGATATATTTACATTTTTTCCATATTGATTTTTCTCTAATAATATATATTAATAATCTGTAATCAATATCAATATTTTGTAATATTGTATCCAATATAATATCCATATTTTGCAATATTAATTTTTGTTTGATAATATATATCGAATAAATATTTGTATTGATATTCTTATAAGTGCAATATATTCATAGTGCATGTAAATATCGAACAAATATTTTTATGATAATATTGATATTTTTACAAGTGTAATGAATTCATAGTGCATGTAATATTTTGTGTTTGATTATTATTTCTTAAACATATCTAAGGCTAGTTGTACCTTAGCATTTTTTTTTTAGACAGACATATTAATACATTTCATACATTTTAGTTATATTAGACATACCTTTAGTTATGTTAGTCATACCTTTTAATTATGTTAGTTGTACATTTATATATATTACATAAATGTATGTTTATATTGATATAAATGTGATAGGTAGGAAATATGTGTATTTTATCGAGGGTATATTTGTGATTTTATAATCTTTTAGATGATTGAATGCACCTTTTAATTATGTTAGTTGTTCCTTTATATATATTACATAAATGTATGTTTATATTGATATAAATGTGATAGGTAGGAAATAGGTGTATTTTATCGAGGGTATATTTGTGATTTTATAATCTTTTAGATGATTGAATGCACCGTTTTTGTACCTAAATATATTTTCGATCACCGAATACTTCATATATTATTTTCTTGATTATTCTAGGGATTTATGGAATATTTTAAAGTTAAAGAAAGTGATCGAAGAAGGAGACGAGATGAGTGTGGGCCATGGAAGTAATGAAGATTTGGGCTCAAATGGAGATGTTGAGTCTAGCAATTCAATTGAAGGCTAAAAGGGCTTAAGCCCATTTAATTAAAGACATCTAAGTGGGCTTTAGTTAAAGAAAGAAATAAGGCTCATTCACCTTAAGGGCAAGAGGAGTGCGCACGCCACCACCAGGAGGAAAACATTATATATATTTGACTTCTTCTCTCCAATTCCATCACTGTTCACGTAGTTTAGGGGATAGTTTAGAGAGAGAGATAGTTTTAGAGAGAGGAATATTTATTTTGTTTTCATAGGTTAATTTTGATGAATTTCTCAATAACAATTGTGGATTCAATTTGAAAGATGCTCGGCTAATTTCTCAATTCCGGTTAGCAGGGATGTTTGAACCCGTATATCTATTTATTTTCTAATTAATCTCGTATTTCCCTCTCGATATTTGATTGGAATTGATTATGTTATCTGTGCAGAATGTTTTCAATTATTGATGCTTGATTTAGTCTGATCACCTAGGTTAAGTATTTGATAATTAATTGCTAGAATCTTAAATCATGAATCCTAATTGTTGTAGTTTAATTTTCATAAGTGGTAAACTAGAGGTCGTGCATCTCTAGGGTAACATAATCCTAGAATTATCGAATCACGCGTGTTGATTTGGAGTCTAGTTCATCCTATCGTCTTGGTGATTAATGCATTTGAATGAATTAAATCTAGCGAGTGTATCCTAGGTTGTTCAATTAAATAGAGTTAATTAGCGAGCGTATCCTAATTTAACTAATCTTAAGAGATGATTCGGTTTAATGACGCGTAGTGTTAAGCTAGGGATGATAATTCCATGATAATCTGAGAGAGGGGTAATACATTGATTAGGGAAAAATTGATATCGGGGGATAATTGAACTCTTAACTAGAATATTTGCATATCTTGAATCCTTATTTAATTTGCTTTCTAGATTATTAGTATTTTAGTGATAGGTAATCAATCTCAAAACCCCCCTCATAATCTGTTAATTGTTTGAATTGAACATAAGTGGCATAGTTAATCATCACTCCTCGTGGGATTGACTTTAATTTGCCCTAGCTACTAGTTGGTTAGGATAGAAAAGATATTATTTAATTTTATCGCATTGCGACGCGCAGTCAAATTTTGGCGCCGTTGCCGGGAAGTGGTTTGAATTTATTGTGTTATCTTGTTTTTTTTTTCTTATTTTGTTTATATTAAAAAAAATTAAAAAAATCGAAAAAAAAAAATTTGTTGTTCAGTCTGTGCATCTTTTCAGCTCTGTTTCAGCTCTGTTCGGCTTTGGTTCTAAGTCTGCTTTGTTTTGTCGTACTTTTTACATTGGCAGTCCTAATGTGACTTTGGTCTTCCAGTGTCAATTTTGCAGATTGCTTCAGCAAAAAGAAAAAAAATATCTGGATTTCTCAAATGGCAGAGGAACGAACATTGAGGGAGCTAGCAAGCCCTTTTCTCACTCAACAACTACGATCCGTAAAGGAAGTAAATAGCTCTACCATCGAGGATAGACTAAATGAATTAACTTCTTTTGTTCGTCAAGTTGATGCAGGTGTTCCCCAGGTAAAACCATGTTGTCTTTGCAATACCACTGACCATTCCACAGATTCATGCCGAATTCTGCTCGATGAAATCGAGGCTCATGCTAATGCCGTGGGAAGTGGAAACTACCAAGGAGGAAACTCAAACTACCAAGGAGGAAACTCCAACTACCAAGGAAGAAAGTATGACCCTTACTCTAACACGTACAATCCGGGTTGGAGGAATCATCCAAATCTAAGGTGGGGAACCCATCAAGAAAATCAGCAAGACAATTACAATGGAGAGAATAACAAACCTCCACAACTTTTGAGAAATCCTAACCATCAAGGAGGAAATTCTAATCATCCGTACAAAACTCCAACACGTCTTTGGAGGATATGCTGAAAACATTGACTTCAAATACAATGCAGTTCCAAAAAGATACTCAATTGAGTATAAAAAATATTGAGATGCAAATGAGTCAATTAGCAACAGCTGTGAGTCGATTGGAAGCCCAGAATGGAGGAAAATTGTCATCTCAACCAGAGATAAATCCAAGGAATGTTAGTACAGTAACCTTGAGGAGTGGAAAGCAGCTGGAAGAACCCAAAAAGCCTCAGAAAATTTCAAAAAATGAGGAGGAAGAGAATTCTGCCGAACAGCCTGACACTGGACTGCCAGTGTCGAAACAATCTTCCAGTGTCAAAATTCCAGAATCTGCACAGGTCAGGAATGATTTTTCTGTACAATTTCCTACTAATTTGGTTCATTTTCCTTTTAGGTTGGCGAGAGCAGCAAAACAAGATATCAATGCAATAATTTTGAGTGAGAAACAGTTTAGAGAGCCTAAAAAGCTGGAGCATTTACAGGAAGACGATGAGGAGGAAGAAAAACTCGTCAGTCAGCTAGACACTAGATTACCCAGTGTGAAACCAACATCCAGTGTCAAATTGTCAGTCTGCGAGAATTTGGTAAACCAACCAATTTTTGTTCAGTTTAATGTTGATCCTCTTCATCTTTCTTGTAGGGTGAACTCAATTTTGGAGGACAGAAGAAAACATGATGAAGAAATATTTGTCTTAAATGAAATCCATACACCTTCTAAAGCACTTCTCACCGAATTCTCAAACTTCAAATCAATAAAGAGAAGAAAGCTCAATAGAGGGGTATTGAACATGATGGTTCTTGATGTGTTATCTTTGAGACCAATTCCAAAACCTCCTTGGTGATCAGGTGACATGATTTCATACATCTTTTATTTCTCTTATCTCTATGCATGATTGGATCTTATTGTCTCTTTATCTTGTGTTGTGACTTGAGTTGTTTGGGGACAAACAAGGTTCAAGTGTGGGGGATGGAGAAATGTTGAATAATTGATAAAGTGTGGAGTATATCACATATCTTGCATATAGTTTTCATTTAGGTTGCATATTTACTTGCTTTAGCACGTTTAATTTTTGCTTGCATTTGCATATAAAAAAACAAAAAAAAGTATTGAGTAAGAGAGCTTGCAATGATGATTCGAGTGTTGTTTATTGTTATTATTTGGGAATTCGATAATGTGTTGGGAAATGTGTTGTTGAGCTTTATTGGTTAAAATTGCTGAATGTCATCTTGGGAAATTGCTGCTAGGAAAGATAGTGTTGGTTTGAGAATTAATCTATGACTTTGAGTTGATTTGTTTTGTCTACTTGTGTCTTGAGATGTGCCTTTTAATTTCTTGATGAAAGTAGTTTAGATTGGAATTTGTGAAAGTTGGATCACTTTTAATGAACCCCTTTAGTTGAAAAAAAATTGATGTGGTTGGAGATAAAGGTGTTGAGTTGAAAAAAAAAATTGAGGAGTGAAAAGATGATGGGGTGTGGAATCAGCTGCCTATTCTTAGGGGTCCAAAGACTTGAAAGAAAAAAATGCGAAAAAAAATTCGTAGTAGTTCGTGGACTAACCTAAGAATGGTGTGGAGCTGCCAACCTCATAAAAAAAAATTAATTAAAAGACGAAGAATCATCGTCTATGAAAAAAAAAAGAATAAAGAAACAAAAGGAGATAAAGGAGAAAAATGGGGGTGATTCATTGTGTGTGAAATCTTAACGAGTTCTAATGTAAATGAAGGATATCGTAAAAGGAGTTGAAGTATGTTGATTGATGTAGGTGGTAAAGTGAGTTGATAAATTGTCTATGAGAAGTAATTGATTTCTAATGTCCTTCAAACCTTTGTGATTTCTTGAGATTGTGCATTAAATCCAACATATTTTTATTTTTTGTTTCCGACATGGATTCGAGTTCCCATGAGTGTTGGTGAGAATCTGAGCAAGCGATGATTTTTTATTTTGATTCCCTATGTGCTTTAATTCTTTCGTTGTTTGAGGACAAGCAATGGTTTAAGTGTGGGGGAATTTGATAGGTAGGAAATAGGTGCGTTTTATCGAGGGTATATTTGTGATTTTATAATCTTTTAGATGAATGCACCGTTTTTGTACCTATATATATTTTCGATCACCGAATACTTCATATATTATTTTCTTGATTATTCTAGGTATTTATGGAATATTTTAAAGTTAAAGAAAGTGATCGAAGAAGGAGACGAGATGAGTGTGGGCCATGGAAGTAATGAAAATTTGGGCTCAAATGGAGATGTTGAGTCTAACAATTCAATTGAAGGCTAAAAGGGCTTAAGCCCATTTAATTAAAGACATGTAAGTGGGCTTTAGTTAAAGAAAGAAATAAGGCTCATTCACCTTAAGGGCAAGAGGAGTGCGCACGCCACCACCAGGAGGAAAACATTATATATATATTTGACTTCTTCTCTCCAATTCCATCACTGTTCACGTAGTTTAGGGGATAGTTGAGAGAGAGAGATAGTTTTAGAGAGAGGAATATTTATTTTGTTTTCATAGGTTAATTTTGATGGATTTCTCAACAACAATTGTGGATTCAATTCGAAAGATGCTCGACTAATTTCTCAATTCCGGTTAGCAGGGATGTTTGAACCCGTATATCTATTTATTTTCTAATTAATCTCGTATTTTCCTCTCGATGTTTGATTGAAATTGATTATGTTATCTGTGCAGAATGTTTTCAATTATTGATGCTTGATTTAGTCTGATCACCTAGGTTAAGTATTTGATAATTGATTGCTAGAATCTTAAATCATGAATCCTAATTGTTGTGGTTTAATTTTCATAAGTGGTAAACTAGAGGTCGTGCATCTCTAGGGTAACATAATCCTAGAATTATCGAATCACGCGTGTTGATTTGGAGTCTAGTTCATCCTATCGTCCTGGTGATTAATGCATTTGAATGAATTAAATCTAGCAAGTGTATCCTAGGTTGTTCAATTTGGAGTCTAGTTCATCCTATCGTCTTGGTGATTAATGCATTTGAATGAATTAAATCTAGCGAGTGTATCCTAGGTTGTTCAATTAAATAGAGTTAATTAGCGAACGTATCCTAATTTAACTAATCTTAAGAGACGATTTGGTTTAATGACGCGTAGTGTTAAGCTAGGGATGATAATTCCATGATAATCTGAGAGAGGGGTAATACATTGATTAGAGAATAATTGATATCGGGGGATAATTGAATTGTTAACTGGAATATTTGCATATCTTGAATCCTTATTTAATTTGCTTTCTAGATTATTAGTATTTTAGTGATAGGTAATCAATCTCAAAACCCCCTATAATCTGTTAATTGTTTGAATTGAACATAGGTGACATAGTTAATCATCACTCCTCGTGGGATCGACTCTAACTTGCCCTAGCTACTAGTTGGTTAGGATAGGGAAGATATTATTTAATTTTACCGCGTTGCGACGCGCGGTCAAAATGTATATATAATCTTATATAAATGTATGAGTAATATCACATAAATGTAAATATCTACAACTTATGCCAAAATTAGAGTTTATTGTGCCGAAATTAGAGTTTATTGTGCCAAAATTGGGGTTTAAGGTTAAAGTATTACATAAAAATATGATATTTGTATATAAAGGTATAAGTATTACATAAAAATATGATATTTGTATATAAAAGTATGACTAATATAATATAAAAGTATGACTAACATAGTATGAAGACTGACCGCGCGTTGTAACGCGATAAAATTAATTAATTTTTTTCCTAATCTAACAAACTAGTAGCTAAGGCAAGTAAGAGTCGATCCCACGAGAAGTGATGATTAACTATGTCACCTATGTTCAATTCAATCAAATAACTAATTATGGGGGTTTTGAGATTGATTAACTATCACTAAATTAAATGAAACAAACCTAGCAAGCTTAAACAAAGTTGAATAACCTAGAATAAGCTCTTTAAATTTAATTCATTAAATGTATTAATCACCAAGACGATAGGATGAACTAGACTACGAATACATAAGCTCGATTCGATAATCTAGGATTATGCTACCCTAGAGATGCACGACCTCTAGTTTACCACTTATGAAAATTAAACCACAACATTATGATTCATGATTTAAGATTCCAGCAATCAATTATCAAACACTTAACCTAGATGATCAAACTAAGTCAAACATCAATAATCGAGAACATTATACACAGATAATATAATCAATTCCAATTAAACATCGAGAAGAAAATACGAGATTAATTAAAAAATAGATAAAATATACGGGTTCAAACATCTCTGCTAACCGAAATTGAGAAATTAGCCGAATATCTTCGAAATTGAATCCATCAAAGCAATTGAAAACTCCATCCAAATTAATTTAGGAAAATAAAATATATTTCTCTCTGACCCTCTCTCTAAACTAATTTCTACGTGAACTATGATGATTTTTGAGAAAAAGGAAAAGTTCCTTTTTCTAAACTCATTCTTTTTTGCCTCGCGTCAAACTCCTTTTTTTTTTTTTTAGAAAGCCACTTAATTAGGGCATATTGGCTAGTAGCAAAAATGGGCCCTTCTTTTATTATTCATTTCTTTTAAACTTTTGGCCCAAGTCCTTTCCTTTATTCTTCAATTAAAGCCTACTTATTTTCTTCACTTTCTTTTGCTTCTTGAACTAAGAATAACCCAATTAATTCCACGTCTCGTTCCACTCGCTTTCCTTAACTCAAAAATTCTCCAATTCTCCTAAAATAATTAAGAAAATAATATATGAAATATTTGGAGACATAAATCACACATATGTAGAAAAATAGTGCATCCAATCAAATAAATAATCATAAAATCTCACATTAAACACCACTAATTTGCACATATTTTCCTCGTATCAAAGACCAATGAATTTTTTTTTTTAAGTTAAAGTATTGCATTAAGGGTATGAAATCTGGACATAAGGGTATCACTAATATAACAATATAATATAAAAGTATGACTAATATAATATAAAAGTATGACTAACATAACATAAAGGCCAGGAAAAAAAAAAAGAAAAAAACTCCGATCCGGGTCAGATTCGGCCAGACCCAACCTGAGTGCATAGATCTTAGATCCATGCACCAGTTGCACATGAGACTGACTCTTCTAATTTTATAGTGCTACTAACTAAAACATATAATTTGTTTTATTTTTGGAAACATTGTGTGTTCCGTGAATATTTAGAACGGAGTGAGATCTTTTATTACACTTGATGTTACATCTTTTATTCCAAATCAATCACCACACGTCACGTGTATTCAATGACATCACTAATTAATATGTGACGTGTATTAAATGTTATGTAACACAAGATGTATCACCAAATGTAATAGAAGATCCAGACTCATTTAAAACATGCTCGTATTTTAGAGAAAAAGAATTTAGTGTTTAAACATGTTACCTTAATTAACATGTTACCCGTAATAATATGAATAAAAATTGAACATTTTATATAAAATATAAATTACAAACAGATAAATAACTAAAAATACAAAAATATCAAATTGTAAGTGTAAAAAAATAAAACTTAGTTTCTCATTTTAGATCCTTAAACATATTTTGGTGTTTGCATGTCTAGAGAACTGCTGAATTTTAAGCACTCACCCTTCAAAATACACGGCCTTAGGTGCTTCTAGTGTTTTCTAAACTAGCAAGTGACATAATTTAAAATGGAGGGGTACAACCTTACAATTAGATGCTTCTATTTTTATTGTATTTTTTAATTTCCAAACTAACAGGTAAGATGTCTACTGCTGGACTGGTTCATAAAGTTTATATCAAATACACAAATTCTGCGTAATAACGTTTCACGGAATTTATTCCGTGAGATGGGGTTAGTTTATCTGGTCAACACTTGGATCAACGTGTGTCAATATGTTGGTCAACAGCCAATACATCGGTTAACACAGTCAATTAAGTCAATGCATATGGGATAATATTTCTAGAAATTATAATTTAACCAGTAACACTATGTAATATTTTATGTGTATACGGTAAAACTTTTATAAGTATTATATAATATTTTAGCGTGTATCATATAATACATTTGCTTTTAAAATTATATTTCATGATTAATTTGAAAAATTATAATTTCACAGGTAATATTTTCATATTCATCATGTAATACCATTGTGTGCCACATGTGATACTTAAAAAAAATTATAATTTGATAAAATATTATTCCCTCCGTCCCACCTCAACTTGCCTACTTGCCATTTTGGTTTGTCCCAACTCAATTTGTCAGCCCATAAATGACAAATTTTTTTTTACCTTAATATCCCTATATTTCAACATTATTACAAAAATGCTATCAAAAAGTGCATATCCACTTGATTTGATGTGCATATTATTACAAAAATATCATCCAAAAGTGCATATCCACTTGAGTCAACTGCATTTTTTTAATCTCCGTACCCGGTCAACGTAAGCAAGTTGAGCCGGGACGGAGGTAGTACTATATATTACTTCAGTTTGTATAAGATATATTTTTGGTTCTACAATTTCAAATCAATGATTAATTTGAGAAATCATAATTTGATAAATAATATTTTTATTTTGGATTGGTCAGCCCTTCTTACGGAATGAAAACTGTGAGAATGTCTAACGCAAGACCTACTCATATTAAAATGACTTCAGATTTATAATATACTTATAAAATAATTGAAAAGAATTGCAAGAAGTCATAGTAATACCAATCATTGACACCAAATGTTAGTCATGTTAAGGGAATGTTTGGTTTAATGGTTTAGGTGGGTTAGGCTAATTTAACATGGTTAAACCCATGTTAGCTTTAAGGGTTAAAAGCCCGGTGGTAATTTGAGTCCGGTGCTAATTTGGTTAAAAGAGAGCATAGTGTGGGTTAAATTAACCACCCAAAATTGGATGGTTTATTTAACCCAATTTTTAACCCAATAGTGTAATTTATCAAGAAGACTTTTATGTCCTTACTATTATAATGTTATCTCATGCTTGCCCTTTGTCTTTTTTTTTTTTTTCTACCATTACATAAATTCAAAAGATAAATTCACATATTTTCAAATATAGAATCAATCTTAATTTTAGTATAAATTAAATATTTATTTAAATGAATTGTGTCTCAAATGGAAAGTTCACTTGAACGCTCGTATTTGTAAGTAAAATTGTTTCAAAAGTGAAAAAAGTTTAAAACAATTGGATTTGATTTGTTATAATTTATATAAATAATTTTTAATCAATTTTAAAATATATTTTGTTTGAAATAAATCAAATTAGGATTATATTTTAAGTTTTAAAATAATGTCCCCATAAATGAACATAATTTCAATTGTGCCACTATATATTGGTATTGACATATATAGAAAAGGAATGTATTTGAAATATATTTATTATTAATTAAAAAAACTTACCAAATTAATTAGTGAAAATAACACGTCATTAAAAATTGAGTTAAATTAGTCATACCCAACCCACAATCAACAAATTTTTAATAATAAATATATAAATGAAAAATGGAAGAATAAAAAAAAATTCTTATCTATAATGATCTATTGAATTACTTTCTAATGAATATTGTTTACTATAAAAATCAAACTAATTACTCGAATTAATGAAAATTATTTTGTCTCTATTTTTTTTTTTTAATCATCTATCAAATAGATATCTTAAAACTAATTAATATGATTATTTAATGATATCTCAAAACATATTATTTTGTCAAACTACTAGCAATGTGCTCATGTGTTGAGATAATTTTTTATATAATTATAAAAAGACATAATGTAATGATAACATAATTGATAACATAATTTGTTGATAATTTGTTAATTATAAAAAAAATTAATAACATAATGTAATGATATATCATCTTTAACTTGAAATATATAATGTTTTAAATATTTATATTATTAAGAATCTAATATTTTAATCTCTAATTCATGTGGTTTATAATTATTGTACTTGATAATTTTAGAAAATTTAATTTTTTTTCCAATAATTTAAATAATTATACTGAGGAATTATCTATGTTCTAATTTTGTTCCAAAAGTGAATAGTTTGGATGAGGACACAAATATTTGTTTAAGGGTAGGTGTAAGGGTATAATTGTCAATTGCAATGTTATCAATTTTAACCATTAAACCAAACAAAAGTTTATAACTCAAACTCACTTTTGTATATCCATAATCATTCAAACCAAACACATAATTTAATTCAAACATATACAAAACCCACAAACCAAACACTCAAATAATATCTTTTTTATCTTTTATGAACAGTAAGAGCCCATAATACTTAACCAACCTAAACAAACCCAACTCTCAAACCAAACGTGCCCTTAGAGGTTAACATCGGGTTCAAATTTGCTTTTCTGGGGTGTGCTTAACTTTGTAGCAATTTCAAGGGATCGTGTTGTTATCTCAAATTTGTTAGATGTAATTCGAGAGATCGGATTGGTATTTTCAAATTAGTCAAACGTAAGCTTGAAACTCGATTATTAAAAGATATTTGGCCTGTTTTGAAATCAAAATTCAAGAACATTTTTGGATTGAGAGAATTCCTTTTCGTATTCAAATTAAATCTTTGATCAAATTTGCAAATCCTAAGAACAAAAATTGATGCAAATTACTAGGATGAGAAATCATGGGAAGGATTGAACTATAAAATAAATAATTGAAGCTTCCAGGAAAGTGTGCTATTTACTCTATATTGGCATTTGAATAACAACTACGTTAACCATATAAAATATTGCTTAGTAAACTGAAGGAAGGTTCAATATAGTTTCTTTTAGCACCTTTTACTGCGTAGAGTTCGTTCATAATCCTCAACTATTTTAAGTGTCAATTAATCTCTAAGTTGACTTAATCACTCTGTTGTTTATCAGTATTAGGAATTTAGGATCTGTACACTTTGCCTCTTCAAATCTGATGTAAATTAGATTTGTGAGTTATGAATTGTAGATAACTGTTGACGAAATTATATTTGTGAGACGATATCAAACAACTCTACTCTACTATGTTATATTTGGTCAACAATCTAAGTCCAATCCCAAACAATTCTACTGTTCTATATCTGTTCAACAATCTAAGTCCCTCTCAATATTTTCTCATCTGAATCAATCTATTTTTTGAAGATTTCCATGAACTACTGTAAATGTCTAGAAATTATGACAACTGGGAAAGATTGGTAGCTGCTGTGCTGCGCAGAGAGCACGACTGGAAAACCTGCCATCAACAATCACCAACCACGAGCTCCCGATCCTCAATTTCTTCTGATTTCGGTTCAAACTATTCATTTTCTGATTATTTTGCAAATGCGAAAGATGATTCATGTTTAGTATCTGCTCAGCCTCTCACATTCAAAATAGTGGCAGGTATCAGGAATGGTAGTGTAATTAGGGCAGAGAGTAAAGAAAAAGGTGAGCTGTTTGTTCTCTTTAAGGGTTCTCCTTTCGCGTTTAGCCTGGAAGAATTGTTAATGGCTCCTTCCTTTGCTCTTGGAGAGAAGGTACAAACATTTAGAAGCACATACGCAGTAAGGTTTAAAGAAGATAGTATTGTTGTGGTGAAGAGATGGGGAAGAGGTAATGCCACGCGCCAGGTGTTGGAGCAAAGGTTGAAGACCATTCAGTCTATGGAGCATGAGAATGTTGTTAGTTTGAGGGGTTACTTCTTCAATGACGATGACAGCTTCGGGTTTTACGATTACTTTCATCAAGGGAATCTACACACAATGTTACATGGTATGTTATATCAATCCTAACTTGTATAGTTTCCAAGTTTATCTATAGGTTTTCTGATCGATTAATTTCCTGCAGGGAAGAAAGGCGAGAAGAGATCGTTATGTTTAGATTGGGAAGGTCGAATCAGGATTGCAATTGGTGCGGCAAAGGGTCTTCTTCATATCCACAAACAGAGTGGGAATACTTTTGTACATGGAAGCATAAAGACTTCAAATATTTTTGTCAACTCACAAGAGTATGGCTGCTTAGATATAAAACCTGAGATTGCTATATCGTTTTATAATAAAGATCGGTTGTACCATCCCCCCGGGGTCCATATATGGCCAGATCAGTTCTCTCAGGCCAGTGATGTGTATTGCTTTGGAGTGGTGCTGATTGAACTTCTCACTGGAAGGTCCCCTTGGCATTTTCATTATAATAAAAGGCGTGGAACTTTTGCTGATTGGGCTCTTCACAATGCTGGTGATGAATGGACAACAATGGTGTTTGATAGAGAACTTCTAAAGTATTCTTTGGCGAAGCGAGCTATGAGTGATATGTTAGAAGTAGCATTCTGTTGTGTGAAAAAGATTCCAGAAGAGAGACCAGAGATGAAAGATGTAGTGGAGATGCTGCAACTTATTCCTACAACATTTGCTGTCTAAAAGTTTCGGATTATTTAATGTTAACTGTATAATATGATGATGTTTTATTCACTTTTAACCTACGTCTAGTAACATATTACTAATCGTATCAATTCGCTATATTTCTATGAGCAAATTATTAATGCATAAAGTTCATAGAGACACACAAAGCTATACTTACAAACCATAACTATGTCTATCCAACATACAATATATGTGTATCTCCTCGATCTCAACATGATTATCCTGTCATCTAATTGGTTATCAGACAATGTTATATGGTATGTTAATCATAATGTGGACCAAGGGTTAAGCCTTAAGGGACTACACACGCGCGTCCACTCAACTCTGGCTCTAAGAGTTGGCATGGGCTTGGTCGTGGGTCTTGAGCTTTGGGAACTTTGGGTTAGAAATGGGCTTGGCCCAATTTTAAGTTGGTGGCCCATTGTCTTGGTATAACCCAGGTAGTTTGGCAAACCCAACGCAACAACGAAGCCCAATTTGAAGCTCATATTTGTTGGCATTTGGCTACTCATAATGGTGTAATGGGTGTAGTAAAGAGTTCACTAACTTAATGGACTCGGATGCCTTAAACGCTACATAGTAATGTCCCTTCGGTCTTAGTTTTGGTGTGATGCTAACTTAGAAGATGTAGATGTAAGTTGTTTTACCTTTAAAAATATTATGTCAAACTGTGAAGACTAATCTGGACATGTCATTTTTTAGGGAAAACATTTTCTTAACACAATTTCCGTGTGTTCCTTTACTTCATATGCATATAGACAATATTAGTGTTAGTAGTTTTGCTTGAAGATCAAAAATTTGGAAGTATCTTGAAGACTCAACAAAAAAATCATTGTATGTTCTAATAATGTCAACATTGTATACAATATTTATAATCATTCATGTATTTTTTACGGGGTTAAATGCAAAAATTAACTTAAAATATGATAGTTTTTTTAATTTGTAATCTAAATTTTTTTATCTTATGTGATTGCAATCCGAAGTTTAAGAGTTTATCAAATTCGAACGTAAACATTTTTTTCCAGCTACTTTCCCAGCAAAATTCACAACACTTGATTTTCACAATTATAAATTTGTCATTTTAAAAAAGTTTAGATTTCAAATTGAAAAAAAAAAAAAAATTACTTCAGGTTGCAAATTAAAAAAACGATCATACTTGAGGTTGTTTTTATCCTTTTGAAAGTAACATGATGTGCATTCGTTGAAAAAGTTGTCGGAAAAAAAAAGTTTAGGTTGTTCTTTTTAGAAACTCTATTACTTTATGTTGTAATTGAATAAAAAAAAAAAAAAGAGTTCATGTTGCAAATTGGAAAAAAGATTATACTTTAGGTTATTTTTGCATTTAGCTCTTTTCTATAATTTGACATTATTTAGTATACAATTAACACAATTTAATGTGTAGTATGTCAATTAGAAAAAAAATAAACAATTAAAAAAAAATGTTCTCAATTAAAAAGATTCAAAATTTTACGTGAAATTAGTCTAACGTGACATCATTCTGGTTACGCGTTTACCAACAATTTACACGAAGCTTCCTTTATAGTCTTCTTTGCAGTATTTCATTTGACTATTTTTTGTTGTCATGATCAATACTACTTTTTCTCTCATCACCTTCTAATCAATCTTTCTCTGCAGATTTGCAGGTTGAGAATTTGATGAAAGATGTCTAGATATTATGACAACTGGGAAAGGCTAGTTGCTGCTGTACTGCGCAGAGAGCAGGACCGGAAAACTTGCTTTGAGCAATCAATAACCACAAGCTTCCGATCCTCAATTTCTACTGATTTCAATTATAGCGTTTCATTTTCCAATCCATCTTTCGATTTTGAAAATCGGAAAGATGGATTAGTTTTAAGGTCTGCTCAGACTCTTCCATTCCAAACTCTGGCTGGTATCAGAAGAAGTACTGTGATTATGAAGCCATATAAGCTTGTACATCGTAAGGGGTCGCCTTTTGCTTTTGGCCTAGAAGAATTGTTAATGGCTCCTTCCTTTGCCCTTGGAGAGGATGTAGACACCTTTATGAGCACTTATGCCGTAAGCTTTAAAGATGGTACAACGATTGTGGTGAAGAGATTAACAAGAGATTTTACTACATACGAGGTGTGGCATCAAAGGTATAGGACCATTGACTCGATCGAGCACCAGAATGTTGTTACATGGAGGGGATATTTCTACAATGAGGATGAAGGATTCTATGTTTATGATTACTTTCATCAAGGGAATCTACACACAATGTTACATGGTACGTTAGATCTATGATCAATCATAACTAGTAATGTTTCCTAGTTTATTTATGATAACAAATGCGTTTTCTGATCATTTTTCCAGAGAAAAAAGGCGAGACGGGATCAGTTCGTTTAGATTGGGAAGGGCGAATGAATATTGCAATTGGTGCAGCAAAAGGTCTTCATCATATCCACAAACAGAGTGGGGATTTCGTTCATGGAAGCGTAAAGTCATCAAATATTTTCATCAACTCAGAAGAGTATGGATGTATAAATATAAAACCTGAACTTGAAATAAATCATAAAAATCGGCTGTACCACGCCCCAGAGGTTTTAAAAACAAAGGAGTTCTCCAGGGCCGGTGACGTTTACAGTTTTGGAGTAGTGCTGATTGAGCTTCTGAGTGGAAGGTCCTCTATGCGTTATTTTTACGAATCAAGGCATGAAACTTTTGGTGATTGGGCTCTTCATTGTGTTCGCGATGAATGGACAACAATAGTGTTTGATAGAGAGCTTCTAAAGTATTCTTTGGTGAAGCAAGGAATGAAGGATTTGTTGGGAGTAGCATTGTCTTGTTTGAAAAGGAAACCAGAAGAGAGACCAGATATGAAACATGTTGTAGAGATGCTGCAACTTATTCCTACCACATTTCCTGTCTAAAGATTTCAAATTACTTGATAGCGGGATATTTTTGTATTATATTTGGGATTTGAATAAAAATACTTATCAACTAAACCGATCTCCTTTAATTTCTCGCTGAGAATTCTCTGAAATATCTAATAACCTCTGGTGATGACAAACCTATTGCTGATTATTATATCATTTCACTCTTCTGTTTTTCTTTTAATGGGAGTTCTGGGTCTTGGTTTATATGGTTCTACTGAAGCAACATTAAATTTTGAAATATTAGCCAACCGGTCCTATATTAGTACATAAACACTATAGGGACTTTTCAGGTCAGAAAGCGAAACATTGTTGGAATCCTTAAATTTCCAAGATGTCAGCACTATCTTGTCTATTCTGCACATATCTTCACTTACATCTGATGCACTCATGCTCCCAACCTTTATATAACTATGCCTTTGGCTGTTGGACGGATTTGAGGCATTGAAGAAACAGTCTCTCTCACTAATCTCAGTAGGGAGTGATGAATTCTTCAATGAATGAGGGCAACTCATAAAATTAATAGGCCAAGCTACATCATTGTAATAAGGATCTTGGGTGTAATAAGGATCTTTGGTGTCATAAGGATATTCATTAGTGAAGTTGTAGGCATATAAAGAATAGCTAGGAAAAGAAAAGGTGTTATTGTTAATGGAAACATATGCAAGCCTGATGGTTTGTTGTTGTAATTGATAGCTTTGACATGGAATATCTGGGATTTGAGAGAAATGGTGGTGACATTGTTTTCGCATGCTAATTCATACTGGGGATAACTACAGTGTTTGGGATCATGTTTGAGCCGGAAAGGGAAGCTAATATTGCGAATAACACCACACGCAGAGGAGCTACAATTATCATAGTTTGCATCACACATTTGATGGAAAAAAAGGAGGAAAATGAAGAGAAGCAGATTTTGAACGATGATCATCAGTCTTCTTGCTTTCTGCAAAAAGAAATATGTTGTCACAATTTAAATTTGTGACCACCATAATAACTACACTGCTCCACACGACTTGACTTCAAATGTTGGATGCGTTGACTTGACTCTTTCCAAGTCTCACCTTTGTCCTCCTACACACAAATCTAATCCACTTACCAAGTACACTTTAATTATAGGAGGATTTTCTACTTTTGAATAAATACTTAATTAACAAGTATTTAAGTCTAGCTTAATGATTATTCGTGTTTTCATTCAAATCATTAATAAGTTGTTGAAACAAGATAATATTGTCAGCAATGTTTTTTGAAGAAACAAAACTATATCACATCATGTATGATTGTAGGAAGGAGATTCGGAAACCTATTATCAATAAGGGTGCGGTTATCCGCACCCCAAAACTTACTGAACACACACCATTTCTAGACTTTCATTTGTATAGAAATGAGGTGTGTTTAGTAAGTTTTGGGTGCGGTTGATAAGCTTGTTAAAAAAAAAAATTGGTTACACGCGTGGGAATCTGCCGAACAGTTCGGGCCAATTCATATGGTAATTAGTCTGAAATCTGCCCTAGTTTTATTTAATGATTTAAAAAATACAAATTTAATTGTCTGAAAATTTGATTCCAGATTATTTGATTTATTAATGAAATAGATTTAATAAGAAAATATATTTATAATAATATAATTCTAATTATTTTTAAGAGAATAATCATTTAATATTATAAATAAAAAATAAATATATTATTTGATGTAAATTAGTATAAATAAAATTGAGTTAAATTAAAGATGCTAATAATTTTTAATGTATCTATATTTTTAGATACTAATTATTACAATAATCTTATTTATTATATAATGTAAATAAAAAATAAATGCATTTAATAGATATAAAGTACAAATAAAAATGGATTAATGATGGGCGGCAAGAGACCCTCTACCTGCGAGTACCCGATATCCGCCAACCCATTTAATATATATGTATATAGTATGTATGATGTAGGAATTGATCCTTACATATTTCATTCAAAAAAAAACTATGTACCACTAAACTAGCTAGCATTTTATGATAAAATATTCACTAAAAATGTATATAAATATATTAAATATACAAATTAAAAAAATAAAATACAAAATACTCATTCAAAATACTTGTTTAGATTAAAATAAAAAATATTTATACTTGGTAAACGGGTAATGAATGGTTACGGGTATCCGACGGGTAATGGTAATCGGGGGCTTGAAACTCTGAATATCCCACAAATTTAACTGATTCTTCCTCCGACAACCTCTAGTCCAATTCCCCCTCTCCCATTCATCTCCATTCGGGGGCTTTGGTGGGCGGCAGAGCAGGTTTGTAGGAGAGAGAAGAAGAAGATGGTGGTTGGTCGGAGAAGATCGACGGTGGAGTGGTTGGTTGGATAAGAAGGTCGACGGTAGAGACGTTGTTCGCGGTGCGACGGGCAGCAGATCGGTGGTGGTGATAAGCTGAGTTGACCGGAGATGGTGGTGGTCTGCAGCGGCAGTGGATCAGAGCGAAGAAGATGGTGAGTGACTGGAATCGCCGAAGAAGAGAATTGGTGTAAGTGGTGATGAAAAAAGAAGATCTCAAGCCACATTAGCAGAATTCTCCCTCATTTGAAGAACTTGATATTCTTTTTGTGGATGGGTAAAGGAAATATTGAGATGTTATGTTTTGAGAGGATTTGGGAGGGATGGTTGACTGTTTTAAGAGGATTTGAGAGGGAAATGGTTGGATTTTCCCATCCTTTCTCAATTGACATGGAAAAGAGAATAAAAAAAAAAAAATCAAAAAAACAATTATACATGTGTATTTACCCGTCACGTCAGCATGTGACCGATTAGTTACCTCCTACAACAGGTGACGAGGTATTTTTAACAAGAAGCGCCAATATACAGGGTATTTTTAAAAAGTCAAAAAATTAAAGGGTAAGGTCATACTTATAGTATATATACAGGGTATTTTTACCAAATTTCCCCTCACTTTACTTACCGGTTAATGTTTTCCCAATTGAAGAACTCAAGAACACGAAGAATCAAATCAACATAAGAAGGATTTTTTTTGTGAGAGATAGAGAGAGGTAAGTAATAAGCATTCGCTGCGGTGTTTTTGCTTGGGGGGGCTGCTCTGTTTTTTTCTATTTTGTAATTTGAATTTGTACTTTGTAGAATACTAAAATTAGTACATGTATGTTGGAAATGGGCAAATGGTGGCCTTGCATATACTTATTGGCAATTGATTAATTTATTTGGTGAATTGGTTATTGCCTTATTGGTGTATATAATAACTACTAATAGTTAGTGGAACTGTGAAGTGGAATGTGGAAGTTGCAAGTGGTGGCCAACACATACAGTAATATTCATTAATTAATTAATTTGATATATATATATATATATCTTATGTAATAAAGAGGCAATAATTAAGAAAAGTGTGAGTCTGTGATACTGAAGTAGTGGAGAGGATGGTCACTATCAGTGTATTAATTATTTTCTTTAACTAATTACTAAGTACTAATCCTCTAATTAATTGTTAAATTGTTAATTAATTAGTTTAATTAGTTAGTTTTATTAAATGGTTAATGTGTTATTCATTTATTCTAACTTTATTATTCAAATTATGCAGTAAATTTATAGACTTGATAAATTCAAAATGATGGGTGATAAGAACAATCATTCAAAGAAGAAGAACAAAATGAAGAGCAGCTGCACTTTAGAATCATACTTTAATAAGAAAGGAAAAACTCAAGTGGGTTCTTCATCGCCTTTGATTGGACCACAAAATTTGAGTGAAAACTATTCAGAGACCACTGCGGCTCCAACTAGGGAAAGAGAATGTCAATATGACATTAACTCTTTCCCACACGATCCGAGAAAAAGGAAAAAAATTCATGATTATCACCCAAGTGATCAAGATGCAGTGAGGAGAGAATACATTCAAAGAAAGACTTGCCAACCACATGATCATGATTTTCCACAAACAAATATCGGAGATAAAATGCAATGTTTTAATCCTGATTGGTTTGACAAGTACATATGGCTTAAGTATAGTATTGAAAAGGATGCCACATTTTGCTTTGTTTGTTATTTATTTAAAGATGATGTTGGAGTATTGGATGGTGATGGGCATGATGTTTTTGTCAAAAGTGGATTTAGAGGTTGGAATAGACCAGCTGCTCTTGCTAAGCATATAAGCAAGATTAAAAGTGTTCATAATCGATGTATGGAGAAATTTGAGACTTTAGTTGATTCAAAATTATCCATCAATAATTTTTTCTTCGGCAAACTTCACATGCTGGGAAAGAGTACCGAACTCGCTTAACCACTTCACTTGAATGTTTGAAATTTCTATTACTTCAAGGATTGACATTTCGTGGTCATGATGAGAGTGAAGAATCGTTTAATAGAGAGAATTTTCTTGAACTTTTGAAGTGGCATGCTAGTAAACATGAGGAAATTGAAAAAGTTGTGTTTAAAAATGCGCTTGGAAACAATTAAATGTTATCCCCTTCAATTCAAAAAGATCTCATCCATTCTTGTTCAAGGGAAACAACTAAGACCATTATAAAGGAGTTGGGTGATGATCATTTTGCAATATTAGTAGATGAATCTCGTGATGTGTCTTGTAAAGAGCGATGGCTTTTTGTTTGCGTTATGTTAATAAAGAAGAAGCAGTCATCGAACGGTTTGTTGGTGTAGTGCATGTTAAGGGTACTACCGCTTTATTTCTTAAAGATGCGATTTATTCTGTACTTTCTGAGCATTCATTGAGTCCATCTAGAATTCATGGGCAAGGTTATGACGGGGCTAGCAATATGAAGAGCGACATTAGTGGTCTCAAAACTTTAATAAGGAATGAAACTCAAGCAGCATATTATATTCATTGTTTTGCACATCAACTTCAACTAACAGTTGTTGCAGTTTCAAAAAGAAATGGTGATTGTGGTTGGTTATTTGAAACTCTTTCTAATATGTAAGAGAGATTCGTGGATTTCAGAAAGCGAAACATTGTTGGAATCCTTAAATTTCCAAGGTGTCAGCACTATCTTGTCTATTCCACACATATCTTCACTTACATCTGATGCACTCATGCTCCCAACCTTTATATAACTATGCCTTTGGCTGTTGGACGGATTTGAGGCATTGAAGAAACCTTCTCTCTCAGTAATCTCAGTAAGGAGTGAAGAATTCTTCAACAAATGTGGGCAGCTCTTAAAATTAATGGGCCAAGCTACTTCATTAATATAAGGATTTCTGCCGAAATAAGGATTTCGGATGTAATAAGGATCTTGATGACTGAAGTTGCAGGCATATAAAGAATAGCTAGGAACAGAAAAGCTGTGATTGTTGATGGAAACATCAGCCAGCCTCATGGTGAAATTCTGGTAATTGATTGCTTTGACATGGAATTTCTGGGATTTGAGAGAAATGGTGGTGACATTGTTTTCACATGCTATTTCATATTGGGGATAACCACAGTGTTTGGGATCATCTTTGCGTCGGAAAGGGAAGCTAATATTGTGAATAACACCACACGAAGAGGAGCTACAATTGTAATGCTTTGCATCACATGTTCGAAGGAAAAGTTGTAGTAAAATGAGAAGCAGATTTTGAGTGATGATCATCATTCTTCTTGTTTTCTGCAGAAAAATAAATGAATGTTGTCACAATTTAAAGATGTCACCACCTGAATAATAACAATATACACTGCCTCACACGACTTGACTTCAAATGTTGGATGCGTTGACTTGACTCCTTCCAAGTTCTCTTCCTACACGCTAATCTAATCCACTTACCAAGGACACATTAATTATACGAGGGGATTTTCTACTCTCACAAATACTTCATAAGAAAATATATTTTTCCCTCATTTTCTACTTTTGAATAAATACAGCTTAAACAAGTGTTTAAATCTAGCTTAATAAAAAAATATTAAGGATAAAATAGAGAAATTAAATGTATTATGACTATAGAGAGAAATATTGATGGTTGTAAATAGAATTACCATAAATATAGTGGCCTAAAAAAAATAAAAAATCAGGCGTATTCCGCTAGCACAAGTGGTCTGATGGACTCGGACTAGTTTGGCCAGTCAAGTTTGGGCCAACTCAATGGCCTGTTAATTCCAAAACATGTTTTTGATTCTGGAAATCAAAAGATGAATTAGAAAATGAAAAATTAAACCTGAAACCAGAGGAAACTAAAAAAGCTTTCGAGGAATAGAGTGTTCAAGAGAGAGTTACATTAACAGATTGATTACATGAAATAGCCAACTGGCTGCCTTTGATTCAAGATTTCTGAATTACTACATACAAATATATATCTCTCACTTATCATCTTCCGAATCCGAAAATTCTACTCCACACTTGCTTTTTATCATCAGGTGAGTTCATCTGTTGTACATTTCCACCCCACAAAGATGGATCCTTTCGAGTATCATTTGCCCTTCTCGTCCCTGTATTCCTCTCCTCCCGCACTTTGTTAAATATGTGAGTGTAATCTTCAGTCGATTGAAGATCATTCTCATTCCATTCACCAAATTTTGGAACAACATCAGCCTGCAAATTAAATGCAATCATCCATTAGCTTATAACCAACACATATGTTGGTACAAATATTCTTCTTACACTTTGATCTCCTCTAACCGGCCTCACCCGTGAACTTGTTGAACTCAAATCTGATGATTCAGAACGCACACTCGGGGTTCTTGATTTTTGATGACAGAGTTGCCAAATCTCCTCTCTCTTCAGCACCGCCCCCACCAGCCTCTCCCAGTTGTCGTAGATCTTAGACATCTTCCTTTGAAAACTAATCAAGATTTTGCAGATGTTCAATATTGGTTAATTTAACCTATACACACACATGGAAATATAGAATTGTCTATCGACTTAAGAGATTTATTGATACTAAATTAAAAGAGCTGAGGATTATGATTTAAGTACCAACTCTAACAGAAGAGAAACTACATTGAAGCTTCCTTCAGTTTACTAAGTCATATTTTATTTGGTTAATCTAGCTGTAATTCAAATGCCAAAATTGAACAATGTCAAACTTACCGGATGACAAATGTTGTTTTCTCTATCAAATAATATTACACAAAAACTTATATACACCATTTGCATGGATCTAGGGTCCATGCACCACTTCTGACCCGGCCCGTCACGCGCTCAGACGCGCCCGCACGCGCCTGCACGCGCCACTAGGTCGCGGATGAAATTCCCCCAAATATGCTCCCAGGTGTCTGACCTTTATATTATGTTAAACATACATTTTAATAGCGTTAGACATACCATTTAGTTATGTTAGATATACCTTTTATGTTATGTTAACTATACTTTTTAGTTGTGTTAGACATACCTTTTAGTTATATTAGTCATACATTTAGTGTTATGTTAAACATACCTTTTAGTAGTGTTAGACATACCTTTTGTAAGACTAGTTGTACCTTAACATTTTTTTTAAACTGACATATTAATACCTTTCATACCTTTTAGTTATATTAGACATATCTTTAGTTATGTTAGTCATACCTTTTAATTATGTTCGTTGTATCTTTATATATATTACATAAATGTATGTTTATGTTGATATAAATGTATAAATAATCTCATATAAATGTATAAGTAATATCACATAAATGTAAATATCTACAAATTGTACCAAATTAGGGTTTATTGTGCCGAAATTAGAGTTTAAGGTTTAGAGATAAAGTATGAAATCTGAAAATAAGGGTATCACTAATATAACATAAATGTATGACTAATATAATATAAAAGTATGTCTAACACAACATAAAGGTCAGGGTCAAAAAAAAAATACGTGGAAAAAAAGGAGAAAATATACTGGGTCAAATAGTGGTGCATGGATCTTAGGATCCATGCAAATGATGTACACCAGCCCCACTCATAATATTAATATTAAGGGTGGAGACTATTTCTAACCATTATACATCACATAAAATGAAAAATACCAACTTAATAATAAAACAAGTTTTTTACCCAAAATGAAGGTAAAATTACTCAATTGCCTTTATATCCAAAATTTTCCTGAAAATAGATTACAATGCTAAATGTATATCACGAAGATGAAGATAAATGACGAAGGTGAAGATAAATGACGAGGATGTTAGAGCACCGTGATCTATTTTTTTCAAATTTTTTTTGAAAATAGATCATGATGCTAAATGTAGCTTACGAGGGTGAAGATAAATCACGAGAGTGTCAGAGCACCATGATCTATTTTTTTCCAAAATTTTCCTGAAAATAGATCAAGATGCTAAATGTAGATCATGAGGGTGAAGATATATCACGAATGTGTTAGAGTACCGTAATCTACTTTTTGTCATCAACTCAGATCACGATACTTAATGAAGATCACGATCTCAAATACAACTGTGATCTAATTTGAGCATTATGATCTATTTTTCAACAAGAACAGATCATGACGCATTATCATAGATCACGAGGGTATTTTTAGATCACGAGGGTGTTTAGCTTCCTGATCTACATAGATCACGAAGCTAAACACCCTCGTAATCTATGAATGAGCATTGTGATCTGTTCTTGGTGTATTTTTTTTTTTTTTGTGATTTTTTTGATTTTTTAAAATCCGATTTACATCCATAAATATATATCTAAATTCAAAAATTATAAACTACATTATACTATACTTTCAAATAATGTTTATCTTACCTCTTTTAAGCAAAAATACAGAGATGAAAATTCACTACATTACTTGATTTTACAAATAATTGAAGGATTTGAGAGAGAAAATAATTTTTCAACGTACATATGAGAGGATAAAGTGATAAATGTGGTGAGTGGAATCATTAAAAAGGATGGGTAAGGGCATTTAGAACTTTTTATCTTCATTTTGAGTAAAACATGTTTTCTTATGAAGTGAGTATTTTTCATTTTATGATGTATATATTGGATAGAAAGACGTATTTCCACTTAATATTAATATACAACCTAAGTGGTAACATAAAATTCACGTCATACTAATCTAACTTAATATTAATATACAACCTAAGTGGTAACATAAAATTCACGTCATACTAATCTAACGTGACATCGTTCTGCTTACGCCTTACCTCCTTCCCTTAATGGTGTGTTATTATTACATGAAGCTTCCTTTATTATTTTCTTTCTAGCATTCTCAGTTGACTATTTTTGTTGTTATCCAAGTTCAACTAACACCATTAATGCGTTGATCCTTTTGATAAATTCTCTCTCTACATTTTCTCATCAGCATCAGTCTCTTTCTAGAGATTTTCATGGTGAGGATTTGTAAAAACATGTCTAGATATTATGACAACTGGGAAAAGTTAGTTGCTGCTGTGCTGCGCAGAGAGCATGACTGGAATACCTGCCATCAACAATCACTAACCACCAGCTTCCGATCCTCGATTTATTCTGATTTCGGTTCAAATTATTCGTTTTCCAATTTATCATTTGATTTCGAAAATCCAAAACATGGATTGTTTTAAAGATCAGCTCAGCCTCTTCCATTCAAAATTGTGGCTGGTATAAGAAACACTGGTGTAATCAGGGTAGAGATCAATGAAAAAGCTGGGAAGCTAATTCATTTTAAGGATTCACCTTTTGCATTTAGCCTCCAAGAATTGTTAATGGCTCCTTCGTTTACTCTTGGAGAGGAGTTTGGTACATTTACCAACACATATGCTGTAAGCTTTAATGAAGGTACCATGGTTGTGGTGAAGAGATATGGAAATAATGGAATAACTAAAGCTAAACGCGAGGCGTTGGAGCTAAGCCATTCAGTCTATGGAGCTTGAGAATGTTGTTAGGTTGTGGGGTTACTTCTTCAATGAGAAGGAAAGCTTCGGGTTTTACGACTACTTTCATCAGGGGAATGTACACACAATGTTACATGGTATGTTATATCAACATAACTAGTAAAATTTCCAAGTTTATCTATCTGTTTTCTGATCAATTAATTTCCAGGGAAAAAAGGCGAAAAAGGATCAGTCCATTTAGATTGGGAAGGGCGGATCAGGATTGCAATTGGTGCAGCAAAGGGTCTTCTTCATATCCACAAACAGGGTGGGAATTTCGTACATGGAAGCGTAAAGACTTCAAATATTTTTGTCAACAGAGAAGAGTATGGATGCGTAGATATAAAACCTGAAATTGCAATATTTTATTATAATAAAGATCGTCTGTACCATCCTCCAGAGGTCCAGATTAGGAAGAAGTTCTCTCAAGCGAGTGATGTGTATAGCTTTGGAGTGGTGCTGATCGAATTCTTACTGGAAGGTCCCCTTGGCATTTTCATTACAATGAAAAGCGGGAAACTTTCGCTGATTGGGCTATTCGCAATGCTGGTGATGAATGGACAACAATGGTGTTTGATAGAGAGCTTATGAAGTATTCTTTGGCGAAGCAAGCGATGAGTGATATGTTAGGAGTAGCATTGTGTTGTGTGAAAAAGATTCCAGAAGAGAGACCAGATATGAAACATGTTGTAGAGATGTTGGAACTTATTCCTACTACATATCCTGTTATGCATTACAATTAAGATGAAAAGAGAATCAGGAAATCTTACAGCATTCAATCAATAGGAAATTCTATTCTAAACTTGCATTTTCTTGTCAAGGGTGGTTCGAGTCGTTATTCTACGTACTCTGGCTCCTCATCACTAATTGCTATATTCTCTAACATCAACACGACATCAGACATATTAGGCTTGTGAGTTTGGTACATGGAAGCGTAAAGTCTTCAAATATTTTCGTCAACTCAGAAGAGTATGGGTGTGTAGATATAAAATCTGAATCTGACATATCATATAAAAATCGGCTATAGCATGCCAAGGCTGGTGACGTTTACAGTTTTGGAGTAGTGCTGATAGAAATTCTGAGTGGAAGGTCACCTATGCGTTATAGTAACGAATCGAGGTATGAAACTTTTGGTGATTGGGCTCTTCATTATGTTCGCAATGAACGAACAATGATAATGTTTGATAGAGAGCTTCTAAAGTGTTCTTTGGTGAAGCAAGGAATGAAGGATATGTTGGAAGTAGCATTTTCTAGTATAAAAAGAAAACCAGACGACAGACCAGATAAGATATGAAACATGTTGTAGAGATGCTGCATCTTATTCGTACCACATTTCCTATCTAAAGATTTCGAATTAGTTAATGCTAAGTGATAATTAATAGTGGGATGATTCTGATTATAGTCAGGATTTGAATAAAAATACTTATCAACTAAAATGATCTACTAAACATAATCGATCAAACTGATTTTATAATATGAAAAAAGACTCCGTATTTGAACCAACTCCAACACTTATTTTCATTACCAACAAAACTGAAATATCTACTGACCTCTGTCTGGGTGATGACAAACCTATTACTAATTAATGCATCAATTCACTCTATTAATATATAAACACGATAGGGGCTTTTCAGGTCATTTCAACCATAATCTCGACGTTGGGAGGAGTATCATGATGATAGAGCAATGATGCAGAATCAGTTGAATACGTAGTTGTCCAGCTTTGATCCACATTCACTGTAATCTGGGCTGATTGAGAGTTTCGATGAGGAATTTGCAGGCATTCGACTTTACCTTCAAGCATTTCCACTACTTTATTCATTGAAGGCCGAGCATCTGGGCTTATTTGTATGCACCATAATGCTACTATTGTCATCTTCCTTACAATCATCCTCGCACCATCATTGTCGTTGTCATCATCATCATTAGTTTTTCCAATTTCAATGTCCTTGCCTTGATCAAAGTAGTCGTATATCCAACATGGGAAATATTGGCTAGAACTTGCAACATTTCCTCTCAAGTCTTTGTTTAAGCCCACAATTTCCATAAGCATCATCCCAAAGCTATACACATCGGCTTTGTAAGAGACTCCACCAATGCCTCTGTTGATGAGTTCAGGAGCAACATACCCTATGGTTCCTCTTGCAGCTGTTAGGGTCACTATTTTTTTATTAGTGGAGCACACTTTAGCTAGCCCAAAATCAGAGATTTTTGGGATGAACCTATCATCAAGAAGTATATTGTGAGGTTTTATATCGAAATGCAAGATTTGGATGTCACAACCACGATGCAAATACTCGATCCCTCGAGCCACTCCAACTGCGATCTCATACCTTTTCTCCCAACTTAAGCAATTCATATTTTCTCGACTAAAGATGTATTTTTCAAGGGAACCGTTAGACATGAAATCAAAGATAAGTGCACACTTGGATCCTTCAGCACAAAATCCAACAAGTTTGACAACATTAACATGATGGATCCTTCCAATGGTTGCGATTTCATTCATGAAGTCTTGGTCGTTTCCCCCAGGCTTTCCAAGTAGTTTTACGGCCACATCACGGCCACTTCGTTGCTTTCCTTTGTAAACAGAACCATAACCTCCTTGGCGCCTAATTTTTCTCGGAAACCTCTAGTCATCCTTTTAATGTCAGAATAGGAGTACCTGATGGGCATGAGTTGATTGTCGCTTTGTAGGAAGCGTTCTATTGCATCAAACGTCGACAAATGCCTTCTTCGGTACTTGTAGATCAAAAACCCCATCACACAAGGAAATACAATTACAAACCTTACTCCACACAGGATCGCTGCAACAGTAGAAACAATAACAAAACAAGGAAAAATAAGGAAAAAGTTCAAAGGAATGATGGTTTTGTTTCTTAAACTTATTAGTCTTCTCATCATAAATTATTTTTATAATGATCACTTCTTGAAATATTTACTGCAGCATGGATTAAGAGCACACCTATATAAATCAGAAGGGTGAGGAGCTCCACTGCAACTCCACCACAAAAAAGTTAAGTTAAGAGGACTATATTACAAACATGATGAAATTCAGAGCAACTACGTGCAATGCATCTCCTTAACCTACTTATTGCCTTACTTGTTTTCTTTGATTCTTGCTTTATACACAGAAAATGAGACAGGGGAGTATAAGAATTCTTACATCCATTTAGGCCGAGATACCATTCCCAGCCAATTAAGTACATAAGTCCACATAAAGAGGTGAGTCCAAAGATGATCTTTGCAGGTATGCTTATCCCTGCAAATACAACAACTGGAACGTTGTACACAAAATTAGAATTTAGTCCATGCTTTCCTTGCAGGTGTATAATTATCAGACACAAGAATATTTACAGCAAAACTGAAGTATAAAAACAACAAGAAAAAGATGTTTTTGCAACCACATCTTTTGCAATGACCAAAGTTGACCCTAAAGCTCATATTTGTTAGAAGTGAAATATTTAGTGCAGCATGAGTTATTTGCGCACCTATGACCAGCACATAGATCAGGATAAACGCTGCAGGTGCTCTCCCATCAACGCAAGTGGCTGTATAGTCTTGATTAATATGACAATATGATCTTGGTTTACACTTGCCGACGCAGGGATACCAGAACCAAGAGAGTTCATATCCATACAAGAGAGATTCATGGATTTCAGAAAGCGAAACATTGTTGGGATCCTTAAATTTCCAAGATGTCAGCACTATCTTGTCTATTCCGCACATATCTTCACTTACATCTGAGGCATTCATGTGCCCAACCTTTATATATGTATGCCTTTTGCTGTTGGACAGGTTTGAGGCATTGATGAAACCACTAATCTCAGTAAGGAGTGAAGAATTCTTCAACGAATATGGGCAGCTCATAAAATTAATGGGCCAAGCTACCTCACTATAAGGATTTCTGTTGTAATAAGAATATTTGGTATAATAATGATCTTTGAGGTAATAAGGATCTTTGGGGTCATAAGGATCTACATAACTTAAATTATGGGCATAAAAAGAATAGCTAGGAAAAGAAAAGCTGTGATTGTTGATGGAAACATCAGCGAGCCTGATTGTAAAATTGTGGTAATTGATAGCTTTGACATTGAATTTCTGGGATTTGAGAGAAATGGTGGTGACATTGTTTTCACATGCTAATTCATATTGGGGATAACCACAGTGTTTGGGATCATCTTTGAGTCGGAAAGGGAAGCTAATATTGCGAATAACACCACACGCAGAGGAGCTACAATTATAATGCTTTGCATCACATGTTTGAAGAAAAAAAAGGAGGAAAATGAAGAGAGATGAAAAGAGATTTGCAGTCATCTTCATCATTAATCTACAATCATAAATTGCATTGATTCCAATTTATAAAATTTCCAATTATTTATTTTGGAGTCACTAATCAGTCAATGAGTAAAGCAACTTCTGGTAAGGGCAAAACACAGATTCCACATTACAATAGTCAAAGTCTTCCCACACGACTTCCACACAACCTCTTCCAAGTGCTAGCCCCACTAGCTATGACTTGACTCCTTCCAATTCTCACCTTTGTCCTCCTACACACAAATCTAATCCACTTACCAAGGACACTTTAATTATAGGAGGATTTTCTACTTTTGAATAAATACTTAATTAACAAGTATTTAAGTCTAGCTTAATGATTATTCGTGTTTTCATTCAAATCATTAATAACTTGTTGAACCAAGATAATATTGTCAGCAATGTTTTTTTTAAGAAACAAAACTATATAACACATCACGTATGATTGTAGGAAGGAGATTCGGCAACCTATTATTTATAAGCTTGTTCAAATTTTGTTGCTAGCAATTCATATGCTAATTGGTCTGAAATTTGCCCAAGTGTTTATTTAATGCTTTATAAAAATGGAAATTTAATTTTCTGAAAATTTTGATTCTAGATTATTTTATTTTAGTAATGAAATAGTTTTACTAAGAAATATACTTATAATAATATAATTATAATTATTAATTTTTAAGATAATACTCATTTAATATTATAAGTAAAAAATAAATATATTATTTAATGTAAAATATAAATAAATTGAGTTAACTTAAAGATGTAATAATTTTAAATGTGTCTATATTTTTAGATACTAATTATTAAAATAATCTTATTTATTAAAAAATTAGATTAAATTTTTTTTGTTTAATTGATATAAAGTACAAATAATGAAAGTGGCTAATACTAAAAGAAATATAACTGTCCATATAGAATGATGACATGGAGTATGCGTGGATGCATTAAGTCGACAATTTGAGCTCGATTCGACAGGTCAGTCCGAACCACTCGTAAGTAAGGATCAGTTGGACTGAACTTTAACTATAGTACCCTGGTAAAAGATCTAGTCCATTTTGCCTGGTCCAAATGACCCGACAGGCCTGATGGACTTGGGCTTTTTGGCCAGTCAAGCTCGGGCCAATTCAATGACCTGTTTAATTTTTTTAAAATAATTTTTTATTTTTTTTATTTTGACACTATGAATTAATAGTTATAGTATTGACGCACTGGGCATTGCTTACATTCACACACACAATGTGGAGGGAAGTTGGCTCATGGAAACATAAAATCTTCGAACATTTTGCTCAACTCGAAGCAGTATGGCAGTGTGTCCGACTTCAGTTTGATGTTACATCTCTTATTATAAAATAGTCACCACATATTTTGTATATCAAATGACATTATTAATTAACACATATTATTTATTAAATACATAAAATATAAAATGTAAAACCAAATATAATAGAAGATTTGAAACGGTAGGGTACCATGCTGCACAATATTGGTTGAACTAGATTATGAACTTGGTTGAGAACTTTGACTCAAGATAACAATCAAGCTCTTTAAACCAAGTGACACTTCAATTCTTAGAAGAAAGTAATGATCATAAAATACAAGCATCTATGGCCCCTTGAGATTGAATCCAAAATGGGAGCTCATAAGAATTTCCAAAACATGTTTTTGATTCTGGAAATCAAAAGATGCATTAGAAAATGAAGATTTAAACCTGAAACTAGAGGAATCTAAAAAAGCTTTTGAGGAATAGAGTGTTGAGAGTTACATTAGTTGATTAATTACATGAAATAGCCAAACTGACTGCCTTTGATTCAAGATTCTTGAATTACTATATACAAATATATCTCACTTGTCATCTTCCGAATCCGAAAATTCTACTCCACACTTGCCTTTTCTCATCAGGGGAGTTCGAGTTGTTCATCTGTTGTGCATTTCCATCCCACAAAGATATTGGATCCTTTCAAGTATCATTTGCCTTTCTTGTCCCTGTATTTCTTTCCATCCGTGCTTTGGAACAGCGTCATCCTGCAAATTAAATGCAATCAATTAAAAGATTGTATTTGATTGATAGGTGCTATATCAGGTTCATATCCATTATCTATTAGCTTCTAACTTATACACATATGTTGGTAAAAGTATTCTTCTTACACTTTGGTAAAAGTACTTCTTACACCAAATATTGGAACAGCATCAGCCTGCAAATTAAATGCAATCAATTAAAAGATTATAGTAGATATTGATTGATAGATGCTATATCAGGTTCATATCCATTATCTATTAGTTTATAAGTTATAAATCACCACACATATGTTGGTAAAAATATTCTTACACTTTGATATCCTTCAATCTTCTCTAGCATCAACTCTACATCACACATCTTAGGCCTGTCTTTCGGCAACATAGACAGGCACCTCATCCCAACATGCAACATCTCTACATTCTCAATGACCCTTGATCGAAGAAATGGGCTAAATCCCTCTAAGATTATGGCTGAATCGCCACCTTGAATCTCTATTTCTAGTACCATTTCTAGCCTATCCTTTTCGTCTCCAATTATTCTTCCAAATCTTTGATCCGTTGAAATCCGTTTGTCAGAACGAACCCATGCGGCTATGTCCATGGGCGATTTACCAGTAAGAAGTTCGAGCAACACAACTCCGAAGTTGTACACATCACCTTCTTGGGATGCATTCTTGAATTCATATTTTGAAGCATTGTAAACCAGAGCACCCAGCTTTTGCGGCTTTACCATTATGCCAGCCAAACCGAAATCAGACACACAACCATACTGTTGGGAGTTGAGAAATATATTTGAGGATTTTATGTTTCCATGGGCAATCTTCCCTCCACATTGCCTGTGAATATGAGCAATGCCTCGAGCTGCTCCTATTGCAACTTTCACACGACTTTCCCAACTCAGACTATCCGTAAATCCTGTGCATATCAGATAAAACGACACGATCAACAATCACGGATCATATAATCTAGAAAATAATTTAGACCATTAAACACGAACAAAAAAAATTGTACCATGTATGATGTAACATATCATATAGGCTTCCCTGGCTATGGTAATCATTGAGTATGAACTTTCCATTGGGCTCGTCGGAAAAGTAGTATGCCCTTGGTGAATCCACATTTTCATGCCTACAATTTCCAAGAACTATCATCTTCTGTCGCGTTTTCATTCACCAAATTCTTCATTACGAGTTGAGTTCCCTTAGCCAAGAATTCATGATCCGAAAGTTTAACATCCTGCAGTAGCTGAGTGAGAGTTGAAGTCCCAAATCTTCTATTTTCCAGCTCTTGAGTAGTACTGCTATTGAAAGCATCTTTTAGGCGAATGCCAACGAGGATGAGCTTAGGAACTGGTGGCTGAACAGATTTTACTTTCTTCTCTAACATAGGAACTGGTGGCTGAACAGATTCTTCTTTCTTCTCTAACATACTCACCTCACTCAATCGGAAACTGGTTGAACTGAAATCCGATGACTCAGAGAAGATGCTCGTGTTTCTTGAGTGTTGATGACACAGTTGCCAAATCTCTTCCCTCTTCAGCACCGCCACCACCAGCCTCTCCCAGTTGTCATACTTTGCTGACATCTTATCTTTAGAATCGAACAAGTTATGTGTTTTACACAAGTTCAAGATTGTATGAGTACTGAACGTATATATCTATATATAGATGAAGCGCTGACCAAGTCAATATATAACGTTCTTACATGCTACATTTACTTGGTCAACCTTGTCGTGTTCTACTGCCCCCCATAGCACATTTATATCCAACAGCAGAAGGGCCTACTTGATTTCCCACCAAACTTCAACAATTAATTGAGTTCCTCCCCCAATTCCATAATTTTTCATTGCGATTAGATTGAATTATTTGAGCTCAAAGATTGCAAGTGTTGAACCATCGTTTTCAAAAACTGGTGTGTTCATGTCATTACATTTCGAAAGAAACGGATTTATCCGGAGACAGGTGAATCAACATTTTGTATCAAATATATTGAAACGAAAAAGAGAAGTAGGAAATTTACTAAATATAACAATCTCTCACTTGTGATCTTCCCAATCGGAAGACATTTATTCCAGCTTGCTCTTTCTGGTCGGTTGTGGCTTCTCAACCCCACCCACAACAATGTTTTCGTGGGTGTGATTTACTAAAACACAATTTAGTTAACCAATTTGTGTGTTTTAATGATAGGTGTTCGCGATGAATGGATAATAATAGTGTTTGATAGAGAGCTTCGAATATGTTGGAAGTAGCATTGTCAGGTATGAAACGGAAACCAGAAGACAGACCAGATATGATATGAAACATGTTGTAGAGATGCTGCATCTTATTCCTACCACATTTCCTATCTAAAGATTTCGAATTACTTAATGCTAAGTGGTAATTAATTGTGGGATGATTGTGATTATATTCAGGATTTGAATAAAAATACTTATCCACTAAATGAGAAAATTGGTAAAAATACCCCGTATATATACCCTAATTATGATCTTACCCTTTAATTTTTTGCCTTTTTTGTATGTTGGCACTTCTTGTTGAAAATACCCCGTCACCTGTTGTAGGAGGTAACTAACCGATCACATGCTGACGTGGCAGAACCGATCACATGCTGACGTGGCAGGTAAATACACATGTGTAATTGTTTTTTCGATTTTTTTGGTTCTCTTAATTATAAATGCTAACTAACTATGGGGAAAAAGGAACAAGAAAATCACATGATGTCACCTTGTGCAAACAATCTGAAGCCTGCAAAAACGAGCAATTGAACGTAGTCAAAACCCTTGAGATCTTTGCGTTATCGGATAGCATTCTTGGAGAAACATCAACTATAGTGAGCCACCATTAGCATGCTGTTCTCCACCATTACTTTTCTCCTCATACTGCATCTGATGCACCACAGGTTGAAGTAAAATTACCTCATCGCCCACGTTCTCCAGCTTCTCCCCCTGGGTATTGTGTCTCTCTGCATCGGTATCCATTTCCACAAAATTTACAAGATCACTACTACTATCATTTATCCTTTCTCCAAGATTCCCTATCTCATCCACATCCATTAGAGCATGATCATTGCTCTGCGATACACCTGATCCTTCACCCACCCCCTGTGCTGTGATTCCACTACCAATTTTATCTCTCTCCATTTTAACAGCGGGGGCGAGATAAACTCCATTGCTGCCAACTCCACCGAACCCGGGCCCGGTGACTTCACTGGGCACTGTCGAAGCCCCTTCTTTCTTTCTCACTTTCTCCTTCAGCATCAGATGAGCAACATGTTCCAACGCCTCCTTTGCCCTTTTCCTTGTGAAAGCTGCTTCCTTAGAGCACCTCTCAGCCTCCGCCTTTGCAGCGATGGCGGCTTTGTTCATAGACACAGATGCAATTTTCGCAGCAGCCAACAGCTTCTTAGTCGAATCTCTATCCATCACTCTACAATCCTCAATTCTCGCATTCATCGTCTCACCGATTTTCGAATTCGCCTCTTTCGCCGATTTCAATTTGAAAATTGGCGCATTAGGGTTCTTCTTTGATTTGGGGATTTGGGTTTTTCTCCTCTTCGAAATAGGTGGGAGGTTTGTTTGACTTGGCAGTTAGTGTTTGACTTGAAAAATAAAAAAGAGAAATAAAATTCACGTGTGAAATAATCGACCACGTCAGCAAGTTACCTTCTACAACAGGTGACAGAGTATTTTAAACAAGAAATGCCAACATACAGGGTATTTTTTAAAAGACAAAAAATTAAAGAGTAAAATCATAATTAGGGTATATATACAGGTATTTTTACCAATTTTTCCTCCATTAAATTGATCTACTAAACATAATCGATAAATCTGATTTTAAAATATGAAAGACTCCGTATTTGAACCAACTCCAACACTTATTTTCATTACCAACAAAACTGAAATATCTACTAACCTCTGTCTGGGTGATGACAAACCTATTACTAATTAATGCATCAATTCACTCTATTAATATATAAACACCATAGGGGCTTTTCAGGTCATTTCAACCATAATCTCGACGTTGGGAGGAGTATCATGATGATGGAGCAATGATGCAGAATCAGTTGAATACGTAGTTGTCCAGCTTTGATCCACATTCACTGTAACCTGGGCTGATTGAGAGTTTCGATGAGGAATTTGCAGGCGTTGGACTTCACCTTCAAGCATTTCCACTACTTTATTCATTGAAGGCCGAGCATCTGGGCTTATTTGTATGCACCATAATGCCACTATTGTCATCTTCCTTACAATCATCCTCGCCCCTTCATTGTCGTCGTCGTCATCATCATTAGTTTTTCCAATTTCAATGTCCTTGCCTTGATCAAAGTAGTCGTATATCCAACATGGGAAATATTGGCTAGAACTTGCAACATTTCCTCTCAAGTCTTTGTTTAAGCCCACAATTTCCATAAGCATCATCCCAAAGCTATACACATTGGCTTTGTAAGAGACTCCACCAATGCCTCTGTTGATGAGTTCAGGAGCAACATACCCTATAGTTCCTCTTGCAGCTGTTAGAGTCACTGTGTTTTTATCAGTAGAGCACACTTTAGCTAGCCCAAAATCAGAGATTTTTGGGATGAATTTATCATCAAGAAGTATATTGTGAGGCTTTATGTCAAAATGCAAGATTTGGATGTCACAACCTCGATGCAAATACTCGATCCCTCGAGCCACTCCAACTGCGATCTCATACCTTTTCTCCCAACTTAAGGAATTCATATTTTCTCGACTAAAGATGTATTTTTCAAGAGAATCGTTAGACATGAAATCAAAGATAAGTGCACGCTTGGATCCTTCTGCACAAAATCCAACAAGCTTGACAACATTAACATGATGGATCCTTCCAATGGTTGCGATTTCATTCATGAAGTCTTGGCCGTTTCCCCCAGACTTTCCAAGTAGTTTTACGGCCACTTCGTTGCTTTCCTTTGTAAACAGAACCATAACCTCCTTGGCCTAATTTTTCTCGAAAACCTCTAGTCATCCTTTTAATGTCGGAATAGGAGTATCTGATGGGCATGAGTTGGTTGTCACTTTGTAGGGAGCGTTCTATTGCATCAAATGTTGACAAATGCCTTCTTCGGAACTTGTAGATCAAAAGCCCCATCACGTAAGGAAATACAATTACTAACCTTATTCCACACTGGATCTCTGCAACAGTAGAAACAATAACAAAACAAGGAAAAATAAGGAAAAAGTTCAAAGGAATGATGGTTTTGTTTCTTAAACGTACAAGTCTTCTCATTAGAAATTATTTTTATAATGATCACTTCTTGAAATATTTACTGCCGCATGGATTAAGAACACACCTATATAAATCAGAAGGATGCGGAGTTCCCCTGCAATTACACCACAAAAAAGTTTAAGTTAAGAGGAATATATTACAAACATGATGAAATTCAGAGCAACTACGTGCAATGCATCTCCTTAACCTACTTATTGCCTTACTTGTTTTCTTTGATTCTTGCTTTATACACAGAAAATGAGACAGGGGAGTATAAGAATTCTTACATCCATTTAGGCCGAGATACCATTCCCAGCCAATTAAGTACATAAGTCCACATAAAGAGGTGAGTCCAAAGATGATCTTTGCAGGTATGCTTATCCCTGCAAATACAACAACTGGAACGTTGTACACAAAATTAGAATTTACTCCATGCTTTCCTTGCAGATGTATAATTATCAGACACAAGAATATTTACAGCAAAACTGAAGTATAAAAACAACAAGAAAAAGATGTTTTTGCAACCACATCTTTTGCAATGACCAAAGTTGACCCTAAAGCTCATATTTGTTAGAAGTGAAATATTTAGTGCAGCATGAGTTATTTGCGCACCTATGAGCAGCACAAAGATCAGGATAAACGCTGCAGGTGCTCTCCCATCAACGCAAGTGGCTGTATAGTCTTGATTAATATGACAATATGATCTTGGTTTACACTTGACGACGCAGGGATGGCTGAACCAAGAGAGTTCATATCCATACAAGAGAGATTCATGGATTTCAGAAAGCGAAACATTGTTGGAATCCTTAAATTTCCAAGATGTCAGCACTATCTTGTCTATTCCGCACATATCTTCACTTACATCTGAGGCATTCATGTGCCCAACCTTTATATATGTATGGCTTTTGCTGTTGGACAGATTTGAGGCATTGATGAAACCACTAATCTCAGTAAGGAGTGAAGAATTCTTCAACGAATATGGGCAGCTCATAAAATTAATGGGCCAAGCTACTACTTCATAAGGAGGATATTTGCTGTAATAATTAAGAAATTTGGTGTGATAAGGATCTTTTTGACTGAAATAAATCCCTTTACGACTGAAGTTGTAGGCATATAAAGAATAGCTAGGAAAAGAAAAGTTGTGATTGTTGATGGAAACGTAAGCGAGCCTGATGGTGAAATTGTTGTAATTGATAGCTTTGACATGGAATTTCTGGGATTTGAGAGAAATGGTGGTGACATTGTTTTCGCATACTAATTCATATTGGGGAGAACCGCAGTGTTTGGGATCATCTTTAAGCCGAAAAGGGAAGCTAATATTGCGAATAACACCACACGCAGAGGAGCTACAATTATCATGATTTGCATCACATGTTTGAAGGAAAAGTTGTAGTAAAATGAGGAGAAGCAGATTTTGAGTGATGATCATTCTTCTTTCTTTCTGCATAGAAAAAAATAATGTTTTCATAATTTAAATTTGTGACCACCATAATAACTACACTGCTCCCACACGACTTGTCTTCAAATGTTGGATGCGTTGACTCCTTCCAAGTCTCACATTTGTCCTCCTACACACAAATCTAATCCACTTACCAAGGACACTTTAATTATAGGAGGATTTTCTACTTTTTTGTGTGTGTGTTTTACATGCGTTATGTAACTAATTTTGTACTCAATTATTCACTACTTTGTTGCATTTACCCGATATTTATCATATTCATCTCGGTGGCTTTGATTTTATATTTTTCATGAATTTCAGGTCATTTTGATATATTTTATGACAATGGATGAAAAGAGTCAAGTATTAGGATGTGGAAAGTGCAAGTCAAGTGAAGAAAAAGCCCAACACTAAGTGGGTCAGTGTCAGAAGAAGTCCAACATTAAGGGGATGTGTTGGGAATGTGAATGAACGTATTAGAAGCCCATTAAACTAGGCTCATTAGTTTCTTAATTTTATCTTAGGGCTTAAGTATAAGAGCAGGTTGATCCCAGCAGTCATGACACAAGGGAGATAAACAGAAACATTGAGAGAGAATTCTTTTGTGACTTTTGTTCATAGCCATGTTTAGAGGCTAATTTATTGTTCTAGTTCAAGGAGACGCCGGAACCTTGAATGATTCGACTGTTAATTGAGTAGTAACGATTTCTTACTCTATCTTGATTTCCTTGTTATTTGGTTTATGTTATGCATGAGATATTTATTAATCTTGTAAGCCTAATCACCTTGCTTGATTGATTTATTATTCATAGCTAGATTGCACGTATAATCTGTAATTGTTATATTGTGTGATCATAGTAGCAATAGAGTTTGTAGCTCTTGGGATAACAAGGTCTAGGTTGCATGATTCGGACGTTCCGCTTTCATGGTCTAGTTCGCCCTATTATTTTGGATCGTTAATGCATTCTATGAATTGAATCTTGAATACATGTGTTGGGGTTATTCATAGGGTAGATTAATAAGGGGTCATACCTTCTAATTTATTAAACTTAAGAAATAATTTGAACTAATTTGATCGTACCACTGGTTTAGGGGCGAGATTCGAGAGAGGGCTTAGTTAATCAGGATTACTTATTATTTTGGAAGAATCATTCTAGGGGAGGCTATCCAAGGGCTAGATCGTTTCACTACATTGCTTATTCATCTTATTGTGTTCTTATTGCAATTTATTTATTGCATGATTACTCAACAAACCAAACCAACCAACCCCCTATTTTATTGTTTTCATACACGAATTTATTTAATTGAATTACACTATTCTCTGTGGGTTCGACCTCTTACTTATCCTACTACACTAGAGGGTTACTTAAGGTGAATATTTTATTTTTGGGTGCTGGCGACATCACACCAAATGTTCCTTGAAGAAACAAAACTATATTACACATCACGTATGATTGTAGGAAGGAGATTCGGCAGCCTATTATTTATAAGCTTGTTTAAATTTTGTTGGTAACAATTCATTTGCTAATTGGTCTGAAATTTGCCCAATTGTTATATAATGTTTTAAAAAATGCAAATTTAATTTTCTGAAAATTTTGATTCTAGACTATTTTATTTTAGTAATGAAATAGTTTTAGTAAGAAATATACTTATAATAATATACTATAATTATTAATTTTTAAGAGAATAATCATTTAATATCATAAATAAAAAATAAATATATTATTTAATGTAAAATATAAATAAATTGAGTTAACTTAAAGATGTAATAATTTTAGGGTAGGTCTTATGTGAGACCGTCTCACATATTTTGTTGTGTGAAACGAGTCAACTCATAACTCACACTTAACAATATAAAAATTTGTGAAAATGAGTTCAATTCATGAGTAATTAGGACTCACATATTTTTTTAGAGACTAATTATTAAAATAATCTTATTTAC